>OX421850.1:21897500-23147500 GCA_949127965.1 Pandemis corylana
AGTCTTGAAAAACTTGAAGAGGGTTCTTATTAGAGCAACACTGGTTCGAAACTTGATATCCACTTCTATTGCTGACGTGTCTATGGATACTGCTGGTGAAACATCAGGATCACCTACGGCTAAAGGCATTGAGGTACAATTTAAATAGTTTTCCTAAAATGACAGCTTAAAATACACTAAGTTTGTATAGGTACATACAGACGTAATGTAAGGTGTAATAATTAGAAACGCTTTGTTTACCTACTTTGCAGAGCTGCAGGTGTCCCCCAGGTTACATCGGCAAGAGTTGCGAAACATGCGCACCCGGTTTCTATAAAAGCAGAGGACGTTGCCAGCAGTGCAACTGCAACGGACACAATTGCCATGAGGGAAGCTATGGTGAAGGTGTTTGCGATTGCCGTGCGCATTATTCGGGAGCAGATTGTTCTATTATCGGTATGTTGCAAAGTAAATTCGATTTTTTAGCATGCAACTAGGTAGAATAGTGTATTACGAATTAAAAATATAAGTGCACCTAAATTTTGATAGATATAACTACCTATTATCTTTTTAAATATCTAATTATATTACTCTTTACAATAACTCCCACTCTATAGTGCTATAGATTACAATATGTTTATAAAAATACCTGTACTATGGATGTTCTTAAACTAATTTACAAACCTATTATTTGTATTAAGTATGTATTTCATAACATAATCAGTTTTTATAGTTTATAACAAACCTCTATCCGTTTCTGTCTAATGAATCGTGGTAATCGTTTTTCTTGCAAATTCTTCATTATGGCAACATTTGTATCTGTCAAACTGGCCTTATTGGAGCCGGTCGTGAAACTTTTTAAACGCCATTAAGGGGGAAATTGAATTGAACTTATTGAACATTGCATCTCAGTCGAAAATAAATAAAAAATAAAAGACAGTATTACTGACACCGAGTTGGCATCATTATTATTCAGCTTCGTAAAAGTGATGATGATGATGATGATGATGAAGTGAAGATTCTTTAACGGTTATTGAATTTCTAGAATCTGTCTTTGATTATGACGCGTAAATAGTGCCTCGTAAATCAGGATAGCTAGTAATACATAAAGGTTGCGATTAAAACTGTACATTCTTATTTAGTATCTAGTACTTTCATCTTACCAGTTCCCCAAGCTCACATGTTTGTCTTGCCCTTCAGCTTCTGGAGGGCAAGGTAATGTCACTTCATATGATTTGGAATTCATTTATTTTGTTGAAAAACAATTTAATACCTAGAATAAAAAAAAAACGTTTTTTTTTATTTGCCGTATTTTTGAGTGCCACGATTGACTAGACAGACTACAGTAATGCATGCATTACATATTTTTTGTAACACTATTAATAGGAGTAGTAATGGAACTGCACCCCATTATCAGTGAAAACCACGGTGGTCCCAACCATTTGCGGAGAGTCACATTCACTTGCAAATATAGAGCCCCAGAGCCGCTGACAATACAGTTTTATTACGAAGGAAAGAGAATAAACGAATCTAAGCATTACAACACATCAAAGTTATACCCGGATGGCTGGAGGGGAGAACACGACACGAAACTTTTCTGGGATACGAGACATGTTGGAGAAATAATGGAATGTCACACCATTACTTCAAAAGGATTTACTCTTGGAGTGTTGGTTTCGTCCATCCCTGAGCCAGGTAGCTCTTACGCACACAAGAGCTTTACCATTAATGTCCGATGTTGATACTAGTCATGCTTCTAGTAAAATGTTTAGCGCCCTCAGTTTCAATGATGTGATTCTCATTGGAGAATATCATAGTGATAGAGTCTGTCTTTTGTCAACACATTAAAGTTAACTTTTCGTGATTAGTTTATGTTTAACAATTTCATGCACACCAGGGGCTGAATTTTTGAAAATACGTCGTGATTCGATAGTGCAAAAAAATTTTAAATTCTGTAAAAATATAAAAAAATATGTTAAGAAGGAAATTACGACTCTAATTAATCTTTTTAACTCTAAAGCTGCAGTTTTGTCGCTTACATAGGCTTTTACCACTTTCGAATTCAAGTGAGGGGATTTTCAAAACAGTTCCCAAGGTTCTTTTTAAAGCGCTTCTGCTAACAAATCATTGTTTCATTGTACATACTGTTTCAAATCAAACATGCCTACCACTTAGGTATTCTAGTTTTTATGAGTTACCTACTATTATTTTGTGTTGTCTGCTAATATTGCGCAAAGAGAAAACTTCTTTCTTGACAATTCAGTCTGTAGGTCCGGTGTGTCGCTTTTTATGTATTAATGAATAAATTAATTTTTTGGAGTTTTTAAAGTAGGCAATTTAAAAAGTTCTAAATATTTCCATAGGTACACACCTATGTTATTTTAATCTACTTATACCTAATGTTTAGACTGCTCGCAAATTTCACTTATGATTGATTTCGTGTAATTTCACCAGGAAATTACAGTTTCGTTTAGGTGAAATTCAAAACTAGGTACAACAGTAATATATTATTGTTTTCTTTTTCCTTATATATAACCAGTGCGTACTGTATTTATGCTTGGTTCAGAAAAATAGAAAAGTATGATGCTAAAATATCATTTTTTTATATAAAAGAGCTGACAGAATCACCCTAAGTATATTATTCTACAATGGGGGAGATATATATTATCTTTTTTTCCTTATAGAGGGAGATCCGCAAGTTACCACAACTAACCGACCATCACCGCCACAGTCTACTGTCTCTGTAAGAATCTCGAGCCCAACTATCAAAATTGAAAACGTGGGTGGCCAAGTTAATTTCACTTGTGAGGCCAGAAGCCGCATGTCTCAGCGCACCCTCCCCGTGAGCTGGAGCAAGGTCGATGGACACTTGCCTCAAGGAAGGACGTACGTCGATCGGAACAATGGGGTACTGTTCATCAGTCAAGTCCAAGTATCTGATAGTGGAACATACATCTGCCAAACAAGTGATGGCATTTCTACGGAACAGGCTATAGCATCTCTTACAGTTGGATGTAAGTATCATGAACCTACTTACTGATTTTGAATAGGTAATATTTTTTCGTACAAAAATGTTAAGCCTCTTGCCACGTGTCTAAATTTAGCCGTAGAATGCAATTCTTTATCAGTTGTGTGTATGAAGCTATGCATTACCTAAATATATATTAATGGCTAAATTGTGACTAATGTAAGGAGTTCAAGAAGAACTTCTGTTGAATCGATTTCAGTATTTCTATTGATTTTACCGTTCTTTAGCAAAAACAAAGAATTTTCATGCTTACGTTTTGTTCTCATTCCACGCCTATATTGGATAGTCCTACCTGACTGGATTTTTTACGCAAAAGGTGGGTAGTAAAATAACTATTTTAGCTCTACAATCAGTGACACACAGATAACTACGTTGAAATAAAAGGGCCACGTTACCGAAAAGCTAAGTGTGCGATTGGCTAAACCGACATTAAAGCAATATTTTTGTTTTTCAGCAAACCCTATGACAGTCCCCACTGTTTCAATACAACCTTCTGTTAACGAGTATTATGAGGGTGAGAGAATCGAATTGGAGTGCGTAACTACTGGAAACCCCACACCTAAGATCATTTGGCAGAGAGCATCCGGTCAGCCTTTGCCCTTGGAAGTAGAATATTATAAATCCTATCTTGTAATCGCTAGAGCTCGAGTAGAAGACTCCGGTGAATACAGGTAATAGTCAACGTTAAACAAACAGTTCGATTTTACTACAAAAAACGTTAACACTCGTCTTACGTCATTGTCTAAAAACACACAGAATTGCAATTTTAAAATACCTACAAGCCCACAGCTGCTTTGATGAAAATAGAGCCTCATGCTTATTTAACTACTTAACGTCGATTTTGTAAAAAATTGGAACAGTGTTCGGGATCCGCTTATGAAAGGGAAAATCAACGCTTTTTGAAAAAGACGAAATTCATGAAAGATACAACATTCCCTTTAGTCATCGCTGATTAAGTTTTTGTAGTAGCACTGTTAGTGACTATCAGTGCTTCGTGAAACCGGGTAAAGATTCACTCCCAAATTAAAATTACTTTTTCAGATGTATCGCAAGGAATACAGCGGGATCTAATGATCGTATCGCTGCAATAACTGTACGCCCCAGACCGTCAAGGCCGTCGCGTGAGAGACTTACCATTTCACCATCTGTACCAAACGTAGTCGAAGGCCAGAGCACCAATATTATTTGCACAGGAACTGCAAATTTACCAGTTGGCTCTATCGGGTGGATCAGGTAAATTAATTTAAAACCTAGCATGGAGTTAAATTACTAAAGCCGGGTACTCATCTGCAAGCTGTAACCGTAACCGTTGCACGTTACAGTAACCAAAAAGTCAAGTGTGGACGTGGCATTCTGCGCGTGGCAGTCCCGCGAGTCACGCCCACACTAGGTTTTTATGAAAGTTACTATGAATTAACCAAGACACTTAAATAATCTTGTTTATTTTCAGGCAAGACGGCTCTCAACTTGCTTCGAACGTGCGATCTGATCATGGCGTATTATATATTGATATTGCTCGGCTTGAGAACCAGGGAGTGTACGTCTGCCAAACCACTTCTGAGCAGGCACCGTCTGTGCCCGTCCTCTTGTCGGTCACCCCTCTGTCTACACCTCCCCCCGGCGAGGCTCCCGCCATCACGGTCAGCGTAGACAGCCTCAAAATACCAACTGGAGAAAGTGGGACAATCGATTGTAACCCTCAGGGATACCCAACGCCGTACATCCAGTGGATCAAAGTAATTCGCACACATTTTTTTTAACGAGCTATTCTTAGGCAAATAATAAACGCCGCGACGAGATCGTAAATGGCGACAACGATTTTGATGTAAATTTAAGATCGATCGAAAATCGATCTGTTAATATATTATCATTTGAAATATTAACGTTAGGTAGATATAATATAGTGGTTAATTTAAATGCAGGTTAAATATTTGGTGATGCCCTTCTCTGCTAAGTTGCTGAACTATATCTAAAGACACCAACCTTACACAGATACATAAATGTAATGTTGCGCAAATATAATTAGTGTTCACTTAGCAGTATTCATCTCCAGCCTATATACATCCCACTGCTGGGCACTGGCCTCCTCTCAGAACGAGACGGCTGGGGCCATAGTTCCCACGCGGGCCCAGTGCGGACTGGGAACTTCACACACACCATTGAATTGCATCGCAGATGTGTGCAGGTTTCCTCGTGATGTTTTTCTTCACCGAAAAGCTCATGGTTAATTTCAAAATGTAATTTCGCACATAAATTCGAAAAACTCAGAGGTGCCAGCCCGGAATTCGAACCCACGACCTTCTGCTTGAGACGCCACAGGTCAAACCGCTAGGCTACCACGGCATAGCTGTAGCATTAATAAGGATATATTTTTTCTTTACAGCATAATGGTAACTTCGGCCCCGGAACCAGTCAAAGAGGAAATACACTAATCATTTCCAATGCACAAGATGAAGATAAAGGATACTACATGTGCACAGGAACCGTGGATGGAACTGTTGTCGCCAACACCTACGTTATGGTGGAGATTGAAAGTAATTTAGCAACTAGTTTATTTATACTATCTACACACATTATCATAATTCCTCTAAACTTCGTCCAGACACCGTACTTACGTAAAAGTCAGCATTAGAGCAATCTATAAAAAAGTAGTAAAACCGAAATCGATATCAGATATTTTTTCCACTTCTGAACCCATGTTGGGGTACTATTCATTTTGTGTGCGGATAAAATTTTTAATAATGTATGCAACTGTAGGTACGCAGGCCTTACATCACTCGTGTGATCTTATTATGAGACGAGCCTAAGCGAGTCACACTTGTGTTTTAAGGACCCTCATTATGTATCATTTGCATAAACTAGGTTACTTATTATTATTTTCAGTTTTGGTGATACAAAATACTTGATACGTTTATAATTTTTACAGCGCGTATCCCGCCTAAGGTAGAAATTTGGCCACCAGGGGAACAAGCCGTTCCGCTCGGTGGAGAATTTGAATTACATTGCCGCGTGTTGGGCGGGGTTCCGCCTCCGGAAATACTTTGGTCAAGAAGTCGCGAACGACCGTTGTCACCATCTACTCACTTACAACCACATGCCGTTTTGAAGTGAGTGCCAGTATTAAGAAATTAAAATACTTAAATTTCTGGGATTATTCGGCTAATTCACTTTTATTCTTTTAGGTTTGACAGAATAGAAGTCAACGACGAGGGAGAATACATTTGCACGGCCACTAACTTAGCCGGTCAAGCCAGCGCTAACGCCACTCTCAAAGTGAGATCTGTCCCGGAGATAACATTGACACCAGGCTCGTTAGTTGAAGCAAATCCAGGAGAACGTGTAGATGTGCATTGCAGAGCAAATGGTTATCCCGAGCCTGTGGTATCAATTAAATGTAAGTTAAAGTAATATCATGTCGTAGAATAAATGCATCTTAGAATTTTCACTGGAGCAACGCATAACGGCCAACGAATTGAATGATCAAATTTTTTTTGTAATGTGGCAGCGAGGACAGACCTCCGTGAAATTGTACCAGCGAGCCCTGGGATTGCGTCGCTGCACATTGACGCCGCCAGCGAGCGCGACGACGGCGACTACGTGTGCACGGCCGTCTCGGCTGCCGGCACCGTCGAGGAACAGTTCACCGTCCGCGTGGAACGCGGCGACGGCGGCTTCGGATCATACGGTAACATCCACTTCCAGCCAATATTGTTTACGAGCCTCAACTTAATGTGATGAATGTTGCATTAGTCAAACACGTAATTTGAACACTTATAAATATGGCATTGTGACATACCTAATTTAATTAACAGCTCTTGATTTCACTTCTGTACTCTTTTGGAGACAGAACTTCTCTCAGAACGATGTTTTCCTTCACCGAAATAAATAATAACAAATTGCACGCAATAAAACAACGCGCAAATAATATTGCTGTAAAGTCCCCCATGCTCCGGGCTTAGCACCAGCAGGCCCAAGAGCAGCATTAAAAACGGTAACCAGCGCTGTCACATAACATCATTGACGGAACTTAGGAATTCTTAAACAAGCGGCTAGCTTATAGTTCCCAGAATATTTTCCTTGTTAGAAGGGTGACTACTAAATAACGTTTTTTTTTAAGATTTAGAAGGTAGCGGAGAAAATGAATTTGCCAATCCTGACATTAGCCCTGACCAAGATCACAGACCTAGAGACTTGGCCGCCATCGAAGGTCAAGACACCAGACTGGGGTAAGATTTTATAATTCTGAAATATGATTGTCATATTGCATTATCTAAAATAAACGAATTAACCAATCCCTGTTCGTGTTTTAGATGCGACTTCTCCAATGACTTATACACCGTGCAATGGGGTAGAGTAGGCCTACCGCTGCAAAACAATGCTCAACAGATCGGCAACGAGCTGATTATTCGTAATGTAAGTTATTTGACTCAATATCTTTTGAGATTAAATAACTGGCTGATTCTTTCCTCCGCATAAAATTTAAATTTGTATCGTAAAAATATCGTTATATTTCAACCATTTTATACAAACCGTTGACAAAATATACATAAACCCCCCCCGTGAATCAATTGAATCTATGTGTTGATGAAAGCATTTCTTTTAAAATGCATAGTGATACAAGATACCTATTCCAATAAGCACCGAGGCTATTAAGTACGAGTAAGACAATAAAAATTGAAAGGTTGGTAATCTTGATGTGTGCAGGCGACCAAGAGCGACAGTGGGGAGTACGAGTGCGTGATGGTCGATCGCCGCACGGGCTACTCGATCAAGTCGGCATACACGGCGCTGCTGGTTATGGCGCAGCCGCGCATCACACTGCGCCCGCCCACCCAAACCGTGCGCCCCGGACAGTCACCCACCGTTGAATGCATCGTCGAGGGAGATGACATCACAGAGATATCATGGAAACCTGTCCAGAGGCCGCTTTCCAGGTATGTTATTATGTACGAAGTCTACCTACGTATTGTGGGATTGGCTGTTTTCAGAATTCTGACTGTATGTGGTCGACCTGATACAAAGATATACAGCAGGGTTTCAACTATACAATAACCAGGTACCGTCTATGAAAAAGCCTGTGCGAAAAAATTCATTAACAAAAGCATACTTTTACTTTCATTAGACGCGTGCAGACCCGAGGCCCCACCCTCATTTTCCGACAGATCGAAGTTGAGGATGCCGGAAAATACGAGTGCTTCGCTAAGAACAGAGTAGCCAACGCTTCAGCTGTTGCTCAGGTCATCGTCAGCGGTAAGTTACCTACCTATCAATCGTTATCGGTAAGAATTTCTAAATGTGTAAATAAGACATAGTAGTTAAAAATAAATTCAAAATTACGTTAATGATAAAAGCACCAAGGCACCTAAAGTATGTATAGAATTATAGTAACGTAATATTTACTATGTACCCACATTTGTGAAGCTTCTCTACACCTACGTGTACAGGTTGCACAAATCAAATTACTCATTGTTACATAGAATCACTGGTCGTCGTTTATTTTTTTATCCACATAGACAGCAGACTGCCATCGAACCATCACTAATCCATTAGACCATTTTATGAACACAACTTCTTGCATTCATTCACTACTAAATGTATGCTGGTAATGAGTTCACCTGATCGCATGTCACGATGGCTATTCATATTCATAGACGAGACCGACCGCGCGGCGGTGGAGTCGCACGATAACGAACAGGTGGCAAGAGAAGGCGCCGTCGTGCGGTTTAGCTGCAACGTGCCGTCGCAGCCGCGCCTGACCGTGCGCTGGACCAAAAACGGAAAGCCGCTGCCAAGATCCGTGCTCCAGCTCGCTGATGGCTCCCTCTACATTAAGCTAGCTAAGAAAAATGACAGTGGTCACTACGTCTGCATTATCAGGGACCAATACGGAGGACAGACTAGCAATTACATCAACCTCCACATCGATGGTCAGTGGCAACACTAGTACTAATCATTCAAAATATTAAATATTTTATTTTTGACTACTTCCGTAGTTTGAGCTTAAATCGTGTTGAATTAAAAAATATGGCCATCACTAAAATCGTTTATATGCTTTACCTAAATGCCGTGTAAAACTATTAGAATAACCCAGGCATGTTTAGATTATTTCTTTGACTACATAGTTATATTCTTCTTTTTCAATTAATATTTTCTTCATACCTCTTTATGACTTAAGATGCTAACTTACTATCAGCTTCACACTTAACTGACCATTCGTGCATCCTATCAAGTCATAATATGACAATATTTATATTGTTTAAAAAGATTCACGAATGATCAATTAAGGACATTGCCGTCCCTGTTCTTAGAAACTTGGCAGGATCTTTCCACCTTACCGTTTTATTATGACCAAAAATTTTAGTGTACCTATTGTGATAATTTATTTATATTTTGTTCCCCGCTAACGAAGATGTTGAGTGCTTGAAACCGAAGTTCCGTTGTGTTGATGGGTCCAATTGCATTGACGAGAATCTTCTTTGTGATGGATCCGCGGATTGCATTGATAGTAGCGACGAAGACTGTATACCACCTGAGGAGCACCAGTCAAATTCACTATCGGATTATCCCACACTTACCGGTAATTAAGGGATGTGGGTGTTTTGGCTTGTTTGTGAATTGTGTCCGCAATGTGGGACCAACTTAATATATTCTCGATATGTGTAAAGTGACTAAATTGTAAAGATATAATCGAATTTGTTGATTTGTAAGTGAGTTTGTTATTATTACTCACTTGTTTTATGCTGGTGATGATAATAATATTAGTACGTTGTATTATATTAAAAAGTATTGTGTTGCCGGACCACTAACTTGTGAGGATTGTCATCTATTTTGAATTAATTTATTTAAGTAGGTACAGTAAAATGTAGAAAAACCTCTGAATCTTCATCACACAGAAAAACCCAATTAAAATAAAGTGTGCGACTAGAATTCGTGCATCAAGGGTTCCGTATAAATTAGGCAAAAGTGAACTTAAAAATCTGGTGTTAGCAGAGTCCTGCTCCTAAGCAAAATATAGGCAGTGTGCGATCATTTTATATCGGTTACTTGCATTGACAGACATACATAAAAAAGATTCGTTAAAATCGTAATTCAAACATAGTTCAAAGAAATTGAATCTAACACTTATTAGAAAAGGGCTTCTATTTTCTTAATGTTTCTCGGCATCAGTCTTCGTCTTTTTTCATATGACTGACGTCTGAACTGAAGAACTACGAAGCTTTCCGAGAGATTGTAAGAAATTAGAAGCGCCGTAGTAAATACAAATTATGTATCTACATAATAGTCATACCTATATCTGGGTAGATGATGAGTCAGAAACATTTATTGTTAAACTTTATGTATGACGTAAAGAAACCGTGGCGATGATAATATTTTGCTGCGACAGCCTCATTGCTGTTACCAAAGTTAATTCCATTCCAATGAAATTCCAGAACATGGAATAACCTCACATAATAGTGGTCAGGCTTTACAAATCACTTCAAATTAGGCACGAGGAAATTATATGATTTAAGACGTGCCTTTGTGTTTACAGGATGCTAATTAATATCTACGCTATATGTATACACTGCCTAAATATATTTAATAATAATATAAAATGCCTAGATGGGATTATAAAATAACAAGTTGATTATTTTCTTCTATTTGCCTTCTTCTTTCTTTTATATCTCTTCACTGTTTTAAATCTCTTGGTCTTTTTTATTACAACTAGGTACTTATACCTATATTTTGGGACATTAAGATTTTATTTGAACATAGAAAAGTGCATGAACCGCGATCAGAATGGAATTTATTAATAGTTTTAATTTAGTAGTTTTAATATTAAATTAAAATATTTAATAGTTATAATTTAGAAAAAAGAAACACTTGGGTACGGCCTTAGTCCGAGCGTGTTATAAAATGCGTTAAATCAGTTTTTGTGATAATTGTACAAGTTTACAAACGGTGACTTGGAATTAGAGTAAAGAAACCAATTTATTGTACTGTCTGGGCAAAATTTTATCTAACTATCCGTGTGTTGAATTAATTGGGAATGGATGATTATTTTAAAAGAGCTTGATGATTTTTCTATTGATAGGAATAAGCATCCCTAGCTACAAAAAAAAGTTACAGATTTTTCCGTTGAGCTATGTCACTACCTACATAGTATAAGACAAAGTCGCTTTCCGCTGCCTGTCTGTCTGTCCCTAGGTCTATGCTTAGTTCTTTAAAACTAGGCACCGCTTCCCGTTGCCCTACGCTCGCTTAATGCTCCTCTCATCTATTCAGAGGTTAACTGGTAGAGATCCCTTAACCCTTAAGTTCGACTTTGTGCATATATTTAATGTCTTTTTTGTGATTTGTGTCTGTTTTTTTATATTTCTACAATAAAGCATTTACTTACTTACTACGCAACGGATTTTGATGCGTTTTTTTAATAGATAGAGTAATTCAAGAGGAAGGTTTATATGTATAATTCTACGCAGACGAGCTCGCGGGCAGAAGCTAGTATTTTATAAAAATAAAAACATTTTACTTAGTCTCTTGTCGGCCCCATATCGACTGACTACAAGTACGTCCATAAAATCACAAATTAAAAAAAATGCCTAATAATATAAAATAATTAAAAAAAACATAAAAATTACCGAAAAAGTAAATAATGGAAAACTGAGAGTTGCGATCCTGGGTTGGCCACCTCGATCCTTTGCTTTAAAGGCCTTATTAGGTCAGATAAATAGGCTATTATGTCAATTTTTATAAAAGTAGGTACCTATTTATTTTAAATGATAAAAGTACGTACCTACGGTTATTAAATATTTCATTGTGTATTTATTTATTTAAGCCGGTACGTTTATTCGTTGCCTGGGCACATGCTTTGCTTGGGACTAGTTTAATTGGTATTGAATTTCCATTCTGATCAGTAGGTACTAAAAAAAACTGTTATATATCCATCTGATCGTATCTATCTTCTTTATCTAGGTAGTAACTTAAAAAATGTAAGCTGGTATTGCTTGCACAAAACCACATTTTCCATAGCTTGAAAATAATCATCTTTTAAGTGCATTTTAGTAGTATTATTATCAAGTATTATTATCAAAATGAGTGATACTTTTTAATAATAGCATTGAACGATACATAAATAAGTAATCCTCTTATAAAAAGATGCAAAAGTTTGTTAAGGAATAGTACATTACATTCCGAGGGTGGTGAAATAAATAATGTCTCAGATCGCAGGAACTTGTCATATGAGCCAAAGGCGAGGGCGATAAACATACGACCTGAGGCATTCTTTATCACCGCCCGAGTTGTGTACCCAATTTTACGTCTCCCCTGGCCAGGTGGCGGAAATTTCCACTCGCGTAGCGGGCAATAGATTGCTACTTACAGCCCGGGGCGACATAAACGTTTTTTCCCAACGTTTGGCAAAGACGAATGTCAAAGTGACAGATAAAATCAAACAAACGTTAAGTTAGAAAAATGTTATAATATAAGCTTTATAAGGTTGTAAATGTTTAGAGGGAATTGTTAAGGGCTTATGTGCATGTGTTAAATTATATGTTATTGTCGTTAATTTCGTAGAATTTTAGATGTCAACAGAAGTTCTACATAGAATTTTAACAAATGCAGGTAAGTAGGCATGTTTTTTCGTGAACTGAGTTGAGTTGAGTTGGGAACTTTGTGTGGGGCGGTGAGAGTACCTAATGCCTTTACGAGTGTGCGCATGCTTGCTATTATACCTACATAAACCATGAAGCTAACCTTATTTTTCAGATGAGTAGTAGTGGAGTTCTCATAGCAGTAATTCACATTATTTATAAGATAAATGAGAGTAAGGGGCCCTTTACTATTCCAAATTAACTACCTACTATAAAATATGGGATTTGAGAACGCAGTTTGTGTTTGCTATGGAAGTCATGCTCCCTGCATATACATTTTCTTTAATACTTCAGTAATTAAATAATTATTAAATTTACAATAATTTTTGATTTCACAATTCTTAAATTAAAATAGGTCCCTGCCAAACATTCATGGTATACTTATTCTATTATACTCACATATTTGCTATACTTAGTAAAGTTAATGAAAGTATGCGAAAGTTTTGGTCGTCACACCTGACACTTTAATATTTTTATTTTGTATGGTTTAAATAAATTACATAACGTATTGACAGAAATACGCTATATTTTCGTATATGTTTTATAACAAATTTCGTTTGTTGTAGAGCCAAGATGTGATTAAAAGTTAC
This sequence comes from Pandemis corylana, assembly GCA_949127965.1. NCBI lineage: Eukaryota > Metazoa > Arthropoda > Insecta > Lepidoptera > Tortricidae > Pandemis > Pandemis corylana. Next base: position 21,910,730 of record OX421850.1, read on the forward strand.
ATTTCAGTTATAATTAAAAATATTAAATATATTATAGGACCCCGCGAACTTGGACCCGCTTTGGTAACAATCGATCAGCCGCGACGGCAATTCGCGGTTGGGGAGAACGTAGATGTCGTATGCAGGGCGGCCTCCCGCGACGTCAGAGTCAACTGGGAGCGGTACGGCACCAGGCAGCACGTCGCACAACGGGTTAGTACCTAATACACAAAACTCTGCTAATCACTGGCACTGACCCGCGCAATAAACTGAACCGGCCTTTCTAATTACATTTTTACTTGACAGCCCTATGGAGACGGCTCATTGCTGACACTGGACAGCGTAGCAGAATCCGATGCTGGAGTTTATCGGTGCACAGGAACGGACTCAACGTCATCGTCTTATGATGATTTCAATCTCGAAATAAAACCAGGTGAAAATGAAAAATATAATATTTTTGGGCAATTTACAACGAAAAGAGTTTAAACTACTTGAACATTCAAATTTGTTATTCAATCGTCTACCTTTAACATGTTTTATGTAGCCCAGAATCTCTACCTTTCGGTAGTACCTAGGTAGGCAAAATATGCATAATATTTTTGATATAGAAAACTATTGTCAAAAGACTGTTTTAAACTGTAATAATATATTTATAGGTTCAGGTGGTCCTTCTTATCCGGTGAACAGAAGAGACGAACAATATACAGCTAGGCTTGGGGATCGAGTAAACATTCCTTGCCGGCATAACCTTGAACAACCTGTGTCGTACGAATGGAGAAGTGAATTTTCTTCACTTCCGTCAGATGTCAGAAGCAATGAGGTACGCGCCATAGCAAACCCAAGTGGTACCTATCACTTGACTTGTTCAATCAAGGTCACTTTTAGCGCCAAGGGCTCTTTTAACATGTCTTTTTTTTATTCGGAAAATAAAAACTATTTAAGTTAGTGGAGGCGCAAAACGCCTCCACCGTCAAATAAATTAATTGGAGATATCTCCAATGTCGAAAAGAAAAAATAAATAATATAAATTATGAAATAAACATTTCATGTCCAGTAAGTAACCGATAAGCTTTTGGGTTCCGAAGGCACGCTTCCGTTTTCCGCCCCCAATGTTGGCTCACACGCACTCATGTCCTGCTCTGAAAGCAAAGCGGTACCGAGTTTTAAGAACTTCGACGTCGCTAGCCGGCGACTAGACAGTAAATTAAAAAATAAAACTACAACCGACCGCTTAAATGAGTCGTCACCCGCGCGGGCGAGGACTCATTTAAGCGGTCGGTCTATTATACCTAGCTTAGTACGCATACGAGATAGCAATACCTCTTTATGTAATTGTAAACAATAATAATATACATCTCAGCCAATATATGTCCCACTGCTGGGCACAGGCCTCCTCTAAAAATGAGAGGGCTTGGGCTATAGTTCCCACGCAGCCCAGCGCGGATTGGAAACTTCACACACACCATTGAATTGCTTCGCAGATGTGTGCAAGTTTTCTAACGATGTTTTCCTTCACCGAAATGCACCGAATATTTAATTTATTGAATAATTTTAATAAATGAAAATATTACAAAACTAATTAGGTACAATAGGTAATATTACAATATTAATATTGATAACATGACACTTTAAATGTAAACATCTAACTTATCAGTAAGGATATTAAAAGGAAGTGTATATTATGTGGTAACTGAGATATTTATAATATTAAGTGTGTATATTTTGCAGCCGAACTTATACCTGCAACAAGTTAGTGAAGCGGACGCTGGAACATACATTTGCACCGTCAGCAACGGCCGCACGCGGACGGAGTCGCGGGTCGTGCTGCTGGTGACCGGCGTGGTTCCCAAATTCAACGGCAACAGCTGGCTGACCATGAAAAGACTAGAAGATGCTTACTTGAACTTTGATATTGAAATTTCCTTCAAACCCACCGGTAATTGACAACCCTATAATATCTATTCATAATCAAATCAAGACGCACCTACCTTACCTAAGTTCCTATTCGTATTCTATAATTTAAATCGTAATATTATGTTTATTTACAGATCCCAATGGCCTTATCTTATACAATAGCCAAAATGAGGGACGCAGCGGAGACTTCATTGCGCTGCAACTTGTTGATAGTGTTCCGCAAATGGTTCTCGAGCTTAGCGGCAGCACTCTCATCGTGAAAGGAGACCGGCCACTGCGTCTGAATACCTGGCACACCGTGCGTCTTAGCAGGATGTATGCTAAAGGTACGGAGATACTCTGCTTTCAGAATATTATATGACGGAAGAAACGTACCAACCAATTGAATCGATTCCTAATTATTTAGCAATATTCATCCATTAGCATTATTACACGTCTGTTTAGAGAGAGAGAGAGAGAGAGAGAGAAACATTTATTTACACACATTCGATACACGTAGATATATGTATAATAGGAAGAAGAAATACAATATACTTAGGAATAGTACCGATATGGTGTGTTTGAGGTATTAATGTTTAATGGTAATTTTAGTGGTGTGGCCAAGAATGGCTCGAAGTAGTTAAACGGTAAATTAATGTTAGTCTATGATTTTTAAAATAACTTAATAAAACTTTTAACCTTGGAATTAACAAAAACTTAATTTGCCAGAATACTAGGAACAAATAAATGCGAAGTCCAATTTCATTAAAATTGTATGTTTTTTCAGTAACGATGAACGTGGATGATGTTGGACCGTTTACGTCCGAATTATCTAATAAATTACAAGCAATGGAACTGAAACAGCCTCTTTACATCGGAGGTGTGCCTGATTACAATCAACTGCCAGCTGTACTCTCTCGTCCCACAGGGTAAAAAAAAATAACAAAAAAAAAACAAATGAATTAGGTATTAAAACAAAATGTTCCCACTTATCCTAATACTTTATTCCAGGTTTATCGGCTGCGTGGGAATGCTTATTCTAGGAAAACAAGAAAAGGATATTATGATGGACAGTATCATCAGAACTCAACTTGATGAGTGCGACTCGTGCTCGCCTAATCTTTGTTTGCACGACGGAATATGTCAGGTAAGCATCGGAACCGATTTTTTTTTTACGAAATTACAATTTTATAGAAATATTAAATGAAATTGTTCAATATTATGTTATAATACATCGCAATTATGATAATTTTATACAAAGCAAGCTAGAAAACTTAGCGAAGTTTAATTTTTGATTCTATATTTTTTTTACTAATTTTCGTGGAGCACTGAGATTTAGTATAGACTATTAATGCGTAGATTTTTGCAGCAGCAATAACATAACATAACATACTCGTATATCAAAGGTTCTAAAGTATTTAGTCCTAGTCACTGGAGAACCTGAGTTAAGAGTGATATTATATTGTACATACATTGAATTAACCGCTCCCCCTAAACATGAAAAGTAGAGTCATTCGGGGTAACAGCACGCGGTGGGTAAAAGTACGCGGTGGTCCGATCTCCGACAGGGGTGGGGGGGCCGAGGTCTGTGTTTGTAAAACAGAGTGGCGCTACTGTCGCCGTTTAGGGGCCACACGCCGCGCCGACGCAATCTTAGTACTGGTCGCGACACGTCGCCGAATATTTGTAGCACGCTTATTTCGTTTAATTTTTGTGCCACGGAAAAGTGTGCTGTAGTTAAATGGATAGCTCTGTGCCAGTAAGTATACTATATTTCTATTGTTCATTTAATGTAGTTTTTATGTAAGTTTATCATATTCGGAAAAAGTATTTAACGTGTGTGTTGTGACTGATTATTTGGTAAATTTGCCGATTGGGGTAAGAGTACGAGATTAATAGTACGCACGCGTACTTACCCCCGTTGCGTACTTATACCCCAAATGAAATAAAAATATCAAAAAAAAATCAATCTTTCAGAATACACCAAAATGCCGAGAAATTACATAAGGAAGGCCCCTGAGCGGACCCTCATCTCAGATGACCAAATAATGAAGGCGAAAAACATCGGGTCAAGAGTACGCATTGGAAAAGTTTTCAGTTAAGCCTATGTAGGGCTAAAACTAATTAATCTTGATGGAAAATTTTCTTAAATAGTGAAAATTTATTGAATATTCTACAGATTTAATATCATAACATGCCAATTATACAATTCTTTATAGGTCTGGGAGGCCATCAAAAAAAAAAATGCGTGCTCTTGACCCGAATGACTGCGTACGTTTACCCCGCGTGCGTAACTTTACCCTAAGACTTGCGTAATTTTACCCACACATCGGGTCAAGATTACGCATTGGAAAAGTTTTCAGTTAAGCCTATGTAGGGCTAAAACTAATTAATCTTGATGGAAAATTTTCTTAAATAGTGAAAATTTATTAAATATTCTACAGATTTAATATCATAACATGCCAATTATATACTTCTTTATAGGTCTGGGAGGCCATCAAAAAAAAAGTGCGTGCTCTTGACCCGAATTATTTGAAGCAGAACAAAACTTCGTTTTCATGCTAGATGCTTATTAGCAACTCTTACAATACGTCATTGATTGTGTGCTAACGATGCGTGTGCGCAGGAGGCGCGCAACGAGCGCGGCTACGTGTGCCTGTGCCCCGCCGGGTTCGCGGGACAGAACTGCGACCACGCAGGCGAAGGTTGCCGCCCGCGCATTTGCGGGCCCGGCAAGTGCACCGAGACCGCAGACAGCTACAAGTGCTCCTGCCCTATCACGTTCACTGGCTCTCGGCAAGTATCATAGTTTAACCTTTTCACCGCCACGTCAATACACATACAAAAGACGTCACCCATACGCAAGAATTGTTTATCGCGATGCCTAAAGTTGAATCTAAACTCAATTGAACGAAGGTTGCTTTTGCATTGAAGTAATGGACGTATATATAGGTCGTTGGCGTTGAACCTGCGGTGCTGATATATGTGTCGTTGGCGTTCAAAAGGTTAAGCATAAGACCCTGGCGCACGAGCGTTTATTGCATATAAAGCATAGCTACATACATACGCGATATCTGGTTGCATGCATAATGGTGTGCGTTATGTTTTTTAACTCGAACATTAGAAAAACACTACTTAAGTAATACATTTTTACTCTATCTAAAAATTACTGGGGGTGTCAAAAGTGTCGTGAGTCGCTTTCGGCGAAGTATGGCACGACGGATAAGACTTGGCGGAGGCACAATCGTGCTTCTGATTAAAGTAATTCGCGTGAGGTTGATCGCGTTTTAAGACTTATCTCTCTGTGGAAAGTAAAACAATTATTTCAGTAACATCTTCTAAAATTGGGCTATTTTTTTCCCCCAAATTCTTGATGACCAAATTCCACCACAGAACCGACTGCTTAGGACGCACAACGGTTTGACATTTAAATTTTCGATCATTTAATTCGTAACAATTCTTGAAGCTGTTTGCTGGAAAAAGTTTAAAACGAAACTCAATATTAACGGTATAAAATGTTATTTCCAGCTGCAATATTCAGCAGTCTATTGAATACCCCGCCTTTACTGGTAGCGCATACTTGGCTATCAAGACACCGGAGACTGGACGGTCGTTGCACATGTCGATGAAGATTAAGGCCATGAGCCCTGTCACTGACGGCATCATCATGTACTGCGCCGAGTCCGAGCTCGGACACGGCGGGTTCACTTCACTGACCGTTCGCAAGGGCCGGCTAGAATTCCGCTACCAACTTGGAGACGGTGAGTTACTCTGAATAGATCCACGATATTGCGGTACAGTTAGTAAAAACTATACTGGTGGTTTTACTGTTCAAAATAGGTAACAAAATTTAACAATGTTCTTTTTTTCATTCTGCATGTAGGAAGCAATCCAGTTATCCTGACTAGTCAATACCCACTGCCCGCCAACGAATGGACCAAAGTTAACATAACTCGCACTGGAGCTACTGTTCTACTGCTAGTGAACCAAAACTATGACGTTAGCTATGGTAGATTGGAATATCCAAAGGTAAATTTAATTCATCAGCCTAAATAGTTAAACCATAAAACTAGTTTAGTATTCGGAAATATGTAGCTAAATTAATACAAAATGCGACTGCGCGTCTTTTTCTCGCTATCTTCTATATTTCGTAAGTTCGTAGGTACCTATGTTATATTTAATTAAACGTGTGTCACATAAAAAAAAAATTAAAGGAAGTTCCGTGAAATATCGAAATTTAGATATAGGTACTCGTAATCTGGACGGCATAGAAAAACGAGGCTAAGGTCAAACTTCAGTCTTTACTAAATTAAAAAACGCCCTCGCAACAGACCTCTCGTAATTGAAGCCCGGCTATACATGGACTATGTCGTTTACAGGAGCTTCGCTTGACTACGCCTCTGTACGTCGGCGGTGTCGACGATTCTAATATCATCCTCAACAATAACACAGGTGTGACTGGAGGTTTCAGCGGCTGCATCAAGGACGTAAGCATAATTTGACTTACAGCCATTAAACAGTGAATAAATTACAAATACTCGTATGACTGGATAAAAAGTACCTATTTGGAATATATTTAAAGTTTTCAATTTATTGTCTATTCTATAGTCCACTTTTTGTTCATCGCAGGTCACTGTACAAGCCGGCCCAGTCAACATCGTAACTGCTTCAATAGAATCAAATAATGTTACGGAGTGTACCAATTATGAACGCGGAGATATTCCTGAGGTAATAACACTCTTTAATATAGATATAATTGTCTATTTAACGTGAAACTCATCGCGAATACACTTTCCATCTAAACCTACCACATTAAGTCACCATGTTATAGATACTTTGTTATTATGTTATCATTGGAGGTACTCTAAACATAACACTAATTAGGATGTCCTGTAAGTTCACAAATTTCATTGTTTTTCATCCGGCACTGACGTTATTGTGCTAAAATCTACTGAATTGCGTACATTAAACGAACTCACGTATTAAATTCAAGAATTTGCACGACATTATGTTGGCGAAGAAGACTACGAATTAGTCCGAAACATGTCGAGCAATTCTTGACTTAATAGTTTTGTGTAAAAACCTACTGAAATGCCATTATTTTGCTGCCTTAGGATAGGCCAGGGTTGTCACCAACCCGGGCTGTGACTCGCGCGCCGCTGCCTGCGCGCCGCGGCCAGAGCTACGGCGCACCGTGCCGCGACCAGCCCTGCAAGAACGGCGGCACCTGCCGTCCCAACCCATCCTCCCGGTTCAACTACACCTGCGACTGTCCGCTCGGGTTCGCCGGCAGCAATTGCCATATGCGTAAGTGTAAATCTAAAACAAATCACGACTTACTTAGTTCAAAAACCCTTAATAAAAGGCTTTAAGTTCAATGTTTATATAACCAAATCTTAGTATTATTAATCAGTGACCAAACTAAAGAATCCAGCAGGTAATTAGAATTTAATTAGACATTTGGCTCTGTAAACTAGATGACTAATAAATGTGTTGGTACATTGAGTAGGTAATAGTATGTCGCTGTAGCCGCTCGCTGAGCACTTACAGAGAATCACAATTAATACTTATGAAAATTAATGCTTGGACTATAGAAATTACTTCCTTCTCAGTAAGTTGATGTCGCAGCTGCCAAAAGTTTACCTAACTCTCTAACTGCTGTTAGCAGATATGATTTTATGTATCAATATGATTAAGTATGTGCGTGTATTCTTTTTTCTTCAACCACCAGCCCTGGAGTTCCGTACGGAAGTCGGCTTCGACGGGAACGGCTACTTGGAGGTAGCAGCTCAGAACTTGCAATACAATGAAAACCCCGTTGTCATCGCAATTACCATCAACTCCAGAAGCGACAACGGAGTCATCTTGTACCACAGAGAGACGGAAACCCATCCCAGCAATGGAGACTTTATCCTTTTACGAGGTAGGGCTTCAATACGCTTATTGGATAACGTATTAACCGTTAAACTTGTACGACTTTGAAGACATTTTTTGTCACCCTATAAACTTAATCGAAAAAAAAATTGTTTTCCATTTATTCATCATTCCATCATTTATTATATTTAAAATTACGTTATTACATAACTTAACGTTACATACGTATTCGCCTAAATTTATTTTTGTCATTTCCATGTTATTTTTTGCAGTGGAAAATGGGCACGTTGTCTTTGAATGGGATCAAGGAGGCGGTGCCTCGAGACTAGCTGTCGAGAACGTCGATGTCAGCGATGGCCTACGACACAATGTAACATTTAATTTTGATAATATTTATTTACTTTTACTTCAATAGTAACAATGACATTTTTAAAGTACTTACCTCATGTATTTTTGTCTCTTGTCTCTTGGTTAACTATTTGATCATATTTTTACGTGTCATATTTGTTTTTTTCACAGGTCATTGTCAAAATGTTTATAAATAGTAAGGAAGTCGAGTTATCCGTAGACCAAACTACTCAAATCGAGACATACGACGGCCTCGCCAGTGTTATGCATGCAAACTCTAACATATACCTTGGTGAGTTCAAAATTTTCTAGAGAATATAACTATGTTTGATCTTGGGGAGAATACAGGAAGGGTCATTAAACCGGAAGATTGTTGTTAAACTAAAATGCTTGTTGTTTTATAGGCGGTATACCGGAGCGGCTGAACGTAAACGGCTATCCTGGCCTGACCGGCTGCATCGTGTCCGTGGAGTTCACGGATATGGCGCGCAGCCTTGACCTCAGCGCGGCCGCGGTGGTCGGACGCAACGTGCAACGGTGCAAGGAGTAAGTCCCACACAATTCTGTGGTCGACTGAATTAACTATTCATTTTACACGTACGCAACTTTGATCACGGATCTGTATTTAAGAGGATGACGTCGTCAATCTATACATGTTGCCAGAAGTAAAAATAGAATGTGAATATTTTCGACAAACATTTTTCGAGGGCGTATTCAAAAATTGACTCGCCATCGGCTCTCATACATTTCACCGCATATAAGTAGCTATGTCATTTACTTCAATACAAATTCGTGTTCGTATGTATCTACGATTTTGTTTTCTGTGAGCGCATATTACTATATTATATTTTATTACGTTTACTACGTAAATTGTCACTGTGTTTTTGCAGAGTGACAAAATGTTTTTAATATACGGCGTCACTGATAATCCTACTGTAAGTTGAAGAGGGTTATAAAACTAAATTTAAGCACTTAATGCGCTTACGAAAGGATCCTGTAATAAATTTGATTTTTGAAATAATACTTTCCATCTTTTTGAAACAGGTTTAACTAGTTTTCAAGCAAGGTATTTTTGTTTCGTATAACAATGCTTATATGGGTTTTTGAAAACGTACTTATTTTTTTCGCTAACAAATTCATATACGCTCAAATAATTTGCATGGCTGGCCACCATGGAACTGTGTTGCTGCCGGCCGTACAAATTAAATGAGCGGACGAAATCGTATACTAACAATTTCTTAACTGCTTATTTTCACGCTGCCTGGATATATAGCTCGATCTTTCCCGATGTTTATCCTTACTTTGAAGAGGTCGACGTATTCGAGAGCCCACCACCCGAATATTTTTTGAATTCAAAATCTGCTGTTAGCCCCTACTTTGTTCTACATTTGTCCCTTATCCTTTCCGTCCTGCACTATTTGCACTCCTGCCTTCGTTTGCAGAATGCTTAGGTAATACTATGACTAAGACCGGTTGGTATATTCATCCATATCTATATGTATAATGTAAAAGGTTTTGTGCTTACTGATTGACTAATTATCACCATCCAGCCCTAATTTCTTGGGTTAGAATATAAATATTGTTCGGATTCGATGTCGATTTGATGGGATTTGGTAAAAGTCACTGATAATTATAACAATTAATTTATTGCTTTAAACTTGATGAACTTAAGGTAAAATGATACTGCTGCCTTGATTACCGAATGCGGACTAACTGCTTTAGTGCAATTAATAAGCCGATGGCCTGAATTTGATGAGTTAGCTTTATATGAACGTGCGTAGCTCGTACATGCTCCCGAGCGAGAGATGAGGATTAAGAAGTGATGCGTAATTATCTAAAATGGTACTTAAAGGCTATACATGAAGATGGGCATTTGAAACTATTTCTACCAATATTACTTAATTAACCCGTGATTTACAAGATGATGTAAACAATATAAATTAATTCTAAGCTCTGTCAGTCAGAATCTGGCAGAATGAGTACAGAACGTAGTACAGGCGATGTGTTCAAAATTTACTTTTTATTATGTCCTTTGCATAGTACCTACATTGGAAACCCGGAGGTTAATCTTAAAACTCGTCCTTTAAGGCAGCCGGCGGCACGACGAGCGTTTTGTAATACTTACATTATGGTGTACTGCCGTTTGGCAAATTATTTTTCCCAAATATCACTTCCCAAACAACTTTTCGGAATACTTACATTTTCCAAGTGAACCTTTAGCAAAGTTACATTTAGCATTTAGTTCATTTGGTCAAACTATCATTTGGCAAATTATCACTTCGTCAAGATTTTATAAAGCAAATACTTCTTAAGCAAATGTTTTGTTTTGTCATAAGTTATATTCCAAAAATAAAATTCCCAAATATGACACTTTGCATGGTATACTTCTAGCAAAAACCTGGCAAATGATAATTATTTTATCTCATTAATCATTGACTAATTAAAGAAATGAAAGTAGAGGTTAGGTTCGGTTAGAACTGCGACCCCCACAGAAAAGAACTGCTACCAGAACAGTAGGTTAGGTTAGGTTAGAACTGTTTATTGAACTTAAATTTTTAAATTACTCGCGATACACATTAGTAATTTCAGCTCAGAATATTCAGCTTTGTGTTGTAAAATGTACAAAATATAATCATAATTGTTATGTTTATCCTACGCATTACTCACATTGCGATATAAATCGTATGCCATGCGATATTTTGGGTTTAGTACGTTATGCCAAACGATACATTAGCCAAAAAAAATTTGGGAAAATTAACATGACATTAAATTCATTATTTGCTAAATAATCACTTGCCGAAAAAAAGGTTTGCTAACTGTAATATTGCGATAAGTAGTTTTGACAATTGAATTTTTGCCAAATAAAAATTTGGGAAACAAAGTTTGCGATGTGATGCTTTGGGGAACATTATTTGCCAAACATTAGTAATCCTTACATTATACATGTTACTAGCTATTCGTGACCATGACATAGTAAAGCTGTTGCGAGCTATAACCGCAACTGTTGCACTTTACAGTAACCAAAAACCCAAGTGTGGACGCGGAGTTACGGTCGCGGCAGGCTGGCGAGCCACCTTCACACTTGGGTTTTTGGTTACAGCAATGTGCAACATTTATGGTTACAGCTCGCAGATAAGTGTTCGGCTTAAATCGCTCTCCGCGCCGGTTGCCACGCGACTGCGCATTGTCGTGGCCGGGCAATTAACATAGAGTGGGGCTATCGTTAACGGACATCCTCGTAAAGCGGAATAGATAGACTGTTTATTCTTTTGAAAAACGTTTTTATTTATCATTTATTTATCTATCAATAAAAATGTACATTTCACTAAAAACCAATGCGCTTTAAAATGCAGGCATTAAAAAAAACATAATATATATAAAAAGACAGAACACCACTGCTTCCGGCCGGAAGTCGGAGCGCAGGAAACGTTCTGGTGCTCGGTGGGCACCAGGCTACGCTATACATAGGCCATAATTTAGAATAGATAATTTAAGAATTAAGAGTCTACAAACCGTCACTGTAGAATTAAACCATAGTAGAGTTTATTCGAGAACTTTATTCGTTGTGTTTTATAATTTCATTTTCCGATGATGTAAGTAATTTTTATTTATTTACTTCCAGGCAGAGGCGTTTCTAGGGAGTAAGGACTACGAGGGGTTTACACAACTAGACCATCAATTTTGCATTGTATAATTACAGAGCAAGCTTTTTATAATTTCCTTGTCTTACCTAATATGTATGTAGTTATAATTATATGTATAACCAAATGTCAATTGAAAATTTCGAATAAGAAGGTACAAGTTACAAGATGCCTACAAAACAAACATCTACTTTGATCGAATGAAAATATAACGATAACCAACATTTACTTAGTATCGGATTCGTTATTTTATTTATCGCACAAAGGTAGGTATTATTATTTCCAAACACAATAAGAATTAAGTTCCAAATTATCAAGAAATAAGGAGCAACATTTAAAGCTTAGTATTTTTTTATATTATTAAAATCAGATAAAACCAAATTTTCTTAACACTTTTAGTAACAAACAGAGACTAAGTAAAACAAGACTATTGAACATTTTAAGTACCTCTGTGATATGTTTACGTACTTATGATTGACTTGTTTTATTCGAAAGTGTTGCGACTTGCACCTTCCTAATTCTAATGATACAAAATAGTGGGTAAGCTCTTCATAGGTATACGAAAGTAAATCATATATCTGAATTATTACTATGCTTACTGATTCAGTGCTGAAAATGTATACTTTATTGTTTGTTGTTCTATATCAATGCAAAATCTGACGTTTGTTACATATCTACTTAAGTAAATAATGTTGTGTACCTATTTAGAAATAAGAAAATATAACTTTTCAGGACAATACAAGCTAGCTTAGTACTTAGATAAACAATGTTAATAATTATTGAAATACTGTCTACTGTGCTTAATCTTAACGATGGTGGAATCTTTCTTGTATACATTATGAGTGCTTGGAGAAGCACGATGTCTTTGGTGCCATAAGATTTTATTAAATCGTGTTTGTAGATAGGAAAATAATCAATATTGTTAAAGTTCAGTTTTTAGCCTATCAGCCAACTTTAATTTATGTTGTAGCGTGTAATACGAGGCAGAACGCGTGGCCACGTAGTCGCCGGCGGGGCGCGGCGGGCCACACACTTACCAACGGACCATTTCATATTACCAGATGTGTTGTATTAAGTTTTCACTTAGTTTTCAGAAAATTTAAACTCCATTTAAGTTTATATTTTTAAGTTCAAAACATTAAGGCACTTTTCTCAAATTACTTTACTATGAATAACCGTGGTAAGAGAAGACTGTGCCAAAAGTGATAGCTTTTGTATTTTAATTATTTACCACTGCCATTTTAGTTGCATTTTTAATTAACTAGCTTATATTGTTTAAATGGTCACACTTTCTCAACGTTATCTAAAGTAGCGAATATTTTCATATTAAGTACTCGTGGTCAAGATTTGGCTGAAATATAAAATTATTTGGTTTCATCTGGAGGACTAGCACGCTCGCCGTAATGTCGCTTTAGCTCAGTGAATACTTTCTTATTGGGGTATGCAGGAGAGGGACGCATTGAGTGACAAACGAAATTACGACGCACTCGCTAGCAGCTCACAGCCGTAAAATTACTCTACTCTTTCATTGATAAAAGCAGAAGTTTTAGAGTAAAGTGCGACAATGAGTAGTTGAATTAAAGCATGGCTACAAAGATACATTATTAGTGTCGTGCCTACTTACGGAAAATATTTAAACAAAGAATATTACAGTGTTGGAACAATCTTTAATGATAATGGATTTCTGTTTATTGATGTTAAGGTAACAAAATGCATCTAACAATTAAACAATTATGAACGAATATGGATGGTTTTATTTATTTTACTATTTACGGCGTTGAACCAAGTAGGGTGTCTACGGTCCAATTAAGGCACATTATGATCATTACGTTCATATTTTAAAGGCACAAATACGATGGATTGATATGGACGAAAAATATAGATTTTGACATACCTACGTATAAGTTATTTCAACAGTCATTTGTAAATTCTACCTAGGTGCCATAGAAATTTAGTCTGGTAGGTATCATTGATGAGCGACGCAGCTATAGAAAATTTAACCAATAGACTGGAAATGTCGTACATTTTTGTGCGAAAAAAACTGTCATATGACTACACTGTGCTTAACCAGCCCAATATCAAGCAATACAGGTAGGGAAGCAGATATTATTATATAGTTAAGCTGATAATGAATGATATTGGGTAGTATTGTATGGTTTGAAAAACGAAGTTAATAAGTATAAAAATCAAAAGTAATTAAAAAAAATCTAATATCGCTTTGTTCCCATGTGGGGTGTGTAATGCTAGCACAGTACTTATAAATGGAAAAACACTATTCAATTTAGTACTAGTTCTTACAGAATTGGTCACACCGTATTATGTATTACGTAACTACCACCCTATTGTTAAATTCCTCTATGGTTTCTACACAAGATAACTATTTACCTGCTGGGTTCCTCTCGTTTAACTTTAATTGCAAGCGATCAAGCATTGTTTTTTTATGAGTGTAAATTTAGTATCTTGCTATTTATAAGGTGATCGGACTTTTTGCAACAAGTGAGCTCTTATTCCCTGTATAGAACAGGAATCTAGCCAATTCACACATGGCTTCTCCACATTATAATATATACTATTGGGCACAACTGTCACAAAATCATCGACGTTATCAGAATGCATAACTAGGAAATCATGTCTGCCTTTTTGTTGCATGTATGGCCTGTCCAGCAACGCAGACGAATCTACATTAATTCCTTTTAATTCGTTTTCCTCTCGTAGAGCTTCTACCACGTCCTCTCCCTTCAGCGGTTTGGCAGCAGAACGACTCGTCGTCGCTTCATAAATGCGGAGAATGTTAACAGAGCCACCATGCTTCTGTTTATATTTATTTTGTATTTGTAAATTTTTCTTCAAAGATTCTAATAAGATTTTCGAAGTATCAAAGTCTTTCATATTTTTGGCAACCCGGCGATCAATTACATGGTCAGATTGATCTTGGGGCAAAACCCTCAGCGCTAGTGCCACTTGTAGAACAGCAATGCTTCTCACAAATAATATCTGAAATTTATTTAAGTACTGAGTGTTACTATACAATTTCAAGTAGGTACGCTGTCGCTTTCTGGAAAAAATAACTAGATCCAGGCATTAGAACTTGGTTAGAGCTTAACTTGCTATGGGTGGTGGTGTATGAGTAAAGCACGCATACGAATCGGCGAGGATTTGAGTTCGATTCCCGACCATAGCTTTACTTTTCGGATTTTTCTGTGTTCTGGTTTTCAGCAACATTTAAAAATATAATGCTTAACTGTTAACTGTTTTAAAAAGGGGAAATAATTGAAATTCGTATATTTAAGAATTATAAATACTATATATTTTCATTAATTAGAAATATCTAATTAAACAAAAAAGTTTGGCACCGGCTTCAACCTGTTATTTCCTACTTTTTAGCATATGAATGTATAAGTACTAACTACTTGTCCTATTACGAGTGTATACTAAGGACGATACTAAAGCAATACCTGCGTACTGCAGAGCTAAGTAGGATAGCTAGGATACAGTTTGGTTATAGGAAACTTACAACGAGCTCCGTACAAGCTACCCCAAGTAACAATCCAAAACCGGGCTAAATCTTATATGCCTTAAAAATATCTAAAGTTGGTTTTCACTAAGGCGTCTTACGTTTAAGTCTGTATTCATTAAATCTTGTTAGTATTTAATTCAAAATTTACTTTAAATAAGACGACTTAAGATTATTTTCTCTTCATCAAAACCAATCAGATTTAAAACTGTCTTAAATTGTCTAGTCAAAAACCAACTTAAGGATAGTTATTCTTATCTCATATTTATCGAAGTTTAACTTAAGACAAACTTAATGCAATGTTGAATAAAAAGGGCTCAAAGGAACTAGTTAAGTATTAACAGTATCAACTTATTCTTAACTTTGTCTTACTAAGTCAACATTGTCCTAAGTTTGATTTGTTTTATTGTAATTTGAATTAGCGCCATATGAAATTGCATGTGAAAACTAAATATTCGTAAACAGATTTGAAATCATTATTTTTTCTGCTTAGGTCAGTGTAATTTATTATTTAAAATGATTTAAAATTAACAAATATTCGTATGGCTAGGGAAATTATCTCTTTTTAATAGAAAATGTGCAAAAAGTGACGTGCATGTATGGCGATGTGAATATAATTCGTAATTTTTCATGTCGTTTCTATGTTATTATTAAAGCCCGTCTATTTCATCGTTAGATCCATAAATTTTACTCGATGAACGAATCGCGTTGAAATTTCGGCGGTATTATTTCTACAAGTAATGTGACATCCATTCTTCGTAATTCGTAACAAATAAATGAGCTACGCCATTTTATGACAGTTACAGGTTTGTTAATATTATTTCGCCATTATTTTTCTGTTTAATAACTACGTGGAGTACGTGAATACTAAAATCCGTTTTTTTTGTCTAGAAAAATTCCTATCTTTCTTATTGTAAAATTCTTAACTCGGTATTCTAGTCATCTTGTACACCCAAACCTTTGCCTTAAGTAAATCTGTAGGATGTCTTGAAGATAATGTTATGGCCTTTCATAATACCTTGTCTTAAATAGGGTTTAAGTGTAAATTTAAAGAAGTATTGAAGTCGACCTTAACTTACACTTAAAACTTGTGCCCACTTTTACTAAACTCTGTCCACTAGCTTTCCATTAGATATCTTTAAGAAAAAAATTTACTTAGCCAAGACAATGGCGAAAAATCGTTGTTTGACTCCAAGATATCTATGATTCAAAATTTAGAGAAGCCATTGCTACTTGACCGTTCCGTTTTTAGTAAGTGCCTCCTCAAGGCAGCTCCACAGTACCTATTGAGTTTCGTTTTTGAATATTTTTTAGGGTTCCGTACCTCAAAAGTAAAAAACGGGACCTTTATAGGGCTCCGTTGTTGTCTGTCCGTCCGTCCATTCGTCCGTCTGTCAAGACCGTTATTCTCAAAAACACGTAAAGGTATAAATTTAAAATAATATCAAATACTCTGGACTACGGCTTCTTGTAGCTGTGAAAAAATCAACCCTGTAAGTTAACTCAATCAAAGGATATTATGGTCATTAGAAAAGGTGTTTTCATACAAATTGCGTGCTCGCAAAAAATAGCGGGGTTCTTCCAGTTGTCCTAGAAACTTGAAGTTTGGTATCAAAGTAGCTCTTGTAGCACAGTTATTGAAATGAGCCCTAAAAATCTATTTTCTTTATATCTATCTGTCTACGTAAAATTACCTTATACTGCCTACATTTTGCTTAGGAGCAGCGCTCTGCTAACACTGCATACATACATACATACATACATACACAAATCAGGTCTTTATTCCTTAACGGGTAGTTAGAGTCTATAGTAACAAGACCTAAAGGGTTAGCAAGATTGTCCGTGTATAGGTGGAAAATGGAATCAAAATAGTGATGGGTTGCTAGCCGCATCGCCTATAACATGATTCCTGTGATTTTCGCCCATTCCTCCGATGGGCTTTTACCATTTGCACGGGAAGAGAAGCAACTGGTACATTCTATGTTTTTTCTTTGCTCCCAGACCAGCATGGAAGTAACAATTTTAATGAAAGTCAATAAACAACAACAACTTCTCGCTTTCCGTGATCTTTTTTTAATATCCTTTTGGTAAATTTGAGCCGTAAATGTTTACCAGGTACCTACATCATCTGCAGAAACTTTCCATTAAACTTTTATAAATCCTATCATTTACGCGCATACAAAAAGTTTCAGTAGCCAACCCTGGTCTTCATTATCAGTTCAGCTACCTACACCAAATTATTTTTTGCATAGTGGTTGGTGTGTACATGTGTGTGTGTAACATACAATTGTAGTATAGGCATCAGTTGAAATAGGAAAAATCGAAAACGGCTAACAAACACCGAAGATATCGACGATTAAAAAGGGAAAAGTCCTCAAAAACACTTATCCCAAATTGACATGGTATTTATTTGATGCAATATAAATAAAACGATACTTACAATTCTCATATTAACACATTAAATGGTAACAAAATAAATTAGGAATAACTGTACTTGTTTATATTAGCAAAAAAAATACTTTGGCAAACCACTGACATAGAACTCAATGTTTCTTTACAGAATGTGTGATTAATGTTTCGTTCAAGCATGAAATTGACATGTGTGCTTATTAATTTTATTGCTTGATATTAACTTGCTTATACCCGTGGCTTCATCCAGTTAATTCCAAAACCAATAATAACTAAGGAATTAAATAAGCCAAAAAGCCAAATCCGTCGACGATTGATATTTAATCTTAAAACAAGATTATTGCGGTTTATTTAACATGTAACAAGAATCTAGTAATTTTTAATTTTAGTAAGCGTGAAGCCAGTTTGCAAACAACCAGGCAGTCAAATATACAATCAAGTACGCAAGCAAGCCAGCAAGCCAGCAAGCCAGCAAGCCAGCATGAGCCCACGAGGTGCCACTTCATCCTGTAAAAAATGCTACTCAAAAGCATTGTCAGTCATTTTTTTAAATAAGTATTTACGTTCCTTAGGATCTTCATACTTGCCAAATATAACAATAATACATTAAAAGTAATTTGTATTGTGTTTTGTATTAGTAATGTCCGATTTGACTGTTAAAGAAAGAAAATAAAGTCATGCTTGTTAAAAATCTGACTAAGTAAGTATGTTTATCACATATCCAAACTGATAAACAATATTGTTAAATTATAAAGTAAGAGAGCTGCACCATGCGAAAGTTGATTAGGAGAAAATATGATCGGGAAGCTAGGCTATCGGGCATCACTTGAGATTCCGTCTCAGCGCACAACGGACGCGCCCGCGAAACTTTACCGGTCGGTGCTTGTGGAAGTACGCACTTCACTTCTGTGGCTAGTCGCTGGAAACCGACATTGAACATTTTAAAAGTGTATTCTGTATCTCTAACCGGCAGCACCAAATTGTTTCAGGTGAGATATTCTAAGATTTAAGTTTTTAAAATTAACATATTATTTAAGACGACTCATGGTTTCAGACCGGGTTAACACCCATCCGTACCTAGTTACGAAGATACTTACTTCCTTAATTATTATAAATGCGAAAGTAACTCTGTTTGTTTGTCTGTTATTTCACGCTTAAACCACTGGACCGATTTTAATGAAATTTGGTACAGAGATAGACTAGACTTTGAAAAAGGACAGGTAGGCTACTTTAGATTGCGAAGAAAGGCTGAAAGGGGTTGAAAATTTGTATGGAAATTTTGTGATTTTTGAAATTTGAAACTTCATTTTTCGGCTTTTGATTATAATTAATAAGCACGTGTTTTAGTGTTTTTTTTTTAAGTAGGGCGGGGGAGGGGGGTAAAATTGAAGTTGACAGTTAATTATGGTAGTTTTGATGCACAGCCTAAACCAATGGACCTAGCAAGCTGAAATTTAGCACATGGGTTCCTTTTACCCATACTAATATTATAAATACGAAAATGAGTCGCTTTGTCTGTCTGTTACCTCTTCACGCTTACACCACTGTGCACCGTTTAATTAACACGCAATTTGATATGGATTAGTATATATGTTATTATAGTCCCGGGGAAAGACAGAATAGAGAATTTTCGTCATTTGAGGAGGTAAAAAAGGGAGTAAAATCGAAGATGCAATACTATATATTATAAGTAGGTTCTTGCCTAATATAATTTACCCTCTACTTGAAAGATTCCTATTTTTGGCGTTAAAAATAAGCTCTACGCAGACGAAGTCGCGGGCAATAGCTAGTATTATATAAATCAATAATTTATTTATTTAATATTTATGTTTGGAAAGGTCCAGCCTCCCAAGAAAACTTAAATATTTATGATTGTTTAATTAGGTAACTTAAGGTTAAGCAGAATTAGATTTATGAAACAATGTAAATAACAATATCCTTATTTTAGGCCGCTTATTTGGTACTAGCCACTTGTTTTTCACGAGTTTATCTATGGGTAGGTAAGTGTAATATTTACACAGGTACGTACATTTCATCATCACCATCGTCTTAACCAATACCTACTTCAGGCAAATAGATAATTTACTTACATTAAGTATATTGCGGTTTTAGTCAAGTTTTGCTAATCGTAAATTCACTCACTAATAATGGACACTAAAACTGTGTACATCAAATTAAAGCGTAATTCTTATTGAATAATACAATTGCCATTGCCATGTTGTTTGAAATATTTAACAAACCTAATAAGTTCACCCCGCTTAAGACCCCATATTAAGAATCCTCTATTCGAAATGATCAATTTCATACCAAATGCTACCTAATAGCTACATTTTTGATTTAACATTCGCTCCACATGTTCTTTAAAAATCAACAAAGTGCATGAAATTAAGAAAAGCACTCACCAAAGTGACATGGGCTGCACCGATATCTTGTATTTTGCACCAGATGGCCTGTATTTTTCTACTTAAGCAAATTCAGACTCGCCTATATTTTCTACACCTGTTCTTTAAACCGCGAATTACAAAAATAAATACAGCTGAATTGAGAAACTGAGAAAAAGAGTCTAACAAATGCGTTCTTTTTATTGGTGAACAAAAATTCTATTCATTTATCAATGGTACTTTCAACTAAATTGACAAATAATCATATACTAAATGATTTTAAATTATTAGAAAACGGCGTTATAATAATTTAAGAGAATTGGATAACCTATTTCGGTTAAAGAAAAATCTAACGATAAATTGTTAGTAAATTTATTGGCATTTGGCACTCTGTCGTTCATTTAAAATACTTTTAGATATTTTTAATTTTAGTACTGAATGCTGATGCTGAAAAATATTAAAAATCATCATAGTATAATTAGGTCTTACAATCTCGTACCTTATTTACGCCACTCGGCAATCCTCCAGACCTAATCGCGGTACTCGACTTTAAGAACCTCTTGTATGCATACATTGTGTAAAATACTGAGTTAGTATCATCATCACTATAACATCGTTAAGTTACCTTAATAATAAGACTGAAGCCCTCTTTAAAGGCCGGGTATGAAGTATTAATTAATACCTAAAACTATCAAAAGGACACTATACGCAGACCAGGATCTGAGGCCTCTAGTGTAATGTTTTCTCATATAAAAACGTCTCGAACGCGTTTTCGTAAACGTCTCAATTACTATGGAAAATTGGCAGCGTCACTAGCGGATTGAAACGGCAACAAACTGTTCTCATAGTATTTGTCATTTTAACGCAAACACGTTCGAGACGTATTTTGTGACCGAAAACCTACATTAAGCAATACTGCATGATGTGACAGTCATGTGTGACAAATGTCACCCAAGTCAAATTATTGGACAGGTGGCTAATAAGGCAGGTTGCTTTGCCCCGTTGTATGATAATGCGGATACGTTTTCCGATGAAAGAACCGACCTCATGGTAACTTGTGGATTTTTAGCGCTAATAAAAAAAATACATTGAGTTTTTGCAGTCCTAGAAAATCCACAGCAAAGCTGCTAATTCCAACTGTCAGCCTACTTTACATTGTACCTTTAAACAACAAAGGTGACCCGGTCAGTATGAGTAAGCGAACTACAGATACCTAACAAAGTAAACACTACAGTCACACTTTATGGCGCAAAAGACATTATAAAATTACATACATACACATACACAAATCACGTCTTTATCCCTTACGGGGTAGAGAGAGCCTAAGGTAACAAATACCTACAGGCCACATTTATCAATATTGTGGGCGTATAGGTGAAAAATGAAATCAAAATAGCGATGGGTTGCTAGCCTCATCGCCTATAACATGATTCTTATGATTTTCGCCCATTCCCTCGATGGGATTTTACCATCTGCGCGGGTAAAGAAGCAACTGGTATATTCTATGTTTTTTTCTTTGCTCCCAGACCAGCATGGAAGAAATTATGAAATTATACAATTAGAATGATTTAAGTCGGGCTTGTTTTTTGTCCATCATGAATTCAAAAGAATAAATAGCACACTTTGAACTCGATAGGGATTCGACATAATCAGGTTATTCGGGAAAAATATGTCTACAATTACGACTTCATTATTTAATAAGAAATATCTAATCGAAATTATGAAAATAAGTTGCTCGTCATTTACCGGGTTCATTCGCTTTCATAAGGATTTTTGATAAGAAGCTTATACTGAAGCCGATTTTACATTGTCGAGCAAAAATAGCGATATACTTAATGTATAACTTTTCAGCAAAATAATTGCGATTGGTACAATTTTTTACTAGTGAACTGTTGTGTTCCAGAAGCTAATACTATCGTTTAATCAATATTTCATTGGAATAAAAATCAACGCTGTGAAAAGCCAACGCCCACCGGCGGAGAACAGATTGAGCAATCAAATAAAAAGTTTCGAAATGGGATTTGCAGTAGGTACAAATATATTAATAATTTAATTTCTTTGAAATGATTAAGTATTATAATTTTATTATGTAATTTCTATGATGCTAGTCTACTATATTATGCTAGGGAGTCTACAAACTTCAAATTTTACTCTTTTCCAGAGAAAACAAACAGTTCAAACCATCAAAACCGTCTGTACTCTTATTAAGTATGTCTCGCTGTTTATCATTTTCACAGTTTTCCAAATTTATAAATGGGCGGAATTGGAGTTTTACCAATAGTTTTTAGAAGTTTTAAGCAACAGCAAAAACTATGCGAGGTTTCCAATCCGCGGTAGACCCGCAACGAATCCACAGTCAAAACCCTCTGATCGCGACCGCAATTCGGCGATAGGCATCGATACACGGCAACTGTAATAATTTTAGATTAAGGCAAATACCCGGTTTATTACACACATAACGGTTTAATACATACCTACATAAATCACGTCTTTATCCCTTACAGGGTAGCCAGATCCTAAGGTATTGACTATACGCCATAAAAAAATTACTTAATTTTCAGTCACTTAATTCAAGCCAGTTTATTAATTAATTAATTGAATACTTTTTTTCAAGTACACATTGGACTAGAGTACCTAATTAATTCTACACAACTTAAAGAGAAAAATGATAGAGATTTAATGAGCAAATGACCGCTCAGCTGGCATCTTGTTTGCTAAGGTGTTTGTGTACCAGGTTCAGATGCTAACACGGTAAGCGCATGGTAGGTATCCGCTATCTCACTCCATAGCACAGCAGTGGCGTGGCATCCATAGAACTCGATTTCTGCCGGCTTGCCTATTTTAAAGTAGTTGGGCACTTTTATTGCGCAGAATTAGAGGAAAAGTTTAGTTAAATGCCATTCGGCTTGCCTTCTGATATACTTGACGCCACGCTACTGTAGCACATCTAACCCTATCCACGGCATCCCAACCTCGTAGCCCACCCCATGTTGCTACCTACCTGACAGTAGTTTGGTAACTATGGAGGCCTGCCTACTAGCACAACATCATGCTGTATTAGTTGATAGACTTCTATAATTGTAGTTATCTTATCAACGTTTATAATATGTGGTAGGTACCGTAAAAAGGGGAGAGAAGGAATTGCGGGGGTAGTATAGAACTATTATTTTGTGTTTTCATTTGCTACTTAAAATTTCTGGCTCAGCTTACTCTTAAAATAATCTTTTTTTTTTTTTTTTTTTATGTGAATAGGATGGCAAACGAGCAAGTGGGTCACCTGATGGTAAGTGATCACCACGGCCCATAGACACCCGCAACCCTGGAGGGATTGCAGATGCGTTGCCAACCTAGAGGACTAAGATGAAATGCCTCTTGTGCCCGTAATTTCCCCGGCTGTCTTACTCTCCACACCGGAACACAGCAGTGCAAGCACTGCTATTTAGCGGCAGGATTAGCGAGTCTAGTTATATTTTAAGACAAATTATATATTATCTCCTTTTTTGTGGTAATTTCTCATCGTCATTTTTTTATTTTGTTCCTTTCCCTTCTGACCCCGCTGCGGGGTGAGCTGGGATTTGCCTATATTTTATTGTTTATTGATTAAACTATGTAACTAAACGACAAATAATCTCGGTAGGTATTTACGGTGCTAAATGACTCTTTGACTCTCAAGATTTGCTTTTTATCGACCGGTTCCTAATGGGCCGGTAATTCGTTCTAAGAATAGTATTTAATAATAAACAAGTATTTGCTTTACTCCGTACCTTCGTCTTGGATTTGATAGGGTTTCGTACGACCCGTTTAATTCTTAACTTTTTTGTCATAGCGACCACTTTATACAGGCAGGTTGCGGAGCCTTAGTAAAATACATACATACATACTCGTACGTACACAAATCACGTCTATATCCCTTACGGGGTAGACAGAGCCTGAGGTAACAAAACCTAAAGGCCACGTTTAGCATGATTGTAGGCGTATAGGTGGAAAAAGGAATCAAATTGTGATGGGTTGCTAGCCACGTCGCCTAGTTATAACAGGATTCCTAAGAATTTAGCCCATTCACTTGATGGGCTTTTACCATCTGCGCGGGACGAGAAGCCACTGGTACATTCTATGTACTTTTCCTTTGCTCCCAGACCAGCATGGAAGTAAAATACATGCTTAATAAAATATAAGCAAGAGTCATTTAAACGTCAAACTAAATTTATTGATTGCTTTTATTCAAAGGGGTAACGTGTTTGCATAAGTTACAGCATTGCTAGTTTTTTTAAATGCCTTCCTGATTTTGATATTTTAATATTGTTTTCCAAAATATCGATATCAGCAACTTCGATATTTTTATATTACTATTTTAATACTGGTCTATAAAGCATTATGTCAATCAGCGCTATTGTATTGTATATCAGCCTAGGGTGGTATTGTTAAATCCAATATGAAGAGCTTAGAAATTGCCCAACGTGCTGTACGTAAAGTTATGCTTAGCAAGCCATATAGGTTTCCCACTGACAATTTTTATAAAGAATCAAAGGTATTAAGGGTCAGACAATTGTACATTACAAAAGTAGCCGTAGCCACCCATCGAAAAATAATTTGTAGTCAGGATTTTCCGAGCCTTGCCGCTCGTCGTGTATATAGGGTATTAGGTAAACTCAAACTCAAACTTTTATTTGCTTTGATACAAGATACAATGTACAAGATCAAACCCTGTAGGGGCACTGCAAATATAACATTTTTAATGTACAAATAGACTACTATTTGTACTAACACACATAGGCATAAATTACATTACGTTATAAAGTTTTCTTAATTTCTAAAACATCTCTGCTTATCATCAAAAAATTCCTGAAGGGTGTAGTAGGATTTCTCCAGCAAGTATTTATGTAGTGTCTTTTTAAAAGGTTTAATGTCTTTTATATTTTGGATGAAGTTTGGAATTTTATTATAAATTTTTATGCACATTGCATGTGGTCCAGAATGGAATATTTGTAAGCTGGAGATTGGCTGGCAGTGCTAATTTGTTTTGGTATCGTAAGTTATGCGGCCGGGTAAAGTGATCTTTAGCTTGAGAGAAAAAACTGATATTGGATTTAACAAAATTGCAAATTTCTAGGATGTATAGGCTGGTTAAGGTAAGTATTCCAAGTTTTTCGAAATATGATCGACAGCTGACTCTAGGTTTTATGTTCGCGAGGATCCTAATGCACTTTTTCTGTAGGACGAACAGATTGCTAGCGTTGGTGCTGTTTCCCCACAGCGCTATTCCGTACCGCAGCCACGCGTGTGCATATGCGTAATATGCGGAGGTGGCAGTTTTAGTATCAGTAGTTCTTTTTAATTCATACAAGGCATATGTAAATCTATTTAATTTGCTAGCTACTTTTTGCACATGGTTTTTCCAGTTTAAATGTGAATCTATAGTTAAGCCTAATAATGAAAAAATATCAACATTCTCTAATTCTGCATTTTTATAACAAAAGTCTATTTTCAATGGTGGTTTTTGGTAAGGTCGAAATTGCATTATTTTAGTTTTTTTTAGATTTAGTTCCAAATTATGATCACTTAACCAGGATACAACTAATGTAAGGTAATGAGTGGATAATCCTTGAACTATGGATAGAGGGCACTTAGGACGTTATAATAAAGCTAAAATAGGTTTAGTAAAAGTTGCACGGTTTCCGAGATATTCGGACTTTTAGGTTTCTTTCGAAAATGAACACCCTTGTTCAATGTTTTGATCATAGCACCATTTTAAGCTAACTTTTTCAATTTTTTATTTTTGTTCAATATTCTTGAGTACTTGTATTTTCAGATAGGCACTATTTTTGTGAGACTACATGGGATTTAAAAAAAATAATCGCAAACTTAATTTTTGTCTTAACAATCGTACATTGATCGAATTTTCAGCTCTCACGGTGAAAAAAAAATACACTACCGCCTAGTTGCCAATAAGCTTAAAAACATGCCGGTTTATTGACAATTTAAAAATGGTAAACTCGTCGCAAAATAAAAGGCCCTTTTTGACATTTGTCTTTGCGACGTAACTAGTGATGTAACCATACGACTCGGTACTCGATACTCACGATAAATCGATTCAAGTTTGCATGAGTACTTGATCGATTTGAATATATATTGTAAAGTGCATTGGATTAAAGTTCTGTTTAGAAAATTTAACTTACACTGATGTTGTAGATTTTGAAATGATACAATGTTGCAAAAGGTCAATTTTCTTTCATTTAATATTTTTGTTACAGTAAAATTCACAAAAAAAATCGACGAAAAGTTTATCAAATTTCTAAATGTCAGTGAAAATTAGAACACATAGAACAATCCGAAAAGTAAAGCTATGGCCGGGAATCAAACCCGGATCCTCGTCATTCCGTGACGCGTGCTATACCCCTACACCACCCATAGCAGGTGGGTAGTCTCCGAATTTTTCTACCTGTTACTAACTGTCACGTGACCTTTTGATTACTATGCGAATTTTTGTCGCTAAGCGTCATCTGTTTGAATGATGTGTCTGTACGACACAATTACAAACTCCCGTGGAACATCTACTGCTCACCAGGGACGAGAGAAGGCGCTGTTTTTCAAACGATAGGTACTATCAAATGAATCAAGAATTTTTATTTAAATAAATGAAATAAAAATTCTTGATTCATTTGGTAGCAGTGCTTGCACTGCTGTGTTCCGGTGTGGAGAGTAGGACAGCCGGGGAAATTACGGGCACAAGAGGCATTGCATCTTAGTCCTCTAGGTTGGCAACGCATCTGCAATCCCTCCGGGGTTGCGGGTGTCTATGGACAGTGGTGATCACTTACCATCAGGTGACCCACTTGCTCGTTTGCCTTCCTATTCATAAAAAAATATATATATTTCTTGATTTTTATGTTTTACTTTTTCGGTTAAACCGGTAAAATGGTATATTCTTATCACTTTGTGCCAATTCATCAATTTTATATTTTAGTTTTGCAGGTTTATTTTCTTTTACCAGTTGCAGCAATTCAGCTTTAAGCAATTTCGTGTCAGCTTCAACGCCTTGTCTTTGTAGCCATGCCACTAAATCAGCCTTTTTGTTTGCTTGAGTAGGTGCTTTATCTATTTGAACTGAATGGTAAGGTGCATTGTCCTTGATGATTATGCACTGTTCGGGGAGGTTTGTTAACAAGTTAGTAAACCACTCTGTGAATTTATTTGCATTCATTTCTTCGTGATATTCTTTAGTACTTTTGGACTCAAATGCGAGCAAGGCATCATTCACAAAACCTCCCCCAGCTGATCCGGCGTGGCAGATTATTAAGCGTCCACCTTTTCCCATTGGCACTTTTGAGCGAGATGCCTTGGTATCGTCCGTCCACGACTGCGGCACGGTATGATTCGAGTTCAGCCAAGTCTCATCGACAAATATGACATTGTCCCAATTTGTGATTTTGATCATCTCCCTCAAGAACGATACTCTGTGCAAAATTAAATCATATCGTTCCATCATGATTTTCCTCTCGTCGGTTTTCTTGTATTTGAATCCAATTTGCTTCATTATTGTTATTAAAGATGTGGCACTGCCACTATACAGGCCAGCTTCTCGTAATGTTATTAGCAATCACAGTTGGGTATCATTTCTTGTTAAGTATACACGTGATTTCGAATAGCGTCTGCGTCAAATGTGTCAATACCTGTTACAGGCTTGCTTTTCTTCCTCTTTTTAGGCGTTTCTTAATACATTTTCTTCAGTACCTGAAGGTCCATACTTTTGCTTCAAGATGGTTCGAATAGTTTTTTTGCCGATCCCAAGTGCTTCTGCAACGCGATCTTGTACTTGCGTTACGGGCAATAAAGATCCACCAGTACTGATTCGCGTTCGAAGTATTCGGTTAACTTCACAACCAATTCGCGTGACTGGCTGTTGATTGTACGTCCTCTTTTTGACATGTTGAAACAGAGTTCGTACGATATAACAACAAAAACCAAAATCTAGTTCAAATCACTATGTTTAAATCAATGTCCAAAATAGAAAAGCCGAGGTCCCCGTGATATTTAGTAAACAGAAATAGTCCAAAAGCAAAGCCGAGCCGAGAAAAAATATCAAATAAGACTTCGACCGCGCAGAAAACGTCAAATTGACATACTACCTTCATCCAATCATTTCTTAAAATACCTATCTAACAGGTCGGGGAAAAAGTTTCTTCGCATTCGATGTAAAATCTTTACGGCTTGGAGCTCCAAGCTCATAATTTTCAGTAAAGATCACTACACAGCTGGTGAAATTCAGTAATTAATTGATGTTGAAATTCAGTGAAATTCAGTAATTAATTGATTGATGAACACTAGTATTTAAATAAATAAAACCGGCCAAGTGCGAGTCGGCCTTAAAAAAATATCTTGATCGATTTATTTTTTTCTTTAACCGATTATTATTAGTCTGTGGACAATATGAAAAAATCGTTATGCACAGCACTTAGCCGAGTGGGCGGTACCCATCAATGAAAAATGTAATTACCTTCAGAACATTTCGATCGGTAAAAAATAGAGAACTTCATAGGCGTGAACTGTCAAAACGGGCCTTTTATTTTGCGACGAGTTTAATTACCTTTTGAATTTAAATTCAAAATGACAAAATAATAAAAAAAAAATACACGCTCACCCACATTTTTCCCGATTTACTTTTTGTATCACGGGCATAGAACTCAAAATTTTTTGTTGCTATAACATTATTGGCCACTTATTTAAATGCAAATGGCATTTAAATAATTCCAAATTTAAAAAACATGCCAACTGCCTTTTGTTTTTTTTTTCGAATTCGATTTTGAATTTCGCTATTATTATTGCGTAATGAATGGTTAATTTTGCGTTTAGATCGTTGTGTTGAATTTTTTTACTTTAATACTGCTTCGAACATAATACACACTGATAGAATATGCCCAAATGCATTACATTTATGGTGAGTGCCAAGGCACAATTTCACCATAATAGCGAAATTCAAAATCGAAGTCGAAAAAAAAAACAAAAGGCAGTCAGCATGTTTTTTAAATTTGGAATTATTTAAATGCCATTTGCATTTAAATAAGTGGCCAATAATGTTATTTTTGCAACAAAAAAATTTGAGTTCTACAAATACTTCTAAAAATGCTATCGATGTATGTCTAGCAAATATAAACTACCAAGATACTGAGGATCTCCTTACAGGCACTTACTAAGGGTAAAGTGTAGCAACACACACACACACACACTTTCTAATTATTCTTGTACTTTGAGTACTTCACTTGGCACTCGCGATACAGACCCAGAGTCTAGTGCGAAGGCCGCTGTTTCACTTACCGCATAAAATGACATCTACCTATCTCTATGTAACAATGTGTCCTTGTTATGCACTTTGTAACTTCTGTGGTGAAATAATGTTTTTCTCATTCTTATTCTTTTGACAGATTCTCAACTGGTCATTATAGTCACGTAACAAAGCCTTTGAATTTTTCATCTAGGAACAAATCAAGAATAATTATGCTATGCACAATCTATACACACATACAAAAATACAAATGCCCTTAATATGTGGCAATTTATTAGGAACCTATAGGTATTGTTGCTCAGTCCGTAGTAATTGCTAATTAAATCCAAGGTAGTACTTACTCACAGGTTTTATTCTTTAGACACGAAGATTTCGTGTTGAACAGACGATGAACAGACATTCCTCTCTATCACATCAAAACGTTTACAGTAGTAAAAGAAATCGCTTAAAAATAAACACGAGAACGTCATGTTTCTTGTAAGACGACGAGCACTTGTTAAAATAAATAGATCAACTCACGATAAAAGATCACCCGTCGGGTGTTTGAAAAATGCAAAGCGTACAATAACGAAGTAGTGACTAAGCACGGTAGGGTTCCGCTGTCCCAGGCCCAACGAGGAACATTTTGTTTCTGCAGTGCCTCTACCAGTAGGTGTCGAGCTCCATAGGTACTCGCATTCCAGGTGAGATGGGAAAATTGCGTACTTTTAACTTCCAAGATATGGCGAGTTTTGAGGATAATGGGTTCAATCGGAACTGCTTTTGTAAAGTCAGTAAATCTTGATAGGTAGTTAATTAATCCAAAGCATAAGGATACAATACTTTACTCTTTTGTTATCAGTTCTATCAAATTTCTTATGTTCTCTAATGAACGATAAACATAAACTATGCTATTATTCTTCTAAAATATTGGGATAGGTACGCTAAGTAAAATTATTTAAATGTTTTTAATGATTCAGGATTGTATTTTATTTGCTGTGTTCTACTAAATTAAAGGATGTCAAAAACCCAATAATTTTCGAAAAGCATGATTATAGCCCGAGGGTTCGCCGCTTCCGCCTTTTCCGCTCGCGAGCCGTCGGTACAAATCCTGTTTAACATTACATACCGACTTACCATTCTTTGAAGTAGTATACAAACCCGTGAGTATATATGTTCCCACAGAAAGAAACGTAATAACAGGATTGGCCTTTGTTAGTTGAGTATTTTGAAGGTAATCACGCAATCGCTGAGGCAGATTCACTTTTTCGTATTGATATGATTGAACATTAAAACAGGACTAAGTAGTAGGTATGTGTAGGACTAACTATTTGAAGTGTATAAAATACGCTTTTGTAACTGGTATCGCTTTTTGAGGCGGTATTCTTTAATCTACCTCAATCTTTAATTTGGTAAAATTTAAAAAGTTCATGATTCATACTGATTCCATGTGCTTCGTTTTGAAACCAAAAAATCCTTTTAAAAGATAACTTTAAATCATGGTACCTGCTGTAGATACCGAAGCCAAATTATGAGTACATGTACAGTCAAGGACATAAATATAATGTACGTTATACCAACATCTGTACACTTTTATGCCACAAACTGTAAGGTCGGTGACACATATATTTGACATGATAGCTGTATCGATATTTATGCCCTCGACTTACAATTCCGCTGGTACTTAGATCAAATTTATTTTTCTTGCAAGCTTTTACAATACAATACAATACAATAACTCTTTATTGAACACCACATATAACAACCAAAACAGAAAAAAGGTATACAGAATATTACAAGGTAACAATAGGCGGCCTTATCGCTACAAAGCGATCTCTTCCAGGCAACCATAATGGACTGGAGAACAGAACAGATCTGAGCAGGTGGTGCAATTTAGAACATATTGCAGCATTATTTTTGCTGCATGGTGATTTAGCCTTTTTATTTATTATTTTGTTAGTAACCTTTTTCCGCCGTTCATACTGGTTATTAATCATTCTTTTGAGCAGATTCGTTTGAATTTTAAAATTGGTGTTCGGTATCAAAATTCAGAACTGTCATTAAGGAAAAAGTCATTCAGATCAGATGCTCCTGCCGTGAGGGAAATATTTACCCAGGCCGAACAAGATACTCCGAGTAGTGATTTTTTTCCTCAAGTTCCGGAGGCTTGTTTTTGTGGTGCGGAGTGCTCATAAAACCGCTTGATATATTCGTTGGTGCTGAGTTTTTTTAAGATACTGAGATACCACAAATCGTGGTCTTGAAGCCGGATTTTTTCCATTTCGGTTTTTTCCACACGGAGAGTATTTTAATAAATTTACTCGTGGACTGAGGTTCCCGGGATTTGCTGCGTGCTGAGTGCGAAAACGTTCAACTCTACGAGAGTACGTGACGACCGACGAGGTTCGATTGTACGACCCGGAGTTTACGCCAGGAGCGCATAGACGACGAGCTTCGTGTTACATTCCGTGTATTCATCCCATTAATTCTCTTTTAAAAAACCGTTCCTCCCAAGGTTTCCAAAGGTTATTGTACAACTGCATATTTATTAAGTTAACTATAGCGAATTTACGTTTAGGTGTCTGACTTGCCTTTGCACTAGGTGATTTATTTTTTTAACACGTTATTGGTATTGTGCGCACAAAACTATCACGTATGCATAGCGAAAGTTATCTAGATCCTATTACCTTAATACGTGCCTCGACTTCCTTAATAGTGTGCAGTTCAGTCGGAATTCTCCCTACCTTTATTTTTCTAAATTCAAAAAGCCCTTGTAGGCCTCCTTAATTTTGGCTTCCTTATTTGAGACATAATAACCCTACTACCGCCGTACCGGAAATTGGACATACGGATTTTACCCTGTGATATTTATAATTAATTTTTTGTTAAATATGTCCGCGTTTATTTCAATATTAATACTTTAAAAATAAAGATACTGTTCTAGTGTTTGTGTAACGTTTTATTTCTAGTGTTAGATCAAGTTCGTACAAAATTCAACGTGTACAGGAGCCTTTTTTTTTTGTGCTGCAATATATACTAAGTACTGAAATACGTAATACATGAAACACAAATTTATAATAAATGGAGATATAAATAGACACATACACACATACCTAAAAAAGCCAGCTACAAGATTCATGCACAAGATGGCAGATAGTGCTCCTTCAACATAGATTTAAATATGGGTAAGGATTTAGCTTAGTAGTAGTTAGGACTTAGCTTTTAGTCGTAACTAAATAATTATGTAGTCCACAGTTGGAATACATAGAAATAAGACGATTTTTTACAAACTAGGTAAGTAGAGAAAAAAGATTATGTAACAAGATATTCATAATTATGACATAAAAAATTTGTGAGGCAGATTGATCTTAAATCCGCTCATAATTAATTAGTAGTTTCGTGTTGAAAATAGGTGCGTGAAATCAGAAATAAGCAATTCGAATCGCCAACTTAAACTAAAAATCACTACATAAATATAAATACATAGTATAAAACAAAGTCGCTTTCTCTGTCCCTATGTCCCTATGTATGCTTATATCTTCAAAACTACACACCGGATTTTGATGCGGTTTTTTTTAATAGATAGAGTGATTCAAGAAGAAGGTTTTTATGTATAATTCTACGCAGACGAAGTCGCGGGCAGAAGCCAGTAAATTATAAAACATTTTTCAGATTTTGGATAGCGGCGGATGCTTTTATGATTCTTTCTCTTCGATATCCTAGCTGTGTGCACATACCGACACATACCACGTCTATATCCCTTACGGGGTAGACAGAGCCTATGGTAACAAGACCAAAAGGCCACGTTTAGCACAATTGTGGGCATATAGGTGGAAAGGGAAACCTATCTGCGCGGGCAGAGAAGCAACTGGTACATTCTATGTTATTTTTTTGCACCCAGACCAGCATGGAAGTATTATCTGCGTGTGACTTTAAGTCCTTCACCAGTTTGGTTAGTTTACTAAATTTACGAACGTTGAAGGTAATAAAGGTACTTTTCATTTTAGATAAAATGCTTATCATTTCTATGGGACAAATTTAGGAACTTTATTCGCACGGAACATCACAACACCTAACTAGCTGGATTGACATAGGTTATACTTATTTATTATGTATCTAAACGGGTCCATTGATTGAAATTGATAGATAGGAAACTATTCCGGCAAACTCGGTTGGGTAACAATATTTCAAGTGCGGTCTATTTATACCTGCGCTCAGCGGTATAAAGCGGTGAACGACAACTTTGTTTGTAAGTCCCGTTACCTAATGTACAAAAACAAATATTAAAAACATAATCAATCACGTGTCTTTCCAGCGATTGCAAAATTAAATTAAGCCAATTTCCTCCGGCGCTAAACGAAATCCTGACTCGGTACGAAAGACATAATCAAGGTAACCTATAAATTTAATTGAACTTACAAAAATAACACGTTTTCAGTTAACGGGCAATTTGATTTGAAAACCCCCAAGAGCGTTTTAATAGAGCATGGTTCATTGTAAACGCAAAGGGCTTCAGCGGACAGCCATCTGGTACCTCAATCAGCGCTACCCCCCCCTCCCCACCCACCAATACCCAACACTTCTGACACGATGATGACGTATATGACGTAGAATATGATATATTCGGTTCTGGCTGAAAATCAGTGCTGCAGGTGTCTAACACCTCAGCGTAATGCTGAGCCAGCGACCGTTTCACTTTTGCGAAGACACACAACGCTGATGATCTATTTTTCATGATATTTTTTTTTGTTTTACCTTGTTTATTTTCTATAAAATTGTGTATACAGGGTGTTTGGTAGCTAGATACAAAGCTTTAAGGGGATGATAGCCGAGGTATTTTTGAACATTTTTAGCCATGTCTTAGCCGAAATTTGATTTTTTTTTTAAATTGAAGACTTAGAAATTTTAGGAAAATACCCAGAATTTGATAGTCACGAGTCAATATTGCCCCAATGAGCGTTAATTTCGAAACAAATTCTTTTATTTCGGATAGTTTAATGTGTATTGGACCAAATGAAATAACTTTTAAGTGTCTTTCTTGCCAGAAAAACAAAATGGAGGCATTCGAAATTACTAAAAATGTCTTAGGTTGGAACAGAGTAATTTTTCTGTGCTATAAAAAAAATCCTTGAAAAATGTTCAAACATTTTTAGAAACATGCCTGTTTATTGTTCTTTCTTTTAAGGTATCACTCATTCACATTGCTTGCTAAATCTGAGATAAAAAGTAATACCAAACTCAGGGAGCACTCGCTAAGAATGCACTAGTCTTGAAATTTTACTAGTAAATAATGTGTGAATAATGTGTGTTCCATTTTGTTTTTTTGGCAAGAAAGACACTTAAAAATTATTTCATTTGGTCCAATACACATTAAACTATTCGAAATAAAAGATTTTGTTTCCAAATTAACGCTCATTGGGGCAATATTGACTCGTGACTATCGAATTCTGGGTATTTTCCTAAAATTTCTAAGTCTTCAATTAAAAAAATGTATATCATGTTTCGGCTAAGACATATATGGCTAAACATGTTCAAAAATACCTCGGATATCATCCCCTTAAAGATTTGTATCTAGCTACCAAACACCCTGTATTATCTTATATTTGTGTCTTGCAAAAAGGAATAAATGTCTTCTTTCTTTCTTTCATATTGTCAAGTTAAACGATATTGGAACATTTGCAATATTTCATTTTACAATACCGTTAAGAATGGTTCAACATAAAAAATTATATCTGTTTTTTTTTTAAATAGTTACAGGGGTTAAAAGGGAAACATGCATTTTAAATGCTGCTTATACCATAAAATACTTTAAATGTTAATTCTTATAAGCATGAAAAAACCAATTTTACGATACAACAGTTACACTTCCTTTATACTAAGAAACTCTTCTTTATGCCTGGTTCGACATGCACTAAACCGGTTTGTGCTTCAGGTCTAAACTGAGCTATCTTTAAGTTCCTTGTTGGTTTATTTTGTTTCAGATTGTCAGTTAATCACAGCACGTAATTGGTAGTGTGCTGGCTTCCAGGCAGGCCAACAAGACGGGTTCGACGCTGTCGGCGCCCGGGGACCGCAATGACTTGCATTCTCACTACCAGGGGTGCTTGGACAGGCACCAAAATTTCGTTTATCGACCGGGTAAAGTACTAAATTAGCATTCAATTCCATTAACATTACCAGATGGCAATACCTTGAAACCAGAGCACAGGACTGCGACGCGTGGAAGTCCCTACTTCAAGCCCTTTGTTCCTGCAATATTACCAATTTCAATTTCTAACGGGTACGTGTTAAATTTATACTGGAGGTAATTTTAATTAGGTATCTTTTTAGGGTTTTTTGCAACAAAAGGAAAAAACGGAATCCTTATAGGATCACTTTGTTGTCTTTCCGTCCCTCTGTCAAGAACGCGTAGTGTAAAATACAAAATAAGTCTCCAGTCCTAAACTATGCTGAAGGAAATAAATTAGTTTTAGCAGAACATGTAAGGAATGTAGAGTAGAAGAACTAAAAACTAAAGGCAATAGTTATTTAATACGAGCCAGCGGAGCTTGCCAAATATCGGTGACCTTAACACCCTATATTAAACAAGTTTATTGATGACCTATTTTCCCATGTTGATGTTGCGGATTTTTAGTGGTAGGTACTAATTTATTATACTGACAACGAGTACTCTTCGATATAAGAAGTTGAAATTCTTCGAATGTCACCGATGTATAGAAAATATTTCGTAATTATAAGCGATTTTATTACAAAGTGACAAGATAAATTATTTTGAATACAATAAATATATTAATTACATCAACAAAAGGACGAAGAATTGCATTACATTCCAATAAGCAATGTTTTCAAATTGGTCGTTGACATGACCGGTGCTGAAATTTTATAGTGCTTTATATGCCGTAGCAACGTGCTATTGCCTTATGTAAACTATTTGTAGCGACGCCATCTCTGGGCCAAATAGAAAGTTGTTACTCCTTAATGCATTGAAAACTAAACGAACATAGGATTTAGTTTATTATGATATATTTATACATTACAACTAACAGTAATACTGCCGTCGTAGTATAGAAGGCGGCAAAGTGACAATAGTAAATTGTACAACAAGAGCATAAAATAAACCATTTTACCTGAGATGTTCATTATAGCCGCCCGAGCCAGTACGGAGATGGAGGATAGACACGTCGAGGGGGAAATGGGTTTATTAATCGAGTTTTACACTGCTTTTCACTTCGATTGCAAGGAAATAAAACCAACTCGTAGACATTGTATAATGTATAATGTCGATTAATTTGATAAAATTTTCAACCACACCACAACAAAGTCGGCTAGTTTTGACAAATATATAGTTTCCCGCCGCAAAATTAGTCTTTTGTTTTTATTTTTATGTTGAGATGTTTGACTATAGTCAAAGATCCTTAATGCCAAGTTAAAAAATTATTAAAAAAAATGTGCCTGTTTCTTAGGCATACCTTGACTTATCTAAATTATGTTTAGAATAAAGTAAAGATAAAAAATCACGTCTTTTTAATACTATATTTTCGACGTAAAATAAATACTAAAATTTTATATAATTTTATGTCATACCTATCTTAGGATTGAGAATATTTTCGTATTTAAAGAATAATAAGCTAAAAGGCTGTTGGCTGAACACCAGTGCCTTTAAAGCTTAGTATTCTACCAAAATTTAACAGGCTCTGTCTGCCCCGTAAGGGATAAAGACGTGATTTACGTATGTATGTAGGAATATTTACTTTTAATACGCTAAAAATCTGTATTCTGTGTAATAATGTCCATATAACGGCATTATAGCTTATGATATGACTACAATTATTAAGGGTGGTTTGAGAGAAGGAAATGACATGATTTTAAAAAGGCATTCTTTACAAAATAAACACTTTTATATTTTTCAACATTGTAATGTAGAGGAAAAAATTGTTTATAAAATATCTTTGAGAATAACTACGCTAGGGGGTATAAGAAACGTTGATACGTTTGAATTATATTACTCAATTATACAAAAATCATCCCCACACAGGAAACGTATCTTTTTATGCAATAGTCTCGCAGTTTTACGTAGTAGTAAGTCGCAGGTAACTAACAGGTAATGTTAATAATGAACGTTTATTTTACTTCTTTGCTATTCCAATCATATCCAACCTGCGGACAAGGACCTAGCCGCTTTTTAGTTATTATTGCTATTTAACCGCTTTCATAGTAATATTGAACAAAAAATCTACTCTTTGAAACTGAAGTAAAAAAGCGGTCACTGCTTTATTGATTAGTTACGTATAACGTAATAGATTTTGGTGTTATAGGGTAAAGTGCGGCTAGGCTCCCATAACGCAATTAAAGAGTATAATCTGAAGAGTACCGTTTTTAAGACTAGAAATAAGAATCTCACTCCGGCTATGATAATTCGTTAAAACGTAGTTTAGTGTCGTTTAACTGCTGCGTATCTGGAGAACTAACATGCTAGAAAAAAAACTCAATACTGTTCGACGCAGAATATTTTGCTGTATCAAAAAGTTAAAAAGCCGCTAAAGTCACTTGGCCGCCTTCTATACTGTAAGGGGAGAATATAGAGCCGCTTAGCTGTTGTGGTTTGTGTGATAACTGGAAACTGATAACGGGCGAGAAGTTAACATTTTAGCGACTACGCACGGTCGACCCTGCTGCGAGGAGTGGAATATCAGCAAGCTGGTTTGCACGCGCATTTATTTATCTATTTCTTTTTTATTGGTTTTCCTGTGCTATCAACGGATTCACATATCCGTAGATAGTTCTTTGGTCTATAAGTGAGGAAGAAGTCTCTGTATTGGGGCACGTGTACTGTCGTTTGACCTGGCAGTCCGCAGTTGGTCATAATATCACAAATTGACTCCAAATCCAACGCTTTATAGGCACAAAGGTCTTTCAAGTATTTTTTCCATTCATTTCGCTTCAACTCAGTTTCACTGTAAAAAAGGCAAAATAATGTACAAATTAGCCAGCATTAGGCTTCAAATCCATAGGTACTTACTAATATTATAAATGCGGAAGCATGTCTGTCTGTCTGTCTGTAACCTCTTCACGCTTAAACCGTAGACCCGATTTAGTTGAGATTTGGTATAGAGACAAGTATATAGTTTCAGACCCAGGGAAGGACTTAAAGTAGTTTTTTTACTGGAAAATGGTATAGCTCCTGCGAGATAGCAGTAAGCGAAATCTACGCAGATAGAGTCGCAGGCAGCAGCCAGTACCTAAGTTGTTAGAGCAGAAATGGTGTTAAGATCAAACACTCAAAATAATAGTAGGTACCTTATCACAATACGCATGGGATACGTGATGATAAATATTAACTACCAAACAGTCATTATTATAAAATTAGCTTTTGGCGTACCTAGCTGTAGTCGGGTAAAACTACAAGAAACACCATAACAAAGTTAGGTTTCATAATATCCTGACTTGATTCAATTGATCTGAGTTAATTTATCTTTTTTATCGTCGTATTTTTATAGACATACAAGTGTGAACACTGAGCTATGCGATGACGTCACTTCTAGCGAGCGCGAGCGGCGAGCGCAGCCGAAGCGCGGTCGGTAGAATCGCACGTGGTGCACTTATTTTTAAAATTCTATACCATACAAATGTATGGGTACCGAAATATATTTCCACGCATCTCATATTTTCAATAAAGTAAAAGTTTATGCAAAAAATTATTCTCACTTACCTACCTACCTATTTTCTAGCAGACTTTAGTGTCTAACCCCACTACACAAGCAGCTTGTGTAGTGGGGTTAGACACTAAAGTCTGCTAGCTCCGCTAGCTCTGTAGCTGCTACACACATTAAATTATTCCAACATAAGTTAACTTACCCTAACTTCCACCAAGTCACTCCCGTATCGGTCATGGTGACCTTTCTATCGTCTATGATCTTGCTTTGCCTCATCCAGTAGTCTGAGCAATATAGCGTGATAGTATTCCCGGACCGCTGGTGGTCCAACAGCTTGGCGAACTCGACAAACTGCGAGTCGAGGGTTGCTACTGGTTCCTCTACTTCATCCACCGCTTCATTTTTTTTCATTATTGCAGATGCCAACATTGTTTTTTCCTGAATCAAGACTGTACATTCCAACAAAGAACGAGATTAAAAAAAACTACTTGCCCTGGCATATGGGACGGTCCCTCATTTGGGATGCCACGTGCGTGGATTCCCTAGCACCGTCCCACTTGCCTTCAACACCATTGAGAGCGGGCGCAGCGGCTGCAACGGCCGAAACCGCAAAACGCCGCAAATACGCTAACTTGGCTGACAGTTTCGTATTTGCGGCTTTTGCTGTGGAGACTCTGGGACCGTGGGGACCCGAAGCAAAAACTTTTTTAAAACTTTAAAAAAAAATTGTCTAAATCCACAGGTGACCATAGAGCTGGCTCTTTCCTCGGGCAACGCATAGGCATTGCTATCCAACGAGGAAACGTAGCCAGCATTATGGGCACTTTGCCCCATGGCAACGATCTGGGTGATATTTGTAAATATAGGTATTTAGGATTAGATTAAGATAGTTAAAGGTTTTTTCGTATCAACTTTTAACTTGTAAATATGTTTGTTTCGGTATTTTTATCATTATGTTTACTTTCACCTTGATTTAGAGTGATATATTTTTATCAAAACTTAATATTCATATCGTGAGATACATAACGTATCTGTAGTCGAAGTAACCACAGGCTTAACCAGACGGGGTTTTGGGGGTTGAACCCCCAAAACGAAACGTTCAGATATTAATATTCATAGAATTAAAATAATTTTCTTATATGAGGGTTGTTTTATGTACTTTTAGTCTTATTTTCTTTAATCCCCCCCCCCCCCCCCGCCCTCATTACTAAAACCTGGGTACGCCCGTGGAAGTAATGATTGCATGGTGAAGTGGTTCCGAATATGTTAGCTTTACCCCGACTACAAATACGTGAGTGACCGTTGAATCTTATTTTTATAAAAAATTAAGTATTCTCAAAAAAAGTTTAGTTCAGTGTATAATGAAATGCGTGAACATGAGTCCGTTGACGGATCGAGTGACTCTTCATAATGTACTGGGTCGATCCTTCATCAAGAAATATTAGCCTTGACCTCATAAAGATGCTCTAGATGAACACTTTATGAAAATGCAAGGTCTAATGATAATGATCTTGTGATCTCAAACCTTGAGTTTTAGATTTCGAAATACATATCATAATTTATTAACAAGGCACTTAAATCTTCAACAGGTACTATAAAATAAACTCACTCTCAATTTATTAGGTACCTTTATAAAATCTTTGTAAAAACTCTTTCTTCTTAGAAATCACTATCACAAAAGCAGCTTATAACCGTGTCACGAAAAGCCGAACCAATTTAGTAGTCAATGTTATATTTCAATGTTGGATCATAGGTTCATAGATTTGTGGATGCAAAACGTCAGTCAGTTCTAGTCAGACGTAAGTACAGTTTGGTGAATGTTTAAAATAGTGGCACATTTTTTTGGCATACTTGATCATTGAGTAAACTTTGTGTACGCCACAAGGCAGATTGCAGCCTGTATGAACAATCATCACTTGTTTTGAGAACGTCTCAATTGCTTTGGCTTGGAGGGAAGTTTTTTGCAATTGCTGCACTCTGATTGGCCGGCCCCAAGTCAAGCAGGACACTAACGTTGGGCCAGCGGATATCATAACCGATACCGAGAGCAAAGATTAGGACGTCGCTTCGCATCTATCTATATAAATAAA
Organism: Pandemis corylana; assembly: GCA_949127965.1. Lineage (NCBI taxonomy): Eukaryota > Metazoa > Arthropoda > Insecta > Lepidoptera > Tortricidae > Pandemis > Pandemis corylana. The sequence continues at coordinate 21,951,771 of OX421850.1, forward strand.
AATGAATTGCTGTTCGTTAGTCTCGCTAAAACTCGAGAACGGCTGAACCGATTTGTCTAATTTTAGTCTTGAAATATTCGTGGAAGCCCAGGGAAGGTTTAAACGGTGAGAAAATATTGAAATTTAGAAGAAAAAAAAACGGGAGCGAAGCCGCGGGCAACAGCTAGTAGTGAATAAAACTCGCTTGTTAAAAAAGAAAAGTTCAGAAGTAGAAGAAATTAAAAGAAGTAAAACATAAAATACTAGTTTTAATAAGTAGGTACCTAACATATAACTCCGGCTTTTTTCCGTATGGTATAAAAACAGTATCACGCAAAAATTAGCGTCAGTAGGTTGTAAGTGTTAGTAAAGTCCCTAAGGTGTTGCGAATTGGATAGCCCCGTCATTAGAACCTTTTATAGATTTTTCAATAACATTGTGAGGCACAATCCACTGTTCAAAGCGAGGCTACATTCGTAAGCTCTCAGGAGCTGGAAAAGAATGAAAGGCTGTGGCATAAATAACGAAGTGAATAGGAAAACCATGACAGATTTTTCCCTGCCATCAAACTTCATGTATATTGTGGGTTTGTACGTAGGCTTGTACGTGAGGTGTATGTTAAGTGAATGTACAGGTGTAGTAAATAAAGTTTTTCCATGACATTACGTTGAATTTTATCCGGTTTTCAACTTTAGAAACATGTCATAAAAGTCGTGTATACAATGCAGCTGTCAGATTAAATTGTTTTATAAATAAGAACCTTATTTAAATGCCGTTAAAGTTGAAAACCGCATGGGGTTCAACGAAATGTGTACATAGTTGCATGAAACATCAAAATCCAGACCGTGCACGATAGTAGCTTTATAAAACTAGCCTTCCGTCCGCAGCTTCGCCCGCGATAAATTAATTTTTCCGTAGAAAATGGTATTTTCCCGCGGTAAAAAGTAGCCTATGTCACTCAGTGATAATGTAGCTTTCTAACGACAAAATAATTTTTGAAATCGGTCCAGTAGTTTCGGAGCCTATTCAATGCAAACAAACAAACAAACAATCAAATTTTTCCTCTTTATAATATTATAATATTAGTATAGATTAGTATAGATTAGTATAGATAAAGTTAATAAATAATACATAGAAAGACAATAAATAGTAGTTTTAGAGGCATTTGTTACAAACAATAATACCTAGGAAAGATTGATGTTACCTATTATGAAAACTGATTTTGAGTGTAAATCACAAAATAAGTTTCCAGGCCCAAATCATGCTGAAAGGAAATAAATTAGTTTAGCAGAACCTGTAAGGAATATAGAAGCACGAAAAGAAAAAGAAAAGTTACTATATTATACCTACATTAATTATATACCTACATATATTATTAGAGAAATTGATGTTCGTTTGTCTCGCTAAAACTCGAGAATGGCTGTATCGATTGGAATCATTTTGGTTTTGTAACATTTGTGCAAGTCCAGGGAAGGTTTAAAAAGTAAAAAAAAACAATTAAAAAAATAACAGGAACGGGGGCAAAGCCGCGGGCAACAGCTAGTATTAAATAAACGCATAGGTAATAGTAATAGGTACTACAAACTTTACGTATTTGTGGTCCGGCTAAATACATACCCGGAATTCACTCCCTAGATTAAGACAAAAAAATAATATGAAGAGGATTTACTTAGTTTCTTGCTGTGTCTGAAGATTCATCTGTAGTCTGAGGTGAAAAAAATAGTATTCTGCTTTCGATTCTGCTGCTTGGAGCCCAAATGAAAAACCAGTTTAACCTCTTTCAAGCATATCCTGTCTATTATCCTTAGCAACACTCTGTAAACAAAGCTGTCGCTTTGACAACATCGATTTTTAAGTATAAACTCTACAAAATCAAAATAATTGAAGCTAATGAAGCTACGTTTCCCCGATTTTGAATTTAATTGAAATAATTTACAATATTCGTATTTAATTGCGCCTGAAGGTAACTAAGTAAAGAAATATTAATGTTTTTTGCTTTTACTGGGTTATAAAAACTTCTGTTAACTCTTAAATCACGAACTCAGAAAACATACATCAGTATTTGATTTTACGGTTACGCACAATACGTATTTTTACACGTCCATAAGTAGGTTGCTGTTAACACTTGCACTTAAAAATGCATGCTGTGCTTAACGTAACTTAAAGTAACTGTTATTTCTAAAGTTTTAGGAATATAAAACATGGGAGACGAAGAAGCAGCCACACTAGAAGGGCAGTTTTATGAGTATGCTAGACTTATGGACAATAAGAGAAACGGTCTGACAATCACCCTATACCGATCCGATTATTGGATGCGACAAGCCAAAATAATGGACGACAGGAAACTTACTATGACCGAAACTGGTATTCTCTTTTATAAATTCAGGTACTCACAGCATTTTATAGCTTCGCCCAACCTAGCCTGTGTATGTACACTAATCGTAGAGACGTAGGAAATGGGAGTAAAATTGTCCCCAATAACCTCAAGTTACCTGGGGTTTAGTTCTCTAAATGAAATTTGTTTGTTTACTGTACTTGGCAGACAATCACAACGTGGTGCGTTCGGTCGGAAACATTAAATGTCGGGTATCTTCCGAGTCGCGCCACTGGTCGTACAGAACGTCAAAGACACATAATATCGTAAAATGTCTGCGAGTGATGATTGTCCCCCGGGCACGGCGATCACTTCTCGTTCGAGATTATTTTAGAGAATCACACGACAGACCGTTGATCCGCCCCGCGGGAGGTCCACCAACACTTCGCTTCTGGTATAGTTCTACGTACAAATGTGCTGCAAATGAGGGGGATGCAATTTGCTGAGCTATGTCAACAATTTGTAGGTATGTAAATATGAGCAAACGTAGAGGGTAATTTTGAGTAGGTATGGAACTCTTAGTTCGGCCCACGAGTCACTTAACTCGTTTTGTGCAATGATCTCTCAGATTGGGTGGTCGAATATGCTTGTTTGAATTTTTTTGTCACTACATGTCATCTTGGATTAGGGCAATCGGCATTCACTTCCACAGCCTGAGATATTGCGTCGCCTACTTTTGATCTTCAGTGCAGATTTTTCGCACTTAGGTATTTATGACATTTAAAATATATATTTTTTATCAGTTATTTACCCGAGAACTCCAAAATTTAAATTTTGGTTCGCGTTTGACCAAGATCATTATGGTAACATTTACTCTCTTTTTAAGAATGCCATCGAGTTGTCTCGTCTACAGTCTCTGAAAAGCGTTTTACCTAACAAATTTAAGTCGCCTTTTGGATATAAAAGCACCATTTCAGTTAATGAGTTAACTCACCTAAAGGACTGAGGAGCAGACATCATTTCACTGAACCTGTCATACTGAGTGGATTTTGTGTACGACTTTGCCGGAACGAAAGGTTACGTTAGAGTTCTACACGATTCGGACCTTAATACTTCAAATACTTTGCTGATATGTGCAGACAACATTATAATACACACATTAAAAAAAAAACATTTCAACCCCCTGTTTGACGGAGCCAACTCACTCGATGCTCGTGCAACTCGATCAACAATAGTTTTTTAATTATCTTTCTTTTTTCTTTAATATTATCTAGAATGTAAATTATTTATTTTTTTATTTTTTAGCAAATCAGAATTAGATTGGGATGAATGGAATGAATTCCTATCAGATTTGTGTGCACTAAAAGGTTATGACGAAGAACAATTAAAGGAAACTTTGACAAACTGCGGCATACCCGGCCAGTCGCCTGTTGTGGTTCCGCAGTACAGTGACTTTTTCCTTACTTACAAGCCAAAGGAAAAAATGCCGTTCTAATTAAAAATATGTTGTTTTGCATCATTAGTAATACTGACTGTGAGACTGTATCCCGTAAATCCTAGTATCCCGTAACTATTTTTTGTTCATTGAAAATATTGTAGGTGCCTATAGCTCGAGAAAATAAACATTTAACATTTGAATTTATTTTGTTTTGTTTTGTACCGCTCCTAAATAATCACGTTATAATTTTTAACATAAATTTAACCAACTCGGCATAAAACTAAATACCTTGACCTTTAAATAGTCTCTACTCAGTCTCTGAATCGTTTCGTTCTGATTTAGTCTAGCCGACAAGTTCAAAATGGTCTAAAATACAGATACTGCTCTTAAAATTATTTGCGATAGGTCATTGGATCCGGAATGACGCCTAGAAAAATGTGCCAAAAGAGTGTGTTAACACATAAAAAATTGCAAAAGTTATAAGCAATTAAAGATGAAAAAAAGGCATTTCGTTTTTCGCCAATATTTCATAGACTACTAGCTGTTGCCCGCGACTCCGTCTGCGATGGATTCGCTCTTTGCTATAAACCTCACGGAGCCCGAGACCTTACCAACGAATGCAAAACCGTGGAAATCGGTTCGTGCGTTCTGGAGTCATAGCGTCAGGAAGGAAAACCCGACTTATTTTTATATAGTAGATTAATATTTAAGAAAATTCAAAAAGATTCTTAAAGAAAAAGAAATTTCCAATAAAAAACTCCTAGCTTCCGGAACTCTATCTCCATTATTTATAATTTTAATTTAAAGCTGAAAATGGGTCTTCGCGCTTCCTTTTTAGGTTGCGCGCGTGGTGTCAAAAGCGAGTACGACACAGTTTTTTTTTAAGTTATTGAATATAGTTTAAAAAAAAATGAAAAAATTATAGTGTTTTTTTTTCGAATTCGATTTTGAATTTCGCTATTATTATTGCGTAATGAATGGTTAATTTTGCGTTTAGATCGTTGTGTTGAAGTTTTTTACTTTATACTGCTTCGAACATAATACACACTGATAGAATATGCCCAAATGCATTACATTTATGGTGAGTGCCATGGCACAATTTCACCATTCATTATGCAATAATAGCGAAATTCAAAATCGAAGTAGAAAAAAAAACAAAACGCAGTCAGCATGTTTTTTAAATTTGGAATTATTTAAATGCCATTTGCATTTAAATAAGTGGCCAATAATGTTATTTTTGCAACAAAAAATTTTGAGTTCTACGCCCGTGATACAAAAAGTAAACCGGGAAAAATGTGGGTGAGCGTGTATTTTTTTTTTTATTATTTTGTCATTTTGAATTTAAATTCAAATACCATTTTTAAATTGTTAATAAACCGGCATGTTTTTAAGCTTATTGGGAACTAGGCGGTAGTGTATTTTTTTTTCACCGTGAGAGCTGAAAATTCGATCAATGTACGATTGAAAAGGCAAAAATGAAGTTAGCGATTTTTTAAAAAAAAATCCCATGTAGTCTTACAAAAATAGTAATGCCTATCTGAAAATACAAGTACTAAAGAATATTGAGCAAAAATAAAAAATTGAAAAAGTTAGCTTAAAATGGTGCTATGATCAAAACATTGAAACCTAAATGTCCGAATATCTCGGAAACCGTGCAACTTTTACTAAACCTATTTTAGCTTTATTATAACGTCCTAAGTGCCCTCTATCCATAGTTTAAGGATTATCCACTCATTACCTAACACGCTGTATATGGTTGTTTTTGTAATTTTTAGAAGTTTGGCTCTGACAAACGATTTCTGAGCGATTTCTTTGTTTCCAATTGTTCATACCACAGAACCTTTTTTTCAGCTGATATTGGGTGTAATTTAGTATACGCACGTGTTAGTTGCACCGATAAATTTCGTTGACGATGATGTTACCCTTAATATTGTTTTTTTTATAGTCAGAAGTATGATCGTACCGATAGAATATCGTCGTGGGTAAATCTTTTTCAAATTTCAGACATTTTATTTTAAGCCAGGATACGATCACTCCATTTCCGTCCTTGTTACAGTTTTTAATGCTCTTTTTGGCCAGGTCATGTAAATCACAAAAATCACTAAAATTTAGAAGATGAGTTTGATAAGGCCCGTTAGTTTATTCCTTTCTGCCTTCGGGCAGATTTAAATATGTCAATCCAATCATGCATAGCATGGGCACATCTGTATTTTTTCGCGGATTCAATAGCGGAATACATAGTCAGATTCCATGTGCGAGTGACCTGACTCTAAGAACTTCATCTCTATGGTCTTTAAATGAGTTATGTTTTGCACAGCATGAAGTAACAACGCCGCAACGTGCTGATTCCTGTTTTGCCCACCGCACGTGTCGCAAAACAGCGAAATTTCTGTGTCAAACCGGTTGCCAAATGATCATAACATGTAAAATTCATTAAATGCAGTACCTAGTGAATTTTTGCTGCCAAATTTAGTTTAACGTATGTTACTTAATGTTTTTTTTTACACGTAAGTTAATTTTACGCTGCTCGTATGAGATTTACGAGTTTGTCAGTACCTAAGATGCAAGAAAAGTATATTTTCACAAAAGTGTACTTAGTGAGTTTTGGTTGTCACCCGACGTTATGATCAATACGGATAGTTAATGTTTAGTTTAGACATTGTGTGGCATAGTGATAAAATTAAACCGATTAATACTGATAAAAACCAGAAACTAAATATATAATAGCAATTCTAATTACTTAAATTACTTTGTTCCATATATAAAAGAAAAGAAATACGATTGTGAAGAAAAATGAGTGTTCGTTAGAATGGTATGTTGAAAAATTCAATTGGAATGAATGTATGTACATACATATACATACATACCTAGCAATGGCAGGTGGCACTGCTAGTGCATTAATTGTATAGGTATACAATTTATAAAATGCTCGCTCCAAATATACGTAATCAGGAGTCGGTACGGGATAGTTGCGAATCGCTCCGTTGAAGGGTGCCATAGCCATTCAATAGTGGACCAGAAACGGACACTCTCGCCCGGTGTCATATTGTACTATCCAATCAATAAGGATATCATATTTGTATAGAGACCTTTGAGGTAAGATTAAAATGCTGTAGCTGCAGAGACGATATCCTATATAGATTGCCGACATCAAATCCAACGTTACTAAAACACCCAGCGAAGTGCGCTAAATATGCTACTTTTAGCCTTATTTTCTCCACCAAATCCACCAATGCGTAATTTTTACTGACTAACTGATCACAATTATCTAGAATTGTACTATTAGATATATACTAACATATACATATGTTCCCACGTATGAGTGTTATATTTGCTTAGCAATCACATGCCTAATGAAATTTTTGCTCAAGGCAAAGTATTTCCAACAGTATAAGATAAAACAAAGACAAAGCTCTGTTGCTGAGCTGTGGCATTCCACGTTGTTGATTACGTGAATAATCTCTGTTTCAGAAACGGTGTATTGCAATGCGACGTTCGATACGTATTTATGTTGGCCGCCCACACCGGCGGGCGCGTTTGCCAGCCAGAACTGCCCGCCAGTGCGGCTTAGCGACACGACCCGTAAGAAACTTATTTTAAATCGAAACGCGATAAAATTAAAAGTTGACATTGTAAGAACTCTTACTGTTCATTCATTTTAAATCATCAGTTCATGACAAATGGTCATCCTTCTTTTTCTGTTTTTATTCTAAACTCTCACAGCAAACCACTTATCTACTGTACCTAAGTACTTATATCTACTCGCAAGCTGTGAGCATGAGCATGGCCCGCGAACAAACGGCGCACGTGCCGCCGGTGGCACGTGATAGCATTAAGGGCAGGATAACTCTATTGGGTGGTACGTTTTAAACTTATATTCAGATAAGTTAAAAAAGTGATGTGATTATTTTGAAATTTTTCTCTAGTTGCAAGATGAGGCCGTTCTCTCCCACAGAACCACGATTATACTTTACTTCATTCATAAAAATCACGAGCTGAGTAGTTGCCGAAGCTTAAAGGCTCTGTACTGTATTTAACTAAGTATATACAGAGGATGTTTTTTTTATTCAGGCACATGGGAGGATTTTCATCTGATGTGATGTAGTTATGCTGTATTAAAGATGCGCTTTGCTATATTTTTGTAATTATGTCCTTGACGATATTTTTAGCATTCCCATTTGCAAAATAATATGTAACATAACATAATTATATAAAATACATTTTCATCCGGTGATCAGATTGGCGAAGGTCGCTCTAAAGTGAGATCTTAGACCGCACAACCTAAAGTGGGGTAGAAATATTAGCAACTAAGTGTACGAGATGTCCGTGGTTCCAGAATATTTTAACTAGTGGTTGCGTAAGTTACAAAAAACACTCGCCAATCTGACGCCGTACACTTTGAAAATCGTCCTGTGTATGAAATCATTTGTCGACTATTTGATTTATTTTAAAATTTACAGGGGTAATCATTCAAACCTGCTGAAATATTTGGATTAATTCTAAGACACAGAGTATACTCGTAACCACCTACTTAATCTGGGCGCACGGCAGTATCCCCGACAAGTAGTCGAGCAAAACAAAGGCACCATCTTTTCTCGAATCAATTCAGCAGGCAATTTTCAAACTCTTGTGATTTTGAGCTGGCTAAAGTTAGGACCCTGAATTTTCATGAAATGTAAGGCCCATCATGAATTAAATATATTTTTAATAATATGTTTTAATTTGAACGTGTAGTTTAAGAATTATGGCACGTTCTTTAGTTTTATAACAGGATTTTTATAACAGTGGGCCATAACAGTGGGACCACGATACTAACCTCTCTTGCAGACGCACAAGCTCTAAATTTTGAACATAAATAATTTAGAACCTACCAAGGCGTAAAAAACCTAAAAATATTGCAATACGTAATAAAATGACGTTGAATAGTCAGGGTTGGGCTTTTATTCGCTCAGTGTAAATGATGCTAAAGTGAACATGCCAAAAGGGGTTTACTTGTGCCCAAATTAGATTTTGCGTACCGGCGATGCGGCGCCAGCGGCCTGTGGTTAGATCGGCGGCCGGGTGAAGCCAGCGCGCTGGGCTGGACCAACTACACCCCCTGCTTCCCGCCGGAGGTGCAAACGCTTTTCATACAAGTTTACGACGACGAACGCGATGCGCAGGTATCTCGCTACCTGCACTATTTTCCTATCAAATATGTACCTATGTATTACTTTGAAAAATCTTGCGGACAGTTACCGTCTGATTTTGCTAGCAAACTGTGAAACTGTTTTTATTTCACAGATAAAATTCGAAATAGCGCAGAGCACCAGGTACATGGAAATAGCTGGGTTTAGTATATCCCTCATCGCGCTAATCGTGTCTCTCATAATTTTTTCGCATTACAGGTAAGTGGAATAAAATAATAATACTTATAATATATTGGGTAATTATTATGTATATATTACGTACGAGTATTCAAGAGAATGTAACTACTAGATATTTGTGTAAAGAAAAAAAACTCAGGTTGTACGGGATCATTAGTGACGCTGTCTGTGTCATCAGTCACACACACTAAGGTATTATTTATTTAAGCACGAGCTTAACAGTAATTGTACTATTGCACTATTGCCTTCGTGAGTGAATAGATCTGTACTCAGTACTTACTGTTTCACAAGCCCTTGTATAAACATAGTAACTATGCTTTCCAATACTTTGCTCGTAGGTCCTTACGCAACAACCGCACCAGGATCCACAAGAGCCTGTTCAGTGCGATGGTGCTGCAGGTGTTGATCCGTCTGACCGTGTACATCGACCAGGCGCTCGTGCGCAGCTGGCTCGGCGACCGCTCCAACTCCGAGAACGCCACTCTCAGGGGCATCGACAATATGGTAAGAATAGGGGGCGATTTTTTAAAGCATAGTACATACTTACCAAACGAAAATGAAAAAAATCTGTGTATTGCTACTAAACTACGGTTCGAATCCAACTTTCGACGCATTGCCAAAATTAATTGGGGCTGTAATTTTCGTCTACTTTACTTATATTTTACATTCAATACATTTTTACGCAAATAATTATGCTTTCAAACATCAGACTCCAGAGTCCCATCAAATCACAAATATTTGTGTACTTATTATAAGTACTACCTACCTATCTATAATGGTAAAACTTGTGTTTGTTATCAAACAAATAACATTTTTGAAGTACCTACTTGATACAATTAATTCTTAGCGGTTATTTTTTAATTCTCCGCTAGGGTTATATACTCGACACTGGAAAATGCAACGATTGGTGAATAAATGAATCCTGCTTCTCACTAGTGAACTTAGATAATATTTCATAGCTATTTACATACATACATACGCGTCACGCCTTTTTCCCATAGGGGTAGGCAGAGACTACTTTGTTCCACTTACTACGATCCTAACATACCTCTTTTGCTTCATCCACATAGGTACATGAATCTCTTCATACAATGCTCGTCGGTTTCGGGTACTCCTAACTTGAACTTTTTCAAAACGTCTGCTATTGGTTCCGGAACGTCCGTCTAGGCCTTCCCCTCCCAACACATCCATTCACATTCCCCTTATAGATCTGCTTAGTTAATCTACTTCCATCCATCCTCTCTACGTGACCAAACCTACTAAGCATACTTTTTTCTGTCCTGTCACTAAGTATATCTTCATTCACATGCGGCATGCATACAGCATGTTCCCTCTGTTTTTTTTCTGTCAAAATTGATTAACTATTTTTATGGATAAAATTTAACATCTTATCTCGTACTGTAGCCACAACTAAAGCTATGCCTTAAAAATTAAATTATTATGCGCGGTAAAACACGTGATTTTTTATTGAAAAAGTTTGAAGAGCACTTAGCGAATCAGTGGGTTCTTGCTGAGTTCATTTTGCCCGTTTCCAGCAACAAGAACTTGGACAATTTCCGAGACCAGCACAACTTGGAGTGGAGACCCACTTGACTGCTGGACAGAACCAATACGACAGCTTTTCGATCACAATAGACGCTGATTTGTCATAACATAACTGTGCCAAAATCGTAGATAATATTTGCTTTGGCGACTGTAGTAGCAAAATGTAGAGCTCTTGCGAATTATCGGATTGAAAATCTTTGCGATGTTGTATTTTATAAGCCGAAACTAGCGATTGCATCAATTAGTGATTTTATTATTATTTGTTGATTGGAATACGCACTGACGAGCAAAACTAACGAATCACGACAATCAATACTCAATCAACGCAGTTGTATAAAAAGTGACCTGATTTATTTTCTTGTTAGTAAGTAGGTACCACCCTATTATATAAATATTTCATCATATGTGTGGGAAAGTGTGACTGTAAAAGTGTTATAGGAATATCGAGGACGACAAAATAGTACATTGTGTATTAAGGGCGGTAAGTAAGGAATTACGATCGAGGCTCTAGTAGTAGAAATCCGAAGTCGAAGACTGAGGGTTTTCCGAGTCGTTATTCGTAATTTCCGTACCGCCCGTGAAACATACAATGTTTTTCATCACATTCGCGAGTAAATAAATAAAATTATAGGACAGAAAAACTGCGTTCCGGAAACGTGGCGTTCGGCCAGGCGGGGGCCGCGGGGGTGAGGGGGGGAGTTGTTGTTGTTGTTGTCGTGGTCGTGGGCTGCTGCGCGGGCGGCAGGAGCCGCGACCGCCTTAGGGCTTCATGACAAGAAAAATGCCCGAGAGTTTATTTACAATTTAAGTTGTTTTGATACCGTTTACGTGCTAGTAAGATGAAAAATAATGTTTCAATAACCTAATATTACTATCTCTAGTGAGGATTTTTGTAACAGTGGGACATAATGGTAGGACTGGGTAGGACCACAGGTAATGTCGTTGAAACACCCATATCTACTGGACTGTTTAGTCAGACTTGGCCTGCGGCATCTGCTGAAGTATTAGTAGAATAGAATTGGTTTTGCAACACCTCGTATGAATCCATGAATCGCCTATTGACTAGAATGATATTCAGAAGAATAACTTTATTTTCAGCCCTACCTCTGCGAAAGCTCATACGTGCTCCTGGAATATGCAATCACCGTGATGTTCATGTGGATGTTCATCGAAGGGTTGTATTTGCACAATGTGGTCACAGCAAATGCTTTACGCGAAGGAGTCTCTCACATGGTGTACTACGCCACGGGATGGGGTTTGCCCGTCATTCTTACAGCTTTATGGGCCGTCATGACTGCATTACATTACAGAGCGGAAAGAGTTAAGACGTGAGTTGTGCTGCAATTTCTCATTAGACTTAAGAACTCAGAATTAGAACATTCATAAATTTCCGAAAATTCTTGACTTGAATAGTATTTTATACAATTGTTATACTTATTTATAAAAGGGGTTCTTAAAGTCGAGTTAAGACACAAGCTTTTAAGACCTAATAATTGAATTTTAATATGTAATTTACTATGTATAACGTGAAACTACTGAATTAACACCCACCTTCCAACAATTTTAATACATACACACTTACATATATAAATCACGTCTTTATCACTTACGGGGTAGACAGATCCCAAGGTAACAAGGCCACGGTTAGCACAGGTAGGGCGTATAGGTGGAAAGGGGAAACAAAATAGCGATGGGTTGCTAGCCGCGTCGCTTATTTATAACATGATGGCATAGGAAGAGAAGCAACTGGTACATTCTATGTTTTTTTTTGCTTTAATACATACATACTACATACATAAATCACGTCTTTATCCCTTACGAGGTAGACAGAGCCTAAGGTGACAAGACCTAAAGACTACGTTTAGCATGGTTGTGGGCGTATGGATGGAAAGGGGAATCAAAACAGTGATGGGTTGCTAGCCACATCGCCTATATAACATTAATGAAAGTCAATAAACCTAAAATCAACACGAAATAAAATAACACTCCCAAATTAATTGTCTAAATAATTTAAAAGAATCCCAGGGCAACAGATAGGCAGGTATTTATTAATTTCAACCAATTAGAAATCAGTCCGGCTTTTGGGTTTCTATCGTCTGTTATGAATAGGGTTTCTATTTTATAATGATCTTGATAGTGACCTTATAAACAAGATCGACTTATCCTTTATTTACAACTAGCGGACCCGACAGACTTCGTTCTGTCAAAAAGATTTGGAATGTGGCAGTTTTTTGTTCCTACCTATTTTATAGTCGGGGCAAAAAATTGACTCTTTGACGTTAGGAACACGCCTACATTGCTTAGACAACAGTGAGTGCTTGTAATTTAATATGAACTTTATTGAAAAGCAATAAAGTTCAAATTTACTCTACATTTTAGTTAGAAAACGTTTGTGTGGGAAAAAGAAAAGGGCTGTTTTTAGGGTTTTCCCGGCAATTATTCGAATTTTTCTCTCCGTAAGAACCATTCCCATACTTCAAGGAATATTCTAAAAAAAAATTAGCGAAATCGGTTCAGCTGCTCTCGAGATTTGCGCTGAGCAACACATTTTTCGATTCATTTTTATATTATAGAAGATTACTTAGCTGATAAGCATAATAATTATGATAAATATTACTTTTTGCAACGCTACTGCCAGGGGCAATAAAAATGTTATCCAGACCGACACCTACGTTAGTGGTATTCCTGATAAAAATGTGTGGAAAATTTCTTACACGACACGAACCACACCGGAGGCAGATCTGAAAGAGCAAATTCGCCTTTTATATCTTTCAGAAGATATTTTTGTTGCATTAGGGAGTGCCTTGTGCGAGACAAGTAGGTAGTCGTAATATTCTGATTAGTGGTGACCGCAAAGTTTTTCCCGGCTTATCACTTCAATATACACTCCCTTGCAAAAAAAACGGGCACCCACGGATTTTGTATTTTATGTGCATAAAAGCTTTTTCTAGGCTTTAATTCCTAAAAATCTAAAAACCATAGGTGCCCAATTTTTATACAAGGGGGTGTAGCTTGATTTTTACAATGCATCATTAAGAAAAAATATTAGTTTTACTTGACAAATGACGTTACGCTTGAGGGTTATCGCATTCGCTACCTGCTGTCTGACCCAAGACTTTGTCAGATGTCACAAACGCACGTGCGAGTTCAAATGTATACTAATTATTACAGTAGCAATGGCTGAAAGTCACTAAAACACATATGAGTACCCCATAGTATGCACACAGCTTTGTTACCTGTGTGCATACTATGTACGAAACATACCGACCTCCTGAGTGTTACAATTTATCTTACGGCCACGCTAAAAGCCACTCAGTTATTGCGACTAGACTAAATAAAAAACTGCGAAACTTTCCGCAAGTTTTGTAACTAATAATATTTTATTTTTACAGTTGTTGGTATGGCTACAACTTCACGTCGCTTTATTGGATCGTACAGGGACCGAGATTAGGAGTAATATTGGTACGTTATTTTCGAAATAGGAGGTATCTGTAAATATAAATTTTAGTAATAGATACCTAATCTACTCGGGAGCAAAGAAACAGGGTCACTTTTCATACAACTTTCTACGGTAAGTGACCCGGTTTTTTTGTTCAAATTTACGTTAGACATTGAACAACGGTTTTTGGAGTCGCGACATTAATGCATGGGTAGGTACACAATGAATATATTAGTCATTTTATTTCCTTATTTATTAGTGACGTGTGTCTTAATAACCATATTTTAAGCTACTGCTATTGAGGGCGGACCGTGTAAGCTATTCGGGTCCGGGTTGCATGGTTGCTCGGTGGGGGTCGCGGGCTGCCTGCAACTGACGCGGCCCCGCGGCTGTCTCATCACTTTAAGAGAACACGGAACCGTGCCGAATGTTCAATTGTCCATTGCCGTGGAACCGCACGCATAATTCCTACTTTGAAAATTCCGTATCTCAAGAAGTAATGAAGTGTCCAACTATTTTTTATTATTATAAGTAAGTTCCTATATTTTATATTAAATAAAGAATATGGTTACTTCATTGTTAACGTTATCCTGGGCGAATCAAACGATTACTTTTTTTTAATCTGTTTTTGTACCGCAAGGTATTATACTTGTAATAATAATTTAAAATGAATACAAGATCCGTTAATCTAGTCTCAATTGTCAGGTTAGGTGTATTCACTCGAGTCATAAACAGATTAGGAGTATTGTTTAGATACGCAAAAAATTGATGTCCTTTCAGGTTCCGTAACTTAATTAACAATGTCTTTGGTTTTCATTATTTTTTAATCCATACAGATTAAACGAAAAAGACAATAGTTATTTGTTATGCAAGGCTGCAAAGTGTTTGTTTGGCGCGAGTGCCTGAATTGAAACCCGAGCAAGCGAAGGATCCTATGATTGAACCACGAGCGAAGCGAGTGGTTCAAAAGAAGAATCCTGAGCGTCGCGAGGGTTTCAAGGCACGAGATACTAAACAACTTTGCTGCCGAGCGAAACACAATTTTTCACCTCACTACAGCGAGAAAAATGGTGGATGAAAGAAAAACAGTCTAATAGTAAATCAGTTTTTTTATTCTTTTTCGTCTAAATAAGAAAGGTAAAAGGATCTAAGCCCATACAGCCTAGTCTAATAATCTAATAAGTAAAACTATTTTTTCTGATTGTTCTAACACATTATTTTTTGTGAATTATACTGTTTTATCATAAACCAAACAACAATTTTGGTCAACTTTTCAGTTTCCCGACGAGCAATCTCTAAAAACTTTTATTTTTTTCTAATCATAGATATATTTTTAAAAAGAAAGTTAAAAAATCGCACTAACTAGACTGAATTTTAAAAAAATGGGGCGCGTTCTGAATTTGCATCATAATATCTGTTTTTTCCTGCTTGATTGCTATTTTTGTGGTTAACCAAAAATTTAAATAATTAATAAAAACCAATGTCGTTTTTTCTTTTAGCAACGAAAGTTAGCAAATCTTAAAAATAACTTAGGAAGTAACGGATTTTAAAATAAATTAATAATGGATACCGGATCGCGTTTCTGAACGTGACTAATGTCTTTGTTTTTTTTTTATCGGATGTAAAAGTTAGGGGTCTGATAACAAGTTCGACATTTGAAGTTCGTATTATTCCGTCCTTCTCATTCACCTAATTAAGTACTATTCGTATAAGCGAGACGACAACATACGAAGTTCAAAGTTCTAATTTCTGAGTATATGAGTAGGTGGGCAATCGTGGTCATCGTCACGTTCGAATTTCAAAAACCTTTTCCACGCAAGCGGGGAAAAAGCACTTTTCCACGCAGATTTTGAAGGAGAAAGACAGCCTTTTCGAGCAAGTGAGGTGAAATGTATATTTCATGCCTGGCAAGCGGCTATTTACCTACCTCTTATTACCTGGCTATATAAAGTGCGTCTATTTTCTTAATGTCTCGCAGCATCACCAGACTTCTAAATGTTTACAATTGTATTTGAATCCGAATGGTACCTTCTATGCTTACAATTCTATATACAGTGGCAATCAGGAAATTGTGTGGCCATCCATGTTCTTTTATCATGCGGTAGGTCACTAGCAACTGATCGCAACCCAACAACAGTTGAGACACGAAGTTTGCCGAGGGGACATTAAGAAAAGAGACGCACTGTATGCAGAATTTAATTCAAAATTGTAACCAAAAAGATCAAGAATAAAATATTATATTCCCGTTCGTGCAAGTGTCACAATGTCATCTAACCAGTTTATACAGACACATTCCAACCCACACTGATACAGTAATTCAATTGGAAACCTGCCCTAACATTTCATGAATATTGTTTGGTTCACTTCAAATTGTTTTGTTTCAGATAAACTTAGTATTTTTACTGAACATAATGAAGGCACTCATTGCAAAATTAAGGCGCACTCAAAGTACGGAGTTAGAAAAAGTCAGGTATGTTGATTTATAAAAAAACACTCGCCAATCTGTTTTGTCATAAAGTTAATTGGAAGAAAATTCTGAAGGCTTGCATAAGCTTTTTTCAATGTATTAGCAAGTTTTAGTAGCTAATAAAAATTAAATAAATTACAAAACCCGTTGTGATCACCACAGTTTGTGCAGCTTCCGACTGAACGCGTCACGTTCGTGACTGGAATGTGAAGTTTTCAATACAACAATACACAGAGCACTTTGCCCTGCGATCCACATTTATTAGTCTTCCCTACATTAGGTACTTACCTACAATCATTCTTGACTGACTCCGGATGAAATCACGACCATTAGGAATATTTTATGGAGCACATGGTCTTTGGCACAGTGGAGGGTTTATTTTCCTTAAACTATGCTGTTATAGTGCAGGGTTTACATACTAAACGTTAGCGGATGTGGAGAATAATATAATTCATATTTCATTCATAATGAATAGGTAGGTAACCGGGTTGAGAGGGGAGGCCTTTGCCCAGCTGTGGGACACAGTTATAGGGTTTCGTACACTTTCAGTGGTTCACGTAACCAAGTTAATAGTCATAATAATAATAATTTTGATATCGAGAATAGAGAATAAATTATCACAAAAAACACACGCGGACGAAGTCGCGGGCAACAGCTAATGTAATAATAATAATAATGAATAACCAAACCAATAGAACTGAGATCCCAAATCAACGCGCGAAGGTGCCAGCAATCTTATACACCAACTCTTTGTACCTGTCTACTCTCATCGATTAACGGTTCCGAATCCGAGCGGGGTAGACAACTATGGGTAATTATGACTTCATGAAGGACTGCTCATAACGGCCTTAAAAAACTGCTAGGTAGAGAAGAATTTTATAAATTGTGTTTATGACGTGCATAACCAGAACCAGTAGGTATTTTTTTCTTGTTGTTTACTCAATGTACCTGTCTAATTTTCGTAACGTAACTAAAGTGCGAGTAATTACAGAAAAGCCGTGCGAGCGGCACTGGTGTTGCTGCCGCTGCTGGGCATCACCAACGCGATCAACATGACAGCAGCGCCGCTTGACGGCAGCGTCTGGCGCTTCGGCCTCTGGTGCTACAGCACGCACTTTCTACGCTCATTCCAGGGATTCTTCATCGCGCTCGTCTATTGCTTTATGAACGGAGAGGTATAGTCTGTTTCTAGGGCCAGCGGGAAGAATAACAAAGTGAAGATATTTATTCTGTGAACAGCCCACCAAAGGTTCTTTTAAGTATATGCCTTTTTTACACTGCCAGGCCAGCGCTTTCGGAAAGGGCATCAAGCTGTGCCACAAGAAATGAGTAATTTTACAGCGCTGCACAGTAGACTTGATATATCTAAGGCTTCTAACAGCTTGAAAAAGTTGGCTTCTGTTCAGTGTCGTGCTTGGCCGGGTTATTGTCTATTTATGCATTACTTAAGTGCTTAAACATGAAACCACTGTTAAGTTCTACACGTTATTTCATCGAGAGTGTAAAGAACTGAATAAATTACAAAAAGAAACGAAGAACTTTAATTTAGTGCTATTTTCTCTATAACGGCTTTTTTTAAATAATGACGAGGGGTCCCTTTTTCGTGTTTTTTTTTGTTTCCAATTTCCCAGTAAAATTGAGATTTGGCGGAAGGTCTGTGTACCTTACAGGTAGTAAACATCAGCTAAGAACGGATTTTACGACAGGGCCGGATTTAGGTAAACAACTACTAAAACAAGGTAGCTCTGAATTAAGGTGGTTTTAGGACTTTCGCAAGTTAGTTTGAAGGTCCTTAGTTTATTTTTACTGGAGACCCAATATTTGGGACGGACACAGTATGTAGGTAGGCCACGTAAGTTAAAAAAAATGACACAGGCCTGGCTTAAGGTTGGTTTTGGGGCTTTCACAAATTTTAATAAAAGTCCTTGGTTTTTTTTTGTACCAGAGACGTGAAATTTGGCAGGGAGTTAAGTTTATGAGTAGGAGATGTCAGTTATGAGTGGGTTGTGCAACAGGGGACCATTTGACTTCCTCATATAGACTCTTGCAATTCCCAAAAGACATATTCTTTGAGGATCATAAGCGTAGAGGGGCACTAAAAATGGATTTTCTAAATTTCTCACGTGATCGAACATGAATACTAAGTATTTATAAACTATATTTCTTGACGATCACATGTCATCAGAGGTGCTCTGGGAAAGAATTTCCCACCCGGTAGTGAAGATGAGACCGGTACATTCTCTTAAAATTGGCTCTATCACTGGAACTATCAACAAAAAACTGTATCTAAATTACTTACTGTGTCCAGAAGTATTACTAATTACATTTTATAAACTTTGGATACTTTTGTGCCTTCTTGGAAATTGCTTAGTCAATAAGTTAAGTCTACGCAGACGAAGTCGCGGGCAAAAGCTAGTAATAATAATAATTATTAGTAGAAATTCCTCTGGTCCTGTGCGTATTTAACAATTGCCTGAGAGTCTAAAATAAATCTAAATGTCTAGTCCATAGCCTTTCACAGCCTTTGCGTCTTACCATGCTACGAAATATGGGTATGTACTTAATGAAATCCATAACAATAAATTTATTGTTTTATAAAACATTGAAAAGTTAAGTTTCCGCAATTTCGAGTTTATATCGTAAAGCTAAAAATAGGACCAACCGTCGTCATAATGGATATTGTAACAGTAATTACACCGAATTGAATCTTTTTTGTCATTGTAAACATTGACCTTCGCACGCCTTTTGTCCGCCGACCCCCGCCTGACTCCATTTTGTTTGAAATCAGGCTGGCTCCTCAAACCTCTCGAGGATCCCTAACGAGTGCTCGCAGGTACCAGTGAGGGCCATCGTCAAAAACTCGGTGTCGCCTTCACTTATCTATTCAAGAAAGCGTGCATGGCATTCTTTTGTAGACTAAATTTTAATATCGCGACACGTTGCAGCGGTTCTCACACATGACAGCAAGCTTGCAAATAAAATGGCCCGCGGAAATAGACACAAACCTTGAGGTATTTCCCATTTGTTATTTTTTGTAGACGATATTCAATTCAAAGCCGAAGAAGCTTTGTTTACCTAACCTACATAACATTATGAACATACTATATGTAACTCCTTTAGTAAAACCTTTCCTATAACGTTCTACCTACAATATTATTATATTCTACATAACCATTAGGAATCCATTTCTTAATTTTATGGCGTTCACAAAAAATACTTACTCTTGCTTCGTTTAAAAAATGTGCGAGATGTCTTAATGTAAATATTGTTATTCAAATGGGGTTGCGATCAGCATATTGATTGGAAAACTCTTAAAAAATCGAATTGAAAATGAAAGTTCTGTTCGTCCCTAACCTACTTTCCCTAACAGTGGCGGCAAGCGAGCTATTTAAATTTTTCTGCATTTTTTTCGTAAATATTTTAGGTTTTTGGAAGCGCCATCGTTGAATTTTTATATTTTCTTTGTCAACAGTTGTAGTGGATTTTATTTGTACAGTCAAGGGCAAAGATATGTAAACACCACTGAGTGTCAAAAAGCATGGTCATCTAAATGGTCATAAATTTGGCAACATACAAAAGTACATAAATTAGTATACATGATTTGAGAGATAACTATGTATACAACATTTGCAATATTATGTCCTCATGTATTAGGCCATAAACTTAGAAACACCGTAAAGTTCAAAAATATGTATACACTATTTAACCATTAATTATGTATCTAATATGATAACCAAAAATATGTAAACAATCCAAAATTCTATTAACACAACTCTATTGTCAGGAGCTTCAAGTCGTATACAACAACTGCTATTCCAAACTCTTTAACTGATCATTACTCTATTTATTTTAAATCATGTCATGTGCCCACAATCTTGCTAAATGTGGCCTGTAGGTTGTAGGTACCTGTTACCATAGACTCTGTCTACCCCGTAAGGGATAAAGACGTGATTTGTGCATATGTATGTGCATGTGTCATGTGTCACTTGGATTTTTTAATTCCATTTGACTTACCGTTTCTTATAGTTTATCTGGCGGCTTTTCATTAATTTTGAGGGAGAAAATGTATCGTTTAAGCGATCATTTAAAACATAGGATTGTTGCCTTATGCGAGGAAGGTATATCCGTGCTTGATATAGCTCTGCTGACAAATTAGACATCACGGTAAGAAATATTAAACATGTTAATAATAACGTACTATAGAAAATATTACTCTCTAATCACTTTGTCTTAAGTTTAAGGAGTGGTTTTCTTTATTATACAGTTATTTTAAGTATACTTTGCCTTTTATTAAGTAAAAAAGTGGACTTGTAATGGCTGAAATGATGATGATGATGATGGTGATGAAGTAAAAAAAAAATTGAAAATAGCGTAAATCGCCAATTACTGTATGATTTGATATTGACGACACGGATGGCTCAGTGGTGAAGCAACCGCTTTCTGAGTCGAAGGTCCCGGGGTCGAGACCCGGCCAGGGTAATGTTTGTGTGATCAACTTGAATATTTGTGCTTGGGTCATGGATGTTCTACATACATACATACATACATACGATATACATATATCACGTCTTTATCCCTTACGGGGTAGACAGAGCCTGAGGAAACAAAACCTTAAGGCCACGTTTAGCATGATTGTAGGCGTGTAGGTGGAAAAATTAATCAAAATAGTGATGGGTTGCTAGCCGCATCGCCTATAACATGATTCCAAAGAATTTCGCCCATTCCCTCGATGGACTTTTACCATCTACGCGGGACGAGAAGCAACTGGTACATTCTATGTTTTTCTTATACATACATACATTCACACATACATACATACATACGTACATTCTATGTTCTATATATTTAAGTATGTATTTATTTATATAGGTATGTATATCGTCATCTACTCGTAACTAGTAGATACCCATAACACAAGCCTTCTTGAGTTGTCCCTGAATTTACCTAGCGTTTTCATCTTCAATCAAAATCAACGAAATCTGAATCTGTAAAATCTATTAAACATGCCGATTGATAACGTCGTGGTGACAGGTCAAAACATGCGACAAACATATGCAATGACAAGTCTGTACTGTTTTCGTGAATTGTCAAAACATACTTTACAAATTTGTTTCGTGTGACTAGGCCGTAAAGTTGATATTCGCAGATTACATTTTGTATACATATTTTTGTGGCAATAACTGAATCTATATTTAATTACATAAGTATGACTATAATATTTTGCATTATTTGCAGGATACTAATAATGGAATTTTGATTGTATACAAGTTTTTGGACTTGCCAGGTACATATTTATGTTGCCAGTGTAGTTTGCATATTATTTCCCATTTGAATGAGTATATATCTTTTTAACTTTATATGATTACTTATTTTCTTTCACATTACTTGCATATATATCTTTGCCCTTGACTGTACTTATCTACTTTTCCACGTTACTCAGTGATCACTTAAGTCCCGATTATGCCCATTTTCTATAATAACTGTTGTTTCGTTGTTATAAAGGTACCCAATCTATATATATAATAAGCGAGGCCGATTTTTGTACAAGCCATCAGATCTACAGTTATGGTCCGATTTTGATAAATTATATGTCATTAGATTCGTCTCATGCTGGAGAATTGCAAACTGCTCTTCGTTTTTAGATTTTTTTACGAAAAACCACTAAAAAAAATATTTTAATGAACTACTGTGCGCTACCCGACCAGCCAGTATAATGTGACCCGCGTCATGTGTTTTGACGTGAGATGACACAATAAAAATAACATGTATTGGACTGAAACATGTTGTAAGTTGTTCAGCATGAGAAAATATCTGTTTTGAGTCGACCAGATTTTATCAGCAACACTTACGTATTAAGATAATTATACAAAATACAAAAAATATTTTACGATTTCTTTGTTTACAATGAATGACTTGCGTCAACTTTTAATTTCTTTTTTATTGGGCTCTATTATGTCAAAATTGATTTGCCATGTTTGTTTATTTTAAAAAAGTGTCTAATGCTTCAAAGTTTGATATACAAATACAGGAGGTTCTAATATGGATCGAAAACGAAATGGAAATGGCATGAGTTTTGGCAACAGCAGTTAGGTATCTTAGTCACGGATGAGAAAAAAAAGTGGAATTGACAAATGTCTAAATTGCAGCAGGGGCGAAGCCCCGGGCAACAGCTAGTTTAACTTTATTGGCGGTTTACTTTAATGTTTGTTACATACATACACAACATATATACATACATAAATCACGTCTTTATCCCTTACAGGGTAGACAGAACCTAAGTAACAATACCAAAAGACCACGTTTAGCATGATTGTGGGCGTATAGTAAGAAAGGGGAATCAAAATAGTGATGGGGTGCTAGCCGCGTCGCCTATAACATTATGGTTTAATGTTGATTCATCACTACATAGTATAAAACAAAGTCGCTTTCCGCCGTCTGTCTGTCCCTATGTATGCTTAGATCTTTAAAACTACGCAACGGATTTTGATGCGGTTTTTTTTAATAGATAGTGTGATTCAAGAGGAAGATATGTGTATAATACAATATACAGGGTGTTAGGTAATGAGTGGATAATCCTTGAACTATGGATAGAGGGCACTTAGGACGTTATAATAAAGCTAAAATAGGTTTAGTAAAAGTTGCACGGTTTCCGAGATATTCGGACTTTTAGGTTTTTTTCGAAAATGAACACCCTTGTTCAATGTTTTGATCATAGCACCATTTTAAGCTAATTTTTTCAATTTTTTATTTTTGCTTAATATTCTCGAGTACTTGTATGTTCAGATAGGCATTACTATTTTGGTGAGACTACATGGGATTTAAAAAAAAAAAATCGCGAACTTAATTTTTGCCTTTTCAATCGTACCATTGATCGAATTTTCAGCCCTCACGGTGAAAAAAAAATACACTACCGCCTAGTTGCCAATAAGCTTAAAAACATGCCGGTTTATTGACAGTTTAAAAATGGTAATTACCTTTTAAATTTAAATTCAAAATGACAAAATAATTAAAAAAAAATACACGCTCACCCACATTTTTCCCGGTTTACTTTTTGTATCACGGGCATAGAACTCAATTTTTTTTGTTGCAAAAATAACATTATTGGCCACTTATTTAAATGCAAATGGCATTTAAATAATTCCAAATTTAAAAAACATGTTGACTGTCTTTTGTTTTTTTTTTCTACTTCGATTTTGAATTTCGCTATTATTGCATAATGAATGGTGAAATTGTGCCTTGGCACTCACCATAAATGTAATGCATTTGGGCGTATTCTATCAGTGTGTATTATGTTCGAAGCAGTATTAAAGTAAAAAACTTCAACACAACGATCTAAACGCAAAATTAACCATTCATTACGCAATAATAATAGCGACATTCAAAATCGAATTCGAAAAAAAAACAAAAGGCAGTTGACATGTTTTTTAAATTTGGAATTATTTAAATGCCATTTGCATTTAAATAAGTGGCCCATAATGTTATTTTTGCAACAAAAAAATTTGAGTTCTACGCCCGTGATACAAAAAGTAAACCGGGAAAAATGTGGGTGAGCGTGTATTTTTTTTTAATTATTTTGTCATTTTGAATTTAAATTTAAAAGGTAATTACCATTTTTAAATTGTCAATAAACCGGCATGTTTTTAAGCTTATTGGCAACTAGGCGGTAGTGTATTTTTTTTTCACCGTGAGAGCTGAAAATTCGATTAGTGTACGATTGAAAAGGCAAAAATCAAGTTTGCGATTTTTTTTTAAAAAATCCCATGTAGTCTCACAAAAATAGTAATGCCTATCTGAACACACAAGTACTCGAGAATATTAAGCAAAAATAAAAAATTGAAAAAGTTAGCTTAAAATGGTGCTATGATCAAAACATTGAACAAGGGTGTTCATTTTCGAAAAAAACCTAAAAGTCCGAATATCTCGGAAACCGTGCAACTTTTACTAAACCTATTTTAGCTTTATTATAATGCCCTAAGTGCCCGCTATCCATAGTTCAAGGATTATCCACTCATTACCTAACACCCTGTATAGCAGAGAAACACTGATTGCACTGGTGCTAGTACCTTAGAAAATTATGTTGTTTTACTTGAGAACCTATTTATTTGTTTATTTCCTTTCGTTATAAAGATGTTTTGATCATCTCCTGGCAGGTGCGACAGGTCCTGAGGAATCACTACAGGAACTACATGGCAATGCGCGGCCACAACCGCCGCCACCGCGACTCCTTCTTCAACTTGCGCTCCAGCAGCGGCGAGCACAAGCCCGCCAGAGGCCGGTAAAGTCTGGCATTCTCAGAAAAAGTTATACCTATTTGATAAAAACAAATTTTCATACTTACTAAACTTCATAGGTCAAATTAGGCCAAGTTCTCCTGTCACACAATAAGTATCGGATTTGTATAAGTGCCAAGTTTGGCACTCTCTGTTGGCAGGCAAATGAACTCCATTTAAAAGCATTAAGTTTCGTATTGTAAGGTTTATGACATTTACTTCTCTTGCTCACGTGTACGATGCACGTGGCACCGCGTGGCAATTGTTTCGGTTTATGCGACAAAGAAGGGAACCGAGCAAGTGGGTCATCTGATGGCAAGTGAGCCCCACTGTGCATGGATACCTGCTACAATTGTTTTCTGTTCATTAATATGAACCTCCGCAAAATAGCGCATGATTCAATCAGTTACCTACTCAGTAACTTAACTTAGTGTCAGTGATGCAGCTACAAAATGGCTAAGCCATAGTTTTAACGGTAAATTTTCCTACAGGAAATTTACTCAGAGCGTTTGCATTGCTGAAAAATCTAGTAAGGTTTTAATATTTTGTAGAGTTACATAACTATATCTAATTTATTCGTCCGTTCCTTGACATTGTTTAGGTACAATTTTAAAATTCTGATAATATTATTTATTTATCCCTTACTATGTGCTTATTCTAAGTGTACTATGCATTAGATTACGGATCGAAAAATTGTTATCGTGCGACAATTCTAACAAATAACTATTTTCAGCAGAACTAAAAAGAGTGACGACATTGAATGTGCCGAGTCCACACAACCACAGGGAGACACAAACGTAGAACGAACTACTGTGAAGGTGGATTTACATGCTACGTGAGTCAAAATAGATATATAACATCTTTATTCATCGGTAATACACGTAATTTGAACACGATTGGGCACGATTTTTGAAAGCACGTCACTCGAAAATACCACTCGATTGTGGTATAAATCTGGGTGTTACCACAAAAAATGCGGTTAAAATAATAATTTTGACTATTAAATAGTGGTTTAATTAACAGAGCCTGAAATTTTTGTA
Organism: Pandemis corylana; assembly: GCA_949127965.1. Taxonomy (NCBI): domain Eukaryota; kingdom Metazoa; phylum Arthropoda; class Insecta; order Lepidoptera; family Tortricidae; genus Pandemis; species Pandemis corylana. The sequence continues at coordinate 21,977,629 of OX421850.1, forward strand.
GCAAAACAAAACGCTGTCGCAATCTAGCTAGTGTTACAAATATTTATTTTTACCGATTTTAATACTTGCGTAATTGACGGAAAAGCGATCCAGTAAATAAATAAAAAAATAAGTTAAAAAAATTACTTCAGGTTTTTATAAAATTATTATACAATTTCATCTTTGAAATCCACATCAGTACTCGCATTGCAGGTTTTATTTGGAATGACACCATATAAAAAATCTCTTAATTTACCACTTCTTTTGCTTATTTTAAATTAACTGTCGCAAATGATTACAAATTAATGTAAAAATATATTCGGCAAGTTTTTTTATATAATACTCGATATCCATAAAAAATATTTCTAACAGACTACCTAGATTTCGACAGTGTTTTTTTGTGCCGCGAAAATTCCAAGCTTTGCTACAAAATAGTTATTTGTTATGCAAGGCTGCAAAGTGTTTGTTTGGCGCGAGTGCCTGAATTGAAACCCGAGCAAGCGAAGGATTGTATGATTGAACCACGAGCGAAGCGAGTGGTTCAAAAGAAGAATCCTGAGCGTCGCGAGGGTTTCAAGGCACGAGATAGCTACTAAACATCTTTGCTGCCGAGCGAAACACACGATTTTTCACCTCACTACAGCGAGAAAGATAGCGGATGAAAGAAAAACAGTCTAAATAAGAAAGGTAAAAGGATCTAAGCCCATACAGCCTAGTCTAATAATCTAATAAGTAAAACTATTTTTTCTGATTGTTCTATCACATTAATTTCTTGTGTATTATACTGTTTTATCATAAACCAAACAACAATTTTGGTCAACTTTTCGGTTTCCCGACGAGCAATCTCTAAAAACTTTTTTTTTCTAATCATAGATATATTTTTAAAAAGAAAGTTAAAAAATCGCACTAACTAGACTGAATTAAAAAAAATGGGGCGCGTTCTGAATTTGCATCATAATATCTGTTTTTTCCTGCTTGGTTGCTATTTTTGTGGTTAACCACAAATTAAAATAATTAATAAAAACCAATATCGTTTTTTCTTTTAGCAACGAAAGTTAGCAAATCTTAAAAATAACTTAGGAAGTAACGGATTTTAAAATAAATTAATAATGGATACCGGATCGCGTTTCTGAACGTGACTAATGTCTTTGTTTTTTTTTATCGGATGTAAAAGTTAGGGGTCTGATAACAAGTTCGACATTTGAAGTTCGTATTATTCCGTCCTTCTCATTCACCTAATTAAGTACTATTCGTATAAGCGAGACGACAACATACGAAGTTCAAAGTTCTAATTTCTGAGTATATGAGTAGGTGGGCAATGGTGGTCATCGTCACGTTCGAATTTCAAAAACCTTTTCCATGCAAGCGAGGAAAAAGCACTTTTCCACGCAGATTTTGAAGGAGAAAGACAGTCTTTTCGAGCAAGTGAGGTGAAAAATAAGAACCTTGTCAAATAGTCAAAATTAGTGACGATGTCAAAAGAGACAGTTCACGTAGGTAGGGTTTTTTATAGTCTATTTTTCTATACGTAGACTAAAATTACATTTCATGTGTTGTATGTTTTTTACATCTCATAAATAGTGATAGGTATGCTACGACCGGTACCCAACCGCGTTTTTTAACTATGTATTTCACTTAAATGGTCTTTTTACTCAATGAGTGAATAATTCGTTTCACACTTACAGGGGACACATAGAACAACAAAAAAAGTTATAGTAACTATACATTATGTAAAAATTTCACCATTTTAGAAATAAGTAAGATACAATTTATGTTAAAACACAATTTTTCTCACAAGTAAATAATACAGATTATATTAAATTGATGGGTTAATGCGAATGCCAAGTCAATTTATTTATTTATAACATAAACGATTTTTAATTTTGATATGGGCATTATTATGTTGTTAGGTTAGCTAATTACGTAATAACTTAAAACAGGAGGTCTCTTTAGTAGGGACTGAATAAATTAACCAACTTGGTATTACATGGATCTCACAACTTTTTATGGTAGAAGAACTGAGTTGCGAGACTTGGTTTTTTTACAAGTTTTGTTTTGATGGGATATTCTTATACTGTTCAGGCTATACGGTTGTGGAATTCCTTGCCTATAATCATAAGGCGCGCTAAATCGTTACCCATATTTAAATCTATGTTGAAGGAGCACTATCTGTCATCTTGTGCATGAATCTTGTATCTGGCTTTTTTAGGTATGTGTGTATGTGTCTATTTATATCTCCATTTATTGTAAATGTGTGTTTCATGTATAATCTTCGATCAACAATACAACTAGATTCACGGTGATAGCTCTGAAAACGGCTCCGAGAAATAAGGCCACAAAATAAATTTGTGGCCATATTTCTGACAGTATGCGCCAACCTCGGCCAACGTGGGGACGTGTCAAAATGCCACAATGTGCATTCAAAAATTGCAAAAACAGCCACCGAAACACTAAGGTTTCGGAAGGAATATCTTTCTTTAAGTAAATACAAGTCAGTATTTCATAAAGTACGTAAAAATTGGCAGTTCACATTTTAAAATCAATAATTTATTGTTTGGCCAATGCTGGCCCACCATCTTGACAATAATCGGATGTTTTAGAACAAGAAATTCATGGAGTAGTTCTCGTTTTAAAATAAAATATATATTGCATTTTTTTGTAGATTTCCTAGTGATCTTTTTTGCTGTGCGGAATGGATAACTATTGTCGCGAGAGAAAGAGAAGAAGAACTTTAGATGCCTTACAAAAATTCTGCTATAATGTTCGATTCATTTTGCCAAATTCGACATAACTGGAAATAGCCAAAGGCGTAGATTACAGAAAAAGGCGATTCCCAAATTGCAGGTATACCTAGTTACATAGAAATGTTTAAAATAATATAAGATGAAGTATAGTGAGATGGAACAGAGGAGCTATCACTTATTAAAGAAGACGTAAAGCTTCAAGAAAAGTTCAAGCCGTACAATATTTATAACACACACACACACACAAATCACGTCTTTATCCCTTACGGGGTACACAGAGCCTAAGGTAACAGGTACCTACAGGCCACATTTAGCAAAATTGTGGGTGTCTAGGTGGAAAATCGAATCAAAATAATGATGGGTTGCTAGCCTCATCGCCTATAACATGATTCCTATTATAATCACCCATTCCCTCGACGACTTTCTGCTTGAGAGGCGGTAGGTCGAACAACTAGGCTACTACGGCTGTTGCCTGGCTGGGCCTGCGTGGGAACTATGGCCCAATCCCTCTCGTTGTTAAAGGAAGCCTGTGCTCAGCAGTGGAACGTAGATGGGCTTAATTATTAAAATTCATGTTAATATTTGTATTTGTAAATATCTGTCAAATAAAAAAAATCCGAGTTATATACTTAATTGCGACTCCATTATTACCCCGTTCCTCAAATAGAATGACATCTTTTTGAAACGAAGGTAGTTCTTTTGTTTATCGAACGCTTCGCTCGCTTGTGACGAAACGTCGTAAGTATTATATACAATTATAATTATTTGGATCTTTGTTGCTTAGACTTAAGGTTTATTTTACGTTAATAAAGAAGGTAAAACAGATATAGCTATAAGCATAAGCAACAGGGCCACTTTTTCGCTTTGCTTTTGTATGGGACCGTGAATCTAGTTGTATTGTTGATCGAAGTGTATAATATATTACGTATTCCAGTACTTAGTATATTAATATATATTCTAAATTGCAGCACCTGCTCAGATCTGTTCTGATCTCCAATCCATTATGGTTGCCTGGTAGAGATCGCTCTGTAGCGATAAGGTCGCCTATTGTTACCTTGTAATATTCTGTATACCTTTTTTCTGTTTTGGTTGTTATATGTGGTGTTCAATGAAGAGTTATTGTATTGTATTTTGTGGGATTACTTTTAATGACCTGGGCCGTTTGCATTACGCATTCTTCTTTGGTCGGCAATTCGTAAACACATTTATTTGTTACCTCCGTGTACATCCGATGACTTCAATGTCATTATTTTTATTAAGACCTACTTATTTATGTTAGCTGTAAGTGTCGAACAATAAAATCTCAATGTTATTCGTTATTTTTAAGTTCATTATTAACCTTATCTTGTGTAACGAATTTATTGAAATTTAATGCTGTTCCGAAATATTTGAGTACCTACCTTGCCCGCTGAGATATATCTGATGGCGACTGTACTTGCATTTCAAACTACCTACCTATTTCCATAATAGTATTTTATGCAACAGTTGTATAAGAGGGGTCAAAAAAGTCGAGTGGTGTGGGTTATGATGTGAGCACAGCGAACATCGTAAGAAATAGGTAGGTACGCAACGAGCTTTTTTGACTTGCTTATAAAACGTTGCTTATACCTTGCTTATACAAAGATGGGAAGTGTGATAGTGAATGCAGGAAACATGGTCAATGGAGCACTGCGCACCTTTGTCAGCAGTGAGAAGGTGTCAAAAAAGGCGCGTCTGGCCGTCAACAGAGGGGTGTCGGTTCCAACACTAAATGTATGGCAGCGATAGTTGGGTATGGCAAAAGAAGCATGAAAGTAAAATAAATGCAGTAGAAATGAAAGCGTCAAGAATTATGGAAGTGATGCCACTAAAAGACAGAATAACTTATAGTGTGATAAGGGAACGTGCTGGTGAGAAAGAAGATATAATGACTAGGATAGAAAGAAGTAAGTAGCTAGACGAACGTTCCTGGACCAAATAGAAGACGTTTTGAAAAAAAGGGCAGGTCACGAGTACCCGAAACCGACGAGCATGTATGAAGAGATTGATGAATATGGATGAAGTGAAAGAGGTATGTCAGAATCGTAGCATATGGAACAAAGTAGTCCCTGAAAACTTCTGAAAACTTTAAATATTTCAGTTTGAGTGTAGTTCAGGTCAAGTCAGGAGTATCCGAAACCGTCGAGCATATATAGAGAGATTGATGAATGTGGATGAAGCGAAAGAGGTATGTCAGAATCGTAGCATGTGGAACAAAGTAGTCCCTGCCCACCCCTATGGGAAAGAGGTGTGTCTGTTGACAACGTTGCATACAATACTTTTTCTACGACTAGGTACTTAATAAATTAAAGTAATGCGTTCTCCGAAAATGAAGAAGTCCGGTGTTCCAGTCTCCATGCCATGAAATTCGCGTAGGCTTTGTCATTTATTATAGAGATTTTCTAGGGCAACAAATTTTCTTTGGATATTTTTTTCCGGTGTTGATTTAATTCCGTTTGCATTCATGCTTTTTACATACGTTACAAAACTTTATTAAATCTATGACAATCAAACAAACAAGTCAAACAAGACATGCGCGAGAAACATAAAAACGACAAATGACAAAATTGGAAGTTTGTTTGTGGTAAACTTTGTTTCTAATTAAAATTTAGTTTTTTTATAGCCTTGCGTTCTTGGCGCATTTGGCCAAAACGGTTACCAACGTGCCAGTAACGTTATTTAAAAAATCTTGTTTGTTATGTTGGCAGCTATGCATTTAGTTCAGAAAGTTTTAGTTCTATAAATAACCACATGAATGAAATAATTTGTTAAGTTGTGGATTTTCATCGTAAATTTTAATGGTGATTGCGTAAAAGTTTTACCTAGGTCTGGCAGTCTATGGCTGGCAGAGTAACGATGGAGCACTTTAACAGCAACATAAGAAAACAAGTGCTTTTCAAGGGAATAGGTAATATAGACTTATCCAAAGTCTTATTATGTATGTTCAATATTAATAGTGTTCGTGATTATTTAAATCACAGATATATTAATTAGTAGGTACAGGAGTAGAAAAAATGTGTTTTAAAATAATTGGGCCCCATGCATCATGATTTTGGCTTCAGCACAGAAATACATTATTCAATTGTAAAGGATTCTAAACTTCAGCTTTGTTTTTAAATAAGTACGGCATGAAAAATGGTCGCTATTAATAGCAATAGAATATTAATTAAACAATCGTAATAACAAAGGCCGTGCCAGAATAAGCTAAGTGATTCTGCCCCCCTCAAGTTTGGGCTTGTAATTGTAATTGTTGGTGGGTGTATTATTGGTGAACAAATAATGGAGCGGTCTCTACGGGGAAGTAAATAAAAAAAACTGAAAAGTTTAGTCAGCTTTTTTTAACTTTTTTTCTGTGACATAGTGAAAATATAACTTATGTCATATAATCATCTTTAGTAAGTGTAAAATATATTATGTGAAGCACACTAAAATCGGTTGGTTAGAAAAAAAGCTATCGAAGAAAAATCATATTTGGTTTTTTTTTTTAATCAAAAACTATAAAGATTAGGATGCTCAAATTTTGCACATTAATTACTAATGTAGAGCCACACCGTCCATAAAAATTACAGGCCCAAACTCGAGGGGGGCAGAATCACTTAGCTTATCCTGGCGCGGCCTTTAATAGTACATTATGATACAAGTGTGCTATATTGGTAATTACACACGAGGCGTATTGTACGCGCGAGCGCCAGCGAGCGCGGGTAAGAGAGCCGAGATGTGTAATTACCAAAGCACACGCGTCGCATACGACGTTTTTCAACACATTTGCGAGGAAAAATAAATAAAATTTAGTTAATAAAAGGACTTTAAGAACTTTAGTTTACCTTTGTTACCAGACATTGCTTACCTGGAGCTGCTTTAGAACTTTACTTTATCATTTTCGTAATTAACACCTTGGATTTCTTACTGATATAACTGTCCGAACATTGTCCGAACATATTTCAGTATTTCCAGCGACGGACACTACATTTCTTTATTACTTGAACTAGTAATTTTTAAAGTAATGAAATAACAAAGTCTGAATCAACAATATCAGTGAAAAATGGCGGCAGATATTATTTCTCCACGCCAATCCGCGCGCAGCACTCGCGCATGCGCGCTGTGCACTAAGCACGCGCGTGACGAAGACACTGACAACAGACGCTAAACAGCCTAATATTAAAATTATAATAAACTAATTAATTAATGTCTTAAATATGCAAATTTTGGTCCCTTTTTAGATAAAAATGAATAATTTGTCGAAATTAAATGTTTATTTATCATCTTTAAACTAAAATAGTTTAATATTCACGAAAATATTCCTTGTTCTTATTGATACTGAACCGTTTGCTGAGATTAAAAAAAAGTTTATATTACCGCACTCGTGCGGTAATATTATTACAGCACTTGTGCGTAATAAGCTGTATTATGAGTTTAAATGCCGTGCAATAAGACTCAATTTACGAGCAACTGTGTTGAAAAAGAATAAATCTCCTAAACTATAAACCGTTTTAAAATCTACAAAGTAACAACGTGAGTGTTTTTTTTTTGCAGAGATGCTGTATAATGAAGAGCAAGTTTTTTTAGAAAACTTAACGACGTAATTTTTCTGGGTACCAATGTAACAAGTAAAATTAATTAAGAAAGTTTTAAAGTATTACCGCCGCAGGTAAGAAATAATTTAATTTAAAAGAGCGTGATATGCCATTACTCAACATCCTGGCCTGTCTTTTAATTCCCGGTTCCTATTGATTGTAGGTACGTACATTTATATCATGGCTATTGGTTGTAAGTAGTTACCTACCTACCATGGGATCCCAACTCCTATTAATTATGTTTAGCAAGTACTTAAATTTAGTTCATAAATAACCAACATGGTAAGATTAAGAAATTAGAAATACGACTGGCTAATTAAGTTGTTAAGTAGTCCGGTAACACAATAAGGACTTGTTAACTTTCGTTTTTCATAGTGAAACGTGAACTGAGTCTCTAGAGTAAGTTTTAAGACTAAAGACGACTCATATTCGTTGGCGTAAACGCCTCAATTGCTATGGCAAAAGTTTATTGTCAACTCTACTAGCGGATCGAAACGGCAACGAACTGTTAGAGATGCTTTTTGCAACTAAAAACTTAGAAAGTGTTCAAAGCCCACCGTTCCAAATATTATCAAGTTTACAAGTAGGAATGTTACTTATTTAAACTTGTTGAAGTAATTAAGTACTTACATTTATAGGTACGTCTTATTTTTACTTGTGCTGTATGCGAGTTCTTTGCTTTTATCGTATTTCATGACTCTACTAGGTCAGTAAATAATACATAAGAAATATACTTTAAGAAGAAGAGTGGCAAAACTATACAGATAGACGGACAGAAGAAAAACGAAGATGCCAGGAAGTCTCGGAACCTTAAATGTGGGCAAACTCCGAATTGTTCTATGACAATATTTTAACTTTATTCGTAACTTATACTTTTATTCACTCAGTAGGGCCATGCCCATTGGTGTCCTCGGGATACCAACATTGTACATTATTAAAGTTAAATATTTAAGTAGGTACCTAGCTACGTTTGATTTAAAAGTACGTATTACATAATAATATTTTATAATAAGTTCTTTAACAAGTTGGAATTTAGAAAGATAAATGTTTTAGAAAATATTTTAATAAGTACTTTCGTACCCATCGCTGTGGTAAAAGGCTAAACTACAATCCTAAACATAAATAGTCCGGCCAGTAGAATATAGGCAAATACGCGAGGTGATTATTAAAGTAGGTACCTAAAGTTAATAGTAGGTACCTACATTACACCTCCGGGGGTGGTGAAATGAAGAATGTCTCAGATGGTGAGAAAAATAAAAAGAAAGAAAAATGATCGCAAGAACTTGTTTCACGAGCCAAAGGCGAGGGCGAAATTTCTGCTTGCGTAGCGGGCGATAAATTGCTACACGGGCGTCTTTCATAATAAGTTATTTATTTATTTATTTAGTCTGTTAAACTGGGTGAGATTAATCTTTTTGACTGTATTGTTTAATTCGTTGGGCTATATGATGTCTCTCAACTCAGTTTGTGGCTCTTGGCAAAGGCCTCCTCCAGTAATAATAAGTACGGTCGGCCAAATAAGTAGTCTATCACTTTTTATCCAACTTCGTATCAAATGAATACTTATTAAAATAGGTACGCTAATAACAAACAAACTAATAATAAATAAACAAGAACTTTCAATTTGACAGCCCCGTCTTATCGACATTATAATTTTATGATGTGGAAAGGATTTTCAACCTTAGGGTGAAAAACCACGTATTATTATTTGGCTGACGGTATAATAATCTTATATTACTGTAAAAAAACTTCTCGCTCTGAACCTACTAGACTAGGTATAGGTATTGTAGTTACCTACTTGTTATATGTATTTGGAGCCACTAACAGCAAACATTTCAGTCTGGTATGATAATCACTTGCAGCAACAAAATGAATGTGGTTTAAGCCTTTAAACCTGATTTAAGTTTAACAATTCTATACTTAGAATTATTTTTGACCCTTCTAAACTGATGTTATTGTTTAAGGGGCGATTTTTCAATCGTCAGACAAGCCGGAATTCGACGGACTACTCTATGGGTATCTGTCAGTTAAGTGCTTATCTGAGGATTGAAAAATCGGCCCTTAATTGATTGAATGAGGCGTTGAATATTTTGCTATTATTGTGTCTAAAATTTTACTAGGTACTCGATTTTGTTATTATTTTTACATGCATCCCGTTAGAAATTATATTTCTAAACCATACCTACTGAGAATTGGAACACATGGAAAAAGCCATGATCGGAAATTGAATCCGGATCCTCATTTTTCCGTGATGCGTTTATTGCTCCTCAACAACCCACGTATAGCAGTTAGGTCGTAGGTCGAGATTCATCTATAAATTAAAAACGAATTTTACCTAAACTGAGCTTACAACTTAAAACATGAGTTAAGTATATTTTTACTGTTCGACGGTTTAAGTATATTTCAATCTTTTCTAACAGGGATAATTCTTACTATTACTACATTACTTAGGTACTTAGATAACTCCAAGTATTTTTTCAGATAGGTTAATTAGTGTTTTGCGCTAAGTAGTCCAAATATTATTTAAAAATATTTTTAGGTATCCGAATATATTTATAACAAGCTAATAAAATATCAATCCAGTACTTATTTAGTTCAGTTGTCAGTCCCCATTAATTAGCACAGATTAACACATTGTGAATTACGTAATAACATTGTAACTTATTATACCTAGGTGGAACACTGACAGTAGGTACTTAGGTACTAGAAAATACGTGAAACAAAGAACGAAGAACCATTACTATTCAGTCAATACTTACATAACAAATGCTTTATTTTAAACTTCGGCAGGTAAGTATCCTACGTGAAGTTAAAATAAATTTAATACCACTGATTACGTAATTGACTGATAATTAACTATAAACTAGCGTACCTATTTATATACTTAGATTTGATATGATTTAGTCCAGCTCCAATCGCTCGCATTATGTAGCAGTTGTTTGAGTTAACATAACTACTTTGGTATACAGTTGGTGTGTGCGATAGGGATAAGTTTAGTGCTTTAAGTTATGTCTTCGAGAAACCGTAGTGTATCCGTAGGTAGGGCCTCTCGACACTTCGCTTCAATGTAGTAAATACCTTATCCGTGTGTAACTGTGAAATGTAGCGACTCTTACAACACTGTAACATTAAATTGAAAATGTTGACTACCTAACTGATAATCCTCGTTATGTTAATATACGGTCTTTGGTCACTTTGAAGATATTGAACAACTTAAATATTAAATGTATTTAATTAAGATAAAATGTTTATTACATGTACATGGTGCTGTGTCCTAATTGTTTTACTTATTATGTTAAATGTTATAACTGTAAGATAGGTACATTGATACACGCATTACGTATAGATTAATGTTACCAATAGAGAAATAATGGTACATACGATTGGTAGATTTTGAAGTTGTACTTACCTATTTTCAGAATTATCTACCACATTATATCTAAAATACTTTAAGTAGGTAGGTACTCAATTACCACATAAGTAGCCGTCCACGTTGTTTGAGAGCTCTCATGATTTCTCGTTGTACCTAGGTACCTACTTATACTCAACGTCCAGGCCGTTTTAAAGGACGCCATTATAACCATGTGGTCTCATAGGTCTCCCTAAGCTACATCAGATGCTTTCACAACGAATGCTCATACATGTACGGTTACGGTCATATACTTATAATACTAGCGACCCGCCCCGGCTTCGCACGGTATATTATTATGCATGTATTATACATATAAACCTTCCTCTTGAATCACTCTATCTATTAAAAAAACCCGCATCAAAATCCGTTGTGTAGTTTTGAAGATATAAGCATACAAACGGACTTGGGGACAGAAAAAGCGACTTTGTTTTATACTATGTAGTGTAGTGATATGGTTAATTTGCTTGTATCCTGTGATCGTAATCCAGCCGTCGCTCAATCTTGTACCTACGTTGCATTTCCCGGTACGCTAAACCATGGAGGTCTACTAAACTTCCAAAACTTTTGCTAGGTACTTGAATAGTCTTCTGACCGTAACGTCAAGTATTAGAAGATCCTTAAAGAATATTTTACTAGGTAGTTCGGCAAAGCAGTCTGAACATTCCGCTATTGTTTTTTACGTTATAGATATAATATACCTACCTTTATATTAATGATAATAATAATTTATGTAGTATTTAAATATTTAGTCGTTTTAAGAAAACAAAAAAGGCAATTCTGTTTTCAATGTAGCTTTTTAGTATTCCGAACCGCCACGTCCTCATCTTCTATATTCTATCTATACCTACATATAAAATGCTTTGTCCTGAATGACTGACAGACTGGCTGACTGATTCACTGACGGATCATTGCACAGCCTAAACCACTGATCGTAGAGACCTGACACTTGGAGGGTATGTTGTTTGTATGACGTAGGCAGTGCCGTAAATAGGGCGGTGCCACCGGTGCCCAGGCACAGGGCGTAGACTCTGGGGGGCGCAAGAATGAAATGGCCAGACCAGGCTGGACTATTAATGTTTCGGTTTGCTCCTGAGAAGTTCCCGCTGCGCCCCTAGTGCTCGATTCCAACACATACGTACCTACATGCCAGTATCATCAAAAACGTCTATTCAATTAGACCAAACATAAATCGTATGTATCAGGGTGGGTAACGCATTTGCACTAGTGAACTTGCGTTTGAGTTTTAGTGCGTGAGACACAACACAGTGGGTGGTATAATAGGCGAAGGGTCCACTTAACATCAGATGGCTCCTCTGTTTGTTTGCACACAGCAGTTCTTTAAAAAAAATAGATTTTTCTTCCATAATATTAGATAATTAGTCCACCAACACCAAGTTCCTTGTACTTTATTTTATCATCTTGAATGAAATAAAGTAGGCCTATACATAGCATTGCTCTAGGGTACCTATAATATCTAAAAAAACCAAGGGCGCAGTTATAAAAGCTCGCACAGGGCGCAGAAAAGGCTATTTACGGCACTGACGTAGGCATCCGATAAGAAAGGATTCTCCGAAATTCTACTCCAAGAGGGTGATAAAGGGAAGCTAAGTTTGTATGGGACAACGTGATTCCTTGTTCAGATTTAACATTCTGTCATTCTTTAACAGAATTGATGGAACACGTGTTTCGTATTTTCTTGAATTTTAGTGCTTTTGGTTTAATTCAAATTTTATTTTGATAGTCATGTTTGAAAACTCAATTTTCAAAAAAAAGTTGAACTCACATGAAAGCCTGGTACAAGGTAAATACTCTTAAAGTTGGAATGTCTCGAAAGTCACCATATTATACCTATTAGTACCGCATTTTGAAGGTTTCTAAACTTTAAACGTGGGTGACAGACGGGCGAGTAAGTTCGCGTACTTTTAGAGTAAAGACCTACAGGCGAGTAGTCGTCGGGCCGTAAGTACGCGAACTTATTCGCCCGTCTGTCATCCACTTTAAGAGGTCATGCGATTTTTAGAAATTACCTCGGGATAGAGAATATATGGGGTTTAAAAGTCCTCCGCAAAGGCGCCCTATCTCCGTAACTATAATTACTAACTAGTCTTGATATTTAGCACACACGTAAAGAATTAGAACTGCTAAAAAAATATTTCAGGACTTTCCAAAATTCCCGCAGGTTAAGGAGTAAAAGGGATTTATATTCTTACTTTCAAATGGACATAGCTCCCTAACTATTATTGCTAGATTCTTTAAACATGGCATACCAACAGGTAATTATGATATCTGAAAACTGATTTCTGTATTTTGCAAAAGATAAGAAATAAAAAGTATCATTATATGATTTTGATTCTTGGTATTCGGCCGACGTGTTCCTTGAGGATTAAAGGGAGCATTTAGAAGGGATTTTGCAAATTTATTCCACAAGAGATAAAAGGACGGGATAGGAAATAATGACTTAATATTTAAAGAAATGATTGGATGAAGGTGGTATGTCACCTTGACGTTACCTGCGCGGACGAAGTCGCGGGCAAAATCTAGTTATATATATAATAAGGTACTTATTAAGATTTCATCCCCTTATAGTCTGGCAGATAAATTACTGCAGCCAAATGACACCTCCAAATGTAATTTTACGAAATAATGATACCTCATTTATTTCACTAGTGCTCTACTAAGGCCGCGTAATGAATGATTTGATTATACATACATACATACATACATACCGTCACGCCTCTTTCCCACAGGGGTAGGCAGAGACTACTTTATTCCACTTGCTACGATCCTGACATATTTCTTTCGCTTCATCCACAGTCATCAATCTCTTCATGCATGCTCGTCGGTTTCGGGTACTCCTGACCTGACCTTTTTCCAAAACGTCTCCTATTTGGTCTCGGAACGTCCGTCTAGGCCTTCCCCTCCCAACGCAACCATTCGTACTCCCCATATAGATCTGTTTAGTTAGTCTACTTTCATCCATCCGCTCTACATGCCCAAACCAACTAAGCATACTTTTTTCTATCCTAGTCACTATATCCTCTTTCACACCAGCACGTTCCCTTATCAGACTGTTCCTTATTCTATCTTTCAGTGATACACCTTCCATACTTCTTAACGCTCTCATTTCTACTGCATTTATTCTACTTTCATGCTTCTTTTGCCATACCCAAGTCTCGCTACCGTACATTAATGTTAATGTTTGATTATAGAACGAAATATTTTATGAAAGAAAGAAGCAAGGAAACTGATTCGTAATAATTTAAGTTTTTAAGTAAAGTAACAGAGGTAGAAAAGAATATTAATGTGATAATTGTTGTTTTATTTATGGCAAAATGGGGAATGAGTGGAAAAGTGGTAACTGATTTGGCATGCTTCCGCACATTTACCTACTAATCACGCTCTTACACTACTGCTACTTACTACTACTACCTAACTAGAAAACATATAACAAACCTTATTGAACAAACCATTTTATTAAAATACGCTTTGAAAATTCTCTATTTCAACATAAATGACGCAAATTAATTTAATTATGTACATCGTTCATTCTTTCATTCACTCACTAAGCCACATCACTATTCTATTATTCTATTCTCATCCCTTAATGGCCACATCACTATTTAATATACACCAAAAACTGACAACAGTGAAAGTGTCATTTTACTGCAATGTTCTATCTGACAGATTATAGATAAGTTGGATATTGATTATGTAGGTAACATAACCATGTGTATCTATTTTCTTATTTGTTGACTGGAGTACTTCTGGGGTTTCGTACGAAATAGTAATTCTAAGTTACTTTATATAAACATAAAAACCACTGATCCTGATCTGAATCCTTGAAGGGATTAAGTCACAAATTCCCATCCCTAGTGGATGTCTGTATTCATTATGCTGAATTCCGAGTTTTTAGGCTTAGGTACTTAATAGTGAGTTGTATGTGAGTGGATTTAGCTCTATGTATACCTACTATATATACGTAGCTTTTATGTCCAGCTTTTGTAAGAATTTCAAAATTGAAACCAATTTTTAATCAACATCGCAAGGAACATCAAAAGAGACACCCGTATTAATTGTAAGTTTAAAGAGAAAGAAAGAAGACATTTATTCGTGACATAACATGTAGCTAATGAACGGTCAGTCACAATAAAGTGTTTATTGTATTTTTGACCTTGGCTTGTGTAGGTACCTACCTAATAGATTAAGCTTGTCTATTAAAGTCTGATCATTATTTTATGATGTGAAGCGCAAAACATGGCCATGTTGCAGAATTTCATTAGAACCAATTTTGTTACTGGTCATTTTGTACCTACCAGTCGTGTAAATTTGTAATAATATGTACTAACAAGTGTTTTGACGAAAAAAAAGCCTTTATTTCCCGTGGCACTACTGTCCAAAGATTTCTATTTCAAAATCAAGTTTAACATAGTCGACGGAGCTCCGCTTTCGCGGAGCTCCTATTTTTGGGTATTTTTGGCCCTTCGGGCCTGCTGAAGATCAAACATGACCTAAACCTACCTCCCATTTATGATATTTCCGTGCATGGCGGGAAGAACTTGATAACTCAACTTACACGATTTTTTTTTTACCGTCGCAATGGCTTCCTACAGCATTGGTTTTGTAGGAAAAAAATTGACAACTCGATATCTACGATACTTTTAGAGATATTGCCGCGTGAGTATTTGAATATATCCATACGCTGCGTATTTTATTTAACGAAATGAGATATATACGCGATGAGTCACAATAAAAAATATAATATCGTAATATATGCTCAAAAACCGATCTAGCGTGCGTAAATTGACAAAACAAGATATCAAATAAAAGACGACTAATACACTATTACGTTAACAAATAAATATATCGTTTTATCTACTTATATTCAACTACTGATAAAACGAACGTAACTTTATATGTCAATTTATACTTACACTATACCAATTCTATGGTGAATAAGTTAACATGTTCGGTGATCATGATCGGTGAACATGTTGATAAGTCAATTATTATGAATAATAAGATAGTAAGAAAGATAAACATAAACATATTTGAAAAACCATCTAAAATTACTCTTAAATCAATTTAGACATTTCAATTACACTGAAAAACTGATTTTTAGGAATTAAATTAAATAATGTTTTCACTGGTTTGAGCACTAATGTATGGGTAATAAGTTGATAAGTCTCTGGGTAGTATGTTGATAAGTCTAATATCTTAGAAAATAAGCAGAATTTACGAGAATACGTAACATAATTTGAAAGATTACATAAAATTATCCATAAATCAAGCTATAGAGATGAGTTCGAGATAAAAACGGATTTTGGAGAAAATGACAAACTTTAAAATCGCTGCCCTGTAAAATTGCCATTTTGGAGTTATCAAGTTCTTCCCGCTATGCACGGATTTATTTTGGTCTGTAGTGCCACGTAGTACTGCCATGGGTAATACTCTAAAAAAAGCAATACAATGAAAATAAATTTTGCTAAACGATGACATAAAGAAACTGCCTTGGAGCCGATTCCGAGTTTACTATGTGGTAAATAGAATTTACTTTTTCTATGGTAATATCGAAACCAAGATTATAATATTTATATCTCGATGACTCCGTGAATCGGGGCTCAAGTCATAGTCAAACTAAATAGCTTTATGAATTTACTATATTATTACCTATCGAAAAGTGCGCCCTTATCTACCCACCTAACCGCCTTACCTACCTAATTTATATTTATAGTTCGGTTACAGATTTACCACTATTGTCAACTTTTTATTGATGTAATATTTAACCTCAATATAATTAAATCATTCACTATCTTATTAAAGGTAAAAAATAAATTTGTTTTCTTACATTTTATGCTCCCCATCTGAGAATGCTACGTAGGCATATAATAAACAAAATCAGTGGTGTTTTTTTTACATTTTATTTCACCACTGGCAGCGTGATTATTATGACCCATGCTAAATTACAGCTTTGTATGTCTATAAGTCATTATTATGTAAATCTGTTATTTTTGTTTTTTTTTCTTTCCTTTATATTTGACATTCTATTTATTAATTATTGTTTTCTTATGTTTAATTTAAGTATCTGTATTAGGTAATATTCGTACACAATGAAAATTGTTTTGTGAATAAATAAACTGAACTGAAACTGAAACTTTGTTCGGTTTTTCATACAGTGCCAAATATTTGCTAATCAATTCCCCTTCAATACTAAACCAACACTGATATTCTTTATGGTTTTATTGACTGCATTGTTAAATTTGTAGAAAACTTTAGTGTCAACACTTAATTTACAGTTTTTTTTTTTAAATTATTTCTTTGTATATTTCTTTTTATCTTAAGTTAGGTTCTTACAAAATTCATATAAAACGTAATAAAACAATATTAATACAAAATATAAAAACATTATAAAAACCTAACCCAGGGTGCCGGTGGTCAGGGCGACAGAGAGAGGAACCTCCTGACTATCCGAGCTGTGTCCAGGAGTACTGCCTGGCCCTTGACTCAACCACCTAGCGAGAGCCTTTTAAGGTGATGGTCAAGGCTCTTCGCTATTAGACCGGTCGCCGAAACGACTATCGGGACAGTGATCGTCGAATTAACAGGCCACATGGCGGTAACCTCGTGAGCCAAGTCAATGTACTTTTGCTGACTTTGTCCTTCTTGGCCTTCACGAGGTTCACTTCATGGGGGATTGTGATGTCTACGAGCACTGCCTGGCGCTTCGATCGATCTATCAGCACGATATCGGGTTTATTGGCGACATTATTATATTATTTATTATTATTTTGAGAAATTCTGATATTATTATGTTTTTGCTCTTTTTTACAATTCGAGAAACATGCAACCTTTTGGATTTAACACGGTATTCGTATCCAAATGAATAGGTAGGTACACTGGTAACGGAACACGTCAAATGTTACTTTCACCATTTTAACTTCGGAACTATTTGATTCAAATGAAGGATTGGCGCAATAAAAAAGCTAGTAAAATAACTTTTTGTTTTATTAAGAATAATATTCATAGCTTGTGAAATGGAATGATCAAGCTAGAACATTGTGTAAAGTGTAAAGGTTCGTATAAAATTTCCTATTTTCGATTGTTTTCATTACATTCTTGACTTAAATATTTACTTATAAATAAATGCAAGTCCGTGGCAAAAAAGGACTGTAGTTTGTCGGATGCTGCTGCAAGTATATAATTACCTAAACTATTTTACTGTACAAACAAGAGAAAAATACAACAGTAGACAGAGTAGAATATTTTACAGATAAACTGGTCTAGTGCGAGGACATCTTTGCAAATACATAAAGGCAGGCGATAAATAATGCGCGTGGAAGAAAAAAACAATGATGAAAACTATGATAATCAAAAAATAATAATTAAATTGAGAACTAACATATATTATGTACCTAATATACATACACATACACATTGCTAACATAAAGTTATTAAATTTAAGTAACAAGTCAATAAAATAATTTGTCATTTCTTATATCGTAAATTGGCCTACAATAATCTCACTAATTATTTTCCGGTTACCTTTTTCGCAGTCTGACTTTTTCCTTTGCTATAGAAGATGTCCAGGAACAAACCTGAAATTTAATGTAAAAGAACGACAATTAATGTGAGCAAAAGAATATTTATCAAGATACTAAATACACCAATGATAAGCTAGTTAAATCACAAATACTAGAAGACCATTCAAATTTTAGAGGGTTTGACTCTTTCATTTAAACTGCTTTATTGCTTAGTATTATGTTTAAAATAACATGCGCGCATTTTTCAAAACAATTGCACCATGGTAGCGAAAGCGACGTTAAGTATAACAAAAAATAAATAAACCTACTTCAAAAGAAATTTAAAAAAGGGGCACTGCATGAATGAATGATGAATCACAGTTTCGATCTTGTCAGTTTTGAATCTATACTAATATCATAAATTTGAAAGTAACTCTGTCTGTCTTTCTGTCTGTCTTTATGTCGGTATGTCTGTCTGCCTGTCTGTTACCTTTTCACGCTTAAAACGCTGAACCGAATAAGTTGAAATTTGGTATACAGATAGTTTCAGTCCCGGGGAAGGACATAGGATAGTTTTTATCCCAGAAAACCACCCAACTCAACGGCTACAGGCGACAAGGCAGGCGGAGGCGGAGATGGAGAGGGAGGTATGGAGGTCGTCAAATCGCGGGCAACAACTTGTTTAAAATATACTAAACTTTGTAGCTGGTATTCATAAAATGATTCGTTCGGTCTTTAACCAAATCATTCATTAATTTCATTATTGGTACGAACTGAATCAAGCACTAGTGAAATAAATTTATCATTATGTCGTAATACCTGACACTTGGACGCGTGTGTGATAAAAGAAAATACCATAATTAATAATTGGCGCTACAAAAGGGCGCCATTCACGATGTCATACACCATGGTTTTTATTACTATGTTATTGTTAAAGGTTAATTCTCTAAATCCACGAGTCTTCGTCAATGGCACTATGGTAACGATCGAAAACTCGTGTCAGTAATTTAATCAACCAGATAAAATGCACAATCAATTCTCGATAAAGTTTACGGAAAAAATTATGTCCTTAGAATGTCCTGAAAAATGGGACATGCACCTTTCCATTTATCATACATACTCAACGATAAAATTTTATATATTTTTATAATTACATATGCTTAAGATTCATAATTATCATTTCTCTCTAGGTAAAAAAATACTTTAATTTTAGCCTGCTACCATAACCCTAATTTTGAAAAATAGCCCTATTTAAAATTAGGTTTAAGCTCGCTGAACCACATGATATTATCAAAAATATGTACAATACAAATTGAAACATACCACTAAATACGATGACCGCTCCCAGCCACTGCCGCGCAAGCAAAACATTGCCAAATATGATCACCGATGCAAGAACTGTAAAGAATTTCCTGGTTGTGGTCACCACGGAGCACGGGAGAGGGCCAAACTCGGACACCTGTAATTGTAGTAACAAAATCTTTTATCGTTTAATAATTGACAACTTTGACCTATTAGTTTTTAATTCAAATTGATCAAAATAACAATAAAAAGTTTCTGTGTTTTTTTTACCATTAGCCAAGGAGAATTCTTCGTTTTACGGGGGTTTTCATGTTCTGATAACTCTTTCAGAACATAAATATTTCTTCATTATTAAATCACATCAAAAACACATCATGTTTGTCATGTCATGAGAACAATAATTATTGGTTTAAAAACGAAAATTAATCTCGCTTTGTGTATGACATTTTTTGGATTGTAACCTTTTCGCCACCATTGAATTGATATGAAGTCAGTTCAGTCACTGTAAAATGCACCTTCAAACTGCTTGGAGACGAAAAGTTTACAGAGTTAATAAACTCGAAACTCACCATAAAGAATATGAATAACTGGCCTAGAGCGCCCATCAGCGCTAACCCGGCCATATATACTAATACCTCAGGATACAAGGTAACAAAGGAGATAAACCGGAAAATTTCACCGCTCAGTACAACACCAATTGATAAGATAATGGAAGACCTGAAAAAATAATATCCTAAAATATCTGATGTGTAAATGTGTACCACACACAATTTGAAACAGCAACAAAGTAGGTATTTGCAAAGATTTTTGGTTTTGGTTAAGCAAATTTTCAATAAAAACCATAGCATGTGATCTGATAGATAATGCTGGTATGTGCGTATTATATGTATATGATAAATGCTATTAATTTTTAAAAATTCATACCACCAATTGGTATTCACCATCATAGAGTATGCTGTTGGTGAGGACTCCGTTTTAATCCGCTCCTGAAATTTACAAATTTCATATAGTGAAAACATATAAGAATAGTGAAAACTCTTGAATTAAAGAGATGATTAACAGTAAAATTGGTCCAAAGTGGGCTTGATGAAATCAAATGCATAATATGTCACCAGTTTTAGCCTGCAACCTCGTCTGCACAATATTTATAAAATGGAGAGTTGTAAATCCACACTTAAAGACACTATTACCATACTAAAGAACTACGTATTATATGTGAGATCCTAAATTCCACTGTATGCAGTATCAGTACAGCCATTACCATTAACCAGGGTCACTTTTGATAATTTTGGGGCTACTTTGAATGC
The DNA here is from genome assembly GCA_949127965.1 of Pandemis corylana. Taxonomy (NCBI): domain Eukaryota; kingdom Metazoa; phylum Arthropoda; class Insecta; order Lepidoptera; family Tortricidae; genus Pandemis; species Pandemis corylana. Next base: position 21,998,482 of record OX421850.1, read on the forward strand.
TTTAAAATTGCTATAAAATGGATACCGTCCACATGCGGTGAATGCGTGGCGCAACTAAAGGCGATCGACGGAGACATCCATTGGAAGTAGTAAACGCTAATATAAATTAATGATTTAGTCATTATAACTACTTTTTAGTGTCACCGATTTGATCATGGTAAAGGTATTTGTAGCAAGGCTTTGCCAGGAAACCCAGTGTCATTGCATGACCTAATGTGTTAAACTTTTATGTACTTAAGTCAAATTTCCATCAAATAAGGGAATGGTACAGAATGTAATAGTGGGATTTAAGGATAGGAAAAAGAAATATCAAATTTTTCAGGATAAAACATCTTTGTCTGCCTCTATAGGTATTATCTGCAACAGTTTTGTTTTTTTTTTTTTTTTATGTGAATAGGAAGGCAAACGAGCAAGTGGGTCACCTGATGGTAAGTGATCACCACTGCCCATAGACACCCGCAACCCCGGGGGGATTGCAGATGCGTTGCCAACCTAGAGGACTAAGATGAAATGCCTCTTGTGCCCGTAATTTGTGTAAAATTTTAATTCTAATTCTATGTTCTCTCTTTGTTATCAAATACAAAGGAAATAGATATATAATGTATTATGCTGCGCAATGCTTTTTTCACTTAACTAAATTGACTACTTTCTTTATTTAGATTGTTTTTATTTTACTTTTCAAAGTTACCTAAGTATTTATTGTATAAACATATTGTATTTTGTTAAATAATTTTAATTAAGTACAAAATACAAATTTAATGACATTTAAAAATGTATCAAATAATGTTAGCTGACCTTACCATGGAATCTGAAAATATAGAGCTATCGAGTACACAATATGGTAAGTATGTTTTTTGTTTATTACTTATAGTATAATCATTTGCATATTTATAATTACTTTTGCATTAGTTAGGTTTAAACCAGATGAAAATTCAGTTCAAAACTATTTTAACCTAATTTATAAAAGTACAATAAAACTTCCTATAAAACCTTTAATTTTTTTAGGTTTTACAAAATTTTGATGATTTATGATTAATCATCTGAAACAATTCAGGTAAAGGAAGATACTTAAAATATAGTTTCATTAGAAATCCCCACAAGAATACAGCTTTAAACTAATTTTCTCAAAAACACAGCTAACATAGTTAGAATATCAACACCGATAAATCCAATTTTGTGACGTCTGACTCACATTTCGTTTTGACCAATAGTGACATGTTTCATAAGTTTGAATTTCCCTCCCTTATTTTTCACATTTTATACATTATTTTATGGGTTTAAATAATAACTAAATAAACAAAACGCCTTTTAAGTAAAGTGTGACGATAATAAAGATTCAAGAAAAAAATATTTAACACATTAAGATTTTATGAATATTCCCTATTCCCCTTTTCACCTATACACTCACAATCAAGCTTTAGGTCTTGTTACCTTAGGCTCTGTCTACCCCTTAAGGGACATAGACACGATTTGTGTATGTATGTATGTATGAGTGTGGCAAATATATTCAGGCTACCGTTTTATGTTTAAAACTGATTTTAACAAATCATATACAGAGCACTTTATGTTTTTATTTCTAATATTTATGATGAAGTGTTATTTACCTGAACAGCTCCAGTGAGTCCATCCATAGTCAGTGAAAGTAACAGTAGCAGCTCACCAATCCCAACACCCATACTCTCAGTAGTGACCTTATTGCTCTGATCTTTGTACATAAACAGAACCACGCCTGCCACAATGAGAAACACAAACAGATATTTTCGAAGAGGGTACACTTTGCGACCAATGAGGACTCCAAGAATCATCACAGGTATAGGCTTAGCTGCCTTACCAACTACCTGTTGAAATAGCATTAAATTAAGAAAATTAGAATAATGTAGCATATTATTGTACAAATTGTTAAATAAATATATTTAATTAATATTGTTGTAAGTAGAGTTCCCAATCATGGATCCATAGGCTACCAGTAATTTCAAAGGCATTCATGAGACCGAGACCGACATGAAGAGGCTTTTGGTACAGTCAAAGTCAAAGATATCTTTACACTTTAGTGCCTTGTCACTCCAAGCACTTTGACAGCTTCATATGAAATTTCAACCATGAAGTTACAACAACAAGGCACTAAAGTGTCAAAAAATATTTAACATTGACTGTACCGCATGATATAAACATGAGATGGGCGCAACTATTGAGGCCTATCCCTTACTTCACCTTGAGGAGGTATTAGCAGATAGTCTTCCACAGTTGCCAAATTACTGGATTATTATTAACTGCTTTTGCAAGAAGTTGATGGAACTTGCCTGTGTTGGATAATTGATCCACTGCAACGCCAAGTTGGAAGTAACCATACCCAGAAGGTAAGTAAGTGCTGAAGAGAAGTAGTAGACCCTACGAGTCGTGTCTTTCTCATGCTTCCAGGATAGCTAAAATTCAAAACAACAAGTATTGTTAGTAAAATGTTTACACGTAATTGTAAATTTTATGATTTTTCGTGAAGCAGCCTTTCATACCATCAAAATTTGAGCGAAAATATAGTTCGCCACGCATTGTACCAGCACCAGCGATAACGTGCAAGTGAATTTGTCGTTGTCCCCATATTTTCCACGTGTTATTTTTTCTTGTAGCATGCCATAAATAAAATAGCATATAAAAATGGAAGCAGCAATGAATATAAATCTAAATTCACTACTAGCTTTTGCCATGGTTGTTTACGTTTACACTGCTGTGTTTAGTCTTCTGAATTCTGCAATTTATGAGGAGAATACTAAATAATCTGGACCATTAAAAGGCCCTTCAACAGTATCACTGATTATAAAGTGGTGATTTAGACACGTATTACATAGTTTCGGCAAAAAGAAAGTTTTAAAACGCCGCACCAAATGCGAAAACTACACGTAGGTATTAAGCTCGCTAGCAATGACGTTTAAATGTCAAATATATACTTTTTAATTAAGACCCTTTAAGAAGCTAAAAGGGTTCATTCCATACAGCCCCGTTTGAAGTACACTAGAAAACATAATATTTAATGCCGCATTAAAATGCTGTTCTTATAAATATTATACATCCCCCAGGCTTTATGAGTTGTAAAATTTAGATTTCCCATCCATTTGAATAGGTAATTACAATAAAAATAGTTACAATATTTATTTCTGTAAATTCTTTTTAATGAAACGGTTTCGAATACTGATCGTAATGATTCGTTACTACGCAACTTCTTTTAAAATAATCAACACGAGCAGTGCATGAGGATTCTTGTTTGTCCTTTCTTAAATATTATTTATGTTCATGAGCAAGTCAAAGACAGGTCGAATTAAGAATTTCCTCTTTTTTGAAGTTGGTTAGTATAACAAACACGTTACCAGTTAGATAGTTGTAATCAATATTTTTGACTTTTTTAACGGTAACCAAGCATGAGCTATTGTCTGACATGTACTTAATTTAGTACTTAGTAAGCTGGTAAGTACCTATTCAGCCCTATCTTCTTAAAAATAGTAGGTAGGTACGTACAGAATTTATGTAGATAGTTCAAACTCTAAATTACTGACTGATTAATTTTGAGTCATTTTTTCATGTAGGTACACTTACTACAAGAGATGATTGATGCGAAAGATAATTCGATCGTTACAAGAAGGTGCTCCATGTGTTTAATATGCGCATGCGCTAAAAACATGTAGACAAGTAGGTACGAGTATAGGTCTGCCAATCTAAGTTGGTGCATCGGCCGTTGTCGAGAATACAAGCACACTGAAAAATTTGACATACTTACCTTCATACTGTAGGGACATAGTACATTAAATTTTATTGCGAAAAGAAGTTATGTAATTAAGCATTGTCGTGACTAATAAAAAATTATGTAATAATTTATAATATTCATCTAGTTCAAAAATCATTAATTGTATAGCATTTTGTCAAAAATAAAAAAAATCGAAAAGTTATTATGCATGGCTACTTGCTGCCTTGATTTTTTTCTCTTTGTACCTATACCTATACCTAACTACTTTAAAGTTTAATATTTCGCTGAATTCAAGTTATAAAAAAAATATACTTAACTATCCAACGACACTTCAAAAATATTTGGGTACAGTGGATATTTAGGTACAGGACAAATATAAAAAAACTCCTTTATGTATGGCGAAAATATCGTTTTCTTTATAGTGTAGGAACCACCCTTGTCAAATTATACCTAAGTACCTAGCTAAGTAACTACGAGTAAGTTTAACTAAGAATCTGCGAACTAAGCCAGACGTGTAGCTACATGGCGAAACTATTTATAAAAGTTCCATTATTGCCACATTTATATTGACTACGGTCCCAAACAAACAGATTCTTTTAAGATCGCCTCTAATTCTTTTGTCTTTTACGAGTAGCTAATTTAAGTACCTATTTCGAAGGCTAGGTATACAGTCCCTACCTATTTGTTGATGCAGATGCAGAAGTCGAAGTCATCTCTATAAATATACCAGCCCTCAAAAAAAATCTGATTATAAAGGTACCTTCTTAGACAGAAAATATCAGAAGGCTGCTAATCCTTGTTGGTTGTTAAGTACCTGCCTAGGTAGTTTTATTCCTCTATGAAGGAATAAACAATTAATGCAGTGCTAACACGTGATTTATCAATAACTTATGTCGTAGTTACCATCATTTGTTTGCCGCATTACTTTTTCCGTTAGATGTAGCCACATGGATAAAAATGTTTTGAGAAATATAATTCTTTTTTACTGTGCCACGTAATGACTAAACATCAACTAACGATGTCAATTATAATATCTGTTCAACTAACTGTAGTGTCTAGTTTGACCTTGGGTCGGCTAATTAGAGTGCAGCAAACGCCGTAGTGGTTGAAAGTTTTGTATATGCTGTACAAATTACATATCCACTCTATTGGGTAATTCATCTTTGTATCGCTGTCATTGTGGTGAATTTAAAGGAGAGAAGGAAAAGTAGTTCCTATAACATAACTTAATTAATTTACCTTACCCACTCTCTATGCAATCAAATTTCTTTTTAGATATTAAGCATGCTTAACAATCGTTTCTTTCAACCTGTAGAGTCTTTAAAAATAAAAACAGTTAACGTGGATCGGAACGTTTTACCGCGCTCTACCTGCACTACGATAGCTAAAATCGACTTTATTACATCAGTGCACTAGGTCAATTTGAGTTTACTATGTAATGAAGTATTATGGCCTTCGAACTCGTAAAAATGTTAGAGCTAAGTATAATGCAGATATGCACGTAAAAGGTTATTTTTATGTTATTATACTCCATGAACAACGTTTGACAGACGATTTCCGTTCTAACTCTTACTTGAATGAAGGTTCTGTTATTAAGTTCTAAACGAGGTGTACACTTTTAACCTTTTGATTCTTAAATTACCTAATTAAGTAACAAGATAAGTTAAGTTTGGTTGATAAAAGTGTAAAGTGATAATGTTATTCTCTTTCGACCTTGTGTTTTGAACGTAAGTTGTATTTAATTACTTCAACAAAACAATTTATTGCGTTTATCTTAGGTAATTAAATTACACTTGCTTACTAATAACTTGGTCAATTTATCCATAACATTTCGAGGTTCGAAATTGTCATGTTTTATTGCTTTTTTATATAAGTATACATACAGATGACGTAATTAAGTGCGGCAAATTCAACAAGCACAGAGCTCGGAAGGTATGGGGTTACGTGATTCATATCAACTGAACCGAGTGGTAAAGTTTGGAACTTACTAAACCAATTAGTTAGGACAGTTAATTATCAAGTAAATTTTTATTTTTATTCGTAAAATGTCTCACGTAAATTAGAAATTACGTTCATGTCAATAATTTGTAATATTATTTGAAACAAAAGTACTTAAACTAACTGAAAGATAAAACCCAATTGTTATAACTAAGTGTTAGTATTTTATCAGCCGCACCTCGAACAAGAGACAAGGTTGTACTCAGTTATTTATCATCGTTACATAGGTATCTACTCGTTTATCAGCAAAACACAGTGACAACTAAGATGCCTCGTTTAAGTCGAATCCTTACTAATAATAATAGGTAAGTGAAATGTATGTTTTCAGGGTTAGAATAAATTGTTTAAGATTTTTCTCTATATTTACATCTTGTCACCCCAGACCCAGACACACCCCGGACGGAATAAAGACGTGATTAATATGTATGTGTGTATGTACTTACACATAGGTACATGTAATTACACACATTATTTACAAGATATAAACATATCTTTACATCTTGTAAATAATGTGTATAATTTAAGCCATTGAAATGTTCTTATGTAGCTGTGTAATGTAAAAAAGTACGATTTGCCTAGCTACCTACCAAAATACAAACAATTACGCTTCTTTAAATAAGGAATTAAATGATCGGATTACTTAACTGTAGTGAAAGAGGTGCACTATGCATGGCGTCAAAAATATCGCCCCTCATCGAAAATTTTATTTAAGCTAATCTAGTTTTTATAATAATTACCTACTTTACATAATTTACTACGGTATGAAATGAAAACACATAATAATATAATAAACTTTCAATTAACATTGATTAATTAAAAGTGTTAAAATTCTTTTTTTTAGTTTGTCGTATTTTATTTCCTTTTAAGTGATACCTAACAATCGCACCCTTGCGCTTGATTAAATAGGGTTTAAAGTCGGTTGAAACTATTTTTCGCAAAGGGGCGATAATTTCGAAGCAGAGTGTGCAACGCTCTAGATTACGAGTATAGGGTATCTTAAACTATTTGAATAAGACTAATTATATTTTCAAGATACTAGTAAAACATTGCGCAGTGTTAATATGTATATACCCTTACCTTATATGTATACCTTTGTATACATAACCCGTAAAGTAAATTTTCTCATTTACTCTAAATATAAACCCAATAAAATATTTTTATGCATTTCAGACATTTTTACTGCTGACGAAACATGTCTGATGGCAGCCACAAACGTTCAAACAGTTTTCGCAAATTATTTCCGAGCCTATTTTTTTCAAGCAAGTCTAAAGAAAAGACCCATAAACATTCTCAAATAAAATTAAGGAAATCAAATGTTGAAAATTCTTCGAATAGTAACCAGTACGAACACCCTAGAACTGTAAAAGACAGCGTTACTGGCACAAACCATGATATTGGGCGCATCTATGAAAATTTGGCTATTGGAGAATTCCATGGAGAATTTAATACATCAAGCAATAATATTTCTTCCAGCAACCATTCATCTAGCAGCACTTTAGTGTCAAAAAGTATTAAAAATAGTCAAAATGGAAAGTTAATCCAGACGTCAATGCATGATGACATGGCAAGGCCGCAAGTACCACGAAAACCAATCAATGAAATGCCTTCATCACGTCATATTGATCGTAATGATATTTCACCTCATAATAACCAATATCCAGACGTGTATTATCATTCTGTAGAGAAGTTAACAGAGAGAATATCACCATTAGATGAAATTAAAATTTACAGAGCTGTAGAGTCCTATGCCAAACCAGCTTCTGTTGGTGCTGAAATAAAAAGAGTTAGCACGAAGTTCTTGATATCACCAAAAAAAGAAGCAGAAGTTAGGACAATTCAACCAACAAGGGCTAGAAGTTTTTCGTTTGAGAATAACAAAAATAAATCAGTGCTAAATTCAAATCTAAATAAACAAGACAGTACTTGTGCAGAAAATGTAACGAAATCCTATAACTATTCAGCTCCTACATCTCCAATACCGACAAATCACAAAATTCCAAATATGCCAAAAACATTTTCACCATATGGTCACGTAAAAAAATCGATGAACGAATCAGAAGAAAAGAGAAACTCTTTAAACCGTACTAGTTTGCAAAAACCATCACACCGGACAACCACGCCAGTACAAATCAGAGAATCAAGTGACATACTGAAAGATAAAGTTGGCAGTGAAGACACAGAAACAAAAGAAAAAGCAAGGCAGAAGCTTGAAGCATTTTATTGGCAGAAATTAAGAGAATTAAAACAAAAAGAAGACGACTACTTGTTGAAACAATCGTTTAACAGTTCATTAAAGAGCTCTGCTTCAAACTATGAATCAAGTTCAAATTATAATTACATTTTATCTCCATCATTTAAAACGAATAGTTTGCCGCGAGAAATAAACCCTGTGGTTAAATCAAGTTACACATCAAACTCCTTCTTGAGAGGAGTTCCGGAGAGACGAACTGATACTTTCATTCGAAATAAGAGCTCTTACGCTGACGCTGACATTATATACCGACGTCCTGAAAAGTTTCATTGGAGACATAACGTAACAACATCTCCTCGTGAAGAAAGTCCATTGCCAGCTCTTCAACCTAGGTCATTAAAACAAGAACCTCGATCCTTGAGCTTGCATTCCAAACGAGTCAGTTTTGAGGAACAGTATGCTGATGAAAAGAAGAACACTCCCGAGGACAAAATTTCCTTTTCAGGTGAAACCCGTAGTGGGAATGTAAATGGAAGATTAAACAGAATACTGATGATTCCGCCGCGCCCTCCAATTCGAACAACAAGTGTCAGTAAAATTCTAAATAATTCCAGAATAATTAATCCAACCAGTGCAAGCCACTCGCTAAATTCAGAGTCAGAAAGTGGATCGGAGGCCGGTGAAATACAGCGGATATTACATAGCAGCATGCGGAAAAATACAAATGGTAAGCAAATATTATATTTTTTACCGACTTCATGTTTCCATAACTGGAATTAATTGCAGCTGCGTAATTTGTAAAAGTGATTAAGATTTTTATTTTTAACTCTAGCGGAGTAGCTTTTAAATTAGTTCGATTTTATGTATTAGTTCATGTAACGTAGAAGTATCGATGTAAGAGTATCACTATCCATTCGTTTGAAAAGTAGGTAAAGTAAGTTGTTAAAGTAAAAGGTAAAATTTAAAATGTGAAAACAATCGAGCAGGCTATGAATCCGCATTTTGTTCCCAATTCGACAGGTTTTAATTACAGATTTCCAATTCTACAGATTCTCATATCTACAGGTTCCCAATTCTACGGAATACCATTTCTGCATATTCCTAATTCTATTCTTCCCAATTCTACAGATTGTCATAACTTCAGATATTGTCTCCATAATTTTGACAGGATTTGTGTGCTCTCTCTATACTAATCTTTTTGAGAACATGAGCGTGAAGATATAAATATTTTGAAAATACCGCTAAAACTGCCTTTCCATGCTGCGCATATGCTACGTTGCTATGGCTGCATTTGAATCCATCAATCATGCCCATCTGTTCCTATATAAACCAATAAATATGATTAGCCGATTGATAGCACCGTAGCCTAGCATAGCTCTGGTGGAAAGGCACCCTAATTATCGCAAAATATGCTAACGTTTTTTTAGTAACATTTACACCCATTGGGAATCTGTAGATATGAGAATCTGTAGAATTGGGTATCTGTAGACATGGGCCTAAGGGCAATGAAACGATACCCTACTTAATGAACACACGGTGAGTACCTAAATATTTTTTCGCCCTTGATAATTTGCCGATGTGAAATCTGCCATACATAATAATTTCGTTCAGCATAAAATGTAGCCTTTGTTAACTGGATCACAATGTAATAAACGTATCGATTAAACCTCATCAAATTGTTACTAGGATCGAACATACGTACATTTAAACGTATTATTAGTTTTGCTCGGGACCTCGTTCGCGTAGACCATAGCTGCCCAACCCTAGGCCCGCGAACGAATTTTAAATACCCCGCCGCCCGCGTGATTAAGTTTCGAACCATGTAAAATCATTCTGCACTAAAAACCCTTTTTTCAGAAAAAATATCTTCGAAGTCAGAAACTTCTTCGGAATAATTTGTAGATTTCTGGAAATTGGTACCAAAAGAAGATGATATGATAATATAAGAAATAACAAAAATACGAACTGTCAGTGGTCAGTGGCCCGGCCCGCCTGTGATTTTTGAATCATCCAATTTGCCCGACTGTTGAAAAGGTTGGGCAGCCTTGGCGTAGACTTTGCAATTTCCCGATATAAAAGTACCTATCTAAAATTGATAAAAAATATGCTTACCGACATAGTAAGTAACTTACAGTCTTTTTAAATAATAATTACAAAGATAGAGCCACTTTTAAAAGTACATAATATAAATCTTTTTTACCCTATCCCGAGGGAAATTTGAAAAATCAATCTTGGCGCCCCTCCATGATCAAGTCAGTTAGAGCTCCATCGCGAAATTCGTCCATAACCTTCGTCTCCTAATTATAAACTTTCGGGTAAAAAAAATCATTATTTGTGGAACCGTTTTTCATAAATTTAACTGTTACGACGTTAGGTGAGCGTTCCTAGTTAATGAAATTCTCATACAACTCAGTTCTGCCTCGGAGTGCTCGATCGATGTTATATTTATTCTAACAACTTAACCTCACCGTCGCTTCCGTCGTTGACGATAATGAGCACTCCTCATCAAATAACATCTCAAGAGGGTTGTTCTGGATTTGCAAAATGTTTACCTTTTGCAACGATAGGACTGACGGAAATTTGCGTGAATAAATTCATTGAAGCCAGTCTTGCTTCATACATCGAACGTAAGTTTCTGGTTTTCTTAAATTGCCGATATTAGGTATGATTATGATTATCCCACCCAAGATGACTACGTTGTCTGAATCAGTCAGAATAACGCTGAATGTAGGTACGCATAAATTTGCCCTACTTTTTTGATTCAAATATGCCTATCATAATGTCAAGTATGATACGTAATTCTAATTAGATATACATATAGAGTACATTATGTACGTAGCACCTTGATGAGCTGACGCCACACAACTTTGAACATAAACTTAAAAATTGTATACAACAGAATATTAAAAAAAATCTAAGACATAAAAATTTAGAGCGTAATAAAACAACTTCACTAAATTCCGTACAAAAATGTTACGAATAAAAGTCGACTGGCCTTAATTTTTAATAGCTTGCCGTCATGACTGTAGTCGATGCATAGTGTCAGTTTCATTTACGATGCCATCAAATAACATTAAGTTGAGCGGTCATGGCTGAGTATCAAACCCCTGTCAATAAAGTAAGTAGCTATGTACCTACCCATTACGTATAGCGGTCCTTTTTTATGGTTCCGTGTCGACAAGGAACCCTTATAGTTTCGCTGGGTGTACATACCACGCCGACAGTGGTAAAAAAAATCTTGAAAAACATTTTTTTAGGGTATGTACCTCCCCTACACGTAAAGTGGGAATGATTTTTTATTCTCGTTTTTTCCTATAGTGCAGGGTGTTGTTGGAAAGGTCGTTCAAAAATAAAGTGGGTGTGGGAAAACCATTTTTAGATTCAAGGATCCTTTTGAGAAACATTACGTTTTGAAGTTCTGGTTATCGTTAGAGTCAAGTGTCCCCCCCCCCCCTTGCCAGCTACACGGTTGTATTAGGATAGGTGAAAAAAATGATGGTAGTAGTTACAATAAAACTAAGTTTAAAGGAAAACTATCACAGCTAGGTTGGCTGTACAATTTAACGAGTAATACTCGACTAACTAATAAAATGTAGGTACTTAAAACCGATAGTAGTATCGAATAAAAGTGAAAAATAATAATAATGTCCACATATTGTGACAGGCAACTACGGAACCCTACACTGCATGTGGCCCGACACGCTCTTGGCCGGTTTTTAAAATAACTGAAAATTATTACATTGTGAACCTAAACTGAGTCAATTTGATGTAAAAATACATTAATATTTATTACGCTGCCAGATAGGTAAACAGATTGACAACTGACCACAATATAAGTGCTAACTTACTACCACATAGAGTAACTATAAATAGACTTCCACGAAAATACGACTGCGAGACACCCTTTTTTTTATGGTGTGGAAAATGCACCTTATGCATCCGCCCGGTACGGGTTTACCGGGGGTATGTGGAGCTCTCCCGCGACGGCAGGCATACCCACTAAAAACCACACGGATTCCCTATTCAGTCGTATGTGAAGCGTTACGGGAGCACTCGGTGTCACCGCGACGCCCCACGACCACCCCGGGATGGGTTTCCCTCTTCGCGGCACCTGTGCAATGCAGGTATGGGAAATCCCGCCCTCCCCCGCTGGTGCCGGTTGGATTTTTTATAGAGGTTGTCTCCTCGTGGCCCCAGTCTTGAAAAAGACAGCGGCCCACGTTCCGACCCCACGGGCCGGGTTACGTATTGACCGACAGTGGCCGAAGCCACGCCGCTCCGCGATCCCGTCCCTTACGGGGCGCACCGCTCCGACGGCAGGCTTATGCCCGCCGACCCTCACGTCAGCTCTCACACCCTCATGTACTACTCTGAAAACAGAGCGGTACCGAAGGCATGATCGCGTCCGTCACCAAAAGCACCCGCAGGTGCGACCCTCTGGATTTTTTATAGAGGTTTACTCCTCGCGGCCCCCGTCTTGAAAAAGACAAGCGGCCCACGTTCCGACCCCACGGGCCGGGTTACGTGTTGACCGGCAGTGACCGAAGTCACGCCGCTCCGCGATCGCAACCCGTTGGCCGCACCGCTCCGTCGGTGGACTTTCGCCCCCGTCCAATAAGGCTTGCCCTCACCTTTCCACCTTACCACCCCCCCCCCCCCCCCCCCAGTCGGATATTAGCCAACAGTTAATAAACTTACAGAATAAATTAATTAACTGTTATTGCCCAGGGTGCACCGGCCTAAGCGTTACCCTCCCCCCCCCCCCCGTGAGGCCAAGAGCCTCTGTTAGAAGGGAACTTTAACGCTAGAGCTCTCGAGGAGGTTTCCGACATCGCACCCCACTGCGAGACACCCACGTTAACTCTAAACAAGCTTTATTTATTTCATTTTTTCCCTGAAAGTTTGACGTAAATACAATTGTGTAACTTACTGAATGGACGTAAAGCGGCTTATTGCGGCTTGGGTGTTATGTAAACTGTAGGTTTACCAGCACTGTATTGGTAAAGTAAGTAATTATGAAGTAATTTTATTTTCCTCTCAAATTCTCCTATTCATTACCGTACCTATATGTATACCCAGTCATTGAAACACGAAAATTGGGATGCAACTACTACTACTGCACAGTCTAAAGTCGCTCACTTGAAATTGAATCACCAAAAATATAACGTTTAAGTATCAAGTAGGTAGGTAACTACTCCTTACTTTGCAGCAGCTGCTCGGTGAATCGAGGAGAAAGTCGTTAAGGAAGTTAGCAAAACACGCTATAGAGGTACATAATTAAAAGCCTTCACACAGGACGGGACGTGCGCAAGCCAGCACTTGGTATCTGGGGTTACATAGACATTCATTATGTAAACCTTCATATACAAGATACCAACACCTATAATGATTCCTATTTTAAAGTGGTTTTGATGCTGAAGATGATCTCCGGGTAGGTTTTTTGTGCTTCCAGCCAAAAATTTCGCGGAACAGAGACAGAGGGAATAACTAGGGTTGCCACTAGTCTACATAATTATGTACTGTTGTATTCATATACTAACATGCATTACGATGTAAAAACGGGTCCTTAGCAAAGATGCAACCTTTTCTCTAATACATGTTCATGTCCTTTTCGAACACGGTTAATTCGTTTAATTAATTACTTACGTCATTTGCCTTCTATAGGTAAACTCAAGGGCATAAATATCTGCACGTTCCCAATGTATTATTAAAGCATCAATAAGCTATGTATGGTCCATTCATCCTTACATGTCTTATCGTGTAAACAAACGTAACATCAAAAGTGATAATAGACATTGACTAGTGATTGGAAATGTTGATAAAATATACATAAAGCGTGACCAATTATTTCGCTTTAAAAATAAATAGAACTCGTATCAGGTTTTCGATTTTGTGGCGCTACTCAACTCAGGTTGCAGATATTCCCGAGTTGATTCATTCGTTCCTCCGATTATTAAAAAAAAACTTATTAAAAATTATATTTGCAACGGTTATTTGGTCAATTTTAATACTCTTTGAGTTTCTTTAAGCCTACAACAACAAAACTATTGTATAATCCAAAAGAAAAGCGGGAAAATGTCTTTGAGAAGTGTTTGTTTACATGATAAGACACGTAAGGATGAATGGACCTTATTTACTTATTTAAAAAAGGGCTTTAGGCAGTTTAAACTATATTTCCTTACATTAAGTAGTAAGCTAATTTTTAAAGGTAGGTTCATTAAGTTATTGGGTCTAACTTTTTGACCGTTAAACATTAATAAGTAACCGTGTGCATATTAAAATTAATAATTTCCTGAGAATATTGTTGTTCATACATAATTACACTGCGTTTTTATCTTAAATTAGGTGGTGTAGATATTACTAGATTTTACAAAATACAGTAATAAATTATATTAGTGGAGAAATAGATTATTTAAGAAAGAAAAGATTTTGTACGTCGTTTATTGGTCCCAGTACAACCATCAGCCCTGCTGTCGGGCGGCGTCGGTGTATCCGTCGCGCAAGGTCGACGCCCGCATCGATCGCCGACTACCCTCGCGCCTGTGCGGCACCGCATATACCGCGCAACAGGCCATACCTAACCTTCTGTGTGTATAGTCAAAATACTAGCCGGCTTTAGTCTCAAAGTGGGCGTCCGAAGGCGCAGACGGCGCCGGGGCCGTCGCCACGTGCAGCAAGTGCCACACTAAACAACGCCACGCGATTCCCGCCGGCTCTCTAAACACCTCTAACTGTGATAACAAACACCAAGTAATATTCATGTAGGTCAGCTTCCCCACTGTGAACTTCCCTAAGCCCTAAACACCCCAATTAATGTCCAGGGTGTAGTTGGGAGTATCTTGATGTTTTGTTTGCGGTCGATGGCCATGGGAGTGGTTCAACGGCACTAGTGCGGGCACGCCGACAGATGGCGCTGGGCGTGCGGCCATGTGATCCTTATTACAGCTCTCGCTCTCCTCTCAGGGTACAACGGTGCATCAGTCCGCTTCTGCGCGCTGCATCCGAACCGGTAACGCTATGTTCCGGGGGGTGGGGGGGTTAGGTGGTGGTTCAATAAACGGCCGTGCAAAACTCGACCGTTCCTCTAACAATTTAACATCTAGAGTCATGTGCGCTATAATTATCTAGTATTTCATTATTCATGTATTGAACCAACACACTCATAAAGCGTAGGGCAATCGTTTTATTTTGTTCGTGTATTCCGAACTTACCGTAAAATGCTGCAACATTGCTCTGAATTTCATGTTTTTCGTGAATAATTCTTAAAGTATACCTACGTTACCTGTGGCCCTCGTCGCTTTGTAAGCTAATTGAAACCATAAGTCACAGAGTTATAACCTACAGTAGACGCTATTAAAGATGTAGGCAAAATTGTAAACAAAAAAAATCGACTTTAAAAAAAGCAAAACAAAAATTAAGAACTAAAAAGCGAAAAATAAACGTAGTTCATTATTTAATTCAAAAGAAGAGTACGTAACTTTTCGTTCATCCACTAATAACCAATTAAATCAAAGACTACTACTAAACAAAACAAACTCAATAAACTACCACCCCACCTATCCTCAATAATATTTAAAATATAAACCCATATACAACAACATTATTTTACTCAACAATCACTACTTATGTGTAAAGTCTGAGTCTCATCCCGCGCCACCACCCACGCTCCCATCATAACATCGTTAAGTTTATGTGTGGCATGCGTGGCAGAAGTGGACCTAGTCTATCTGCCTACAATAGCACCTATTTGGCTTGGAACTATTTGAGCTGACGCTTGATCTTTTTATTTATTTCTTTGAATATTTAACCCACAAAAAAAAAGTTGCTAGGCCTCCAAAAAACTTGCTCTTATTTCGTTGACTTTGACTGGGACTAATTCAAAAGTCAGTGTTGCCGCTACAAAAATAATAAAACAGGTTGCCAGATAAATGACAGCATTTCTCCCATTACACGGTGAAAAAGATAGATAGCGATCTGGTAATAATCGTAGTTTTTCAAAATAGGCAAAACTGCATCATATTGGCAATGTTGCAGCATTTGACGGTATTAAGGAAATTGCCTTTAGGTACTTATAATTTACACGTTGCTCAAGGAAACATTGTGTTGTAATTTATCTTGGCTTAAACTCGTATTCGAGAAGCATCAGGCATTTGTTGAAAATCGAATAGCTGCTCGTTTCAGTCAGTGTTTTAACAAAATCTTGACATAGCTAGTTATTGTTTAAATTAATAGAACTTACAACTTGCATAATGCAATGTAATATAGAGGCACTTTTGAGCCAGCCAATTTGAGCCAGAATGTGTTGTTGTCCATTAACTATTCCTGAGATTGCATTAAATTATTCTAATTTTAAATAAAAACACAAATAAATTGACTAGCAAGAATAATCACGTAGGTACCTAAATAGATGGGAGCACGGGGTGCCAAAAACTACACCACGTCAGGGCTACGAAATAACATTGATAGGGATAATTACCGCCTTAGGTATGTGACGAATACGAATGTTAGTACCTGAGCCATGGATGGTGTATGTATTTAAGTAGGTAAGAGTATGTATCAAATTATTTATGTGTACATAGGTATATATCCGTTTTCTAGTATCTACAACACAAACTTTGCTTAGATTAGAACAAATACTCGTAGGTAGACCTCTATTAGCGTAAGTTTTCCCACGATCAAGAAACTCAGGTTTCGATATTTTAAAATTCTAGAAATATGTTTACTTACTTGATTTGCTTAGATATGAAAGTGCAAAGTTAATAAGTACAACTTTGCTCTTATTTCTGTGCATGATACTAAGACAGATTGAAGTTGTGCACTTAAAATCTATTACTAAGTATGTAGGTGCTCCAATTTCAGAATTACTACGAGTACCATGCTTATGGAAACAAGTACCTATCAAAATATAAATAATAACAACTCAGCTCCAATATTTTAAACCTGCCTCTGTAACTGTTGCTTTGCTTTACCTTGAACCATTTTAATATTTAAAACCTGGCATCTTAAGCTAAACCTTTTAGCGGCTCGCGGTTAGCTTAAGCAGGATTAATTATATCGCCTACCAGCTCCCACCGGAACTTCGGTAAACATCTTTTAGGAGTCTAAATGTAGTTTGAAAGGCTTTTACGAAATAAATAGCCTGTCAGATTGGTAGCTACTGAATTATCTGAGTGGAAAATACTATTCAATTTAGATTCTCGAAGTGTTATTTATCGTTATCGTCGAAGTACCTAGATAGGTATCGTTAATTTGCGAAGTAAGGGCGTGCGAATAAGTATTAACTCACAATCAACTAATTTCGGGTGTGTTACGCAGAAGCCAAAAATATATTTTATGTGGTTTCTACCCTTCTGCAAAATTTGACAAAAAAGTAAATATTAAAGCAGATCTGGGATTTTTTCTTGGTAATATATATTTCTTGTTTTTTCCTAAGAACGTTTTCATTCTTTTGCAGTAGTTTTCAGGTAAGTATTACCTACTTACCACCAACAATAAAACCAAAAACCGGAATTGACTAAGCAAGTAACGCATTATTTAATAAGTATCGATAAATTGTCCCCGTGTGCCGCCACCACGTGCACGCGAAAGTGAGGCTGCTGTGCTACAGAGAACGAGTACAATTAATCGTGTACCTGAATAGTGAAGTGAAATCGCAAAATATGTTCGTCCCGCATTAAATATTGACAACTACCTACCTACCTAACAACAGTTCATAAATAGCAGATTTACTACTTAAAGTTGAGTACATACGACTCTCAAATGTACGTATTAAAGCAACTAGGGGTGTGTAATTAAAAATGTTAAGCCGGTGGAAGAGCAAAGACAAGTCTGAGAAGACAAGCAAGTCTTCCAGCTCCAGCGGAAAGAAGAAACGGAAAGGCCGGGATAATGGTGAGTGATGTTTAAATGGAGCATTTTGCTTACTGATTGTTGTCATCTGCACATACTGAAGCATAACAGGCAATATTCAATTTCTACAAAAATATATAGATAACATAAATGTAATAGATTGTAAGCTCAATGAAAAAGTGGACCCATTTTTGGAATATGCTTGTGTCTGTCTGTCGTTCAATCTGAACCTACTTTATCCAAACGAAAAAATGTTTTTTTTAAGTGTTACCATATTAGATAAGGAAGGGTTTGTCTAAAGATTCCATTTAAATCAAATTGTATAACACTCTAGACAAAATACTACGCAAATCGGTCACACCCCTAATAACCTCTGAATGTCCAGAGCAAAGACTAGAATGGCCCCTGTTTAAAGGATTTTGTGACCACAAACTACGTACATATTCACATACTTACAAATAAGTTTCCATATCGCTCGTAGAAAAATAGTTGTTGGATATATCAGCGACTTCTTTGTTTAAATCTTAGCGATTTTTTTATGTACAACTAACAAAAATAAAAGTATTTAATCAAATCTTTCATCGTCCTCTTTCAATCATTCGATTGACTTGAAGTTTCGCACATATGCAGAGCTCCGAAATCAGTGAAACAATCAAGTATCATGAATAATAAAAACAAACAAACAAAAAATCTGTCACCCTAAACGTATATAGCTTCTCCGAACGGACCCTACCGTCCTAGTCCTCTACGTCTTGGGTAAAAAGTATATTGAGAACAAAAAAATCACAATATTAACTTACCTACTTTAATACCAACTACTACATTGCCATGGGCCCCTCAACAATACCTACCAATGTGTAGCTTTTTTCTTGACAAGAAGTGGCTCGTGGAATTCACAACATTTCAATTTTTTTACCTTGTGTTTTCTTATGCTCAATGAATAGTACTTTGAAAACTAGGAGACCCATATTTTTTCTTATCGCGAAATTTGTATTCTAAGTTAGTCAAAAATAATATTGAAATCTCGAAAATTTCAAAAACGCTTGTAAGGTTGAATCTACACATTACCTTTGCCTGGGTCATAAAAAAATAAGATAAGATTGATGTCTACATTGTCTACTGGTTGTCACAACGGGTTGTCATTTTGAATTTTTGATTGACGTTTGGTGATTTGATATTGGTTTTTATTGGATTTTAATTATTCGCATTTTCTGGACTGAATTGGAAATAATTGACAACAAAATAAGCCACATAATAATATAATAAAACAAATTGAATGTTTGCATCCACCCTGACTTGCAGCACAGTCTTCACATTTCACATCCAATATAGTTTCTTCTGCCTCGTTAATGCTTGCGACAACAGAGTACATTTTAGTACGAACTCGGTGCTCAGGAGTTACTCTGCCCTTGATAAAACACACAGCATTCTCTCGTTTCACTTCCACATAGCCTACAGAAGTTTCAACGTAAGCATCCCTTGATGACAACAAAACCTTAGCTCCTCGGATTTAGGCAACGTTAAACGAGTCGTTTTCACGCATGTATTGCAACAACATCATATAATCCACCTTGGGAAGGTTTCGGCTGTCTGCCATGGCATAACCGTCCGAAACTTTCATCAAATCAATTTAATAAATATAACAATGCTTTTTCAAAACAAAACGAACAAACAACGTCGATCGGCAAACAACACTGATATTTGACATTGACACCTTTTTGACATTGACATTTTTATTCATAAATAATTAGGAAGGCAAATGTATACTACGACGATGCCTTACTTCGGATTTTTTGAAGATTTTTGTGAATATTACGTTAAATAAGTAATAAAAAAAATCAAAAAAATATGGAATGGAATACTTAAACACAAAGCTCGAAATGGTTGTCGGTACTTTAGTAATTATTTAAAATTGAAATGTTGTGAATTGAACTTTAGAGAACAAAAACTAAACTTTACAGCTGGCAAGTACCTAATTATATTAAAAAAATATACTTATAGTAAAAAGCCGTAGCCTAGTGGTTTGAAATGTGGCCTCTCAAACAGAGGATTGTAGGTTCGAGCCCGGGCTCGCAGTTCTTGAGTTTTTGGAATTTATGTACGATAAAATCCGTGCATGGCGGGAAGAACTTGATAACTCCAAAATGGCAATTTTACAGGGCAGCGATTTTAAAGTTTGTCATTTTCTCCAAAATCCGTTTTTATCTCGAACTCATCTCTATAGCTTGATTTATGGATAATTTTATGTAATCTTTCAAATTACGTTACGTATTCTCGTAAATTCTGCTTATTTTGTAAGATATTAGACTTATCAACATACTACCCAGAGACTTATCAACTTATTACCCATACATTAGTGCTCAAACCAGTGAAAACATTATTTAATTTAATTCCTAAAAATCAGTTTTTCAGTGTAATTGAAATGTCTAAATTGATTTAAGAGTAATTTTAGATGGTTTTTCAAATATATGTTTATCTTTCTTACTATCTTATTATTCATAATAATTGACTTATCAACATGTTCACCGATCATGATCACCGAACATGTTAACTTATTCACCATAGAATTGGTATAGTGTAAGTATAAATTGACATATCAAGTTACGTTCGTTTTATCAGTAGTTGAATATAAGTAGATAAAACGATATATTTATTTGTTAACGTAATAGTGTATTAGTCGTCTTTTATTTGATATCTTGTTTTGTCAATTTACGTACGCTAGATCGGTTTTTGAGCATAATTTGATGTAAGGATATATTACGATATTATATTTTTTATTGTGACTCATCGCGTATATATCTCATTTTGTTAAATAAAATACGCAGTGTATGGATATATTCAAATACTCACGCGGCAATATCTCTAAAAGTATCGTAGATATCGAGTTGTCAATTTTTTTCCTACAAAACCAATGCTGTAGGAAGCCATTGCGACGGTAAAAAAAAATCGTGTAAGTTGAGTTATCAAGTTCTTCCCGCCATGCACGGAAATATTACATTTGAAATTTACCACGAGTTTTTCGGTGAAGGAAAAGATCGCGAGGGAACCTGCATACATCTGCGAAGCAATTCAATGATGTGTGTGAAGTTCCCAATCCGCACTGGGCCCGCGTGGGAACTAAAGCCCAAGGCCTCTCGTTCTGGGAGGAGGCCTGTGCCCAGCAGTGGGACGGATATAGGCTGGAGATGAAGTACCTACCTATATCATTTATTGGCTTGTATCTATTATTCTGTTTTGCTGTAAATAAATTGCCGCACAGATTTTAAAAATCACAAGGAGTAGGTATTCGGCATGAAACGACATTTCACCTAAGATAGAACGATAGTGGCGATCCAATTCAAAAGTAAACAAATAATGCAAAAGAACAACCGCAGCTCCTATGAATATTGTGAGTAAATCTCCCTTGTCTAACTAACTAATCGCCTCAACCAAAATCGAACCAATATAAAATTAGGTAGGTACCGAAACAAAATGAAAATGTATTTAGGCTACGAATTTCTGTTTTTTTTTTAAATATAAAAATACTTAGGTAGTTCTTGTGTGTGTTTTTTGCACTGAGCAAAAGGAAGTATTTACTGGATAGTTGTTATATTTCTGAAGTTTTAGGCTTTATGATAGTAATATATGGAAAAAAACAAATATACAAGTTATTGTTTTCGTCCTTTTTGACCTTTTTGGTTCAGCGTAGCTAGACAAAGTGACAGGTGCGCACCGAAGCGTTTCGATGTTGACATTCGCTTGCCGGTAGTAGGTATTTGTTCCACTAGATTACGTGGTTTTTCGTAGGCTTATGTCGACCCCATACAATTTCATTCCATTCTCATAGCGTTATCGGTGTCAAAACTAGCCACGCAGGCGTGACCGTACCAATTTTCAAAGACCACTCATATTATATATTTATAAAATAAAACCATGGTCCGTAAAGTTATGGTTATAAAACATACAACGTCGGGTATTCTAAACGGGTATTTCTAAACTCTCACAACTTTCATTAACTAAGTAGTATTTTAGTAATACAATACAATTTCTGTTTAAGCATTTTAGCACCTGACGCAAAATGTGTGTGTGTGTGTGTCCGTCTAAGCTAAGGTATTGTAGCTCTCAAATGGATGGACCAATTTCCCAAGCCAGTTTCCTTGCGGTGGTTCTAGGTAGCTATGTTTGGTAAGAAGCAGTCCAGCAGTGTGAAGAATATCAGCTCTTTTCCAAATTGATGTGAGGCATTTTGGGCTTTTTTATATTTACGTATGACCTAGGTAGGTACCATAAACCGGGGTGACTTTGATTTACGGGATTACTTAAAAAGTAGTTATAAATGACGAATAATGACGAATTCTTTAATTTGTACTTGCGTTTACTGCTTCCAATCGATGTCTTCATCGATCGCCTTTGCTTCTGCATGCCAAAAATTTACCGTAGGTATAATATATGGACAATATCGATTTTATAGGAATTTGAAACGATCAAAGTAGCCCCAAAATTATCAAAGTCACCCCGGTTAACGGTACTCGATTAATGCGTGGGGTTTTTTTTTATTTTTAGTTAAATGTTTATACTAGTACCACCTACTAATTAAAATTCTAGATATTTTACTTTTAAAGCTATTTACTATTTTGGAATACCGAATAAGACATTTAGAGGACTTCATTTGTTTCAGAAGATGACTGGCATGGAGACGGATCACGAATCGATGGTGAGTGGCTTCATAGTAGGACAGAACTCTTTCTCTCTCTCGCTGTACTTAAGAGCCTCGCTCTTGTCAGTGGACTTGTCGCCAGCCATAGGAATAGGATAGAACTACTTTTCAATACAGTTGCTCAAAAAGTACCCTTTTTTGTCGGTTTTGTGAGCGAAAAGTTCGTTTTTGCACGCTAGTGCGATTTACTTCTCTATTTTTTTTATTTGTACTTGTTTCAATTCACGACTACTTATCGAAGAGTTATTATAATGTTAGTTTGTACCAAGACGTAATAAAACTAAAAACCTAATATTAATGTAAAAATATCAAAACATTAACATTTTATACTTTATTACTAGCCTCTTCATCATTATTTTTGTAAATATTGAATTCCTAAAAACAGTTCTTATTAAAGCGTCTGAATGGAACGGAATAGAGTGGGAATAGCTGCCGAAACGCCATTGAGTTGACTGAATAGCAAAAGCCATTCCTTATGAAATATGAAAATTAACAAAAACGCCTTTAATTTGTCAAAAATGTTCCCTGTCAAAGTTAGAACTTACTTTATTCTGTGATGTATTTTTTTTTCGCAACTGTATTAAAAAACGGCGTTCGATACACGCGCGGAAATGTCATTCTTCACTCGTCCCGAGTATTGCCACTCGCCTTCGGCTTGTAATGTACTATTTCACTGATAACTTACAAATAACTAAATACCTACCTGTTCAAAAATCGTATCAACTTATTCCACATACAAACATAAGTATATTGCGTATCGAGGTAACAGACAATTATGTTTTTTAAGGTTCTGTACCTACCTCAAAAGGAAAAAATGGATCAATTATCTTATAGGATCATATTGTTGTTCGTCCTCCCGTCCGTCTGTCAACACCTTTTTCTCAGGAACGCGTAGAGGTATTAAGTTGAAATGAATAGTTCTTAGTAAGTCTTGCGGTTCCTTAGAGCCTGTGAAAAGACCAAATCAACCTACAAAGATTTAAGAAATTCAATCAAAAGATACAGTCATTAGGTGTTTAATATAATACAAATTGCCGTGCTGCCAAAAATGTTGTTTAATTCGAGTTGTTCTATAAATTTATCTCTATGTTCTATAAATGAAATGGTCTCATTCTGCCCACATTATGCTTAAGAGCAAGGCTCTGCTTACACTGGATTATTACATTCATTTTCCGAATTTGTTGGTATGGAACCATCGGTACGCCAGTCCGACTCCATCTTGGCCGGTTTATTTTATATAGTTAGTATTGTGTCGTTGTAGTTTGACAGTCGAAACATTGTACACAGTGTGTAAATTTCATACGAGCATATATCCAGATGTATTTAACGATCATAGAAATCATGTGAGAATGATATTTTGTTAGTATCTTTTATTATTGAAGCGTACTTAATATTTTTTTTGAAGTTTGTCTTAGAAGCAATATAACACTTACAATTTCATTTGACACAAGTGTTTAGACGTTTACGCGTAGGTAGGTATAATTGAATCGACGCATTGTGTAATACATGGCTTGCTAAATTTATTAATAAGAAAAAAAAATCAACTAATTTCTCTGTTACACATGATTTTACGTTAATTAGTGTGAATATTATCAGTTTTTAAAATATATGCCCGTATGAAATTTACACACTGTATTAAACAATATTAATATTCCAATTCATAACATGCTACATTCAAAGTTTCATTAAAAACTGCCGCTTAAGTTTTTCTTCATAATCCCTATACAAATACATGGGTTTTCATTGTGCTTTTACTTACCGTAAAACGGGGTTTGTAGGGACAAAATTGAAGTTCAAACCTAGATAAAACAAATTTTCATTTGTGGCAAGTTGATTTTTATAGATAAAAAACTGTTCCGGTGGTATGAATTTTAGTTTAATAATGATTATCTGTCGTTTAGATTCATAGTTTAAACAATAAACACTAAAATATAGGTAAATCACAGCTCATCCTGCAGCGGGGTCAGACGGGATAGGAACAAATAAAAAACAAACAAATTATCAGAAAAAGGAGATATAGGTAATACACTGACGAGCAAAAATATTAGTACATTACTGCAGAGGCCGTGAAGTAAGGGATTGCTGGACGAGTTTGGGGTAGGTGGCCGAGTCGAAGACGAGGCCAGATAGAACGAGTCCTGCAATCCCTGTTCCGGCCAAAGCTTGTATAGTGCTTTTCTCAAACAATGTGAGGAAATATTAAAATTAAAATAACTACTAGACAATCAAGTAAATCTCTTTACTTTTTTCCCGTAGCATATTTTGCATAGCTAAATTTACCTCCTCTTTTAAATGAGGCGGAGTACAGTTCATAAGTTCCCCGTCACTTTCATCACTAGAAGTCATTTTTATTTCTGTTAAATTATAATAACAATCACTACGAAATACGCATAAGCAGAAAAAAAGATTTTCGATTTGCCACCTTTTTTATTTTTTAAATGTACTAATTTGATCCAGCTATTTGAGCACCATGTTTAACCGCACATAAATATAGTACCATAGATTTTTTTTTTATGTCGCAATTATGCTTAGGTACAGATTGTGGTGGTGGTTGGCTGTATGTAATTTTTTCCTTTGCCAATTTAATTTTAGTATAGAAATTTAAAAAATTAGAGCAGCGGACAAAAATGGATTTTCATACTAACTTTTGTGGCCTAAGCCAAGAAGTAATGTAGGGAGCCATAAACGAGAAACTTCATGTCCTCATATCGGGACATTAACGCATACATTTCCGAGCATGTTTGAGAAAAACTACTTAAATTACTTTTAGAGCAAGCTGAGCCAGAAATTTCAAGTAGCAAGTGAAAGCACGAAACATTTAGTCCTCTAGCTACTCCCCCGCAATCCCTTCTCACCCCGTTTTACGGTACGAACTCTTCAGCGTAATTAATGCAAACTCTTAAATATCTAACTTATTTGAACTTCTTTGACAACGTAGTAATCTACTTGTTTTTAAATAGGTACGACGTAACGCATAAATCTATCTTTCGATGTAAAGTTAGTTCCGTTAAGGTTTCTGACATAATCTAATGTCGGACAGATGAAGTTAATAAAATAGATTGATTAATACTTAATGTTCGGAGACAGGTAGCAATGCTTGGGCGAAAGTATAACATGGATGTGAGTTAATTTATATTTCAAGTGTACTTTTTATACATCAAATACGAATGCATTTTTGGCATCTTTGTACAGGTTTGTACATTTTTGACGTCAAAGCGACATATCTTAATATCATAAGCTATCTGTGTCCGATTATTAATAATAATTTTATGTGGTTACGGCACAGTCGAACAGTTCTGTAAACTTTGCCACTAAGTCGAATTGAAATCCGAACCTATGTAGTTGCCGGTGGGTTCCAAAACCAAATTCTGCAAATATCACGAAATGAAACATCTGCATCGCGATTTTAGCAAAATACAGCTAATAGCATACTGCTTACTGAGTACATACTGTGTATATGAGACGCATACGATTGAGTAACGCAATATAAAAGTGCTCTAGTTAAATAAAATCTGGGCCACCAGCGGCATGCTCAATCAGACACATGATGCCAAATTCAAATTAATTAGGTACTCACAAAAATATGAACCTATCTGCTTTATCCGACTAATTTCAGAACTTTCAGAATGGGACGGATAGCTTCTGAACTATAAATAAAGTTGAGAGCATCGGTTTGGGCTCTACTGCAATGCACTACACACACAGTCGCGCGCTTCGTGGCGCCCGTACGTGCCGCCATGTACTATTTTACCCAGTCGGCGCACGCGTTAACCGTCATTTCCTAAAAAAAATATGTTTGGATGATGTAAAATAAGAGACAAACCTTCCTTTAATTTTTATATTTCGTGGTAAATTTTAAAATATATTTACTATTTTGCTAAAGACATGAACAATACCTAAATATTGTGTAGATACTACGCATCGGCGTAAATGATGTGTTGTGCTATATGTGGAAATGTGTATGTTATTTTGAATGGTCGTGCTGTAAGAGAAATGTGCGTCTATTATGTTATGACAACTTAAATGTTTTTGGTGAGGGCCCGAGCATTACCAAATCAAGTCGGCGCTAGCACCAACGGGGGGGCGGCGCGCTCCGGCCGCGAGGCACGAGATGTGGCGCACGAGTCGTCATGCTTACCGCATTTTCCAACGACTGTAACATACCTACTGTCAATTTCATTGTAAGTTGCATGCGATATCTGAAACTATGTATGTACCTGTTGCAGATTTTGTATAAGCGAGATACAAAGTGAACGCGAACTGTTAATTTTGGATTATTTCATTACCGACGATAACATAATGTAAATTCAAAGTATAAACTTAAAAATACAATTGGGTACGATGTATTTAATTACTAGTATTAGAGTTATTCAATTATAAATTTTAATTTTTGTACCTACCTATTTACGTTATATTTAGCAGAAAATAGAGCAAGATAATACGCCTAGTGTTAAAAGCATTAAAGTGTTTTAAAAACTACTTGTATACCTACTTGTGTACTTCCATGCTGCTCTGGGAAGAAGAAAAAACATAGAATGTACCAGTTGCTTCTCTTCCCGCGCAGATGGTAAAAGCCCATCGAGGGAATGGGCGAAAATCATAGGAATCATGTTATAGGCGATGCGGCTAGCAACCCATCACTATTTTGATTCCACTTTCCACCTATACGCCCAGTCTTGCTAAACGTGGCCCGGTAGGTCTTGTTACCTTGGGCTCTGTCTACCCTGTAAGGGATAAAGACGTCATTTATGTATGTATGTGTTTTAAAAAAACGGTGTCG
Source organism: Pandemis corylana (assembly GCA_949127965.1). NCBI lineage: Eukaryota > Metazoa > Arthropoda > Insecta > Lepidoptera > Tortricidae > Pandemis > Pandemis corylana. The sequence continues at coordinate 22,025,729 of OX421850.1, forward strand.
GTACCATTTTCTTTTCCAAAATTAAGAACCTTTGGGTTTTTCTGAAACAGAATCATTAGCACTATTTATTTTTATAAAGAACAAAGTGCTAATTACTTTTTTACAGTTCTGTGTATTTTATATACGATTTTTTGTCACAAAACAGACACGAAAATATTGCATGTGAAATTGAACTAGTTTTGTTAGCTAGAGCGCTAGGGACACAGTTATGCAGCTATAATAGCTTTGTCCCTTACGCTGAATAGAACTATGGGCACTTATTAAGCGATTGTTGTAACCCCCCTGGTAATTTTTTTGCGCAAAGCGAGGAAATACATTTGTATGCAAAACGTGCAGCTCTTATGGTTTAGCGTTAACGAAGCATTATACCTACTCTTGCAAATTGTAATTTGTCGCAATGGCTTTAAATTAAAAGGCATTGTTAGTCGAGCTAAATGAGTGAATGATGTCATTGGGTGTGTAACACGACGACTGCACAGACAGACTCAAGAAACTTTCGAAGAAAAAGAATAGAAGCAAATTAAACAGTTTTTTTTTTATATGAATAGGAAGGCAAACGGGCAAGTGGGTCACCTGATGGTAAGTGACCACCACCGCCCATAGACACCCGCAACCCCGGAGGGATTGCAGATGCGTTGCCAATCTAGAGGTCTAAGATGCCATGCCTCTTGTGCCCGTAATTTCCCCGGCTGTCTTACTCTCCACACCGGAACACAGCAGTGCTTGCACTGCTGCTTAGCGGCAAAATGCTTATGATTATGAATGAATGATTATGATTTGATTTTGAAAATAAAATAATCAAGACCTCAAATCTCGCCTGATGAATGCACAATATTCGCGGGAGCTGTGGTTGCGCAATATTTAGGAACCGGCTCAGCAGCTAAGTAGAAGACAATAGATTTTTCAAATTTGTACCTACTGAATGCAATCGCCACCGACGTCCCGTCTTAATAAGGGAATATTATCGTTTCTGCATGATAATCTTGCATCTGAACTTAGTTTCGAACCCGGACTCTAAATCCTACGAACATGACGCAACGTTGGACCAGTACCTAACTTTAATGTTTTCCCAAAAGTCAATGGGAGCATGTGTGCTGCGACCACGAAATGGCTAAGTCATTTTTCAGACAATAAATTTAAGTACCTACATATGTACTTACTAGAAGCGTTGATAGTGAGATTAGATGACTGCTAACAATGAATCCCAAACTTGTTAACTTTTTTGATATCACCAGTCTTTATTTCACAAAAAAACTTAGCCTATTATTTACATTGATGTTTTGTCAAAAAATAATGTATGTACCACGTAAGTATTATTATTTAGATATAATATTAAATATTTTTATTATTAATATATTATTTAGATATTTCAAACTATTTTTAAATACCTCTCTACGAATAGGTTCTAAATTCTATAATACTCGTAAGATATTCTAAGAAATAATCCCTAAATTTTAGCTGCTCAGCCCCAGTAAGTATTAAAAGATTTTGTATTTAAACCTTAATTTTCGTGCGTTACCTTGAAATACTAAGAATAGAATTTCCCTCACAAAACATTCCACCTCCTCCTACCTTAGGGATCGATTTTCTCAAACCCGCTAAAATGAATAGGTAAAAGTTTTCCTTTATGAACGAATTCATAAATTCATTACACGACTTTAAATGTTTGTCAATGGCCATGAGCCAAGAATCACCATACCTACCTACAAATGACATTTTAGTTTTGGAAAAAATATCGAATGCTTCTTATTTTGCCGTGAAATTGCACTATTTCATCGTCGAGGCTCAAATAATAAATTTAGGAGATCGTGAGAAGTCACTAGTACATCGTTTTCGAGGGCTTTTCATACCACAAAAGGAAAAACAGAACACCAATAGGATCACTTTAAAATCCTTCTGCGTGCCCATCAATACGGAGTTAGGGCCACTTTCCGCGTTGATTTCAAGTAATGATTCATTCCTCTACATCATTTCAGCAACCACCATGCAAACTCTCAGCTTTCTAGGACCAAAAGTTTGAGCTGGGCCTATTATATGAGTGAGTTAGACAGCCAATCAGTCTGGATTTATGCGTCATTTATAATACACGATATAATATAAAAAACTCTAAATAATATAAGTATAACTGTTCCGGTACCTCCACCTCCGCCGTAAGCTTGTTGTCGTCAATCTCAGCATCGTCCTAATCTGCATGCCTGAGCCGAGGTAATGGGGACTATCGTTTCTTTGCTCACCAGTTGGCGCCACTGTTGACTAAGGTCCAGAGGTATAGCTGTCAAAGGCGAATATAAGATCGGCGCCGAAGTTTTAAATCTTGAATCTCATTAAGTTTATTAATTATAAATAACTATCATCATATCGACTATACTGCGATGTAGTGCAGTTCCGTTTTGTTCGGAAAAAATAAATCCGCTTTCAAAGCGTTCACATTAATCGCCAAATAATCAATATTTGCGATAATTTCCCGAAGGAGTTCACTTTTCAACTGGTAAATGAAAGAAATTGTAATTTATCTCACGAAGCCGGCCAAAACCAGTGAAAAGTGAATGTTATTGGACCTCACGCGACACTAGCGCCTCTAGTGGCAAATTCACACGCGATAGCCCCCATTGCGAAATAATTTTGCTCGTTTAATTCCTTGCTGTGTCGTTGTTACTAAATCTTTAGTACCGCAATAAATATGTAAGATATTTGACGGTTGGTTCTATAAATCATACGTTTTAAAAGACGATTACCTACCTGTATGTGTAATTTCGTACATAGAATCAAAATCCAAAATTACTCTTATTTCTAATGGTCACATAATTCCTTAGTATAACGTAATTACTCAAGGGACGACCATCATTTTTTTAATGATAGCCAATCTACATTATACATATTTCTATAACATAAGTTTATTCTTTACATTTTTTGTGAAGGAAAAACCTCACAAAATCGCGCGTTCAGTAAGGGATAATGTAGGTACGGATGACATTGCTTTAAATCGCATAAGTACACTAAACTAAATTAAATCAAAGTACACAACTCAAAACGTAGCCCTAGTAATTTGGAGGTAAAGGCTGCTGATGGTAACAAAATTAAATTCAGAAGCAAATTTTCATCGCAGGCGGTTTGTCCGACGGCGAAGCAAGCCGCGGGCCGGCGCGCGCGCGTGGTTCGCGGCGCGAGGACCCGCGCCGACACACGCTCGCAGGGAACCATCTCTACGTGCATCCTCACCATCCACCGCAACTCAACTCACACGAAATGGAGGTAGGTACTTACTTTATTCATACTTTTCAGTTTTCACTTTTTTATCCAGAGGGTGTCTGAAAGGCCAATAGCAAACTCTAATTGGGTGCGATCAGTTTTAGATTAGATGATCTCTATTTATTGCCATCGCGACCAAAAACCAATCATAAGTTCGGTTGCGAAATATGTATTGTATAGGTAACGTATACGTGCACAGTAGGAACGAAAACAGGTCACACATTCATTTCCTATATAGGTATGATGCGTTTCTTGGTTCTATTTCGATAGTAGTTCTACATGAACCGTCACATTCGGAGAAAACTGGAATTTATATGGATAAAAACACATAATACATATCAGCAAGAAAACTGATCCGCATAGCCTCGCCTTTGAAACTCTCCTACAAGCAAGCACGTAATAGAAGCAGCTGAGAACCTCCGAGGTATAAGCTTTTAGTTGTAATAGTGTAAGATCCGAATATAACGTCGACCTGCACCGAGCCGATAATAGAATGAAACATATTTTATAATAAATTTAGTATATTAGAAAGTATATTAAAAATGGGTTGGCTAAAAAAATCCTGGACAGACTATTTTTTCTTCATAATAATTATATCAATAATAATATATTTATTTGCAGTAAATGTAGTGAAGTGGAGGCATGGTTATTATTTACATTATCATATTTTGAGTTACATTTTTTTTTCCTGTATAGATATATTCTTATATACTAGTATTGTTATATAAGTCAATAAATATATATTTAAATATATTTATTTCATTGATGTTCTATTGTTTAATATGATAGTATTACATTAAACTTTTCTATTATAGATATATTATATTTACAAATGAAAATGAAATGAAAATGAAAATTTATATTTGCAAATTGGCCGTCAAGGGCTCTTTTTCATGTCTTTTTGAAACTACCAGCACATTCGAAAAGACCATCATTGCCAAGAAGAATGCGCCGCAAGAAACTTGGCAGAAAGTAATTTTTTTCAAAATAAAATACAGTAAGAATACTTAAATTCTACTTAAATTAAATACATTCATAAAAGCCTAAAAGGGATTTATAAGGTCCCTGAGCCTTAAATTATATTAATCTATAAATAGTAGAGATGTATAAAGTCTCTACTAGTCAAAATAAAACACAAAAAAAAAAGTTCAGTGGAGGTGTAAAACGCCTCCACCGTCAAATAAATTAATTGGAGATGTCTCCAATGTCGAAGAGAATAAAAATAAAACAAAATTATGAAATATGCATTTCATGTCAAGTAAGTAACCAATAAGCTTTTGGATTCCGAAGGCAAGCTTACGTCTGCCGCCCCCAATGTTGGCTTTCACGCACTCATGTCCTGCTCTGAAAGCAGAGCGGTACCGAGGGCATGTCTCGCTTCCGTCCCCACAGGCACACTATGGGAACGTTTTAGAAACTTCAACGTCGCTAGCCCGCAACTAAACAGTAAAAGAAAAAAAAATGAAACCGGAAGTCCATAAGCTTAACAATATACCTACCTAATACCTAGTTTAATACACATACGACATAGCAATATTTATGTCATTGTAAACAATAATCATTATGAAAAATAGAATAAATATTTAAATAAACAATTACAATAGGCACAATACTATTTGGAATAGGTAATAAAAACAGGCAACCTTGCTACCTGTAAAAAACTAATTTTCTCCCAACGTCAGATAAGACAGGCTTTGCAACTACGATGCCCACGACACTACACGGCTGCTTTTAGGGGTAGCTTTCGGCTTGCTGCCTCAAAGTGCTGGAATGATTTACCTCCCCCGATAAGGAATTCAAATACAATAGAGTCATTCAAACTGCGTCTCAAGAAATTCCTGACGGACAAGCAAAAATCCCTATAGGCAGTCACCGAACTCATTAGCTGCCCCTCCACCCCAGCTACATGTATCCACACACACAAAGACACACTCACACACACACACACACACCCACACAACACACACGCAAAACGCACACGCACACTACACTACACACTAACATTAATATGTGTTGAATTATATAAATTGTTGGTACTATAGAGCTGATTTAAATGATAAAATTGTAATCATAATTCTTGTATAAGGTATGGGTATCGGAAGTGTGATTGGAGGTATGGGTATCGGGTGATTTCGTAAACCAGTATGAACTGGGATGTGTGCCAGCCACCTCCATAACTGTGTAACTGGCGTCACTGGAAATCAGCGTCACGATATTATCCTGGATATTATCGTGACACATAGCTGAGTGGCGGCCATTTGGCTGGTTGGAATAAGTATCCATATGTAATATTCTGTTTGTGTATCTGTATCAGTCAATAAAGTTTTCTTATTCTTATAATATTTATACTGATAATACCTATCTTAATTAATAATTTTAATTAATAATAACTATACAATTTTGAATCTTAATAAAGATCTTAATTAATCAAGATCAGCTAACCTAAACAGCAGACGGTAGCAACAGGGCCAGAGACCGTATCTAGTCTAGACACTACACGCATACACACATACACACACACTACAGGATCACTCACAAAAACACTGGATGCTTACGGTAATTTTCCCAAAGATGGCCATGTCATGTTATTATCACACATGTACTCATCAACTGTGTAATACGCTTTCTTAATCAATAGATATTATAAATATATTATATATGTAATATATTTAAATAGTCTGTCCTGGATTTTTTGGCAACCCATTTTTATTATATTTTCTAATACCTATACTACATTTATTATAAAATATGTTTCATTCTATTATCAGGTCGGTGCAGGTCGACGTTATATTCGGATCTTAGACTATAATTAATAATTAAACGGAAGTTTTTCTTGCTAGCAAAAATGTCGTTAACACTAAAAAAATTACAAATAAAACAGTGTCTAATTTTCAACATGAAACTACCGTGATCATAATTACACATAAATGGATAACTCACGTATAAAAAGTCGAGTGATGCTCGACACGTTTCGGACTATTTCGTAATCCTTCTTCCTGGAGCGCTCACCCCGGCGGCAGCGAAACGAACACCGCGCCAGCGCTCTGTTCGCGCGGCTGCTTGACGCAACTGACAGCGGCGCACAACTACCCTCGTTTTCATCGTCATTTTTATTACTGTCAAATGTAGGGCAGCACACAACACTGATCACGTCACTCCGTAAAGGTTCGCTCACACTCACCGTTTGGTCAATATTTAAAACAGTTTTCCAACTCGGGGGCACCGACCATCCGCTATCCCGGTTGAAATTGACACACACCACTCAACTTTTTCACATCACTCGACTTTTTATACGTGAGTTATCCGTTTATGTGTAATCAGTGTCTTATTGTAAAATAAGGTAATCATTATTAAAGTTACCTACGTTAACTTAACAATTTATCATTTCAATATCAGAGTACTACCTTAAATTTGCTATTTTAACCTCATGGTTTCATCTAGGTTTATTTTAGCTCAAAATATACCTAAAAATATTTAAGTATGTGCTAGTACTCAATAGATTGATAGAGGTTTTATGTATTTAGCAGTGGTCATCAGTGCAGGGACGGGGTTCAGTTACTGCTGAATACGCCACTGTCGACAAGAGTCGTAATCACAAGCAGACACGAATTATAGACCCCCGTATCCAGAAGGTACAACAGCTAAACCAAGTTGCTGCATGGATTTAAAATATCTACTAACACGGTTTTAGAGCACAAATAAAATTAAAAAAGATTTTTAAGAAGATCTGAAAGATCTGTGAACGTTCGTTTATATTCTACAATATTATATTCTAAGTAATCTCGTTACATATTTGAAATGACTTTTTATTATTTTTCTTACCCTTACCACCTATATATATATGGTTTTTAAACCGAAATGAAATGTATAATGTCAACAGAAGTTGAATGAAATGAAGAGATTAAATAAAATAATAAAACTTACCGCAATATGCGAGATGTTGTCATGCTTTACTTTGCTTTACTAATACTCATCCACGCACGGGTTTCACGCTATTAAAATAAATCAATGCCTGTTATCAATAAATTCATGTTGCTTATATTTTCATCATGGATCATCAAAGCCACCAATTTAAAAAGAAACTGATTTTTGTCCATAATTTAAGCATTTTCTAAAACGGTAATTTTAATTCCTGTTTACAAAAAAAATTCAACATGAAGTAGCCCCTGTCCACAAAATTTGCATAGACGATTCATAAAAAGGATGAGAGCAAAATTATTTTGGGGACAGGTCTCATCGACTTCGATTATATTGATCTTATACCTTTTTTTTTTCGGAGGGAAAATGCATTACGCACTATCCACCGCGCGATTGGGACGACGCATATTGTATACAATTTTTTAAATCATAAAAATAAATTAAAAAATTGAATACTACAAAAGTCTGAGCCCTGGATGTCTGCCTTTTCGATTCTTTGTGTTTCCAGGATGACTGTGATCATCAGCCCCAGAAGCAGACGTGTGCGCATAATAAAGCACACCTTTTTTTTACATTTTTGCAACGCTGTAAATTTACAACGCAGCGCCACCATGGTGGCAGACTAGGTCCTTGATGTTTCTTAGGGCATAAATATCACTATTAATAACGTCTGCCTTGTGTGCTGATCATATCGAATTTTTTCTCGCCAGCTCCCTAACTATTGATCTTATCCAAGTGCTGCGAACTGGGTACGAGTAACGATAAGAAAATTTCAATGATCACTTGGCGTAAGTCTGTGGCACCCAAAGGTACCTATACCCAACCTAACTTCCAGCTAGGAGGCAAAAAAACAAATATTTATTTACGGCACGCGCTGTCCATTTGCTATGCTTACTACAAAATACAATGCAAAGATTTTGTTTAGATTTTGTTTTTATCAGAGCGTTGGATAGAATTGAGTTAAATAGCAAAATGTGTGGACTGCGAGATTAATAATAGGTGTGGATTTTGCCGGCCCGCTCTTTATTCCTTTGGGTGCGACCAATGCACGACGCGGAATACGCACCATTTTGATTCCTATAGGTACAATACATTAAATATCAGGTCGTACATTCCTGACCGCGCATTTGGTCGCTCCCGTTCTATTTACATGGCTCTGTACCTCTATTGGCAAAAACGGAAACCTAATTTATACTCATAAGATCATTTTCTTGTCCATCCGTTTGTTAAAACACTTTTTTTCAGAAACGCGTGAATGTATCAAGCTGAAACTAATATGACATAGGTACTTACAAAAAGGTAGGCAAGTAGTGCTAACAATTAGAAATTTGATATAAGGTATATCATACCACAACTAATGAATAAATAATTTTTCTGTGTATAGCCAACATAAAATTATGGTATCTACGCTGCCTACTTTTTACTTAAAAGAGTTGGGCTCTACTAGGCACTGGATTTTTATATTCACTTAACTTCCCGAAATACTCACATTCCTACAAATTTCAGCGGAACCCTCGGTGCGCGAATCTGGCTCACACTTTGCTAGGTTTGTTCCGTTCCCTCTCTTTCTATTTGGGAAATTACATGCGTAATTTAATAATACATTTCTTATAATAAAAACGAAAAAAAAAAACGATAAGTCGGTAACAGCGAAAAGTAAATATTACAGGATTTTTTTTTACTGTTTTTGTTGAATATCTTTGCAATCGGTTAGAGTACTAAATACATTGATATTGAAACGCAAATTTTCTATGAAATATGATTTACACATTCGCTTTTAATAATAATAATATGCATTGACACAAAGACGCGATTTGTGTACATATTTGTGTATGTATTGAGTATTGAGCAATGGAAGAAAATACATTTTACAGATAATGAGCGAAAAATATTTTTTGGTAATCTAGACACGCGGCAGCGTGTCAAACCAAGTTCAAGCTAGCATGATGATGATGATGTCATGAACTAGCTGCTAAGTTCAAGCTAGCATAGTCACTTACCATAATCGTAATTATCGCTTACCAAACAATTTCATAACTGGGTATTATTTAGGTACCTACGTCAATAACCCGGTAACAGCGTCATACCAAATTACCAAAATGAAAAAAATTATTGTATTGGTGCGTAGCGATATTTTCTCGTTGTATTTGACATTGCGAATTTCCGTACAATAAAACGTCATTCTTAATGTCTTCCATAAATGCATTACAAAAAATTTGAAAAAAAACCATGTACCTACATAGTGATGTGTTCCAACTCCCTAGATTCCGATTATCGCATAATAATAAAATGTGTATAATGTAACTGTACGTCACCCTAGGCCGTAATGGGGATATTACGCCCGCTTCGCGGGCTGAAGATCTCACTTCCTGGCCAAGGCAAGACGTAAAACTTTATACAAACCACGGGCGGTAATTCGTAAAGCCCCAGATCGCATATTTATCACCAACACCTGCGATCTGGGACAATTACGAGTTCACCGCCCTAGGTCTGTAATGTACCTACCTACATATTACGCGGGGGCGTCGAAATGTTCCTATAGATATTTAAAAAGTTTTTGTCATATTATAACGTCAAAGGACTTCAAAGCCAGCATTCTGTCGAGTTTGTTTGCAAGCAAAAGGAAGGCAGGTAGAAAATAAAGCCCGCCAAGTGCTATATAGTCGGACTCGCGCACTGAGTTCCAAATATAACATTAGCAAAAATTATTTATAATTATTAGACACATTATATCTGTCCTAGTGGAAATTATCTTGAGAGATAGACGCCAGCAAGAACGCATAGATGGCTAACGAAGTGATCCTGTAAGGTTATGTTTTCTCCTTGGGCCTAAACGCGGGCAGGCAAGATTAATTATTTGTTTATTTTACTTTTACGTGGTTGCTTGTCAGCTATTCTCAATTAGAAAAAATATAGGTGTTGGGTGGAAAGCGGTCCTCACATTTTCTACACTGAATTACTTCGAGCGCCCGCTCATTAAAGCAGATAGGTGGTATGCAAATAGTGTGGACTTATGCGCATAGCCTTCCTACCCCACAGTATTTGCGGAAATAAGTTTCGCGTTTCCTTTCATACGGAGCAGGCACAACATAAGATAAAGCGGTTAGGTGCTGCATATGCTATCCGTACTAAAACACAGTTCTGTGTTGCGCAGCCGCCGCTGCCACGCGGCTACGCGCCTAGCAGCGCACTGCTGTTTGACGATGACCCGGGCATCATGTCCGAGGTGGAGACGGCTTCCACGGGCTTCCGCCGTGGTGGCAAGCAGCGCTCGTCGCTGCCGGTCGTGAGGACACCCAGCAAGACTCTCGAGCGGCCCCTTGGTAAGCAAACCGGTGTGTTTTTATTCCCGATGCACATTGACTAGCAACTTGACTTTCCTGTGCTGGCATAATAAAAACGGAACAACAAAACAGAAATTATCATTAATTTTAGTCACGAAGTTCAAAGTAGAAAATAATCTTAACAAAAGCAAAGAAGTTAAGATTTTATCAAGGACATCACTTCGAGTTATGTACTGTATTGGGACATTTAATGATACTTACGCCCCGGGGTCTGCCAATCATGCCTCCCCTTCTCGCAAGGGCGTTTATCGTTAGTACCTTTATATTATGAGCTACTTTTACACACGTAACTAAGAATATTAATTTTATTAGGTTGGCATGTGAGAAAAAATCTCTAAACTTAAATATGTTTTTAGGTTTAGTGTTCTTGCAGTACAGAAATGAAACTAAGCGCGCTCTTCTGCCCAATGAGATAACTTCGATTGATACTGTAAAGGCGCTGTTCGTGAGGAGCTTCCCGAAGCAGCTCACTATGCAATATATGGATAGCCCCTTGGTGAAAATCTACATTCATGATTCTTCTAAGGACATGTTTTACGAGCTCGAAGATGTGAGGTAAGTAAGGTTTTCTCAGGGTATTTCACCTCAGAGCTTTCTAAATAAAAGCGCGCTGTCTAAATATAATCCACATTGTTACGGTGTCAGATAAAATCTTTGTTGTTTATACTGGACAAAGGACACATATTACTTATATTTATTTTATTCTACCTTGCTGCTCTACCACCTCTGCTCTTGCTGACAAGGTTATTTAGAAAGTGCCTTTCGTTAACGTCATGACCATACCTATCTAATATATATATACAAAATAATGCCAAGTATGAAAGTCATGACGCGTTGTTTTGTTCGAGCGTTTAGTAAACAAATTCTGTTGGTACTTGACAAGGTCAAAGGAACTGATGCAGAAACGGCTGTAGTCTTTATTCGTAATTACAATGTAAATCATTACACTTGGGTGAGCATGTTAAAATTCAAGATGGCTTTTACCATATATGAATATACTAGCTTCTGCCCGCGACTTCATCCGTGTAGAATTAGTATAATGTATCATGAACAACGTTTTTGTAAGCTGATGCGTGTTTACCAAATATGATTCTAATAAAACGGCCAAGTGTGATTAAGCGTTAGCTTTTTTAGATCCTCAGATATCGATTTAGAAATCAATATATATTCTAGTACTATTCTAGTCGTTCAAAGTGTCTAGATTACGCCTATAGCCTGACGACCGGATAGCCTAGTGGTTAGTGACCCTGACTATGAAGCTAGAGGTCCTGGGTTCGAATCCCGGTAGGGGCAGACAGTTGTATGATGAATACGAATGTTTGTGCCCGAGTCATGGATGTTGTATGTATTTAAGTATGTATTTATCTACATTATATAAGTATGTTTATCCGTTGCCTGGTACCCATAGCACAAGCTTTGCTTAGTTTGGGGCTGGGTCAATTGGTGTAATTTGTCCCAAGATATTTATATTTATTATATTATATTTATATATTACTATTTTTTTATATTCTCACAGCAAATTCAACTCTGGAGACCACTCCGACTCTCAGACATCGATTTTGAAAGCAGTCGGTACAAAAACCAAAAATTTCAATATGGCGGCCACTTTTTCTATTTCTGATAACGGATTTATGTTTAAAGGCCATTCGGACTTTCAGATATCGATTTGGAAAACAATCGGTCCACAAACTTAAGATTACAAAATGGCGGCCACTTTTTCCACTACTGATAACGTATTTATGTTTGGAGACCAAGGGTCGTACCCTCATAACATATCGATTTTGAAAGCAATCAGCGGAAAAACTATACTTAACTTTCACACTCAGAAACGCCAATTAACATAGTAAATGACTATTCCTGATGATATTTAGGTAGAATACTAGAAATAAAATATTAAAGAGGAGAAAAGAATTGTGTATATTCAACAGATGTAAAGGAACAAGATCAAGTGACAGACAAGAGTATGGCCATAGAGAAAAAAGTTAAGTTTGCGTTCTAATTATCTAACACTCCCTACAGAACGCAAACCCATTTTACTAATACAATACAAATGTTTCACAAGCGTGGTTCCTTTAGTTAAGTTATCAGCTACCATATTACAACCGTTCACAAATAAAAACTTAACTTTATTCTTCACAATATTTTCTCTAAGAAAATGTAAGGCTTATAACAGTCTGTTGAACCCAGCTTTATCGCACTTTGATTATCAGAGAGATTAATAACGGTTTGTCAATGCCTTGCCCGAGCTCATCTTGTAGTTGCTGAAGCCACAGGGCCTCCTGAGTCGCTGCTGCCATCGCCATGTACTCAGCTTCTGCCGTACTGAGCGCCACTGTTTGTTGTTTACATGTATTCCAGCTTATACAGCCATTCTGAAACAAAAATGCGTACCCAGTGCACGACTTTCTGTCTACAGGGTCACTGGCCCAGTCTGCATCACAATAACCAGTTATTTCTTGCGAATCTTCTTTGACATAACATAACTTTAGGTTCTTGGTCCCTTGGAGATATCTCATGACCCTTTTAACTCCAAACCAATGTTCATTTCCTGAACTATTGCAGAACTGACTCAACTTATTTACCGCATATGCAATGTCGGGTCGTGTAACATGTGACAGATATAACAGACATCCCACTGCTTCTCTGTATGGAATTTGATTATTTCTTTCTTCAGAACTCTTTTCAAATTTTGCATTAACCTCTATAGGAGTCTTAACAGGTTTACAATCTGTCATTCCGAAGCGTTCCAAAACGGAATTTATATATTTCTCTTGATCCATCATAATCACTCCTGCCTCACGATTTCTGCTTATATTAATTCCAATGCACTGCTTCAGTTCGCCCAAGTCTTTCATACTAAATTCGTCCTGTAACCTTTGCTTAATTTCTGTTGTTGTGTTTTTGTCATTTGTAAATATCATGAAATCATCTACCCACACAGCAATAAAAATTATTGTTGTTTTATTTACTAAGTAGTAAATACACGGATCAACCTTTGACCTTTCCAATCCAATTTTAAGCAAAGTATTATTAAGTTTTAGATTCCATTGCCGGCTAGCTTGCTTGAGCCCATAGATTGACTTATGTAAATAACACACTTGAGCATTCTCTTTATAGCATTCTGGTTGTGACATGTAAATCTCAGTATCTATATCACCCTGAAGAAATGCACATACAGCATCCATCTGTACCATATCTAAATTATACTTGGCCGCTAATGCAATCAAGAAGCGAACAGACGTATATCTCACTACTGGAGCATATACCTCATCATAATCGGCACCTTTTCTTTGTGCATACCCTTTGATGACCAACCTTGCCTTAAAACGAATAATCTCACCTTTTTCGTTTGTTTTAGTTTTAAAGACCCATTTACATGGCAAAACTCTTTTACCATGTGGCAAATCCACTAATGACCAAGTTTTATTTTTGATCAAAGAATCGTATTCCTCTTGCATTGCCTTCTTCCATTGATCTGCATCAGAAGATGACATAGCTTCTTCTAAAGTTTGAGGGTCGCTTAAATTAAGTGAAGGACAAAAATAACTCACGTCATGCTCGTTCGGCTCTGCATAGTTAACAGCTTTCCTCGGACGTAAATCCATCTTACATGAAAGATTCTCTGCATCGACTGGAGCCTCTGGCAAGTAGGTTGGATCATCATCATCACCAGACTGATATTCATCACTCGAAGAATGAGCAGTTGTGTTTTCCGATCCTTCTTTGCTGCAGTCCTCAGGCAACTGGGTGGCGGAGTCGCTGTTAGAATCACAAGGTATGTATATATTATGTTCATATTTTTGTACATTTTCCAAAAATACCACATCTGCTTTTAATGATTTTATTAGTACCCGGAACAAATAATCTATATCCTTTAGTAGATTCACAATATCCCACTAATATCAATTTTCTGGATTTAGAATCCCATTTTAGACGTTTTTCTTTATGTATTTGAGACATAACCTCTGATCCAAAAATCTTTATATGTGACAAATCGGGTTTCTTCCCAGACCATATCTCCATGGGCGTTTTACCATCAAGTGACTTTGTGGGCGACCTGTTGATAATATATCCAGCGGTCGCAATAGCCTCTGCCCATAATTGTTTAGGCTGTTGAGCATCAAACAACATGCACTTAGCTCTTTCTACCAGGGTCCTATTCATTCTCTCCGCAAGACCATTCTGCTGGGGTGAGTACGGAGTCCTTGTTTGATGTTCAATCCCATGTCTATTCAAGAAGCTTTCAACAGATGTAAAGGAACAAGATCAAGTGACAGACAAGAGTATAGCCATAGAGAAAATAAATTAAGGTTGCGTTCTAATTATCTAACAATTCCTTTGTATCTCTGGTTGCGGTGGTGATGATAAATTCAAACTTGAACTTGATCCGTGAACACGGTAAAATAGTTCTGAATTTCTACCGTCAGTCAATACAACCGACAGGGCAATTAAAGTTAACTTTCACACTCAGAGACGTCGATGAAGTTCTAATAATTATCCCGGGGAAACTATGCAATTTTCCGGAATAAAAGTAAAAAAAGCCTAAAAGTAAAAAGCTAGCTAAAATGTAGCCTATATTTTAATCTAGGGTACCAGCTGCCTTCGTTCCAAATTTTATCCAAATCCGTCCAGTAGCAACAGAGTGAAGAAGGAACAAACACACTCACTCACTCACATCGTCACATCTTCACAAACTTTCGCACGCGTTTTCACGTGATGCGCTCGCGAATATACAGACAAACAGACAAACAATCTAAAAACTGTTAGAACGTGTTCTGTTATCAGTTCTAAGTATCGCCAGCCAATTTTTTTTCGAATATCTTCTATGTACAGACTTTCGAACCTCTTCATTATTATATGTATGTATAGAAGATGGGAGATTTACCTGTAGGTTTATTTAAATTAACAACCCACGTCTTTTCATAGATGATTTAACAGTGGCATGTAATCGTATTGACTCATTCCATAAACTAACTTTTTTATAAATGCAGATGAAGGCTTTTAGAAATAAATAGGTAGGAAAAGGACTTATGTCGTTAAATTAATTTGGAACATAAAACATTTGAATACGATTTTTATGCGCTTTGACTTATAATTACCTCCCACAGTACAAAAAAAATATTAATGGTGTTTTACCAAATATTCGAGACCCTCGACCATACTATAATATCGAAATGAAACCTAGAAATTATGGTAATGAATGTTTCTATCCTGAAAACTTTCTCTTGTATAAATACCGGCCTTACATACGTTAAATATGAAGTAGACGGCAAACAGCGAACGCCGCTCGGAGCGACTATCGGGCGCTGTAGGCAGTGCTCGTGGCGGCTGCCAGGGGGTAACATCAGTCTTTTCCCCGACGCTCTCCTATTCGAACGACCCTTACCGAGTTTTCACTCGTTTGACCAGTGAACCGCCAAATTAGCTTGTTATAATGAAAAAGAGTAAAAGTTTCATTCATGAACACGATCATCGTTGCCAGTAAGTAAATACTAATGGGTGCGGATTTCTTTTATGCAAGTGCGTTAAGTATGTATTTTATAGTTAAGAAATGTGTGAATATTAAGTGAAAGTGAATATTACTCGTCTTCAGTCTTTCTCCCCAATTGGCCTACAGAAAACTCATTTTTCCGAACGCAATATTCATTCAAAAATTATTTACTACCTACCGATAAAAAAGGAGGTTCTTTTCAACATTTTTACAATACCGTCCAAACTATTTTAGAATAGGTAACTCATGTATGTACTTAGTAATCTATGTAAATATATTGGTATTTAAAAACAAAAACTTGCTCAAAAATGTTTACGGAGAAATGATACATTCGGTGTATATTTTTTTGCGTACTATTTGGTGATTTTCCCCGCTTATAGAAAACCTTTATTTTTATGTACAGAGCACCTCTCACCATGGTTGATCTTGAGCTGTAGTACCTTCTTGGGCCGACTGCGGTTTGGGAACTTCACTAAGAATGTGACTGTAGAACTTTTGATACATAATATTTTATTAAATCGCACTTCTATTTTAATATAATATACGTAAACGTAACAGTCCCTTTGTCCGTTTATTGCGTCCATTTCCACGACCAATCAACTTTGATAAACAATCTTAATAAAATTGGACAAACTTATATCTCGGAATAAATATGGGTGGTGCGGGATAGCAATAGCAATAGTTAAAGCTACCTCAACATGGGCGCCATATAAAAAACAGCTAGTTATATTAGGCGATATTAGGATGACAAGCAGATATGTTGCTCATTCCAAAATATTTTAAGAAGCAACACAAATACCATACCATTATTTTTTTATTTTTTATGGTGTGGAAAATGCGCCTTATGCATCCGCCCGGTACGGGTTTACCGGGGGTATGTGGGGCTCTCCCGCGCAACGGCAGGCATACCCACTAAAAACCACACGAATTCCCTATTCAGTCGTATGTGAGGCGTTACGGGAGCACTCGGTGTCACCGCGACGCCCCACGACCACCCCGGGATGGGGTTCCCTCTTCGCGGCACCTGTGCAATGCAGGTTTGGGAAATTCCGCCCTCCCCCGCTGGTGCCGCTTGGATTTTTTATAGAGGTGGTCTCCTCGTGGCCCCCGTCTTGAAAAAGACAGCGGCCCACGTTCCCGGCGCCTACGGGCCGGGGTTACGTGTTGACCGGCAGTGACCGAAGTCACTCCGCTCCGCGAACGCAACCCGTAGGTCGCACCGCTCCGACGGTGAACTTTCGCCCCCGTCCAATAAGGCTTGCCCTCACCTTTCCCTGCAGGTACTTGGCTCAGGTTCGCCTCCATCAAAAAGGCGCCCAGAGGCGCCGCCCTCACTGCAGGTCCATTTCTGGACCCGCTGGCTCAGATCC
Organism: Pandemis corylana; assembly: GCA_949127965.1. Classification (NCBI taxonomy): domain Eukaryota; kingdom Metazoa; phylum Arthropoda; class Insecta; order Lepidoptera; family Tortricidae; genus Pandemis; species Pandemis corylana. The sequence goes on from OX421850.1 coordinate 22,043,101, forward strand.
CCCGCAACGAATTGCGGGTTCACCTTACCACCCCTCCCCCCCAGTCGGATATTAGCCAAAGTTAACTAACTTACAAAATAAATTAATTAACCGTTGTTGCCCAGGGTGCACCGGCCTAAGCGTTACCCTTCCCCCCGTTAGGCCAAGAGCCTCTGTTAGAAGGGAACTGTAACGCTAGAGCTCTCGAGGAGGTTTCCGACTTCGCATCCCAACACAAATACCATACCAACTACAACATAACTACAACTTATAATACTTTGTATCTCAGAGTTTGTCAATTGTATTTTTTCTATGTTTATTTTGCACAATAAAGAATCTTCTTAAAAATCCTATGAAACGTCGCCTTTACATTAGTGAGAAGGAGCCAGAAGGTTGAACATCCTGGATGACTAGAGTCATTTTGAATTTGGAATCAAAAAGTGTCCAGTAAAGTTGTATGGAAATCCTTAACATACCATTATATTTGAATTTGGAAGTACCCGTCTTTATTAGGGCCGTCCAGTATCAGTTTCGTTTTTTTTTTATTAACGAAAGAGGTTATGCGGCCGTGTGCAGGTTTCAAAATAAGTATAATTAGTTTCAACACTATTTTACTTAAACTACATATTTGCAAGGCCAACAAATTTCTAAAATAAACAATTTTACTAGTTTCGTATTTGAATATTCTCAGTTTAATTGAAGAGCAACCATTATTTTTTTTAGTTTGGCATATGAACCAAAATTCACGCCTTATGAAGTAAAAAAAAAGCGGGAAACGAAAGAAAACAAATATAAGTGTGTCTGGGAAGTCCATTAGGATAACAATAGAAAATTGCCCTAACATGAATAACGTCACATTCAATATATATATATTTTAATATACTTTTATTTTACTAAAACTTCTCGTTTCACTTTTAAGAAAAGCACTATACTTACTTCGACCCTAATAGCCATCCTGGACTAGTACTTGTCCATGGTGGCTTGCTTACTGGTTTCTGTAGTAATGTACTATTACATACATACATACATAAATATCATCATCAATTTACAAGGTAAACGTGATTATTTAGGATTTTAATGTCGTCCCTACATAAAGCTCGTTTCTATAGGTAAAATTAATATTTTACTAATAAACACTTCATTTTGCAAATAGGCTGCGATGGACTCTGTTTTAATGTCTTTTTTCGAAACTACCAGCGCATTGGGAAAAACCATCGTTGCCAAAAAGAATGCGCCGCAAGAAAATTGGTAGAAAGTCATTTTTTCAAAATAAAATAAATTTACAACAATACTTAAATTCTACTTAGCTTATAGTAACACTAGGTGTTGCCCGCAACTTTGTCTGCATAGAATTCGTTTATCGCTACCCCGCAGGAATTAAGCAATTTTCCGGAATAAAAAGTAGTCTATGTGTTATTCCTGACTATAATCTATCTATGTTCCAAATTTCATCCAGATCTGTCCCGCCGTTCTGGCGTGAAAGAGTAACAAACATCCATCCATCCATCCATCCTTACATCCATACTTACAAACTTTCGCATTTATAATATTAGTAGGATTTATAAAAGGGATGTATTTAAGGTCCCCAAGTTAAGTAGGCCCCTTAAATTATATTATTCTATAGTAGAGATATATAAATAAACTCTCTACGGTCAAAGTGAAACACAATTTAGATATGAAAAGATAGAAAAAACGAATAAAAATAATTTAAGTTCAGTGGAGGTGTAAAACGCATCCACTGTCAAATAAATTAATTGGAGATATCTACAATGTCGAAGAGAAAATAAAAATAATAATATTAAAAATTATGAAATATACATTTCATGTAAACTAGTAACCGATAAACGTTTGGATTCCGAAGGTAAGCTTACGTCTGCCGCCCCCATTGTTGGCTCACACGCACTCATGTGCTCTGAAAGCAAAGCGGTACCGAGGGCATGTATCACTTCCATCCGGACGTTTTAGGAACTTCAACGTTGCTAGCCTGCAGCTAGACAGTAAATGAAAAAATAAAAGTCCAAAAGAAAACTGAAATCCATAAGGTTAACAATATACCTACCTAGTTTGTGCTAAGTGAGCTATACCGATCTACTCAGTGTGTAGTTTAAGGCATACTACTTATAGTTTACATATTGATATGCGATACGATTAGAGTTATTTTAAGTAGTCACATTATTATGCTTCACTCTACCAACAGCCAGATTTTTAAAGCGCATTACTTAAAGGGCCCACCCAAAATGTTTAGGTATCTGCATAATTCTTCAAGTAAGCAGCTATATATTTTCAACTAAGTAGTCGTCTTGAGCTGTTGCAGTGCTGGATTTAAACATTTGCCGCCCCAAAGCTATTCATTAATTTTCGCCACCCCTACTGACCTTTGAAGTTAGATACACTGATCAAAATAACGTTAATTTCTTTTCTATAATATTTCTATTCTAAGCTTCAGCTTTTTCAGCTTCTATGGTAAATCCGGCCCTGAGCTGTTATCTTCTTCTACTCTACTCTTGTTTCAAATTCAGCATAATTTTTGATATATATATTTTCAAAAATCGGGTCTAGAATTGGGTTTAGGTTAGTGTTGACGTGACATTAGACAGACTGTAGAGAAGAACAATAGTTATTTGAAACCTTAACAACTTGATTCAAATCGAACCGAGTTTGTAATAAAATTACGAGTAGGATGCCCCGAAAGCCAAATAGAAACGCAGATAACTACGTACATACGAGTACAACTATTTTGTGGCGGGTGTCAAGATAAAATGGATTGAAATCGCCCACATGTTGAAGTTTCGAGAGCAAGGGGGACGCAATTAAGCAAAGTTAAACTTAATTTAGTGTAATCACCGCGCTCAGGGACGTCAATAAACTTAAATGAATCCTAACCTCGTTCCATTTTCAAAGTAATTAATCGACGTCTCTGCGTGGAGCAGTCAAACCCTTTCACTAAGTGGTGGTTGATTACACAGAGCCCACCTCCGCGACATCCGCGACCGCTCCGTGCTACGCCTGTTCGAGGCGACGGACATGGGCGGCGGGGTGTTCCCGGGCGCGGTCGGCGTCGGCTCGCTGGCCATGCCGCCTGGCGCGGCCACCTGCTCTGGCCCTCCTAGCTGGGATCAGGTAACGCTTCTGTTTTATAGTTGATAATAATGAGCACAGCGTGCAACGAGATTAATTTTGCTTTGAGCTATTGATGCTATATTAGGTTTGCGTTTGCGTTTTAACCGGTCTGGTCGGTGTCTGTACATCGAAAAAAAGAGAAAAACTATAATTTGTTTCATTTATGAACGTAGTAAAACCCATACCAAACGTTTATATATTTTTTATCTGCTATCCTCAGAGACGGCTTAAACGAATTGGATGCACTGATGTGTTTTGGTTCTCTTGGGGTAACATTTAGTGTTTGGTAATTTTATCAAAACCGAACCACATAATCTTAAGAATTAATTTCGATTAGAAAAAAAACCATAGTAATTAGTTCTCGGTATTCTAGGGTGAGGGTCGCGAGAGGAGCGATGCCTTATTGTAGTTTCTAGGGTTCAGTAGCCTTTATGGTTCCTTCCCATGTCTTTGTCTGTTTGTCACAGGCATTTAACTCTGAAACTTCGAGTGCTGCTAAATATTTGAATTAAATTTTGACAAGGACAGAGCCCTTGTATCTACTATAAGACTCAGGGTTTCGTCCCCCCATCTGTTTTTTTGTCACGGTTTACTAGGAAACCTTATAGACTGTATGAATTAAATTAAAATATGATAAATGTTTTATTTTAGTACGCCGCTTAGTAACTGATTTATCTACATCTAAATACAGAGTTTATATCGCGATAGAGTGAAAGAGTGAAGCATTTCCATTAAAACCATGTGAATTTGTCGTCTCACGTACCTACTAACACAAACAAATGGATTAAATTTTTCGTTTTTTCGTTGAAAAAGTGAGTAAGGCACTTTTGATATTTATTTTGTCATGATACTGCGATACATTACCTCCTTATTGATAAAAAGTTACAAACCTGTCTTTTGTCTGTGCGGAAAAGGCGAATGTCATAGTGATAGGCAGCGTTAGCGGTTACATTCTCTTTGGTGGTAGGTAAATAAAAATAGACGAATCTAAAGGTTGGGTTAGGTTAGGTTAGGTTAGGTTAGCTAATTAATAACGTATTATATATTATGACAGTAGAATTTTGTTACTTTTAAAACCGTCGATATTACCAGACGGACTAATGTCCTAATTGTACACATTTTGTTTTTAGGACCAGAGCTACTTCAGCGAGCCGGAAATAGACTCCGAATACCACCACCAACACGTGCACAAAACAAAGGTAAGTGACCTTTCCTCGCGCGTTTACGTCTGCGTAGTCGGATATTCTACATTATTGGATCAAGTCACCGAGACTAAGCAAAACTAGCGCAGCAGTCAACCAATTACTCCCGTTCAGGGGGTTATTATTGCTCCAAATTTAGGTTGCCTGGGAATATCGCTAGGTGAGATATATCAATTTGGTAAACTAGCACATCACTGATTACTTAAGTGGCAAGCGAAAGTTCAGTAATTTCAACAGTATATACCTACTTAGACACTAACGTATTCGCTGCTGGCTGTTTAACTCGAGACTTTTTCTAGAGTTGCAAACGCACGTGCGTTCAAATCTCTACAAAATTGTGACAGCAGCGGTGTGTCAAAGTCACAAAAACAAATGCCGGCAACGAATATGCCAAACTATATTATACGTTATGTAATTACTTATCATCTTGGTTTTAGCAGATTTTTTGAAATAACTTTGTTAAATAAAAAAAAGTACGTAATTACTTTTCAAATTTTATTATTGTAATAGTAGTTAACAGAGTAAGTAATAGTCCTAAATTAATATCATGCTATGAGTAATATACTTAATTAAGTAACCACTTTATACCTACTGACTTATACTAAAATAAATTAGTCAAAATATGACTTTCAAATGGCAGGCTTCGCCGAAGCAACCATCCGATGAAGTACGTCAAATTCTCAATATTTTGTTGCAAAGTCTATACGCCCGCAATCGTGCTAAATAGGCGTGCCCTTGTTACCTTGGGCTCTGTCTACCCCGTAAGGGATAAAGACGTGTTTTATGTATGTAAAATCCCAAATCATATATTACACAGAATCGTAAGGTAAGGAGTAAGCAGCTAATGCTTCGGAAAACAAGTCTAGGTCCACAGTAATAGTATTACAACTTCGAAGCTATTTGTACGTTTAACAACAGAATTTTATATAGAATTTGTGTTAATTTATCATATGAAATACATTGTAGTATTAAAAAGCTCTGCATATAGGTAATCCCTTATAATAGTGCGCACCGCTGTGTAGTTTCTTAGGAGTAGACCTCCATGAAAGCACGAGCGCTTTCTTAAACGGCTCGGAAGAGCAACTGCTGCAGACTTGCATAACTGCCTTTACCTCGGCCTCGGCAGGTTCGCGCTCGTCCACCTGTATTATCGAATAAAACGAGCAAATATTTTAATCTCCCGTTACCGAAGGAATTCTGGATTTTTAATGTAAGAGTAACCACAAAAAATTTTAGCAAAAGTAAATATTCATGGCACTTACGGTTTCCTTTTGTAAATTTTGAACTGGGAGATTTCCTACAACTCCAGCAAGTCCGCTTAATAAGGACTGCTGGAAATATGCGTCGTCATTGTCCTCAGCTAAACTTGGACTTAACAGCGCTTCATCTATGATCGATCCGTCGGACAGGGCTACCAGACCTCGCTTGTCCTTCTTACCTGAAACATTTCTCAGAATAAATTTCTATATAAATTCACTAATCAATTAAGACGTTTTGTTTCATTGGAAGTGAGCGATAATTTTGACATTAAGCGGCATTTTTGAATACCTACCTGAACTGGTTTCTTCCAATTCTTTTTCTGGGTTATCTCTTTTATCTCGTTTCTTTGAATCGCGCTTGAATACATTATGTGAAGAAGTGTCGTCAATGTATTGCACATTCGCTGGGTTAAGTAAAGATCCAGATAGAGTTACTGTTGAGAAGACCTTCGAGGGACTCAAAGGTTGTCTGGCTGAAAAACTGTGACTCGGAACGACAGAAGAAGGTAGTTCAGCAAAAGAAATTTGGTGAACCCCGTTGGCGGCTTGTGTTCCAGGATTTTGATGAACGCTGTTGAGAAGCTGTTCTGAAACAATTCTGTTGCTCAATTGTCCATTTATATATCCTTGTTGAAGCTGGAGTCCATTGGGAAGTTGGACCGGGATTATTTGCTGTTGTTGCTGGCCACCGGCAATATTCAGGTTTTGCGGGCGTTGCAGCTGGCCACCGATCAAGAAGTTGCCGTTTCCCAGCGGGGTGGCCACCGGGGGCGGGGGCTCAGTGACGGCTTCCGTTGAGGCTTCCAGTGGGCTCCCGTCATGTTTGAAGTGGTGAGCGTGGTGATGTTTGTGGTCTTTGTGGGCCTTGCCCGCAGTCAAAGCCACATGATATAGTTGGAGCATTGTTACTTCACCCATCAATCCCGATTGTTCTGCAATAGAGAGTCATAAATTGAAGTGTCACCATCGCCAGACCTTATTGTCAATTGCCCAAATGCATGTTTAGATATTTTTGAACACCTAGACAGTTCCAAATAATTTAGAATACTACGTACATACATTAAAAATCCATCATTGACGTCCTATATAAAAGTTCAGAAATATGGTTATTTATCTAGCCTGGTGAGATTATTGCGGATAAAGTAAGTTACTAACTAGGTATGTTGGTAAATTCTTAAAAATTACGAGATTAAGGTATATTCTTTTCAGTACTCTTATCTATAAGTACATATAGTAAAGCTGAAAAGGGTCGAAAGTGGGTACCTGGAAGGTATTTAAAAAAATTGGCTGGGGATACTTAGAATCGATAACATAAACGTTTTTAGAACTTTTGTCTGTTTATCTGTTTGTCTGTATATTTTGATGCAAATTTACTAATCTGTTGAGAAAATTACCGGCTTAGGTTACTCGCTACTTTTTATCCCGAAATATTGCATAGCTTCCACAGGATAGCGATAAACATGGCAAAAGTCGCAGTTGCCTAGAGTCGCAACATAAATAAATATTGCTTCAGTATCATAGAGGTGCACTAAGGAGGGATTTTTCAAAATTCCCACGGGATAGGGAATAAATGGGGTTTATAAGTCCATTGAAAAGTAGTAGTAGGGTCTAAGTAGTAGAGTCTTATAATTTGGCACACAAGTAGGGAATCTGTCGCTGAATTAATTTCAATACTTTTCGGAATTCCAGCGGGTAAGGGAGAAAAAATGGTTTTATATATAATTACTTTGACATCTTCTTATCTTTGTAACTATTTTTAATAGAATCTTTAAATGTGGCATACCTACCAATAGTTAATTATAATATCTGAAAACTGATTTCAGGATTTTGCAAAATTCCCATACGATAAGAAAAAAAGAGTAGATAACTGACTTTGCTAATATAGGTTCTTGGTTTTTGGCTGACATATTCCTTGATGATCAAAGAGGAGCACTACAAAGGGATTTTCCAATTTTCCCACGGGATAAAAGGACCTTATAGAAAATATATACTTTGTATTTAGTAGACATGTTCTTTGAAGATCACGTAAGCGTCATAAGAAGGGATTTTTCGAATTTCGAACAAAACAAAAGGAAGGGATAAAAAATAATAGAATTGGGTGTCCATGCAAGAAACGCGTTGGCGTAGCTACATAGAGGTTAGGCGGTGCAGTGCCCCAGGGCCCTCCATTCCTTACCAGAAGAAATATTTAATATTTTTACTTGATAAACCCTAACCAGTTTAGATAATAATGGGGCCACATTTTTTTATTTGCACCAGGGCTCTTGGTTACCTAGCTACGCCAAACAACGGGTTTATTTCGTTGAGTTAGACAGATAGTACATAATATTTCGTGCTAAAGTACGACTCGCATTTGGCTGGTTTTTGTACATTTTCGATGGGAGAGAGGAAGAAGTTTTAGCATAGAATAAATAATAACAGAGTAGAACGGAATCTCTTTTGACCGCGTCCAAAACGCCGCCATTTATATAGCTACTTCCCCCTTCACATCGTTACACCCCTCTGTCGTCCAGGCGTGTTGCTAGGGTTGCTTACTGTTAAATATTACTTACTTCTAAAGATAATATCGCTAAAATATAAGTTTTTATTTACTTTGAAATCATTATTTTATTCTAGTTTTACAAAATATGAGATTTATAAATCATAAGGTACGTACCTACATATTATAGATAGGCAGGTATTTCTAAGTAAGAAGTTATTACAAGTGCCATACCAAATGAAGCCATTCAAGGTGATTTAAGTAAGTATTACTTACCTACAAATATAAAATAAAATACATACAGGCTCACGTAAAACTAGTAGTAGTTTTACGCCATTGTTATTTGATTCCAATACGAAGGTAGGTACGGAACACGCAAACAGCCAAACGCGCTTGCGGCGACGCCGGCCGTGACAGCCCGACTGAACTGAAGTACCCGTACCCGATTAACAAGTACCTACTCTAATATTATTACCGTGGCCGGAGCGGGAAATTCCGTTCTACTGTGTTGATTCTTATTTATTCTATGGTTTTAGCGCAAATTTTGATTCTGCGCGGACGACGTCACGGGCAAAAGCTAGTTATGAATATTTAGTGGGTTGGCTACTAACTTGAAGTCGGTTCCAAGGCATCTTTTCTGTACAGTAGGCTCTGTTCTTGACCTGTGACAGCAACGCCGCCTCCTTTGATGACGTGGCCCACCAGCTAAAACCATTCCAGGCTCAATAACAATACGTACCACATAAACTTTTGTCGATCGTTTCATCATATTAGATTTCTCAGAGGGATATTTGGCAAATAGCGATTACTCGCTAGGTTATATATAACCGATGGTTGGTTATGCCTGCACAAATGAACTGTGCAGGCATACCCATCGGTTATAATCTAGCGTGTATTCGCTACTATAGATGGTAATAACACTCAGGTGAGTGACGGTAGTGAGAAACTCAATGGTCCAACGCGAAAGTCGAAATACCGTACCTTTTACAGGAACAAAAACATATCTAAACTCGCTTATATTAAAACAAATTCAATGCATTAATTATTAATTATTGACTAGGGACTAATAAAGAAATTACCCAATAGAGTGGTATTTAATAGGTAATAAACTGTCGAATTCTGCAACACATTAGAGGTTTTGATTTATCATTTATTACACTGAACTATTTAGAACTAGTTTTTTTTGCGATGGTTTTTCTTTTATCCCATACTCAGAACCGATTCATTTTGGTTATTGACTTATTAAGAACATAATTTAGGTAAAGTTAACTTTTTTCATAGAAAGCTAGTGAGTTTTATCTAATTCTTTCATTTCACGCCATGACTATTAAATCATTTGTTATCAATATCTATATATATCTGCTTGCCCAATTGTAGTGCTGCTTGAGTTTAAGCTGGGCTGTCTTAATGCAGTAGGTACTCGCCGTAAGAGTTTGGAGATTTTTCTACAAAATATATTACAATTCCTTTTTATTGGTTAATTCGTCTATAATGATTACCTACTTGGAAAAATTAACGCGGTTGTTGATATTGTTTTAGGTCACTCTCATTGAATCAAAATTTGTTCAGAAATAATAACTAAGTAGATAGGTACAAATAAGGTTCTAAATTAATTCATAGGAAATCATACCCGGTTGTGGAATCCTCTTCCAACTCGTTCTGCGTCAACCCAAATCTGCCATTCTCCGGTTTTGCCGTTCCACGATTGGCATGAATGATACCATCTAAAAAAAATAAACAAACGTAAAGACTTTAAAAACGGCCAATAAGTTCAAATCTCCATATACCTACTCACTCAATTGTTCAACACTTTGGCAATTTCTTTTCATACCTAAGTTTAAAGTCAACTTATGACCACTGGACTGTGGCATTATAATTCAAAAGTGGAGGATTTTAATTTTTTTTTTTCGCAAAAAGGTCCCGCTTTAAGTTATAACCTTCATTAGATATTATGTATCTTAGCTCGCCATACGAATGACGAGATTCACAAGTATTGTGAGTTATGCAATAAAAAGTATTCTGAAAGAAAATTATTACTTTAGTGGATAATAAAAGAACCTATTGGCACACTTACAAAACAACATTGCCTTGAAAGCTGTGACAAATCTTGACACATTGAGAAATTTCATGATTTTGTTACGAGTAAAGATCACGTTACTAAAACTATGTGAGCTACTACTCAGTCAGACACCTTCGGTGTAACCTTTACGTGGGATAAGTATTTGTACCAATTATACTTTTAACTAATTGACAATCAAAAATAGGAGTAGCTACCTAACTATGAACTATTAGGACTTTAGAACGACTGCACCAAATTTGATAACTATTTTTTTGTTGTGTTCTTTATTGCCAGGACAAGGTTTGTATAAAACAACAACTAAAAACGGAGTATCAACTTCCACAGGACGTCAGTTTTAGAATTTCAAAAGGTTTGAATGCGGGTTTATGTTGAGTTGACCAATAATTCTTCAGATCTGGGGTCTTACCATGACTTCTTAATGCGATTCAATTCCGACTCAGTTCAGGTTTTAGCTGTCATTTCTAGTATGGAACTGACAGCGACCGTCCTAAACGGAATCGGAATTGAATCGCATTAAGACGTCATGGTAATGCCCCAGGGATAAATTATAATCCTTTAAAATGTCAGTCACATTAGTCGCTAAGCCCTCATAGTCTTTTAAGTCCAGTCAACCCTGAATAATAGATAATCTAAAACGAGGGTATATTGCCTTCTCTTTCACCCATTTCATCATATGAGATAAGAATTTTGCTCATTTATTTTTATTCCAAATAAAAGTTAGTAGTAAAGTTACTTCAATTTCTTATCAGATTAACATACACGTTACTCAATGTTTAAGCAAAGCCAACGTGCGTTATTTTTTGCAATCGGTTATCAAGTTAATTGCAATCTAATTAAGCCATCGTACCTAAAGACACATCCTGTCCATGTAATTTGGGGCACTTACGTGTTTAATTTTAAAGGATAATTAAGCCTGAAGAACGTCTGTCCGTGGACGGCCATGCTGAAATAACTGGCTTCTGCTGTGTTCGATATCCAAGCTGAGATTTCCTTGGGGCTGTCTGCGACTATAGGGACAGGTAACAAACAATTATTTATATTAAACAAATCAACGACATCAATGATATTTCATTCACTCGAATTAACATATATCTACATACTAATAGTTTAACAATATTACGATACCTACTGGCTTAAAAGATCAATTTGTTTCTCCATCGTTCAATATCGTTATCTTATTTTGCTTTGAAGCATTGTCTCAATTACTTACTACCTAGTATTCTTAAAATTTACATACACATAACTGGGCTACGTTAATTCATATTACACAATAAGGCGCGGTATGGTTTAGTTTCGTAACGTGTGCGTGACCGTAAGTGGAATAATAGCACCAAGAGGCGCGACGCTTACTGCAGCCGTCGCTGGCTGCGGTCATCACTGTAGGAAGCGCTTCAAGCAGCGATCTACCGCTTACGCAAGTGTGGCTGCCAAACATTAGCCAACAGAGACAGCAGTACAAACTTTAGTCCCCTTTGATGTGGCGCAAAATCAAACCACCGCACCGTCTACGATTCCTTAGCCTCTTTCATTTGTAATACCTAGCACGAATGTAAGAAAATCGACGTTTATTCGACTAGAGATAACTGTCACCCTTGTGAAATGGAAGAAACCAAACTGAAATAAAGAAAACAAACCTGAGTATGAAAATAGGGGATGATCTTCTGAATGGTTGTGGAATTTAGACCATAAACACAATGTAAATTCTTTCAAATCTGGCAAATCCTTTTCATATTCCACATACTGATAGAAGAGTTCTTGGTTCATGGACACTTTGTGGACGCTGCATGTGTCGGAGTCTACCGACGGCGAGCCGTATAGCTTGCTGCTTGTGTACGAGTTATGGCTTGCCGGTCTTCGATTTATTATTTTCAAATGCGAACTGTGGATTTTTTTTTCAAAAACATTATTATAATAATAATTTGTAGTGCCAAAACCATATTTCCATGTATGTAGCATTAATAAAAGAACTACCACTTTAATTTTATATTTCTCAGAAAACCGTAATAACAGATCAACTTTAACCTGGATTCCAAAGATCTCTCCGGCGATTTAACGTAAGTAGAATAGGTATGGGATGATTCAGGTACGATTGGCTGCCAGCCGTCTTCCCTGGCCCAAGCTGTCCCTGCCAGGACGCATAGAAATAGGAAGCGCATCATCTGGAACAAAAATAAAGTAAACACATCAACACAGGTGCCAAGTAAAATGTCAAGTCGGGGAGAGAGCGTTGTGTGCCTGTACCACGAGTACGAGTACCACCCCAACAGGCAAGACAGGTGTCGCGACTTAGAGACTCGTCGCCGACACCTAACGAGTTCAATTTCATATTTTGAGCAATCATTTCAGTTACTAAAAAGCCTCATTATTTCACTCATTTATTGTTAAGATTATTCATCACCAGACGAATCACGACAGATACGGCGTACTCAAAATTCGACTTGTAAATCATGTGACAAAATATTTTGTATTACCAACTTTTAGCGATTGATAAATGCTTATACCTAAATCAAAGTATCTGAATGCAGCTGTTGCCCGCAATTGAATTTGCATCTCGCGGGTACTTTACATTTTTCCTTTATTACTTTTGAATTGATTTGAGATTCTACAGAATCTTTTCAGTATTTCAAATAAATAAACTGGCAAACGTAGTTTACTTCTTCAAAGGGGAATCAAATTCATATTTGTAGATAATGGTAGGTAGTAATATGTGTCAGCGGGCTTATTATTTATGGCATAAAGTTGTAAGTATAAATGATTTTGACTTCCTGGTAACGTACATATATTTATGCCCTTGACTGTACATACATGAATCACATCTTTATCCCGTACGGGGTAGACAGAGCCTAAGGTAACAAGACCTGAAGGCCACGTTTAGCATGATTGTGGGTGTAAAAAATCTTATTTTATACAGTATTCAAATATATGTCTTCAAATTAGTATTTTATTGTCTGTTTATTTTTTTTATAAAACTTGTCATTATAATACACACTACATTTATAGTTAGAAAAGGGGACAAGATCTTTTATTGGAATGAAATAATAATGTCGTGGGACCGGACACCATATTATACACTGTATGTGTATACCTACAGCTTCCTCATCCGCCTTAAATAATCATACCTGTTCACTTACCTACTTGAAGAGCTTGTATATCACGATTAAGCAGGTAATAATAAAGACCTAGTAAGATTCAACAACAGAGTCACTGACACTGACAAAAAGTGTAGATTTGTTCATAGAGAATATTTTATATGAAACAATAATCATAACCGAAAGGAATACCTACTGTGCCGGAAGTGCGAGAATGGTCCGGGGTTGCTTTCCTGACATGTCTGAATATGCCACAATGTGTAACTATTCTTATTTTTTTTTTATTGTTCTGCTTTTTGTTTCATCTCATTTCCCGTAGAAGAATAAGACATGTAATGTATCACAGGCTCTTATTACTCGCAGAAACAACTTCGGAGAAGATTTACAGTGATCCTCCCGAAGCCGAGTCGTAACAAGTTCGCTGGGGGAGGGAGTTTATATATGTTATTATTTTTTGCCTTAAGCGGGAAAGTCTAAAGACTGGTACCGGAAATATTAGGAAGTTAGAACGATTTCTCACCGCGGTATAGGTAGTTAAGTTTGTGCTTAATTCAAAAATAATATAAGCCATCGGAAGTATCAGAATCTTATTACATTATGTTTAACCGGTTATTTTATAAGTACAACATACATAGGTACTTTATATTAAAGACTTGATTGTTTTTGTTTACTTTCTGAACCGCCTCGTAAAACATTTAAAGAACAGGCTAATATTGTTACTCCATTAAACATACATACATACACAAATCACGTCTTTATCCCTTACGGGGTAGACTGAGCCTAAGGTAACAAGACCCAATGGCCGCGTTTAGCGTGATTGTGGGCGTATAGGTGGAAAGGGGAATCAAAATAGTGATAGGTTGCTAGCCGCATCGCCTATAACATGATTCCTAAGATCTTCGCCCATTCCCTCGACGGGCTCCTCTCCTACCATCTGCGCGGGAAGAGAAGCAACTGGTTCATTCTATGTGTATTCTCTACTCCCAGACCAGCATGGAAGAAATAAAAATAATAGAAATATACGGTTCCATGAGTACATACCTACCTATCCTTCTACTGACGAATTTTATTTTATTTGTTTATTTTAAAACTACCTTGGATATGAAAATAAATAATCAATCAATAATGTTTCACAATACCTATTGTTTTCTTATACATAACTAGCGACCCCAACCCGGCTTCGCACGATATATTATGCATTGTATTAGACATCCTCTTGAATCACTCTCTCTATTAAAAAAAACTGTATCAAAATCCGCTGCGTAGTTTTAATTTATTCACATCATAAATTATTCACGTAAAGTACTTTTTTGTTTTATTTTTTCATTTCTTATCTAATTGTTTTTTTTTTGATATGGCACAATTATAAAAAATTGCACTGTACGGACTTTAATTGCCTGAAATAAATCAATTTTATTATAATTATTTTACAATTAACAACAGCAAATCAAATCCACATGTTTTTTGTCTATGTTTACTGTTTAAAAAATTTACTTGCGGATGTAGGTAGGACCTACCTGCCTTTCATAAGCTCATTTTGAAGAAAACTCAAATAAAACTGTAATATTTATTTGATGAGGTTATCCGTCACCACCATGTGTACATACAAAGTGTTCAAATCGACGGTCCCTATTAAAAGAGTCGGATCTCCATTTTGGCCATTTTGGGATTATTGCGTTAATGTCTATAAAAAACAATAAACTTTAATACTACATTAAAAAAATATCATTATCTTGGCTATTTTCCGAGATATTTTGGTTAAAAAAGTCGGATGTTGGTACAATGGCCGCTTAATAAAGTCGGTTGTAAAGTAACGACAATGTTGGCGGGGCGCGGGGGGCGGCCAACTACGCGGAACTGCCACTACTGGCCATGTTGCGCGGAGAGGTGGTCGCCAGGTACGCTTCTCGCGATTTATAATAATATGCTAATAATATGCTTAAAAATTAAGTTTTGCTTAATAAAAAATCAAATTTGGGTATGCCCACCCATAAATGTCGGTTGCGGTAGTTCCGACAATTTTAATAGCTTTTTCGTAAGTTTTTTTGTCGGATGTGGCATAACAGACATTTTTAATAGGAAATTTTTAACTGCTTTTGTCGGTAGTGCCACATTCGACTGTTTTCATTGGATATTGTTTGGCATTTTTTGTTTTAAGTGGTAAATCTGACAATCTTAATTGGACGGGTGCTATTTATAAGTGTAGGAAATGCATTTACCGACAATGTAAGAGGGCTCAACCAATTTTTTTTTCTGTCTTATGTTGCTTTTGCATACAATATTTTGCTTTAATCTATTTTTTTAAGGAAAATGTGTCACTTATTCCAAGACATTTGGACGATGAATTAATTCAACTTCAAGATTTACTCGGGGATGTGTTTAATGTCAAAAATAAATTTTATAACAGCGACATCACGTTCGATAACATGAACATTTCTGCTGAATGTGTCAAATAAAGTAGAAGTGGCGGAGGGTGAAAATATACACTGGACAATCCGACCCTACCAAAAAAACACCTCTTCATCATCATCATCAGCCTGAAGACGTCCACTGTTGAACAGAGGCCTCCCCCTTAGAACACCATAATGAAAGGCAACTCGCTACCTGCAACCACCGGTTTTCCGCAACTTTCACGATGTCGTCGGTCCACCTGGTTGGAGGCCTGCCAGCACAGCGACTAATTTACTGTTGCATCAAAATTCATTATAATAAAATACAACTTCGTCCCTACATGTTTCTCACTTTGAAAGTGTTTACGAGTCAAATTAGTGAGATCATTAATATCGAAGAATACCGGTATATTCCAAACACTGTCATAATCCGAAAATATTAGGCATACTTTTTGTTTGCACAGGTTCTGAGTTCTATCTAGGTATTAAGTTTACTTATAATTGTTTGAAGTCGGTGTCTCAGCCCGCACCATCAAACACGCTCTCATCGTAACATCGTTATGTTTATGTGTGGCATGCGTGGCAGAAGTGGACCTAGTATATCTGCCTAATAGTACCTTTTGACCTTGGAACTATTTGGGCTGAGGCACCGCCTTCACACATATAAACAAGTAGGTAGGTAGGACGCGCCGAAAAATAATTTGAATTTGACATTTCTAAAGCAGCGTAATTAATACAATTTATGAAATCATTAGGAGGATTTAGGATACATTTGAAGGCGTCTAATACCCCCTATGGACTCGTGGTCCCACTGTCACAAAAATGACGAATTATACTTCACCATAAGTTCGAATGAACCCCGCTTTCACGGGGCTCCTATTTCTATGCGGTTTGCCCTTCGGGCATTTGTAGCTAACTAACCTAACTCCTAACTGACAGAATGTGAAATTGTGATTGCGGGTAAGAAAGTAGAACAAGTAAAAGAGTTTGTATACCTACCTGGGCTCCGCATTTACGAAAGATGGGAAGTGTGAAAGTGATATTGAAAGAACAGTGAATGCAGGAAACATGGTGAATGGGGCGCTGCGCACCTTTGTGAGCAGTGAGAAGGTGTCAAAGAAGGCGCGACTGGCTGCCCACAGAGGGGTGCTTGTTCCAACATTAATGTACGGCAGCGAAACTTGGGTATGGCCAAAGAAGCATGAAGGTAGAATAAATGCAGTAGAAATGAGAGTGTTAAGAAGTATGAAAGGTGTATCACTGAAAGATAGAATAAGAAATAGTGTGATAAGGGAACGTGCTGGTGTGAAAGAGGATATAGCGGCTAGGATAGAAATAAGTATGCTTAGTTGGTTTGGTCACGTAGAGAGGATGAATGAAAGTAGACTAACTAAACAGATCTATCTAGGGGGAGTGTGATTGGTTACGTTGGGAGGGGAAGGCCTAGGCGGACGTTCCGAGACCAAATAGGAGACGTTCTGGAAAAAGGTCAGGTCAGGAGTACGCGAAACCGACGAGCATGTATGAAGAGATTGATGAGGGTGGATGAAGCGAAAGAAGTATGTCAGGATCGTAGCAAGTGGAACAAAGTAGTCTCGGCCTACCCCTGTGGGAAAGAGGCGTGACGGTATGTATGTATGTAACTAACCTAACCTAATTTTATTATTTCAAGTGAGGATTTTTACGATTGTTTTCTGTTAGTTACTATATTATTAATACATATTATATTGTTACTGTATTATTAAGCCTAAATGTTGATTAACTTTAAAAAAATATAATTATTAGACTGATTTATGGCTGTGACTAAATTATGATATTTTTTGTAACGTTACATTATACTGTTGAAATCTTGTATTGCTGTGCGAAAATTGAGATTTATAAAGGAAAAAACGTACTTATTACCTTAAGTTCTTTGTCGACTTTTTATTTTGATACGGTGTTTTTATTTGTTTAAGAAGAGAGCTTTTAAGTTTTGGATAAGATTTTTTTTTGATACGCCTGTACCTAAGCAATTTTCTACCTATTTTGTATTTTGGGATAAATGAGGTAAAGTTAACTCTAAATAAAACAGTTAAATTAAGATTAATGTTTGATTTACACCAAAAAAGTCAGTCAAGTGTGTCGGATCTATCATTAAAACATATATTATATCCGAATATAAATGTCGTATGTTACTGTTACGACAAAAAGTTCTCGACGATGTTCATTTAATAATGTCGTTAGTGACACATCCGACAAATTTTACTTTACCAAGTCCGATCAAAATTGTTGTATGTGACACTTCCGACAAATCTCGTTGATGTAGTTCCAGTTAAAATAGTGTCAAGTCGCTTTTAAGCATGTTCTAGAAGGAGGTTGATAAATGTTTACATACATACCTCACAGTATAATAAAAATATTAACTCTTGCCAAATTTCACAGTAAAATTCCAAGAATTGACAATTTTGTACACAAAAATGTTGTTCAAAAATCTTTGATTGCTTCTCCTGAAAAGTAGCAGTTTTGCACATCCGACTTTTTTAATAGGGACCGTCGAAATAATACACAATGTAATAGAAATAAATTCTACAACTATACTGACGAGCAAAAATAACGGGTCGCTTTTCATACAACATTGTATAGAAAGTGACCCGTTGTTTTTACTTTGTAGGTAGTAAGTAAGTAAAATGCTTTATTGTACAAATATAAAGAAACAGATACAATTCACAAAAAAATAACATTAAAATGTATATAAATACTAGCTTTTGCCCGCGACTTCGTCCGCGCAGATAACGTCAGAGTGACGACATACCCCATACATCCATTCATGTCTCCAAGTATAAGGTTTTTATTTCCTATCCCGTGGGAAATTCGGAAAATCCCTTCTTAGAGCACCTATGTGATCCTCTAGGATAAGGTTAATGAATATTATCTACTAATTACAGTCTTGATTCTTTGCCTCGTGTTTTTATCCCGTGGGAAATTTGAAAAATTCCTTTGTAGTGCTCCGTTATACTAATCAAGGAATATTATGTAGGTGCCAAATGTAATGTAGCTTTATTAGTACAACATTTCGGGATTTTCCAATCCCACGAGAAAATCGGGATAAAAAGTATCCTATGTCCGTTTCCTGGTTCTAAGCTACCTCCCCACCAATTTTCAGCCAAATCGGTTCAGCCGTTCTCGAGTTATAAATAGTGTAACTAACACGACTTTCTTTTATAAATATAGATATTTGTAGTGTAGATGAACTTCAGAGAAAATCGGCGGAGCCAACAAATCTTCAACTGACTAGGTACCTATTTAATTTTGAGCCACTAATTTATGAATATTAAATAGAGCCCGAAGAAACACGTCATATTATTTTTTTTTCCGTACCTATATCCGGCAAATTGAATTGAAAAATCCGTAATGCGGAACAAGTGAAATGGATAGGATCCTAGCATTATCTATTGTGTATGCATCCGATGATGTTTAGCGGTGAATATAAATGCGAACACTTTCAAAAGAAAGGACTCGCATAAAAATCAGCCACGCGGCGTCATAAAATTAAGGCGAGTACATTATGAAAACGGCTATTCTGTGCACATTATGTGCTATATGCAGAGGCTATTAGATATGTAAAAAACTGTGATTATTTTACGTCAGTTAAAAGGAAAACCGCATTGGAAACGTTAAGCACAAGCAACTTGTTCCATAATGAAGTGGTGTTATTAGATTCAGTTTGATATACTTTCTTGTCTTGCGTAACCCAAATTACCCCGCATTGAGTTTCAGCCTGATCTAACGATAGCGCCAGTAGGTACGTTTATTGAATTAAAATGGAATGCTCCACCTGTTTCTTTTTGCTGGTGAAACAAGCGTCACTCAATTATTTCTCATTACATGCAACACGAGAGTACTATAAATCTTTGTTAGTTTTTTATTTTTATTTTATGAAGCAGCGTTTCCAGTGCCTCATTTAATGTTCGTTATTGCTAAGGATAAAGTTAGCCGAGTAGACGAAGTGAAATAAATGTATAAGAAGCGTATTAACAACGTTTTATTCAAGCATCATTCAATCAATATTAAATATTATCATATTAACTAGATAATTATATAGTTTTCAATGGTTTTTGAAGAAAGCAAGGTTCGTATTTTGTTTAAGATTTATGCAATATACCTGTCTCAAATTATTCCTCTTGTTTCCTGACAGATCGCATTTTCAATGTGCTTTATACACGAAACATCACAACATGTCCTTATTCACACAAATAAGGTTGTTGCAAATGTAATGTTTTTGTTTGTCTCTGGCAAAAGCAAATATCAAAATTACAGGTATGTTAAGGTGTTTTAAGCTGTTAAGCTATTGAATATGATGATTAATATCTGTGCTCCTAGTAGCTTCTATCAGCTTCTGTTGAGTACATTGTAGCTTTAACATACTGATAAAGTAATTTTTACGTAGGTAAAAGGTACCAAGAGCAGACTATACTCTGCAGATATTCAACACGCTGTTTACACTTGATAACAGTATACTGACCTAAATAGAATGTTGTGAATAATTACAATATCAAGCATGTGAATGAATTCGCCAAAATTTAAACTAAAAACACAACTCTATTCTCAAGAACCTGAGCTTGTGTCATTTATACGCCATTCGTCTTAATGGTTAAATACGGCTCATACGGCTATATTAAATTTATGTAACTAAGCAGGTAGGTACCGCATAAAATAAAATAACAATAAATATTTCATTGAGTCCAATCTTCCAACAGAAAAACGAAGGTTCAGTTTTTCTTTTTAAAAGGTTTCCATCATGACTTTCATTGTTTTATTAATGTTATTTGGAAATAATGAGAGCATGACTTGTATTGAAAAAAAAAAGTGTATTGGTTATGTGAATCATACGTAGCTACTCGTACTAGTGCAAAGTGTACGAAAGCTAATAGTAGTGAAATGATTCCGGCTGCCGGTTACGTAACGCGCTCGCTTCCGGCCCGCGGCGAGCTCGCGGTTTCCTACTGCGAGCACGGTGCCACGCCGGACCGGTTCGCGGAACGTCTTCCGATTATAAGTATCAGCGTCGCCTCGTACGTAAGCTACGAGTATTAGGACTTATGAAAGCACCTCCTGTGCCACATGCAAAACTATTAGTGTCGCACATTCAATTATGCAACTGATCTTAATTAAGCTGTTCCGCAATAATGTTTATCTAATAATAATATGCTACCTACGTAATTTAAATTTGTATGTTTGTTTTTTCTTTTGTCGACTTGAAATAATAACAACTAAAGGCAAAATGTTGATTTAACGGATAATGACGAAGAAATATCCTTAAAATAAAATCCCATCTCACCCGCCTTAAAGCGCATGTCGCAGAAAGGTTGGGCCAATTTAACTAAGGAAAACGAATCCATTGTCCGCCCAAGTGGCTCCAAAAAGGTTTTTAGTTATTTATATTTCAGTTTTGTTACAAAAATATAAGGTCACAAATTATAAGTAAAGTCCCCTGCAAAGTCTTGGTGAAAATTCCTATTATATAGGTACACACATAGTTTGACGATAGGAATCCAATTAATAAACTTTAAACTTGGAGAGGTGCTAACTTATAATCGAAGCCGCTGCCGCCTTTAGCGCCCGGAGATACGATCTGGAACGTAACTTTGAAGCTGCAGTGACTGCAGACTGGTGATAAAGACCAAGTGAAGTAGGTACATAATTGATTGAATACGGCAGTACTTTGCAGAGGCCATTGTCAACTAACAAAAACTGTTATACCGTTGGGGGAATTTCAGAAATAGGGTACAATAAGTACATGTTTTTCTTATTTTTTTTTTATCTACTCAGAATCAATAGCACTGGCGATTCTATAATAGGGGAAAGAAAAGTGTCCCGATGTCAGTTTTGTTACTTTTCATACATGTTTGAAAGTAACAAAACCGACATTGATTTTTCTAGGAAAGACTGGGGACATTTTTTACGTCATTGAAATCGATTGATCCTGAGCAGATCCATGCAAAGATTTCTAAAATGAGACAATAAAACATAATTGTACCCTATTTCTGAAATTCCCCTGCACGTTGCGGAGTAGCAAATTAACTTTTATTGTTCATTTAAGTGTGCTACACCTTGAGTTTCATCTGCACTCACCATCAGCTGAATAATTGAGTTTTATAAGTAGTTCTGAAATCTTAAATTTTTTTATAGATAAATTCTGACTGGCTCGTCAACGACTAGGCAAAAAACCCTTGGACTTAGAAAAATGAGATTCCATAGAGCAAGCATAAAAGTGCCCTAAATGATGTTAAAAAGGAATATTTACGGAGTAACTCACGAGATAGGGAGTTCTACAATGGGGCGAAGCTAATAGGTACCTAATAAACAAGTGCACAAAGTAAGTAGGGGTAGCGGGCCGGTCTGAAAAATGTTATATAATAAAACTTTATTAACAATGTTATAAAGTATTCCTCTGCTATATCTATTCACTTAAACATTCGAGTAAACTAACTTTCAAATTAGAAAAAAAAGTCGTTCTTGTCTCGAAATATTAAGAAAATAAGTCTCCTGGATTCGTCCACTGCTTCATCCACGCAATTATTATTTTAATGTGGGTACTAATAATCTATTATAAAATAAGTAACTAAAAAAATCACACTGAGTCAGGCCAAGATTGCATTGAAGGCGTAGTAGCAGCGGCGCACCTGGTTTGTTAAAAATCATAGGATTCTCGCAGTCATGTGAGCAGGAGCGCTGTCTTGAAAAATTATACCCCGGATTCCACTCGGACAACTGACGCTCAGCTCCTGAGTGAATAATAACCATATTCTGATATTCTAGTAGAAATACGACCATAGGTCTTCTACACCGAAAAAAACAGAAACCATTTTCTGTTACGCTTCGGCCGCGATTTAATTTATCGGGTAGGTAAATCATTATCTTCAAAGACCAATTCTGCCGATATCCGTATCGAAAGTGAGTCGTTACTATATATCTAGTATTTGTCAGATGTTACAATGCAGATCAGTTGTTGTGAATTAGCCGCTCTGAATTTATATATAATACAATATTGGCACCAATCGACACCGTCTATCTTTTTGCTTCAGTGCGAAAAAAATGTGGTATCAATAATATGGTATCTGTCGAGACGCAGGCTTCCCAACTTTAAGATGATCATGCAAAATGGTGGACTCTACCTGAGTTCCAATCTTCAGGTTATCCTAAATTTATCGCTAGGTAATGTTACGATATTGCTTGATTAGCCACTTCACCCTGATGACGTTTTCTGGAGTCACTCTCATTGGCGGTTGCCCCTCTAGGGTCATCTTTGAAGTCGCTTCGCTCACTCTTGAATTGACGATAACAGTAAATGATACTGGCAAGAGATGGATTCGAAAATACCTAAGAAGTACAGTTTGACAACAAATATAATGCGCATCGGCAGTATTCGTTTGCGCAGAGAAGCGCAGACCAGTTTCCGATGGTAGCCGAACGTGTAAATAATCTATATTGAACTTTATTTGCAAGCGCAACTGGCAGAGTATTGCTTGCTTTGCATTCTTAGCTCTGTCCCGCTTACACGATTTTGCCATTGTTGGTACGAAATCGATCGACCAATAACAGCGCCAGAGTTTCCCGCGCTACTAAAATTGGTATACTGCGCAGGTACATCGTGGAGCATTATTTTTGTTGTCAAACTGTACTGGTTAAATTTTCACTTATTTTCCTTAAGACATAATGCACAGCACGAAATCCTTCCCGTGTTACCTCCATTGTGGCGATAAAAAAGTGACAGGATGTTTTTTTATAATTCCATAAAAGAAATACTGAATGTCTCTGGCTAATAAGATTACACCTAAGAGTTTGTAATAAAATTTGCCTTTAAACGACACTAAAATTAATTCAGTAGGATTTATAAGACGCCTTTGGCTAACTATTTTCGGACCAGCTTAGGTATAATTGTTTAATTGAAAAACAACAATAAATGGTTGAATCGTAAATGTACGATTATCTATAGAAGTACTACTTAATAAGCAGATAATTTTTTATCTTATTCTGATTATATCCGATTTCAAGCTCTAGTTGGCTTTGGCTCCTATTTGGAAATATACAATTTTGTGTTAGTAATTGATTAGTATGGGTGAAAAACATTTCATGACTCAAACACCCAATATGATGAGACGCATATTTTACATGAAATAAAGCCGGGATTTAAGATGAGATTTTTATCAAAAAGTATTTTTTTTAAATATTATACGCTTGTCTGCTGATGATAATTATTTATTGCACTATCATTTAACTGTCATCGAATCTACACAGCCCACCAAATTTCAACTCAACATGACGGTTAGAAAATGGTCTTACTCTACTTAGAAGATTTGATTACATTGTTAGGCAATTAGTCGCGTATAAAAGTCAAAAGTGAAGCTAAAATAAAAGTGTTGTAAACTGAGATTAAGGCCCAGTTCATTTAAATAGTATGTTCAGCTTAAAAATCTTAAATTAATCTTTTTAAATCCAAATCATATTTGCCCATTTTGCATGTTATCACATGCAATTAAAATGACAGCAAACGTGCCTTTCTCCTAACGGAACTTACTCCACCAGGTATCTTAAATTAGCAACATACCAGGAAACTGAATCAATTTCCTCTGTGGAACCTTTTTCAATGAATCTAATAATAACTTCCTCGAAAGAAAATGTTGTGTCAATGTGGTTCTTTATTTTAAAAAAGATAAATATCCATAGTTGTTGATTCAGTTTCTTTCTCAGTGTTCTTATAGCAATTAAGGAACTGAAAATCGCCAAGCTAAAATCAACTGTTAATAAAAAATAAATCGCAAAGCACCACCATAAAATCAGACTACAATTAACTTACAGCGGTTTCTTATTTTTAGATGTGTCAAACTGTGATACGAGCAAGTATAATATTCTAATTTTTAAATTAAAACACTTACGCCGTGATCCAAATAATGAATATCCAAAGGCGCGCGTGTTCACTACCACGAGTTATTCACATACTGGTCAAAAGAGTGTTGCTGGAGACTACATCGCGCCCCTCCCTGCAAGCTTTCTTCCAAGCCCAATTGACTCAATTCACGACGACAGTCGACGTCACCTGCGTGACACAACGACGCCACGGCAGCTGGCGGCTACATCCCCCACCCTGGCAAGTGCACTATGCCACAATTTTACTATCATACATACAACAGAGGCCAGCTTCTCGAAACTATATTTAAGTTACAATTTTACAAGTTTCCAGCAACATCAGTCCTATCACCCAATCAATTGAGTTTTGACCGTGTTGCTAGTTTTAGACTTATAAAATTGTAACTGGTACCTTCGAGAAATCGGCCACTTACAGGTGTTTACTAGTTGTAAAATAATAATTTAAAACAGTTGTTTGAGAAGCCAAGTACCTGCTTTGTATCACAAATCGTCAATAATGATTACTCCTTACGTCAATTATGATCATAGCCAGATTGAAGCAAATAATGACAATTTATTATTTAAAAGCATAAACTTTAGTGATGCAGAAACTAAATAAGTAGGTACGATAAATCCAAGTGACTTGAAATGTTGAGGCTACTTTCAAAAACGAGTCTACTTACATCATTTTTTACCAAGTTTTGTCCTTTAGTGAGTTACTTTGCTGGTGCTGTCATAAACAAATAGTTATGAATAAATATGGGTTTTAAGTTTACTTCTACTGCTTTGATAAGAATTTTGAAATAGTTATCTAAGCAGATCCAGTTTATTATCAATTCATCCCATTTATGGACGCTTACAACTTGCACCTAAAAGATAAATAAATACTTTGCACAACATGTAAACTTAGAAAGTATCCGGAGAAAATGAACGTGTGAGAAATAAGAAACAAGCTAGGTATATTCTAATCATGAGACATGTGAAATGTTGCGCCGTCAATTTCATCGCACACTGGTGCAATAAAACACTCCCGAGTTTCCATTTCATAGGTGTAGGTCGCGAGATACCTACTTACATACCCCATCCAAATATTTTTTGTATAAAGTTAGCTAAGCTCGGTGGTAGAATGTAGTTAACAGGATGTTCGATCGCACTTACTTGAATGGGTGGTAACTTGTGTAAAATTTGTAATTTCCCAAAATTTTGCCACGTTCAATATAATAATAGTATATTTTATCTTTAACATACATACCATACACACAGTCACGCCTCTTTCCCATGGGGATAGGCACAGACTTTTAACAAGTTCAACTTAATTAATTTCAGGTTGTTACAGAAAAGTTACGATGTTACTAAAGTAATAATGACAACCACTGCTTCAAAATTTTTGTTATGTACAAAGTATAGGTATGTAAGATAAATTATAATTTGGATGGGAAAGGTGGAACATGAAGTTGTGCCTTATTTTATTTATGAAATAGGTAAATATCTGTCATTCTCTTCTCGACTGCAACGATTTGGACAGCTCTTTCGTTGGACGTTTACATTAACAGCAATACTTATTTTTTGCTAAAATGGTAATTATTATAGGCTGCTAATAGTACCCGTTTATTTCACGGATCGCGAGCGCGTATTAGGTGACGTAACCAAACATCACATTTGTTACTTCATACTACTTAACAAACAGAGCAGCGTAGATAGTAGAACGTAAATCTTCGTTAAGTGGTTCACCTAGTAGGCTTCTCTTATTAATATTCAAAAACAGATGGAAAATTAGATAAGCCTTAAATACCTTCAGCATAAAATTTTAAACTATCTTTGGTAGAATAATGAGAAAATAATTGAAATAATGTTATTTCATAATCAACAACATACCATTGTGTACACATTAGTTGAACGCATCGTATGAACTGAATACATTGAATACCACAAATAATGATGGTCGAAAGTATTATAAATACATACCCCAATTTAATTAATATGCTGGTTGAAGACGAAGAAAACCACGTGACGGAAAGTAAGTTGTTTTGTAAACTATTTACTATATACTAGATTAATAGTTTAGTAGGTTATAGTACAGTGATACGTAACATAATGAAATCGTTAGACAAGTCAGGCTTCCAAAGTATAAAATTACAACATTATTTTATATCTGTTGAAAAAAAATGCAATAAACTCCATGTTTCGGGGTTGGCTGAGCTTGACCAGCATCAAATTATTTTCTGACCCTACATACGCATTCTTAATTTTTTTGGTAAGTTTGTCGCCTACTTTACACTTGACCCAGTGTTTTACAGGGAATGGCACTGGCAGTACGGGGAAAAGAGGTGAAATCCAATGCTAGGGGTAACTTAATAATAAGTAATACTCACTAATTTGAATTTTCATGTATTTAAGAATTATATGATAATAAGGTTGGTAAGAACAATTAGATATTTTCCATAAAATTAAAACAAGTTCACCGATGAGTCAAAACTCATTGCTAGCTAAGACACCGGCCAAGTGAGAATCGGATTTCCGGTTCGCGGGTTCCGTACAAATTAAAAACGAGAAGAAAATAAGTTTGTTTCTTATTACATATATTTTCTATTACTATTTTTTGAAATCATTGGTTTGCGAATTTTGTGTTGCAAAGTAGGTAGGTACTCGGTGGGACTCCTTCGTCCGGCTTAGATAGTTACCCACTGTTTTTGTTGAAAATACACTTTCAAAAGGTTGCATCTTATCATAGCGTAGTTTTGGAAAATCATTTTTTACGCCCTCCAGAGACAGCCCTAAGTACTTATTTGATATTATTTTCAACGTCTATAGGTATACCTCATGCAGGCACTCGCACAGACGGGCCGTGCGAGACGGCAGAAAGGTTTTTCCTGGCAAATTGACTGTCTTAGTTTGTATTTGTGGTGACGTGGGTTGAGATATCTTTGTGGTTATGTATAATTATTTTCTTTTCTAAAACTTTTTCATACAAGTGTACCTAATTAGTGAGTTTTCGTTGAACGCTCTTATTTTTAAATTTAGTTCAAGGAGAATCTTTTTATTATCATGATGCACAAAATTCTTTGTTTCTTTCGACAAAAGTCGATTCAATATTTAATTAATCACTGGCGACTCTTATTAAAAGCCACGGTGCGATTATGTGTCTATCAACTGTAGGTATACAACTTATATTCGTGGGTACATGACATTCCGTTCGAACGTTGTGGGATTGTTCTCAAAAAAGTATAAAAACTCCTTACTTTCACTTTTGCAATACCAAGTGGTTTAAGGGAAATTATTATAATATTGTACTTACATGTTTTTATTATGATTTGCTCTACGTGTACTTATACATTTAAACAATAGATTAGATTTAGTCAATAGTTAGTGAAAAAATATTATTTAAGCTAATTATACCTACAGTTCTTATTATTTTGGCACAGCAATGACATAATTACGTAGGTACCTACCTACCAATAAAACAGTAATTAAACTGTATGCTGCGGTTAGGTTATATAAGATAGTATGGTGTCATAATAAAAAACTGTCAAAATACCCAGTAGTGGTAGATATCACGATATAGTACATACTACATAGAATAAAACAAAATCGCTTTCCGCTGTCTGTCTGTCTGTCCCTATGTATCTTTAAAACTACGCAACGGATTCTGATGCGGTTTTTCTTAATAGATAGAGTTATTCAAGAGAAAGGTTTATATGTAGGCATAATTCTATGCAGATGAAGTCGCGGGCAGAAGCTAGTATATTTATAAACTGAAAAAAGCAAGGAGGGAAAAAGAAAATTCTTCGATTTTTCCAAGATCCACATAATCAGATCCTGAATTGATGACAATGTGACCAGCTGGAAAGTAGGTATGTCCTTCAAACAAATACCTATTTTTTCGAAACGATTCAGCCGCTTTTTGCCAGCTGGCAACATATTTCGACGAACGACTGAAAACCTCCTCCTTTATTTGAAGTCAGTTAAAAATGTACCTCGTTTAAATATTTATGCGAGCATACTACATTTATAATAATTATGTTCTTATAATAATATTTACATTTTCGCGCATAGCGTGTTTTCCATTCCACATTATATAACAGTATTTGGACCTTCTTCGTTATAAGTTACCAGTTCGATGTCGTCACGCTAATTAAAATAGTTTAATACGATGAGTGCAAGAAACTTGTCTGATAACTTTTACTTATAATATTTATATCTAGATAAATGTATAATAACGCATTCCTATCGGCGTGAAGTTAGTATTTTCGTATGCTCAGATTTTGCGGTACGTAAAACACTCCAACTTAGCCACCAGGGTATATTTTGCCCAAAACACAATTTCTAAGGAAATCTACTAATGTTAAAAAAGTTACAGAATTATGGCAACATTCATGACATTGGTAGATAATAAACTATACCTGTGGCAACACAGAGTAGCGCGTGCGCTCCTGACTTCATCCAGTAACCTGTTGGCGCTTGTCGAGGACGGAGTATATTTTTGCGGGCCAATTACTGACGAAATTTAATAGTCAATTGTGCGTCATTGCGAATACACAAGTAAATTTTATCGATTGTTTGTAATGTAAAACGATGTGCTGAGTATTTTGTTGATTGTTTCGTTACTGTAACTCGTATATAACAAAAGTTATCATGATGGACAAAATTAGCCAGTGAAGTTTAGCTGTATGTTTGTCAACATTGCCCGCCAGCAAAAAACGCTTAGGGTTGGCACCTTTTCTTTTTTTTAAGTTTCTAGTAGGTAGATTGGTAAGTAGAAAACAATATTTTATCCCGAGAAAAATGTGACGTTTCATAGCAAAAGGGTCCTTATGCCTGGTTCACAATTCCAGTAGCATTACATCGCGAGGCTAACGATGTCAACTGATCCACCGCACGCCGCAATGTAATAAACAAATTTGCGTCTTAGAAACTGTTTTAATACTTACCTACTTACCGACTTAGTGCAAATATTTTTTTTTAATCCAATTTTGACAACCCTAACACTTTTAAATCGTTACATGCCGTTTGTATGGAGAAGAGGAAAAATGACAGGCTAACATTGCCCACACATTTTATTAGGAAAGTATGAATGATTATGAATTATTTTTTAGGTCGATCGCTTTCATTGCCAAAATACTTTCATTGGTGTTTATGTCATCTGTATAAGGTAAAAATCAACGTGGCAATTCGCTAAAAATCAACGTGGGCAATGTTGGCTAAAAGTCCAGATTACTTTGCCCGCCCTCTTGATTGGTGATATGATAAAGAAAACTTCTACTAATTTTAGATTTTGATAAATCAATACATGCACATGATCTCAGTTGCCACAGATACACAAATGTGTCCGGGGTTTCATACAAAAAACTTGAAAAAATACAGTTATCTCAAAAAAGTGGGCAAACTTGGCGTGTTTGACGGTAGGTACCTCGGTCGCGCTTATAGCCAGCCAATAAAGTTGGTAGTCGGTATGAAATTCCAATACCTTGCTCAAATGAACCAAAAGATGTGTTATGGGTGGATAATAAAAATTATAAACACTTTTTTCTCATAATTTGGACGTTTTTGGTTATTTGAATTGAACTCAGAATCAACAATAGTAAGCAACGACTCTCGGGCGAGAAAAATGTGTCCTCAAATCAGTTTTGTAACTTTGAATAGGTATCTACCTACATTATTTTGTGGGGGTGATTAAACCTACAACAATTACTACCTATGCCAAATTCAGGGACACTTTTTTCTTGTGTGTGAATCGGTAGGACTTATTTTTAATTTTCAGCAAAGACAACTAAAAATTTTCAAATCTAAGAAATAACATGTCTACCCCGTAAGGGATAAAGACGTAGCCTAGCTAGATCGCAAGGATATTCTCAAGTTTTCTAACATAATAGCGTTCTAAATAACTCTAGCACGACTAAATTACAGTTTAGCTACTCGCCTTATAGTCTGCAAAATAGCAGAGAGGAATGTTTTAGTGGGTCTGGGCTGGAGCCGTAGCGTGACTGCATTTAGTGTGGTTATACGTTGCCACAGAAGCCAATCAGACTGAAGAGTGGAATTGCGAAAATACTAACTTCTCATGCAAGAACGCTTAAATAATTGGTTTTTCTTTCTTTACTTAGATATTGTAAACTATTTTTTACCCGCAACTTTTCATAGCGACATTTTCCCTGGATAAAAAGGCCCACTTAAATTAGGATTTTTTCGATTCAGTGCTTTATGAGATAACTTAATCATAGAGCAAACAACCTTTTGGTTATTTCCACTAAGCCCTCCAAATACCAACAAATAAATTTATCACATAAACAATCAAAATTTGCATCTGTATTATATTTAGTAAAGATTCTACATATAATATGCAGTGTTGAGATCAGTACGAAATAGCATATATTATAAAGTTTTGTCAAATGATAAGTTTGTGAAATGATGCATAATGTGAAAAGTTTTTTTAGCAAGTGTGAGCTCCCTCTTCTTCTTACTCTCGTTCTTAAAATAATTAGTCGTTTTTTTATACATACGACAAGGAAGGCAAACGAAGTGGGTATTTACAAGAAGGTGCAAGGCGTGACATGCCAAACTGTGCAGGGTTGAGAAGCAATGAGGCATTTGGATCCAATGTAGCATTGTGTGTAATGCATAAGGCCATTACTATAACGCAAAAACTGATTCTTAAACAAATCTGGTTGCCGTGGTTGAGAGTACTCAAATATATAAGTATTTTTACCACCTTGATTTTGTCAAGAAACAATTTAAAATAACCAACGTACTAAAACTCGTAAAACAATGACACCCAGGTTCTACTTAAACAAGTTCGTAAAAGTCGGCGGGCCAAAGCCAGAGTCAATTAATATTTCGAATACCTATGAAGGAAGTTAAACTGATAAGGGTTAGGGTCAAAAATATGAAAACGTGTATTCTGCTCCTAAGTTGTAAGTTCCAGTAACTTACAGTAACTTCCAGGCTTGCTTGAGACACTTTGAGTTAAAAAAAATTATTTGCTTGCCTAAGAAATCAGGAACGTCCACCCACCCAAACAGTATCACAGCACAGCAGGTCGAACCCATGAAAGTTAGTTGTATCTCGTAACTCGTTATCACCATCATCAATATCAGCCGGGAGACGTCCGCTGCTAGACATAGGCCTTCCCTAAAGATCTCCACGTGGATCGATTTTATGCTACCCGCTACCAAGGTCTTCCTTCGATCTTTACCAGAACTTACATCAATTCATTCTCCCAAAGTGTCATGTTTATAGTGCAGTGTAAGGTGTTGCCAACGCCTGATCTAGCTTCACAGCTTTACTGATCAAAGTTATCACTAAGCTACGCTCTCCGAAATTAAAATAATTCCATTTCATAATGGCGATTTGGTTTCGGATTGACGGAGACGTTAAGTATTTCGTGTGTAGAATAGGTAGTTGACCTTGAACCGTTCCTTCTAAACCTTATCTTCAGAACTAGATCAATTTAGAACGGTCACATTGGTACGAGGGCATTTACATAGAGGCATGGCTACCTACTTTCTTCATAGTAAGATGCCGTTGTGCCAGAGTCTCATGATCGGTTGTAATCATTATGCAACAAGTCAGCCAGAAGGGTATTTCTCATTTATTGTACTGTGGAAGGAGTTCTTTTTGCTGGAGTTTGAACTCTGCCTATTAACTAACTCGTTCAAACTTACATTACAGTCACTCCGAAAGAATCTTTACTAATTATGTTTTACCGTGTTCACGGATCAAGTTCAAGTTTGAATTTATGATCCCTGCCGCAACTAGAGATACTAAAGGAATAAATAGTCCTTCATTTTGTTAATTGGCATTTCTGGGTGTGAAAGTTAACCTTTGCTTTCTCTCTTCTCCTTTCAGCGGTAAAGGTACAGAATAAGTATATTTTTGCCACTGATTGTTTTCAAAATCGATATATGAGGGTACGAGTGGTCTCCAAACATGAATCCGAAATCAGAAATGGAAAAAGTGGCCACCATTTTCAAATTTTTAGTTTTTCAACCGATTGCTTTCAAAATAGATATCTGAGGGTCCGAGTGGACGTCAAACACTTAATCCTTTACCAAAAAATAAATAACTGGCCGCCATTTTGTAATATTTACTTTTTGGACCGATTGTTTTCGAAATCGATATTTGAGGATCCAAGTTGTACTGAAATAGAATCCGTTATCATAAGTGGAAAAAGTGGCCGCCATTTTGAAATATTAAATTTCTGGACCGATTGATTTCAAAATCGATATCTGAAGATCCGAGCGGTCCCCAAACACGTATCTGTTATCAAAAATGGAAAAGTGGCTGCCATTTTGTAATCTTCAGTTTTAGAACCGATTGGTTTCAAAATCGATATCTGAGGGTCCGAGTGGTCATCAAACACTAATCCGTTACCAAAAATGAAATAACTGGCCGCTATTTTGAAATCTTTACTTTTTGAACAGATTGTTTTCAAAATCAATATCTGAAGATCCGAGTGGTCCCCATACACGTAGCCGTTATCAAAAATGGAAAAAGTTGCCACCATTTTGTAATCTTTAGTTTTTGGACCAAATGTTTTCAAAATCGATATCAGAGGGTCCCCAAACATGAATCCGATATCAAAAATGAAAAAAGTGGCCGCCATTTTAAAATATTTACTTTTTGGACCGATTGTTTTCGCAATCGATAACTGAAAGTCCGAGTGGTCCCCAAACATGACTCCGTTTTCAAAAATGGAAAAAGTTGCCGCCATCATTCGTTTCTGGGCCCATTTTTTTTTAAATCCTTGCCTGAGGGTATGATCTCAAAAGTTGAATCTGTTGTCAGAACATGAAAAAATATGCGTCAACTAGAAATTTTTAGTTATTTGAACGATTGATCTCTAAATCGATATCTGTGGATTTAGAAAACCGAATGCCTAATCACACTCGACTGTTTTATTAGAATCATATTTATCATACACACAACAGCTTACAAAAATGTAATCTAAAATCGAGTCAATAATACAGGAATTTGACATTTTAACACTTAAATCCGACTCACGCTTGACGTTTTTTGTCAAAAACTTTCTCAGCATACATACAACCAGCTTACAACAATGAAGTAAATGTAATGTATTCACGATAATTCTAGTTTAGTTGAATATTAATTGTCGCTTCGGGCAACGTAACAAAATAAATAAATTGTAAACGAATTGCTATTTCTACGTGGACGAAGTCGCGGGCAGAAGCAAGTTAGGTATATTGTTTATTTTATTTTTATTTATTCATTGTCAAGTCATGTACATACATATGAAGATGTTAACATTGTTCTAAGTCAGTCCATGACGCCCTGTAAGGGCACACAATAGTAGTTAATATCTAAATCTAGGATTGTAATATAATGTCAAAACACACCATGAAATTAATTAAGTATATTAAACTATACATTGATATTATTAAATTCATTAATCCCCATTTATTCCCTATTCCGAGGGAATTTCTAAAAATAGCATGATCTCTCTAAAGTTTAAAAACCTTCAAAATGCGGTACTAATACATATATTACGGTGACTTTCGAGACATTCCAACTTTAAAGAGTATTTGCCTTGTACCAAGCTTTTATATGTGAGTTAACCTTTTTTTTATAAAATCGGATTGAATTTTCAAAAATGACTGTGTCAAAATAAAATGTAATTTAAATCAAAAGCACTAAGGAGTATTGATATCAACTTCGAAGCAAATCACCCCCAAAACAAGTTTCTACCCCTATTTAACCCCGTTAGGGCTTCAATCTTTGGAGTAGATCGGACCAAGGAATCACGTTGTCCCATACAAAATTAGCCTCCCTTTTTCACCCCCTTAGAAGCAGAATTTTGGAAAATCCTTTCTTATCGGATGCCTACGTCAGACAAAGAACACACCCTCCAAGTTTCAGGTCTCTACGATCAGCGGCTTAGGCTGTGCATTGATCCGTCAGTCAGTTATTCAGGTCAAGCTTTTTATATCTAGACTAGTAGTTAGGGAGCTGGCGAGCAAAATTTCTATATGATCAGCACACAAGGCAGACGTTATTAATAGTGATATTTATGCCCTAAGAAACATCAAGGACCTAGTCTGCCACCATGGTTGCGCTGCGTTGTAAATTTACAGCGTTTCAAAAATGTAAAAAAAAAAAGGTGTGCTATATTATGCGCACACGTCTGCCTCTGGGGCTGATGATCACAGTCATCCTGGAAACACAAAAAATCGAAAAGGCAGACATCCAGGGCTCTGACTTTTTTAGTATTTAATTTTTTAATTTATTTTTATGATTTTAAAAAATGTATATGAAGTGCACACTTGGCAGATTGGTATCGTTCGATCAAAAACAATGAGAAGAACCACGGAGAAATAGTCTGCCACCATGATGGCGCTGCGTTGTAAACTTACAGCGTTTCAAAAATGTAAAAAAAAAAAAGGTGTGCTATATTATGCGCACACGTCTGCCTCTTGGACTGATGTTTGAATTCCTTATGAAAACCAAGAAAATCGATGAGGCAGACGTTCAGGCCTCTGATATTCCAAAGGCAGACCGTTTGATTTTTTTTCTGAATTGAATTGATTTTTTTTTGCATAGATTTCAGCTCCAGAAATTTAATCGTTACCGTGAGTTTAGAGAATAATATTAAACAAAATTATGAGAATAAAACTAAACAATAACAATAATCCCATGCAATAGGTACACATGGCAATATAATCAGGTAAGCACCTACGCACGCTCGCGCCGTATCTATCCTGCTTACCGAATAGCTTTGCCTGCTGTCCCTTGATTCCGTGAATTTCAAACAGTTATACAGCTGAAAATCAGTGAGCAAAGTGTCTGCCTCATTTTTTTTCGAATCCACGGAGTCATGGTGAATCGAATGGGCGCAATGAGAACCGTGTGCAAATGACTTAGTAGAGTTTTTTTTTTTTACATTTTTACAACTCCGTCCCATGATAATACAGAGTCCTGAATGTCTGCCTCTTCGATTTTCTTCGTTTTCAACATGATTGTGACCAATGAACTCCAGAGGCAGACGTGTGCAAATGACTTAATACCCCCATTTTTTTAAGCAACTTCAATCCGCTATAACGCGAAAACGCAGCGACATAGGACCTTAATTGATTGAACCAAATCGATTCGTAATGATTTAAACTGCACTCCACCTCGACGTGAAACGTGTGCAAATCATATACCGAAATGCTCGCCAGCTCCCTAACTATAGCTTTTGCCCGCGACTTCGTCCGCGCAGGTGACATCAAAGAGACATACCACCTTCATCCAATCATTTCTTCAAATATTACGTCATTATTTACTATCCCGTCCTTTTATGTCGTGAGAAATTTACAAAATCCCTTCTAAATGCTGCTTTTTGATCCTGAAGGATCATGTCTGCCAAATACCAAGGATATATATATGTGCAACGGAAACACTCACATTTGACAGTCGGGTGTTGGCTATAAGAATACAATAAAAATAAAAGTACTCAATTATTTTTTTATTAAATTTGTAGGTTCTGCAAACAATTAGAGTTATAATATATTAAAAAAATCCGCACAAGTCTCTGGTTTTTCTAGGATAGGCACCTCCAAACAACTTGACTGGAGTTCTATTCCAATCTACAAGCAAATAAGGACTCTTTTCAAAGGGTGAGTCGTGCATTGAACATCGTCTATAATTTTGTGAAATGAATTCCACTCCGTTATTTTTCTTTCGAACTGGAGATAAAATGTGTGTCATATCGATACTTCCATCTTGTTGAATGTACAATACACGATCGTTGAGAGCGGTACTCTTGCAGACTTTTGGTCCTAGAGACGATGGAACATTATCATATTCATTATCCAAATCTGATCGGTACTTATTGATATCAGGTATTTTGTCGTCTCCTCCAACGAAACTTTGTATACTTTGTTCCTTCTCTTGACCAATTATATAACGCTCATTTAATGCATTCCCTAATTTAACTTGCTTGTTAAAGTTGCCTTTACTGTTCATTTTATGATGTTTCGAAGTGGTTTTAGTAGAAGCACTGATTTTGTTACTTATTTTCTTCTTTTTCTCATGTCCTGGTAAAAATCCGTGGTTGAACTTCAGTATAGACATGGATTCTTTATTTCCATTAGCTAAGTCAGTCATTTTTTCAGCTAGAGCTCTTCCTTTTGCGATGATTTCGTTGTCCTGATTTGCATGTTCTAGCTTACGCCTATCATGTTTATATTTAATTCTAGGTGAAGGTTGTTTTCTATTAGCTTCAGCAATCTTAATTTCAATATTACTTTTTCCATCTAAATCTAAATCTATTCGCCGTGGTGTGTAATCGTTACTGTAGGATTTAACATTATGCCATTTATTAGCGTTTGCGAAACTTTTCGAATACATTTCATCGTCATTAGTTCGTTTAGTTTGGTTATTTTGACGGTCGTCTATGAAATATTCTACTGACTTCAAAAATGGAAGAATAGTCATTAGATTACTGCCTCTATGTCTTTCGAGGTCTGGTAATGCTTTCTGGTTGCTTAAACTAGATGCTGCTGACAAAGGTGGTTCTTTGAATGACTCTTTAGAAACATAAGAAGTTTCTTCTGATTCCGAAGATTCTTTCTCGGTATTTTTGATATATTTTTTTATCACTGCATGCTTGGCTTCTCCTCTGATGGTCACTTCTACACTTTTAGGTTGTGTTTCAGAATGTGATTTTAAAATGTCATTTCTAATATCATTTTCAATTATTTTTAAATTAATTTGTTGTTGATGATTAATGTCTCTTTTTTTAAGTACGCGACGCTTTTCCACAAAATTTCTTCTATGAAACCTTAGTGGTGGTCTAAGCTTGGAAAGTTTAAATTCTGACTGGTATGGATAAGAGTCACTTATTTTAACAAGAGGAATAGTAGATGGCACTTTCTTTGTTTCCCTATTTTGATTGAAATTAATACTTTTTAAGTACTTTAAAACATTTCCTACGAATTTTGAACTTGTCCACTGCCCATAAACTTTAGATTTATCTTGGGGGGAGGGAGGTTTTTCTATACCAGATAAAATATCCACATATTGCTTATTGGACATCATGGTTTTACTATTGACCATACCCAGACTCTCTTGTTTCTCCAACAATCTAACTGAATAATCTCCCTTTGGCGCAGTTGGTAACGGCGGTGTTTCGTATTCAAATACCGTCGGTAAATTTTGAGTGCTATTTTCAGAAAGCTCTTTTTTTGATTGCACTTTGAATCTGTCATGCTTTGTTACTAGATTCCAAAAACTTACAGCGTCTTTTTCATTTGATCTTAAGTTTTCAGTGACTGGGATATCAAAAATTTCCTTTTCACTCGATGTGCTTACATGTTTCGGTTTTCCCGACGTTACTTCAATACCAACATCGTGCTCTATGTAACTATATGGTGTTGTGAAAAGGACGTAATTCTTCGTTTTGTTAGTTGGAGCTGGTGTAGTAGTCCCGTGTAAACTATTCCGTATTTCTTCAACTTGAAGATCACCGAGAACTATGTACTTGTTATCTAGCTCGTTTTCACCCCTGATTCGGTTTCTTCGAAACGGTTTTTGCCCATAGCGAGGATCCCTTTTTAAAGTTATGTTTCGTTCAATTGTTGACAACAATATCATAGATGCGCCAAATATTTCTCCTTCCAATCCATTTGGAGAACCTGGAATGTTTAAGGTTTTTATTTGCACGATTGTAATTGAGAACAATAGTAAAGAAAATACTTATAGAAAAGTACTCTACCCTTCTCTGACGTCCCATATCCTAGAATCAAACTCCCTCCTCCTGGGACTATATAACCAAGCAACTGTAAAAATAAAATTATTATTATTAACATTTACATTAAAAGGGAAATACATACACAAATACAGTTACAAGTCGCATCTATCATGTTTTCTTGCTTGGTTTTTTATATATAAAGTAGGGTAGCAAACAGATACCGTAAGATAAGATGGATCATGGACGCCAGAAATTTCGAGTTCTTAGGCCCGGTGCTAAAATAATTCAGATTTTATGTTGCCCTAAAATTTTAATAAGTGGTTCAAAAAATCCTGATTTATAAAAAGAACCCAACTAACAATAGGACTTACGTTATTGGAAGATTCGCAGAAGATAAGCTGTGAGTCGAGGTACAGCGCCCACGCGCCGTAGTCCGACTGGTAGGACAGGCAGACGTGCCGCCACACATCCGCCGCGAACTCCACGTCCACGCTCGACGTCACCTGCTCGTTGATCGACACCTTCATCTGCTGGCCCCCCGAGTCCAGCCATAGCCGGATAATGCGCGTACTGCCACTCCCTGCACACAGGTCAAGCTGCTAGTTAATTGTGGTAGACAAATTCACTTTCTAATGTCGATAACGCTAAGAGAAAATAATGAAATTGTACAGAATTGACCTAGTTAAGCTAACAAAATGTCACATTATCTGGCCAATATACACTACACTTAAATCGTATGTCACTCCCATACAGGGTTACAGCGTTAGTTCCAGTTTTCACCACGGGGTCAAATAAATTTGCAGCATTGTACGAAACAATGGTGATTTTGAACAGTTTGGTTGTCAAAGCCAAAGTGCTAGCATACGTAGAAATCTAAACGCTTAGAGCATTTTATCACTAACGTAGTTAAACACTGCCATGTAATAATGTAAACATTTACGACGTAGGTATAAATATGTTTATTAAACCGTGAAGTTGCTAATAAGTTTATTAATTATTAATGCAGCCTTAATGCCCTAATCGCATGTAATGAGACCGAAAATAGTGGGTTAGCAGGCGCTTAAAATTCGGACGCAATTAAAAGTATTTTAATTCTATTACAAATATCTGCCTTATGACATAAACAAAGATGAAGTTAATGTAAGAAGCTGCAACTTAATAATTTTTGCGTCCGTAGCTTTGATTTATTACAGAGTTTTATGTTTAGAACTATGTAGTATTTAAAAATGTATCTTAAAATATAACCCGAAATACTTTAGCATGGGGTTGGGTTAGTGGGTGACTGAGCACCCCTCTGGCAACGCTTTGCAGGATTATTAATGTTTCTATTGACCGATGTTCAAAGTGATCGGCGTCAAAAGGGTCACTTGAAATTTAATAAAAAATAACGAGGACAAACATTAACGGGAGTAAATCAAACTAACCCTAGCATCGATATAAGGAGTACAACAGTGCCTCTAGTTTCTTAATGTATTTCGACAAACTTCGTATGTCTTCAGTACAGACGTCAGTCTTAAATTCATGATAAAAAACGATGATTGCCGAGAGACATTAAGAAAACAGAAAAAGCACTGTATTTCAATATTAATGAAATAAAAATAAATAAAGAATAAAAAGGACCCCTACCCAATTAATAATTTGGTGAGCCCTGATTTTGGCAAGTTAAATAAAATTAGGCAATATCGGACCTACACAAAACGAGTCCAGATGAAAGTAGGTCAAATTAATTATTGTGATGCAATTTTGTTTGCTCAATACATCGCGTCTGCTAGCGGTTTCAGTTGCGGTTTACTTTATTGATACATTTTTGAAGAAAACAAAGAAATGCGTGCTTTGAAATCTTAAGATTTGTTAACAAAAAAAATTCTGGACGCCAAGAAATAAAAGTTTTACCAAAAATGGAAAGTGTACATTTTTGTGGTATCTACCAGACGATATTATAGTTATCACTGAACTTAATACTGTATTATTGTTATTATTATTAAATATACTGCATTTAAAACCAAATTCATATTTTTTTATGTGTTACATGATCACCAAATCTCAGTGAGTAAATTATAATGCGCGTTGCTTTGCGTTGGATCCTAATTTAGACGCACAAAGCTCCTACACTGGGCAGAAAGGAGGAACGACCATTTGTTTGACGACATCTTAATAATAGAATTACTATCCCATTCAATAATATAAAAAACATTTTAGACCTTGTGTTTTACTATTACATAATATGGTGACCAATATAAATGTAGCCCACTTTTGAACAGTGCGACTGATACACTTTGACCTTGTGTCCATGTTAAAAAGACAACGCCTGAAACAGGTTCCCTCAAATAATTGCATAAAGGTTCAACTTTCTGCAGAACAACAATGTTGCGGCACTCACCGACGTATGTGAAAATGCTCTGGTCCCCTGCAAGGTCGTACACGCGGATCCAGACGCAGAGCGTAAACTCTCTCATAGGCGGAGTCTCGACGTCGTATTGTATAAACTATAATCAGACAAGTCCAGCGATCATACTCGTCATATTAAAAATAATTAAAACGCGCCAACATTTTCCTCGTATCCGTTCTTGTCTTGAGCCTACTTAATTTAGCAATACTTAATAGTTTATATCGAGGAGTGAAAAGAAAAAGTACCTCAAAACATGTCGCCATAGAAAGGAAAATCATATGTTATGTTTAAACGTTTTGTCGCACCTACACCTACCGAAAGGTACAGTTTTAAAGTTGTGCACATGATGATGCCCGGCCCAACTATATCGTTTGTTTATAAAGAGTTGTTTATTTCGGACGTATACGACAACTCGTATCTGATTTCACCTTTCGAATGCGACTAATAAAATTTCAAGTATGACATGCTAGGATGACGTTTACACAGCCACTTTAAAGACATATACCTGGGCATATCCTTTTTGATGGAGTACTATCTTGAGCACAGGTCGATTAATTGCGTAGCTCGTTGCCAATAAACTTAAAAACGTCAACGGCATCCATAGCATCGTGCAAAGCTGCGTTTTATCTGGAAAGAATAAAAAGCATATAATTAGTGAGACATGATGTTATAAATAGGTATACAATGTTACCTCAAAATTATAATGTTGTTAACCAAAATAAAGACTACGCACAAAACTTAGTCTAGAATTCATATAGGTACTTAAAGACGCTGACAGAAACTTAGGGTTAAAACATGACAAAAGCGGCCGCCATCGGTCAAATGGATGGGTAGGCCTAATAAATATTCTACAGAATTGTCAAAACGTCGAAAAAGTTCGAAGATAAATCTATATATTATTATAATAGAGACTTACAAGTAATTAACATGTAGCGATGAAACTCTTCTGCTTAGCGGTGCGGCACGGAGTAGGTATATTAATATTTTTTTTTAACTTGCCACTATAAGATAATCACGATCAGTGTGCTTTCTTCAGAAACTCAAGACGACAACTGGTGACTCTCTATCATTGCTTCAATAATTGTTATTGCTTTGGTTTGTGTTTATGTTTACAAACCGCAAAACAATCTCTGACAATACATTGTTGTCTTCTGACTGTACGCAAATAGGTACAAGAAATTAATAGTTCATCGTTATAACTTCTCTCCGCCTGCCAAGCTAAACAGCTAACACAAAATAGTATATCTGTTGCAAAGATTTATTTAATTTGTCCACAAGCAGAAGAACCGACTGAAATAAAGCGTGTTAAAGAGAGAACTATAAGTTAGTGACTCTGAGCACTAATCTAATATTTTTTCTGTGCACAAACTTTTGACTTAGTCATGTAATTCATTCAATACGTTGATATTATTGTATATAATTATTACAATTGACTGATTCAACAACCG
Organism: Pandemis corylana; assembly: GCA_949127965.1. Taxonomy (NCBI): domain Eukaryota; kingdom Metazoa; phylum Arthropoda; class Insecta; order Lepidoptera; family Tortricidae; genus Pandemis; species Pandemis corylana. The sequence continues at coordinate 22,085,103 of OX421850.1, forward strand.
TACTAACCTTCTCTAATTTCAGCAAATTCATCTGTTTATTGACAAAAGATTACCACTGCAGTGCATAAAATTAAACTAAGTGCCTTGCATTTAGTTGTTTAAATTAGCGTGCGGCTTTGGCTGTTATTTGTAATATTTATTGCAGTCAAATACTAACGGACGCAATCATTCGTTTTTGTTTTTTGTCGAGAAATACTTAAATAAGGGCTCGCACAGGTGCTTGTGATGGTTATGTCTAATTACTAAACAAAATTATTTTGGTAGGTGAAGGCACCCGCATACTACATGGGCACTCCTGCGCCCAGTACGCTGCCGCGCGGCGGCTCGCTGCTTCGTGCCTTCTCGCCCGCCGCGCCGCCCGCGCCTGCCGACCGCACCAGCACGCTCCCAGGCACCGGTATGTTCCACACTCTCGCACTGGTCAGCCACCTCGGCACGGGTCAGCATCAACAACCAAACATAATACAGGGATGATTTTATTTGAAGGGTTACAATGTTATTAAGCGGAGCTTAGTTCAAGGCCTCTATCATAAACGAGGTATAGATGGCGTGTGTGCGTAGGTCCGGCCACTCCCGCCAAGCCCGTGCGCACGTACTTGGCGGGCAGCGGGTCAGAGCGCGTCTGCGCGCGCGCCGCCTCCGCCACCCGGGGAGTCGAACAGCTCTACACTATCCCGGGTACGACGACTGAGCAATTTCGATAATGTGTTGCTTCAATCACTTAATTTGCTTGGCGCTTGCTGTCTGTATATTTGAATACCGTACCTACTACATAAATGCCTAAAGCATAAGTAAAATTTATAGTACTCGCTGTTATGAGTTATGAGTGGCGCAAATGTTATACCTATTTATGTAGTGTTATTTTCAATATAAAAATAGCTACATATTTTACTACATAAATCTCGTGACACTGTGTTTAGAAACCCTTTTTGACATTAAAGTTTTTCGTGATTTTATTTAAGCATTGATTGACTATTCGTTTAAACTGAACAGGGTAAGTTAATTGCGATCAGCCGATAGGTCAAGAGGTTTTTTTACTAACGTAAAATAAACCTTAAGTCTAAGCAACAAAGATCCAAATAATTATAATTGTATATAATACTTACGACGTTTCGTCACAAGACGTGCGAAAGCGTTCGATAAACAAAAGAACTACCTTCGTTTCAAAAAGATGTCATTCTATTTGAGGAACAGGGTAATAATGGAGTCGCAATTAAGTATATAACTCGATTTTTTTTTATTTGACAGATATTTACAAATTTTACATGAATTTTAATAATTAAGCCTATCTACGTTCCACTGCTGGACACAGGCTTCCTTCAACAACGAGAGGGATTGGGCCATAGTTCCCACGCAGGCCCAGCCAGGCAACAGCCGTAGTAGCCTAGTTGTTCGACCTACCGCCTCTCAAGCAGAAAGTCGTGGTTTCAAACCAGGCCTCGCACCTCCTAAGTTTTTCGGAATTTATGTGCAAAATTTAATTTGAAATTTACTATAAGCTAATGGTGAAGGAAAACATCGTGAGGAAACCTGCACAGATCGGCGAAGAACTTAAATGATGGCTGTGAAATTATCCGTTTATTAATTACCCTTAAATAAATTTAGTCTATACTAATATTATAAAGAGGAAAAATTTTATTGTTTGTTTGTTTGTTTGAATTGAATAGGCTCCGAAACTACTGGGCAGATTTCAAAAATTTCACTGAGTGACATAGGCTACTTTTTACCGCGGGAAAATACCTTTTCCTACGGGAAAATTAATTTACCGCGGGCGAAGCTGCGGACGGAAGGCTAGTTTGTTATATAGCTGTCTTTTAGAGCAGTTTTTTGCCTGAGAGGATTCTTTTTTACATATATTTGGCTATTTCCAGTTATGTCGAATTTGGCAAAATGAATCGAACGTATAGCAGATTTTTGTAAGGCCTGTAAAGTTCTTCTTCTCTTTCTCTCGCGACAATAGTTATCCATTCCGCACAGCAAAAAGGGTCACTAGGAAATGTACAAAAAGACACAATGTATAGTTTATTTTAAAACGAGAACTACTCCATGAATTTCTTGTTCTAAAACCATCGATTATTGTCAAGATGGTGGGTCATCATTGGCCAAATAATAAATTATTGATTTTAAAATGTAAACTGCAAATTTTTACGTACTTTATGAAATACTGACTTGTACTTATACTTAAAGAAAGATATTCCTTCCGAAACCTTAGTGTTTCGGTGGCATTTTTTGCAATTTTTGAACGCACATTGTGGCATTTGACACGTCCTCACGTTGGCCGAGGTTGGCGCATACTGTCAGAAATAAGGCCACAAATTTATTTTGTGGCCTTATTTCTCGGAGCCGTTTTCATAGCTATTACCGTGAATCTAGTGGTATTGTTGATCGAAGTAGCTATGAAGAATAGTTTCGGTTAGGTTAGGTTCATTTATAATTTTCCTGAATAGTCGATTCGTTACTTTTATTTAGTATAAATTCGACCAAACATATTACATTAGACCAAAATATTGTGCCTCCAAGTTTTTGTAGGTAATTAATTGTAATTATTTAAAGCTATATTTAAAAACTGCACTTCATGTTTTATCTTCGTAACCGGTCGTATTATTAATTTAACATGATATATTTTATTGAGATTATTGGCCGCTGTAATGATCGTTAATGTAATAACTATGGAGCGTGTGCGATTGCGTGTGCAGGGCACGCAGGCGAAGGCTACATGTCGTCGCCAGAGCGCGGCTCCGTGCGCGCGCCCTACGAGGACCCCTACTACACGCAGTTCCTGGGGCCCTCCCCGGGCCGGCCCAACATCACCCCCGTCATCGACGAAGAGTCCAGGTATGCTTTCACCATTCATGCTATAAAAATGTTATTACTCGCATTCTCATTGTTATGTAAACTCGCTCGTGTTTGTTTTAAGCGAGGGCGTCATAATTGACGAGGCGTACCAAATGTACAGCGTGGCGCCCATCGGTGGCGCACCACGGCCTATGCCGCGCCCGCCCTACGACGCCAGGTAACACGGGCTGTGACTACTCTTACCGTATATTAATAGAAATTCTCTTACTCGTTTTCAAATTTTGTTCTGTCTACTTTAACTAAGAAGGAAGAAAATTTCAAACTCGTCACAGTAACTACGACTTTCAGAACACAATTACTAATCTTAAATTCCTTGCTGAGCGATATTGTGGCCACAATACCTAGGTTATATTCATTTAAGTTATTAGTTATAAAGCATGGCGATATGAAAGCTGCAGCGAATAAAATTTGAATTTCGTGGTTGTAAATAAAAGATACTATGCTCAAATCGTGGCTTTCCAGACTTAACCCCCAAGTGGAGGATATACAACGTCTTAGAGTTGAAAAAATGGAGCGGCAGCTGGCCAACTTGACCGGACTAGTGCAGAAGGCGTTGCAGGTGCCGGGCGCGGCGGGCGCGGGCGCCGGGCCCGCCTCGCCCGCGCCCGCCGCGCCCGCCGTCGCGCCGCGCCAGCAGTTCCACACCTACCAGGCCAGGAATGCCACCCAAGGTAAACTTTGTGACGCCCCATCAACACATAAGCTTAACATGTACTCGTCAGTGTGTTTGGTCGTAACCATACAAATACAACTTCTCAATGTATACATAACCATGTTACTTGCAACAATTATGACGAAGAGACCAATTCTAGTAAGATAAAATATTATTTGGTACACAAAAAAATGTTCGGAGGTTAGTTGGTTAATGTGGCTTGCGTTTTCCTGCACTCAGATGCCGCGCGATTTCCCAGCAACGACAGACCTCCCAAATTAGGGAGAGACAAATTTCGTAAGTGTGACCTGTCGCGGCCCAGATCTATAAGCAGAACGCTAATGTATTGTTAATGTCAACATTGTACAACATTCTCTTAAAATATGTACTCATAGCTGCAGTCAGTTATTCATCTTTCAACACAATAACCATAAATACATAATATATCAATTGAGTAAGTACCTAATATTTATGGAAAATTACTATGACACATTTATGGTTTAATTTCTTTGAGCATTTCTGTAGTTGATATTTTTATGCCTTACATTGTTTTTGACGGTGATCACGAAGATCCGTTCATCTCGTTTTGTAACGTAATTACTCCTCGCCGATGTAAGATGTAATAACGGCAACCACAAAGTTGTGGTTGTACATTCTATTTCCTAGCGAGTAAGTTAATGAAAAACTGTTAGTGATGAGCTTCCGTGCAGCGGTTCATGCGACTAGGAAGCGTCGCTTTCTTAGTTAGGTATGTACGAGTACCTACTTAAACAAGATAAAATTACCTACAAGGTACGACCATCTATTGGCATTTAAATGCATAAAACACCAAGATGTATTTCTGTATATGAGTAAAATAAAACTTTACACAATAAATCATAACAACACCGCTCAAAACACGAAAGTTAAATATAATATTATGCACTTTCTGTGACGTGACATTAGCAATTCATTTTGCATTTGCAGTTATAGTTACCATTCATTATCACGCCGAACGCTTGCTTGCTCAGTCGTGTGTTTTTTCTTATTTTCAACTTACTTTTGGTAAACTATTGTATTGGGTTTTTATTCATTCATTTTGTCGATGAATGTGCACTTACATTTGGTCAATATTCATAATTTTACACTCACCTAATACAATCGTTTCGTCATAATTAAAAAGTTATCATTGTGGTAAGTTCAAAAGCTTGTTTGAGCTACGTTTACGATGCCCTACTGCACAGGACAGGGAAGCTTTCAATATGTAGTTGGTAATGAGGATTTCCTAGCAATCACAGTAATATAATACTAGTACCTAGATAGTATTAGTGTCAGCTCAGTTTGGCTTTCGACACTGATGTTATCGAGAAATAGTCAACTCTCAGAAAACCCTCATTGCTGAGTCACGTGGAACATTTAAGTAGCATCGCGCAGTAATAAGTTGTTAGTCGAATATTGATGTTCAATTTAGATTATCAATTCACTGCTATGTCATACTAGAATTGTATATTGTATAGATGAATACCTGCAAAAAAACATGGAAACAATTCATTTTATTTGGGTTGCTTTGTCTGAGTTAATATCTTAGCAACAAGCATTTTTTTACGAGAGAGAGTTTTTTATGGTCAGTTTGCAATCAAAAAACCATTATATTGGAAATTCTACATTGTATTATTGGTTACTAATGAATTTATCTCAGTGACATAAATATACCCGTCAAATAAATTTTCAACTACTTTTCTTTGGATATCTACCTATTAGACCTAGATTAAGAGTGTGTTGGAATTGTACTGAAAATTATTTCAAAATTTGAATTTCAATGCCACTTTTGTATTAATCATGTCACCTAAATACTTGCATTACGCACATTTTCAAAAACTGTTCACAAATAACGTACCAAGAGTAAACATGACATTGAGCACCCAACGCTATTCCACTCATGCAAATTACTTTTTCTTTGGAGAAAATTCACTTAATGAGCTATCATGGCACATATCCTTTATAGTCTTAACGAATTCAACACCTCTAGATGCGTACGATTGTTAGACTTAGAACATTCTGAAAAAACTTTTGAACTTTTAAAATAAAGAATGCATAAACGTCCTGTGGCTTGTTGCTCATTGATTCAAGTTTAGAGAGCTTATCGAAAGAGCGCAAGTATTTGAACTGTAAGTATCTGCTTCTCACATTATTGAAAAATAACTGAAAAGAAAATAATTTGTGGTTTCAGAAAAATCAGTGTCATTTGAGAAATCGGTATCCTTTAGCGATGACCCACCAGATATGAACTCACCCATTCAACATTCGCCCCAACATTCAGGTATGCATATAAATTATAATTTTATGGTATGTTACCCAAGTAGTACTTATTGGGTTCATAGATTTGGGTAATTTGTAGTGTTGAACACTATTGATGCAGAATGACATAGTTATGTAAAGTCGGTATTCACTGGTGGCGGTTCTTAAATCTATCTAGAACCCTATCCTACTTGATCAGCATATAGCAAGCGTAGACCCATGGGATAAGTCGAACGTTATAACAAAAACCTAAGTATAGACTTGAGAACTCGAGCTGTCCGCAACTCTACCTTTAAATTTTCCTAATTGAACCAGGACTCTTACTTAAATCCCTTTTTCTGGCATAATATCGCGGTCTTCTACATTATTCCCGTTCATTTTATATTTTTTAAGCTAAACTAAATAGGTACTACTACATTCTGAAAATACCGTCCACATCCATAATAATAATATGAATTGAATCGTGTACTTTTATGGGCCACAGTGGGTTACAATTATTGATTTGAAGACAAGAATATATTTGTTACAAACCAGTTAAATACACCTTAAGAACAACTCAAAGCAATGTAATAGAACAGATAAGTAACATTCAACTATCATTGTTTAGTGTTCCCCAATTGTAATTATAAATTATCATGAGTCATTGTCATATGTATTTCTTTTAGTACCTAGCTCTTATGTTTAGTTATCATGAAGTTATGTTTGTAATGATTGCCCTGACTAAAGTGAATTGAATATATTCACCTGTATTATTATCCACTTTACTTTTGGTTTAGGACCGACCTCCTGTGCTGTAATTCTGTCTCTCTTGTCACTCATAGATAAGATCATAACCATGTTCATAATTCTTGTATTTGATTTCTTTCCGCTTACTTCTTTGCCATAACAAGCTGATACAAAGCCAACAAAACCGGCAATCAAGTCGTCGACATTGCCGAGGACCTCGTCACAAGGTAATTTTATGAAGTATGTTTTATTTAGGAGGAATTAAAAGCGGTTTTTATTTGTTTTATACTTAAAATATTAATTTTGAACATAAAAATTGTGTTAGTCTCTGAACCAAATAATAGAAGCGGACTAACCAGCTTTTATTTTATATTAAGTTGCAATATATATATGTACTATTGAGATAAAAGAGACACAAAAAATTACTCGTAAAGTTATTTTATTCATACCTAACTAATTTATTCGAGTAAGGTCAGTCAGGATAAGTTCGACACTGTGGGCGGCTGATATCAAACTAATCTTAAAATAATACAAATGCACTATTTTTATTGCCTGAATTTAAAAAATAGTAGTTTATTAAAAAATATTATAATTAAGTAAAAAGCTTCTAATAACTTTTGCGTAAATTTGCTCCTTTGCAATAATGTTTAAAATGAATTCAGCATGGGCAAAGTTAGCTTGAAAAGTATATACGGCTCGGACCCTGACTGGTCTTACTGTTTAATTGGCCTAAAATCGCTGTACATAGTAGAAATGCTACATTTTGGAATGGGTTTAACTTAGCTGGTCTGAACATATGTGAATTTTAATGTATTGTCATTAAAAACTTGCAGAGCGCGACCGCTTGAAGCCAGCGCCGCCGCCGAAGCCGGCCGGGCTGGTAGGTCAACAGCTGACGTTGGTCAACCAGAAGATATACACCATCAACGTCACGCCCGACTTCTTCAACGATATGCGCGTGCTTCAGAAGCAAAGCCGTGACCTACGGATTGAGGTCAGTGAAATGATACATTTTATTACTCTATGCGAAATATTTATGTATTTATGCTACGATCGACTTTGCACATTCAAAAATTGCTCTGGCGAATAACAAAAACCATATTTTCTTTATTGCGACTACCTTCATTGCCTATCGCATTAGTCGCTACCCATTTGCTTTTCAGACCCGAAATTTGCGTCGTTCGACGCTGTCCCACGCCATCCAGATGCGGCAACTTATGGCTGATACGATCGTGAAGATCGGCGCGCTCGCCGCCAGCTTCTACGAGCGAGACCCTGAATCGGTACAAGATCCAATATTGCATTCTTTTATGTTGGTTTGAATATAAGATCACTTCGTTGTCCGTGCGCCTGTTTGTCCGTCGACTCATTCTCAGGAACGCGTCAAGTTCAAATTTGTATGAATCTCTTAGGGCTATAGTCTCTTCCTACTAAAAAACGCACTCTTACTATTACAACTGCAAAAAAGTAAGATTCTAAATTCACGCGATCAAAGACCTAAAAGAAGATAAAGTCTTGCAAATAACGTTGGGTATCAAAACCTATAGGGTAGGTTACCTACCTATTGACATAGAATTATGAATTTGGGGATTAGTACCTGACGCCTCTCAACAAAAATGAAAGGAAAAGTTTGAAAACAACAAACCCCCAAAGAATAATGTTTAAAACTTTCGTAGTTTTCATTTAGGTTTAATAACAACTTCCAAACTTCCGGAACTTTAATAAAGTAATTAAAAAGCATATGTACGTTATGTATGTATATAGTATATGTACGTTAGTAAAATACCGGTAATTTGACAGCAAAAAATTACTTTGATTTTCCCACACGCTCTTGGCTGGTTTTTTTATGATTTTCAACATTCTAATCCCATATTATCATAAACAAGTTATTTATAGGCTATTAGGGATATTGTTACAATAATTATGTAGGTATAAAACAAATACCTACCAAATAAAATACAACTACCCACCCATATATGGAATGGGTTATTACTCGTTACTTAACTGGTCTGAACATAAACAATCTATCACTTTTATAATTGATGCATATTTCCAGCAACTAACTCGCGAGGAAGAAATCTATCGACAAGACATGTTATTGCTGGAAAACGATTTGTATGAGCTGGAGGCTACCGTGGAGCGCCTGCGCGGCCAAGCTGCTAACAGGTAGGTGCATGTCGACAAGTCTAGCATATAGACAGGCCTGTATTCATTTACCTCTGATTGTACCTAATAATCCTGTAACTGGTCACTTCTTATACTAAATGTACATGAAAAGTGGCAAAGATTCTTGTGATAAACTGGAAGGGGTTACAATCTACCACACTCACTTGTAGATTGACTTGTAGAATGACTTCAACTGATCTTATTCTGCTATCAACTGAAAAAGTTTCGCCAGGATGTGAATTTAAAATAAACAATGCTGTAAAGAAGATGTTTTTGGTACATAGCTATGTCGTGTCTGCAGAGAGACGCGCGTGAACATGGCTGACATCGAACGAATCGCCATGGTGCTGTCCAAGAGCAGCAAAACGGTCGCCGACTGGAAACTCAAGTTCCCGATACTGCAAGACACCATGAAAGTTAAATTGGCATCGGAAATGGAAAAGGTATGCCTTGAGAGACTCTTATAATTGACTATTTACGCGTCGAACAATCGCGCATAATATCTGGATTTATAGTCTCTTGGCTGAAAATATTTTACAGTGACTTTCGCCATGTCTCTAAATGCGACGGGATCACTCTTTAAAAAAATATGATATTAAAATTACAGGTCGTCCGCAAAGAAAAAATGCTGGAAGAGGAACCAGAACGACTTGAGCTCGCTCTACGTCGTTGCAAAAAACTCACAGGCACGTTAGTGACGCTGAAAAGGTACATAGTTTACAAGTTTATTCAATACTAGCATCTGCCCGCGACTTCTTCCGCGTAGACTTAGCAATTCGTTTGCATTTTATCTATTCTGTTACGTGGGTCTATGCGACAATTAAACTATATTTAACTACTAGTTTCTGCCCGCGACTTCGTCTGCGTAGAAATATACATATAAACCTTCCTATTACCCGTAAGGGATAAACACGTGATATATGTATGTACGTAACCTTCCCCTTGAATTACTCTATCTATTAAAAAAACCGCATCAAAATCCGTTGCCTAGTTTTAAAGATCTAAGGGACATAGGGACAGACAGACAGACAGAAAAGCTACTTTGTTTGGAAATTTTCAACGTCAATAGTGATGTATCGTGAATAGTGTCCAGGGTACCACCCCCTTCGGAATCTCGTACCCCTTCCCCTCTCTCAGGGCGTGGGGCGCATCCGGGATAGGTGCAATACTGCCGCACTTTTCGCCACCTCCAGGCCGTGTCCCCACACGGCGGGAGGAGTTACTTAGTGGGCAGCTGCAGAGCTAACCCCATCAGCTTCCCCGCACCCTGATCCTCATATGCCCGAAGGCCCCTCAAAGCGCCCGAAGGCCCCGCCAAAGCGCCACCACATCCCAGGTACCCTCTGCTATGCCCCTAGAGGCCAGAGGGATACTGGGAGCAGCACTCAGGGTACCTAAGCACCCGCCGCAAGTCGGGCACATGACTTGCGACAGGTGGGTCCCATCCCTCGAACTATGCAATTTTCCGGGATAAAAAGTAACATATAACCTGGCCAGTGATTTTCTGAACAGATTAGTAAAGTTTCCATCAAAATCCGTTCTACCGTTTTCACGTGATGCGCTTGTAAATATACAGACAAACAGACAAAAATTCTTAATACTGTTGGAACGTGTTCTGTTATCGATTCTAAGTATACCCAGTCAATTTCTTTCTAAATATCTTCCATGTACATACAGACTTTCGACCTTCTTCAGCTTTATTACTATATGTGCCTATAGATTTTGCACTAATTTGGAAAGTACTTAACCGACTTTTTCCGTTATTGTTATTTAATTAACTTAAATAATTCCAGTGTCTATTTAAAAAGGAGTACATAAATGTTTCAGGCTAGCATGCGTCCAGGAACAGCGCCTGCCGGCGGCAGACGGGCGCGCGTCGCCGACCTCCTCGCAGAGCTCGTGCGCCGCCGTCTCGTCCGAGGAGGGTGTTTCCGACGCCTGCGTCGCTGCTCCGCCCTCCAACAAGGTATCCGTCGCAGCGCCATTCCTCACTCACCATACCAACCAAAATGCTCCTTCCACCTATGGCAAAAATAATTTTCACTTCTCATAAGCTTAAACGTAGCGAATCGATAGAAACTTATTTCGTGCCATATCATAAACCACTACCTACTTATATTAAAAGCGCCTATTACACTTAACCCGTCAATAATTAAAAACGATCTTGTTTACAGGTTTCTGTTTGAAAGGGCTCCTTTATTTTAGAAATATTCATACTTTCAGACGCTATATCTCGTATAGTAAAAGTACGCTTAACAATTGCAGGTTTGCCAAAAGTTAAAATTTGCATTTTTTTCCAGTCTTCGGATAATTTCGTTAAACGATATTCTGTTTCATTTGCTCCCCATATCACCTATAGCAACTTATTGGGTAGTATCTATTAGTAGATTCCGCTTTGTGAGCAAGTACATAGGTACGCATGCGCCCCATACCTTAGTACCCTTACTATTGCGGCGCGCCGCGGCACAAGTGCTGGCGCAGGCGTTGCAGTCGCAGCTAAACACGACGCTCCAGCCTGTCTGACTTTATTTATGTATTGAAATTGATATCCATAACTTAATGAACTTACAAAAATAAAACTTACGTTAAGTCAGGACAATGTTTATGCACCTTGATTTTTCGTAAACTGTCTCGATAATATACTAATATTTGGGCAGTTTGACCATTATTAGTAATTCTTCCAGTTTCTCTGTGGTGACAAATACAAAACGGGGCATCTCTTTCCTGACAAACATGTTAATGCAGTAGGTACATTATTTTAAGGGTAAGCTATTCGAATTCAAGACATAGTAAGAACGGAAAACTTCGCTACAATAGACGGTATAAGTAAGCAGTAGTCCAATCTTAGGACTTATTCCAGCTGGAGACAAAGGACTGAGTGAACATTGAAATAGAGTGTGAGCAGTATTGGCTGCCCCGCCGGCCGCGGTGCGCCGACGCATTAGCGTAACTACGCTTCTCCCCAAATGCATGCATTTTTGTCATTTTGTGAAGTAGCTTTAGATAAATCTCTATTTAAAAGGAACGCTTTGTGACCAAAGCACTTATAAACTGTTGCTTTTTTAAATATTTCATTTAGATGACTATTTTGTCTACCTATTTACTAACGATATGTTGATCCACAGAGCTGTGGATGACTACGCATTGTGCTATGATCGTTTGTAAGTTTGTTTTCTTGTATGTATTCTGGGTATTATAGAGACGATTGGTTATTCAAAAAATTTAGATGTATGCAGTTCAGTGATTAAAACGCAAATTACACTATTTATGTAATTAAAAATACAAAATTGGCATAACAAAATTAACACTACCCAATACCCATAATTGTAACGAATATAATTATGTACTTTACGTCACGCTCTGTCCTCAGGAGGTTTAGCTATTATTTTGTCACAACTTGAGCTCTAAAAGTGCTTTCTTGTAGCCTCACGAAGCGGGAATAAGTAAAACGCATCGATCGTTTTATACTCTAGTTATAACACCCGCCGTTCGTAAATGTGCGAAAAAACAATTTTCAAAATCGCTTTGAGAGATATTATTTAATTCATGAATACTTCCGACCATGACTTATGGATGCCAGACATGGGTATTAACTGCTCAAAAATACGAAAAAAATTACAAATAATGTCAGAACAACCTGGAAAAGAGTGTGTATACTAAATGTCAAGCGAAGGGATAAAGTAAAATTAAAACAAATCAAAACAAAAACAAAAATCGCGAACATGTTATAGATACACTATGAGAACACTGAGATGGAAATAATAATATAATAATAATTCATTTATTTGGGACATAGCCCTCATTCGCCTTCGATCCAGCGACGCAGACGGTCTCGTAAACCAACCCCCTTGCTGCAGTTGATCCTCATAGTTCACGTCAAACTTAATATCCTTATACAGTTTCTTACGTTAATTTATTGTAAATATTCCATTCCCTTTTGATATCTTACGTTGGTGTGCCTATCCAGAGTTTGTTATTCTACGGAGCCACAGGAGGCGCATCTACAGTCTTATAAGTAGAAGAAATGAATTGAAATGGGCTAAAATAATTTCGGAATGGTATTCCAGAGAGGGAAACAGGAAGAGGGGACTACCTACCTCTTTGAAGATAGGACTATGACCTTGAAGCGATCGCAGGAACAATGTGAGTAAGGAAATGTCATGATCGAAAACCATCGAGAGATTTGGGGAAGGCATTTGCTAAGGCAAAACAATCTGTATCGATGTCTCCAGAATGAAATAAATAAATATGTAATATGTATGTTCTAGATTGTTAATAAAGGCTGCAATTATAAGTACTTAAATGCCTAAAAATGACAGAGTGTGACGAAAACTTAAACAGAATACAATTCAATTTAAGCAATTATTTTGCACTTATCCTGCAACCAATGCACATTCCGTAAACGTTGCGTTCTTTGATTCTCGCTTCAGGAAAACAATGCCAATTTTAATACAATTTTAAAACATTAAATATGATAACAAAAAATAGCAGTAGATGGACCTGCCATTTTATGTCACTACCGCATCTAAATCTGTTTGCTATCTTTTTTAATTTAAAGCAAACTTTGTTGATAATAAAAGTTTCAAGTAGGCAAAGCAAGTTTTATGAAGCAAGTTAGTAAAATAAAGCTTTTAAACACGCCTATCTTAAAATTTTTGTTTCAAACAGTGTGCAGGGTGCTAAGCATGCGTCGACGTAGCTGCCGTCTATTATTTCTAATAATGGACTATTTTACCCAATTAGCGTTACACACAAGGGAGTGATGCATTATACCTAGATTTTCATACCCGTACAAAAAAAATAGTATCAATATTTAATTTGTCTTAAAAGTGTTTAAAACGAAGTGATAAGAATTTTTCCGAAGTAAGTAGGTGTTTTCCGAACGTAAGTTTTTTAGTTTCCAATTTGAGTCAAATTTTGGGCTGGATATGCCCTAAAGGTCAAAAATCAAGGATATAGTATATACTTCTTTGGGTTTCTCTGACTTAGGTAGGTAAAATCAAACATTGTATCAAAAACAACTTTTACTGAATACTGTATATATATATCAACGAAATAAAATTGTTGGTAGGTATTTAATAATACTTTGCTACCTGCTTGTATGATTGGTGGCCTCTAGGCAACGCTGGGGATATTATGCATTACATAAAGGTACATGTCATTATGGAAAATCCGGCCCTGTTCTACTGAAATTGAGTACACTCATCAATGTTGTGTATAACTCTTACAAAATGATAAAAGTTTACTAAAACCAATTTACTTACGAGGACATAACAATGAAAACAATAGATTTATACGTAAATGTTATATATATCTAATTACAGGGCAACTTCATATTGAAAATAAAATTATGTCATGTATTTTCCTGTATCTAAACAGAAGTATAAACCTTTTCCACACCTAAACGTAAGCTTTATATTAGATACCAAATGCCTCTTGGTTTGCTTCTGACGCTACCTACCACTGAGTAGAAATGGTATTTACAGCGGTTATATTTTAATATTTCGCTGTAAAATAGTAGGAGTACAAAATAGGGATAACAAAATATCTATACAGCACAAATAACAAAACCATTTTTATTTAACTTTACCCTATCTTATGTCAGCCATTGTATACTTACGATTTCAATTTGTATTAAGATCATGTAAGACTAGTTTTTGAATTCTATTTTCTAGTATAAATGAATATTATACGTGTCAATTTGTCAAGTGGTTTTAACATTGGATTTCGTGGTCTTTTTTCTGTGATGGTACTCGTCAGTTCGCGTGGAAAGACAGCCGATACTTCAGAGAAGCGATAGTTATTAACGAGTAATGATTCTCTTCGTAATAATTATACCTATTACTATTATTAATTTACTTACTACGTATTAACTTTTTGATTCCTTTTTTATTCCACGTTGTTATGTTTAATTTTTAATCTTTATTATTTAAAGTATCGCTGATTTTGCTATTGTGATGTAGGCATGTTGGTGCACCTAATGGCAACACTGCGCTTTAGCTAAATTTACCCTAAGATCGCTTCTCAAAAAGAAAATCGAGTCATAATTAATATTCTCATCTTCTTACAGTTCAGACCGTTTTGAATGAAGCGGTATGCATGGAAATTTAGTATTTTGCAATAAATCATTTTATTGAACTGTAAATAATGAACTTAATCAATCAAATGGCTGTTTGAAAACGATGCTGTAAAAGCAACAAGTCCTTGGCGGCTTTAAACATTCCGTTAGTCCGATCTACTACAACGAGCGCGTTTTCTCAGAGTCATTACCGGGCGGGCGCTCACTTGAAAGACTTCGGCGTCACTATGGCGCAGTGGGCCGCTCGTTGATTTTATATACAGTGAAACCTGGATAACTGGGACTTCAAGGGACCTGCGAAATAGTCTCACTTAAAGAGGTATTCCACATACCCAGTGTCTCAGATAGCCAGGTATAAATTAATATCTGTCTCATTTACAGAGGGTCCCATTAATAGAGGTGAAAATAGAGGTTACTATAGTTATAGAGGTGCGACTATGAAATAAAATAATGTGTAGTAAAAACATATACATACCTACATGAGTAAATAAAACAGGTAGTTCACAAAAATAATCAAGAAGTTTTTTTTAATATAAATAGTACAAAACCGCACGTAAAGGCCGGCCTTAATTTCGTCATTTTTCAAAAAGACGCCGATTACAACAAAACAAAACAAAACCTGAGGTCATTGAGGCACAAAATTAGCTAAATTTAGTAAATAAAACGAAAATTAAAATATGTAGTGCCAGTTACAGAGGTGATAAAATTTTGTCTCAGTTACAGAGGTTATTGCCAGTGAAATTTAAAGGAAACAATTTAGAAAAATTGTTCCTTATAATATAATCTCAGTAAAAGAGGTAAAATACACTGGATGTCTCAGTTAAAGAGGTAACAATGACGATAAAATCGAAACAAGAATCCCAGATATAGAGGTTTGTTTTGTCCCACTAACAGAGGTAATTCAGTGCTAAGGTGTCGGGACCGCAGCATGAGTTCCAGCTATGGAGGTTTCTCACTTATCCAGGTCCCACTTAACCAAGTTTCACTGTATTATTACATTTTAATATTGTGGTATAAATCTGTAGAAATGGATGATTAACATGCATTATCAATACCTAGGCTTAATTAAAATGAAATCTACGAAAGCATACTTTGTTGTATCGTTACACAATGGCAAAAAGTAAATAAGTATTATAATGGATAGCATTAAAACGCACTGGAGTCCAATGACTTGCTGAATGTACCGATAGCTTCATAATTCCAGCGTGATTCTGTATTTTCTATTGTGATAGGTACTTTTTCCCGGTGTATAATGATGCATAATGCATTTCATTTTATTTTTAAGTCTTTACCCAACTTACGAAGCACGATACTTTTTTAATTTTATTATACTTACTATATTCAAGTACTCGTAGGTTCATTGATCCTCCATCGCTACATTTCGCATGAATATGTTTTGGGGTGATTTTTTTCGAGCAATAACTTATCACTCACAAGATTTTCAAGGACTCTTGCTATCCTTTTTATCCCCAGGCGGACGTCGGTAGCTAAATGTAGCTGCGTAAGTTTAAATACACATATAACTTCTTGATTCAAAAGAAAGTATTTGAAACCTTCGTTGTCTATGTCATTGTATATCCATGTCGAAGTCCGCCTGAGACTAAAAGAGACTTAGGATAATTATGCACATCACGCGATTAGTAACACAAGTAACTAGAGCATTGATATAAAATTGTACGTAATGATTCAGTATCTTTGTAAGGATCGCATTAAAGTTGTACAGCCAAAGGCACTTACGTAGTATTTAAGTGTATGTATTAGATAAAGTAATTGTGTAAACCTGAAACATCGAAATAAGTAAGAGCCAATCATTCAGTAAGTATTTAAAAGTGAGGCTCTTGTTACTAAACTATAATAAGACCTTTTAGGAGAGAAAAAACACCGAATGTGTGGTGGTACAAATTAAGAAAATGTAAATTTGTCATTTTTACCATTTCGACCATTCTTATTTTATTTTGTTCGTTTCTGCCTACCTAAGTATACAATGCATGTATATAATGACTCTCCTGATAGATGGAACTGTAAACGGAACAGCGTTTCTTACAATGTTTGATACACACTGGCATATTACGAAATATCATTGGCCTAAACTTGAGAATATAAACCTTATTTGTTGAAGATTCATTCACTTTAAATATTTTTGTTGCTATCGTACTTTGCATAAATATCTTATGGTACGTTTAAGACCGCCTTGCAGCAAACATAAACCAACAACAGTTTATTGTGTCAAAATATATGTTTAAAACTGGCAAACATAAACCAAGATTATCGATTCAATTTTGGTTTAATTGTTTGCTGCAAGTGGCCCTAACAATAAACACTACTGTCATCTTTACGTTGTTTTACTTTAATATTGACATTAGATATCTACTCGGAGGAATAAGACTGTAAACTTGCCTCTTTTCGATAATAGAAAAACACGTAAAGGTGGCCAGCTTTGTACCATTTCGGTATTTGATCGAAACGCGGCAAACCGGAGTATTGCGCATGTCCTTAGCCCTAGTGCTTCATGACAATTAGTGCATCCCGCTGTTTTGTTTTTGTTGCAGCGTGCACTCGATAGCAGGAGCAGCTCGCAACCTAGTTCTTCGGGATTAGAATTCTTTTAAACCACTTTTTCAACTTACTGTGGAAACCTCCTTTTACTACTAACTTAATTTTAGTCATTATAATCAGTCCGTTCCTCTTTTGTTTTGCATTCTTATCACCTTTCACCTTGGTATAAAGATGTACCTATCAGGCACCATCACACAAGTTCTAATTGGCTATTAATTTGATTATTATATCAAAAAGTGATACTGTAATGGATCACTGGAAACAGCAGCACAGGTAATTTTATACATTTATATATCCGCTTTTATGTAGATTTTGTTATAATAGCTCAAAAACCTTGTCACGTAAATTTTGCACTTGACCTACTTGCAAAAATATTATTTTTCACTTATTTAAAGTAACTAGTTAAAGCAGTTCACTTAAGCTTAGCATTAGATAGTTCGTTCAGTAGCAATGTCACTCTGACATTCGCTTTCTCAGTATTTAGATACCTACTTTAACTGTATTTCGTAAATCAGTTATACTAGTCGACACAATTTTTTGACTAATGGCAAAATCACCACAATTGTTAAGAGTGAAACCATTTTTACATTAAAATATCACTTTTATGCATCTAATAATCACAAAATTTAACGTTTGTTTATTTTAGTACTTACTATCTATTTCTTGTATGTCACATTTGAAATATATTACTTATTTGAATCGTAAAAGTATCGTCTTCGCCTACCAGCCCTCCCCGAGCTAACTGCCACGTTTTGGTTTTTATTACCTCATTATGGCCTCTGGACTACTTTTTGCTTTTTGTTGCAGACTAATTTTTTATGAAAATAGTACTAAAGTTTCATGCTTAAACAATCACATCAATGATAAAAATTATTATAAGAATTAAAAAATATTTACATTATTCAGCAACAGAAAGTCCTTTTATTTCTATTTTGTTCTACCCGGGTATGACTGTACAAAAACTAATTTTAGTTTTACCATTTATGTGTATTTAAGTATTTGTTTTCAATGTGAATGTTTTGATGGAATTGGTGTTATAAATTTACATAATTACTTTAAAAGTGTGGTTGCACTTGTTTAACAAAATCCTGACATTCAGGGTATAGTTACCTACTGTTTATCAGAAACGTAATGGAATGTTATTTGCAACCTCGCTTTTATAATGTCTGTTGGAGATTGCGGGACACAGCTAGAAGTGCGTGGAATGGTGCGCAGGGCACCGGCAGCGGGCGAGTCGCCGCGCCCCGGGGAGCAGCGGACGTGCGGCCAGAGAACGCCCTCGACGCGTTACTAGACGAACTGCAGACGTTCGCCAAGCCAGGCACGCGCGGCGCGGGCGCCGAGCCGCCGCTCCGCCGCCTGCACTCGTACCCCAGCGGCAGTGACACGGACGCGTCACCGCCCGTTCGCGCGCGCGGCCAGCACCCGCCCAAGCCACCCATTCCTGAGCGGCACCCTGAGCTGCTGGCCTTGGCCGCGCGCCGCGCGCCGCCTCCGCCGCCTCCGCGTACCACCTCACGCTCGCCGCTTGCCTCGCCGACCTCTCCTTCCTCGCCACCACGCGCCGACTCCTCACCTCCTGATCCTAACCTCAATGACGACAAAACCGCTCTTCGGCAATCTCTTTTGGAACAACGGCATCAGGAACTATTAAAGAAACAGAAAGCACTGCAAGAACAGTACGCGCGTTTGCAAATGATTCAACGCAGCGGATCCACCCTACCACCGACAGCACAGCCGAATTTAAAGAAAACTGGAAGTGAATCTAATCTACTTACTAAAATGAATCTGAACTTAGCCACTGCAGCCATTTCTGGCAGCATGACACACCTAGCGTGCGAGAGCGACCGCGCTGGAAATTCAGAGGCCTCGCCGACGCCGACCGCGGAGCCGGCAGCCGGTGACGTCGTACCCACCACTAATAAAGTTTACGAGACTGACATTCTGTGACCTTGCAGCCGTTGTTTTATATCCGTATAATTAGCTTACTGTAGAATATTTAGTGCTTCCTGAATATACCTACCTAAATTAATTTATATTTGTGTTGGTAAATTAAGAGGAAATACTAAAAAATTCATAAGCTTTAATGACGAACGACCCTTTTCGAAGTAAGTTCCTACCTGACAAATTGTTCTACATTTTTGCTTTGATTTGTGGAAGGGTTGATTTGCATTTAACTATCGCTAACAATAAAATTTATTAGAATTCATTCCAGTTCCGACAAGACTAATACATTTTTATTTAATTTTAATTGATTAGGTAAAAATGAAATTAGTTCATGAATTTATTGGGTATTTTATTGTTACTGTTTTTCTGCATTTTGCTACCATCGAGTGAGGTCTGTCTGGTACATAGTGTGGGAAGTAGGAGGACTACATACAACAGAAGCTACCTAACCTATTTACCTTTGCCTAGCTATTGCTTGAATAAACTATTATTTAGATTTCAAATGTAAACCCATAAAAAAATAAAAGAACGATTAGCACATGTTGCGACTTGCAATGATATAAGATTGTGTATCGACCGTATAGAGACTACACATAATAAAGACAAAGCAAATATGAATCTACACGCCCACGTCCTGAAAAGACTGCGGTTTGGACGCCAAACTTACCTTCCTATTTCATTAGAATATTTTAATGCTAGGGACTGATAGCGATTTCCAATTTTATTGTTATTTTTTTTTAGAAAATATTCATAACGGTGACAATACCGGTACCTAATTTTTTCATGACGATGTTATGTCGGTACCTATTTGATGTCGTTATAACGTATAACTTCAATTTTATCATTATTTCATTATAACGATTTAGTCACTTATTTATTGTCTTCTTAGAATGAGTTCCGTCCATTGCGTAGGTATCTATATGTGTTGGCTGTTCATTTATTTATATTTTATAAATAATATCTTTTTTCTAATACAAACTACCTACAGATCTCCTGAACGATCGCCTCAGTAATTCAAAAAGTTATTGTTTTATGACTCGTTTGTATAGCTGGCGAATTAGTGAAAAAACATATTAATTTAAATATACTGTACCGTAAGCAGATCCGACGCACTTTTTAATTACCCTGACTAATTAATTGAACAGATAGAGGGGGCATTTCTAATCTAGTATCATTCATGTCATTTGAATATGATAAAAATCTTTGTTATTATTTTTATTTGAAATTTGTGTAGGAACTTAGTAAAAAAACCGTTCAAGTCATTTTGTATAGTTAGAGTACAATATTGTAGCAATGTATGGATAAAAACTTAAAAAATGAGATTTCGGTGCGCTGTATCTCAAAAATCAACATTATATAATATGTTTATTTAAATTAATTTGTTTATATAATTTAACCAACATCAAGTTACCTGGCTTTCTCCTCTACCAAACTGTTTTACATTCCCGTTAAAATTAACTTTTATCAGACTAATGAAATAATTTCCTAAGCTTAAATTTTGTCTACGTATGGAATGTGGGTTGTATTGTATTACATTGGGTTGCATACAGACAAAATTTGTCTCGAAATAAAGTACATGCATAGAGTAAAGTAATATTTAAATGTTGGCAATAATTACAAAATGATACATTTTGTTCTGTATTACATACTTTATAAACCTTGTCGTAAAGTTGATTAGAAATTACCTACATCACACGATCCCGCGTGATGTAGGATGAATCTGCAACTAGATTTTGTGCCACATTTTTACCGCAACCATTGTTTTAGTCCATTCACTTTAATGAAATGTTGAATAATAGTTCATACATGGCAGCTTACTTCCAAATATTTTAAGTTCTCAATCCCCGAAAAGTGTGTATTTGCTCCCAAAAACCCGAGCAAAAATATCGGAACATTTATATTGTAAGATAGTTTTGGAGCGTTTTCCAATCTCTACACAATATTTTTTCCAGAATGTAACTATTTTGGGGTTTTCTTACTCAGAATCGTTTGCCCTATCGATTCTTATACAAGAAAAAATGTGTCCCCTAACTTCCACTCCAGTACGTCACTTTTTTGCTCGCCGTTTTTTATATGTATGAAACGTGACGTGCAGGAGAAAAAATTCCATAGTAAAATAAGGGACTGATGTTTTTTTGTATGATAATCGATAGGAAAAACGATTCTGAGTAAGAAAAAACCAAAATGTTAAATTCTGGAAAAGAATATTATGTAGACTTTTTTTGGAAAACGCTCTTTGACAGTGTATGTGCCAATTTGATTTATTGTAGGTATATATCTTGAAAGCGAAACACAAAATCTATTAACTATATAAGTATCTAGAATCATAATAAACACCAATCCGTAAATACTTACGAACTAGTATTAACGTGCCTCCTAGGATAAAAAAATTAAATACATTTTGAAAAGCATTCATCAATATCTGTATGAATTTAACTATAGTGTAAAACGACACATACCTTCAGTGTATGAATAGGTTCATTATATAAATGATGTACAACGACCGCTGTCCTCTATGGAGGATGTTCGGGAACAGCTAGCAGGCCTAATGTCCCCCGTGCGTGGGTCTAGTCGTCTAGTCTCTGATTAAAATTACATCTAAACAATCCACTTGGTTAGCCTTAAGTTTAAAATTGTAAATAAGTTTCGTAAATTTTGGTTTTTTCATTGACTGGACTGTGTTTATAGTAGGTACCTACCTAATACTTTCAACTGGCCATTGGTAAACGGTACCATGTTACACGGTGCACGTATGCTTAGTTCAGGTCTTTGTTGGTCTTAAAATAGCTACCACTACATTAAATATTTACCTATAATTGCAAATTTATTATATTTCGTTCGATTGGCGAGCGTACGGATCTTGCTGGATCAGTAAGGAAAAGTGTGCGCGTTAGCCCTCTGGTCAGATTACCTACCAGCCGTTCGTTTCAAGATGGCCGATACCTCTCGGCCTACTTCTCTGCACCACGACCCACCCAGGCCTGCTTAGTATATTACGAGTAGACAATTAGTTTCAAAGTACTTTTATTACTTACATTATCACATAAATGAAAAAAAAACACAGTACCTACCTACGAAGTTATTTTACTGTCGACAGTACTAGTACACCTACATAATTGTACTAGTGGCGTCATTTTGTTAAAATCACCGACGGTCATCTCGAAGCGAAGCGGTACTATAGCTAACTTAACTAAAATATTGCTGATCTATATCTATGTACAGATGTAACGAATAATGCTTCCCCACGATATTTCGTTGAATTATATCCGGGTTTCAACATTAATAGCATAACTTGTGTATATGTCGTAGGCTGATTGTAGTTAGTGATCCACCGTATTACATTACGTCTAGCCGTTTTGGTCGTTTTGCAATGCGACGGTTCAATGCTTAGCCGGATTGAATGCGGCTGAATGAAAATCCGCCGGAATATATTCGGCGCCACACGTTCTTCAACACGGCTAGCCGTAATGTAATACAGCGAGTCAATAGCCGCCGCTTTGACAGCCTGGCCACGACATTGTTCTTAAGCGGCCAGCGGTGCGGCGGGCGGCGCGGGAAGATAGAGCAGCGCGTCGAGCATGTCACGACTTCGCAGTAGCTTTGGCAGCATCGAGCGAATTGGGACGTACTCAAGTGTTTAAAAATGTCTTTGTCCAGTTGTCAAAAGTGGCTCTTCAGCGCCTTCACAGCAGCTCATATTTTATGGGAGATATTTTAAATATAAGAGAAGGTGTGCACGAACTCAATAGACCCCTTTGTACCTTAGGCGAATTTAGGTTGTTGTACAAAGAATATGAGAAGCAGGAAAATTTTCTTTTATTTTTTCCCACCACCTTTTAATTACATGCCGCAACTTATGTTTAGGATATTATCTCTTCTTTCGCCTTATTTTGTAACATTCGCTTTTCGCTCGCCGCCGCCGCTGCCGTAGGTCGCGCAATGTCGTGGCCAGACAGTGACAGTTTTTTGTTCAGTCAAAGTTCGCTTTGCTCCTATTTCCGCTCAGTTTGGGCCTTCGTCCCTGACGCAAATGTAACCTAACCTAACCTATCCACTAAAAAACCCATCTTTATTTCTTATTTGATGATAGTAGTACCTACTATGTGGCTAAACGTAGGCCCAGTTATTCAAAACGGCTAGGCGTAATGTAATACGGTGGATCACTACAATCCGCCTGCGACATATACAATGCAGTTGACAGATATAATTGTTTTATAAACAAGAACCTTATTTTAATGTTGTTAAAGTTGAAAACCGCATAGGATTCAACGAAATGTCATGAGAATGCTTTATTCACTGCATTATTATTATTATTCCTAGGTATATTATTAAAATAGTGGTAAACTTTGTTTGTTTGTCTTTATATGTATGTATGTAAAGCGTAATTTCTGAAACTGCTGAATTCAACAAAGTTCATTTTATCCAGGGTATTCTACATATATACTTAATTAATTAATGAAAAAAACTGATTTACCATCCCATACAACAAGAAGATCCATAATTTTTGCTTTCCAGTGTAAAACGCTAAGTAATAGGTACAGAAACCTAACTTTTCTAGCAATAGTTTATATTCCCAACGAAATTATTTAGGTGGGTAGGTACGACATATTTCGATCGTGAAAAATTACTTATTATTTACGGCTACATAGCAGTAATTACTTATCCGTTAATAATTTATAAAAGTACATTGATTAAATTCGGATAATATTCTCTTTTTTATATGAAATCTTTGAGGCACAAGTAGGTATTGGGGCTCAAAAGAAGTTTATTGCTGCCGTACTTTTTCAACAGATTGAAATGGTATAAACCTGTGAAAAATATTAATTATTAGGTCCCGCAACAAATAAAATGTGCCTAAAAAGGCAAATTTCTTAACACGTTAAGACACTGATTATAAAGTAGGTTAATTTAAAAAAACTCGAATACTTACTTAATTTTTTGTGTAAACCATAAAAGCAAAAGACGTTTTCACCTCAGCACCTCAAACAGGCCAGTTTTGCTTATTCTAGACAGTGGGCAAAACTCTGTTTGGCTTCGAGCGTGAAACTAAGTAACTTTTTAACTATTTTTTTTAAATTCCGAATACAATGCTGGGTCCATTAACAAAATTGGAAAGTTCTGAACTTCCCTTTAATCTCTCACTTTCATGGCGATACAATAAAAGCGAGAGATAAAACAAGTCGATTCGATGTTTGATTTTCAAATTCTATGCCTAGTAAAAGTAACCAAAAAAAACATTAAAACGTTCGGATACCTACCAACACATTTAGCCATAAAATTGCAATTCGTCTGTTAAGGTATTAAATGCTTTTTTTCAAACAATCGAATGACATTTATATTATGTTAATATAATATTAATTATAAAATTGCTAGTTTTAATATGTACCGAAATAATAATTTTCAATTTTAACAGAATTCCTTGTAGTTTAGGACGTATTTTTAAAAGTTGCGGAATTCATTTTTTTTCTAATGCGACCATTGTACGTCCCGGAATTTAGTT
The DNA here is from genome assembly GCA_949127965.1 of Pandemis corylana. NCBI lineage: Eukaryota > Metazoa > Arthropoda > Insecta > Lepidoptera > Tortricidae > Pandemis > Pandemis corylana. The sequence continues at coordinate 22,109,862 of OX421850.1, forward strand.
TGGAATGGCAATAATACGCGCCGCAATTCGGTTCCTGCATATTATTTTATAATTCGTAATTTTTTGAAATTGTTTGTTTTCAAAATAAATAGTATACATACATACCTATTTCTGGTATATTTTATGCATTTTGTAAAACAATCAATTTGGTTAATTTGTCTTGTATTTTTTTCACTTAAGACAAAATGTTCTCGCTGCTGAGGTGAAAAACTGTATGTGTCACACGAGGCCAAAGTTTTTTGAATCTCGTGCCTTTGAATCCCTTGCTGCACTCAGAATTCTAACCTTGAATCACTCGCTACGCACGTGATTAAATTCTAGAATCCTTCGCTTACTCGGGATCCTAAATCAACACTAGCACCAAAAATCAACTTTGCTCTCTTGTTGCACAAATAAATATTTAAATATGTCCTATGGGCACTAAGCAGAACCTTGATTGGGCGCGAATCCAAGAGCAGGACATTTAAATAATATATTGGATTGTTTGGAACATGATATACATGATATATAGGTTTAGTAAAAGTGGCACGGTTTCCGAGATATTCGGACTTTAAGGTTTTTTTAGAAAATGAACACCCTTGTTTTTTTTTCGAATTCGATTTTGAATTTTGCTATTATTGCGTAATGAATGGTGATTTATGCGTTTAGATTGTTGTGTTGAAGTTTTTTTAGTTTAATACTGCTTCGAACATGATAGATAGACACCGATAGAATATGCCCAAATGCATTACCTACATTTATGGTGAGTGCCAAGGCACAATTTCACCATTCATCGAAGTCGAAAAAAAAACAAAAGGCAGTCAGCATGTTTTTTAAATTTGGAATGATTTAAATGCCATTTGCATTTAAATAAGCGGCCAGTAATATTATTTTTGCAACAAAACGTTTTGAATTCTACGCCCGTGATACAAAAAGTAAATAGGGAAAAATGTGGGTGAGCGTGTATTTTTTTTATTGTTTTGGCATTTTGAATTTAAATTCAAAAGGTAATTACTATTTTTAAATTATCAATAAATCGGCATGTTTTTAAGCTTATTGGCAACTAGGCGGTAGTGTATTTTTTTTCACCATGAGAGCTGAAAATTCGATCAATGTACGATGAAAAAGCAAAAATTAAGTTTGCGATTTTTTTTAAATAATCCAATGTAGTCTCACAAAAATGGTAATGCCTATCTGAAAACACAAGTACTCAAGAATATTGAGCAAAATAAAAAATTGAAAAAGTTAGCTTAAAATGGTGCTATGATCAAATCATTGAACAAGGGTGTTCATTTTCGAAAAAAACCTATAAGACTGGATTAAAACAATCACTCTTAGGTGTACAAATAAGCCAATGATACCCTAATCAACTGTATCAACTGTTTTGAAATTAAAACCACTATAATTTGTTGTAGGTACCTATTTTGATCATAATTATAACTTATTAATTAATTACCTACAATCAAAAATGATTGACAGTTTTTGGTTTTATTGAATTAATAACAGTACAGTAAATTGAACTTTATTGCTTATTGATTGGGTAAACATTCATCTACATACTCCCTAAGGACGTACCTACTAACATTGGTTTACTTGTGTATTTTAATTGTATGTGCCACATTCTTTTTGCATCAGCATAATTGAATGAATGTCAAATTCGTTATGAAAGAATTAAAATACGTGATATAGTTATAAATAAAAGAATATTATGAATTCAAATATCCTTATTTTTAGACTCGAAATATATCTGCATTAGTAAAATATAGAGTCTAGATGTCTAGAAAATAATGATAGCAGTAAGTGACTAGGTATAAAAATGCTTGTCAAAATGTTATCCCAATTCACAAAAAAATAATACTTAACGCATTTTATTATACGTATGCACAAAATGTTTGCGCACGCCACCTATTTTATGAGCACGCGTTATGACTTAAGTACTAATTAATACTTAACCGGGGTTCAAGCCGTCACCCTGGGTTTCTTTTAGACACCTTTAAAATACCCGTATTCGTAAGTGAAAACTGCTTTTACGCTGAGCATGGTCGCTCACGGCCAAAAAAAATATCATTAAAAAAGTACCTACCTAAATAATTTACATTAAAACCACACAACTAAAGATGGTTTTAAATACTATACATACATTTGGCGAAAAAATACTTTATATAGGTATACCTAAATGTATTTAATTTACCTATTGCTGTGATCACGACTGGCGCACTAAAACTCATATTCGTACCCTTGGTGTTGACACTGGGTTTGCACGCAGACTTAACTCTTGTCTTACATACCTAGGTACTGTTTTAAGGAATTGTGCTTATTAATATAACATTACGGAAATTTCATTAGGTCACTTTTTTTGGTTGTAGGAAATTAAATACCTACGTATTAAATAAAATAAAGTATGTATTAAATAATATGATGTACCTCTGAGAGCGATCAAAGTGTTCACTGATTAATTTGTGCTTTTGTATCAAATATTGACTTTTCCCGCACATATTGTTTTGAACCGGCTACAGTATCTCCTTTGTTGATCACATCCAATGTGATAGGTTAATTATTAGATGAACTGTGGTGGTAATTTACTTATGCATAGTATCCGCGATCCTTACGAGTGAGATATGACACAACATCAAAAGCAATACTGTTAATACTATTTTATAATCAATAAGTAATAATTGTTCCTATGAACATGCAAAAATGGATGAAGTAAACTGTCCCAACCACAATTTTTAAAATCTTTGAAAGGGACTGCTTAATACTTGCGAATGGATAGTTCTCAAAAATATACATATTATTAAACATACATAACACCAGATAAGTAAGTGAGAACAGTGTTCTGTGAGCTACTGCTACACAACCCCGAATAGACCTTCGCTGCATTGCCTATAAATGTCATAAAACATATATCACTTTTCATGTGTCCGGGAACGAATAAAATATTATTTTAATTATAATACGTGGCACATGCACAAGTTATGTTTATGTATATATATGTAGGTACTCATTAATTTTGAGATAAATTTATTAAAATCTGCACTTTTGTTATTGGAATACTTAATGAAATAAAACCAACTGAATATGCTGAACGTACCTACGTACGAAATAACCATGCTATTTTGCCCATAGCCTTGATTAAATAAACTTTGTGCCAAAACACTTTTATCGACTTTCTTTGTATTCTTTCATAATTTTATAAATTTATACCTACCTATAAGATTAATTTACTTATTGTAAGTAAATATGTCACGGTCAAATTATTATGAAATAATAATTTATTAGATTGTACTCTTTGCCTGTAATCATTTTTAGCTTAAAGCTTGCTAATTATTATGTTTTGTTTGTAATATTGTTTAATATTATTGTACTTTTCTTCATTACCTATATGTACCTACCAATTGTACGTTTTGTTTAGATATATTATGTGTTAATTAAAAAAGCATAGCACGAAAATTTTTACTGTGGTATGATTAAATAATATACATGTCAAGTTAAGATGTTCTTTCAATTGACCCTTGCAAAGCACATGTCGCGAGTTGCCTCTGCTGATATATCTAGGTAATCAGACTTTTCTGCTACTTTTCGTGGAAAATACATACTTACACAAATCACGTCTTTTCCCTTACTGGGTAGACAGAGCCTAAAGTGGCAATACCTAGGCCACGATTAGCAAGATTGTGGGCGTATAAATGGCAAAAAATGGAATCAAAATAGTGATGGGTTGCTAGGCGCATCGCCTATGACATGATTCCTATGATTTTCGCCCATTCCCTCGATGGGCTTTTACCATCTGCGCGGGAAGAGAAGCAACTGGTACATTCTATGTTTTTTCTTTGCTCCCAGACCAGCATTTTCGTGAGCAGAGCAGGATTTTCGTGGTGGTCGTGGTTAATGCGTAGAGGTACAGCACACGTCTACATTCGTGACACAAACTCATTACTCACGCACAGAAACTCATACCAAAACAAAGTTGTCTCATAAAAGCGAACTGCAGACCTGCCTGGCATATTTTTGTCATAAAAGGAAATGCCTGTTACTATCGTCTGTCATTAATGCTTTATTAACACAAAGGATTAACATGCAATAGGTACTTAAGTACCAATGTGTTACAAAACTGCCCAAAAACATCGACGATAAGAATAGTGTCAACTCTAAGCTATCATAATGTCAGTCAACTATCATCGGCATAGAGTACCTATTTTAACAGAAGGGTAGTACGAGTATTTCAATTGTTCTGGTTTTGCCCCCTTTAGGAAAAAAGACATGTGTGACATTTTTACCAAAAATTAGGTTATTCAGTATAGTCCCGTGATCAGCAAGCAATGAGGTATCTGTTGAGTTTTTTTAAATATTCTTAACAAAATTCTTTACGTTACTTAGAAACGAAGTTACCGTAAGAAAATAAGGCGTTAGTACGGAAACAATCTTATTAAAACTAAATTAAAAGACACTTTCCGGAACATGTAATTGAAAAGCCCTAAGCACATAACGTTCTATCGCCCTTTGTACATATCAAATTTCCAACAAGTCAATAAAAGAAAAGACGCAAGTCACAAATTGCCATTCTGTACAAAGTGGGAAAGGCACACTACCTACCTAACCAGATGAAAGCGGAAAACTGTAATAATTAGTTAGGTAAATAAGCATTAACAATAATGGCATTAAATGTTATGTTGTCAGTCCGAGGACATTAATTAAGAAAATAAGAATAGTACATTACTGCAGAGGCCGGGAAAGAATAGCCGAATAGGTATAGACGACCAAGCGTAGCGAGGCCGGATATGGATATGAGACTGGCTAACCCTTTTCAAGCCGAAGTATGTATGTTTAGATATGTTTTCAAACATGCAATGAAATATGAAAAAAAACGGGCCAAGTGCGAGTCATCGAACTCCCGTACCGAGTGTTCCGTACAAATTCGGCAAGTGAACATAAAATCCATTGTTAACAGGGCTCTGCCTCCTAAGTGAAATCTAGGCAGGGTGAGGACATTTTATTTTGTTTTTTACATAGACAGACATAAAATATTCTGTTTTTAGTATTTGTTGACATAGCGGCCACAGAAATACATCATCTGTTAGATATTACGGTTGATGAGGTACTACCGGGTGACAGACAGACAGGCGGATAGTGGAGTCTTAGTATCTACTTAATAGGGTCCTAAAAGTTTATGTGACAGCTATTTGATAATAAAACAAAAGTTCTTAAAATAATTTTATTGTAAAATGGAGTATTATTTTGCCTACGTCTTTGCAGAATAGCTAAAACCTCGCATGATAAATTCACATTACATACTTTACTTAATTTGTGAGTTTATTCTTTATTTGTATAACTTTGGTTGGTCATTCTTAACTCACGCTTCCGCCATGTACACCTGTAATAACAAAATAACTTAATTAAAAGGCAGACATCTATTTTGGCGAATATTTGAGTGACGGTTCAAGGCAATACAGCATTCTTTAGAAACAAATGACCTACCTACATATATTTTGTCCGAATAGAAAAATATATTATTTAATTTATATGTAGTTAAATTTTAATAAATATGTGATATGTAATTTTTCTCGTTAAGGATATAATTTATGTACCTTCCGTTTTAATTGTATTTTATTGCTGTCCATGTAGGTTTGCAGGGCACGGTATATAAACCTATACTGTGCCTTGTTCTGCACCATGCCGCTTCTCTGCGCTCTTAGAACTTTTACCGTATTGTATACGTCTATAGTGCAACTTAAACCTGCAGAATAAATTTACTTGTATTTACTTTTGATATCTACTTAAACTATGTAGAAAATAGAAATAAAAATGTTCTTACCCGAGAGCTTAATTTTATCAAGAAGTATGTCCAAGGCAATGAACGTGCCGGTTCGCCCGACTCCTGCCGAGCAATGGACACACAGGATATTCTGTGGATATGTCAAAATATTTGAATTAGAGATAGATAACATGAACTTTACTTAAAGCAGGACAAGCAGCAAGAAATAAATAAATAAACAATGTAAAGTTAAAGAAACTGAGCTTTTCTGTATATGTATATTTAGTATACTTTAACGGCCCGGTCACTTGCTGCAGGTAAATAAATCACGATTTCATTACTTAGGTTAGGTATGTTACACTCAATTTGATAGTGTCACACTGTATGGATTTGACAAAGTAAAATCAGATTTAACGACAGAGTGTGTGTTGCACCAAGAGACTTTAACAATAACATTAACCATAACCGAAGATTTTGACATAATTATATTTGTCAAAAACCTATGAAATACCAGTGACTTGGGGCCCAGTACGTGTTTGTCGCATTTATCATCGAAACACTGGGGTCGTGGGACCGGGGTGCACGTGGGCTCCACAGAGCCACAAGCATGCCTGAGGGAGGCAACAGACGCCCCTCACGCAGGCCACTTTCTGGGGCAAAGACTTGCAATACAGCGCGGGAATGTTGCCTGCGTGATGGGGACTCTACCTACGGGTCCAAAATTTAAATTTTTAGCGTAGGTTCTATTTTTGTTACTTTTAAGGTAGCTACAAAATAAATCATTCCCTATGGAATATATGTCAAAATCGTAGGTTATAGTTAATGTTATCGTCTAAGTAACATGGTGCAACTCACGATACGTTTTTTTCAGTAGCAATGTGGCCTTAAGTGCAGCAGCGCGGTGAAAACTTTAACATTAAGAAGGTTTTATCAAAAAAAAGCAAGCTACGATACATCTGCGTTATTTTTGTATGTCGTTACCTGTTCCGGTGGATTTTTGTCTTCTATGAGTTGGAACATTCGCTGATTGATTTCTTCCACAAATGAGAGCACTCCATCGGGCTCCGGTGGCGTGCCGTGATCTGCCCAAGTCTTAAATAGATAAACAAAATGTGATATCATTACTTAAGCTTAATTAATATACCTACATATTACGAGTAAGCATTATTTTTATACGAATACGTATTTGTAAATTTCCTACCGTGAACTGATATTGGAAGATGGTTTTACAATTATCCTTGTCATCGCAGACATCAAACTCCCTTACAACATAGTTTTCCTGGCATGTTTCGGATATGGACTTGACAACTATATTCCCATAGCGTTCTCGTTGACCAGACAAAGGCCAGTAACGCTCACATTTTTTCTGAAAAATATGGAAATATATTAAATAAAACAAAAAGAAAAGCTTCCATTATGCGTCCTGGCAACTTCTTATTATTATTATTATGTACCTACCTACATTACATACAAGACTCAAAAGAAAGTATTTGTAGTTGCCCTTACCGGAGATTGAACACGGGACCACATGGTTCGTAGAAATTTAAGTTCTCTAACCACTATGCTCTTCGGTCGTCAAATAAATTAAATTGAACCTTTACAAACTTGAAATTCTAAACAAAGATTCTTAAAGTTAGTAGTAATTCACAGGTTGGGATGTTATTTTTTAACCCCCGACGCAAAAAGAAGGGTTTTATGAGTATCTCTCTCTCTCTGTGTGTGTGGCAGTAGAGACATAGGTCAGTTTAACGATCATAACTAAACCATTTCTGCCGCTGACTTTACCTAGTACTGATTATCACCAATACAACAATTGAAACCTTAATTTAGATAATATAATATGTTGGTTTAGAGTAATAAAATTGCATACCTTTCCTTTTTCAACTTCGCTTGTGATCATAGCTATAATTCTTACATTGTCTTGCCAAATCATTTGCCAGAAATCATCTTTAGTATTAGACAGGCAACCTTGGGTGGCAATATAGAACTTGTCCTTGACTGAAAAATATGAATACCACAATTTAATTACTTAAATTAAAACGTACTCACGTACGTTTACACACATCCTCCACGGCGAATTTGTCGACGCCTCTTCTTTTATACGAAACTGGCTTTTGTCTGCGTGGACCTAGCATTTCGGATTGCTCTTTTTAATCTATACTAATATTATAAAGAGGAAAAATTTGATTGTTTGTTTGTTTGTTTGCATTGAATAGGCTCCGAAACTACTGGACCGATTTCAAAAATTCTTTTGCCGTTAAAGAGCTACATTATCACTGAGTGACATAGGCTACTCTTTACCGCGGGAATATTTTCCCTTTCCTTTTCCTACGAGAAAATTAATTTACCGCGGGCGAAGCTGCGGACGGAAGGCTAGTTTTATATAAAATAAACCAAAACCCTACAACAACGTTTTAAGCTTCCAGCTTAAAAAAATTACGAACTTCCAATATAAACTTTCAACCCCTTTGAGCCTATTTTCCAAGTTTTATTAAAATCAGTTTGGTGGTTTAGGTGTGAAAACATAGCAGACAGACAGACAGAGATACAGACGGGCACGAGTTACTTTTGCATTTATAATATTAAGTATGGATTTGCACACATAAAATATTGTTGTGAGTGACTTCAAATTAGCTCTCTATTAACATAGAGATCTATCGATCTGTAGTAAAGCTGAAGAGGGTCGAATGTACCTACATGGAAGATATTTAAAAAAATTGGCTAGTTTAGACGCTTAGAATCGATAACAGAACACGTTCCAACAGTTTTTAGAATTTTTGTCTGTTTGTCCGTTTAACGGTTTTCTGTTTGTCTGTATATTACTGAGCGCATCGCGTGAGAACGGCTGAACGGATTTTGATGCAAACTTTACTAATATTTTTAGAAAATCACCGGCCACGGAATAGGCTACTTTTTATCCCGGAATATCGCATAGTTTCCGCGGGATAGCGATGAACATATAAAAGGTCGCAGCTGCCTAGAGTCGCAACGTAAATAAATATTGCTTCAGTATCATAGAGCTGCAACATTCCATTTTATCAAAATTCCACTGAAAAGGGAGCCTATCTCCATAACTATAATTAAGTACTAGGTCTTGAAATTTGGCATACCAGAGGTAATTATATCTGAAAACGGATTTCAGGATTTTGCGAAATTCTCGTGGGATAAGAAAAAGAGAGTAACTGACTTGCTAATATAGTTTCTTGGTATTTGGCTGATGTATTCCTTGATGATCAAAGAGGTCCACTACAAAGGGATTTTCCAATTTTCCCACGGGATAAAAGGACGGTATAGAAAATATAGACTTTGTATTTAGTAGACATGTTCTTTGAAGATCACGCAAGCGTCATAAGAAGGGATTTTTCGAATTTCCCACAAAACAAAAAGATAAAAAATAATGGAAATGGGTGTCTATGCAAGAAACGGGTTCATTTCGTTGAGGTAGACAGGTAGTACGAAATCTTTCGTGCTAAAGTAAGACTCGCATTTGGCTGGTTTTTGTACATTTTCGATGGGAGAGAGAGAAGTTTTAGCGCAAATTTTGATTCTGCGCGGTCGAAGTCGTGGGCATAAGCTAGTAAGCAATAAAATAGTTATGATTATGATTAAGTACCTGCGTCATGACATAAATTGCCATTGATTAGGTCCAATTTGATGCTGCATTTGTCTTCAGTGAGCGCTTCATCTGACAGAGACTTCGACATCGAGGGGGTTTTTATCAGTTCACATCCCGAAATGAAAGCTAAAATGAGAAACGACAATAATAATTAAAACAATTAGGCTGACAATCTATGTGATAACAATATGTAGGATTTTACAGAGCCACTTTTGCACTACACTTTTATAGGGGCATATTATCTTACATTATAATTGTGATTCCCAGTGGTCAGGCACGGTTTCGTTGTGAACGCCAAAATATAAAACCGACCAACATAACTTGCGACTGAGGAGTGCGGTTCTAATATTCGTGTACATTGACTTACATTGGACGCTGTTTAGGCTTTCGATGGAAGACTGTACCGAGCTGTTCGAGTCGGCAAGGCGCACGGCGCGCACGTAGTTGGCGTTGATGTAGCCAGCGCCGCTGCGCCGACGCAGCACCACACGGGTCTGATCATCTGCATATGAAATTGTTACCAATTTGGAATCGAATATAACATGTGTTGTAAATAGTTGATATTTCACTTACATGGGACTATGTTCCTGTATCTGTTCTTAGTGGCATTTTCCGGCCGGTTTCCTTCGATTGTTGTGAATACATGTCGTTCTTCGAGCATTTTCATAGACAGAAATTCTCTATCACATTCATACTTGTGCCCTGGTTTTTGTGAGTCTTCACTGCCCTGAAAAATAATACATTTATTTGTAACAGGTGAAGATTCGTTGATATGCAGGCAGTATGGATAATGATCCTTAATATTCATCATCATTAAATTCATGCCTCTATAAAAACGTCTACAAAAAAGAAATTTAAATCATATGTCGAAAGATTCCGACCCCGTCTGTCACCCGAGCTGGTCGTGGGCGGGGAATAACCTATGGGAGCGGTACTTCCTTGCGTGTACCCAGAGTAAACACTAACCTGCGACTCAATGACCTTGCGTGGTATGTGGCGCGCGCGCAAGCCGCCGGTGACCGGCTGCAGCAGGCGCAGCACGTCGCCCGAGCTGGCCGTCAGGGGGAACGCTCGCACGTGTTCGATCAACCCCGCCAGCTCGTCAAACTGTTCACCGCTGCCGATGTCGTACTTGTTGTGCTGCAATGTGTTCTTAGTATTATTAATCTAAATTACCTATAAATGCAAGTTAAAATTACACTAATTAAAAACCGGCCACACACACACACACACACAAATCACGTCTTCAGCCCTTACGGGGTAGACAGAGCCTAAGGTAACAGGTACCGGCCATGTCGAACATTAACACGAAGGGTTGTTATCAGACTTCAAAACCAGGTTATTTCCACTTTAAAAGGTATTGTTTGTTCTACCGGCCATCTAAGAAAATTTCAAGTATCTACAGTGCTTCTATAGTTTCTTAATGTATTCGTCAGTTGCCATGTTCTGAGAAATAAGAATAATAAAAAAGAAATCATTCATGTTTATTCGAAGCACGGCAACTGTCAAATACAGTAAGAAACTAGAAGCACTGTAGGTAAAAGATATTATATCATGTGACAGATGGACAGACAGCGAGGTTTAGTAATAGGATCCCGGCACCCTATGGGTGCAGACTCCTAAAAAGAAGTCTACATGGGCTACTCGTCGTACTTTCTGCTACTAATTGAACGAGTTTTTAATGATCATTTATACATAATATTTACTGCGAAAGAACATTCCTGGCAATACATACATAGAAGAACCCATTTCGAGTAAGTAAGTAGTGTTTCTCAACAAAATGACTTCCTATTTATTTTTAAACGAGTAATGCACTTTTCTATCTGTTTATGATACCTTCAAAATGGTACCGTGACTGACTGACTGATTGACTGACCGAATTTTAGAAATTCCGACGGGATAGGGAACTAGCCTAGATATTTCTTATTCTTCAATAGGAAGAAACCGCGGCTATGAAATAATTTCGATAGTTAAATAATCCATGGTTACCTAAGTTCAGTGCACCTAAAATCAAGACTTGCGCACGCTTGACTATCTACTGCGATTTTGTGTTAACGACATCATTCTAAGTAGTGTTTTTTCCTTATACAATAAATTGAACTGATTATCTAAATCTCTTACGTGCTCCGTGCCCAAGGTCGGCACTATCATGATAATAGTCACGTAGGTACTAAATTTCAAGAGTCCTTTTTGACGTTATTTCCTTAATGGTTACGTACGTCTTATTCTTTTGTCAACACTACCACGACACTACCAGTCAGATTTAAATTCCCATCACGTAACAATAATGCCAAGTTCACTTTTTTACCATAGGAAAACATTACATTAGTATGCAGTTTTAATGTCAATACAATTCACATTGTTATTGATAAGTACAGCAGCAAGGTAGCAATATTCTTATATTGTTGTTGACGTTTGACAGGATATTCTATTCTTACTTTTCACTTAAAGAACTTCGAGTTACTTTACTTTCACAGTGGGTTCTACATACGGTAGTGAATCACTAGGCCAGAGTAATACTATTATATACAGGAGTTTAATTAAAGCTTAGGCAATATATCACTTATTAGATACCTACCTAGGATCCGTTGGACTTCATATCGTAATTTACTAACTACGATACTAAGTTAACTGACAGTAGAGTTAAGGATAAATATAGTTAAGGGTTAAAGGGGGGTACCAGTACACTCAGCTGATTGAATCAGCCGAGCTCCGTCACGCGACGCAGCAAACGCGAGTCATTTACATTTTCCCAGAGATCAGTCGTCATCAATTGTCAGTCTTTTTTTTCTCTTTATTAAAGAGCTTGGTCGCTGAGGCTACCATTTCGCTCCATTTTTTACAGCACACATGTCTTACAAATGAACTTTTCTATTAACAATAGCCGGCCGCGCTAAGACAAATAGTGCTCTTGCCATATCCGACAGGGGGTAGGTACGCAAGAGCACTATTGCATGCGCCGACGTTACAAATAAGTTAAAATTAGAGTAGTATAGTTGTCTTCTACGGGACTCGTTTCGGGCTCACTCCATAAAAATATGGTACCTACACGCCTTCCGGGGCATCACAACCATCACAATTAGGGGAAGGTACTTTGCGCATCACAAAACCAAATTTATTTAATGGAATGTGCCCGGAGCTCAGTCGCATAGCTAATACAATTTCTTGCCTACTTAACGAACAGTCAATCCAAGGGGTATTTAGAGGTTGTGATTTGATCGTTCGGTACCATACCTATGCCCTTTTCTTTTGATCTGCCATCGAAATATTCCTTCCAAATCAAGTAGCTGTGCCTTTTAGCCATAATGAATTGAAGTCTTATGTTCATCTCAATTCTTCTACTGAATCTTAACACGCTTATGAAACACACTCACGCAAAAGTCAAAGAAAAGAATTTACTTAGGTTATATGCGATCCATATTGTGCCTAAAGTTCTACAGAATACAATTCTATGTAAGTATATCCAGCAGGTAATCTCCAAAAATTTTGTGAGTTAATAAATGAGATCATTAATTATAATTATTATTTCAAACTTTTAACTAACTCGTCGTGTATGTATGTATGTAAGTATGTCTGTCCGGGTGGAATCATGCGACTCAATTTTGAAGCAGATTTATCTTCAACCGATTGAGCTGAAATTTTGCATAATTGAGTAAGTCGCATGGCAATACAATAATCTGGTAGTGGATTACAATGCAAGTAGAGTCCGCAAAAAAAGCTTGTATTAATTTTTTTTGACAGAAACTTAGTTTGGGTTTTACTCACAAATATTACCAGTATTATTATTATCCTAAATTTCTGCATAAACTGCGATCGGTAACGTGTACACTTACCTGGGTACCAACCTACTTTGTTTTCAAGACACTCGCACTTGAGAATGAAAGCCACAATAGTATAATAGTCGTGGAATAAATTTCAGCAGCGTGTTTTTTTTTAACAATGGCCTGTAATAGTAGGTACGGTATATCCTAGGTTCGGCGCATGCCCTGTGCACTCGTCTGCCCCGAACTCGGCAGCCCCGGCCAAGGTGCAGCAAACTACTATTCGCTTATGAATGAACCAAAATCGATAGTGCGAGCGATCATGGAAGGCATTGACGTAATGAATGCATCTCGTTTGGGATTCACTTGCGATAGTGAGTTGCATTCCCATGCAATGCTTCAAATAAATGGAACGCGAAAACGGTTTAATTACCTATCGTTTATAGATTTGGTTGTTCATTATTATTATTATTATTAATAAGGCTCTCCAATTTTTTGTTCACATTAAATTAAATAAACCGCATGGAAACATATTTAAATTTATACGCAGTCACCGTTTATTCGAAAAATAAAGTAATATTGCAGACAGGTATAGGTGAAAGCGATATAGACGTGATTTGTGTATGTATGTATGTATAGGTGATAAACTTAAGTAAATGACCTGTTGTATGTGTGAGTAGGTAATGTGTGTGAATAGACAAATTAGAAAAATGACTTAAGTCCCATCAGTTCTGTACACTCTACTACCTACAACAGGTCACTTACTTAAGTTTTTCACCTACACCGACACCTAGTCGTAGGTAAATGACTAAATATGGTTTATAATAGTTATCTAACTCCAGGCAACGCGGATTCTTGGAAAAGTCTGAATCTCTTGTTGATCCGTCAATATGACTCAAAAATTCAAATTCATTCATTCTATTCATTCATTTCATATTAACATAATACAGTTCATTCTATTCATATTAACTCGAATATAACTAATATAAATAATTGAATTTAAATAGACAACATAGCCAAACATTATCTATCAAACTTTTTCCAAGAACTGAAACATATTTATTCATTATAATCACGAATCATGAAACGCATTATCCCTATCATAAAACGAAACGCATTAATTTCAAAAATTCAGCCAAATAAAAAAGTGTACATATTTTATAAGTTAGTGACCAGCACGAGCAAGGCTTTGTTAACGATCTCGACCTTTCCGGCGGCAGATTGTGGCCTTCGCTGGGAACCAAGACGATTGAATGCTAAATGATCGACAACAGGTTAACGTTCACCCATGGAAAACCTGATTATTTATAATGAAATATTTCAACAAATTTTATTAATATCTTTAAAAATGCATACGCTTCTAAAGTTTACACTTAGTACCTATACATTCCGTTTTAGCGATATTGCTAACTTTCTTGTTAACTTAACTTAAGTTCAGATGCATTTGAGGCTCCAGTGTTTTATCGAGACTGAACTACATTTACTACTAGCGACCCGCCCCGGCTTCGCACAGGCTATTAAACTATAGTCACGTATAAACCTTGATCATGAATCATTTTATCTTTGGATAAAAATTACATTTAAGTCCGTTGCGTTGTGTAGTTTAAAAGATTCAAGCGTATATACATAAATATATACATACAACATTGTGGCAGGGAGTAGGGATAGAACTAGGAATAGGTATTTTGTGTTTTCAATTGCTACTTTAAATTTCTGACTTAGCTTGCTTTAACAGTAGTTAAGTTATATTTTTAGACATATTAGGTATATCTCTTTTTTTCTGGTAATCCGTTGTCGACATTTTTTTATTTGTTCTTATCCCTTCTGACCCCACTATGGGGTGAGCTGGGCCCATCTTTTAGTCTTTATATTGTTTAAACTATGAAACTAAACAAAAAATAATCATTATTAAACTAAAATTCATACCACTAGAACATTTTTTATCTGTAAAAATCAACTTGCCACATATATGAGAATATTTTTTATCGAGGTTTGAACTGCAAATTTGTCCGTAGTCACCCCGTTTTACGGTACATAATAGTAGTTTATACTCAACATCAGCCACTTTAAAGTGTGCCGGTGAAACAATCCTCAGTCTCTTTGAGAACTGTTCTCAGCGCAGTTTCGCGTGGACCATCGATGAGAAACTATAATATCCTAAAATATACTTAAAAACTTCAAATATAAATTAATTTAGTGGTCAAACCATTAACGAATCTTACCTATGGAAAAATTAATCAGACAATCTTTAATTAACTAAAACAGATCATATTTATGCCCATACCTGACAAGTTTACAAACCTTGCGTACAACACTAAAACAAAAATGGCATTTATATTATGTGATGTATAAATAAATAAGAATTAGGTGTGTGACTAACGACGCGACAGATGTGTAATGCGCAGTACGTAGTCGCCAGTGCCTATAAGGTTAGGTTGTTATAAACAGCGGCGCAACGAATAGCAATCCTACTCACTTCATAGTCGTTCTTATTGGAAATATCTATTAAGCCCCCCTACTTCGTAAGTGTGCATCCTGGAGTGGTTAGCCAGCATTTGCGTACCAATGCGCATTTGGGACAGCTACCTACTAGCTTAAATTTTGTGGTCAGGTTTTTGGTTTCTCCATGCCGAACCCGTGGCAAATTATTTTGCATCCGAATTTTGCCGAATCGAGTTGCATTTCATATATTATACACTTACTCCTCGTTTAAATTTACTTGAGGTTCTCGCAAAGAACGTAAAATAACAAATGGAAATTCACTACCATACAAGTTTAAACTACAAACTTTGCCTACTGACTAATGACCATTAACCTGTCACACTAGTTTTCCATAGCTCGATTATAAACTTAACACAAAACAAATTGGTTTCCGTTTAAGAAAGATGTTAGTTAGTTCACAAAAGTTGTGTTTATAGGTACTTTAACCAAACTGATTTGAAATCAAATGCTTGCCCGAATTATTGCATTTTTTTTATATTCATTGATTATAATTTGATTAGTTAGTTGTAATACATAGTAAATTAAAAATGTTGGCTTCCACAAAGTTTTCGGGACGGTCTACTACATTAACTTAAATAGCTTTGCCCCCGTTGCAGAATTACCTTCGAGGAAATTTTGAAACATCCTTATTATTCCTTGTGTGTACGTTTATTTAGATTTAGACATAAATTACTACGTAAATATGCTTCGAGCTTTTGTTACTTATTGTATTCCAATATTGACATCACGTGAATACACTGCGAATTTGTTTGTGACTAATAATAAGTTACACGAAACGTGTGACTTTCGGAAGTCGTTAAAGTCATTAAAAACAACTTTAAATAAAAGTAGGATAGTATAACATACCTAAGCGACTTAAATATATTAACGACTTCTCAAACTAGGTACCTTAAATACGTAGTAAGATCTTAAGTAAATAAGAACATTTTAAATTCGGAAATTAATGTCTAAGTAAAGATAATACCTACTTTGATGATAGTGATAGGTAAAAAAAAGTTTAGATGGTGTTGACGTGTTTTCACGTTACGCATCAAATATTACGTATACCTACATATTTAGTACAAGAACCTAAAATTCAATGACCCTGATTAAAAAAAGGCTGCCCAAGGCAACAGATGAAACAACTTTGAATGATATGAATTGAGCGTAGGAGGACCTCGACATATCATAATAAAAGAAGATTACATATAACAAGCAAAAAACTCTCTTCAAGCAGAGGATTGAGATCTCGTTGTCATTAATTATAAATCCGAGTTTTTGTTCGTTATTAACGAGTGTGTACAAAGCAGACCACAAGACAATCTCGTTGTCTCCAAATAAGGTTGATCTCCCTCGCGTCCCACTAAAACAATGTGTCATCAAGTTCACGACCTAAGCTATATTTACGTAGCTACAGTTAACTTGAATGGATCACGTAGATATAAACGCCTAATCAGTAGATATCGACTGTTACGAACTGCTCCGGAACCCGGAACATGTCCGGAACTCATTATGTTCTTGCCGTCCTTCGAAAATCACGTTGACAAGTAACGATGATGATGTCTAAGGGTTCACCATTTCCAAAAGTGATGGCTTTAATATCTTAATTTATTAACAATTTAAGATTTTAAGACAGTCAAATCGATTGTGACCCAAGAGTTGACGTCATACTCTTTAAATTACTAAACGACACTGAAAATTAGAACACAGAGAAATCCGAAAAGGGCTATGGCCGGGAATCTAACCGGATCCTCATCATTCCGTGATGCGAGCTGTACCGCTACACCACTCATAGCTGCAGCAGGTATTGGGTGTTTGGGTGGTTTAGCGGTATAGCACGCATCCGGGTTCGATTCCCGGCCATAGCTTTACTTTTCGTATTATACGATGTGTTCTAATTTCCAGTAACGTTTAAAAAAATAATTTCTAACGAGTAAAACCGAAAAAATTAATATGAAAAATCAAGAATAAAAAATTCTTACTAGTCATACACTTTATCAGTGGCACTTTGGTTGCACTAGGCTTTAACCGTACACTTAATGTTTCAAATTCAAGCATATTGTATTCAAGCAGCCTGTATGGCAGGCAAGATCTATGGAAGTGAAACAAAGCAGTGCCCCGTTTGCGACACTTGTTCGCGACTATTCAATAGTGAAATTGACATTTAGTTGTTAATGGTTAAACATCGCCTCGCTTTTCATAAATCCCTGTCCGAATAAGTTTATTTATCGAAAATGGCATATACCTAACCTGCGGTTGGATTACAATATCATTGTGAATTTCGGCTATGAGAGTTATTTCTCTGAGTCATGGGATTTTTAACACCAATTATCTGCAATAACCTTTTGAGAGCCCGTTACGAAATCTCGTTTCAAATTACATAGGTATTACGTTTTTACCTGCGTCTTGGAAGACAGGCTAGAAATTCCGGAACTGGAAATCCCAAGCATCTGAGAGTCTACGTACGTATATAACTACCAATAAACTTACAGTATGTTGTCGGCATGCTGGATTCTTTGTAATATTAGTAAGTCGTCAATACCAAGTGTTCGTCATAAAATAAAGCATATTATCGCTTCATAAAACGTTTTTAGAAATCCCAACAGTTTTCAGAGTATTGAAAACAACACCATATTTTATAGCCTTCTATTGAATTTATATCACAAAGCAATTGGCAGACCATTCTGGCCGACCATTGTTAATGACAATTCCTACATAGGAAAAAGAACAATAAATAAGGCTGATTGTGACATTGACTATTTTGTAAGTGAAAATAGTAAGTATGTCTTGTTTTAAGTCGTACAAATAAAAATTAAATCTTAGAGCTATATAGGAATTCCTTGGTCGACTACCTACACCACACTAAAATGGATTTATTTACTAGCACGCCACATATTTTAAGTGTTTACGCGGCACAACTCAAACGTTTGCTAAATATAATTTTTTTGTGTGTAAATACCTACTCTAAACGAATTATTTGCTAGGGGTAAAGGACTAGGGTTGGAGAACTTTAAAGACTGGATAATAAATAGTAGAAGTACCTAGTTTCTTAGCTTTTTAATAATACCTTCAGATTTTTTTGACTATTTTCTGACTGCTATTTTAGAAAAGTGGAGCCGAAATGTAAAAGATACCTGAAATAGAAAAGTGTCAGTGGGGCTTACCTGTCTGCGTATCATGACGTGTGAGACACGGTCGCGCACGCGCACGGACAGCACGAACTCGCCGGGGTGCGCCTGCGACTCCCGCACCAGGTACGACCCGTTCTTGCCCTTCTCTATTAAGAGTAGCTCAGCTGCCTTAGCCGACATCATGCCGTGAAACCACCTGCAATATTTAATAAAATGGATAACATTGAACGAACTTTTTCGGCGTGCCTAGTATCAGAGACCTTAGTGGTTATTGTGAGAGACAAAAATAGTTGCGGAATCAAAAGTTATTCGTGCGTGCTTAACGAACCTCGTCTGCTTAGTGACCGCTGTACTTGGGAGACAATCATAACTTGACCTGTTCTCTAGCAGGGCTATAAGATATCGAGTGTCTTGACGTAAGTCGTCGTTGGCTTTGACTGACCCTCCGACTATTATTTTAGAGGTAGCAGGTTCGAATCCCGGCAGGGGGAGGCCCTTTATATATTATTACTAGCTTTTGCCCGCGACTTCGTCCGCGCAGAATCACAATTTGCGCTAAAACTTCTTCCTCTCTCCCATCGAAAATGTACAAAAACCAGCCAAATGCGAGTCAAACTTTAGCAAGGAGGATTTTGTACTACCTACCTACCTCAATGAAATAAGCCCGTTTCTTGCATTGACACCCACTTCCATTATTTTTATCCAATCGTTTTGTTCTGTAGGAAATTCGGAAAATCCCTAGGCCACGTTTAGCATGATTAAGGGCGTATAGGTGGAAAGTGAAATCAAAATAGTGATGGGTTGCTAGCCGCATCGTCTATAACATGATTCCTAAGACTTTCGCCCATTCCTTCGATGGGCTTTTACCATCTTCGCGGGAAGAGAAGCAACTGGTAAATTCGGTTTTGTCTTTACTCCGAGACCAGCATGGAAGAGATGGATGGATGGTTATATGATAATGGTAGATATTGGTATTGAGAACAGTTTGAATGAACAATACAGGCATCATCAACTCCAGCTTATAGACGTCCCACTGCTGGGCACAGGCTTCCTCTCAGGATGAGAGGGCTTGGACTATAGTTCCCACGCTGGCCCAGTGCGGATTAGGAACAATACAGTATTTGCGCACAATATTATGGGTCGCAACACACAGAGTTATTACATTTACCGCGCAAATCCTGTCTCAGCTTTCGTTAGCCTGACTTTATTCGACATGATGACATTCTATTATTTCTGAAAAATGGCTGGGATGCTGGCATCTCGTGAACTTACTTCTTCGCAACATTCCTGGAGTTTTTTTTCTACCCAAATATTCAAAAGAGTACTGGTGTAAAATCGCAGAGCATTCCACTGGCCTAACATGAACTCGCTAAAACCGGACTCACGACTTGTTTTAACGCATTTCAGACTCAGGTATTCCAGCTGGCAGGGACACTCCTGACGTAGTAAATTACGAACTATCCGAATAGACTAACTTTGGATGACAAAAATATCATGTTTTATGCCATCTACTTACATATAAAAACTCTTAGCGATTCCATTAATGTTACTGTCTGTTGTTGAAAGACATTGTATAAGATGAAAACCGGCCAAGAGCGTGTCGTGCCACGTACAGTGTAGGGTTCCGTTGGTTGCCCGTTACAATATGTGGATATTATGAACATAATTATTATTTTTCATCTTTATTCGATACTACTTTGGACATTAAGTAGTTCACGGTTTCAATTACATTTTATAAGTTGGTCGACTATTACTCGTAAATTGTAAAGCCAACCTAGCTGTGATAGTTTTTTTTTAATCTTCTTTATACATACTATTTTTTTTTCACTTATCCAAGTATAACCGTTTAGCTGGCAAGCGGGAGACACTTGAATCTAACGAAAATCAGGGCTTTAAAGCTTAATATTTCGGAAACGGATCCCAGAATCGAAAAAAGGTTTCACTCACTATATTTTTGAACGGCCTTTCCAACGACACTCAACATTATGAGGAAAAACGAGAGAAAAATCATCCCCACTTTACGTGTAGGGGACGTGTACCCTAAAAACAAACTATTCAAGATTTTATTTTACCACTTTGCCGGCGTAGTTAATGTGTACACCCATGCCAAATTACAGCTTTCTAGTACTAAGAATCTCTTAGCTATGCCGCGGACAAACACACGGACGGACGGACGGACATAGCAAAACTATAAGAGTTCCTTTTTGACTACGGAACCCTAAAAATAAAGATTTTGGCAACATAATAACTAAAATGGCTGAACTAGGTATTTTTAAATAATGTACCTATCTATTCATACGTTACTTTGCCAAGGTCTAGGTTAAAATAGAGGGATATCATTACTAATCCGCGATATACCTAGTGATAGCCTAAGATCCCGCTATACAACGACCTTCACCGAGATGTTTATTTGATGAAACGTATTTTATATTTAATTTAATATATCAATAAATATATTGCATATGGGTTGCCTAAAATATTTTAGTCCAGGGTATGTTTCATTAATAATTAATACATTTTTTTTTAACATTTCACCGGTTTGATTATTAGATAAATTCTATACCAATCGAAAGTATGAAGCCCATAGAATATGCAAACGTTAGGTTGCCTATTCTTTTCCGGTCACAACTATCGGGTTGCCAGGTATAAACAGGTAAATCTATACCTACTAGCATTTTGCAACGGTCTGATTATTGAATTAAAGTGAAATAAAATTAAATATTATTTTATTATGAACACGGTGGTATAGGGTTGCCTGCGAAAAATCAGTCCCGAATTCTGGTTGTCGATTTTTGAAAAGTAAAATATTTTCTGCGACTGAATGTGCGACTGAGTGGTCCCAACCAACCATCCCATGCGATAGAAGAGGACAGCATAGGTAGCAGCTGTTTGAAGTCCGTCCATTTAAAGAAAGAGAGTGCGCATGCTATTTGTTCTTGAAAATGAAAAGGGTAGCGATAGACTCGTATATGCTGTGCATCATTTTGGAGTAGATTGTCGCTGTAGTTACAATTGAAAAAACGTGCTACTATTTATTGTTGGAAAAAATGGCAAAAAAGTGTTTTTGTGTGATTCGGATGATGATGTAATTGATTTTAATGATGAAACTTTTATAAACTGGGTATTAAAGTTATGGGATGGTTGGTTGGGACCTCTCAGTCGCACACATTCAGTCGCAACAATATTTTACTTTTCAAAATTCGACAACCAGAATTCGGGACTGATTTTTCGCAGGCAACCCTATACCACCGTGTTCATAATAAAATAATCTTTAATTTTATTTAACTTTAATTCAATAATCAGACCGTTGCAAAATGCTAGTAGGTATAGATTTACCTGTTTATACCTGGCAACCCGATAGTTGTGACCGGAAAAGAATAGGCAACCTAACGTTTGCATATTCTATGGGCTTCATACTTTCGATTGGTATAGAATTTATCTAATAATCAAACCGGTGAAATGTTAAAAAAAAATCTTTTTTAAAATTATTAATTAAACATACCCTGGACTAAAATATTTTAGGCAACCCATATGCAATATATTTATTGATATATTAAATTAAATATAAAATACATTTCATCAAATAAACATCTCGGTGAAGGTCGTTGTATAGCGGGATCTTAGGCTATGAGATCAAGTCTCGTTGAATATTTTTTATGCATGCTGTTCATGCTTTTATAATTGAAATAATGTAAGGAAAACGTGTAGTTCTTATGGTGGAGTAGCAAAGTAAAGTTATCCATTGATTTTTTATTTTTTTATTGATTTGTAGTAACGTAAAAAACATCAGTGCCTACCTCAATGGCTACTTCCTAATAGGGCGAAGGTGGGCAGCGCCGAAAACATCTCAAACATTGAGACCGAGGCCGACGCAGTCACGGTCACGGCGTTTCCCGCTTCCACCATCTGATCTGATCTCGGTTATTGATACGTAATAGTAATATTTTGTTTGTTTTCTCTCAGTAATTTCTCTCTCTCTCTTTTTCTCGCTTCCTGCACGCAAACTAAGATATTTATCTATCCTCAAAATTAGTTACGAGTTAGTGATAATATCTGTGCGTATTACGAACTTACTGTTCACTTTCGCGAAATAAATGGTAAACATTTGGTACTGATTCTGACTGAATATACGCACTACAATGTAGGTACTATAGTAGATTTAAGTATCTACCTATGCTGTATCGTTACGAGACCCTTATTAAATCGTTTACCTACTGGTTTTTTCCAAAAGGCTATTGCCTACTAATACAACTAAACTTCAAAAGCATTGTTTTTATCTTGGGTTTTGGTATTTTAAGCGGAAAAAGAAACTCATACCTATCTTTTGCTGATATGAGCACAGCTGGCTAACGAAAGATGAGACTTGAATCAAGCGGCAAACTTATAAAAATCTGTGTGGGTACAATAATAATTATCACAAAGACCTACTGTATTGATCGTTCATACTGTTCTCAATACCAATATCTAGCATATATAATATATCAATACAGTATCTGCGCACGACACACTGAATTTTTAAATTAGCCGCACTATTCCAATCTCAACTTTCGTCAGCTAGACTCCCCTTTCGAGTTTCGTTATTGTTTATGTACAGTCAGTGTCATATAGTTTGAAGCATCCAAGTCGGCCAAATAGTTCGGTACACCATTGAAATAGCAAGGCGTGCCGAACTGTTTGGTTACCTTGGATGTTTCATACTATATGGCGCTGACTGTATGTTCACTGTAATATTGAATGTCTAACGCTTAACAGGCTATGCTACGCAAGAAAACTGTTTTTATTTTTATTGCATCATTGTTAGCGACGCAAAGATGTAAATCAACAACAAATTTGTGCGGTGTCTCTAATTTGTAGTGCTATGGCTCATTGTTGTCGACGGAAGTCTGATTTATTTGGTTTGTTAACTCATTAGGTACTTACGTTTCCAAATACAAACCAGTAAGTCGCTAGCCAAAGATTTATTACAATTATTAATTAAACATATTTCATGCCAGTCTAACGTCACTTCATTTTTTTTTGCGATGTGATTGCAAGAATTACCTAACCGTACGTTTCTCTTGACACAAGATGTCGGCAGAGGATGATATCGAGGATTTTTTCATGTGTGTGAATAGGTACTATACTATTTACTACCCACTACTACTTATAACGGCAAGTATCTTATCTTATCTTATCTTAGTCTAGGGGTCCCTACGGATACACTTCGACCCATTCGTGGATCTTTTGTGTAATTACCCCTCCTTCGCACTATTCCATCGCTTTTACCACCTCATTCATGAACTGGGTGATTGGGCGTAGTGGTAGTGTCTTGAAATCTCCTGGTTCAGGGTATCCGATGCCGAGGAGTTTCATTCTTAGTCTGGCGAGGACATCACATTCGCACATATACTGTTCCATTGTTTCAACCTCTTCGCCGCATATTCTACAATAATTTGCGTTATTGTCTTGTAGTTCCATTTTTCTAATAGGTATTTAGTTCCGAAGTTTACAGGTCAACGCCCCCATTATGCATTGGAGTTGTCTTCTGCTGAGTGTCCAAAGTTTTTTGGACCAGCTTGAGTTGACATTTCCTATGAAACGCTTTGAGTGCTTTAGGCCTACCAATGCTTTCCACTCTTGTTGGTGTTTGGCTTTGGTTTGGTCTTTTATCGCCGTTTTTATGGTACCCTGTGAGAGTCCCACAAATGGTTCAGTTCCGATGTACTCGTTGTTTGACCCTTCTCTTGCTAGCTCGTCTGCTTTTTCGTTGCCGGTGAAGCCTTTGTGTCCTGGAATCCACTCCAGTCTCACTCTGTTGTGTCTGCCAAGATTATTTAGAGCTTGTAAACCGTTGTAGACTAGCATTGAGTCAATTTTTAGCGCTGCGAGTGCCTTCAGTGCTGCTTGGCTGTCACTGAGTATATAGGTGGTTGTGTCTCTTACTTTTATGTCTATATTCTCCTGGCGATTATCGCGTACGTCTCCGCTTGGAAGACGGTTGCGTAGCTCCCCATGCTTACGCTACTATTTAAGTCCTTCGCATGAATGTCTGCTCCCGTACCGGATTCCATTTTGGGTCCATCCGTGTACCATGAGTTACCGCTACCGTCGGGCAGTGTTAGTCCTTCGGCCCATTCACTCCTTGTGGGAGCGTATACCTTGAAGTTTCTTCGAAATATATACTTTGGCTGCATTTTGTCGCAGCTCATCGTTGTTATACTGTCAAGGATTTTATTTTGTTCCATTTTGGTATGCTTCGTCCTTGGAGCCCAATCATTCCACAAACCACTCATCTTCATTCTGTGCAATGATTTGCGCGCCTCAGATTGGATAGAAATATGTTTTGGTGGTAGATGCAATAGAACTGGAGGTTTGCTTGGAACGTAGGCTTGTAACTACATACATAGTTATAGGTGAGATGTGCTTGTGTACAAAAGTTAATGTGTAAAAAAATATTTATTAAAGTATTCTCGTATTATTATTGCTAGGTATATTGTAGTGTTTCCTTGGCTGACACCGACTACAAAAATAACAATACTTGTAACAACATTAGATAGATCGTACCTACATATTGATAAGTAGAAAAAGTAAGTTGATTATTAAGTTGTAGAAGAATATGCAATTATTTTTTCTTTTTAGTGAGTATTAGTTTGTTTTGGAATAGTTTCTTATTGTAAAGTCGGTTTTTTTTTGTTAAAATTTTCGTTTCTTTTTTGATTTTTAGTGAATCTGATGTACACTTACATTTTTTTCTGAATATGGGTAGACCTTCTAAACGTGCTGCTCATATGAGACAGCGCCGTTTAAATTAAACGGACGATTTGTCGCACACATACTTAATGCTAATTTTAGACTTATATGGTTTTCTCATGGGTGCCATTGTCAGAACTGGACCAAATTGAAATGGGACCACACGGGAAGCACCAGCTTTCAAATAAAGAAAGAATCACTTCGCCCAGTCGAAAGTTATGAGGTATAACAAACATAAAATAAAATATATATGTATACAGACGAATTGAGAACCTCCTCCTTTTTTTGAAGTCGGTTAAAAATCTTTTAAAGAGTTCTTACGAATAATGTGTTAACATTTTCTGGCTAAAAGCGTAAGTATTATGAGTGCCCGCCTGGATGATTGAGTATTATATGAATAATTGCTGGCTTTCATACACTATATAATAAATTACGTTCTAACAAATCAAATTATTATCTGTGGGCACGGCAGTGCCCCCGCCAAGTCGAGCGCGAAGCAAAAACTGCCGTACCATCCTTTACTGGAACCATTTCACCGCATTTTCAGGCCCCTATTTGAGAACCTCTGGATAAGACCACAACGCAGAAATTTTCGTCATCCAGTAAGCTATAACCACATACTTAAAATCCAAAATTTCAAGTCTGTAGGTCATTTAGTTCCAAAGTTAAGCGAAAGCAAAGTTTCGCATTTATGACACTCACTCAATCACTCACTCACTCATGATCATCAAAATAGAACTAATCTACAATCGTCAATGGGTAGCGTTTCTGGCGACAGATTGGTGCAATGGTGTCATGGAGCACCTGGTTTTGTACCCTTGTGTACCCTTCACCGGGCAAGTCACACAATATTAACTATAATAATAAAGAAATCGCAGTAAGGAACCTTAAACTTGGCACGACTTTGTCTAGATTTCATTACTTTTTAGAGATAAACAAGCAGCTCCATCGAGACTTGGCTAGTTTTTTATAGAATGTTTTTGGTGGGATTATTATGTCTGTAATAAACGCAAATGCCATAGTATACTATCAGAAACGATAGGTACATGAGTGGGACCGACATTTTCACTCGTCCCGAGTCTTGGTCTCTCGCCTGTGGCTCGCGCGTACCTACTCTTCGCACATGCACCAAAATAACTTGTAAAACCATAAGCTTTGTTTATCACCAAGAAACCAAATATGCGGTGGCGTAGACAGTCGTGACTTCACTTATTGACTTAATTTATGAAATATCGAGCATATTAAAAAATGCGTGTTACGTTGACCTGTTCGAATCCACTTCGTGTCCTATTTTGATGGGTTAGGTTTATTTGGCAGTAATTTCTTCTTATTCTAAGTAGGTATAATATCATAAAATCATACATAAAAGTCATATAATAGTCAGTACGTAGGTACGCCACTATACCCAGTGTCTTTATTTAATTTTAGCTTCTGTTCAGTCATTTTGCTTAATTAAGATGTAGTACTATGTCATAGATCTATACAAAATGGTGCTAAATAAAAGTTTGTTCAATACAGCGTTGACAAGAGTGTGTGTATGTATAGGTATTTTGGCTTAAAATAACATTCGCAGAGCAAATTAAAAAAATGTTATAGACTATTAAATAGGGATGTACAAGTTTAATTTTAATTTTACAGAGCACCCGAAATGAATTAAGATACAAAATTAACACAAAAGGAAGAAAGAAGTAAGTAGATAATAAAGCGAGCCATGTTCCTGCACAAATACTTACCTTTTGAGCATGAAAGCCTTGCTAAGTTCCTTGAGGAGAGTCGAGACTATGGCACCGGCCGCCGGCACGGCTAGCACCGAGGCACCCATGGTCGCCGATAACGCCGCTGGCGCTAGCACACCCAGCCTGCCCAACCTCGCCGTATCCTTTGACATTATTTAACTCTAGATCTAAAATCTACTAGCTGAAAAAGATCGCGTTTTGTCTGTGATAAAGCGCGCGACCGTAACCACACTGCGGTCCGCTTCGCACGCGGAGTGGAACTCGAATGCTGCGCGTGCGCGTGCGCGCGCGAAATGTTCTCTGGTGCTCAGTCGACATCATGTCACCGTTGCCGTGACGTTGATTCTTACATTGATTCGTATTCATTTTTGAGTGCAGGTAATATGCTCGTGCTTGCGGATACCTACTTAGTAAGAATTTTTTTAATGAAACCTGATGTTACGAGTAAGGGTACCTATATGTTATTTTATTGACTGCAGCTGGTAACCTCGACTGGAAGTCTTTGCTATTTTATATGTACTTAAATAACTTGTAACTGACAAATTACAACGTATTTTTTCCGTCTAAACTGTCAAAAATACTAATACTAAAACAACATTTCTCCTTAAAAACAGCTATAATGTTATGTGCAACAGAGCTGTAGCTCATGCACTAAACTGTGTACTGGTATGGTAGTACAAATACTAACCTAGGTGACCGGCATTTTTTTTTTGGTTTGGTATTCTAAAAATGAAACCTAGCTGGATTGATTTATCGCACCCGAAACCTCCCGCATACTAAAATTCACGAAAATCGTTGGAGCCGTTTTCCAGATTCATATTATATTTAATACGTATGTACAAGAATTACTCGTTAGATTAGATTAAATAGATAAATTATTCATAAATAGGTAGGTTTATGTTATTGTTATATTCCATTGAAGAATAGGTACACCTCCATATAAATGAAGACAGTGCATTCAGAAAAAATGTACATATAATGTAAAATATATATTTGATAGAAAAACTATGAAAAACGTGTCAAAATCGTTGGTTATAATGAATGTTATTGTTAAAGTAACTTAGTGCAACTTACACGCTAAATGAGTTTTAATCGTGAGTACATTTATAAGTATCGGAAGATCGTATTTATATTACCTATATGTATAACTGTACATACAGGTAACAATAGAGTTCAATGGATAAGTCATTCTTTTCGCTGTTTCGGACATGCGGTGACGATGCGGCAGTGTGACGGGAATAAATAATGGCCCTATCTTGCACCAACAAAGGATAGGCGCTGTATAAGGTAGTGCGGAGTCATCTTCCTAAAGGAAGGTCGATAAACAAGCGCAAAAGGCGAGCATAGGTACATTGCTGCACTATTAAGAATGCTAGATGGGACTTGCCAAGAGCTTTGCAGGAAAATTGACTTTTTCAAAAAATAGGTTTACCAGAGATCGAGAAGAAGTTATTACTAATTTAAATGGTACCTAAGTACCTATAAAGTTCCACAGAAAGTAGGTAAACATTGAATTATCTCGCTTCTGTATCCCCGGCTATACCTATTAGGTACGTATACAAATAATGACGAAACCGTACCTTATAAATTAGTTAAAAACGACTTAGGTACCTACTAACTTTATAGATAAGACAGTATTGAACTTGATTACTTGATGAACTTACAGCAGTAAGAGATTTTTGGAGAGTGGAAGATGGGTTAAGATATTTCATAAAGTTATGAACTAACATAAACGTACATACAACGTACATCTAAGAAAGAAATTGAAACTCTCTCTCTCTCTCTCTCTCTGTCTGTACCCACCAATATTTCCAAAAAATAAATCTTACAATTATAACAACAAGTATGTTATGAAACAAAGTTTGTATTTTGACTATAACTTTATTTGAGAACTTCAGTCTTTTTAGCTTTACCAACTATATCTATAATTTCGTAGTCTGAATCTTGTATTGATCCTGACATCTCTGGCGGGGTGACGTAGTTACTACTTGTTACTGAGTCTTTATTTCTGATGCAAGTTTTCAAGTCTGTTACAACCTTGTGCTCCACGGGACTCTCCAATGACTTAGAACGCATCTTACCAGTTGTTATATGGAATAATTGAGCTAAATATTCTTTTCTATGTCCCGTGTACAACCAATCATCGGAATTAGATCGTTTTTTGTCAGCAGAAAATTGTACAACACATTTATTCGACGTGTCAGTTTCCTGAGGTATGTTCAGGAAGCTCGTGCCTCCCGACATCTGTCCGAGCTGGCGCCTGTTGTATCTGCATGGCAAGTTGCCTCTACCGACCTCTTCTCGTCGTGCTAACCAATAATAATGAGTTATTGGATCGCGAGGACCCCAGTGCCTTGATGGCTGAAATGATGTTTTCACTTTCTGAAAAAAATGTTTATTTGCTTAATTGACAAGGCTAATATTTTAATAATTACATTATACGTATATTACTTGGATAACCGAGCATTGCTCGGTTTTTTTTGGTACATTTTCGAAAAATTAAACCTAGCTAAATCGATTTATTGCCCTCGAAAACCCCTGGATGCTAAATTTAATGAAAATCGTTGGAGCCGTTTCCGGGGTTTTGATTATGTATGTACAAAAATGGCTTGTTTAAAATTATTATTCAGACTAGCTTTTGCCCGCGACTTCGTCTGCATAAAATGAAAATTTGCGTAAAAATTGTTCCTCTCTCCCATCGAAAATGCACAAAAACCAGCCAAATACGAGTCTAACTTTTAGCACGAAGGATTTCGTACTACCACCTACCTCAACAAAATAAACCCGTTTCTTGCATGGACACCCTCTACCATGATTTTTTTATCCCACCAGTTGGTCCTGTGGTATATTCGAAAAATCATTTCTTATGACGCCTTACGTGATCTTCAAAGAACATGTCTACTAAATACAAAGTCTATATTTTCTATACTGTCCTTTTATCCCTTGGGCAAATTGGAAAATCCCTTTGTAGTGAGCCTTTTTAATCATCAAAGAATACATCTGCCAAATACCAAGAAGCTATATTAGCAAGTCAGTTACTCTTTATTTCTTATCCCATGGGAATTCCGCAAAATACTGAAATCAGTTTTCAGATATCATAATAAAATTACCTACTGGTATGCCAAATTTAAAGATTCTAGTAATTATAGTTACGGAGATAAGAATATTTTAAGGTAATACTATACTTAAATCCCTTTTATCTCCTTATCCCGCGGAAATTTCGAAGTCTTGAAATTATTTTTCAGCAGTTATGATTTCCTACTTGTGTGCCAAATTTTAAGACTCTAATTACAGAGAAGTAATTAAAGTTATGGAGATAGGCTCACTTTTCAGTGGACTTACATACCCCATTTATTCGCTTTCCTGTGAGAATTATGAAAAATCCCTCCTTAGTGCACCTCTATGATACTGAAGCAATATTTATTTACGTTGTGACTCTAGGCGCAGCTGCGACCTTTGACAAGTTTATTGCTACCCCGCGGGAATTATGCTATTTTCCAGGATAAAAAGTAGCCTATAGCCTGGCCAGTGATTTTCTCAATATTAGTAAAGTTTACATCAAAATCCGTCCAGCCGTTTTCAAGTGATGCGCTCACAAATATACAAACAAACAGATAAACACATAACCAGATAAGCAGACAAAAATTCTAAAAACTGTTGAAACGTGCTCTGTTATCGATTCTAAGTATCCCCAGCCTATTTTTTTTATATCTTCCATGTACATATTTTCGACCCTCTTCAACTTTATTATATGTATTGGACAATTAATTGACTATAGTTATTTTGGGAATTATTCAAAATGTCGCCATCGTATGTCAAATTTATGTATCATACAGACTTTTAGAAAAACTGATTCACATGCCTCGAACCTTTCAATGAGAATCATGCGTAACACATTAGGCAAGGTAAAATCCTCCATGTATACGATGAGGCGGAACTAACTTAAGGGAAAAGTCCCTACTAGTTTCTCGTGATAAGAATCACTTATTGGCAACATACTACGGACGTGTAGTCCATTACGTGCCAAGGTAAGAATAAAAAATTGGTAACAGGTCATTTTGGTACAAATGGCAACATGCACAGTAATTATTTAATTTCCCCCTTAATGGCGGCCGTAAGGACATCACTACATATTATAAAACAAAGTCACTTTTTCTGTCCCCATGTCCCGATGTATGCTTATATCTTCAAAACCACACAACGGATATTGATGCGGTTTTTTTTAATAGATAGAGTGATTCAAGAGGAAGGTTTATATGTATAGTACATGCACAATATACCGTGCGAAGCCGGGGCGGGTCGCTAGTGCATAATATGTTAAAATGTAACACAGTCAAAAAGCACAAAATGTTTGTACCACTAGCGCGTCTAACAGGAGAGCGCGCAAGAGTCGCATCGCGCGCAATAGTACATTACTGTCTAGGCCAACAAGTAGACAATTGCTGGCTGAGTATTGGTTTGAACGGACGAGCTTGCGAGTCCGTTTAATAATACGAAGCCAGCAATGCTATTCTGGCCGAGGCAAGTACAGTGCTTTTCTCAAAAAACGAAAAAGAAAACAACAACAAAAATACTAATATTGTTTGGACTAACCGGCAACAATTAACTTCCTGTTCTGATATGTAGTAGTCATTGTTAACTACATATCAGAACAGGAAGTTAATTGTTGCCGTTCAGTCCAAAATTTAAAAAATAAATCATTAGGTACTGTACCGCTAAACTCTCCAGTAATGTTGCATACAAATTCCATTACTGTCTAGTTATTAACTTTTTAAAATTGCTAATCACCATTATAAAAAATAAGGGCACAAGACTTAAAACACCAATTCAAAAAAAAAACTAGTACGACGTGTTTATCTGTGTCTGAAATAGCTTTAGATGTTCTGGGTATAAAAATACTCTCTTCAAATGCCATTGATAGAAAAAGCAAAAATAATTAATAATTTATGTCAATTACATTTTCATTTATTTTTGTTGTTGTTTTCTTTTCTTGTCGTTGATTTTTGAGAAAAGCACTATACTTGCCTCGGCCAGAATAGCATTGCTGGCTTCGTATTACTCAGCCAGCAATTGCCTACTTCCTGGCCTAGACAGTAATGTACTATTCCCCTCTTTCTCTTACTGTTTACATTACATTAGCACATTTTGATAATGAGGCATTTTGAACCATTGTACATTTAGTCATTTGTAACAAAATGACCTGCTACTTACCAAAAAATTAATTAATTTCTGCAGTAAGTAGGTACTTACCAGCGTAGTAACATTACAGTCAATGCGGTTTGGCTCAAGTTTACTTAAGCTTTGTGGATAAATTACAATCAGAACGACTTTTAATGGTAATTATTAACATTAATAAATAAAGTCAGTCGAAGAGCTCAAAGAGATCTACACCCCTCTTATTATTGGTAATGGGGTAGTGTGTACATCATTTTGAGCTCTTCGACTGTTTATCAACTTCGGATGCTGACTGTACAATACCAAATATACATACGATAGTATAGCCAGGTAAGTATTAATATATCTACATAGCTACTACCAGTGAAAATTTTAATAATTATGAAAAATAAAACGAAATCTTACCCCTAGACAGTCGTATTGAACCTGTTTTATAACTGTTGCAGTGGCAAATGCAAAAAAGATAACAAATGCTAATGTTGCCACAGCAGCCACAGTGATCGCATCCCAAGGAGACTCTGTCCAATCCATGGTGTTGCGGATCAGCACCACAAGCCACCACACAGTAAAAGGTAGAATAATTCCTGGCGCAGCACACCAACCCATCACCCAGTATTTTACGAGTTCACGTCCTGTCAAGAACTCCACATCTTCGACTAATGGTTTCCAACCTACGTGAAGAAATGAAGGAATACTTAAACATGTAGGTGTACAGACCATGCCGGTTTCATTAGATATCAGGTATAGCGAATTCTAGACAATTTGGTTATTATATATTTGCAGGCAAAAATCGTACTTACCATAAATAAATACAAATGCGACAATCTCTAAAACAGTAGCAATATTAATAAGAAGGGGAACAGCGGTGTCCTCCAGAAGCGCCAAAGCTGGTAGCTTTCCGACCAGCACGCCCAGAGCGGCCGCAGCGCCAATTAACGAACTCGAAAACGCTATCAACCTCCATCCATGTCCGCCGGCCCGACGGAAACGGTCGTACAGAGGATACAGCAACGTCAACTGAAAAATAATTATATACATATTGTGAATTCAATAAGTAAAGATTCAGATATGAAGCTACAACTTTAAAAAAAACTGGCTAAGTGTGGTGTCCGTACAAATTCAGCAAGTAAATATAAAATCCAGTGTTAGCAGAGCCCTGCTCGTAAGCAAAATATGGCTAGTGTGAAGTCATTTTATTAAGTCAATTAGCTATTATAGAATCACCTTTTTCACCGCTCTTAAAGGGCCGGGCCGCAGACCTAAGTTTTTGGTATTAATTTTAACTTTATACCTCTACGCGTTCCTGAGAAAAGGGCCGAACGGATGGATGGAGGACAACAAAGTGATCCTATAAGGCATAGGTCGGCAAGTAGTTACAGGTGAGGTCCGGATACTATGATTTTTATAACGAGATCCAGAAAAAAACCTGTAGCTACACCTTATCCACGTATTAATCGATACTTGGTATACAATACATTAAATATTCGGCGGTCCGAGGTTCAACCTTTCGTGGTCCGCAAACGGGCTGCGGTCTGGCTGTTGCCAACCTTTGCTATAAGGTAAGGGTTCCATTTTTCTTTTGAGGTACGGAACCCTAAAATCAAGGACATTACCATGGTAATAATTCCCGAGAAAAAAAGGGCGGCAAATACTAGCAGTGGCCACGTAACATTCAATTCTTGATATTCGGCGGCTTTGAACATCTGTGCTAGCACGGCCACGACGGACACGTCCCGCTCGTCACTGCCAGCCACAGCGAACCAAAAAAGCATGCCGAACCAGCTCATTGTTATATTCATTGCAATTATTGCTAATGATGACCTGAGGATATAAATAATATTTATGTGTCAAGGAATTGAGTATATTTTTTTTCCAGGATGTGTATGCGTATGCATGTCTATTTTTTTTGTCAATCATACCAAAGAAAGAATCAGTTGCATACTTACCACTGAACATTAGTGCTGAAATATATCGTATCACCAGACGATATAAGGAAGCCTCCCGCTATTTGTGATGACCATAAAGCTTGAGTCACAGCGCTATGCCAGATGTTAGATTCCATATAATTGCGCCATTCAATTTTTTTTTGTATAGTGGCAAAATTGTCAGAGCTTCCGATACAAAAAGATAGGACCAACAAAAGTAGGAACACCAAAGGCCCCAAAACGTAAAAAATCCGTTTCATCAATTTTACGGGATTGTAAAGTCTGAAATTAAACTTACATATCTTGAGTAGAGAATTAGTACTAAAGAATATAGCTTAGTTAGATTAGTTAAAAATTCATCACTATATTCCTGGATAGCAGATTTTACTCACATAAAAGGAAAAACTATCCACAAGACTATTATAATCAAAGATAAAGCTATGTAATATTCCGGCTGCTCTTTAAGTGGCCCCAGAAAAGTCGAACTGAAAAAATAAAGAACGAATTAGGAACAGCTACAAAAAAAATACAACCGAATACTCTGCAGGTGGGCTAGCGTCACTCACAAATAATAAGTATATTTTACTAGTTACAAGCTTTTTTAACTTGCAACGGATGTATATAAGTATGTTCGGATGCAATCTTGCGACTCAAATTTGAAGCAGATATCTTCAACCGATTGAGTTGAAATTTTGCATTCAACCCCACAAGGGTAGGCAGAGACCACTTTGTGCCACTTGCTACGATCCTGACACACCTCTTTCGCTTCATCCATATTCATCAATCTCTTCATACACGCTCGTCGGTCTCGGGTACTCTTGACCTGATCTTTTTCAAAACATCCCCAATTTTTCACAGAACGTCCGTCTTCCTCTCCCAACACACCCATTCACACTCCCCAAATATATCTGTTTAGTTAACCTTCTTTCATCCATCCTCTCTACGTGACCACACCAACTAAGCATACTTTTTTCTATCCCAGTCACTGTATCACACCAGCACGTTTCATTTTAAATGAGTAGGTATCTAAATGTTTAGTCTTACTTTAGACATGTAGATTCGTTGTAACTATCTTCAAACCCTTCCTGAAATCAAAAATACACATAAAGATACAATGTAATTAGAGTCATTCGGGGTAACAGCACGCGGTGGGTAAAAGTACGCGGTGGTCCGATCTCCGACAGGGGTGGGGGGGCCGAGGTCTGTGTTTGTAAAACAGAGTGGCGCTACTGTCGCCGTTTAGGAGCCACACGCCGCGCCGACGCAATCTTAGTACTGGTCGCGACACGTCGCCGAATATTTGTAGCACGCTTATTTCGTTTAATTTTTGTGCCACGGAAAAGTGTGCTGTAGTTAAATGGATAGCTCTGTGCCAGTAAGTATACTATATTTCTATTGTTCATTTAATGTAGTTTTTATGTAAGTTTATCATATTCGGAAAAAGTATTTAACGTGTGTGTTGTGACTGATTATTTGGTATATTTGCCGATTGGGGTAAGAGTACGAGATTAATAGTACGCACGCGTACTTACCCCCGTTGCGTACTTATACCCCAAATGAAATAAAAATATCAAAAAAAAATCAATCTTTCAGAATACACCAAAATGCCGAGAAATTACATAAGGAAGGCCCCTAAGCGGACCCTCATCTCAGATGACCAAATAATGAAGGCGAAAAACATCGGGTCAAGAGTACGCATTGGAAAAGTTTTCAGTTAAGCCTATGTAGGGCTAAAACTAATTAATCTTGATGGAAAATTTTCTTAAATAGTGAAAATTTATTGAATATTCTACAGATTTAATATCATAACATGCCAATTGTACAATTCTTTATAGGTCTGGGAGGCCATCAAAAAAAAAATGCGTGCTCTTGACCCGAATGACTGCGTACGTTTACCCCGCGTGCGTAACTTTACCCTAAGGCTTGCGTAATTTTACCCACACATCGGGTCAAGATTACGCAATGGAAAAGTTTTCAGTTAAGCCTATGTAGGGCTAAAACTAATTAATCTTGATGGAAAATTTTCTTAAATAGTGAAAATTTATTCAATATTCTACAGATTTAATATCATAACATGCCAATTATATACTTCTTTATAGGTCTGGGAGGCCATCAAAAAAAAAGTGCGTGCTCTTGACCCGAATGACTCTATAGGTGAAAAACTTCAGTAAATAATCTGTATAAGTAGCAGATTATAATGTTCTTGGAATATTGGTATCGCTAGTTAACTTACTGGTATCATACCAAACGGAGTGCATTCCCAAACTGGAATAGAATTACCCATCGCATAAAGAAAGTAGGTTGTTGTCATTGCAACATAAATAATTGAGTATATACTGGCAAGGTACGAAACAAGCAGCCTCATGTAGCCGACTCCTGGAACAAATGAGTCACATTATTTTTGTACGGCTTGCGGCTGTCTATTTCTCAAACGTTTTACTTAATCGCTTTAATTCTCGTAACTTTTAATTTGGCAACAGGGGTAACGCATGGCATGTTACTGTTAAATCGTAGTAGGGTACATAGACAACTAAACACTTACTTACCCTTAAAAAAAGGTACGGCTCTCCAAACGCCTACCGCATCTTGCTGACTGAGCTGTCCTATGGCTAGCTGCAGCAGAGTACCCGGTAAAGCGATGGTAATCATAGCGACGGTCAGTACTAGTAAATACGATACGCCGCCGTACCGAAACGCTTCCCGCGGAACGCGCCAAGTACTATTGAAGCTGACTGCCGCTGCCAAAGTGCAAAGATGTGCTCGGATGAGCGGCCAACTCAGCCAACCCTGCAAAATGATTGAAATTAGTACTTAACCCGTGTAAAGGAAGAGGTACCTATTTACTTTTAACTGTCAGTAAATATTTTAGAGGGTTCATAAAAAGTTACCAGCTGTTGTGTGTCTTCTCTGCTTCTGGTAAAGGCGAACGTCAGAGCAACAGAAATAAAGACTTTAAGGGCCCGCACTAAACACCAGTGGCCGCTACAAGTAGCAAAAGCTCTTCATCAGACATTTCATATGGACTCGGCGCACACGTTGACGCCAGTGACCGCCACTCGCTCGCTATGTAAGTAGGTCGTTGGTGGCGCATGTGTCCCGTGTGCGCGGACTACGTACATAAGTATCTACGAGCTGTTACCGTAACTGTTGCACGTTACGGTAACTGAAAACCCGTATACTTACCTAACATTTATCACTTTAATGTCATTTTTTTTAATAACCACTGATTTACTATAGGTATTAAATGGACACGAACTCTTCTGAGCCGTAACTTCGCGCCCAGACAAAGCGCAACTGACTTTGAGACTCAAAGTAATCCGGAGTTTTCACACTTGCTATTATTAGCTGTTATCGTAATAAACACCAAAACAGTGCCTACCTTTAACTTGTAGGAATCAATCATCTTGGTTTCTATCTCTCACTTCACACTTCTGAATAAATACTATAGGTATAAGACATCACTTGCTCACGTGTTGGAGGATCAGCACATGCAATTTGAAGTGAGACACTGCACCAGAAAAGCTTTTCGTGAAGCGATTGGGCAACATGTTGCAGATAAACTCGAGATAAACGGATAATGTCAGTTACGGTTCTAAATTGTATCGATCTCGCAATGGAGTTATCAACGTGACACGTTGACGCTCAAGTGGAACTCGATGTTTGTCTACAGATACCGGGACTGAGCTGGTTAGTTAGAGCCGTGTTGTTGAGTTGGCGGAATGGACACACTGAATGGCATGCCTCACAGTTGATTCAGAACAATAATTTCACAAATATGTAGTGATTGTTTATTTATTGTGATAATAGTCTAGTAGTTCCACTTATTTACAAATAATTACCTATTCACTTGTGTGTTCTTACAATAAAGTCACACGCATTCTGAGTCACATATTTAGGTACTCCATAATAGGTACCAGAAGAAAGCACTGAAGTGAATTACGTAGAAGTACCTATCCCATTACTATTTCATTTAAGCCAAGTCATAATAATAGCCTCGGTAACTAGTACTTAGGTATCATTTTGTTGTAGGTACAGTCAGCGTCAAATAATTCGCGACACCCAAAGTGGCCAAAATGTTAGCAACACGACCTTATTTCAACTGTAACACAATGACGTGTTGCGAACTATTTGGCTACTTTGGGTGTCACGAACTATTTGACGCTGAGTGTACTCAAACGTATTGTACGTACGTTGCACAACAACTGTATAAGTAGAGGTACCTAAGTATTGCAAGCGTTTTTAACCTGAGGTTTATTATACACTAGCTTCTGCCTGCGACTTCGTCCGCGTAGAAGTAGGAATTCTTTTACAACTTTTCTCTTGTTACGGGGGCCTATGCGACAATTAAACTAAATTCAGCTAAACTAAAATTATCTACGTAAAGTTAGTAATGTATCGTGAATAACATTAATTTACTTAATTTTTGTGAGCTAGTTGTGTATGTTTGGGGACCATTCGGATCCTCAGATATTGACTGCAATATTTTTTTACGTTGCGTGCGACTCTAGGCAGCTAAGCATTGACGTGTTTATCGCTATCCAGCTAGCCAGCCAACTATTCAATTTTCCGGGATAAAAAGTAAACTGTGTTTTAATCTAGGGAGGGTACCAGCTATCTTCGTTCCAAATTTTATCTAAATCCGTCCAGTCGTTTTAGTCGTGAAGAAGGAACAACAAACTTTCGCATTTCTAATATTAGTAGGAAGTAGGATATTAGGATTAGTGGGATAGGTGCCTATCTTAATAATGTTCTGCAAAAATATTCTCCACATCTTGATGAACTTGGCATACGACTCTCCCTACCTGTCCATGTAATGTTATATCTCTGCCGGTAGTTTTATATGCTACACGATGTTTCATCTTATTACATCATACTCCACCATGTTTTAGCTCCCCAACCTCCCCAAATGATTAGAATTTGGATTTAAACCTGAGATCAATAAATTAAGTAGGTACGTAGTTAATCGTGTCAATATATTTTAAACTATACCTAAGTGCGAGTTGCACCAAGCAAGTTACTTTAAAAATAACATTAACAAATTACTACAATTTTGACGTATATTTTGACAGAAAACCTATGAAATACTCGTATAAGTACCTATTGTAAATATCGTAGGTTATGGTTATAATGTTATTGTTAAAGTAACTCTATGCAACTCACACTGAAGCATAATCCAACCAAGTGCGCGCCATCAGGATTCCGTACTGATATACGTGGCAAAAAAAATTAAGTAAATACGCTAATATTATACAGAAAAAAGTGCATTTTTGTTTGTAATTGAAAGCACATAGTTGTATGAAAATACGAGGGCCACACCGAAATGATCGGGAATTGAGTACCCGGGACTGAGTTAGCGTAAAACCTTTTTGGTGACGTGAGTACTGCCTACTTACGATCAAAATGGCGTTTATAAAATTAAAAAAAGTGGTTTTTTTTATTCTTATTTAAACTTGACAAGTCGATGAGCAAAATGGACCTCACGCGAGAAAATTTTCGCGCCATAATTTACCCCATCTTTCGTCCCGGGTTATTGCAAGATGACTGTATCGCTGAGCTTGTATTTATTTATAACTAGCTTCTGCCCGCGACTTCGTCTGCGTAGAATTATACATAAAAACCTTCCTCTTGAATCACTCTATCTATTTAAAAAAACCGCATCAAAATCCGTTGTGTAGTTTTGAAGATATAAGCATACCTACATAGGGACATAGTGTCATAGGGACAGAGAAAGCGACTTTGTTTTATACTATGTAGTGATAGTGATGTAGTGATGATGATGAAGCATCAAACCAAACAACAATATATCGTTGGTATTCAGAGTTTCGGCGAGGTCGTTCCTCTCTCAGCACCGTACCTCCTACCGGTCGACCAAAAACAGGGATAACGGCCGAAAATGTGACGGCCGTGCAAAAAAATATTTTAGAAGACCGACATAATTACCTATGAGCAGATACGTGCAACTATGGGCATTGGAATGACTGCAATTCAAAAGATTTTGCACGATGGACTGGGTGTCAAGAAGCTTGTTTCTCGCTGGGTGCCTCATAATTTGACTGAAGAGCAAAAGGCGGCTCGTGTTGATTGGTGCCGCTTTATTTTAAAACGATTTAATGGAGGAACGTCAAAAGTCGTTTATAACATCGTCTTAGGTGACAAAACATGAATTTATTCCTATGAACCCAAAACAAAACGTCAGTCGGCAGTTTGGGTCTTCGAAGATGATGTGAAACCAACGGAAGTGATGCGTTCCCGTAGCGTTTCTAAGAAAATGATCGCATCGTTTGATTCCAAAAAGGGACATGTGACTACAATTCCACTACAGGAAAGCAGAACGGTTACAGCAGATTGGTACACCTCGGTTTGTTTACCAGCATCATGATAATGCGAGCTCCCATACCTACTGCTCGCAAAACAAAAGACTTTTTAAACGGAGAAAACGTTGAGTTGATGTCTCATCCTCCATATAGGTCCGACCTGAGTCCAAACGATTTTTTACGTTCCCCAGAGTTAAAGATATGTTGCGTGGTGAACGGTTTAAAGACCCTGAAGCGGCAGTAGAAGCTTATCAATTACTTCCGATTAGAATTATTGTTTCAAAAATTGGTTCCAAAGAATGCAAAAGTGCATTAATTGCAGCGGAGAATACTTTGAAAAACAATAAAATATAATTTAGGTACAATATGCGTGTAGTTTTTTTTATTCCCGATCATTTCGGTGTGACCCTCGTACCATCCGAAAGTGGTAAAAATCGTGCTGAATTTTAAACATTTTTGTGAACTACCTAGTTAAAAATTTGATACGAGCTGTAGATTTGAAGATATAAGCAGATTTTTACCACATTCGAGGGATGCGCTTTAAAAAATCGGCCCCCAGATTTTTTGGTGATTTCTATAGTTTAATATTGCGGTACACACCAGTGAAATAAAACAATTATTGTTGAACTACAATCTCTGCAATTATCTACCTACCCATTTTTGATGCAATTATAGAGATAAACAGAAAAATAAATAACTTTTTATTCATATTACAGCTTTTTATTAACTCGACCTTTTGTAGTTTTTTGGGTCAAATTTTGCAACTCAAATTTGACCCACTTCTTTCCGTCAGATTGCCTTGAAATTTTGGTACACATGTTTAGGATGGATGATAAAATATGATAATGAAAGTACAGTCAACAAAACCTTCTGTCAGAAAAAGTTCAGCAGTTTTCTATAAGGCTCGCTTTCCTTAGCTGGAGTGACGTTTCGATTTCACTTGTTAATAGTTCTGTGGAAGGTGTTTAGAAATTACCCTAAAACATAATAATTATATTTATTTCGAATATCTGTTCTACCGATATGTCGGCGTGATTATAGAGCGTCTTCACATAAGCGCGGCAGCAGAGACATCAGCAGATGCCTTCTTATTACAAATAACAGCAGGAGCAAGAATGATGTCTGCTTGTAGATATCCACGATTGGAATCAAGTACGCCACCCTAATGGAAACAAGTCGCGCAGCTCTAGTAGTAACAGGCATTTGCTGCTGCCGCGGTAATGGGAAAGCGTCTTGACCCAATACCAAATTACAGCTTTCTAGAACTAAGAGTCCCTAAGCTAAGCCTAGGATTGGTGAAAATTGTGAACATTTAAAGTGTCCGTTTTCGACATTTTGGCTAGGGAACCTTAAAAGCGTGGTAAAAAACTTCTTTAACGTGGACCATCCGAACCAATTATATAAAAAAACTACAAAATCAGATTTCTTTTTAAGCTTTATTGTTTATTGTAAATAAAATATCTTTACACTAATATACATCATATTTAATTACATTTAGGGGATCTAGGTGCATTAAATTTACTTAAATAAGACATTAATTATAAAAACATAAAAAGCTTTCTTTGGTAACATTCAATTACAAATATACTAAATAATTGCAAAATTTGACATTGTAAAATATTTAAAAGCAGCAATTATAGCATTAATATTGCGAAAAATAACGAGCCTGATGTTTGTTACATTAATATTGCTTTTATAATGGTGCAATACGCATAAATATTGCGCATACAACTAGGATTAATTTTATATTTAAAACCGCACATATTTTAATAGGGCCTCGATATTTAACCATCGGTTGCTAACCGTTGCGCTCTATTCGGTACAAACTGACGAGCATTTTCAGAGAAAGACATACATTAACGAGAGTACCGCCATAATAAAAAATGAATTTACTACGCCTACTGTTGATCGGTTACCAAGTAGTTAGAATAGACTAGTGTTGATACAGTCTGGATGTCTTCTTTACTACAAGTGATTTGAAGTGATCCAATTTTAAACTACTATTCAGTAACTATTAATACTTAGGTACTGAATAACGTAGACTAAAATCAACGTCACAAAATAAAATCAAAGTCACTGTGGGCTCGATTCATAACTAAACTTGTTTTTGCACTCATGTCTTCGACTAGGTACACAAAACATAAATTATTTGATGAAAAGTGTAAAGGTGTACCCCAATTCTTTAAAATTACCTTTTG
This sequence comes from Pandemis corylana, assembly GCA_949127965.1. Classification (NCBI taxonomy): domain Eukaryota; kingdom Metazoa; phylum Arthropoda; class Insecta; order Lepidoptera; family Tortricidae; genus Pandemis; species Pandemis corylana. Next base: position 22,152,659 of record OX421850.1, read on the forward strand.
AGCGGTCCTTGTAGTGAATTACTGTCTAAAAACGTAATAATGTAAAAAATGAGCGTTAATTAAGTTTTTAACTAAGTCATTGTAAAAACCGAATTAAGTACCTAATTAACTAATAATTCCAAATAAAACATGAGTAACAGTCGTCAGAAGTGGTAAAACTAGGCAAGTTAAAAAATATATATCACGGTGATTAATGACAAGTACAGTCTACAGCAAAAGAAAGTGATGAATTAGGGTCTCAAAATAATTTAAACATTAAATTAAGTCAAATGTTACTGACTATTGCAGTTAATTAGAAGTAAATAAACACATACTGTGTCATAAGTAAGTGATCACATTTATTACCATCCTTGAAAACTAAGTGACATGTCATTCAAACAATTAAAATCATTGTTGAGTGTTTCAAATTAAAGTGATTTGATTACCTATAAAATACGGGTTTATGGGACACCTCCTGGTGTGCAAAATATCATATCTCACGGTCACAAACAATGACAAACGCATTATGCGATTTATAATATTATTAAGTAACTAAATACATATAAACATACCAATAACACCGGTTTAGATCTGCAAAGAAACTAGTGAAAGCAGCATTACTTCGCTGTTTCCCTCGAGCACTTCTGGCATCTTCGCTTCAAGTTCTCGCAATGTAATGCAACTTGTACACACTTTTTGCATATGTAAATTGAGCTTAAGACTCAATTCCGAGAGGCTAGTTGTTCTAGCTATAGAAAGTGCAGTCAAAATTACCCCGCTTGTCAACATAAACATAATTTCATGTATAATTGGGACTAAAACAAAATGTAACAACTGTGGTACAGTGGAATACATCAACGCGACACAGCCGATTGCGACAGCAGATGGAGTTTCAAGAATAGCGGCAGGCTTGGTGGCGCGCCGGTCGGCGGCGTGGTGCTGCGCAGCCGGGTCGCCAGCGGCGCGCGTTAGAAGGCGTGCGCGTGCCGGCACACGCCGCAGCCCAGCGCGAACTCCTCGCCCGTGGGCGGGTGCGGCACGTGCAGCGGACACTCCTCCGTCGAGCCCGGCAGCTGTTCGCCCTTTGGACCTAACACGACATAACATTACCAACATTACATTATTCTTCAACAATTCATTTATTTTAAGATTAACAATAGGAAGAACCAAAATTACACTTATCATGGTGAAATCCTTATAGTTGAGAAATGAATAAAGTTCGTACCTGCCGGGCACTGCGGCAACTGATGTTTGGGTATATTGGTAACGCGTTGAAAGTCATCATGGCAGGCGTTACAGAAGTGCGACGTGCCAAAACAAAAGAACACCGCCACCTACAAACAAACAACCGTTACAGTAATTCTGGAATCTGAAAATGAACTGTTTATATCTATGACCTCCAATCGAATGCAAGACTTACACTTACATTTATAATACACTTTATAAAAACTAGACTCATTGTAAATGTATGTCATTTATCAATTAGTACCGAGCAGCAGTAGCGGCACTTGTATTCGAGGAAGTCAGCGCCGTGTTTAGGGCACGTGCGCGCGCCGGCCACGTCGCTGCACGCGCCGCAAACCAGCTCCGCCGGCTCCCACCAGCCGCTCGTCTCTGCCTCGCACCGCGCCAAACCGCCGAAGTAAGCCTGAATTATAAGTAGAGTACAAATTCACTCGCGAGTAAAAGACGCTATAACTAAACAGATACACAAATAATTCAAAATTATTATAGGCGACTTTGCAATACGTGCTATATTTTCGGCACATTTCGTCGAAAATTCAGCGATGAGTGTAAGCATATTCATATTATTATAGATGTCTAAAAACGCAACAATTGCAACAAGCAAAATTGGTGCCGAAAATATTAGTACTTAAATATGTACAATTATTACATAAAGTTTACCTTGCCGCACTTGTGGCATACGTAGTAGGCGTAGCGCTCCATAGCGTAGGCGGCGGGATCGGGCAGCGCGCGCGCGCGGCCCGCCGAGTCGGCGCCAGCGCCCGCGCCCGGCGACGCCAGCCCCTCGTACTCGAGCCGCATCAGCGCCTTGCGACGCACTTCCTCGCGCAGCCGCCTGATCGGCGCCAACAGCTCTTCCAGCGTCCAATGACACATGTCGTCCTGAAATATGACATACGTGGATGGATAATATTCCTCGAGTCAGATCCTGTTAAGTTTACGGTCGGTATAGAGCTCGTGTCGATACAACACCAACTGTATGCATGAACTCATCGAGTATACACAGATATATTTAACTAGCAACCTTTATATTCGACATTGTACTTGTTTTACGATAAAGGGGAATAACGAACTCTACAATTAGATATTTATGCATTTTCCATATTTTTATTTTTTCTCCTTACTTCTTTGCTTTGCTTATCCACGCATATAAGCTAAGATATATAATATAATAAATATACAATTTGGATCGGACTCTGGCCATTCTCATGCGATGCGCTTACCAACGAACTTTGGCTTACCTTAATTTTCACCTGCTTCAATATTTTATCTTCTTAAGTACGAGAATAATAATTGTATTTATAAAAGCAACAGTGAAATATCTGGTAAAAGCTTACCAAAACTATTGATGTGGGGCATAAGCAGTCGATATGCAGAAAATCCTTGACTCACCTTGCAGATGGGACACATCGAGAAAGAAAATGTGATCCTAGGTCCAATCCATTTGTTGGCCAACACTTTCTTGCAGCAGTGCAGATGAAACACGTGGCCGCATTTTAACTGTTGATAACAAAAAACTTTAATCACGCATGACAGTACAACTAACATGTTTTTTATTTATTTAGGAAAGAAACGGTTACATTTTAATATTGCAACGCACAATATAGATTCATAAAAACCTGCTTAGTTCTGCTGATTTTTTTCTATTCTTGATAATATATGAATCTTATATTGGAGGTTCAGAACAACGCAACCTAACTCGACAATATTCCGCATTTTTTTTTTTATGAATTTGAAAACTTAAATGATTTTGAAAGTCTAAGTATTAATCCTAATCGTGTAGAAGCCTTCGCAGTAATAATTATCTATGTGAGGGTGAAAGCTTAGTTTTTGTGTCCAAAGTCACCCCATCCAAAGTCACCCCAGATCCCAGACCTGACCAACCCGTTGTATGACTGCACCAGAAAGTGTATAGTGGAAAAGAATGGGGAATGATCTGACAATATTTGTAAAGATTCGGTTACAGCCATCAGAGATCACATACTTATTTCAAGCAGTTTATTAATTGCTATTTCTTATCAATGACAAATGAACAAGTGAACACCTCTACCAGAAGTTTGTCCTCTATCCGGCATAATTACAAACAGTTAAGGTGTGTTTAAAAATAAAAAGTGTATACCTGTATGGCGGGTGCTGCCTGCAGCGGGTCGGTGAAGCAGATCATGCACATGTCGTCAGCGTCCTGGCGCAGCGGCGCCGCGCCGGCGGCCGGGCCCGCGCCGCACCCGAACAAGCACGGCAGGCACGAGCGCTCGCCGCGCACGCCGCCGCACGCGTGCCCGCACTGTAGCACGCGGTTGCACGCCGATAGCCCGTGCTCCTGTGCATAAGCCATATACGTTTAGTACTGATTAAACATTTTTCAATACAATCATGATGTAAAAATTTTGCGGTAATAAGTACAGGTCGATTCACAAGAGCTGGCACGAATGTTTGTATTGAACAAAGTAATGACACTTGTAACCGTGTGAGTGACGTTCTTGTACAGGGGCCTTCTAATATTGTGTAAACACAATAATATGTTCTTACTCTATACAAAGCACAGGTTCGATCGTGTATGGAGTACTGCTGCCACCTTTGGGACGGGTCTGCCAAGTATCAGTTGGCCGCGCTGGACTCGGTAGAGCGGCGAGCCCGTAGGCTCATTGGTGATGCCTCGTTAATCGAGAACAGGCTGCAGAGTCTCGAACACCGTCGAAGAGTTGCATGTCTGTCTGTTTTTTATAGGATACATTTTGGTGAGTGTGCGCAGGAATTGCACGACCTTATAGTGCCATCTCCGTTTCGCCAACGGACTTCCAGGCGGGGGGAGCGTTTTCACCCATTTATTGTCAACATACCATTGGCCCGCACGAGGCGGTTTGCTTCATCCTTCCTAATGCGAACTGCTAGGGAATGGAATTCGCTCCCATCGTCTGTATTTCCGGACAGATACAACCTAGGGCTCTTCAAGGCTAGAGTGAATAGGCTATTACTGAACCAGTGAGTTACACCTTTGGCCTCATCTGCACCTTCCACCAAGTGAGATAGAGGTCAATCACTGGTCAGTTTATAGTAAAAAAAAAAAAAAAAAAAAAAAACAAGTACTTAATACTCAAGAAAAATATAAACCTCAACCTATATTTAATCATTTTGTTATACACACATAGTATTACCATTCACTCATCCAATCCATTCGCGCCAGCTCTTGAGAATGGACCTGTACCTCAATTCCTTTTTATTTACTTTCGCGATCGTGAGCTTCGGTTAACCTTAAATAAAACTTAGTAGTAATTATCATTAAACAAATGTTTGAATTTACAACAATGATAAGCGTGCTCTAGCGTCCAGCTCAAGGCAACTCATTGGGCGAGTGTAGGGTGTGAGATGAAGACGTACGCGCCATTATTTTTCCTCACGATTTCTTGGATCTTGTGGTCTGAATGCAAATCGGTATTTTTCTACTCATTTTGTTTAGTCTAAATTCTCATTCTCTGTTACTATTATGTTGTCAGACAACTTAGTCATTTTTTATCTGCTCACTTATCAATTTCAGTTACCATGAAGCGAAACGTTTCTTTGCGAGACATGCATTTTGACTTGTTCGGAATAGGCCATACACACTACGGTCCATCGGAGAAGTTGTCAACTGAAAGTTAGAAGCGTGTATGTATGGGGGTCATCCGGTTGACCGTACAATGACACTAGAACACATCGATTATCGATTTTGCTCCGGTCGCCTGCAGAGGTCTGTTCGAATACACGCTTAGATCTACCTGCACAGGTAGACCTCTCCGGTGTACCGCAGTGCGTATGGCCAGCACTAGACTGCAGCGGTAGTAAGGCGAGCTCACCTGGCACTGCTGATCGGCGCAGACGTTTCCAATGGCGAGCAGGCCGGAGTTGCCGCGCGCGCCGCAGAAGCGGCAGACGCCGGCGAGCGAGTGCGCGGCGGCGCCGGCCTCGGATGTCCGCTCGCACACGCCGCCCTCCATGCCGCGGAACTCCGCCAACGCCTTGAGCGTGCGCCGGTCCACCAGTAGCAACAACCAGAACAGCTTCGCGCGACCGCAACCCTCGTGGATGTCAATCCGGATAGCGCTCTCTTCTTCTTTGCAAATCTGTCATTTGAAATACAAATAGTTAAAATTATTAATTTCTTTTCAATATTCCAACAAAAATGTAGGAGTGTACGTGGCAATTTCCAATGTGGTTTAATGTTAATGTGACCTGTCTGTGGTGCGTCCTGGCGGCGCGGTTGAGATGCAGGAAGCGGTCGCACTCGGCGCAGAGCGGGCCGCAGGTGCGGCACTCGACCACGGCGGCGGTGGAGCCGTCGTCGTGGTTGGCGCAGTGCGGCCGCGCCTCGCCGCCGTCGCGCCCGCGCGCCTCGCGCCCGTCGCCGCTCACGTTCACGCTGCCACACACAATCAACACTAATCATCACTTGTATTGTCATCATTTGTCGCTTAAACTCGGACACGACATGTCAATTTACTCTAAAACCCCTTAACAAACTAGTAACATGAATTGACCCCTCAGCAGATGACCGGCCCATTAGTGAATTTTATTTGTTGTTATAAATTTCAGAAACAAAAATGGTGACTAGTTTTTAGAACAGTGATTATAACGCATTAATATAGGATCAAAATACATTCGTACATCATTCTCCTTCCATGTTTTCCATAAATCATACACGGCATTTTTATCATTACGTAATGCATTACGCAATTTCATTATAAATGCGAAAGTTAGTGAGGATGTGAGTGACTGAGTGAGTGTGTATGTACGTTTGTTTCTTGTTCACGCTGAAACGACTGGACCGATTTAGACCAAATTTGGAACGAAGATAGCTGGTACCCTAGATTAAAACATAGGCTACTTTTATCCCGGAAAATTGCATAGTTCCCGCGGGATAGCGATAAACATGTCAATTGCTAATTCTACGCGGACGAAGTCGCGGATAGAAACAAGTTATTTGATAAATATGAATAATTCTAACAGATCGAGATGCGATTGGTCGCAGACGCAGAGCGCAGCCAGCGCCATCCACACGGCGGGCGAGGCCATGCAGCGCGTGGGCCGGCGCTCAGCCTCAGCCGCCTGCGCCAGCGCCGCCGCGTACTGCGCCAGCGCCGCGCGGCTTTCCACGCCCCACGCCACCGACAGCTTGTCCTGCAACACGAGACAAAAACTCCAGCACATTTGTTGATGAAAACAAATCAGAAGTTCAACGTGTAATATTCTTCTATTCAACTATGTTTAATAGAGAAACATTTTTTTTTTAATTCACTTTCCAACATGGAAAAGTTCGTAGTCAAATCGTTCTGAAAGGGTAAACGATAATCTAAAAGCGAACTTATTATCCATGCCAAGCTACGACGTAAATATAATAAAAGCGTTAATAGACACAGAGACTCAAACATAGAGTAAGATAGCTAACCTCCGCCATATCGGTAAGTAGTTTAGCGACGAGGTGTGCATGCTTGCGCGGCGTGTGGCCGCGCATGAACCAGGCGGCGGGCGGCGCGGGCGCCACGCTGCTGCCCAGGGTGGCCGCTCCGCCCGTCCCCGCCCCCGCCCCCGCCGACGCACCCGTCCCCGCTCCCGCCGCGCCCTTCACCTTCACCTGCACCGTCACAGCCTTGCCCAAGTAGCACACCAGGTGCTCCATCAACGTGACCCTGAAGCAAAAAGCGAATAATACCAATGATATTTTATTAAACTTTAGAAATTATATAAATTTATAAATTTTTTCACACTAAGCAATCATATTTAAGCAATCACAACTTATTGGTATGAAAAAGAATTACCTGGTTGCCAAATCGTTGCCATAGTTGACAGCTGCTAACATTTTTTGTGGTGGTATTTCGATAATTATCCGTCTCAGCAACGAAATAATCTAAAAAATATATGCACAGATGACATCACTGAATTTTGTGATTCACGACAGTAAAAGCAAATAGTGGAACTGTTGGTAAAGGTTAAAGAAGCGTAAGTACATATTTGAATTAGAGAAAATATCGTGATGCGAGTTAATTTAATATCCTGATGAGAATTGAGAAAGGTAAGCCGTTGAAAGTGTAGCATCTTAGTGAGAGAGCGGTGGTTACTTGTCTCTGCACGCGCTCGCTGCCGGTGTGCAGCAGCGACAGCAGGTCGGCGAGCAGCTCGCTGCGTTGTGCGAGATGCGCGCGGCCCACGGAGCTGCCGCTCAGCGCCAGCAGCTAACAACACATATCGTTGAGTTACGAACATCTACCGTACCGCCAATGTCACAAATACAAAGCCATCAATCGCATTATTTATTACATTAAAATAATGTTGCCAAACTTTGCTTTAAAATTTTCCTATGAGTAACATACCAAATCAGTCATTTTATTTCTTTACTTAACGATCTTTTAAGAGGCTATGACGTGGATAATATTAAATTACATTGTAATTCACATAAACTTTACAAAATCTAAGCATTTGAATCGTACTGCAGAACCTGAAGCAAGATTGATACACACAGTGGCACACTAACCAGCGAGAGCATCTCGAAGCAATAATTATCCTGATGGTGGTGCGGCGGCGCGTCCTCCGCACGGCCCGCGCCCGCGCCCGCGCCCGCTCCCGCCCCCACTACCGCTCCTGCTGCCGGCGCCGCCTCCGCCTCCGCGCACAGCAGGGCCGTTTCCCAGTCGTCGCGTGCGCGCGCTGCCTCACAGCCTATCGCGCATACTATATGCGACATCACCTAATAGTAACATAGTTCTTAGTGTAGTTAATTAAATCTTATGAACATAGCTTAAGTGTATTTGTTGTTACTAACAAATAATGAATGTGAATCTGAAAGAAATATATAATTATTAATCTCCACGACCGTATGTACCTGTCGCTGCAGACTGGTGAGCTTATGTCCAGCGAACAAGATACCAACGACGTGTTCGCGAAGATCGCTGTCGTCGCCGCCCGCGTCCTCGGCCGCCGGCGCCTCGCCGCCCTCGCTGCTGCTCGCCTCCCACTCCAACAGCTTACCGAAAACCTAACACACCAAATAATTAATTACTCAACAAAAGCCCTAACTATGTCATGCTCTGTCTCTCACGGACGCTGAGCTAAATGTAAAAATCTTAATAGCAACACGTACGTTGAATTTTTAAGAGACTAAAAATCGAAAAGAACCTTAATGATACAAATGCAAGTGCATTGCATTTAATACTAACGTGTCATCAATCATCATAATCAACAAAGCGTATTTAGTTTTCGTTCGTTTTGGATGTTCTGTTTCACTCATACTTGCCACTAGTGCAGTAGTCTAATTATTACCAGTAATATCAAAGTGCTTCTAACAGTCCAATGATTGTGTGATTGCTCTAAGTTGGTGGGTGTACCTGTGAGGTGAGAAGGCGAAAGACACGCAGAGTGTCTGCCTCTGCGAGCGCGTGCAGGACGGCGGCGGGCGAGGCGGGCGCACGCGCGGCGACCATCGCGGGCGCGCCCAGCACGCGCAGCTGCCGCACGCGCACTGCCGCTTCCGGCCCGCGCAGCTCGCAGCGCACGCGCACGCCACCACTCCCGACTCCTACACAACCACCACACTTCTACACGACAAGTTCACCAGCACGCTTCGCTAATCAAAAGGCGGCCCGAGTCCAAATCTAACAGCCCATTTTGGCGCTTCCATAGAATTGGGGCACAGCGGAGACAACGTGAAATGGAACAATCACATTAGAGGAAATCCGTATCTCCCTTGCCTTGTTTTATTTTTTACTTAAGACAAAATGTTCTCGCTGCTGAGGTGAAAATTTTTATGGGTCACACGAGACCAAAGCTTTTTGAATCTCGTGCCTTTGAATCCCTTGCTGCACTCGGGATTTAAACCTAGAATAACTCGCTACACTCGGGATTCAAAATCAACACTCGCACCAAAAATCAACTTTGCTCTGTTGCTGCACAAATACTTAACTATTGCAAATTAGATAAGTACGTACTCGGTAAAGTGTAACAGAGCCACGCAGCGCTTTTCGGGTCCACCTCCATATCTTGCATATGAAATAACTCGCTAGAGCCACCGCTGTACAGGAACGATACCAACAAAGTTTTATTCTGAAATAAAAAAAAACTGTACTAGATCTAATGTCTCATTTTTCAAAGATTTTCATGCCACAGAGGTTCTAAATTTTTGATGTTCAGTGAAAACTTTTCTATAAACACAATTTAAAATTTTTGTTTTACAGGAAAAGTAAATTATTTCCTTCTTAAAGGACATTTTTTGCTCTGTTGTGTGTTGGAATCAAAATAAAGAAGGAATTTGTTTTTCATGTGTATGTGGGTATTCGCTGATCGTGTGTATGTGCATGCGTTACCACGGTGTCTCGTGTGTTGTCGACGTGGAGCGCGACGAGGTGAGGGCGCGCGGGCGGCGCGGGCGCGGGCGCAGGCAGCGCCACCTGCACCCACTTGGCCTTGTTGCGGTCTTCGTCGCCGGACTCCCAGAACGTCTCTGTACTGCAGTCGGTAAGCGCGCCCGCCATGCCCTGCCGCGAGGACACGCTCACCTCACACCATCCTGTCACGTCGCTGCAACTCCAAACGTAGTTCTCCTGTAACATGCAAACTTTTTAATCAAACTCATCGTGTTCATCAATGTTGTCTTACATAAGTAATAAAAGTTGTTCTTTGGAGCAGATTTATAATAATAAAACTACTGTGTGGAATTGTACCGCATGCGTTAGTGATTTTAGCATTTTCCAAAAAAAAGTCCATATGATCACTTTTTCCAGTATATATTTTGGGTGTTTCTTACTCAGAATCGTTTACCCTATCGATTCTCATACAAGAAAAAGTGTGTCCCAGATTTAACTATGGAATTTATTTTCCTGTTCGTCACGTTCCATACATACCTACCTATATTAAAAAAATAACGAACTGGAATGGAAATTTTGGGAAACCTTTTTTCTTGTATAAGGATTGATAGGATAAACGATTCTAAGTAAGAAAAATCCAAAATAGTTAAATTCTGGAAAAAATGTTCATGTGGACTTTTTTTTGAAAAACACTCATTTACCTTATTCAGATAACTATGAAAACTTTCGTGCAATGCTCCGAGGATGCCTTCTTCGTAAACTCCATCTTCAGAGTGCGATAAAATCTTGCTGATCACGCTAAAAACTTGTGATCTGGATCCGAGCAGCATTAAGAAGTCACAAATATAATTTTCAATAATGACGTGCAAAGTCTGAAAAAGGTTATGTTCTATGAAACTTTTAGTTTATGAATTTTTATTATACAGGAAGGTATTTTACCACTAATTTCAGGGTATAAGTAATGGATTTACAGTACACATTACTAAACGTATAACATGAATAAAATACCTTTAAGGGGACTTCAAGATATACTTCAAGGTATGATAAGTAAGATTGTACCTGTGCAAGAAGGCCCGATCGTGCGAGGAGTAGTGCAACGCCCAGCATCGCACGGCCTGCAGCGAGGCGGCGCTGGCGGGCGGCAGCGCGGGCGCCAGCGCGCTCACCGAGCCCAGGAACGCGTGCAGCGCCGCCCGCGCGCCGCGCGCCACGCGCCCGCCCGGACACAGCGCGCACGCGGACGCCGTGGGAGCACCTCCCCGTGATGCGTCCGCGCATCCGCCCTGTACACAAGTGATACACTACTACAACCTCAACGATATCAAACACATTTTAAACACATTGTTGTTTAAACTAAAACCTCAGAAATAAATAACGGCATAAGAAAAAAACAATTTGATAAAAAGTTTCTAAATATAAATTTACCTCTTTATTGTCCTCTAAAGCCAATGGTGGAGGAACAATCCTGGCGTATTTGTCTAGAGCGGTACAAAACCACCACATAACATCGTGTACGCAAGTGGGCTGTGTCGCTGATCTGAGCAACCAATTCAACGCCTGGAAGAATGTATTGATGTATAAATAATTTTGATTAGATATATAATATATCCAGCAGTGGGACACCAAATAGGCTACACAAAAAAAACAAAGATTTATTAATTCTCCAGTTAAAATATTTCAAGCTCAGTCTTACCTCAAAAGCGTACTGTCTAACAGTGTTGATCCTGACAGCCGCGTCCATTTTCTGGCGATAGGCGTGCAAGTTCCGGCTGGCGAGGACGAAGGCGACCACGGGGCTGCGCATGAGCGCGGCGGGGTCGAGCCGCGGCGGCTCGAACGCAGACACGCCGCAGCCTTCGCCCGCCCACTCACCGCACCCCACTAGTTTCTGCAGCGCTGCGCTTGGCTGTGCCAGGAGCGATGACCCAGCGCCTAAAACATAAGACGTCCCTATTTATTAGCAACAATGTAATAATTAGGGTTCCATAGCCAAAATAGCATAACCCTTTTAGTTTTGTTCTGCCTACCTGTTTGTCTGTTTGAAAGTCGCAGTTATTTTACTCGGAACATATAAGGACTATACAGAAATAAATATCATCAGTGTACTGCTACATAATAAATACTGTACTTAGTCACAAAAGTATGCAACCAAATACGAGTATCGTCGCAATGTTTTTGATTTTTGATGAGCTAATTGAGCTACGAAGTATGAACTCCGAAAGGCTAGAATGCAAAATATAATCTTATAGATTTTTAAGGCTTAAAGTTGAATGTTGTCAATATTCTTAAAATCAACATGTTAAAATAACGAGATAAAAACATATCGATGTTCAACTATTCACTGATTAAACTCAAACACGAATAACTATGATGCATGGTGTACTGCTGTTTGGCAAATTATTTTTTCCCAAATATCACTTCCCAAACAACTTATCGCAATACTTACATTTTCCAAGTGAACCTTTAGCAAAGTTACATTTAGCATTTAGTTCATTTGGTCAAACTATCATTTGGCAAATTATCACTTCGTCAAGATTTTATAAAGCAAATGCTTCTTAAGCAAATGTTTTGTTTTGTCATAAGTTATATTCCAAAAATAAAATTCCCAAATATGACACTTTGCATGGTATACTTATAGCAAAAACCTGGCAAATGATAATTATTTTATCTCATTAATCATTGACTAATTAAAGAAATGAAAGTAGGTTAGGTTCGGTCGGAACTGCGATCCCCACAGACTAGAACTGCTATCAGAAAAGTAGGTTAGGTTAGGTTAGAACTGCGACCCCCACAGAAAAGAACTGCTACCAGAACAGTAGGTTAGGTTAGGTTAGAACTGTTTTTTGAACTTAAATTTTTAAATTACTCGCGATACACATTAGTAATTTCAGCTCAGAATATTCAGCTTTGTGTTGCAAAATGTACAAAATATAATCATAATTGTTATGTTTATCCTACGCATTACTCACATTGCGATAGAAATCGTATGCCATGCGATATTTTGGGTTTAGTACGTTATGCCAAAAGATACATTTGCCAAAAAAAATTTGGGAAAATTAACATGACCAATTCATTATTTGCTAAATAATCACTTGCCGAAAAAAAGATTTGCTAACTGTAATATTGCGATAAGTAGTTTTGACAATTGAATTTTTGCCAAATAAAAATTTGGGAAACAAAGTTTGCGATGTGATGCTTTGGGGAACATTATTTGCCAAACATTAGTAATCCATGATGCATATTGGAGTACCGGAGAGCGTGTCGTGATCGGCAGTCCGCGAGGATCGAGCAAGCGGCGCGGCGCTAGCCAGGCCGTGCGCGCCCGCCTGCCCCATCGACACGGAGCGGTGCACGCGCGGCCATTGCGCTCCCGCCGCCGCCTCGCCGCCATACACGATGCCCTGCCAAACGTACTCACTCTCATCAACATGTTTCCTAACATAGCAGTGGTCGTGCTAGTATATTTACTACTAACTTAAGTAGTATGAATGAGTCTGGGGGTCCAATGCGCCCTTTATTGACTCATCTAATAACAAATGGATTTGCTGAGCCAAAGCGATTCCAGCTGGGAAAGTAGGTGCGGTGCGGCAAGTTCGTAAACAAGCAAGCATCTACAAACTTGGTAAAGCGCTTGCGTATAGACTTCTACGTATAAGAGTAGAAATTAAACCAATGTTGGAACCTTGGTTTAATTTTTCTACGTAACTGTCACATTTTTGACGTAAAATTCTGAAGGATACAAAATTGTGTATGGGAATATTAGGTACGTTTTCGCTTTTTTCTTCTTTTATGTGGGCGTCTAGCTCTCTCTTTTAAGTTGAAGCACTTACGTGTGGCGCAATCGCGGGTGGCGGCGGTCGTCCCAGCGAGTGATACTTGGCGGTGTCGACGGCGGCTGTCAGCTTGGGCGCGGCGCCGAGCGCGGCCAGGCACTGGAACGGCGGCGCCGGCTGCCACATGCTGCTTGGAGGCGTCGGCGGACTGCGCGTTGGCACCTCGTGCCACGGCGACGCAGAAAGGGATTCTGAAAAAATAATAAAACCTGAACAAACAAAAACCGTGTACGCCGCTCGCGCCGTTTAAATCGCTATCCCTTTTGATAAAAATAGATGACAAATTCAATGTCGATGATGCCCATAATATAATAAAATACTGTAAGCTACAGTGTTTAAAAAAACTTACCGGAATTTGTAAGCGGCGCTAAATCCAATAAAAAGACAGCATTCTCTTTCATAACTTGATGGTCGACATCCGGTGGGGGTTCGTTGCGTTCGTAGCCCTGGTCCGATACTGTTTTAGTCTTCGGTTGTTTTACTGAAGATACTGCTTTCAACGCTTTGTCGCGGCACTTTTCGCAATAAATATACCAAAGTTGGTATGCTGCAATAATTAGAATACCTACTACAATATCTAGAACATTAAAACAGAAAAGATAATGTTGATGGTGGTTTTTAATAACAAAATATGTGTATTCTATCGTAACTTTTTAACTATGACTTCGTTTCGTCGTATTTATCTATGGCTTCAAATAAGATATGCAAAATCGTTTTATTTCGTAAGTATGTATTCCTTTTCTATTCTTTTTGTTTTCAATATTTTTTAAATTTAAATCATTTCATTAAATGATTAGTACAAGGGCGACCGTAGGTGATCAGGGGCCTAATTTCATAAGGTTACTAATAATACTTGAAAATAATACAAGTTACAAGCTAATGATTTACAAGTCGGAGAGATTTGAGTTGCATAACAATTTTCGATTTTGCTAATAATACAAGAATATTACTATAGCATAATTTGCTATTTTTTTTTAACTGCATGTAATATGATCTCAATTTACTAGTAGTAATATATTTTGTTGCACGATGTATTTATCCAAACTAATAATATTGGTACTAATATTATCAGCAAATTATGCAAATCATAAGTAAATTCCTTGGCTGAATGGGTGAAGCTTTTGCCCTAGTCATATTGTTAACGACAATTTTATTGCAACCTATTATAACAAAATCAAATTAGACTACAACGAATATATATATACATACAAATCACGTCTTTATCCCTTACGGGGTAGACAGAACCTAAGTTAACAAGACCCAAATGCCACTTTTAGCATGATTGAGTATAGTTTGTTTCAGTTAAAATGACCATACCACAACAATGAATACTACAACTAATACCTTAATAATATGGTGTTCCTTAGGTGCGTAGAAACAATTACAAGTTTCTTCTAATAATTTGTATTTTGAGCTTCATATTGTAACAGAAACTATGAAGTAAAATTCACTAGTTGTATTCGTTATTAGTACTGAAATTTTCCCACTTGTAGTTTATTACTGGTACTTTATTATGCAACATAAATATACAAGTTATGGGTTGAATTTACTAATATTAGTAGCTTGTACTTAGACATTTCGATATATGTGTCTTGTATTTTACTATGCAACATAAAAGTACAAGCTGCAACCAAAACTACTAATAGTATTAGCTTGGTACTTTGTTATGAAATAAGCTCCTGATAGACGTATGAATACTATTTGATATCAAAGGGAATGTGTTCCTAATGGATGACCCAAAAATATGGTCAAGACTATCAATATAATACATATATCGAATTACGGTGTCGGTTGGTTTACCTTGCGCTAGTTGTCCGCAGAGCGGCTGCGGCGCGTGCGCGGGCGCAGGCGGGTCGGCGCGGCGATAGGCGCCGGCGCGGTCGAAGCCGCGCGTGCTGGGCGCACGGCAGCCCGGGTGCGCGTGCCGCATGTGCGCGGCCAGCGGCGGCGGCACGCTCGTCCCGCCGCACAGCTCGCACTTCACTGCCATTACAATATCATCCCTCACAACCATTATACGATAAGAGGCGACAATGGACTGGTTAAACTATGGTTAGGGTGGATGATTTGGTACCTACAGCGTGTATTTAGCTCGTGCGTTAATTAAATTTCCAACTTCCATGCTGGTCTGGGAGCAAAGGAAAAACATAGAATGTACCAGTTGCTTCTCGTCCCGCACAGATGGTAAAAGCCCATCGAGGAAATGGGCGAGTCTTAGGAATCATGTTATAGGCCATACAGCTAGCAACCCATCACTATTTTGATTCCCCTTTCCACCTATACCTATACGCCTACAATCATGCTAGACGTGGCCTTTAGGTCTTGTTACCTCAGGCTCTGTCTACCCTAGGGTGGTCCTAGTATGTATGAAGAAAAAAAAAAGTAAGGGATATAGACGTGATTTGTGTGTGTGTGTGTGTGTGTGTGTAAATTAAATATTTCAGAGACGTTAAACACGCAAAAATCGTGATTTTAGTCGAATAAACTATAATTTGGACGGCTGATTAAAAGATAATATGGCACTATGTTATCCACACTTGCTCAGTAGATGTACGAACAAGTTGATCAATACATATAATATAAAACTGACTTGATTTTGTTGGTGCCTTAGTTGATTATAGCTTATAGTAGGGGAGCCCACGATGCTAAATCGGGATTTACTCGAGCGTCATAGAGACCTATTGGGTTGCGAAGCTTAGATGATAAAAAAGAAAAAAATGCCATAATATATATATATACTAGCTGACCCGGCGAACTTTGTTCCGCCTTAAATTTGAAAAATTCCTTTGTAAGTGCATCTTTATACTAATCAAGGAATAATGTGTAGGCATGCTAAATTTAATGTCTGTAGCTTTATTAGTACAACATTTCGGAATTTTCCAATCCCGTGGGAAAATCGGGATAAAAAGTATCCTATGTCCGTCTCCTGGTTCTAAGCTACCTCCCTACCAATTTTCAGCCAAATCGGTTCAGCCGTTCTCGAGTTATAAATAGTGTAACTAACACGACTTTCTTTTATATACAGGGTGTTAGGTAATGAGTGGATAATCCTTGAACTGTGGATAGAGGGCACTTAGGACGTTATAATAAAGCTAAAATAGGTTTAGTAAAAGTGGCACGGTTTCGGAGATATTCGGACTTTTAGGTTTTTTTCGAAAATGAACACCCTTGTTCAATGTTTTGATCATAGCACCATTTTAAACTAACTTTTTCAATTTTTTATTTTTGCTCAATATTCTTGAGTACTTGTATTTTCAGATAGGCATTACTATTTTTGTGAGACTACATGGTATTTTTTAAAAAAAAATCGCAAACTTAATTTTTGCCTTTTCAATCGTACATTGATCGAATTTTCAGCTCTCACGGTGAAAAAAAAATACACTACAGCCTAGTTGCCAATAAGCTTAAAAACATGCCGGTTTAGTGACAATTTAAAAATGGTAATTACCTTTTGAATTTAAATTCAAAATGACAAAATAATAAAAAAAAATACACGCTCACCCACATTTTTCCCGATTTACTTTTTGTATCACGGGCGTAGAACTCAAAATTTTATGTTGCAAAAATAACATTATTGGCCACTTATTTAAATGCAAATGGCATTTAAATAATTCCAAATTTAAAAAACATGCTGACTGCCTTTTGTTTTTTTTTTCTACTTCGATTTAGAATTTCGCTATTATTGCATAATGTATGGTGAAATTGTGCCTTGGAACTCACCATAAATGTAATGCATTTGGGCATATTCTATCAGTGTGTATTATATTCGAAGCAGTATTAAAGTAAAAAACTTCAACACAACGATCTAAACGCAAAATTAACCATTCATTACGCAATAATAATTAGCGAAATTCAAAATCGAAGTAGAAAAAAAAACAAAAGGCAGTTGGCATGTTTTTTAGTTTTGGAATTATTTAAATGCCATTTGCATTTAAATAAGTGGTCAATAATGTTATTTTTGCAACAAAAAATTTTGAGTTCTACGCCCGTGATACAAAAAGTAAATCGGGAAAAATGTGGGTGAGCGTGATTTTTTTTTTATTATTTTATCATTTTGAATTTAAATTCAAAAGATAATTACCATTTTTAAATTGTCAATAAACCGGCATGTTTTTAAGCTTATTGGCAACTAGGCGGTAGTGTATTTTTTTTTCACCGTGAGAGCTGAAAATTCGATCAATGTACGATTGAAAAGGCAAAAATTAAGTTTGCGATTTTTTAAAAAAAAATACCATGTAGTCTCATAAAAATAGTAATGCCTATCTAAAAATACAAGTACTCAAGAATATTGAGCAAAAATAAAAAAATGAAAAAGTTAGTTTAAAATGGTGCTATGATCAAAACATTGAACAAGGGTGTTCATTTTCGAAAAAAACCTAAAAGTCCGAATATCTCGGAAACCGTGCCACTTTTACTAAACCTATTTTAGCTTTATTATAACGTCCTAAGTGCCCTCTATCCATAGTTCAAGGATTATCCACTCATTACCTAACACCCTGTATATAGATATGTACCTTTCCATCGGGGGGGGGGAGATTCTATAGATTTTCAAAAATGTAAAAAAAAATCATCGTCTGTAACGTCTAATTCACAACATTTCAATTTTAAATAATTACTAAAGTACCGACAACCATTTCGAGCTTTGTGTTTAAGTATTCCATTCCATATTTTTTTGATTTTTTTTATTACTTATTTAACGTAATATTCACAAAAATCTTCAAAAAATCCGAAGTAAGGCATCGTCGTAGTATACCTTTGCCTTCCTAATTATTTATGAATAAAAATGTCAATGTCAAAAAGGTGTCAATGTCAAATATCAGTGTTGTTTGCCGATCGATGTTGTTTGTTCGTTTTGTTTTGAAAAAGCATTGTTATATTTATTAAATTGATTTGATGAAAGTTTCGGGCGGTTATGCCATGGCAGACAGCCGAAACCTTCCCAAGGTGGATTATAATGATGTTGTTGCAATACATGCGTGAAAACGACTCGTTTAACGTTGCCGAAATCCGGGGAGCTAAGGTTTTGTTGTCATCAGGGGATGCTTACGTTGAAACTTCTGTAGGCTATGTGGAAGTAAACGAGAGAATGCTGTGTGTTTTATCAAGGGCAGAGTAACTCCTGAGCACCGAGTTCATACTAAAATGTACTCTGTTGTCGCAAGCATTAACGAGGCAGAAGATACTATATTGGATGTGAAATGTGAAGACTCTGCTGCTAGTCAGGGTGGATGCAAACATTCAATAAAATTTGTTTTATTATGTGGCTTATTTTGTTGTCAATTATTTCCAATTCAATCCAGAAAATGCGAATAATTAAAATCCAATAAAAACCAATATCAAATCACCAAACGTCAATCAAAAATTCAAAATGACAACCCGTTGTGACAACCAGTAGACAATGTAGACATCAATCTTATCTTATTTTTTTATGACCCAAGCAAAGGTAATGTGTAGATTCAACCTTACAAGCGTTTTTGAAATTTTCGAGATTTCAATATTATTTTTGACTAACTTAGAATACAAATTTCGCGAAAAGAAAAAATATGGGTCTCCTAGTTTTCAAAGTACTATTTATTGAGCATAAGAAAACACAAGGTAAAAAAATTGAAATGTTGTGAATTATGACAGCTGTCAGAATTCTAGGGAATGAAAAATTTGAGTATAGCTGCTCGCATTAAACTTTATCGATGAATTTTTGTTACTTTGGCTTGTGGATATCGTCATATTATATATTTTTCGTAATCCTTGAATTATTCCCTTCAAAATAAATAAAAATTCAGCCACGCTCGAGAATGTCGAGGTGACATTTTTTTACAACTTTGTAGCCCTCCCCCTTCTTTACGTCACTCTCAAATTGTCAGATTAGTGGAATGTACACGTTTTAGCATGTACCTAACTAACACACCCTACCTTCATCTGACGCGCTCGAGAATTTCAGATGATAATTTTTTTTTTACTAATCTAATCCTTTATCCTTGACGGGCGGCCATAATGTATGGGGCTCATATTTGGTGGAAGTACTTAACCGATTACAAGATATCTCCATTTATATTAATCTGCCACGCTTTAGTAAAACCCGAAATCCCCTCTTGGGCTTCCTACCATTATCAAAAACGTGTTCTGCGCGTACTAAAGTGGATTTTAAGCATTTTTTTACAAAACAGGTTAATTATAAAATGAAATAAAATCCTCAAATAAAAATTAAATCTAACGCACATAAGTGATCTACAAGCTGTAGATACCAAATCAGTCATTCTAGCAATAGTTAAGTCAATTCGGTGTCGTTTGTTGATACAACACGTATTACATATAAATTAAAGTAACATCAGACTGGCCGACTCGTAGCTACTAGATTTGAAAAGGGCTAGAAGCGTAGATATAGAAAAGCCAACCGATCAAGTAACTTTCATTCCAATTTAAAAATATATCTACATAGCATAAAACAAAGTCGCTTTCTCTGTCCCTATATCCCTACGTATGCTTATATTTTATCTTCAAAACTACACAACGGATTTTGATGCGGTTTTTTTTAATAGATAGAGTGATTCAAGAGGAAGGTTTTTATGTATAATTCTACGCAGACGAAGTCGTGGGCAGAAGCTAGTTATTTATAATATCGATATCACTAGAACACAAGAAATGGAAATAAACATCGACTTACGTACCTGAGTAAGGTGTTTTATAAATAGGTGATGATTTCCAATCTCTTTTTTTTCGAATAGCACTGTACGCTCTCGAATTGTCATTCTCATTTTTCTCTGATGATTCTTTTTGAAGTCTGCGTTAAAAATAAGTTAAATTAATTAATAGTACAATCAAATGTTACTAAACCGGTGATAGTTATCAACAGCATTATAAAGCTATTACTTATCCGTGGCAGCAGAGAGTTGGTCCGCGTCGTAAAGGGCGTCCCAAAGCGCCACTAACGCCCGGAGCGCAGGCGGCAACACGTTTACTACAGATGGGTTGCTGTTATCTGAAAACAAATGTTCATTAATTAATCTCCACATTCCAATTCCGATATAAAAAAACAAGATCTCGCTATCTAGAAATTGAAGAAAGTTAGTGTATAGATTCCTAATTTAACGTATACTGATAAATCACATATAGTAAATTCAAAATATTAGAAACCTGCTTCTGCCCGCGACTTCGTCTGCGTAGAATTATACACGTAAACCTTCCTCTTGAACATCCTACCTATTAAAAAAACCGCATCACAATCCGTTGCGTAGTTTTAAAGATCTAAACGTACATAGGGACAGACAGCGGAAAGCGACTTTGTTTTATACTATGTAGTGATAGTTATGCTCAGTAAATAAATAGAGCAGTATGGAAGCTAGGCTTACTTTTTGAAATAAATACCTACGCTCCATTAGAGCGTTAGGGTTGTCGATTTAATTTATATAAAATTGTAAAGATTTGTTTATTTAGCGCTATAATACCAGCTAGTACGCCTGTTTTAAAGTAACTAGCTACACCTAATGAAGAGTATTAGGGTTGGCACCCTTAATTTTGTCTAAAAAAAAGAAAAACGTTTTTTGGTTTCTATGATGGACACGGCACTATATAACTGTTTTTTTTCTAATTCTTTGTAAATTAATAAAGCTAATTTGCAATTTATATGTTGTCTCTGACAACAACATCGAAAAGGTCCAATGATTAAAGAGTTAAAAATGGCGGCTACTTTTTCTCATTTCGTTAACGGATTCGATGTCGGAGATCAACCGGATACCCAGATATCGATTTCGAAAACAATCGGTTGAATAACTAAAAAGTTCAAGATGGCGGCTACATTTTCTCATTCTGTTAATGGATTCGACGTCGGAGACCAACCGGATGATACCCAGATATCGATTTTAAAAACAATCGGTCGCAAAACTAAAAAGTTCAAGATGGCGGCTACTTTTTCACATTCCGTTAACGAGACGAGTTCCGGAGACGGAGACTGAGACTAACCATATCCCCAGATATCGATTTTGAAAGCAATATGTCAAATAATGAAAAAAATCAACTCAGTTGGTATAGGTAAAGTACCTATAGATAGGTATTTGGCAATACATCCTTGAAATATAGTCCTATAATATAAAATAGTAGGTATATTATAGATGCAAGATGATAACGACGAAAGTCCGTAGTAGAATTTTTCACCAAAAACGCGCTCCATAATATTACGGCAACTACTTTATCATCTAAACAGCCTAACGTTTTATTTAACAGAAGAAGCTGCTGTATTCTATATTCTTATCTTTCAACATCAGCAGGCAGTTTATAGTAGATTGTACACCGAGGGGATAAAGCACTGTATTATGTCACGGGCGCGATATTGAGTTCTGAGTGGAGCGAAGCATTTAAGCGCACCCAAGACATAAACAGTTTTGTCTCCGAGGAGTATACTGTTAGGCTAATTTTAATAAATTAATAAGGTTGTTGTGATCCGTAGCGTCATCTACCCAATCTATGTTTATACGCCTACCCGATTTGTAACAAATTCTAAAAGTGATTAATGAATAACGGAATAAACGGACGGAGTTGACGCTAGGGAGCGGGAGGGAGATTCACAAGGTGTTGGAAGGGTATAAAACCCAGTGTTTTATACTGTAAAAGGCGGATTCTCGGTTTGCGACTGAGTGGAAATAAAAACCGTCACGATTAAATAGTGTTATTTTTTATACACCCCTAACAATACTCTACTTTTCTCACTTTTTGCGAGACAATAAAAACCAAGTTAACTAGAATAATAATTTAATTAAAACAACAGTGAAACCAAATTAAAAGTAATAATTCAAGTTTGAGAAATTAGTCCAGTTGTGTAATGATACAGCAATATTTTTATTTGGAATCTTAGCAGTTATATGCGTGTAATATTACAGCGTCAACACACTGGCAGCTTTTGTTTTATTTGAAATTTGTTTCACTCGTTCGAAAATCGAACGCCGCTTGCCGTGGCGTGGCCATCTCGATTTTCGGAGCCGTGCGATTTTTACGAAATTGGACTTTAAGGGTATAGTAATAAGAACGATGAAAAGTGAGAATCATATTACTAACCTACGGGTTATAATGAATTTCAGTACAATATTACTACCCGGCGAAAGCCAAGGGCTATAATGACTTACTTTGAGTAAGGTTTACATGATATATAATTAGCCATTGTCGAGCAGGTGGTGTGAAAAAAAACGAAAACTACGGTTATGAAGAAGCCGAGTTCAAGCAGCCGTACACTGCGCAATACGCTCTTGGCAAGTTTAAAACGAAAAGATCGCGGACTGTCTGGGCGCAAGTAACAGACAGCCGCTGGTCTCAACGCGGCACTCGTGACTGACGGCATCGCGAGATCCGCTTAGGGCCCGTGTAAAAGCGCGCGTCTATGTGTGCGTTCGTTTCAACCGTTTTGTTCGTAGTTTCCTTACTGCTTTAGCTTATATATATACTGTGGTGATGCGGTGTACTGTCTGTGCACTTACTCGTATCACCGCTTTGGACCTGCGCGTCTTCTTCGCGGATGGCCACGTCGATGTCGCTGCGGCGCGCGCGGCTCGCGCTCGCCTCCACGCCAGAACGCGTTAGAGACTCCAACGTTGATTTGTTAATTCGTAAATATTGACCTGAAAACGGAAATTTGTATAATGACCACATGACTTATTGACATCAGATTATAGTAAGTGTGAAAATATTCTTGACTTACAAATAAGTGTACCTAGTTCAGGCGAGCGCTGTGAAAGTAAATGCTTACCAGCATTAGAAACTTCGACGGAGTGCCGTTGGGGACGCGACACACTGATGTCGTGGGGCGCCCGAGTCACGACCCGGGCACCTTGCTTCGGCAGTTGCGGGTGGAATTTCAAGAAGGCAGCGCAGGCGATCGCATCGTGAACAATGCCTGTTAGATTTTGAATCAACAAGATTTAATTAATGGATAAATACAATAACACATTTTACCTTCTAAGTCGTCTAGACTATTAACTGACTGTCGAACACCTTTAATAGTAAACTTAATTTGACACAGCAACCCAGAAATACTTCACAACTTACCTAAATTGGCAAAGTATGAAGCCAGTTGCTAGCAAACATTTTTTAACTTGTTCTGAATCTATATTAGGGAACAAGTTAATAATTTCCATACCTTCATGCCACAGTAGCGCCGCGAACACCGCTCTGAGGCACTCGGCCTGCGCCGGGCTCAGCGCGTGCTTGCGCGGCGGCGGCGGCGGCGGCGCGGGCGCGGCGCGCGCTGGTAGCGGCGGCGGCGAGGTGCGTTTGTACGCGCGTGACCGGCTCGCCACCCGCTCGCGGCTCAAACTTTTACCGCTCAAATGCTCCTCCTTCCGTATGAAAATAACGAACAATTCATTTAACTGCCAGCCGACGACTTAGTCAGACATACGACTAACTAATAATTATTTGTGACGAAATATAAAAGTGCATTTAGTTTTCAACCCAGCTTGGCTATGCAGTAATAGGGAATATTTATGGTTTTTTTTTCATGGCTTTCATTAAAAGCTCATTTGTGTAGGAAACAAAATTAACATTCATTTGCTTTGATACTAGATACAAGATCAAACCTTGTAAGTACACTGCAAATATAACAGTTTTAATTTGGAGTTTATATGGACGTTGTGACCAATGACGGATCCCTCTTCGGATCGGATCTCTCTTTCTAATCGCTGCCAAATTAGTAGTTCAAAACTCTTATATTTTCCGTATTTCTTGACCAATATTACTATTAATTTCACTTTTAGTCACCTCTTTTAAGATATTTTCATATTTTATTAAGAAATATGATATTTTTATAAAGATATACTTGTTTAAAAGTTAACCCACAAACTTCTAAGAAGCATAAGTTAATTTGCAATAATGCAAAGTGACATTGATTTCGTCCATAATAATAACCCGTAAGTCCTTGTGGGAATCAGGAGGTTAAATAATGTTCATGGCAATTTGATTACTTAGTCGACATATCGGTGATTTAAAACCATGCCTTGCAGCCGAACGTAAATGCATATTTTAATTCAACTTTCTTTTATAAAATGGAAATTTAAAAATAAAACGTATAATACACGTGTAGAGTTACGTACGGCTTGTGTTCATTTGATTCCTCAGAACCAGTGTATTCATACGATATTATTTGAACTAGTGATTAGTTGTTGCAGTTAAGTTAGTTCTTACAGTCTTAGCGTTGCCTATGTATAGATGCACGGTAGCGACAGTGTCGCCGGCGACGCTCTCCGGCGAGGTCTGCGTGCCGGTCTGCGCCAGCCGCCCGCCGCCCTGCGGGGCCTGCGGGTCGGGCTCCGTACCTATCTCCGTCTGCAGACAAAGTACTTGCGATTTTACTTACACCGCTATGTATCACAGGCATGAAATTCATAAACGAAAATTGATGCGGAGACTATCTTTTTGATATGATCGTTATACCTAGCAACCCATCTCTATTTTCATTCCCCTTTCCACTTATACGCCCCTAATCATGTTAAACGTGGCCTTCAGGTTATGTTACCCTAGGTCAGAGGTCGGAAAGTAGTTTTAGGTGGGGTAAGATACTGTGTCTGTCTATCCCGTAAGAGATAAAGACGGAATTTATGCATCGATGTATGTTATACCTACCCTTAAGCTTGTACAGAATCAGTAGCTTAACAGTCGCATGTACGAGTACTATATATATATTTTTTTTATATGAATAGGAAGGCAAACGAGCAAGTGGGTCACCTGATGGTAAGTGATCACCACTGCCCATTGATACCCGCAACCCCGGAAGGATTGCAGATGCGTTGCCAACCTAGAGGACTAAGATGAAATGCCTCTTGTGCCCGTAATTTCCCCGGCTGTCTTACTCTCCACACCGGAACACAGCAGTGCAAGCAGTGCTACTTAGCGGCAGGATTAGCGAGTAAGATGGTGGTAGCGATCCGGATCTATATGCGTAATGCAATTGACTTTTTAAATTCAATTCAATCACCTCCATTATCCATAATAAATAATAAAAATGTTGTTAGCTAAATTTCATTATGCCGCTGTGACCTGGCAAAAGCAAATGTCTAAGTGATAGAGATACAGGCAAAACAATGTATAACAACCAAAATTTCAATGCTTTTATTAAAATAAGGGGCTATTTTTTTACCACTGAATAAAATTATAAAAATCCATCATGTTGAAGAGACGTATTTGATTTGTAGTCGGACGAGGCTAGATGAATCATTAGACACCTATTTACAGCACTATCGCTGACTCACAAAGACTGGCACGTGGTAATGATCCTCGGAATAGTCATTAATAGACAAAGAAACAAAATGGCTAAATTTTCTGCTAAATACTGTATTTTTGTTACCAATTTAGTGTTGTAGTTTGAATTATTTGTCATCCCCGTTTAATACCAGGAAACGAGAACACATTAGGTACTATGCTTTTGAATAATAAGACGTCATACCTAAATCCGTAATTCGCAAACAAATATCAAGCAACACAAACAATAACTATCTATTATAAGAATTTCGCATGATCTATCCTATCATAAAACGTGCAAACATTTATATCTGCCGATAAAAGGGAAATTCTTGTCAAATACTTCGCGTTCCGAAAGATAACGATAAGATAGTGTGCACCAACGGATGATAACCTATTAATGGGCATTATTTACTCATTTCCTTACGACGAAAAATTATATGACCTCCGTAATAAACTATTGTTATTATAAACGAAGGTAGTGCCTAATGCAAAACGAGCCGCTACTGTTATGCATCAATAAGCAAAAGAGTAAAGCGCCTTCACCAGACAATGTGCAGGGCCAAAATTAATTTAATATAACAACCAAAATATGGCACCAAACAGCTACGCGCGTGTATTACGCCCCGGTTAAAACCACAACGATCTGGAACTAACCTCTTGGATAGGATTGACGTCCCGAATATTATCACTAGACCGGTGTTTCACCGGCGACCACCATTCGTCGCTGTTGCCATTGCTCCGGCGTTGGATTCCACTAAAACATAATTTATGATAAACGTAGGTAATTATTTTAAGTGACTTTGTACATTTTGGCCTGTAAGTTAAGTTTGAATACAAACCGTGGTATTGGAACTGCGACTGACTCGTTTCTAAATATTCTTCCTCGCTTACTTGGCTCCAGTCCGAACACGAAGGGACTTGTGCTGCTGTCGCTCTGAAATTGATAAAACAAGAAAAAAGCTACTTAAAAACATTTTAATGCGCTATGAAACCAAGATATGTTCATAGAATGTAGTTCTTACATCATTTGCCATGTCACATTGGATAGGAAACGGATATTTTCTTTCGTTGATACTGTTTATATCTGCAATCAAACATAACAATAATAAGTAAAATAATATTGACATTTTATATTGTAACAAATATCTTAAAAACACCGACTCAATGACGGGTAGAAATCATTATCATTAATCATTACAATATGGCAAAAATAAAACAATAAATAATCAAAGACTAAATGACAAGCACTCGGAAATGCGGAAGTTTATGGGCCGACCTCATCCTTATAAGGCTATTACAAGTAAAACTCAACAGTTTCAGTTGAATAGGGCAAGGCTTTTCGAAAAATTAAATTAGTAATTAGATTATTGCCTTTTGTTTGTATCTTGTGATTTCGTACCTTCTGATGGGTTTAAATACTTGGGAATACAAAATATATTGCTATATGTTGATATGGGATTAATGTCTCACTATGTGTCGCACTGTACCGTTTAGTCCAATGTCGATATCATCCTCATGTGTCCATGTCTGCATATCGCCTTGAGCATCACCGTAGCCGCTCCATATGCCCGTATACTCAGACTAAAAAAATGTACAAAAGCATATATTTAGGCAACTAGACATAAGTTGATAGAAATTATAGGGTTTGTCATTCGCTGCCAAAACAAACACGTCAAAAAGTTTAACTTTTAATATAATTTAAAAGCATGTCGCATGAAAACGTCCCTTCCATGCATGTCCAGGATTCAATAAAAAACATAGAATGTACCGGTTGCTTCTCTTCCCGCGCGAATGGGCGAAAGTCATAGGAATCATGAAATGGGCGACCCATCACAATTTTGATTCGTCTTTCCAGATGGAAAGACATACACATAAATATGCACATAAATATGTGCCCACAATCATGCTAAACATGGCCTTTTGGTCTTGTTACTTTAGGCTCTGTCTACCCCGTAATGGATAAAGACGCGATTTACGTATGTATGTATAATTTAAAATTAACCACCCTAATTTTCGTCTTGACGAAACACTGTCATACTTAGCTGACGATTAGTATAGTAATCGATACTTCAAATAATTTAACCTCCATCTTAGTTCATAAAGTTGCATAAGATTACGGTATTCCTCTTAAATCCTAATTTCACACCATTACAAATGGCATTATCAAGTTCCCACCCATTACTACTACCACCCATTACTATTTTGATTCCATTTTCCATTTTATATACCTAGCCCCACAATCTTGCTAAACGTGGCCTGTAGGTCTTGTCACCTTAGGCTCTGTCTACCCCATAAGGGATAAAGACATGATCTGTGTGTGTGTGTGTGTGTGTGTGTGTGTGTGTGTGTGTGTATTATCAAGTTCAGCTCGCTCTCTGAAGTGGTCGAGATATTGGGAAGGGCTTTACAGTCGGCAGCGCTCAAGATTTAGGGGAGGGGTCACAGTCAAAAACCTAAAATTTAGTTTGAAGTTTTAAACGTGAGTACGGTTTTTGAGGGGTCGTGTGTCCCGTGCCCCCACTCGTGATGCCACTGGGTCATTGTCGGGACCGCAGTGTGGCGCGCACACACACACACGAGCGGGCAGCCAAACATCATCATGCTCATAAGGTAGTATTAACGCTTATTTATTACAGAATGTCGGCTAAGTGGTGCAAGTGTACCTGGGGAGAGGTGGAGGCATCGACGGGCAGCAGCAGCGCGCGGTCGAGATGGCGGTGGTGCTGGAGGCACCAGGCCGCGCCCGCGCCGCCATCCGCGTGCGCGCGCGCAGACTCCGCACCCAGACGCACCCATGTGCCGTCTTTGTTCACCACCTGCACAAATCAGCCACCCAACCAGTTCAATTTTGTTACTGGCTTGCTTTTAGAGCTAATTATTGAAATTGTTATATTTATATTGGCAGAAAAGAGCCCCTTATCTCAAAATTCAAATTCTATCGTGATGTTTACGGGTCCTACACAAAATTAAAATTGAAAGTAGTCTTTCTCGTAAACTAAAGTTGTACTTACATGGGACGACTTGGAGTCAAACATAATTATTTAATTTACTTGCTTTTTACCAATTTTTTATATTTTCTTTTTTATGGACTAAATAAACACTTACAAAAAGAAATTAAGGCACATACACTACTTAGTGCTTCTGCCGTCTAAATACTCTTAACGTTAGACCATCTCAATTTGGAAACATGTAGAGTATGTAAGTGACCTCCTCAACGCAGGCAATGATGGTCCCAGGCGGCACGCGGCCAGTCTCCTCCGCTTGCAGGCTAGGGCTGGCGCGCACGCGCAAGCCGGCGCTAAAGCGCGCCGCGAACCGCCGCAACTTGGCCTGCGGCGACTGCGCGGGCTCCTCGCCGCCGCCGCCGCCGCGCTCCCCAGGGCCTTCTGAAGTACTTTCCACCACTTCTATTGTTAATTCCTGCGAATGATCGTGCATTAACATGGACAGCAAAATATAAATTAACTTTATTAGGTATTTTATGCTTTATTAAACTTTATTAAGTATTTTTACTTTTTAAAGCAATATACACAGTACAGTTTTCAAAGCGTATTAAGTGAATGATGGCGTGAAGCTGTATTCCATCTTTGGTCCGTACTTGTGGTGCTGGCAATTCGTCGAGCGTGCAGCGCAGATGGTAGGCTCCAGGGGCGCGCGGCGTCCAGGCGGCGGCGTAGGAACCGTCCGGCTGCGCGCGCACGGGCAGGCGCTCGGCGGGGACGCGCGCGCCGCCCGCCTCGCCCCACGCGCCCCACGCACCCCATCCGCTGCTCGCTTCCGCGCTCTCGCCCCACGCTCCGCTGCCCACGCGTAACTCCTCGAAGGAGTAGTTCTGATACGCCTGTGTTACATAGTTAACTCAGTACACGAGAAAGAACATCTGTTTCATATAATACTACAGTATTAAATAAAAACGTGCGTTTTTATTGCATCTTGAAATGGAATTAGAAAAATAACATTAAATGCCATCATATGGTAAAATACCTGCACATGTCATTTTGACTAAGGTAAAGTGGTTTCGAACGGTTGAGACAATTTTACCTTCATCATGGTGATAGCATGGAAGCACATGGTGTCACGTAGCGTTGGCTGGTAGGGCACATCAGGCACGCTGCCGGTCCGGCCTTCTGCCGTCGGTACCGTGCGGCTTTGACGACCGCTCACGTCTTCTAATCGCTGCACAACCACCTATAAAGTGAAGTGTAAAGAATCTTCAACTTTATTATAACATATATAGATAGATAGACAGTCTTCCTCTTAATGGAGTTAAACAGTCAATGTGTGCCCATCTATATAATGCTATAAATGAATCCCTATTTGCCTTGGTCACGGCATCACGTGGGAGGGGGCCGGCTGGACCGATATCGCTAATTCTTTTTTTGTTGTGTTTGTTATTGTCAGGAGAAGGTTCAATATAAATCAATATTTTGAAGAAAAAAAAGAAAAAACTGAAATTGGACGAAGCTGCGGGCTGAAGCTAGTTACATAATGTATAATTCTGTTAGACATTATAGCTGACTGATCTATTCACGTCATTCGCAAGCAACCCGGACGGTTCAGATTCACTAAGGCGAGGATCCTGGTTTCAACCACAGCCAACATTTATCTCTCAATTGAATAATGGCATTTTAACTTTGCTTGAATGAGTGTCATACGGGTTCGCTGTAGAGTAGTGATAAATAGACATCGGATTTATGCATTTTCATATTTGCATATGCAAATGCATTTAACTCTCTCATTATAGCGATAACGCATATTTTAGCCTTTTTTCCAATCGAACAATATTTCGTTCAGTAGCGTGAGGTAAGCAGGTACGCATAGGTGACAACGACGTGTAGGGCACCAGCGCAGTGGCTTACTGAATGACGTAATTTGATGTAGTGAGATCGTTTTTTGCCGTACAAATTGATACTGGGTGACAAACATCTTAAATTTGCACTCGAAAATATTGAAAAATACTTTTGTATATATTGTCACATTAACTATGCGTGAATTTAAGAATATTGCGCTGTTTTTGTACTGTCTTTATTTAAAATGTATAAAAATAAACATGTTTTTTTTTATTTTACACTGTCCATATTTTGGGCATAGCAACATATTTCAGTGCATATTTCGGCCTTTTTTAGTGCATATTCGCATGCATATTTTGACACTTTGTTAGTGCATATAATCCGATCGAGCACTGAAAAAAGTTTGCCAATCCCTTTTCGAAGATTTCAGGAACAAAACAAGCGTATTATAGCTAAAATAACTGAAAATATCGCTTTTGTAGTATTGCTTTGCGATTAAATACTTCGTTTAAACAATTGCGAAGAACCTTTGTAGATTTTCCAAAAACTAATTGAATCTTCCTCTACCTAACTTGTTACTATAAAATACATGAATATTTACTAATGTTCAAGACTTACTAACTTAATAGCAATATGTAGTGCCTAACACAAGTTAGGGAGAAGCCATTTCCTGTGACATTCTCGGACCTTTTCCACCTTCTTATTTGAGAAATCAATACCTTTTCGTCTGTACCTACTGATTACTTCAGCAAGTATGTCATGCTATTTCCTCTACGTAATGTTACTGCGAAGTCAATCGTCAAATGCATGGAGAAAGGTGTTTTTCTGACCCATGGTGTACCGAAGTATGTGTATGTAGATAATGGAGTTCAGTTCATTTCTAGAGATTTCAGAGAGTTGTTGAGTAAGTACAACGTTCCTCACATATTCTACAATCCTAGGTACCAGGCCCCTCACTGTTTTATTTCCGGCAGCAAAATTTTATTATTTAGAAACACAATTTGTAACGCCCACACACGTAGACTGTAAGCAATAAGGAGACCTATAAAAATTGATAAAAGACCAAAACGACACTCGTTATATTAATCAAACTAGCTTCTGCTCGCGACTTCGTCTGCGTAGAATTATACGTATAAACCTTCCTCTTGAATAAAAAAAACCGCATGAAAATCCGTTGCGTAGTTTTAAAGATCTGAGCATACTTAGGGACAGACAGAGGAAAGCAACTTTGTTATATACTAAGTAATGATGATTATAATATTTTTCTTGTTGTACTATTTTATGTCGACTGAATATTGTTTCTCATACTTATTTTAAGAGCTTAAGGTAAATATTTGTGTTTCTATTACTGAATCTCAATGACACAACATAGTTCTACTATGTTTCGGGTGCATAGTAGTACCTACTAGTGTCCACTCAACTTACTTTTATAAAAGGTTGCATATAACAAACATTATAATATTAAGTTACCTTTCTACAATTGGTAATTTCTCTAAGTTCGACATTGATGGTCACATCCGCCGGTTTTCAACGTGTTTCTATTTTTAATAACTTAGCACAAATTAATATTCCATAAAATGACGACCCAGCAACTATTCAACACTCAAATATGCGGTAAGTACTCGTGATAGATTCATAATGATTTTGTAACGAGCATGTTAAATTGATTTGCACCTGGAGCAAGGTTAAAAATGTGTGATCTCAAATTTGCCATTAATTAACAATCTTCACACAGAGAATCAAATTATAAATTAGGTAGTGTAAATGCAACTACAGATTTAATATGTAATACAGGAATCTCACACATGATACGAAAAGTATTTTTGGAACTAGTAATTAAACTTAATCTTATTATCTGAGAATGAGCTTTTATGGGACATACCGTACCGATAAATCCTCATCCCATTGACAATCAGAAGAAACTGATAGATCAGGTATAGTATTTTCGCTTAATTTTGAAACGCTTAAAACGTTACCCTCCGGTGGCCATGATTGGACTCAAAACTCAGTTATGGCTTTGTGGGAGGCCACAATAGAGATATGATATGATATATATGATAGTGACGTCATCAAATTCATAAACAAGTCAAACTTCACATCCAATCCAAATCGGATTTTTAAAGGCAACCCGATTTTCATTTAACTTTTTAGTTATATTTATGATTTCAGGAAAACACATTATCTTTGACTAGCTTTTGCCCGCGGCTTCGCACGCGTGAACCATGAGCATTTCAAAGAAGCTAGCAATCAAGCAAGCGAACACCCAAACCTATGCAAGCAGGCACGCAAGCAGGCAAGCAAGCATGCAAGCAAGCATGCATGCAAGTAAGCACGCAAGCATGCATGCATGCAAGCAAGCATGCATGAAAGCAAGTATGCAATCAAGCATGCAAAGCAAGGACTCAAGCAAGCATGCAAGCAAGCGTGCAAGCAAGCATGCATGCAAGTAAGCATGCATGCATGCAAGCATGCATGAAAGCAAGTATGCAATCAAGCATGCAAAGCAAGGACTCAAGCAAGCATGCAAGCAAGCCCCCGCATTGCCCCGCTGCCTTAATTTTTCTGAAACTGTAAATATTACAGGATTTTTATAAAACAAACCTAACCTAACCTAAAGGGCTGTCCTAAAATATACCTACCCCAAATAGCTTTTGCCCGCGACTTCGTACGCGCTAAGATGTAAAACGAAAAAATAAGTTTTTTCCCGTTCCCGTGAAAATTTTGGGGAGTGCTTTCGGAGTACACTTAAAGCCTTTAAAGAAACACACGTTATAAATGTTAAGTCTCTTTCTTCCGCTGTTTCGTCTGGAAACGTAAAATCCCGGTTTTTCCCGTTCTCGTAAAAATGTTAGGAAATCCTTTGTTAATGCTTCCTTACACTCCCTAAGGAAGCTAAATGCTAAATGCGAAATTTCATCTTTCTATAACCA
The DNA here is from genome assembly GCA_949127965.1 of Pandemis corylana. Classification (NCBI taxonomy): domain Eukaryota; kingdom Metazoa; phylum Arthropoda; class Insecta; order Lepidoptera; family Tortricidae; genus Pandemis; species Pandemis corylana. The sequence goes on from OX421850.1 coordinate 22,185,985, forward strand.
GTAAAACGAAAAACCCCGTTTTTCCTGTTCTCGTGGGAATTTCTGGAAACCCTTTCTTAGTGCTCCCATACACTCATCAAGGAAGGTTCTTACCAATTTCTACGACCAGTAAAACAAAAAATCCCGTTTTTTCCCTATCCCGTGGGAATTTCGAAAAATACCTTCTTAGTGCACCTCTAGGATACTCAAGGTATATGTGTGCCAAATTTCAATTTTCTAGCCATATTATGCCTACCGCAGTATTTCTTTGTAAACAAATATTTTTCCCGTTCCCGTAAAAATGTTACGAGATCCTTTGTTAATGCTCCCTTACTCTCCCTAAGGAAGCTAAATGCTAAATTTCATCTTTCTACGACCAGTAAACGAAAAACCCCGTTTTTCCTGTTCTCGTGGCAATTTCTGGAAATCCTTTCTTAGTGCTCCCATACACTCATCAAGGAAGACTCTTACCAAATTACAGCTTTCTACGACCAGTATAACAAAAAATCCCGTTTTTTCCCTATCCCGTGGGTTTTTCGAAAAATACCTTCTTAGTGCACCTCTAGGATACTCAAGGTATATGTGTGCCAAATTTCAAGTTTCTAGCCATATTATGCCTACCGCAGTATTTCTTTGTAAACAAATATTTTTCCCGTTTTCGTGGGTTTTTGGGAAAGTACTCTCTTAATGCTCCTCTGCACTCCAGAAGCAACCTACATGCCGAATTTCAGCTTTCTGCAACCAGTAAAACGAAAAGTCCCGTTTTTCCGGTTCCCGTGGGAATTTCGGGAAATCCTTTTTTTATTGTTTACACTCCCCAAGGGAACTTGAAGGCCAAATTTCAGTTTTATACGACCAGTAAAACGAAAAATCGATCCCGTAGAACTGAAAATATAAATCCCGTTTTTTTCCTTATCCCGTGGGAATTTCCAAAAATCATTAAGATATTATTTTACTATTATAATCACCTACTTCTATGCCAAATTTGAACAGTCTAGTAATTATAGTGCATAGGATTTCGTTTAACTGAATATATAAATCCCGTTTTTTTCCTTATCCCGTGGGAATTTCCAAAAATCCTGAAATTAGTTTCTTCGTTTTGTAATCACCTACTTTTGTATCAAATTTGAAGAGTCTAGTTATTATAGTTACTGAGATAGCGTCACTCGGAGTCGAATATATAATTCCCGGTTTTTCCTTATCCCGTGGAAATTTCCAAAAATCCTTCCTTAGTGGATGCCTACATTGTATAAGGTATCTATGTGCAAAATTTCAAGTCTCTAAGTCCAGTGGTTTGGGCTGTGCGTTGATATATAGTTAAGTCAGTCAGTCAGTCAGTCAGTCAGTCAGTCAGGACTTTGAATTTTATATGTATAGATATTTTGAAATGGTCCATTGAACGTTGTAACGTGCATTAAATATCTATGTGAGGATGTTGGATAAATGAGTAGGAGTTACCAGAATTAAATCTAAGAGGATGTTTAGATCAATGGATCTGTCGCAGGCGGATTGTAATAATCCGCCATATTACATAACGGCTAGCCGTTTTGTCGTTTTGCAATGCGGCGGTTCAGTGATTAGCCGGAATGTACGTTCTTCAATAAGGCAGTCTACGTTTAACCGCATCGTAATTTCCGCTCAGTTTGGGCCTTTGGCCCTGACGCAATTCTAACCTAACCTAACCTATCCACTAAAAAATCCATCTTTCATCTTCTAAAACATAATAACATACCCTTTGGTGAATAGGTTAGGTTAGGTTAGACCTGCCATCTAAAAGTAGTACGATGCGGCTAAACGTAGGCCACCTTATTGAAGAACCTACAATCCGGCTAATCGTTGAACCGCCGCATTGCAAAACGACCCTGTTTTTGAAAACGGCTAGCCGTAATGTAATACGGCGGATTATCGCAATCCGCCTGCGATAGATCCCACAACTGGCTTAATTATTCTGTAACAAAGCTTTATAGCCCTTACGGTACAGGCTGCAGTATGTTTAGAACTTACCAACCGCCCGGAGTCTTTGGCGTGTATCTTATTGAAATAAAATATCGGTGGTTCAATAGGTAATGAGTGGCTTACTTTTAACAGCAATTATTAGGACCACACCTCAACTTTAAGCGCCGGTGAAGCCACACATTCGCCGTACTGGTCGCGCACGAGTATCGGGAGGGTAGTCCGAGCAGCAGGGCGCACGGGCGTTGCCGGCGCCCGCATCTCGCACTTCGCGGGCTCAACGCGCGGCGTGGGCGCCAGCCAGCGCGCCAGGCGCCCGCCCGCCGTGCTTTCCGCCCCAGCCACGAAGTCCGACAGAAACTGACGCTCCGTGGAAATGCATCTGCCAAAATAGTAATTAAACTATACTAAATATCATATTGTATTGTACTGTATCACTTAAAACTACTTTTATTCGGAGTAGGTAGTTATTAGAAAAATAATTACTTATGACCTTTTAATATTAAGTTCGCACTTTAATATGTTGCACACACCTTGCAATAATAGAGTCGTGTGTAAAACTTTATGAGCTCCACAACCACTCGCCCACTTCACCTTCATGTCTATATCCCAAGGAATTTAGACTGAGCGGTGATGATGACGAGTCACTCAGAAAGACAGCTATTAATACAAAAGTTTTTTTATGTATAAAGATTTACGTTACACCAATATGGTATATAGGGTTTTGTCAAACATAGTGACCTAATTGCGAAAACTCTTGTACTTAGTAAAGTTAGTTCATGAATAATGATGTAAGAATGAAAATCCAACAGAATTTAGTCTAAAACTTGCCAGAAATAAAAACTAACTAACTTAACCATAAAAGACAGTGACCCTCATCTCCTGTTAAGTGCTAATTATGCACTAAGCAGTAGAAGCAGTTTTAAAGTGCATCAGGGTTGCTGCCATGCCAGTGTGAACGCAACACACGTCGACCTCTACTTTGTGTATCAAATATTGCGCTGTGAAAGTATCGGCTTAGTTATATCGATAAGTAATTTTAGTGAATGTACCTAATAAAAAACCGGTTAAATGACCATGCCCAACGGAAGATTCCGTGGTGTTGGCAAAATTGGTGCTCAAACCAATTTTCGTTGTAAAGATTTATTATACAGCTTGATTTATTCTATATTATTTGATGCTACGGTTACAAAGTTAAAAGAGACAGGTTTTTTACGACTTTCAGGGCTTGTAAACCACAATTAACCTTCCACCGCTAATATTATGTTTTGTCAGGAATAGCGATTAAACTGGTGTTACTGTATAGATCTACAAAATTCCGATCCTACAACGTTTATTTTCTAATTAATCATCAATCAATCCAATAATGGCTACTTCGAGATATTCCGGCTATGCGACGACCGGTTAGCCTAGTGGTTAGAGAACTTAGTCTTAGTTTAGGGGTCCCTACGGATACACTTCGACCCATTCGTGGATCTTTTGTGTAAGGTTAGAGAACCTGATTATTAAGCTTGTGTACCCGGGTTCAACCCCCGGTCAGGGCAGATATTATGTATGAAAAATGCGAATGTTTGTTCTCGAGTCTTCTATGTTTAATATGTATTTATCTATAAAGTGTGTTTTTCCATTGTCTAGTAAGTACCCTAGTTTTGCTTAGTTTGGAACTAGGTAAAAAGTCCCAAAATTAAAATTTACTTACGATAAAGTAAAACCAGCGTACTCAGGGTAACAGACGAAAGGATTTATCTTGAAATGTCAAGACTATTTGCGAATTTGTTTTGATTCCAGTCGGACTTTAGAAAATGTTAGAACATTGTTGACAATTCGTTTTGTAAAACATTTAACTATTTTATATCCGAAAAATCCATAGTAAATGATACGTGTTAAGATTAGGAAATTGAAAACTGACAAACCAATCTAACTAATAAACAAAAAGTAACAGGAGCGGGGCGGTTTCTGACTAGCCTCTTTCTCATTGACTCACAACTTTTGAGGTAGGTATTTTTTACGGTCGGGACAAACAGTTTTACATCTGTTAACCCTATGCATAGCGATAATTTAGCAAGTTATGAGTAAACAATTAGCAGTAGTTAAATAGCATCATCGATGTCGATAAATGAGTGCCGGTTTCAATAAATGGCATCACTACATGGAGAGACACCAGCCGGTGGCCGCCGCTGTGTAGTGTAGGCCGGCCAGTCTGTGCATGTCGCTCGTCCAGCGCGGTTGGTCGCGCCGAGCGCGGCACCATGTCGCGACTGTACGCGTTTCTGGTGCTCGTGGCGTTTGAGTCACTCGTTTGTGCCGAGAGTTCACTCGGTCTGTGCAACAGATACAAAACGTTCTGTGAGTGTGTTCCTGCAGCTCACCCATCGTGGACCATTGTCAACTGCACAGTGCCCCGTGATCAGGTACCCCTATCTCCTCAAATCAGTAACTATAATTAAACAATATACGACGAACGAATACTTTTTACATGCAACGGTATTTGTGAATTTAGTAAGAGTAGCCCAGCAATTCATAACCTAACTTATTTAGGTACGAGTAGGTGCCTTACTATTTTTGTAATAGAAACTGACTGTTGGTAAAGTACTTTAGCATTCCTAGGTTCCAAGCACAGAAACGCATGTCTCTGACTAATACCAGTTTTAACGCTGTCTAACTAAACATTGTAACCAAGATCAGCCTAATTTTATTAAAAGACAGTATGTTGTTACTGCTTCTCTTATGCACTGCAACTCGTGATTTCAAACCGGTTAGTAATACATTATTTCGAAAAGGAAAACCCGATATTGTACATAGGCAGTATCGTCATCGAAATTAAATTCTTAATATTTTTAGATCTAGGAAAATTCCTTGTAAGTGTATAATTAGACCTAATGCACATTCACCGCGAAACACTTAAATTAGACTTAGATTTTTGTTAAACAGTTGAATAAACGTCACATACAAATGTAATGATCTTAATATCTAAACGACATCATGATTTAGCGTACCTAAGTACTTTTTTTATCAATCAACCGACACAAGTTGGAATCCAAATTAAAACTGCTTATAGGTTTTACTGAAGGCCAATACAGTAAAAAACCGACGTAAACAAAGAAAACTACCTGACCCGACGTAGGAGCGAACCGTATCGTTTTATCTTGTTGGACGCTTTGTTAGCCACAAAAATATTTTTATAAATAAATATAAATTTACTTAAATAGGTATATAACTCGATTTGGTGACAGACTTTTGCGATGCTAATATAAGGTCGTCAACTGTGCAACAAATATGTCGGAACAGCACAATTTTCAAAATTCACTGAACTCGGTCTAAAGACAAGATCAACGGAGTCGTGTTCTAATCTGGAACTATGTCGATTGTTTGTTTCTACCTACCCAAAACACATCTGTGACAGTGTTTAATGTTATAAGTATTAGTATGCAGCGTTTTAACAGGATGAACTAACAGTCATAGTTTTAATGATAATGAAAAATTATAATTCGCATATTAGTATAATATAGCAGATACGAATTACTTACCTATACCTAGTGATTAATAGATAATAAGTAGTGAAAGATTAGGAATATAAAGCTATTTAGAATAACTGCACGTCAAATACATTTCTCCAAGCGATTATCTCACAGCTTATTCAACTCGTAGATACCCCTGCTTGCCCTTGGTAAGTACATTTAGAAATGTAAGATATAGGGCAGTGATAGCGATAGATAGGCGTCGTTTGAAACCATTAAGACATTCGCTGTGTTTAAGATACTAAACATCTTACTGCAATTTGTAACGAAATAATTAGTCAAGTACCTACTTGTAAATTGATACTCCAATTTTAAATAGGGTACAGAAACATTAACAAGTGGTTAAATTCAAATACATATTATTTTTCCCCGTATCAAGTACTAGAATTCGCTTAGCATGTCTTATTTAACACATTCAATCTATTCATTAGCGTTAAAAGCGTTAAGAGAAATGTGTCAGTCATAAATTCTGTACAAACAGCGGTCACATGTAATACAGTTGTGTCCACTGCTTAGGTGCCCCGCACACAAAGCCGGAAGTTAATTACTATCGTCGCACTGTGTCCCTGGTCGAGCCATTGTCTGCTTTGACAGGCTGCATGCAGACTACAACTGTGAGCCGACGAGTATTGTTTTTTTTTGGTATTATTACTAAGTTTATAAGGACACAATAAATTAGTCGAGCTTAATATGTAAATATAACTATCAATGAGATTCGTCTTATCTTTGTTGGAATCTAATAAAATGTACCTGCTTGCCCTTTCTGCTTGAAAAATATTTGTAATAACGCAGCTGACGTTCTATCAAAACAAGGGTGATTGAGCTGGCGGGACAAGAGGTGTCTTGTTTATCTCGGGAGATTCGTATCTACTAACGAAATAACTGAAATGTGCCATACGTGTGAACGCTGTATTTGCACTATTGTGGTTATGTTTGTGGCAAAACTATATTGTATAGCTATCTAAACTTTTACTCGTTATTATGTATTTTAAAGGTCCTGTAGTTCAATATACTTCAGGAACTCTTAATTTTTTAAGTATTCCACCAAATTCACATTTTAAGAAGTCAAATATTTAAAGCATTAATCAACAGTATAAAGGAGATAATCCGTCTCCGCGAGTTTTGAGAAAGAACAACATGTACGAACAGAACGGCGCGGGAGCAACGAACACACCATAAAAAAAAGTAATGAGAGATCGCTTCCTGCGACGAGCGCACCCTCTACCATGAAACTCTAAAGTTTGTTACAATAGTTTTGTGGGTGTCTTCGATTAAGTATTTTGAAACGTAAGAAGAGTAAATAAGAACCATTCTGAATTTTGGCAGTACCAATTCATGCTTGATATCATTATAAGTCTGCATGACCTCTGGTTCAATAATATTATTTTTGTCACTTTCACTATTCCACTAGTATTCTTAAATTTGAGTCGTTTGCTGGGTAGGGAGGCGGACACCGGCCGCGCACAAAGTCTACAATCGAAAGTATCTTACATGATAACATCAGCATATTCAAGGTTTGAGGTTTCGTTGTTGACACATCAAAATATATATTATTTGATCTATCTCTATTTAGAAAAGTTCTTAATCTAGACCTATCCATGTGATCCCGCGATGATTTAAAAACAAGAATGTCGTTATGTACAGTCAAGGGCAAAGATATATATGCAAGTAAAGTGAAAGAAATTAAGTAATCATATAAAGTTAAAAAGATATATACTCATTCAAATGGTAATAAATATGCAAACTACACTGGCAACATAAATATGTACCTGGCAAGTCCAAAAACTTGTATACAATCAAAATTCCATTATTAGTATCCTTTAAATAATGCAAAATATTCTAGTCATACTTATGTCATTAAATATAGATTCAGTAATTGCCACGAAAATATGTATACAAAATGTAATCTGCGAATATCAACTTTACGGCCTAGTCACACGAAACAAATTTGTAAAGTATGTTTTGACAATTCACGAAAACAGTACAGACTTGTCATTGCATATGTTTGTCGCATGTTTTGACCTGTCACCACGACGTTATCAATCGGCGTATTTAACAGATTTAACAGATTCAGATTTCGTTGATTTTGATTGAAGATGCCATCGCTAGGTACATTCAGGGACAAAAGTAAATATATACCCAAAGTATCGAAATATGTATGTACATAAACTTTATTACCCGGGTAATAGACCTTAGGTATAAATACAATTTTGGAACACTTTGGGGGATATTTATTCTTATCCCTGACTGTATCTAATCATCACATCACCAACCTGTATGCATCCCACTGCTGGGCACAGCCCTCCTCTCACAAGCGAGAGGGAATGGGCAATACCATGTCCCCACGCCAGCCCAATGTGGATTAGGCTTGGGATTTTTTTCTTCATCGAAAAGCTAGTGATAAATATAATAAATAAATAAATATCGGACAACTTCACACAAATCAATCTAGTCCCAAATTAAGCTCAAGGAGGCTTGTGTTATGGGTACTGGTTACGAGTAGACGACGATATACATATGTAAGATATATATATACTAGAGATTAAAAGAATCCATTCATAGTAAAATATATTTCTTTACTGACATATATCAAATACAAGGTTTTAAATTCATGCGCCAAAAACAGAGGCCGTGGCTTCTAGCTAATCTGCCACCTACATCAGCCCCCCTCGGAGACCGACACTCCAGAGAGGAACCGCGACGGGCGACGAATACAACGCCCAGTGCGCGTAGTCGGTTCTGGAGCTGGAGGCAGAGGTATTCTTAGCACTGGCGCAGGCAGGCAGACAGGATTGGGAAGGATTGATGGAGAATCAGCTTGTACTGGTGTTTCATCTTCTATGAAATGGGCCGGCTTAACCCTATCAATAGAAACAGTCACTGCCTTGCCGCCAATATCAAGCTTGAATGTTTTCGTTCCTCGTTCTAAGACCTTGTACGGGCCAACATAAGGAGGCTGTAATGACCTACGAGACATTCCTTCTCGCAAAAATACATGCGTGGCGGTCTCGAGCCCTTTAGGAACGTAAAACGCCCTGTTTCCAGAGTTCCACGTAGCAGGCTGCGGTAGCAATCTAGCCATATGATTACGCAGACGGGAAGTAAAATCAGTAATATCCAGTAAACAATCGTTACTCGGCATGAAAAACTCTCCAGGCAGACGCAACGGCTCGCCATAAACCAGCTCTGCCACAGACGACTGAAGATTTTCTTTCCATGCAGAACGAATTCCGAGCAAAACTAGGGGAAGTACCTCTGACCAATTTGAATTTTGGTGGCACATAATCGCGGATTTCAACTGGCGATGCAGACGCTCCACAATGCCATTCGCTTCTGGATGATAAGCAGTAGCTGGAGAATGTCTGGCGCCAAGAATATTTGCCAAAGACTTAAACAAAAGACTTTCAAACTGCCGTCCTCGGTCTGTTGAAATTTGAACTGGGCAACCAAAACGAGATACCCACTCGGCAACAAATGTTTTGGCAACCGTTTCAGCAGTTATATCCTTTAAAGGATAAACCTCGGGCCATCTAGTAAACCGATCTATTACCGTGAGCCAATATTGATAGCCGTCCGACATCGGAAGAGGCCCAACCAAATCCATATGCACGTGTGCAAAGCGCTGAGTCGGAGAAGCAAAAGCTGACAAGGGTGCCTTAACATGTCTAGTTATTTTACTGCGCTGGCAACGAAGACACTGTCTCGCCCACTCTCTGCAGTCCCGACGCACGCCCGGCCAAACAAAACGCTTTGCTACTAGCAGCGCCGATGTTGAAACGCCGGGGTGACTAAGGTTATGCAAGGTGTTAAATACCATTTGTTGAAATTCAGGCGTAAGATACGGACGAGGTAATTGTGTCGAAGTATCGCAGATTATTGATGAGGCAAACCCGGGAACGTTTATCTTCTGTAATTTAAGTGCAGTCCCGTTACGAAGAAGTTCTTGCAGCTCGTGATCTTGATTCTGGGAACGTGAAAGAGCAGCGTAGTCCAGGGGTACTGCAGTTATGGCATCAATACGAGAAAGCGTATCCGCAACAACATTATGCTTTCCGGATACGTGCCTAATATCAGTACTGAACTGGCCGATAAAATCTAAATGCCTGAACTGACGTGGCGAGCAGTTATCACGACGCGTACTAAAGGCAGATGTGAGAGGCTTGTGGTCGGTGTAAATAATAAACGCTCTAGCCTCTAACATGAATCTAAAATGCTTCACGGCATTGTAAATAGCAAGCAGTTCCCGGTCGTAAGGACTATATTTCAACTGGGCAGGATGTAACTTCTGGGAATAAAATCCTAAAGGCTCCCAACGATTACTTTTACAATTTCTTTGCTGCAAAACTGCACCAACAGCTGTGTCCGAAGCGTCCGTAAATAATGCTATTTCAGCTGAGGAGTCAGGATGTCCAAGTAACGCAGCATCAGCCAGGCTCTTTTTAGAAGTCACAAATGCGTCAATCAGCTCCGCCGTCCAAGGAATAAGGGCTGAGGGTTTGATTTTAGGCCCCGAGAATAGCCGATGCAAAGGGGCTTGAACATGCGCGGCGTGCGGAATAAATCGCCGATAAAAATTCAACATCCCTAAGTAACGTCTGAGCTCTCGGTAAGTCCTGGGCTGGGGAAACTCTGCTATAGCTTGAACTTTATCCGGCAGAGGTTTGCTACCGAAGCGATCTATGTGGTATCCAAGAAATTTAACACTTGTCTGTGCAAGGACACACTTAGCCGGATTAATCAGAACGCCGTATTTCGTGAACCGCTCAAAAACTTGACTCAAGTGCCTTTCATGCTCTTCATCTGACCGAGAGGCAATCAAAACGTCATCCAAGTATGGAAAAGCAAACTCTAAACCCCTGAGTACTTCATCCATAAATCTCTGGAATGTCTGACCTGCATTTCTCAAACCAAAGCCCATGAATGGGAACTCAAACAAACCAAACGGGGTCGTGATGGCTGTCTTACTAATATCTTCAGCATAAATCGGAATCTGATTGTATGCTTTCACCAAATCCAGAGTTGTGAAAATGATGCACCCAGACAGTTGGTTGGCAAAATCTGCAATATGTCTTATAGGATAACGATCCGGAATAGTTCGTGCATTTAGAGCACGATAATCTCCACACGGACGCCATCCGCTCGTCTTCTTAGGAACTAAATGAAGAGCTGAACTCCATGGACTATCCGATGGCCTGGCTATGCCGTTGTCAATCATGTCTTGAAATTCTCGTTTAGCTATCAAAAGACGATCAGGAGCAAGACGACGGGGTTTACATGACACAGGAGGGCCAGGAGAGGTACGTATATAATGAACCGTATTGTGCTTTACCCGGACTTCATGAGGGTTGCATGCCGGACGTGTTATGTTTGGATATCGTTCCAATACGTCATGAAAACGTGATGCTCCAAAAACAGCTCTAATTTGCAGGACAGGAAGGTGTGCAAGGGTTCCTTCGGTGCTTCGTGACGTTGTACCATCAATTAGCCGGCGATTGCGCGTGTCAACCAAAAGGTTGTAAAATGTCAACAAATCCACGCCAATAATTGGCTTGGTGACGTCTGCCACTATAAATCGCCAGGTAATGTCACGTTGAAGACCAAAATCCAAATGCAGCTGAATCCATCCGTACGTCTCAATTATGGTCCCGTTGGCAGCAAACAGTTCGTAATTGGTCTTTGCTCTGCGATCTGGTAACGCTTTTCGAGGATAAACACATATGTCCGAGCCAGTATCGACGAGAAATTGCTGTTTACTTGACCGATCTGTCACAAATAGACGAGTAGGGCAGCCAGAGTTCAGTGGGCAGAAGCTACCTGGCCCTAACGCCTGCCCGTCGCATTTCCCGATGTCGAAACATTTTTCCATGCACAAGGTGGTATGCATTTCGAAGCTCGCATTTTAAAACAGCGATGGTACCAGCAGAGCTTGAAAGTTGCAGAACTCGCACCGCCATAACGATCCTCGTTGCGCAGTTTCTTCGATACATCACGACGTTGCCGCAAACTGTCCACTGATAGCTCCGCAACTTGCTGCGAAAGATTCTCAAAACGTTGCACTAATTCTTCTAGCGAACCAGAAGACGTAGATGGCGCATGCGCTGGCTGAACTGTGGCAGTTATTTGGTTAAGCGCTGGCTGCATCGATACTTCGTTGACCTTATCTGCCAGCTCAGCCAAAGTATCCAAATCCATAGTAGCAGGTTGAGTTACAACGAATGCCTGGACCGAAGACGGCAGACGCGAGGACCACAGGAACAGTAACATTTCCTCTGTGAGGGCTGATCCACCGAGACTGCGCATATGGCGCAAAAGTTGTGAAGGCTTCCGATCGCCTAACTCTTCATATCTGACGACATGATGAAGACGATCCTTTTTAGATGATGTCAATCGAGAAATTAGAGTGTTCTTAATCTTTTCGTATTTTCCATCTGTAGGAGGATTATTTACTACGTCTTCCACTTGAATTAAATATTTCTGCTCTAATTGCGAGATAACATGGTAGAACTTGGTGCTGTCCGCAGTAACTCCCGAAATAGCGAATTGCGCCTCCAGCTGAATGAACCACAAGTCGGCTCGCTCCGGCCAGAACGGCGGCACGCGTATGGATACTCGGCATGCACTATTAGATGATTCGCCGTCGTTGCCCATGTTAAAAATTTGTTTAACTCGAACCAGCGAAACAATAACGATATAGTTCTAATTCACATGGGGTCACCAGTGTAAGATATATATATACTAGAGATTAAAAGAATCCATTCATAGTAAAATATATTTCTTTACTGACATATATCAAATACAAGGTTTTAAATTCATGCGCCAAAAACAGAGGCCGTGGCTTCTAGCTAATCTGCCACCTACACATACTTATAAATAAATATATAGAACATCCATGACCCAAGCACAAATATTCGAGTTGATTACACAAACATTTACCCTGGCCGGGTTTCGAACCCGGGACCTTCGACTCGGAAGGCGGTTGCTTCACCACTGAGCCTTCCGTGTCGTCAATATCAAATCATACAGTAATTGGCGATTTACGCTATTTTCTAATTTTTTTTTTATTTAATAAAAGGCAAAGGTATACTTAAAATAACTGTATAATAAAGAAAACAACTCCTTAAACTTAAGACAAAGTGCATAGAGAGTAATATTTTCCATTGTACGTTATTATTAACATGTTTAATATTTCTTACCGTGATTCCTAATTCGTCAGCAGAGCTATATCAGGCATATTCCTCGCATAAGGCAACAATCCTATGTTTTAAATGATCGCTTATACGACACATTTTCGCCTTCAAAATTAATGAAAAGCCGCAAGAAAAACCATAAGAAACGGTAGGTCAAATGGAATTAAAAAATCCAAAAGTGACACATGCACATGCACAAATCACGTCTATCCCTTACGAGGTAGACAGAGTCTATGGTAACAGGTACCTACAGGCTACATTTAGCAAGATTGTGGGCGCTTGTCACGATTTAAAATAAATAGAGTAATTATCAGTTAAAGAGTTTGGAATAGCAGTAAAGTTGTTGTATACGACTTGAAGCTTCAAGTGGCTGGCTGATTACATTAAGATTACAGAGTTCGATGTTACGCAAATACGTTCATTATGCTCCTGACAATAGAGTTGTGTTAATGGAATTTTGGATTGTTTACATATTTTTGGTAATCATATTAGATACATAATTATGGTTAAATAGTGTATACATATTTTTGAACTTTACTGTGTTTCTAAGTTTATGGCCTAATACATGAGGACATATTATTGCAAATGTTGTATACATAGTTATCTCTCAAATCATGTATACTAATTTATGTACTTTTATATGTTGCCAAATTTATGACCATTTAGATGACCATGCTTTTTGAAACTCTGTGGTGTATACATATCTTTGCCCTTGACTGTACACGTATTATTATATACCTACTCCGCTAGGATTTTTTTATAAACTTAATTCATACTGTCTGATTCTGTATTACGTATATTAATAAGGTACATTTAGTATGTGTGTGTTACTAATTAATCGTTGTGCCCAGAAATGGTGGGCGTTATTATTAATCACATAACTATCACACTACTTAGTGGAAAAACATAATAAGTAAAATACTTTGACTGGTAGATACGTGGAATTCAAACATATTACAGGTAAGAATATTTCATGAATATTTTTTTTTTGAAAAATATGACTGATTAGGTAAGTATACTTAACGAAAACGTTAGTGTCGCAATGAAGCCCAAGCGACTAGAATAATTTTCTTACGATTACGTACGGTACGTACATCTAAATCAACAATTATGTTATTCACAATACAAAAGACCGACATTACCTACTGCACGCATAATGGAAGTAGCACACCGGCACGATTACTAGGTATAGGAATATGTTATTGAACTCATCTTGTTTCCTTTGCCAGATCTTATTGCCACGTATTAAAGACGACGATCACGTGTTCCTCGCATAGCGGCCGTCGTCAGACCTCGTTCTTGCTTCTTATTATAGATACTTGCAAATGAAAAACAAATTATGCCAATAACGGGCGGCGTTGTGCCGACTACAACTTATCGTGAACGTCATTTAAACCAAATCTGTGTAATATGGAAAAACAAATTGTAGAAAAAGGAACTATATTTCAAGAATGTATTTCAATAGTTACCTAAGAAACGGCATTTGTAGCAAAAAAATATGCTGGGTAGGTATGCTTGGTCAAGTCAAGTGTCTACAGTAGGTAAGGAAGATTTAATTAAAAACGTGTAAAGTGTTCGTCCATCCGTCCGTTCGCATTGTACTAGTTTACCTTTTATAGGTTGTATATATTATGTATTTGGTTAGGCACTATAGAAGACTAACATAAAAGATTTATACTCATTCAATATAAAAAATATATAATTAGGAGATTCCAAAGAAAAACGTAAATTTCTCTATCATAAAAACTGAAATGCGTGTTTTGTCAGAATTACAAACTTTTGTATCTACGTACGTACCTAATGAATGGTACAAACAGAACATAACACAACACTAGTCGCGTTAGGCTGGTTATGCGGGGTGCAAACTACTTCATGTACATTTTTCAGTAAGTAAGCTATATTTTAGTACCGAGACGTAGTCTATCCATACCCATAGCCTTTAGCGGTGTCTCGAACGCACCCAGCCATTGTTTCAATTGACTTATGCCCTATCACAGTTGATCGAAAATCACTGGGTATTGTGCTGTGCTTCCGTCAGGTCCACCTAGTTTTCCAAACACTTAAGCTCCTATGTACGAAATAGCTCGTGGCCTATTGTTTAGTTGGCAGACTCATTAGTTTCGGTTAAAGACGACGTCGTTCGTTTCTGGTTCTTCAATGATTCTGCATTGTAGCGTGTAGTAATTTAAAACAAATTTAATGTATCCTAAACATATTGACTTCACAGCTAGATATTCTTACTATTATTAGACATTTGCGTATTTTTTCAATTTGAAGATTGTACATATATAAAACTCTACGGAATGTCAACTGATAAAAATAATATCAAAATTTGACCTGGGCTGGGCACGAATTCCTCGAACGCTGCGTTTTGATGAGTTATTGTTACACTGCTGGTGTACTGGAGTTTAAACATTCAATGTTGTAGGTAGGTATAAAATGCAGGAAGGGGTCTGAGCCAAAAGTAAAATGGAGGCATACGTCGAACGTAACCTGCGGTCGTCTTGCATTTTCGATACCATAAAAGGCTTACACAACTGTCGGCTTGCTCTGTTCGAGTATAGTTGCAAAACGTAAGTGCTCAAACCAGTATCTGACTCAGTAGGTACCGAAAAGTGCGTAATACGAAGTTAGACGCTGGTCTGTGAATGAAACTATTGCATCACACTCAAAACTTAACGTGTATATACGAACAAATTGAAAGTAAGTCTGAAGTCGAAAGTAAGATAAACCACCACGAAAAGTAATTTATGATACTGGTTGTCTATTTTTTAATTGAAATTGGTAGTTCAACCATGGGCTTCACACTCGAGATAATAATAGCCAAAAAAAAAAATCAACGCAGAAAGTAACTGCTAAACAAAACCAAACATGTCAGAACGATAGTTTTAGACCGAGTTTGTTATCCGAGCGTGGACTGGACATGAACTCGAGCGCTCGATAACGACATGAAGCGAAATATAAGGAGCTACCTACCTATTTATCACTGACATTAAATAAATAGTGTTTCCAACAAAGATACAGAAAAAGTAACGTGGAAAAGATTTTTGAATTGAAGAAAGTATAGGAAAGTGATCGCTACTAAAAGATTGACTTAAAATTTTCCATGAAAAAGATGAGGCCAAACTAGAAGAAACTATAGTGAGATCTACTACTGCACTGGCATTTTGAATAGGAGATACTCGCCTAGTAGGAGAACCTTCATTCATAGCACATAAATTTAAGTCATCCAAGACATACAACATTTCATTTACTCATTTAATCGGATTGAGTTTTCAAACATGACTGTGTCAAAATAAAATGTAATTTAAATCAATTGCACTAAGGAGTATTGATATCAACTTCTAACCAAATCGCCCCCAAAACAACTTTTCACCCCTTTTTAACCCGTTAGAAGATAAATTTCAAGAAAATACGAAACATGTGTTCCATCAATTCTATTAAAGAACGTTTATCCAAAATTTGAAGTAGATCGGACCAAGGAATCACCTTGTCCCATACAAACTTAGCTCCCCTTTTTCACACCCTTAGAGGTAGAATTTCGGAAAATCCCTTCTTATCCTACGTCATCCAAAAGAACACACCCTCCAAGTTTCAGGTCTCTACGATCAGCGGTTTAGGCTGTGCATTGATCCGTCAGTCAGTCAGTTATTCAATCTTCTAGGACAAAACATTTTATATGTATTGATTTCAACTCTATATACTGGATACAGATATATTTGATTTCAAAAAATGACTTTTATGTAGCCAAATGATATTTTTTAATAAAATTTTATTTTTAACCGACTGCAAAAAGAAAGAGGTACTTAATTGGACTGTATTACATACATACATACACAAATAACGTCTTTATCCCTTACGAACTGTATTATTTTATATTAATAGTAGATACGAACTATGTAAGGTCCTAGGGGATTTAAACATTATTTAAGTTTATTTGGTTAGACTTAAAAAACTAACTAGAATGGCGTTGTTTCATGATTTTGTCGTGCGTCGTTCAAATAAGTGTACTGTTCAATAAAATACCCGTATCCATCGTAGCCCATATTTAAGATAATTATGAGCAGTCTCGTACAAAAAATAGGTAAAAAACCAGGCAAGTGCACTTCTGGGCCGCGCACCGAGGATTTCGTTCGGAAAAGATAAGTCAGACTAAAATATGAGTAACCTACCAACAAAATTTTACTTCGCATTTGAAAAAATCAACCTATTTTCAACTATGACCGGTCGATTCTCAAACTGCAAATGTGAGTTCTTTTCTTTGTAATATGGTTTATGTAACCACAAATGGCCGATTTTCGGATTAAGTATGTGCTGTATCTTGCTTATAAACAAACTTACTATTATTAGTATAATACGAGGTTAATGAGAGCTACGATAGGTATGGGTTATGTTATGATTTGTCATGGCAATGGTATAACATAGTAACATATACCTACTTAAAATCATTGTGTATAACCAATGCCAGTTTTTGCCTTTTGAGGAACGGAAAGCTAAAAACTTCAATTTTAATGAAGTGCTATAAGCAAGACTAACAAAAGATTACACTATCTTGCGCTATATTTAATATCAATATCAGAATACAAAAGATCGTTTGTGAGCCAGGCGGACTGGCTAACACTCTTTACATTTACAGGTTCATGCTAAACATAAACATGGGTCGGGTTACAATAGACTTGTGTGTAAGCTTTATAATAAGGTTAGTCATACATCAAAACAATATGTGACTGGTGATGATTTTTAAACAATGACTAAATGTATGCATAATTGCTAGAAAACTGTATACCATACTTATCACTTCCATTTACAAATATAACGATATTTCCATCGAAAGCTAAGATTTTATTTGTGTTTAGACATTTAAATTAGAATTTTACTCATTTACAAATTTATTCTTTAAAGTATAATTAATGATCATGAAAATGGTAGTAAAAATGATGTATTTCGTTCTTTACAGTCATTAGACATCATGGAAGGGGATCTACCAGAATCGACAACAGATCTCATAGTGACGGGCGCCGAGGCTGTGCTGTTCAGTGTCAACTCCTTGTCAAAACTGCAAGATGCACGTCACATCTACCTATCTGGTAACAGAGTCGTCCTCATGAGGAAATTCGCAGCGAGCAATCTCAATGTTATCAGCGTATACCTTGAAATAGAGAAGTGCGACGTCTTGCGTATCGAGGAAAGAACATTTAGCAATATTAAAGGTAACGTAATTATCATCTCAAGTGACTGTTTTTAATTGCAAAGCTTTACGTGTACCTACACATATAATATTTAGCAATTGCGAATGAATCTGCTTACGCTGTCTTATCCATATTATGCTAAGCGAAATTGTTAGCAGATAATGCCAAAGCCTCGTCGAATTAACAATAAAATAATATTTGCTACCTATTCGAGTTTTAAAACACCGTGACTATTTAGTATGCTACACACTATTGAGATTTGGGTTTATGATAGCAAAAAAGAAACTTTAAAAAGCCAGCCGCTACCTCACTCTTGACTTGACTGTGTAAAAGAAATATTTTATCGAGGAAGCTTATTGCGCGCGTGCTTAGTTTGCAGCATTAGTTTTAGTTTCCGTTACAAAGACCATGGACACGAGTAGACTATGTCGTCGTAATCAACAATGAATTAAGAGAATGCCCATGACCAATTTTCAATAACTAATATTGTAAGGAAGTAATGTTTGTATGTTTGGATGTAGAAGAAAATCTTTGAATGTAGGTTCTCATCCGCTTCATAAATTCTTTCACCAGTACAATGCCATGTTATCCTATTGCTGCACTTAGCAATACCACCAAACAACTGCGCGGACTACTTTTTATCGAGAGAATAGACGAAGTAGCTGGCAACAGCTACTTTTCAATGGGTAGGCAATAGATTTTCTTAATTCCAAACACAATCTTCAACAACTTTAGTGTATTATAGTATAGCATAAACACGCATTTAAATGCTAAAGTGGATTTTGCAATGTATAATTATAACTGTCGCCGGGCCGATTTGACATCGACATGTGGGCAGATGCTGTGTTATGAACTTATGACGCACACCACATCTACATCCCAACAAAGAAAAAACACAACTACGGACGACTTTCTAGCAGAGTAGAAAAATGGTTTAATAATTAATACGCAATAACAGAAGTATAGATGGACCAGAATAGTACAACAACCAGCCTTTAACAAAATATGATTTGTTAGTTTTGAAATTGCTAGAAAAATATAGATACCTAGTCCATACGAAGTTGGGGTTTGACATGAAATGTAATGATTGAATTCGTCGTCAAAAAATTTTTTTAAGTCGTCCTGGTAATTTTATGTCACCCTAGTCCATGATACCAATGTTGCATGGCTTTTAGTGATAATTGTTGAAATAAGTAAATATTGATTACGTTATACATAGCAATGTTTTCGTGTGCTTCTGAAAAATTAATGAGCAACAAGACCAACCCTAAACATTTCATTAAGGTTGGTCCACAGCATTCTAATTAACTTTATTGCACAAAATGTATGTAAAACGAAATCTCAGAGAATGAATTGTGTTTTAGGATGCGTGAATTGCAATATTTTTCTAAGAAACAAGTACCTACTTAATATTTAATTAAATTTAAAAAGTAGCCAACAAGTAAATTCTGTTACTAATAAATAATAAATATCTATTGCTGAATAAGATAAGTCTTGGTTAAGATTATAAGGCAAAGCACTAGGCTTTCAATTATTATTCTAAATCGGTTGTTATTATTTATCATTTACTAGCTGATGCCCTTGGCTTCGTTTACCAAGAATACGTTTAGCTCTGGCCCGTGTGAAACCTGCTATTTCTATGATAAAAAGTATTGTGTGTACGTATGTGCGAAAATATTAGGAATCCTGTTATAGGTGATGCGGCTAGCAACACATCACTATTTTGATTCCCCTTTCCACCTTGACGCCCACAATCATGCTAAACGTGGACTTTAGGTCTTATTGCCTTACCTACCCCGTAAGGGATAATGACGTGATTTATGTATGTATGTATTGTGTGTATTGATTCAGGTTATAAACTAACTGTGTTACCTGGACTTTAAAGTCCGTTCACAATTTTTTGCAAACCTATGTATGTTTGTAACCTCTTACACCATCACAAATGTATCATTAATGTTGGTGTAAGAAGTAACATGTTGATTATTCCTACAGTTCTTTAAATCATGGTTTTACCGCAGTAAGTAAAGACAATTTACTTATATATTCCAAAACGGGGACATCTTTCGAGCAGCTAGGTGGCCAGCAGCCGCGTCCGTCCGCGGATTGCTGTCTAAAAATATACGTTTCCCCGACTCGGCATTCGTGTTTTACAGGATAATGACTCATAGGGCAACGGAACTAAATACAAAAGAATGTATTGAGACAATAGTAGCGACGTTATTGACTGGAGATAGTTGCAATGATGTTACTTTATTATTTTTATAATTAACTACTGTTGGTCTCGACTTCGTCCGTGCAGACTAAAATATAGCCTATGTTACTCGTGGACAATATAGCATTCTAATGGCGAAAGAATTTTTGAAACCGGTCCAGTAGTTTTTGAATTTACTTCGTTACAAATAAAAATACAAATATTTTCTCTTTACATTACTTATTGATTTAGTTAGACAAGACAGTAATGTTCAAATTACGACAAGACGTCGTAATTTGAATATTACTGCGTTACAACCATACAACTTTGCGCCCTGTGGCTGGTATATTTTCTTCGGGCTGATAAATCAAACCGTAAATTCCAATCCAAAAAAAACCGTAAGATATGTATATTTTGTACATACACTTAATATCCTATTTTTACATATTTATTAATGTTCTGTGGTTTTAACTTTCAGGACCTCTTTCGGTGACAATAAGGGACAGCGACGTTGTCGCCATTGAAGGACCTGCTTTCTCCTGGCTTCTGACTATGAGCATTTCAAATGTACAGCAGTTACAACTGAACTCTGGCGCTTTTATGCTTGACCCTAGTGCTGCCAACGTTGGTGAACATGGTCCAGGAATGACGGTATGTACATGCGAACCCCGTTTGCAAGTTATACTTATTGAGATAATTACCTAGGCTGTTTGATAAGTACCCGTTTTCTAAATATATTAATATCACTGGCCGAAAATAAGTATACAACCTTTTTAAGCCATTTTTCAGAGGCGGGAAAATTTAAAAAAAATGGCATTCTTTTGTTTTTTTTCTCATTTGACAGCGATTTAGTGAAAGCGTGTGAACTTAAAATTGTTAAAATGGAGAAAGAACAGTATCGGTCTGTAATTAGATTCTTGTTTTTGGAAGGAGAAACATGTGATGAAATAAAAATAAGAATGCAAGCTGTTTACCATGAATGTGCTCCTTCTATTACAACCGTCAGATATTGGTATAACAAGTTTAAGCGGGGGAGAACAACCGTCTTTGATGAGGATCGCCCAGGCCGGCCAATTGAGGTGACCACAGACGATATGGTTAAGAAAATTGAAAATATCGTTTTAGCCGACCGCCGAATTAAACTTCGAGAAATCGTTGATGATGTAAACGTTTCAATCGAGAGGGTCAACACATATTAGAAGAAAAATTGGGTATGAAGAAAGTATCGGCGAGATGGGTGCCGCGTTTACTCACGTAGGAGCAAAAACGGAACCGACTGACTACTTCGGAGCAGTGTTTGGCCGTGTTCAAACGTAACCCGAAGGAGTTTCTGCGTCGTTTCGTGACCGTGGACGAAACGTGGGTTCACCACTACACCCCGGAAATGAAAGAGCAGTCGAAGCAGTGGATTTTACCGGGTGAACCTGCTCCAAAGAAAGCAAAAACCGTCCCATCGGCTGGAAAGGTCATGGCGACTGTTTTTTGCGATTCGCAGGGTATTATGGATGAATTTGACGCCGTGTTGAAGGACAAACGACCCCATTTAAAAAAGAAAAAAGTACTGTTTCATCACGACAACGCCCTGGCTCATTCGTCCAGAGTTGTGACGGCTAAATTAGCACAGTTACGCTACGAACTATTGCCTCACCCCCCGTATTCTCCAGATTTGGCCCCATGCGATTTCTTTTTGTTTCCCTACTTAAAAAAATGGCTCGGTGGTAAGCGATTTGGATCAAATGACGAAGTCATTGCCGCCACAGAGGCCTATTTTAATGACTTTCCAAAATCATACTTTTTGGATGATTTATTGAAGCTTGAGTATTAGGTGGAACAAGTGTATAGAGTTAAAAGGTGACTACGTAGAAAAATAAATGCACATATACAAAAAAAAATGTTTTTTTTCCATAAACGGGTACTTATCAAACAGCCCTCGTATGTATATACGAACAGTCAAAGTGAAAGTTTGTATTTAATATTTTGTGCGAAGCGACATACTCTCCCACGACACCGTACGCCAGTAAGGTGAGACTTTTTATACGTTAGAAATGCCAATTTCATTGCCCTGTTTCGTTTGGACACATGTCGTTTTTTGCTCTTAGCAAATCGCGTACTAAGTATCATTTAAGGACCTCCTTATTCATGAACGCTTCTATAGCTTACTCGTATTCAGTCTCATACCATTACTTTTTGTCGTAATCAGTCAATTAGATACCTACATTTGGCTATGGCAACTTTACAACTTATTGTGAATAAGGTGCTTAAGACTATCCAACTATGTAAAGGTCACTTTTTTGTTTTCAGATCGAGTTGAAGAACATTACAATATCTGAATTTCCAGAGCAAACTTTTGGATCATCTGCTGCATCAATTACTATGGAAAGAGTTGCTGTGCAAGCTTTAAGATCTAGATCCTTTTCAGCAAACACATACAATACTGTAATGGCTGTGAACTGCTCATTTCACCTAATAGAAAGTAAAGCCTTCGCACAGAAATCTCTTATAAATAATCTCTATTTCTTCGGATGCCATATACACCAATTCGCATCTAATGCTCTTCAATCAGCCGTCGCCAGTCTAAATATTTCACATTCCCGGTAAGACTTCTGGGCATCCGTTTAATATGAAGCTACTTAAGCTCGTGACACATTTAGCTTTAACATTTGAGACCTTTCAAAGGAAGCGAATTCGTCTAAAAACTAACTATTTTGTGATAGTCGGAAAAGAGGAGCTGAGTGGAAAAAAAACTACAATAATAATTGTACTTTATGCGACTGTTTTATTGTATTTGTCTGTTAAGTAAGCTTTATAATTACGAGTATAACTTTACCAAACCATATATTACTATCATCTTGCGAACCTAACGAGATAATACTTACCTACCGTCAATTATCCCCTATTATTACTACGAACTATCACGAAATACGATCGAGGTTTCATAAATCTTAAACTCAGAGAATTCATAAAGATCAGTTTGTGCTTTCTTTATATGTATATAGATGGTAAGCTCTCACAGAACATTATATAACACATTTGCTTATGGAGACTCAATTAAATTGGAGTGACACGACATGTTGAAATACACTCGTATAATGTGCTTCTACTAATGCAATAATGTTTATACTTACAGATTTGAAAATATCAACACTGGAGCCATCCACGCTACTGTTGTGGCAGTTGTAATACAGGACAGCGAATTCAACAATTTCATGGAAAGGGGCTTCGAAATTTCATCTTGGAACAATATTCTAATTGAACGTAACACTTTTGATGATTTATACGCAAACGCTATCGTGGCTCCGGGTGGGTCAATGCACAAACTTATGTTTGTTGAAAATGAGATAGAAAACGCAAAACCAGGAAGCTTAGAATTTATTGGGCACGCTTACGCGTATTCCGCCCAAAATGTCGTATATAAAGACAATTACTTCGGTCAACCCTGTCACTGTAACATTACCACATGGCTAGAAAAAATACTGGGAATGGGTTCTGGGGCAGCGTTTATAAGAGAAAGCTATTGTACTGTTGATGAATTTTTTGCACGATGTTTTAACGTGCCTGACCAAAACATGGGTTTCAAGAAATTTATGGACGGTGTTTGTAACGAGAAAACGAACATTAAATGCGAGCCGTATAAGAGTAAAACTGAAGGAATTATTATTGAAATAAAGAATCCTAGATTTCCCCATAAAAACAAAGATCAAAATAGTTTGAGTGACAGAAACAAGAAAGTTATTGGGATAGTTATAGTCACAGCTGTTGGTTGCGCAATAATAGCGATGTTTATAAGTTTTATAAGATGGATGAGACGAAAAGGTTACTGTGTAACAGTCAAGAATTTTTTGATATCATCAAATTCATCGTGTGGGTCATTATGTGATAGATTGTGTTCATGTGGAATGAGCAATGGACTTGATAACGCAAGATCAATTTCACAATTGTCTGTAAATGAATATTCCGAACGACATCGATTGAACGAACCACGAGCTCAAGACTTGGTCCAAGAGACAACACTTCCGAATATGTATACAGAACAGATGTTACCAACAGAAGACAAAACAACTCAAACTTTACCCGAAGAACTGACTAAGGAACTTTTAGAGAATTTAAAAGAAAAATTAGAAGATCCTGATAACTACGTAGAAGCTCGTGAAATGATCGAACATTTATACGAACTAATAAAAGTTGAAGAAAGTTGTAACACTAACACGCCAACTTTATTGGCTGTTGACGAAAATATATACGAGTTGCCGTTTCAAAATACTACCCCAAGGATTGGCAAAAATAAAAAACAAATGATCAGTGTAGGTACAAGAACACCATCTTTAGACAAATTGCTACCACTCTCACCCTATAATAGGCAAACAGCACTCGCTCACGAATATTTTGAACCTAAAGATTTTGCGGTTCATTTGTATGCCGAAATAGCCAATTGCGACAAAGACAAAAAGTCTTCCTTAGGCGTTATGCCTGATGTAGTTGGCGAACAGCCAGTACCGCGTGGACCATATTTGCGAGCTGTTCGTGACAAACTGCATACATCGATCAGTCCCCCTATGTCACCTAAAACTTTAAACAGTTCAACAAATAACCCACAACATACTTCAACCATAAAATCTAACAAATCTACTGCGTCTAACTCCTCTGGTAAAATGGTTAACCGGCCGCTACCCGAAAAACCAAAAGCTTTAGACCCAGGGGAAGGTACATCATTTAAACATGGCTGAGGATTTAAATGGGCTGCATAATGCCGGAGGGTGAGGAGCAATCACCTAATTCACAAACGTTTCCAGCAGCATTCCTAGCTTGTTTCCGTTCACATGGACTTTTGCTGGAGTCTTGACCCCCCGCTCGGTGAGTTGAGCGCGGCACATTACATAAAAAGGGCGTGAGCGCCTAAGCTTAAGCGTTTCTTTGCTGTGATATTAATTTTGTTTAATTATTAATTATTTCAAGGCCATGCAAAAGAGTCGTGCCAGACATGGTTGGATGTTTATTTGTATATATTTTAATTAAGTTAGTAAAAGATATTGTCAATGTAGTCATCAATGCATCAACATGTGCACTATCATGTACGCACCTAGATGTTGTACAGACGTACCTATATTTTAACCAATTGAATATTTTATTTAACTACGTAACGAACGTAAAGTGATAACAGTGCTTCAAAATATTATTTAACTAAAATATAATTTCATAAACAAAATTAACTTATTTCCATTTCCAAATTAATTGTATAACAAGGGTTTCACCAAACCGTTGAAGCTTTTATTAAAGGTGGTTTGACTAATCGGAATATAACCACAATGATGTTTCATGACTTTTTGTTTACAGAAGATTCACACCTTTTTTAACGTTATGAATGTTCCATTTTCACCTTAGTTTTTGCCCGGTATCTATAGCAATGAAATTAACATTATTTATCCAGAACGGTACATTTTTGTTCTAAAACATAAATATTTATTTGTTAAGTTCAAAGTCAACTAGTAGAAAACTGAAGTGCCAACATTCGTTCAAACCTACTAAACCAAACGATCAGCAAAACATTTTTACTTCTTAAGGGGTCATAACACCCTGTTTAAGTCGCGATTTATCAGGAGAATAAATATTATTGATAGTACAGATTCATAAAGTGAATTTTAATGATTTCTTTATCACAAAATAAATGCTTCCATACTAGTTATAAATACTTATTACAATTACAAATACCAGAATCTTTATGTCAGACTTTCAATTATTTAGCATTGGTATAATACCTTATCTTTATCGCTAAGGTTAGTGAATTATTTGGATCCCTTTATAATTCAAAGTATATTAATTAAGAAGATAATGCATTTCTAAGTGTTTTATACCGATTTTTCTATTTTAGGTACAGCAATGTCAAATGATAAAAAGTGCCATTGATATAATATTACATTAAACTTCTAGGTCCAAATAGTCTTACAAGACATGTGTTACAGAAATACGATTAGACTTAGGGTATAATGGCGCCCGCTAATAGCCTGTAACCAGCTTTTGAGCAATTGAGCATGATAATGCAACTTCATTACTTGAAAATGTCTTCTAGGTATCAAATGTATCAATCAGATCAGAACTATTCCATTAGTCTCTAGACAATTGACAGTGATGTAAGTAGGTATGGTCCGTAATTCTTTTTCCTACGTTTAAGAATAGAAAACCTTAGTTGACCAAGATATATTTAATGATAAAAGTGAGATAAGCTAAATGAAGCCATTTTAAAAATTGTTCACAATACTTGAGGTTCTAAATAATTAGTGGTCTTATTGCCGTACTCAAAATCATATAAAACTGAAATTAATATAATTATAGTATATTATTTGAAACCATATTCCAGACGAAAATATTCTCAAAATGTTATTTAACACATGTAAATGAAGTGAACATTCCCTATTAACTTGCCCTTTTTTAAGAAAATTTCAATACTCTTGGTCACACGTTGATGCGGCATTTATGAAGTTGAGTAAGTAAATGAAATTGTAGTCGATATATACACACAAAGACAAAGACTTGACTTTTATCCCTGTTTTTAACTTACTTTTCTTATGTGAAGCCTAACCCTTTAGTCCAGAAGATGTTGAGGCACGTTATACCCTATAAAATTTCTTATTGACTTATTTTGCAAAAAACGAAACATTATATTTAGTAGGTATTTCTAAACGTACATAAATTTTCGACACAATCCGGCTGCTATCAAAGTATACCTCCATTATGTCTAAGATAATCTTTGTAATTATAATTACAGAACTGTAAAGTAATATTGTAAAATATAACGAAGCTTTATGTTATGGATGTTACTATGAAATAAATTTTTAATGTGATCTTTAACTATCATTTCGATCTGTGAGCACTTTCCCATACATATTTTTTGTAACGAACAGAACAAGGCAGTCGGTTTTACAAATTATTTAGTTTTAATTTATCTTCTAACTTTAACAAAATATAATTCTAAAATTAGTTTTGCATAGGTACTTTTATTTTAGCAACCATTCAACAAGACGAAAAGCAATGCCTTGACGATTAATCGCTTCTTTGAAAATCGTTTGTCCTTATCTGTCACTTTGACATTTACCCTACACAGATAAGGACAAACGATTGCTAAGTTAGCACAAGCCTATAGAGCGTTTATGAATAAATGGGTAAGAGTTTAGCTTTAAAACATTAAAACGATTAAGTTTGTATAGGAATGTTACAATAAACCACAGGTTATCAATAAGCAAGTCGGGAACATAAGGGCAAGCAATGTGCGCGTGCGCTATCAGCAGTAATGATGGAATGTAAACCTCGAGCTTAGATTGCTGCGATAACAGTTATAGCCAAAGCCATCATACCCAACTATACTTTCAATAACAGCTTTATTTTTAGTTTTATTGTTAGAAATCAGCCTCGGAACCCAGTGTGATCCAATCCTTAATTTTGATTCTTAGACTCTTCATGGCCACACATCTCTGCCAAATATCTCACGAGGTAGGTAGGTATGCTGGAAAACTTCGCTGCAATCAGATATGTTGTTTGTAAATAAAAACGTAAGTAATGGCCACTTGTTGGAAAACTTTTGTGCCGGCCGGCACACTTTCGAGTGGTTAATATTACGGGTTGAGTGATCGATGCTTACAATAAAAGTTAAAGTCTCGTCAATATGCAAGGGCTCAGTAGGCTCTGACAAAATATAGGTATTTTTCTCCACTATGCTCGGAAATTTATGCCTTAAAGGCCCATTTAGACACTTGCAAGAATTGTATGCCATTATAGTTACATAGTGAAGTTTAACGGATCGGTTGAATTCGGTCTACCCCGGAAACCCGCAATGTAATGAAACTTGCATGCAATTGTTGTCTAAATGGCCCTTTAAGATCAAAATTTGTGGAAAAAAGTAATTAAAGTTGTCTGATTTTTGGATCCAATGTAATTTTAACGCATTCGCTGCCACCGGCAAAACCCGATACATCTTCAGGTGCCGCTGACGCACATTTGCGTTCAATTTCCTGTAAAATTGACAGCGGCACTGAGCGAAAGTCACGACAACGCATATATTATGTGTCGGTGGCAGTGAATGCGTTAAATACCTTTTTAACATTTAAATTATTGTACTTTTGGTAGATTTATTACAACTGTATAGTAAATGGAAACATACTTTCGAATGAAATGGCGTTATCAGTAGAAAAATGGGAAATAACAAGCACTGTTGCGGAAGTAGAACATTGCGACAATTTTGTTCGATTGCAAGTCAGTGGAATATGTTATAATTTTATTTTATGTCCTCGCATTTTTGGAGAAAAGCACTATAGGTAGGTACATGCCTCGGTGGAAACGGCAATTCGAGGATGGATGGATTCTGAGGAGGAGGAGGTATTTATTAAACATATACTCATCTACGAATTTCAACTTCCCGGCGTCTGCAGTATGTATTATTAAAATGGTTCATAATAACTGAACTTAACAAATGTTAAAGAGCAGGTAAGACAATTAATTCATTGCCTAATACGCGTCGAAGATTTAGAAACATGATATATTTTGAAACTTACTGTAGCACAGATCAAAATAGGTATATAATTTTAGAAGTTCCTAACTGTTATTATAAAAAATCAATACTAACATAAAGCAAAGACTATAAGTAAGTAAGAAGTATCAACCGCTCTCGTGACATATGCGAAAACCTTGAGTTACGTAATATGATGTAGAGATGCAAACGCGATGAAGGTTATAAATATGATATACGAGTAAACCCAAATAAATAATAAAACAGCGGATTTTATAGATTCATTTAGGTGTCAGCGCCAAAGAACGAGCAAAGACGAAAATACGACGTCCGGTGTAAACTACTAACTGAACTGTGCACTTGATGATAGAGAATAACCAATAGATATTCACGTACGAACGTATAAATATTTATGCACTATTTATAAACAAAGGGTGTAAAAGGTTTTTAACATCAAATTGGAAAATTGTTTTATTTTCTTAGGAAACCATGACCACGACCAAATTAAAGTTGATCTCATAGATTCTATACTAAATATACGAGAATAAATAACGGGTCTCTTCTCATACAAAGTTGTATGAAAAGTGACCCGTTATTTTTGCTCGTCAGTGTGTACAGAAGTCCGGCACTGTAATACTTCAATTTCTTGATGATACCAGCCATACCTAATGATGTGTTCATGTTCAGGTTTTACTTTACTTTACTTTTACTAATATTATAAATGCGAAAACAGGTAATGGAGTTGGTTTGTTGCACGGGTTTTGATGACATTTGTCACACAGATAGTTCAGAACCTGTTTTACCACGTTGTTTAGACATTTCTTAACCCAGAAATTAACGTAGTTCAAGCGGTATAGCGACCAAAACCGCTACTACCGGCCGTAACTTTGTAAACAAAGTTACGGCCAATAGCTAGTGAATGATAAATCTTAATTAACCGATCTAGAAGAGTGCACAGAAGTTTAATGTCTTGAAGTCCTATCAGTTTCTATATCGAGTAACGCTATATTGGCTACGTAGCTTTTGCACGGGTTGTAAAACGACATACACGTATAAACTTTCCTCTGAATCACTCCATCTATTGACAAAAACCGCATTTAAATCCGTTGCATAGTTTAAAAGACCCAAGCTATTACACAGACAATAAATTTTACCATCCTAAGGTTCAATGTCATTTTGTACGGCTCAGAATGTCCACTTGCAAGTCAATATCACAATCTGCCTTAGTGATTTTATTTCATTCTGATGTCACAAAAATGGTAAAGCACTTTCTTAGACTTTACATTTGATACATACATACATACCATCACGCCTCTTTCCCACAGGGGTAGGCAGAGACTACTTTATTCCACTTGCTACGATCCTGACATATTTCTTTCGCTTCATCCACAGTCATCAATCTCTTCATACATGCTCGTCGGTTTCGGGTACTCCTGACCTGACCTTTTTCCAAAACGTCTCCTATTTGGTCTCGGAACGTCCGTCTAGGCCTTCCCCTCCCAACGCAACCATTCGCACTCCCCATATAGATCTGTTTAGTTAGTCTACTTTCATCCATCCGCTCTACATGCCCAAACCAACTAAGCACACTTTTTTCTATCCTAGTCACTATATCCTCTTTCACACCAGCACGTTCCCTTATCAGACTGTTCCTTATTCTATCTTTCAGTGATACACCTTCCATACTTCTTAACGCTCTCATTTCTACTGCATTTATTCTACTTTCATGCTTCTTTTGCCATACCCAAATCTCGCTACCGTACATTAATGTTGGAACAAGCACCCCTCTGTGAACAGCCAGACGCGCCTTCTTCGACACCTTCTCACTGCTCACAAAGGCGCGCAGCGCCCCATTTACCATGTTTCCTGCATTCACTCTTCTTTCAATATCACTTTCACACTTCCCATCTTTCGTAAACGCCGAACCCAGATATACAAACTCTTTTACCTGTTCGACTTTCTTACCCGCAATCACAATCTCACATTCAGTCATACTATCGTCTTTTTCAAACACCATAACTTTCGTCTTGCTTACATTAACATTCATACCTTTCGTTTCCGATGCACCACATAAAATGTTAGTCATCATCTGCAACTCCTCCTCCGACGATGCCAACAACACTTGGTCGTCGGCGTATAGGAGGCATTTGATGGCTGACTTTACATTAGGAATGTAATAATAGATATACGAGTAGAATTTCCTTATCGGCTATTGCGGCAACTGTTAGTAGGTATTCCATAAAATAAAAGAAACCAAGCACGCATTATAGTAAACCGCGGCGGCGCAGATTTAATGAAGGTTACACAGGACGGTAATTTTGTCAGTAGGATTTAAAATCCTAATTTCAACGATACCCTTTGGGGTTGACCTCTTATCTATTATGCGTAAGAAATGTATGATAAGATGACTTACTGACATAAGTCATTGGAGGGTTTCTGTACATAATGAGATAGGGGTGCGAGTCGGGCTACCTCCGCGTGTGATCAAGAGCTGCGGTTCATTTTGGATCCGTCCGGGGGGAAGAACAGTGCTTAGTCCGGTGCACCCAGGGCATCGGCTAATGATTTCCTGGCAGTGTCTGAGGGACATCATTGACCGTTGGCTAAAAGCCCGACAGGGTGAAAGGGGGTCTTTTGACTGTATTACCGTACAACTTTGCCGACATTTTGTTACAAGATTTTTGAATTATATATTTGTTTACTTTGACATTGGCGAAGTTGTTGTCGCAATGACGGCTTGATACGCCACAAATAATACTAATAAAAAGATAATGACCTAAACAGTTAATACATGAATTTTAACATTTCGTTTGGTTTATACAAACGCACATAATATTAAAAAACACGTAAGTTGTCAAGCAATTCCTAAATGAGTTAATTGAAAGATTTGGCTGATTTTTTAGAAAGACTCATTGTACCTACAAAATTAAAAAAATATCACATATGTTAGCAATAATTTTGTAGTTCTTTTATTTCACCTTATTTAAACGACAGGCGCTTCTCAAACAATTTTGCTTAAAGTGGCAAGTCGCGTGTTTAGAAGTCGCTGCATAGATTGAAGGTCGCGCAAACCGAGCGCGAGACGTGAGTTGCCGGCGGCCGCGTCAGTCGCACGCGCGAGGACCGAAACCACTCGACGTACGCATTGTTATTTCGATCCATTTTATGTAATCATGTTTTACTGACTATAATAATAAACCAAGTTATGTCCAGTCCAGTGATATTTAAAGGTTGTTTTTGAACGCATCATCGACGTCATAGATTGAAACATAGCAGTGGCATTTTATTATCGTTTTATTTGCATTCAA
This sequence comes from Pandemis corylana, assembly GCA_949127965.1. Lineage (NCBI taxonomy): Eukaryota > Metazoa > Arthropoda > Insecta > Lepidoptera > Tortricidae > Pandemis > Pandemis corylana. The sequence continues at coordinate 22,217,804 of OX421850.1, forward strand.
GATGATAAGTATTTTGCTTTAGAAAGATATTATTTAGCTAACTACGAAATGAAGTCTATTATAAGGTAAGCAACATTGAATAACATTGAAAAGTAACTGCTAATAATGCACAATTTCTTAACGAATTTGCGAAGAATATGTTTACATGTATTCCGAATTTCAGGAATATTTCGCTTTTATTAACCACTCATTTAATAGAGTTTGAACACCATTCTGTTATATTTTTTTAACCAAAACTCAAGAGTTTAGGATAATACTATTGCTTGCAAGTTGACTACAGAACATGCGTGTAATTCCCATATCGTTATCGACTTACAATTAAAATAAAAAAACAGAATATGTTTACTGAATCTACTGCTGCACTGCCAGCAAAACCATCCACACAGCCCACCACCTTAACAATAAACAAAGAGAGCTCTACTTTCAAGAACACTTAATCAGCTCTGACTTAATGTAAACAAAGCTTTAAAAAGATACTGTAATCGTGATGTAAAGTCGAGTAAAAAGATATGTAAACTTTTGTGAACTTTATTAATTACACAGCAATAAGGTAATCTTTGTACTCACTGTAGGTATCTACTTAAATTTTCAGCTTAATTCATATTCTGTTAACAATTAGTCATATGAGCGAGAAAGAAGGTAACGATGAATGTATCACGATAAGCAGATTACAGACATAAAGCGTCTCTACTTCAGAATCGGGAAGCAAGCAGTTACGAGTAAATTCAATAATAGTAGGCCCCGGTTGCGCGTCGTGCGGTCAAGCAGCAACGTGCTGCTAATGTAAAAGATAACAGACAGATTTCGATACCTTCATCTGAGCCGATGGAATTACATGAGCAAACATTATTTACATCTATACTTCAGAACCAATATCGTATGGATTTTTGTGGCTTAAATACTTTAACTGTATTTTTTATACGCGGAAGAGATATCGCTTTTTCAATTAAATTACTACAAAATGATAATTCGTAACGTTAAAAAAACATAAAATATCGGATATGATAAACTATTGCAATGATGGACGGATGCAATGACTAAAACTATTCTTCAACTTTATTCATTGGCGTTATGATTTAATAAATGCCCCATAGTGTATGACCTCATTCGTTATAACATGATTTTAACGCACACTAAGCGCATACATGTTACGTGAGGTAATTCGCGCTAAATTTCATACCTACCGATACAATATGTACAGACTACGTCGGAAATCAATGAAATATTTTGAGTTTTTATTTTATTTTTGCAAAATGATTCGGAGTGAATGGTAGGAATAAATCCATATTCAAATATTAACTTTGTTAAATGCCAAGGACCGCATAACGTTGGCAACTTATTTATGCGATGAAAAGGAAATTGTCATGAAAGCAAGTCTGGAATAACCGAGATAGAATCACTACCTATTCAATTTATTCGCATAAAACTTTGAATTTTTTAAAACACACTGGATATGCCTGTTGACCTACAAGAAGTCTAGGAAAGTATTCTGCATTCTAGCTGATCTGTGGAAGGAATGTACTGACCGATTTACTAAATTCAGTTGGCGTTTTGTAGATACCTGGCAACACAGGTACAGGTATGGTGCTCTGTGTGCTGGGCCTGATATCTTCATTTGCAAAGTATATTTTCAAACATAACTCCGCACATAAATCGTCACTATCCTATTAATCTCAAACATGCATCGATTTATCAAGCATTACTTTGATACGCAAATTGCAAAAATAAACGGTATGTAGGACAATAATTTTTATTCTTTGAAAATATTCAATTTATCTCTAGCAAAGAATATGTAGCATAAAAGTCAACATTACGAAAGTTTCAATTAATTAATTAATGGGTCAGTGTGCCTGACCTGTAGTTGGAGACATTATTACCCAGTAGAACAATAATTAACCCTACATTAAGACAAGACACGTCCATCGTATTACACAATAATGTGTAATTAGCAATTTTTTTTATTATATCACTAACAATCGCATTTGACACAGCATATTACTTATATGTTTTGAAAAAGGATCGAGAGGACTACTTATTGTAGATTAATGTATAGCTTGCCATATTACTGAAAATTTTAACGAAGAGTATTATTAGATTTACACTCATATAAAAGGCGAAATTACGCACGATGTCAGTTCATAAAATTTTGTCAAAATATTCGTATTTGCAATATTAAGTTAATATAGATAAATGACCAAAGAATATTGAATAATGTTGGAAAGACCTTCTCAGAATTTACTTTTACCTGGAACCGGTTACATTTGGAGCCCTAGATTTGTTTACTTTAAACAAAAGTAAAAAAGGGATGAAGTTTAAAACTTCATGATAACTCGTATTTTTGTTGCGTCCAAGACCAAAATAACAAGCATATTTTCAACAGGACTAAATAATAAATATCATTATGAATCCTTGAGAAAAAATCCTTTGACCTCCGCTTGGTTCATTAAAAATAACTTTCAGTCAATAAGTTATCGTGCGCGACGTGCCTAAATAATCTTTACATTGGGCAATAAGTTTTGTATAATATTATGAACCTACGAAGTTTTTGCAAAATCACCTCTATTTTGTAACAAAGAAGGTCGTCGATTTACTTATCAATTACCCAAGTGTGGATTCGAGAATTCTCAGTAGCATAGTCACAATCTACATTTTTTTACTTCTTCTAATTTCGTCTTCTTAAGCCTAAAAAAGCCGGTCAAATAGGAGTCAGTATGCTAATTTTAAATATGTTCGTTGTACCACAACCACAAGTAACTTTGTTTATAATGGAAATCATGCGGTATTCCTTTGTAAAACAAAGTATTTTTTTATGGAGAAATATAAAATAAAACTTCAATTTATTTTGAATATAGGTAAACAAAAATCAGCCATTTACTATTTTTCCTCTACTTGTATGATACGATCTTACTTTTTACCTAATTTTATAATTCTATGTCAACAGGAAATCCTTCATAGTTTTGGTTCTCACAGGTTCTGTACGAAAATATACTTTCAAAACAGTTGTATCTTTCGATTGCGTGAATTAGAAACTTCATTTATTTACGATTCCAAGATGTGCAAGAGATCAAGTATTCCGGATTAATATTAACTTGATACCTCGTCATGTTCCTAAGAAATAAGGTTTTGACAGACAGACAGACAGATAGAGAATCGATCACATAAGGGTTGGTAAATAGTCAGTTAGTGACCTTCTGAGGTACGGAACCTTCAAGATAATCAAGAGCTGAAGCTTGTGTCGCTTACTTACAATATAGCATAACAAAAGCCTTTTTTTTATGGTTTCTTTTACATACCAGGATTTACTGCTTTAGATTCAGTTACGTATCAAGTTACCAATTGCCATTGCTCGCCATTGTTATAGCACTCGATCTTATATTTACAAGCGCAGGATAGGATTATATTATGCAATTGTCTTTTTTAAATATTTCTTATCATAAAGTTATCCCTTCAGAAATAAACTAATACACTATTTCAATGTAGCCTATTATTTGTCTAAAACACAGGGCTTTTCAAGAAAAAATAGAGTGTTTTAAATCCGCAAGCTACTATAGGCGTACGGCTGAATAAATTTTGCCTTTTCTTTGAATTTTATGACAACGTTCTAATATTGTATTAAAACAGGATAAAGCCAAAAACGCAATTCGAGCGGCCACTCTAGACTAAACTCCCGAACTAAACGAAAGAAGAGTTTGAGACTGCGAATATTGTCATATTTAACATCGTCGTTAAATACCAAGCTCCGTTTCGAAGTACTGCTAACGTTACCAGGTAATACTACAGACTAAAGATATTAGACATAAAAATCTTACTTTAGAGTTTGCTATTAATTCGGCACGCAAATAGTAAGGTTCGCATGTTGTTTTTATATAATTGAGTATCGTATTCTGAGGAGATGTGTCACTATAAAGTTGGTATACAAAAATTGATTCATTGAACTGATAATAACTAGAAGGGAAGGGGAGAAGATAAGATAGCGAAAAATAAGACAACAATTACTTTTTAACTAACCCAGTATTAAACACGCTGCTATGATGCCCGCATATCTTCGCTGGTAGTAGATTGCTAAATTTATATATACATACGAAGCACCAGTTTTGTTATAGCTTGATTCTTAATTCGTACTAGGTAGAGCAAGAGTACAAGTACGTATCTGATAACGCTGCTGCGATAACGATGTGTGTAGGTGACTCAGTTTAACTTCGATTGCTCATGAAATCATTTCTATTAGAGTGCTCAGTAAAAAGTTAATCATATAAAAATATAACTACGGCCTTTTTAAAGTTGACGGCGTTCGCAAAGATTAACAGGTTTTAATTAGAGTTTACTTCGAGTTTTAAATTCTCTCAGGTTTGTGATTAATTTGTCCTAATATTTTTTAATAAATAAATATTGGAAGTGTGTGAGTTCAAAAACAGTAACATTAACAAAATGTCGTCCCGTTTTCTAGCGCGACGGTTTTGTGGTTAATTCCATATTTTCATGCATTTAAGAATTTCCTTTCACTTGTGTCTCGCCTATCACAACTCTAGGTACTAAACGGCTTTGTCGATCCATGGAACACGTTTTGTGAAACATGAAATTTACAATCAAAGTAGTGGAAAGATTTAACGTGGTCGTAAATATTTTGTTTGCAGGGTATTAGTGACTAAGTGAGATGGTGACGTGAAGCATCAAGTATGCGGTGGCAGACGTTGTGGCAGATTCTGTCGGTTCTGTCGGTGCTGGCGGCAAAGGGCTTCGCGCAGTCCGCCACGCCCACCGTCTGCGAGGACGAGTCCTGCCGGTGCGATGCTTTCACTAGAGTCATTTGCAACTGCACGAAGAACTATGACGTAAGTTTTCATAATTACCTAAATAAACCAATGAACTTTAATTGAAACATCCGTCGTATCTTTATGCCAGGAGGTGACATTGCGGCCCGACGGAGCATACAGAGTCCCATCTACTACCACTGGCATCATAATCGATGGCTGCGCTCGAGTCTATTTCCTGTCGGATATGGCACGGAATCTTATCCGGCTTCGTTCCATTGAACTTCGCAACGTGCATCACGTCTACATAAATGAAAGATCTTTGGCATGGTCTCCTTTCTCAAGGGAAAATGATATGAATCCAGGAATACGAATTTTAATACATAACAGTACCATTAATGAAATTTCATCTCATGCTATTCAAGGACGAGTTAATGACATAGTCATTAGTAACAGTAAAATCAATATGATCAAACCATACGCGTTTTCTAATCTTGCCGGCGTAAAAAGCATTGAACTAACTGATAATTCGTTCGACAACATTGAAATACAAGCATTCAAAAAATTTACAACTACGAATTTTCTGCTTCGTGGAGGCTCGATTGGGACGTTGCCGAGCAGATTTTTGTCGGATGTGGAAGTTACAAATCTATTTAGAATGGACGGCCTTAACGTTCGATATTTGTATAGTTTAACATTTATTGTAAGTTTACCAAAGAGAGTTCTTATAGAAAATAACATCATTGACACATTGGAAGGTGATGGTTTTCATATGACTACCAGAGGGCCAATAACATTTAGAAATAATACAGTGAAGACGGTTCGAAAGGGAGCATTTTACGGTTTCACTGCAGACATTGAAGTGACTTCAGTGCTGGGTCGACAAGAATTATTGATTGACAATAATACCTTCACCGATTTGTCCCCATCCTCGCTAATGCATAACGAAACGACGCTGACTCTGCGAATCGATGGCCTAAACTTGAATACAACATGCAGTTGCGAGTTGGAAGCCGAATGGCGGGGAGTTATACGGGACCAAGGAGGTACTCTGTCGTGTTGGTATTCTTTAGAAGGCCATTTTGTGTCCCTGCCCACATACGTAGATAGTCGCTGTGGTGCATTCAAGCAAAACTATTGGATATTCATTGTTGTCGGAGTAATCTTTGTAGTTCTTATTGCAGCAATTATCACATTTTGTATAGTAAAGCAAGAAAACGAGAAAAAGAAAAAGTTACAGATAGTGATGCCAGATGGCAAGACTTACCGTGAAACTGAGTTTCATATAGTAGTAGAAAGAGCCGAACTTCTCACTACTGATTTGTGACGAGAGCGTGTGTATTGAGGTCAATTGATCTTTGTCACTGGGTATGCTAGTGATAAACGATAAACGAACATTTCGACGAATTATTTACGTAGAAATTCCGTGGATATCTTATTCTGTACATACGTAGCATGCTAATGCTCTACCTCAACATGGAATGTATTCATTGTGCCAGTTATTTAGTACACCTATTCTGAGTATTATCGGTTATAATTACGAAACAAATTATTTTTATAAGTTTATTTATTTCGAAGGAAAGAATATAAAAAGTATTAAGAACAAATTGTTTTACTTTGTCTTTTCCTTATTTTTATAAATTCAACCTTACTTACAATCAAGTGCGGTGGCACTTTCATAATGATCTCTTATTTATATAATGTTCGGAAAGTGTGTGGGGGGACTACTTAATTACATATATAATTAGTACCCTCTCATACTGTTTCCACACTTTTCATTGCGAACGAAGTTATTTCATCACGGCCGTGCGTCTGGCAATTGGCATTAGATTTTTAATAATATATACATACACTTAAACCTTTTTTGTAAATTGCACACATTGGGTAATTATGTGTAAGTTCTTAACATCCCTAAAAACTGCATAGCATGTGTATTATGGACAAAACACACGTATATCGATCACGCAAACCCGATATTTAAAGATAACATGCTGGTCTGGGAGAAAAGAAAAAACATAGAATGTACCAGTTGCTTCTCTTCCAGCGCAGATGATAAAAGCCCATCGAGGGAATGGGCGAAAATCTTAGGAATCATGTTATAGGCCAGGGGTCACCAATTAGTTTTGCTCGGGGTTCGCACATTTTATAGAAAAAATATTTCGCTCGTTTGTTTTCGAATTGACGTCCACAAAATTAATTCGGGGGATACATTTTTATTAAATTACGTACTCTGTAGTGCAAGTTGCTGTGTTCTCGCGGTCCGCACAAATTGGGTCGGCGGTCCGGACGCGGACCGCGGTCCGCCATTTGGCGACCCCTGAAGATGCGCCTCCGTGGCGCGGCGATCCCTTTCCACCTTTACGCTCACAATCACGCTAAACGTGGCCTTTAGGTCTTGTTACCTTAGGCTTTGTCAACCCCGTAAGGGTATAACTGTTAAGAAATTCAAGTCCCCTGTCGCTGTTTCTGAGAGCTTAGACGGGGTGCATTGTATATAGCAAATCTGGTAATATTCTTTGATGAATTTATGTATATTAAACTCTCTAGGAACACAATTCTCACTGACGGCTTCGCTATTGCATCTAGACTCAAGTACGGAAGTATTTTCTTTTTGCCTTCTTCAATGCATTTATTTTGTTCTATGTTTTGATAATGATATTTTCTCAAACATGCTCGGAAATGTATGCGTTAATGTCCCGATATGAGGACATGAAGTTTCTCGTTTATGGCTCCCTACATTACTTCTTGGCTTAGGCCACAAAAGTTAGTATGAAAATCCATTTTTGTCCGCTGCTCTAATTTTTTAAATTTCTATACTAAAATTAAATTGGCAAAGGAAAAAATTACATACAGCCAACCACCACCACAATCTGTACCTAAGCATAATTGCGACATAAAAAAAAATCTATGGTACTATATTTATGTGCGGTTAAACATGGTGCTCAAATAGCTGGATCAAATTAGTACATTTAAAAAATAAAAAAGGTGGCAAATCGAAAATCTTTTTTTCTGCTTATGCGTATTTCGTAGTGATTGTTATTATAATTTAACAGAAATAAAAATGACTTCTAGTGATGAAAGTGACGGGGAACTTATGAACTGTACTCCGCCTCATTTAAAAGAGGAGGCAAATTTAGCTATGCAAAATATGCTACCGGAAAAAAGTAAAGAGATTTACATGAAAACATATTTCCTCACATTGTTTGAGAAAAGCACTATACAAGCTTTGGCCGGAACAGGGATTGCAGGACTCGTTCTATCTGGCCTCGTCTTCGACTCGGCCACCTACCCCAAACTCGTCCAGCAATCCCTTACTTCACGGCCTCTGCAGTAATGTACTATTTTGTGATCATCTTACCTTAGTAGTGGTTGTCCGTCGAGTATGTGATGTATGGTGGGCGGCGAGGAGAGCTCCAGACCGCGGGACAGCAGCAGAGCTTCGCTGCCATCTTGCGAAGACTCGGATTCCACCCCCGTGGGACTCGCTCCCATCATAGCGAGCACTTGTACTTCCACTATTGTTGCTACAAAACAAAAACTATTATAAACCGTGTGCTAAACAATTGATGGTATTGTTTATTGTGTTCCAGTAAACTCTAAGGCCACTTCCGTATAGTAATGATACTAAAAAAAAATACAGACGAATTGAGAACCTCCTCCTTTTTTGAAGTCGGTTAAAAATTCTGAAAATACTACATCCAGCATACATAATTTAATTTTCTCAAAAATGTCCGTTAAAGTCGTCATTGTTAACTACATATCAGAACAGGAAGTTAATTGTTGCCGGTCAGTCCAAAATTAAAAAAAAAAACATTACTGTCGCGCTAAACTCGACAGTAATGTTGCATACAAATTCCATTACTGTCTAGTTATTAACTTTTTAAAAATGCAAATCACCATTATAAAAGAAAGGCACAAGACTTAAAACATCAAATTAAAAAAAAAGCTAGTAGGTACGACAACGTGTTTATCTGTGTCTGAAATAGCTTTAGGTGTTCTGGGTAGAAAAATACACTCTTCAAATGCCATTGATAGAAAAAGACGACAAAGCAAAACAATTTTCACTATTTTATTTTCATTTATTTTTGTTGTTGTTATATTTTCGATTTTTGAGAAAAGTACTATACTTGCCTCGGCCAGAATGGCATTGCTGGCTTCGTATTATTAAACGGACTCGCAAGCTCGTCCGTTCAAACCAATACTCAGCCAGCAATTGCCTACTTCCTGGCCTAGACAGTAATGTACTATTTCACACCACCTGCTCGACAATGGCTAATTATATATCATGTAAAACTCAAAGTAAGTCGTTCTAGCCATTGGCTTTCGCCGGGTAGTAATATTGTACTGAAATTCATTATAACCCGTAGGTTAGTAATATGATTCTCACTTTTCATAGTTCTTATTCCTATACTCTTAAAGTCCAAGTTCGTAAAAATCGCACGGCTCCGAAAATCGAGATGGCCACGCCACGGCAAGCGGCGTTCGATTTTCGAACGAATGAAACAAATTTCAAATAAAACAAAAGCTGGCAGTGTTGCCGCCGCTGTAATATTACACGCATAAAACTGCTAAGATTCTAAATAAAAATATTGCTGTATCATTACACAACTGGACTAATTTCTCAAACTTAAATTTTTACTTTCAATTTTGTTTTACTGTTGTTTTAATTAACTTCTTTTTCTAGTTACCTTGGATTTTATTGTCTCGCAAAAGGTGAGAAAAGTAGAGTATACTCCTCGGAGATAAAACTGTATATGTCTTGGGTGCGCTTAAATGCTTCGCTCCACTCAGGACTCAATCTTAATTCCCTCGCTACGCTCAGGAATTAACTCAATAACACCCTCGCTACGCTCGGGAATTAAATCTAGAGTCCTTTGCTGCGCTCAGGATTCAATATCGCGCCCGTGACATAATACAGTGCTTTATCCCCTCGGTGTACAATCTACTATTAATACTACCACTCAATTGGATGGACATCGCCTTGCAAAATTTGATCTAATCCTTAAATGTATGTAATGTTAAACATATTATGTGCAAGCTAGGTAAAAAGAGATGATGTTTATATTACTTACAGAATGTCAGTGGTGGTATGTCTAAATCTGGGGCTAGTAGACGGGAAGCGCAGGCTGCGCCAGCGTATATTAGTTCCATTTCTAACGCCACTAACCCCTGCCTCTGCGACGTGAAGGACGAGTCTTCGTAACCAACGCACAAGCAACGGAAACCGAAGCGACTGTCTTCGCTAAAAACAAATCCTAACTTAGTCTCTCTCGGACACCTGAATCAAGCTTCTTTTATTTTTTTCGAATGTCAATAACAATAAAAAAGTAGCGTTACAAGATTTATAATATATTTAAATTATAATTACTTGTGACGAAATGATTTTGGATACGAAAAATCTGAGTTTCTATAATACACATACATATTAAGCAGCTTACTTGTTCGTCTTATTATATTCAGTCAAATAATCCGATGCAGTTTCCAACGAAAATATGACTTCGTTTCCTGGTACCAGTAAGCCTTTTTGTGGCCATTCGGATGCACTGTAACAAGAATGGAAATCATTAACAATCGTCCGTTCGTAATGTAATATAACTTGTATAACACACAATGACAAAAATAATAATTCGTTAGATCAGTGTTTTTAACCTTTTTCAGGCTCGAACCCGTAGGAAAAGTAGCAAAATTTGTAAGGACCTAGGAGGTTTAAAAAATAAATTGACGCGAAGCTGTTTGAGACTTTTGGTGGTATTTGTTGTCAAGCAGTCCAAATATGAGACTGCGGACTCCAATACGTACACTCACGGACCCCCAGGGGTGCGCGGACCACAGGTTAAGAAGCACTGCGTAAGACGGCTACCCTTTAATAAACCTACCACGAAATATTTTTCCCATATTACAGAACTTAGTGATATTTTGAATTTATTTATTTAGGTATCTGATACGCTTGTTAGTAATCGCTGAAAAAAACCTTGGAATATTTACTGTCAATCAAGTCCAAGCTACCTATAGGTAAGCTGTGGCGTGATTTTGTGTGTTTAAGAAATAAGAATGTACTCACACATTGGCTAATTTGGGTGTGACGCTGACGTATGTACAGTTGTAGTGCATACATGGTGTATCGGCGTCTGTGTCGTCTCCAAGCTCTTCCGCTTCGCCGGCTTCTGAAGTCAGCTGTACCACCCTCTGTGCATATAACGCTCCATGCAACATTCAACTGTTTCACAAGTGTGACATTACACAAATAAACACTAACTCCTATTTCAAAAAAATTTACATTATTTTTAATATTATGCTAGCTATTGCCCGCGACTTCGTCAGCGCAGAATTAAAATTTGTATCCCAGGCAGCTTGCCTTTTCTCGACATTTCCAACAATTATCGTTACAGTTCAACCAATTTACACAAAACCTTGATAAAAATTATATACCGAATCTTTCCTCGTGAATCACTCTATATATTGGTGAAAACTGCACGAAAATCCGTTCAGTAGTTTCCGAGTTCATCACGAACATACAGAGAGATAGACAGACAGACAGACGCGGAGGAGGGCTCTGTGTGATAATATGTAGTGATTAGGCTACGGATAAATGCTTGTTGTAAGCTGGTATAACGTGCTTCTCATTTCACTATTGAGTTCACTTACAATCAAATAAACAATGAGGTTGTCCGTCAAGCCATACATGTTTTAATTTGTTAAAAAGGCGATTGACTTGGAAAGTACATGCTTAATCAGCATTATTTAAGCTTCATGTTGAAAATTATTTAAGCTATCGTAAGACATGATTCATAATAACTAAAAACACAACAGCTGTTCCTGAATAAACTTTGCTTTGTATGAAGTAACGCCAGATTCAATCAAGCTGTTCCTGACTTGTAATTGTAAGTTAGGCATTTGTTAATAACTAGCGACCCGCCCCGCTTTGACAATGATTATTATTATTAAACTACGCATATAAACTTTCCTCTGGAATCATTCTATCTATTGATGAAAGTCGTAGTTGCGTAGTTTAAAAGATCTAAGCGGAGATATTTACACACCTAAAGACAAAAGTGTAATTATTTTTTCCCGAAACTACCGAGGGAGAACTAGACAAGTAGGGATTAAGTGGATGAAACGAATTAATGAATGAACGACCGCTACCTTATATACCTTGCGGAATGGCGGGTCCGCTGCGCGTGCGTCGTGTGAACAGTGGCATCTATTTTTTGGGGCCCCTGCCACGGCATATATTGTGAGGGTGTCTTCAGGCTGCGCCGTCACACTTCGTGGGTCCATTTCAAGCACAACCCAAGATACATTTGGAGGAAATAGCACCCTGTTTAAAAATAAATGCTTAAATACAAAATCCGTGTAAGTGTACTTAACATTTGCAATGAATTTTTTTTAGTGTACCTCATATTAGTAACAGTTGCCTGTTTATACGGGTGTTCACTTTCCAGCCATGTATAATAGTGTGTTGTGGTAGTAGAAGGACCCTCCTCAGAAATCGGGACTAGTAAGTTCATAGCAGCCACATGCGGCAACAGTTTATGAATCATTTCCAACAACTGAATCACGCTCTGAAACAGTAAATTGGAATGTTGTAATTACCATGAATTAACCGCAGACAGTTAATCTGAATAGATAAGCAACCTCAAATATTTGAATGGGTAAGTAAAACTAGGAAGGTTAAACCAACGAACCTTTGAATCGTCTAATCCCTCCAAATTAGCCAAAGTATAAGGAATAAGCGTGTTGATCGCGGGTGAATATTGCAGAACAGACGCATTTCGCCTGAGGTCTTCAGCCGTCAACTCGTTCCGTAGTGTACTGAACAACTCGGCACCTCGGTCCATCACGACGGCGGCGACCCGAAGCGTAATTGCCCGAAGAGCCGAAATCAAAGTGTCAGCACTTTCTGAAGTATTTGTTATAGATTTTGAGGTACTGAAACAAAACGTAAGCGAATATTTTGAAGACCTGTTTTTGTTTTATAGTACAATAATAGCGCAGCCAATAAATAACAATTCAAACCTGTAGTAAATAAGGCAAGGTATCTGGCCTCTGGCTAGTGTTGTTCCATTAAAGCTTAGAGAGCATGAGGCGAACCGGAAGGTTGTGCCGTCTGGACCCTTAACTGAAGGTAAACCGCAGTCTCCGTTGGCAGTTCGCCCACCATGGTTACACAACCGCACTGCGTATCGTAAGTCCTCCTATGAAATACACAGATTCAGAAGCTATATTCCTTTATACAGGCGTGAATATTGCTTTTTTTTTTTTTTTTTTTTATATTTTTTTTTTTTATATGAATAGGAAAGCAAACGAGCAAGTGGGTCACCTGATGGTAAGTGATCACCACTGCCCATAGACACCCGCAACCCCGGAGGGATTGCAGATGCGTTGCCAACCTAGAGGACTAAGATGAAATGCTACATAAAAAAGTGAAATTTCTGTTTTATAGTTTGTCATATTATATAGGCTGTTAGGTAATGAGTGGATACTCCTTGAACTATGGATAGAGGGCACATAGGACGTCATAATAAAGCTATAATAGGTTTAGTAAAAGTTGCACGGTTTCCGAGATATTCGACTTTTAGGTTTTTTTCGAAAATGAACACCCTTGTTCAATGTTTTGATCATAGCACCATTTCAAGCTAACTTTTTCAATGTTTTATTTTTGCTCAATATTCTTGAGTACTTGTGTTTTCAGATAGGCATTGTATTTTTGTGAGACTACATTCGACAGATCTATGCTACCCGACATTGTTAAATTGATATATCAATATTCACTATGTGTTTATTTTAAATGGGCTAAATGCTAACCTTCAGTGGCACAGGGCGGTCAAACTTGAGCTGGACCATGTCGTGCTGGCAGTCGGAGGCGGAGAACGCGCCGTGCGCAACTTCTACGCTCACCCAGCAGTGCGCAGGGTTCGAATCCTCGCCCGTTGCCCTCAGCTGCTGTGCACAATGTTTTGTTACAAGTATGCCACTGTTTTCAGGTGACACATGGTCGCTTTCAAATGTAGCTGGGTACTTTTTCTTGGCATAATACTCATTTAACACATTTAGAAAACTTTCGTGGCTCTTTGTTTATCCTTATAGTTTAGTTTTGTCATGGACTTTACTATATTTTAGATTGCAATTTAAAATAGTTGTAGGTCGTAAAACAATGGTTCTAGTTAAAAAGTTTTGGGGAATTCGCCAAGAAACTGTCCTTTTGTGCAAACCCTACCCCTGAGGTAACACGCACGCTTTCAAAATGATTATGTGTTATGTTCTGTTAGCGGCTTCGCGCTCGTTGTAGTATCCTTTTTAAAAAATAATCGACTACGCAACGCTTTGTTACGCGTGGTCCGTTACGCACTTGATAGGTTACCTTAAATATACAAGGTCCACTTTACCCGCACATCATGCAGCAGCTCTATCGAGTACTCGTAGTTCCCCACGCCGCCGAAGACGCCGACGCCGACCAGCACAACGCCGGGCCGGTCGACGGTGAAGCAGATCGCGTCCGGGCTGCCGTTGCCCGTGTTCCACGCGCGCGATTGATTCACGCGCATAAACCGAGACGGCGTCGAAAGGTTCTTCACAGTGTTAGTGTCTAGGTCTTCCTGTATTGTACACAACCAAAAATCAAACAATCTCTTATGTGTAAAATTCTTCACATTTTTATTACATTAATTTGTTTTTATTTGTGCTAACTTTCGATTTCTGAGCTATTGTAATGACAGATGTTCGTTATCTTACATTATAATTATAACCCAGCCTAATACAATTCGCTTTCACCTGTCAATACTTAGTTGGTTAATTGCAGACGACTTCATGGAGTAGCTTTCTATATAAAATGATCGGATCCGCATGAGCCAAACAACTTGTTTTTGGACCACAAAATGGAAATAGTAATTTATTGGTACAAGTTTAGGGACTGCTTCCCTAAAAATCGAAATCAGAGGTTTATTTTGCAAACAGGCCGCCATGGGCTTTGAGTTTCAGAAATAGACATGTAAAAGATTACATGTCTATTTCTAAAACTTAAAGCGCTTTCGGAAACACAAACATTGCCAAGCAGAATCCGCCGAAAAAAAAACTTGTCAGAAAGTCCTTTTTTTTTTCAAAACAAATATGTATATGTATTTAAATTACATAATTAAATCCTATTTAACCAATGATACAATCAACATCAACTAAATTTTACAAGAACAGAAAACAAATACAGTTTTATTTCAAGTCAATATTATTTTTAGGACATACTTACCCTGATGTTTGTTGCACTATGAGACAACTCTGCGATAATCCGAGCAGTGAGTTTACAACAGAAATCAGAAAGTCGCTCGTGCTGTTTGATCTCGCCGTGGTCGTGGGGCTGACCGCATTGACGAGTCATCATCTGCTGCTTGATGGGAATCGTCACTATGTCGAGAAGTCGCGGCACCACATCTAGCAGATGCCACTCTGTGTGATTTGTCTTCACTTGTGCATCATCAGCTTGCTAAACAATATAACGTAATCTGATATTTTAAAAGATGTATACATGGTAATCAAATACCAGGTATAACTTTAATTCTTAAAGAAATAATTTATTGATTGTAAAAGTATTATGGCTTTGAGAAAGATAAATTATTAAATTATTACCTTTTGAGCGCTACTATTATTTGCTCTAGGTGGAACAGGAGGCGGTTTTTGCATATGAGATGAACGAGGAACAGTCGCCGACTTAGACGGAACTTCTTTAACAACCTGTATACATATTCAATCAATTAATTTAGTATTAAATAGTACGACACTAATATGTAGTTTTTGTTTTGCTGTACTTTGTTCTCTGGTCTCCTAGTATCTGCTAAGCTTATGCAGCTCTGGGTAACAGGCACTATGTACTGCAACACGTCCCGGAGACTGCGCGACGCGCATAACGCTGCACAAGTTGACGTCAACTCGCGGATTTGCACAGGAGGTACCATCCCATCCTACAATTTTAAAGAAATTCAAAATTTCAACATCAATAATTAAAAGAAAATAGTATAATCATAATCAAAAAATGATACATTACCTTTACGTGAAACAGTAGTGAACACAGATGATTCCATTTCAAGCTAGGTGTTGGAAAAAAGGCATGGAAACAGGCAGTGATGGTCTCATGAGCCTCTTGCAATATAGAATTGGTCATTTCTAATGCAAATTGCACGAAGCAAACTCTGTGTGTCTTGTTCTTCCCAGGTTTTCGTGGCAGCATGGCGCATGTGGGAGTTTGATCAGCCATTATAGCTTGTATTAAATTTCTTACGTCAGCAATAGCGTCGAAGTAAGACATGTATTCGTGCGAATTTCTTTTTCTGTTATTTTGTGGGTATATTTCGTTGATGTAAGATTTAACCAGTCTCAAACACGCTCGAATTACATACACCAGTCTTTTCTGATGCTTCATGATTGTTAATTTTTGATAATTAATGGGTATTTGACCGTTTGTTTCAAGAACTATTTCCTTAAAAGTGTTCCAGCTCCATTGTAATAGTGTTATAAGTGACCGGAAGCATGACACAGTCACTTTTCTAGAAATGTTTTTGGTGAGCACAATTACAGGCTCTCCTGAGTCTACATTCCTGATGGGCATGGTGTGGTCCAGGCTCACGATATTGTACAGGAGGCTCGGAATCTGTCCAGCGTTCACATCTGTTCCATTATTCGATTTTTTTGAAGTCTTAAAGTGGAATCCTATTTCATCATTGATAACCATAGCTTGACCCGACGAACCGCAATCGGACGATGGGCCGTTGATACAAGCCCACGCGACATACCATCTGTTAGCCTGTGAAATCATTAAAGCCGTTAACAAAGTCTCAAAATTTTCAAAACAAAATTCACCTAGCCTCCACAAAATAGAATCTATAGTAGAATCCGCTCTTTCTTTAGTATTTTTTTTATCTACGGTATTAGTATTGCGGTATCGGTAATACCGGGTACGGTATTAGATACCTGCGGTACTGTCTCTGTTTATTACTGTGAAACAGATAAAGGAACTTAACATATAGTGGTGAAACCGGCCCTCGGCTCAGTACAACTGAATGAACTTAGGGCATGTTTCACCACTCTCTATTAAGTTCCAGTTATCTTAAGTGTCAGTTATCTATGATGACGTCTCAGTCTGTTTCTCAGTAATAAATAGAGACGGAATCATAGATAACTGACACTTAAGATAGCTGGAACTTAATAGAGAGTGGTGAAACAGGCCCTTAATGTCAAATACGTACGACGAGCGGTACGGGTGAGTCAAAGAGCACGGGAAAGCGGTCGCGTGGCGCGCACTCGAATACGACCTCGTCGCTCTCGGCCAGTAGCTCGCCATCGCCCTCCTGGTCGCCGCCCTCCGCTCCCAACTCAAACAGCTTGATCTTTGCCGTGTAGTCGCCGCGCCCGCCAAACAGACCGAACCCACCTACATCAACATAATATGCAATCCTTTGACACAGCGTTTTACACGACTTAAGAGACAGGTAATTAATTCATTTTATGAAGTTTTATAAAATCCTTACTAATCACTACCATGTAAATACCCGCAAAGAATTACCTAAAAGGATATCAGTGTCACACATAAACCGAATCGCTTCGACAGAGTGCCCCGAATAACCCCAGCCTCCGCCGTGACTTTCGAAACGATTGACCGTTTGAAAATCATCTTTGGCAGGCGCAATTGGTGAGGATTCGCTGTCTCTCTTGCACTCCACCAAACATGGCCTGCAGTCACATAATTTAATATAAATAAATCAGATTACAATAACAATTTTACATTTCCATAACATAAATGAATGAACTTACTTAGTGTCATGCGCGTATGTAAGAGAATCCAAACAACCTAGCAAGTGCAATGCCGCGTGTATTCTGGTGACGGAGCACGCCAGCGCAGAAGGGATCGCCAGCTCCTGGTTCAACACGGACATGTTCGTCAGGGCCACGTTGTCTACCGGCTTGTCATCAATATTGCTTATGATTTCGAAATTTTCTAAATTTTTGAAGTCTTCTAATCTCTTCATGCTGCCGTGGTTGGGGTATTCGAAATCTACGTCGTTGGAATAGAGATCAGAGTCGTTATTGCAACAGCGTTGGAGTTTATGGGAGTCGAATGACAGTATGTTGAAACACTTCATGACTCTCATCTGCGGCTGGTAGCACCAGAGTACGTCATAAAGTGGGTCGAGGCAAGCGAGTGTGTTCACAAAATCCACCTGCTCCGTCCCGGTCCACGCATTGCACGATCCATCGTTCTTGTTTATCGTTATGCATTTGAAGGTGTGTTCTGGCCTATTGGGAAGGATAACTGAAATAAAACATGTTACAAATTAAGGTACCTAAATACTTTTGAATCTGAAAAACATACATGTTCCGAAAAACGAACATGACACAATGGTCTATCTAATTTTCATTCTCATCAGAAAATAGCATTAAAATATTCTACATTAAAAAGCAATGCAATTCGCTCGACCTCAACTAGTAAACACTAAAAGGAATAATAATGTTCAAGCGTTTTTGCTCAGCGAGGTCAAAAATCCTCCCTTCTTTTCCTAAGCATGTTTTCTAGATAATTAGCATGGACTTGAGTCGAGCACTTTTAAAACCTCACCTATAGTATTACTATTAGCGGTAATTGTAGAGCTGAAAAGCGTGTCGGTCTTGATGAGCGCCTGCGAAACCTGCACGAAGGTCTGGTCGCCGGAGGCGCAGACCCAGACGGCGCGGCAGGCGTGGCGCGGGCCGAGCCGCGGCACGCGGCCTGGCGTCGCGTACCACACGGGGCAGCGCTCCGGTCGTGCCGGCTCGTCCAGACGCGGACGACCCAGCGAACCTTTCTGCAAACCGTAATAACAGTAGGTCACACAACTCTGTTACAGTATACTCTGTCCACGAAACTACTCATTGTACTTGCATAAAGCAATGATGATGACGAGCTAGTGTGCAGGGACGCAGATGAAGTAAGCACCTAGAAATTCCTGAAGGTTTGGTGACAATCTTTTGTCAGTATACTTCAAACTGATTCGGCACTGACATAGTGTAACAATAAGTGATGCTTACGCTATGGGAATAGCATTTTTTACAGTCCTCATCATTAACGGATTAGTAATATTGCGCAGTAACCATTATTGACCAGCACAGCCATGAAAGGCGTTGTCTTTTCTCTGAACACTGCTTATACAATCAGAAATGGTCTTAAAAGCCTATGATAATAAGTAACCTGGTAGCTGCCAAATGTGTAGAGTTCTCCGTCACGTGTGAGCACGGCAGTATGATTACTCCCGGCGGCAACGGCGGCAGCACGCGGTACGCGCACCCGCACAACGCGTTGATGGGCGGACACGTCGCCCGCACCCAGCTGCCCGTACTGATTCGATCCGAACGTCAACACCTCCCCTGAGTCAATCGTAACGCAAACACAATAAATATACGCTTTACGAAGTGAACAAAATGTTCTGGGAACTTCTTTGGAAGACATCTCATCAGCTCAAATAGTCCTTATGAAAAAAGTACAACTAACTCATGTCCGCAGGGACACGGCAATGAATGGAAAGCAGGTTGCTTGCTTCTCGTAGTAAATTATAAAAACTCCTTAATAGTATTATATCGTGAAATGTAAGGGCTCAAAACTTCAGTGATTTAGACTGTGCGTTGTCTGTCGCTCACTCTATCAGTACCTATGCTGTTTTATAATTACACGTAAGAGCATTATAGTGGAGGCAAAATAGGCGAAATTTCACTTAAGTCAGGAAATAATTCTAAGAACTGATAAAAACAATTGTAATTGATTTGTATGAACCTAATACAGCACTTGATAGATTCACCCCCCCCCCCCCCCCCCCCCGGAAAGGGGTGGAATTGGTTGAAAACGGTGTAATAGTAATAACTAAGGAGAGAAAATAGGTAGTCTGTGATTGCCATACGTTTTAGTACATCTTAATCTATATTTGCACCCGTTATTAAAATTTACTATCAAATGAATCGTTACCGTTTAAATTTCTAAATGTCAGTGAAAATTAGAACACATAGAAAAATCCGACAAGTAAAGCTATGGCCGGGAATCGAACCCGGATCCTCGTCATTCCGTGACGCGTGCTATACTCCTACACCACCCATAGCAGGTAGTCTTCGAATTTTTCTACCTGATACTTAGATGTCACGTGACCTTTGTTACTATGCGAATTTTTTGTCGCTAAGCGTCATCTGTATGAATGATGTGTCTGTACGGCACAATTACAAACTCCCGTGGAACATCTACTGCTCACCAGGGACGCGAGAAGGCGCTGTTTTTCAAATGATAGGTACTATCAAATGAATCAAGAATTTTATATTTATTTTTTATTTCTTGATTTTTACGTTTACTTTTACGGTTTTACCGTTAGAAATTAAATTTCTAAATGTCAGTGAAAATTCGCATAGTAACAAAGGTCACCTAAGTTGACGACCGGATAGCCTAGTGGTTAGTGACCCTAACTATAAAGCTAGAGGTCCTGGGTTCGAATCCCGGTAGAGGCAGACAGTTGTACGATGAATACGAATGTTTGTGCCCGAGTCATGGATGTTGTATGTATTTATCTACATTATGTTTATCCGTTGCCTGGTACCCATAGTACAAGCTTTGCTTAGTTTGGGGCTGGGTCAATTGGTGTAATTTGTCCCAAGATATTTTTTTTTTAATTTTTTTTGTAGTATCTTTTAAATATGTGTTATTTTAAAATTTTCACTACTATCTTAATTTCCCCCGAAGAACAATCTACAAAATAATGAAAAAAACATGTTCCATACTTTGCACGGGGTGCAAAGTTACCTGGGTAGTTTATAATACTTTGAAAAGCTTAATGTAAGTTTGCACCAACCGTCTGAATTATCCTCGAGCCGCAATCAGAAAAAAATATTTTACCAATGTTCTATACATCGTACACCTTTTTAATCAACATACATAATGTACCAAAGGGGACCCTTCACGTGGCTAAAATTGGGAATGGATGATTATTTTAAAAGTGCTTGATGATTTTTCTATTGATAGGAATAACCATCCTTAGCTACAGAAAAAAGTTACAGCTTTTTCCATCGAGCCATATATTTTATAAAAATAAAAACATTTTACTCAGTCACTTGGCGGCCCCTATACGGCTGATAAACATACGTCCATAACATAACAAATAAAAAATAAAAAAAGGCTGCTTGAATCTGTGGTACACAATGACATAAGTAGCTAAAAAAGCAACGGCTAGGTGGCGCCGTCTGTGAATTGTTGTTGTTACTCAACCATACATGGGGAATTTCAATAAAAATGACCATATATATTTTTTCCCAGATTTTGGAAATTTTTGGGGTTATTTCTACTCAGAATCAACAACACTACTGAATGTTTTAAGTTTATACCTAATATTTGAAAGTGTTCCGTACATGATAGAAACGGTGCAAACCGAGGGAAACCATCTAGTCGTGCCCTCTAACGATTCCACAAAAAAACACGACTACACGACTTACTTCCATACTTTTCCTTAATTCGACTATACCATAACACCAGTATGAACGCATCCCGTAAAAATTTTGACTCTATGTAAACACACCCAATGACAGAGACGACACAGCGTTTTTGTGTTTTAACCCGACTTTGCGGTTACTACACGATACATGTGTGTTTTTCCTTCAGTGTTTATATTATAAGTACCATGTTCGGTAAGCAGCACGGAGTGGTGCAGGCCGCAGGCGACGGCCACGACGCGATGCCCTCCGGGCACGGTCACGCGCGCCGGTGGCAGGCAGCTCACTTTGAGGCTGGCGTCTCGATCGCCTTCCGGTGCGGTCGTGTGACCCTCATAGTTACCGTAACGACCGTTGTCTTTATCTAAGTGAAGAAATTGCAGACTTAAAATGTTATTGCATACTACGGTCTGTTTCAATAGGGAAGGATTGGCTGTGACATTCACTTTGACAAATATAGAGGTGAGGCCTCCTTGTGACACCCTGCATATTCAATGATTATCGATTATATTTTAGTACTACCAACAATCGGTTCCATAAAAATATCGACTACATATAAATTTATAAATAAATGGTATTTCGATATAATAATGCTCAAGTCAGTTTCCTAAGATGTAATAATTATAATTCCTATTTGACGCTTTTTGCCAAGTTGTGCTTTTTCAGCAAAATAGGTTGTACAAAATATTATTTAACTTTATTATGTAATTGAAGTTCTAAGAAATCTATTTATTACCAATAAACTCGATTTGTATGGTGTAGTGAGTGTAAAAGAATGAAATTACTGACTTCATATTTTAGTAGGTGGTCTTTGGAGTTTTGATTAAATGCGATTTTAACTAATTACCCAATTAATAAATAGTCACCTCTCTAGTTTTAAAGACCATGGAACGTAACCTAAGCAACGTCTCGTAAATAATGACATATATTGAAAATTATGTTAAACGCAAAAACATCACCGTGGTTCTTTTTAGAACGTTATTAATGTACCAAGTATTGATTTATTTCCAAGTAATTCAATTTCGTATTTATTTTGCTGTCAAAACTTTCGTGAACGCTAACAGTTACATTCTATGGATCTGCCACCCAACCTTCCTTATTGAAACAGACCGTAGTTTTAATCCAACACACGGTCTTTTCAAAATTAAAAAACCGAGTTAGCAACGACAGTCTTCACATAACATCACAAATTTTCTAACTGTAGGTACTAACCACTTTTTGTATCTGATCTTGTAGAAGTATCGCCGTCGTCTTCGCAATCGGTTGGAGCACGATCGGCGCATACTCCTTTGAACGCGTCTGCGCATCGACGGCACACGCCGCAAGAACTGCAGCCACTGTCACCTTCACCGCACCCGCATTTTCTAAAACCAATTGAGTATAATTTTGATGTATATCATATGCATTGAAAGTGACATTTGACTGTTCACTTACTCGCCAGGCACTCTGTTAGGGAGCCGCGCGCAATGGCAAGCGCTCGAAAATCCTGTGCATTCTCGGCACAGCGGGCACACGCGGCAGTAATCGGTTGTCCAAGTGTGCGTGACGCATAAAGGAGGCTCTTTGCCACTCTGATGACGCGTTGAAAACGATTCTGAAATAATTGACAGCATTTCATATTTCTGAGCCTATAATTTTATTGGTTCTCTGTATTTTGTTTGAAAAGAGGAACATGCTGGTAGTTTATTTTTTTGCCAGGGTTTGTATTTAATTTATTAATTTGTGCTTATTCTAAAAGGGCGTAACTCCGGATTTACCGCAGAATAACACAAAAAACTGGCAAAGAATATAGAACAACGAAATGCTATAGCACTCACTTTCTTTAATATATCCAAATTCCCTGCCACATTGGCCTTTGTTGTTTATTCCAAATGTGTAAACTTGACCAAAGTTAGTTAATACGACAGCGTGTGCTTTTCCAAGGGCGACCTGTAGATTGAGTATGGTGTTAGTAAATATGACCTTTAATGGTTACATATTGCATGGGACTCAAAACAAGGTTATGCTAGTAGTATTTAAGTTTTGTTGATATATGTACCTGAATAATCCTTTCATGCCTCAATCCAGTGACCAGCCCTGTAGAATCACATTGTTGCGTATCTTTGCCAAACATTAAGAGCACACCCTGCCTCGTGACTAGAGCTGTAGAACCGTAGTTACACGCAGCGTACACGATGAAGTGTCCCTCCGCCTGAAGATATCATGTTAAATTCAAAGACAAGGTCTCAGTTGTTGCAAGATTAAATGTTTGATTACCTACAGACCTTGAATATTTTTTTGGGTCTAGTGGGTTTCGGTGTCCGTCGATGTTTGCCAGCGTCACCATCCTCGCCACGCCGCGCGACTCCCGTGAAAAGAGCTGTGCCATTATCCAGAACTAGAATCGCGTGTACTCCTTCGTGACCCACCGCAACCTTAACAAGGAACAATATGCAGCAGCACAAAAATAAAAATAGCATCAACGGCATCAATAAGTTAATAGCATAAGATAAAAAACGACATGACATTCTGTCAAGCGGATAAGAAAGTGGATAACAGTGGAAATCGTTTATCATTAGCACTCGTTAGCCAAAGATGGGTACGAGTTTGGACTTAAATTCAGACCCTTTGACCAAGAAAACGTTATAGAAGACTCAATAAAAGATTTTTAATGAATCAAATCCCACTAACATTATAAAAGCGAAACTTTGGGTTGTTGTCTGTTTGTTACTACTTCACGCCGTAACAGCTAGACGGATTTGCGATTTGCGAACATTTCAAGGATTTTGTTATGTTTTTTTATGGCACAGAAAAATGGTTGTTTTAACCTAAGACATTTTTAGTAATTTCGGATGCTTCCAATTTGTTTTTTTGGCAAGAAAGACACTTAAAAATTATTTCATTTGGTCCAATACACATTAAACTATCCGAAATAAAACATTTTGTTTGCAAATTAACGCAATCATTGGGGAAATATTGACTCGTTTCTAAATTTTCATTAAAAAGTATATATATCAAAAAGCTCAAAATGTTTTAAAATACCTCGGCTATCACACCCTTAGGCTGCGGCTCCACTGAGGCGGAGACGCGCGGAGCGGAGAGGAGACGTGTGGGGATCGACCAATCATATTACAGAGCGGAGACGCGATGTGGATTTCATGTAATATGATTGGTCGATCCCCACACGTCTCCTCTCCGCTCCGCTCGTCTCCGCCTCAGTGGAGCCGCACCCTAAAAGCTTTGCACCTAGCTATCAAACACCCTATATAAAGTAGGTATAAAGTAGTTTTTTTTTGGGTTGCTTGTTTGCTTTTCTGAAAGATGGCCCACGCTAGCAAAGCCACGGGCAAAACCTAGTATATCATAATATATACTAACCTGGACCACTTTACATTTCTTGACGTTAGGAGAGTCGTTTCTAGAGAATAACGTTTCTTTCATTAATGTCCAGCGTCCTACATGCGGGGAAGCTGCTTTGTACCCCAGGCTAGTGCTCTTCCCAGTGTAGTATACCTAAAATAAACAGTAATTGCCTCATTGTATAAGAACTTCAATATACCAAACCACACAAAAAATAATTCATTCGTTTTTATTATTTCATTAGTGCTTCAGAAAATTACAACTGCTAAAAAGAAAAGTGCTCTTGTTAATCTTTAACCTTTACATAGTACAAACCGAAGTCGTTCTCGCTGTCTGTACGCTTAGATCTTCGAAACTGCGCAACGGATTTTGATGCAGCTTTCACCAATAGATAGAATGATTCAAGAAGAAGATTTATATGTAAGGACGAGTCACTAGTTTATATATAAACTAAAACATACCTTTCCTGAATTAGTAGTGAGCAGTCCGAAATCCTGTCCGGTACAGATCCCTGAAAGAGGGTCTTCGTCATCGTCATTCAACTGCATGGCAACAGGCGCATCTAATTCAAATGTCCTCCTAGACAAACCGTCTTCGAAGGGGGCTCGCCCTAAAGCCAGCGTTCTTCTTCTTAATAAATGGACATTGAGTTCTTTACGAGAACTCAAGATGATAGGAGTCGTCCCTTCAGGACGTTCCGAAGGTGTGTTAACATCGTACATCCGGATCGTTAGACTATCCTATTATCAGAAAAAAAAATTTCACATATGTACCAACCTGTCTATGAAACAGTATTCGCAGAGCATAAAACCGCGTATGTTACAGCAAGAAACTATGTAGCGAAAGTACTCACAAAATTTGTTAGTAGAATTAATCCAAGTTGATTGCCGTCCGTAAAGACAGCTGATTTAGGTTCGATGGGAGCAGGTTGACCAGGCTCCAATCTTATCACATTTTTTACTTCAAACGTCTCTTTATCAATTTCATAAACTTCAGTCTTTTTCCTTCCAATTCTTACATAAAGCTTATTCTGCAAAACAAGAATGGTGAGCACATCATTTTATATGTTTTAACCAATTAAGAAACAAAGCAACTTCGGTATAAAATACTGCTAAATTATAAATTATAAGAAATCCTAGACAAATATTTGGATTAACTCACCTTACAATAACCTAGCCAGCCGTGTCTATCACTAGCGAAGAAATCTGGTTTGTACAAATAAACATGTTGCCTAATTGAACTGCCATAGCCAGAGCCAATCTTCAGGAGGCCTTTGGAAGTAAAGACATAAAGGAAGCAGCCGTCGGAGACGAGGGCGCGGACCACTAACTCTCCAGCGCCCGTCATCAGCTGCGGCGGGAGGTCTACGGGGAAACTAGTCACGAGAGATTGGTGCGGGACGCCATAGTTTAGCCACTGGTTACGGGACGGAGGACCTAGAATTATAGATTGAACACTGCGTTGCAGTGTCGTTAGGTTCGCTGGCACCTGAAAAAATAGCAATGTATTACAAAATAAAATAGGGCACCGCAAACTGTAAATAAATTGACAATCTTTTTAGTAATAAAATACCTGAAGATATTGCTCAGATAGTACAGGAGCAGACATAATGAGTGATGCTACAGCATTCAATATTAGCTCTGATTCACCTCTAGCAACAGATAGTGCTATAAGACAGGAACTGCTTAGTGCTGTTAGAGGTGTTGGGGTGTCAGCCTGACCTAGAGGCCCGCTGCCACTTGCAACTTCAACCAACATTGCATGCAAGTTTGATATTATCTGGAATATTAATAAAAAAAGTTACGTAAATCGAAAAACAAAAATTCAAATGAAATGCAATGAAATAATATAGACACTTCAGTTCTAATTTAGAACGTCAGTACAATGAATATTATTACACATAAACGGATAACTCACGTATAAAAAGTCGAGTGATGCTCGACATGTTTCGTTTATGTGTAATAATGATTAAGTCTCACGGTAGTTTCATGTTGACAATGAATATTCATAATTTAGAGAGCAAATATAGATATTACATAACAATGAGTACAAAAGGATGAGTAAATCTGAAAAAGATGGTGCTTCTAGACTTATAGACATAAGATGGTACGGAACTCTTAAAATAAAGACCACCATGAACGACATTGAATCTGAATTTAGTAAGTAGTACCTCAGTAGGTTCTTGTGCCAGCTCTTCTGGTGCATGGCCTTGAAGAACATCTAGTAGGGCTTTCAGAGCATGCTCACAGAAATGGGCGTTGGTCAAACGAGCCTGTGATATTAAGGAGAACACCGTGCGCAACCCAATGCCTGTAATCTATAAAATAAAAACATAAGTAGTAATTAAGTACAAGAAGCTTCCAACACACATTTCATTGACTATTGTTGAGAAATTCTCTTGAGTGCAAACCTCAAATTACAAAGTAAATGCTTAATATGGAAAAAAATGGAACAAAAAAGACATAGGTGACACTTAGATTTTTTAATTCATACTTTAACATGTACCTTTGGTAGCTTAGCTATAGGAACTTGGGAAGAAAGATCATCATTATCACTGTCATCTGAGAACTCTGATACCAATCCATGAAGATTTTTCCACCGACTGAGCACAGATCTTCGAACAGTAGCATATACTGCAAACTGAGAAGGGTTGCCCAAGAGTGCCGGAGCAAAGCAGACAGCAAGAGCATTAGCAGCCTTCAGTCTTCGTAATTTTTCCTTTTTGCCGAATTTTTTCTGTCCTTTTTTTTCAGATTTCCTAAGGCATTCAAATTATTTATTAACATATTAACATATACCAATCTCAAGGTTTTGTTACTGGACAGCTAAAACTAAAAAACAGTTATTTATGATACCAAATCATAGCACAGCAATATGTATACATCATGTATACATAATAGGCATAGTCACAGCCCAAATCATTTACAATATTATCATCTGACATTAGAATAACAATATAGGTTCTTAATTCATAATAGAAGGCCATAGCTGTTTTGAAGTTTGTCAGTTGTGGGTTCAAACAGGCTTGCACTTAAGTTTTTGGGAAAATTAACACAAGCTTTTCAATTAGGTATGGAAAACAATGTGAAGACACCTAAGCAAAGCAGTTCGTTCAGTTCAGTGGTGTGTGTGTAAGCCCTCCGTTCTGAGACTCCTCTCCTGTCAGTCTATGTTATACTTAGTAGTCGGGCGTATAAATACATAGGGTGGAGCTGTGATGATGATAATAGAAATGTATCAAATGAAACATCTCCTAGGATAAACATAGCCTGAAATCTGATGTTTTACTGCCAAGCATTTAATTAGATTAATTTATCAGACAATTTTGCAATAAAAGGCTGCCACTGCCCCTTTTCTCTGTCTGTTTAGCAATTTCATTTTATGGTATGAGGTACTGCTCTGGGTTGCCTAACAATGACTTATGAGTAGTACCTACTTAGTAAAAGTACAAACCTAGTCCCACTCCAACATAAGGTTCGAAAATATTTTTTATAATTTTCTGGTATCAT
Source organism: Pandemis corylana (assembly GCA_949127965.1). Lineage (NCBI taxonomy): Eukaryota > Metazoa > Arthropoda > Insecta > Lepidoptera > Tortricidae > Pandemis > Pandemis corylana. The sequence continues at coordinate 22,245,879 of OX421850.1, forward strand.
ACATGATAGCTCAGGCACTTGGATCCTGGTGGCCATTGTGAGTGCTATCATCTATTTCAGCAAAATCATAACTCTCATACACAGTAGATGAAGATAACCTGTAAAATACACACTTGATTTTATTATAAAAGTAGTAAAAGAAGTAGATTAAAACCTAACCAAAAGGATATAAATCATGTTCGGTATTATAACAATAACCTAGCATTTGACGATTGGAAAGTGTAACTACTTTGACAGTGAATCAGATAACAAATAGTATTCAATACGTTTGCCAGCTAAGCTTGCTTAAATTAAACTGTTCCAAAACCCAAAACATACCGCAGAGACAGCGAAATATAAATCGCTGCAGCAACTACAGCCACGATAATAAGTGAAAGAAGTGTTAATAATGTTTCGACATTCGCAAAGCCATAACTTAATTCAAGTCAAGAAGACTTTCGCTTAAAGAATTTTCTCCAAAAAATATTTAAAATATTTTATTGATAACTACTGCAGTTACTACTTGCGATCTTCAATATGTAGTCGAAAATTCTTAGTGAATCACATAATTATTTTGTCACAATTGTACCGGTACCTGGGAGCGCCGAAGCCGCATTTTGATTGTTTTTAGTAAACTAAGTATTTCAAACTCGGCGAGCTTTGTAAAGTTTATAGTAATGTCAAAAAATCAATAAACACACGAAGCTAATGCAGCCCGTACAATTAAAAACCGGTAATAACCGGCAAAAGTGCCTTCACTGAACCGTCTAATCTAATGCTTGCACTACAAACCCCGCAAGAGCCGTGCCACTGCACGGCACGGAAGTGGGAATTTAAAAGGAAAAAGAGAGGTAGTGTCAGGCCAAATACTCCAAAATAATAAATTGGCATCGTAAAGTTTCTCTCACGCTAATAATCATTGATACGGAATGAGAGCGCCGGTGTGGTTACAACGTCGTATTTCGTAGTAGCCCCCCTCCTTTCTGTAGAACTAATATAAAAAAGAGTAAAAAATAAACAAATAAAAAAAAATCAAAATTCTATTTTTCTCTAGTCTCTTTGAAACTACCAACACAGTAAACGAGTGAACGGATGTTCTGGAATTGAAAATTAAAAGTGTGCCCAGTCCAATTACGAGTAATTTCGGCATTTTAATGGGAGTCAATATGATATCGTACATTGCGGCCGATTGAATAATAAAACGGGAAATAAGGCACCGATTCGGTGGCATGTATTGTGATCGTGACTCTCAAGTCAGCCTGTACAGACTAGACTAGAGAGTAGTCAAAACGTGTTCAACTGAGCTTATCCAATAAGACTATATTTTAATTAAACCTACCACCGTCTTACTACTGTTAAAAAGATCACATAAATTTGAGACACCTCGCACACTCTTTACAAAGTTAGTACGCAAATGAAAAGCACGGAAATGACAAATTCAACATATTCAACTCGGATTTTAAGTTTCTTATTTGTCAGGTTTGGTAAAACAAATCTGAAATCGAATTTATTAATACATAAATAAAAATTACTAATTCACAAATTTAATTTATTACATAAATTCATTATTATGTACATATATCATTATATAAATTATATGAATTCATTATAAATTGTTTACCAAAAAATAAGCCAGTACCGGTGGAATCCTAATAACTCTTCCACAGAGCCACCAGTGTCAAAAAGTCACCGCCTCCTGAATCGCTTCATCTACTCTCTCATCTTCCACACGTCACTTGTTGACACTTGAAACACATAGTGTGGGAGTGTGATATAACTCATATTATGACCCACGACATGACAAATAGTACATTGTGCACCGTGGGCAGTAAGAAGAGAAATGCTAACGACAGTCTATTTTGTGACTCGAGTTTGTAATCCCCGTACTGCCCGTGATACACACAATGCTTTTCATCACATTTGCGAGGAAATAAAAAAATATTAAAAAAAAACCCAAAACAGAATCAAAAAATTACCCGAAAACGACACGACGCCCATCAACATTTGTATGCCAATAGTGTGAAAATATCATCCACCATCTTTAATCCAAAAAAAATATACTTAAATCGGGCTCAGAACCACCAAATTACTCGGAAATGACACCCATCAACATTTTTAGTGTCAATAGTGCCAAAATGTCATCCGCCATCTTGCATCCAAAAGATTATGCCAAAATCGGGCTCAGAACCACCAAATCACCCGAAAACGACACCTATCAACATTTTCAGTGTCAATAGTGTAAAATGTCATTCACTATCTCGGATCCAAAAAATATGCGAAAATCGGGCTCATTGCCACCAAATTACTCGAAAACGACACCCATCAACATTTTTAATGTCAAAATATTATCTGCCATTTTGGATCCTAAACAGTAAATGTCTAATTGAAAGTTTTATAAAATTGGTTCGTGGTCATTTTTTCAAGATATTAAATAGACCTGTCTGATTTGAAACCTCTTTAGTCTGGGATGACGTACAGTCGCCATCAGATATATCGTAGCGGGCGAGGTCCGCAAATAATTTGGAGCAGCATTAAATTTCAATATATTCGTTACAACCTTTTCCTAAGTTATTAACCTTATCTAGATAGGGTTAATAACATAGGAAAACGCAATTCGTCATAATCATAAATATAACAGCAGCGACTTTTCGATAAATTAAGAACATTCAATGAGGTAAAAATATTAGGAAGCACAAATTGTCAAAGGTATCGACGCAGTCAGGCAGATCATAAAGATCTGAACATTTGTGGAAATGCACCTTAAGCTTATTTTTCTGCTTTGTTTTTAATTCGAATCTATAATTACGGAGATATGGTTTATTTTCCAAAAATGTTTAGATCTTTATGATCAGCCTTATTATTTCAAAAGTTATCTCCTAAACGAAGTAGTGGATAAATGTTTTGGAATATCAAGTGCCGCCAAAAGTGATCTGCTAGGCACAATGAAAAATAATGGATTTCAAGTCAATAATAATTTAACAATGGATTAATTCAACTCTATATTTTTACAAATTTCAAACCAGAAAATTTGAAATCTGAGTTGATTGATGATGATTGATGCAAAACGTTTGGACCATACCTACGCTCCAAAGGTTTTGCGCCCTGTGATAGTGAGAGATGTGCTCAAAAAAACCGACATACCAATGGAAAGTACAATTATATATGGTCATAAAATATACTGGCGTACTGTACAAATAGTCTGTCAGATACAACTTTGTCCACTACTTCACATAGGTAATGCCATGCAAATTTAGTGCTTTGTTGTAGTAAGGTAACCATCTACCGACAGGTGAATGTAGATGTCACAATTGTCACAGCGGCAAGGCTCTAAAATGATCACTGATTTTTCACGGTGACTATACAATTACATCTAAATAAAATTGACAGAAGTAAATTTATTTACAAATATATTACATTATCAAAACAATCCAATACTTTCATGAAAATTTTCAAGTTTCTCATTATTACATTCAAACGCTCATGCATATTGTGCCTCCTTAATTTACTCCATGTTTTTTAAATACCTGTTTCCTCATTCACTTTTACCGGTTTTTAGCGGTAAAGTTCTGGTGTTGCACAACCCTGTCGCCGCGCCATTGTGGTGGTGGTAGGTGTTCATTCAGTTTGTCATTATGCCCTGCTTGTGTGTATTTTATTAAGTTTAGGGGCATTAATGAATATTTTTGTTACAAATGTTTTAGAGGAAATTAAGAACAGTGACAATAATGCGTGCCGATTCTTTTATACCAGACTAACAGACATCATTGAGTCACCACGGTTAGTTGAAATTAATGGCTGAGGTTATTTGTTGTGACCATAGTTAGTAAGTATAACGTACGTATCTGCAATAATTTCTCATTAGCGATTGTTGAAAGTCCCATTGGTCTTTTAGATGTTAAACACTATAAGAGATGTTTTATTTTATACAGCAGAATATCCTTAATTTTCTAGATTTTGCCATAACACCATCTGTAACTTGCTCAAAATACTCCCGTACATTGTCGGTTATTGGCGTTGATCATGAGCCACAAAGAAACATAAGTTTGGATTTACTTAGTTGCCCTGTGGACTAAATTATAATCTGATACTGCTTCATTATTATATTATTGTGTAATCTTGTTTTATTGATTCCTGTAAACATCAATAACCACTATTTATAAGCCACACACAGAACATGTGTCTATATCACGGCATCTCTTCTAAATCAATCTTTATAACATAGTGCATATTGTAAATAATAGTACCAGCTGGATTTAAATACATTTACAAATACACTAATGTTTTAATTAGTTTAATTTTAGTTGTAGTTCTTGTGTTCTTTCTTATAGGAGATTTATAATATTTTGTTACAGTTAGTTATATTTTATTGTTTTTAATCCAGTATTCATGTACTTCTATTTTTTAATAAGTGTGGATTTCAAAATGATATGTTGATATTCTAGGAGAGATGCAGTTTACAGAAAGTAAATAAGGAATATTTTTATCACATTCCGGCCCAGTTCAAGTCTTATAATGTATCAGAGATTTCTTTCACTTTTTCACATGTGTTCACTAAGCAGGTTAATTATTTCAAATTCATTGAAAGAGCTTAAAAATGCATCAAAGAACTTCCAATTAAAACAGTATAAGTAAAAAAAAAAATTAGTTAATTCCTTAGATTCCTGTAGATCCTTTTGTATTACACAAACATTTGTGTGTGACTCATAAGTTAAACATCTTCACTGTAGGGATACACTTTCTATAATCAAGAGGAGGCTAAATAATTACTTCTATATTCTCATAAAGCTAATTCAAAGTCCAATTTCAATCATTATTAAGGAATAAGTAATTGTCTTTTTTTTAATCTATCAATCATGAAGTGTCTTACCAACAAAAAATCTTTCATTCTGATTCTAACTTTGTGATTACTTGTGTTGAAAATAGAGACTGGACTTGGACATTTTGAACCTTGCTTTGGCCTTGAACTGTGCTCATTTATGTGTATAGTCAACCCAGAAATTCTTTAACCCTATGATATGATTTGATGTCATTTGAACAGCTTAAAACATCAAACACTATTTTCACTTTAAGTCAATGTGACATTCAGCCTTAAGTATTGTATTTTTTATGGTGTAGAAAGAGTCATAAAAAATGGCAAAGCACTTAGGTACTTGATCAACTACACAAAGATTGTTTTACTTTTCAAATGTGAGTAAAATACTCAGGAAGATAATCTGACTGTTAAAAGTAAAATAATAAAAAAGTTTGTGGCAACAATAGTACTCTGACCTGATTCTAATTAGGAAAAGTAAAACTGATGCAAGATGAGTAATGCTACTAGTATTATCATATTATATTTCTCTCTGATTGTCATACATATGTGTATTTGGAATAAGGTTGTTTATCTATCTGTATATGTCCATGACAGGCTTCTTCAGGCCAGTCCCTGAGCAGGGGCAGCAATGGAGGCCGGCGCGCGCGCGCTCGATGTGCTCCCGCTGTTGCACGAGCGGGCGGCGGCGCTAACCGGCGGCCGCGACCGTCGCGGGGGGCCCATCATATGGTTCCCGGCGAACCCGCGCCGCGACCGCATCGCGCCAGATGACTATAGACGACTTTTGCACTATTTGATCAGTATACCGAGGTATTTAACAACTATTCCAACTGACACGTTATTTCTAATTCCACTCGTTTTATTACAATCCTGCAAAATGCTCAAATTTAGCTTTATTTATTAAATTACTGAAATGGATGCTAAAACACTTAATTATATGATTTATATTTATTTATGGTAGTAGTTAATGAAACAGAAATTGGTGTTACAGTGGCAAAATTATAATAACTCATTTAATAAATCAGTTTTAGGTTAAATTAATATTAGGTTTTTTTAGAGCCCACATATTGTACAACTGTGGGCTCAATTGCCAATTAACAGAAATGGTCTGAATTCTTATGCCAACAAACATAATAAAATAGATGAGAGGTAACATCATCAATTTATATTTCATTCAACAAGCTAACTAACACATCTAATTTGTTACAAGTTCAATTGTTTTTATGGTCACAGGTTATTGCCCATTCTTGATACTGGTATCTACGAAGCCACTACCTAATTGGTCATATCCTTTTCTGCAGGCAACAGACAATAGCGTGTTGCATTATGGGAATGTACTGTGTAGTTGGATACTTCATTGTTAAGGCTTTTCCTGTAGAAAACATACATAGCAGTTGCAGCTTGCAATTTAGTTTCATTTGTATGTTGAACATTAGACTCAAAATAAATTTAATGTTTTTGTTACTTTTGTAGCGATGCTGTGAGGTCACATGGCTATACAATTCTAATTGATATGAGGGGCTCAGCATGGGCTGCCATCAAACCTATTCTAAAAGTTCTCCAAGAGCACTTCTCGTCATCCGTCCATCAAGCACTTGTAGTTAAACCGGATAATTTTTGGCAAAAGCAACGTACAACCATAGGAGCTCATAAGTACAAGTTTGAGGTAAGTTTAGTTCTGAATGATTTATTTTAAATTTAAATCTAAGACAAAATAAAAAATATTGCATACTTTGTTTCAGGCAACTGTGATTAGCTTAGAAGCACTTCCAAAAGTCGTAGACAGCTCACAACTAACACCAGATTTAGATGGCACTCTCCAATATGACCATGCACAATGGATAGACCTGAGACTAGTAAGTTCCTTTAAACATGAAATATTTGTCAATTACAATTATATTTATTAATTAAAAAATTGTTAACTTGGTATTGGCTCTTTACTTATTTAATACAACATTTTATGTTTTTATAGGCTTTAGAGGAACTGATGTGGCAGGCTGGCGAGCTCCTGGATAGACTTGACGATTTGCAAGAAGATGTCGCCAGAGCGGACTTCGCGGATGACGTCACAGGTGCTCGTCGGGCCATCGACGCGCACGCAGATATAAATAAGCGATTGGCCAAAGTCCCCGTGGACGAACTTGAAGCGCAAGGTAAGCAAATAGGTGTCTACTAAATATTGCACTTAATTCTTATTTTTAGAAACAACTTTACTTTCACTTTATTTGGTCAAAGTTTACAAACTAAACATTCCACCAACTTACTAATAAGTAGTAAATAATGAGTCTATTTAACGTAATAGTGGTTTTCCATTTATTATTCGAAGCTACTTGCATGAGCAATACTTTTCTTGAGAGACTATGAGAGTGCCAAATGTTTCACACTAACATAATTATATTCCTTATGCTTCACCAATTGTTTGGGTGCGTTTTATAAGTATGTTATTAAAAGGAGTGCCCATGTTGTTTATGAATTTTATGATATTAGAAATGGTATCATATTTTTTTTGGAAATCTTATTCAAAGCGTGCCCAAATCCTATTCCTACTACTAAGCATCAGAGGTCACGGTCAATGGACTTTCCGTCCTCTTGTCCCAGTGCATTCTACAACAGGTAGGCACTTGGAACTTTGGCAGGGTGTGTAATCTATTGTTTGTTTGCATTGAATAGACTCCAAAACTACTGTACCAATTTGAATAATTCCTCCACCATTTGAATTGTACATTATCCCTGATGCACATAAGCTATATTTAATTCTGCACGAACGAAGTCGCGGGCAACAGCTTGCAGGATGTATCAAAGGGATGGGGTCCCCATACAAAAAAAAAGAGTTTTATGGGGCGGTTTTAAACAATTTAGAAGTGTTGTTGCGATTTTTTTAAATAATACATAACTTTTTTTAATTGATATGAAGAACTTCAGTTATTATGATTTTCATGCTACGAAAATAAATATTCATAACAAGAATTAGTTATTAGAACGGCCACAAAACGGGTTAATTAACTGCTCGAATAAATGGTAACTTGTTGTATAACTTCGGATTCAGTTCACTTACTCCCGTCACTGGTTGTATTTCGTAACAGCAACAAAATTGTAAGGCATCATATCAGTAGTGACGCGCGATGAAAGAACTGACAACATGTGTTTTGACTGCTTGTGGTTTTTCGATGATGGTAGTAAAGCTTATTAAAACCACAAACGTAGTTTACACCTGTTGAGTGCAAAATCACGAATTTATTTTGTTTATATGTTTATAAGTCATATTTATTATTAATAGTCATATTTATAGTGCAATTAAAGTATTATTTTTTATTTGTTTAGGACGATTCGAACAAACGAAGTTAATTTTATGTTTAGATTCAGTTGGGTTATAAACTTGGTGCATTTATGGACGACACTAATTTTGTTTGTTATTTATAACAGGGGAGCGAGTTCTCCAGCGGCTTGAAGCAGCTGAGGCAGCATGCTCAGAGGCGAGCGGCAGTGGCGGCGAAGCGGCAGCTTTCCACTGCGGTTCGCCGGCGGCGGTGCGCGCGCAGCTCACAGCAGTCCGCTCCGCTCACGCGCATGCGCATAAACTCTGGCAGCATAAGAAAATACAACTAGACCAGTGCTTCCAGTTGAGACTCTTCGAACAGGATTGCGAAAAAATGCTTGAATGGATCGTCAATCATAGAACTGCTTTCCTGGCAACATACGTTGAAATCGGCCGTTCTTGCGCGGGCGCAAAGCGTCATCAGGAGGAGCATGCTAGGTATGTCGATATAATATCTAATAAGTAATACTCCTTACTTATTTCAATTTTGAAATTTTGTTTCAAAATGTTTGCTTAACTTAGATTTGCTGCGGCGTGCACGGGGGGAGGGCGGCCGAGTGTGGCGCGGGTGACAACGGCCGCGCGGCGGCTCGCCGACAAGCGTCACTACGCTGAAGCGCAGATCACGGGCCTGGCTCACCGCTTGGAACGCGCTTATAAGCAACTTTCTGCTGGTAAGGCTAATTTCATTCAAATCAAAGATAATAACTACGTTAATTTGAGTCTAAATTTGCTTATATGAGATCATCTTTTAAAAAATCGTGCATAGTCATATACGGTCACGACATTCGTGATTTAACATTAACAGTCGGTGCCATAAATTATTGGCCTTGAAATATATTTTTCTCAAAAATGACCGTAAAAGTCGTCATTGTTAACTACATATCAGAACAGGAAGTTAATTGTTGCCGGTCAGTCCAAAATTAAAAAAAAAAAAACATTACTGTCGCGCTAAACTCTCCAGTAATGTTGCATACATATTCCATTACTGTCTAGTTATTAACTTTTTAAAAATTCAAATCACCATTATAAAATATAACGGCACAAGACTTATAACACCAAATTAAAAAAAAAAAAGCTAGTACGACAACTTGTAACTGTGTCTGAAATAGCTTTAGCTGTTCTGAGTAGAAAAATACTCTCTTCAAATGCCATTGACAGAAAAAGGCGGCAAAGCAAAAATAATTAATAATTTATTTCAATTACATTTTCATTTATTTTTGCTGTTGTTTTCTTTTCGATTTTTGAGAAAAGCACTATACTTGCCTCGGCCAGAATAGCATTGCTGGTTTCGTATTATTAAACGGACTCGCAAGCTCGTCAGTTCAAACCAATACTCAGCCAGCAATTGCCTATTCCTGGCTTAGACAGTAATGTACTATTATTGAATCAGGTGTTACTTTGCGGAGGTCCATTGCGGAGGTCCAATGAACAATAGTACATTACTGTCTAGGCCAGGAAGTAGGCAATTGCTGGCTGGTTTAATAATACGAAGCCAGCAATGCTATTCTGGCCGAGGCAAGTATAGCGCTTTTCTCAAAAATCGAAATAGAAAACAACATCAAAAATAAATGAAAATGTAATTACCATAAATTATTAATTACTTTCGCTTTGCCGCCTTTTTGTATCAATGGCATTTGAAGAGAGTATTTTTCTACCCAGAACATCTAAAGCTATTTCAGACACAGATAAACACGTTATCGTACTAGCTTTTTTTTTTAATTTGGTGTTTTAAGTCTTGTGTCTTTATTTTTTATAATGGTGATTTGCATTTTTAAAAAGTTAACAACTAGACAGTAATGGAATTTGTATGCAACATTACTGGAGAGCTTAGAGCTACAATAATGTATTTTTTTTTAAAATTTTGGACTGACCGGCAACAATTAACTTCCTGTTCTGATATGTAGTTAACAATGATGACTTTAACGGACATTTTTGAGAAAAAAATATTTATCTTGCTACTCCGCTACTAATGTGCAAGATAACCAAGCCTATGCGAAATATATATGTTTTTCATGCAATCCCTCCCTCCACTACTGCCACATAAAACACATAAATCCCACAAACTTAATTATCCCGTACACCACACAAAAATGCATGAAGAACATATATATTTCGCATAGGCTTCGATATCTTGCACGTAAGTAGCGAAGTAGCAAGGTAAATATTTTTTGTCCATTGGCCATGAAATCGCCAAATATCAAGAATACAGTATTTTGGCACTCGTCCTATTGTTATATGGAAGGTCTCGAAGAACGGTCTGCGGTGCTGTCGCTGTCGGTGGTGTTCCACCACAAGGCGGAGGCGTACGCCTCGGCAGTGGGCGGGTGGGGCGCACAATGCGCGGTCGCCCTGCAGCTGGCCACGGGCCAGGGCGGCGCGCCGTGCGGCGACCCGCGCGCCTTGGAACAGCACGCGCAGCGCCATCGCCAGCTCTATGAGCACATGTGTCAGGCGTACACTGAGGTATGCTAAACACTATCCATAAATTACATAACATTTAAAAAGTTAGTCCCCCTAGACCTAGACGAGGGACGTAATTCTTTGAAAGGATCTTTTTTGTCAGCCGTGCACATCCAATGCAGCCATGACCACTGTTCTGCCAGAGAAGGCTCATGTTCTAAATGTTCTTGTAAATGGTCAGCTTAATTATCTTCAAAATTTGCCAGTGATGGCATGATTTGTAGTCGGCCAAGAAATTCCTGTACCACCCTAAGGTTCAATGCCAATTTTTAACGGCATAGAATGTTCAAGACTATTTTCACTTATAAACCAATATGATAGTAACTTTTGTTAATTTTTATATGATATAGGAACAATCATAGAAAATGGTAAAAAAGAGACGAGAGAAAATCAAATGGGTTACTTTAGTATTTTGGTCTACTTACAGGTCCATTCAACAAGTAAAAAACTGCTGTATCAGCTAGATCATCTAGTTCAAGTGTGCCATCAAACGGATCCTGCTGATATGGTAAGTAAATTAAAATAAACTGATGTTTAACCGGTGGTATTAATCGATAACAATGATGTGTTTTATGTTCAGAGCGACGGTACTGTGAGCACAGCTGGTAGCAGCGGAGGCGACCCGGCCGCTGACTATAGTTCCGGGGCGAATCACGTGTTGGCCGTCATACATCAGATCCTGGGACATCATCGCGCCCTTGAAGCTAGATATCACCAAGCCAGGCTCAAACTACATCAAAGACTCGCTTTACTGTTGTACAAGGAAGATTGCAGACAAGTTTTGGATTGGCTCGCAAACCACGGCGAAGTATTTTTGCAGAAAAACACGGGTATTGGAAGAAATCTCCATAAAGCTAGAGTGTATCAGAAATCTCATGAACATTTTGAAAATGTCGCTCAAGTAAGTATAGTATTGCCTTATCTGTGAATAGAAAAAAAATAGTAATTACCTAGGATTTGTGATAAATGCGCTAGTGCGGCGTGACACACGTCGCAATTTGAGCTAATCTTGCCTTTCTTTGTCAGTTAACATTTTCGGACTTGCAATACAAGGCTGCGTGTCATCAATGTCAAAATTATATGTTAAACGAGAGTCGTTCAGTCGAAATTGTTAAAGCATTCTTCAACACCTAATCACGAGGCTGCGACTTTCTTTGTGTCATGATGGGGCATTTATTTACGTTTTGTGTCGGTTACCTCAGAACACGTACACGAACGCTGAGAAGCTGCTCGCGGCGGCAGAGGAGCTGGCGCGGTCGGGCGAGTGCGACCCCGAGGAGGTGCTGGGGGTCGCGCGCGAGCTGGAAGCGCACGTGGCCGCGTTCGCCGCGCGGGTCGACCGCCGCCGCCGCCGCCTCGACCTCGCCGTGCTGCTCTACACGCACGAGAAAGAGGTTACTAAAGACATATTTAGTGAAAACTCTCCTCTGTTGATTTTTTGCTTCTTCGCATATTCGCTACATAAGACATCTTATCTCATCATTTTACTGAGTATGTTCTATCTATACAAATTGAATTGCAATATTCGCCTTAAAACCATTACATCGAATAGTTAGTTCAATATTTGTCTTATGTCTTAGCTGGTTCAATGGCTGGAAACTCTCCGCGGCGGTGGTGGCGTGTGCGCGGCCGACGACAGTCCGGAAGCGGCGCGCCGAGCGCTCGAGCAATGCGCGCAACACCGTGCCGCTAGCCTTGACGCCTGCGCAGCTACCATCGCGCAAGGCGAGGCGCTCATGCAAGACCTCAGGTAAGACTGATACCCAAAATGATTTAAGCTAAATCTTAAGTAACACGCAATTGTTAATAATGTGCCCAGGGCTCAGATAGCGGTACAGTTTTAGAAACAGATTCGACATAAATACCTAAATATCAATTTGCTAACGTAACAGAATAGGAAAGAAATGAGGAACAGGAACATAATTTAATTCGTTCTTGATTAATATATTATAACGTTTTTTTTCGTAGCGTGGGTCGTTCAGTACGGTAATTCATGCTTGTCGCCGGTCGCAAGACACGCGGAGTCGTATACTGCGGTTTAAACCGATTTCGAAAACTCAATTTTTTTTTTCCTTTTAAATAAGTTAACTTCGTTCCAGTTTCCAAGCCATGGACCTGCCAAAGTACTACTACGCCTTGTCCAGCTGTCAAATGTGACAGCTGTATATGTATGTCGTTTAATTGGCTAAGTAAAGTTTTTGGAAGTGGTGCAAATTATATTTTTTTTCGACAGTCGACGTCTTAATAATCGAGGAACTGCAGCTCTTTTATTTTTATTCCCTATTATTAAATAGAAAAAAAAAATTAAATGCTCGATATGACATTTGTGAGATTTAACGGCCGATAAGCTCTGTTGCCTAGACCTAGCTTGTAATAAAAAAAAAACTACGTCAACTGTCACGTTTGACATTGTCAAAAAATAATACCGCTGTTCTGTTTATTTGCGTTTGCGTGTAATCAGTGTTAGCAGTGTGTTTTTAATAATATTTCAACGACCTCAGCACAACCTCCGGACTTTCGATATTGCCGCACTTCTCTTCGACCTTTGCACGATATTTTGGACTACGATTGCAGCTACTTTCGACGACTTAGGCCAGGAGTTCCCAACCAGTGGGGCGCGCCCCACTTGGGGGGCGTGGGGTAATCCAACGGGGGGCGCGGCGAGCGGCTTAGGTGTTTATTAAAATTCATAAAATTAATAAAGTGCAAGCACAATGTTCTCGCTAATCATTAATAGTATGTTGTAGATCGTTTGTTTCATTTCCATCGCAGTTGAGTTGGGACAAGGGGGGCGTAGTATTTTAGCATAAACTTGAGGGAGGCGCATAGGGTAATAGGTTGGGAACCCCTGACTTAGGCACTTCTTCTTGGACAACGTTTTTCTGCTTTACGACGACCCCCGCCTTGACTGTTGGACTAATTTTTTGAATACTGAGGCTTCGCTTATGTTTTTCTTTCGCTTATTCATCAAAATGGACACGCAATAAAGGCGATGAAACCAAGTTCACCTGAACCACTATTATTGTACCTAATTATTTCCAACTGCTGAAATACATATAACCGTAATCCCTTGTCATAAAAGTGTAAAATATAGAATGAAGCCGCATCGGGTAATGAATGATTTGTTTCAAGTAAATGTTTTGCAATATTAGACCTATCTGGATGATTAAGCCACGAGGCAGTATGTTCCTTATATCTTGTAATAAAACTGCGACCCGTTTGTCCTACATATACATTATTGCAATCGCTACAGGTTAACTTATAGACCCCCGATCTACTTCCTTTTTCTACCCTTTCCTTGTTATTATATAGTCTTGCACGCAAATAATTATTTGTCTTAAAAGCGACAAAAAGGAAAGAAAGAAAGGGGTAGTTTGGGAAAATATATGAATGTAGGTACATTATGTTTATTTATACGTTTTCGAATCATCAGTACGACGTTGGTCTGCATGTGTAACAGTTGTGCTTATTAAACTTTGATAATGATCCCATAGAGTGATCGAAACGCGTCAGTGTTTGTGTGGTGTAAGGGATAATTAAGTTTGTGGGATTTATATGTGTTTTGTTGGCAGTAGTGGCGGGAGAGATTGCATGAAAAAAAAATGTTACACAGGCTTGGTTATCTTGCACGTGAGTAGCGGAGTAGCAAGGTAAAATTTTTTTTGTTCGTTTAAAAAAGAAGAAGCTTTAACCTGATGATTCTTTCGAACTGATCTGATGCTGAAGCCAGAAGGTAGGCAACGGAACGCTGTTATAACACAATGTAACTAAGCCGTGTTTGGGCTTAATGGACTCGTTGTGAGATGCGCTTTGGCTACAACCACTAAAAAGTGAGAAATAAACAAAATGTAAATAAAAACAAAAATAATAAAACTAAAAAGCAAAAAATAAACGGAATTCTTTATTGTTTCATTAAATAAAAGAGAAATTTTCGTTCACCCAGTAATAACCAATGAAGAGTCGTTTTCGCGCAACGGCAAAATGTCTAATAAAAATAAGTTGAAGTCACGCACACAACAACATGTCATATAATGACAGTTACTGCGCGATTTTGAAGTTACTGTTCTTTGTTGGCGCTGCAAATCATGACAATTTCACACGCGCTTGGACTTCAACCAGAATTAAGATGCCGACAGAATAAGGACGTCAGCAGGACGCGCGGGGCGCCGCGCAGTTACCGCGCTAAATTTGCCCTCCCTCACCCCCCCACAAACCTAAACACTGTAGTAACAGAACGCCTTAAGGGTTTAATTACAACAAAAATCAATTGATTCCTTTGTGTTACGACCGTTTCACCTTTATTCCATTGCAATAAGGGTGAAAAAGTCGTAACACAAGAGAATCAATTAACGTTTGTTTTAATTAAGTCCCTTAACCATGTACAAGTGTTTTGAAAACGACTCTTAAATCAAAGACTACTAAACAAACCAAACTCAATAAACTACCACCCCACCTATCCTAAATAATATTAAAGAAAATAAAAAACATTTCCCATAAAAATATAGTACCTACCTACAATTTTTTTCTTTGCTGTTGAATGGAATGAACAAACACTAGAAATATGTTTCTGGTTTTTAATGATGTGCAGCGTTATTGTCTGTAACGAGCGTTATTCGTGCGTATTCGTGCACCTTTTGTTTTACTGCGCCATTATGAGAAGGAAATCACTGTATCAAAAACTACTTATCTTCTCTTCTAGTTGCGAATGCTATCTTGGAATCTATTTAATATGCCCATGGAGTGCTACCCCTAATTATATGGCGTTAAGCGTTGTAATAAAACATATATACAATTAAATAATTTGAAAGTGAGATGAGCTGACTTGCATGCGTTGCATTTAGTGCGCTTGGATGACCGTCCTCGTGACAAGCCGTGCGGCGTGCATGCTCATTTCACTTCCACATGTTATTATTATTACTAAGTAACATTTATAGGTAACTGTTTGAAGCGAGATGCAACGAAGTTAGCACTATCAAGTTCTCGCAGTGCGACCCACTTTCACAAAGATACTGTAGGCGGGGTAGTGCGCACGGACGGGGCAATTTTCCGCAGAAAACTATCACAATAGACCACTTCCCTGCAACGTTGCGCGCATTGTGTTAATATCTCTCTGGTAACAAAACAAGAACTGCTGATAACTCGTCTCGGATACGAGTGTTCTATTTTAGTTAAGCTTCTAGATTCCATTGGACATAGAAACAGTACCTAATTAATTTGACTCAGCGGTCACCAGGCTACAGCGAACGTGATCTACCAGTGTTAAGAATCGGCCAAGTGCGACTCGGACTCGTACACAAAGGGTTACGTACTACCGTACCGAAAATATCCACTTTTTTTGGGTAAAGACGGCCTTTAATTTATAATTTTACATGTTTTTATAAATAGCGGCCATGTGCACTGTGAAAACTTCAAGTGTCTACGGTTAAAAAGATACAGCCTTGTGTCATACAGACGGACAGAAAGACAGAGACAGCATAGGCTTAGTGGTATAGTCCCAATGGGCACTCTTTGTGTACACAATCCTAAAGGTTTCTAAGTGAAAAGGATGAACTTTTAAAAATGATTAAGTTGATGAGCTATCCGCAAAATATTAACTTTAACAACATTTTGAAGTTTTCTTTTATGCCTCCAGTCAGTTAGTAAATTTCATAAAGGCTAACGTATTGGCTTCTAACTATTTAACGTAGTCCAACAGTTTCTACTTAGCTTTAATACAATTCTACTTAAATTATACATGTCGTTACCTGATGCATTATTAATTAAACGGCGCTCACAATTATACAATGTGTCTTACTATTCGCCTATTTATATTTGTAGTCATTCCAATAGTTCATAATGTATAGTCTATACTAATATTATAAAGAGGAAAAATTTGATTGTTTGTTTGTTTGAATTGAATAGGCTCCGAAACTACTGGACGGATTTCAAAAATTCTTTTGCCGTTAGAAAGCTACATTTTCACTGAGTGACATAGGCTACTTTTTACCGCGGGAAAATACCTTTTCCTACGGGAAAATTAATTTATCGCGGGCGAAGCTGCGGACGGAAGGCTAGTGTATTATATCTATGGAGTAGAAATGATTATTGTTTATATGAAAATGTTTCAGTTTGATTAAAATGCAAGCTATTGTCTACAGGTATAATACTCGTGGGACATTGTCCAACCATCGGTATGCGACCTAATTTCTACTTCTATAGAGCACAGTAGACAGTGGAGCGTTACCCCATTTTCAGTAAAATGCAACGACTCGACACGCGATACATATATCTAGTGCGAAAATGTGGAAATTCTTTTCGTATTTTACTGAAGACTAATAAATGACATTGCGTGAAAACTCACAAAGTAGGTAGATTTGTAAAATTTAATGTATCTAAGCAAAATTTTCTATTCTGTTCATTTATTAAATTTATAATAAATATCACGGTACATATAACACCAATTGACCTAGTCCCATACAAAGAGGAGCTTGTATCATGGACACTAGACACCGAATAAACCTTTATTATCTAAGTATTATATTATTATGTACCTACTTAATATAGTTTTATCCTGCAAAAAATAATATTAGTCCGTTGCTCCGTTACACTCACGTGAAGAAAAGACAAACATTGAAAACACTACATATACATCTTTATTTTTTTTATTACGATACCATAATCTAATCGTTACATTGGATCCTTGTTTTTTTTTACCAAAAACTTTTTTTTACATAGTACGGGCAAACGAGTCCAAACTCTTAGGGCGTTAAGAGTGTGTTGCCGGCCCTTAACCTTAACTTAAACTAAAACTTAACTTAATTATGATAAACGTTGCCTTTAAGGTCTTGTTACCTTAGGCTCTGTCAACCCAGTAAGGGATAAAGGTATGTAAACTTAGCTTGGAGGAGGACACCGTTTCCGGCACCGAAACAAATAAAAATGAAATTGTGGTGTAAGTAGACTGAATGAGTTAAAATGTTCGTAATAGTGTTTTATGGAAAGAATAAATGGAAGAGTTGCCCGGGAAAAAATCTAATTCGGGGAAAACTGAACGTCCTCTTTTATGCGATTTTTGTATGAATTCAAGACAACGACGTATATACCTACAACGTGTTACACCACGTACTGAAAACCTCAGACACCCCAACTGATTACTATTATTCTGAATTAGGCTGTTTTTTTTAATTCGTGTATTATTGCCAAATATATTAGTGTGTTTCTTTTGTCTCATAATTCAAGTCGATTTGTAACTCTACATTCGATAAGTAGTAACAATTTGGCAATACATAACAACTTTGTGTAACGAAAAAACAAAACCGTCTAAAAAGTACCTATTAAAATCTTGTACGTAAGTAGAATCCAACCTCTATCTGCGAATTGTGATACATAGTGACTGTTGCATTTGTAACTGTTAGACTGGGTACAAAAAAAAAGAAAATGAAAAAAAACTACAACTCATTAAATTATGTATAGTGTAAACGATCCTACTCTTTATTCTGAACGAATTAGTTTCAGTAATTTGTGGCTCATGTATAGCTTTTGTAAGGAACCAACTAGGGAGCCAAAAGCGAGACTAAGGAATATTTCGCTCAACTAATATTCCCATGAATTAGTTTGCCCTACTCTGCCTTTAAAATATACAGTTAACCTTTAAGACACCGTGACGAATCGATAAAATTATAATTAGTTACTGTAGATAAATAAAGCGTTTGTGAGCGCTAAAACGAAAGAGTGAGTCATTCATCAAGTCACATCTTTTTCTCAAATGTGTCAGTCGCATATCTAAGATCCTTACGCAGTTAAGTACAAAAAATATATCCCTTAAAAGGTCAGAGAACTCGCCGGGTTTCCGCTGCGTGTGCCTTGCCGTATTTGACGCAGTTCCTTGCTCAACGCTAGAAAAACTTGCCTTCGCTACGCGTGGACCGCGAGCAGGGTTGCAATGCAAAATTGGCGACGTGTTTCAAAATCAACACTATTTTCCATATAAGAAGTATTACTTATTCTGAATAGGATTCATGGCATATTCTTCACTAAAGAAAGCGATTGAGTGTCGGTTGCGTACTTAATGCTTTTAAAATCGGACTGAGACTTGATTGTGTCACGTAGTATGAATAATTGGCGATTTGTGAACGTAATGGTTATTTTTTATTAATCTTAATAGGTAAGTTCTTTTTTCTCCACTTAATATTTCTGCATGTTTTATTATATAGTCATCATCTGGATTCAAAAGAGTTCTAGATCTTGTTATGAAAATGAAGGGCTATCTGATGATAGGAATATGAACAATCTACAATTAATCCGTATTTGTACTAACGTAACAGGAAAAGTGGGTTGTGAGCTCTGGGAACATAGGGAACATTTTTTGCTACCTTCGTTCACAACGCAAAGAATCCAGTTCGTGTAAAAGCCCTATTTACGGTGTCCTGCCCGGGGCAGCCAGTGAAATCAGTTGCAACATTCAACTAAGGAGTTTATATTTTAATATTTTTTTTGTACGTAATTTATTTAAAATACTTGTGACACTCAGCAAGGGGAGGATACTTAAATTAACGACATCCAATTTCAACTTCCATTTGGGTGGAGATGATGATAGAATATGTTAAAGTTTTGATGGTTAATTACTTTTTTTTACACACAAATCACGTCTATACAGGGTGTTACAAAACTACACGTAAAGCCGAAAGGTAACGGGGTAGACAGCCTAAGGTAACAAGATCTAAAGGCCACGTTTAGCATGATTGTAGGCGTATAGGTGGAAAGGGGAATCAAAATAGTGATGTACGTATGTTTCTTACTCTTTCTAGCTTAAATGGTTTAACGAATCTGTATACAATTTTTCAATTAGGTTATAATCTGGATTAAAATCATAGGACACCTTTTTCATTTAGGTAATATACTGAATTCTATAATATTCTTCCATGCTGGTCTGAGAGTAGAGAAAAACATAGAATGTACCAGTTGCTTCTCTTTCCGCGCAGATGGTAAAAGCCCATCCAGGGAATCGGCGGAAATCTTAGGAATCATGTTATAGGCGATGCGGCTAGCAACCTATCACTATTTCCGTAATGCCGGGTTACTGACCGTCCCCGCAACTCGAGTCCTCTATGCTGCTCTCGTGCGGAGCATACTTGAAACGAATACAGCTGTTTGGAGTCCACATGAGAGTAAATATATCCTCATGTTGGAACAAATTCAAAAGAAATTTTTGAGATCATTGTACAGGAGGATCTGTTCGTATTATCCCTACATGTACCCAACTCTATTTTTGCAGGGGTACTTGGGGTACGACTCTCTGCAATTACGTAGACTGCTGTCTTTGGCCAAGTTTGTTATTGGTATAGTAAGAAACCAAATTGACTGCGTCTATCTCGTGTCGGTATTTGTGCGCCTTTTTGTCCCGGAGCGCTACACGCGCGCGCGACGGCACCCGCTGCTGTCAGTGCCTGCAGGACGCACGCGCGCGTTCGCGCATGCGCCGGCCACGCGCGCGCTCGCGCTGCTCAACTCTGTGCTCGCGGCGGCGCCGCACGTAGACTTGTTTGCCAGTGCAATAGGGCGGCTGATGACAGAGTGCAAGAAGGTGGCTGAAGGCCAGATGCCTGAGAGCTCTATAAACTAAAGTAGTGTTATTTCATATTTACTAGATAATAATTTGTGTTAATCTGTAAGTTTGTGCCGTTTTGGCTTTAGCTGTTAAGGTGCAAATTTATCATAAATAAATAAATAAATAAATAAATTTTGATTCACCTTTCCAAGTGGCCTTTAGGTCTTGTTATCTTGGACTCTGTCTACCCCATAAGGGATGAAGACGTGATTTATGTATGTACTAGCTTTTGCCCGCGACTTCGTCCGCGCAGATAACGTCAGAGTGACGACATAAAAATATATATATTTTTTAATAAAAGTATCCTATGTTACTTCTAATACCTCCAAGAACATGTGTACAAAATTTCATGATGATCGGTTGAGTAGTTTTCGCGTGAAACCGTAACAAACAAACTTACATTCGCATTTATAATATTAGTAGGATGTAGTACACTGAACCGTCAATCATCAGGTATCAGAAATCCCTTTTAAAAAAGTTTTTGCAAATAAATCTATTTTGTATTAGAAATTGATGGTTGGATATTACATAAGACTACGATATTTACAAATAAGAATATTCCGCATAGCATCTTTAAACTCAATAAGTTAGCTAAATATGACTTGACGACCGGATAGTGACCCTGTCTATGAAGCTAGAGGTCCCTCCCGGGTTCGAATCCCGGTAGGGGCAGAAATTTGTATGATGAATACGAATGTTTGTCGAGTCATGGATGTTGTATGTATATAAGTATGTACTTTAAATTATAGAAGTATGTTTATCCGTTGCGTGGTACCCATAGTACAAGCTTTTCTTAGTTTGGGACTGGGTCAATTGGTGTAATTGGTCCCATGAAAAAAAATGCTGACTGCATCCAAAGCTATCGTATAACCGCGACTTGGAGGTATCATTTTGAAAATCGTTTTTGTATGTAATTTTATAGGTATAGGTAATAAAAATATCCCGCGCCTAAATAATTATGAGCGGTAGCGTATACATTTAAGTATGAAAATGAAAAGGAAAATGAAAAATTATTTTTCAAATTGGCCGCGAAGGGCTCTTTTACATGTCATTTTGAAACTACCAGCGCATTCGGAAACACCATCATTGCCAAGAAGAATGCGCCGCAAGAAACTTGGCAGAAAGTCATTTTTTCAAAATTAAAATACAGTAAGTATATCATAGTATAACTCACTCCGATTCATTACTTCTGTTTCCCTGAATGAATACTTTAGTGTCCCGGCCACCTTTGCCGCGCGTTGCATGTATACCACACTTACTTATAATATGCTCCGGCTCTCGCGCAGTCCGCGTCCGAGGAAGATCGCGGAGTGACGTTCATTCCGCGCCCGCGAGCTTGCCGCATTCCACTTTGTAATATTACTTGTAATCTCGCGCCTAAATTAATTTCAATATTCTTGAATTAAAATAAACAATCCGTTTATAAAAAAGTAAAATATAAAAGTTTAAAACCTGATTAGAACAGTTTTTTGCCGAGATTGAAATAAAAGTCATATAGTAGTTAGTTAAAATAACCGAGTTGTGAAAATGTATTTTTATATCGATAATATGATATCGTGTACATATTTATATTTAGGATGTCCACGGTCATTACATGTACATTAATATTTTATGACGGGGTGATCTGTTACGTCAAAACTATTAAAATTTTACTATATCTAAAATTATTAATAACGTGTTGCTTGTGCTAACAAATTCTCTCATAACTTCTTCATTAAACCGCCACAGATTAACCATAGGTACTATTTTTTTGATGTTAGCAATTAATTTGTCAAAACTTGTTCCAGTTCTGTGCAATTTTAAAGTCTTAATGTAAAGTAACAACTCATTAACGAGGAACAAATTCGATAAGTACAATCTAAAAATAACAAATTCAGTAACACAAATTGTACTGGTAGAGCTTTATTAGAAATCCCGTAGTGATATGATAGATGCACCTGGAGAACTATCAGGTTAGGTTTGCGAAGTCGCCGTTCTTGTACGCAGAGGCGCTCGGATGCATTAAGGTTAGCTACTCATGTACTCCTATTTTGCCAGGGATTATCGTACTATAAATAAATACATTTATTAATTAAACCCGCCTTTCTGGGAGCAGTCGGGTACGATGTAACAGTTGCATATTGTTTAGTACTGCTTACCTATTTTTGAACAAACCAGTAACTATAAATCTACATCTCACTGATAGATAACAGCGGTGATCACTTATCAGGTGTACCGCATGCCCGTTTGTCGGCTTTAATATTTAATTTATAAATAATTTAGTTTGTATAAATATATATAAAAATACTTTCTCGTTTATTTAAATACGTTTATAATGATTGTTAATACTAATATTAGATCATTTTGTTTTTGTTTGTATGCGTCCAAATCCATCTCTGCTTAAATCGTTGATCGACGCTTGCTCAGCACAATTAAATATAGGCCCAACTCAAAAATTGACATCGCAATGTTTTCTCATGGTGAGATAATCAGACTGATACCTAATGGTTTGTAAATAGGTGTTCACAGGTCTCGGGAATTGAGGTCGGGAAGTCGCCAACAATGGATGATGGGTCCGGCGAACGATTTAAATTGTCTCACAATCGCCATTTCCGTTGCGCTCTTGCGGTTGAGGACGCGACCAGACCCCGGGTTCCGTTCACGCCCCCACTCGGGTTGGCACAATGATTACCATCGCATTCATAAGTATCCTCTTGACAAACAGTCTCGATTGTTATGCATTCGAGAACTTCCCCTAGTTTTATAATATAAGACTCTGTAATACATATTATATAGTCTGACTAAGTCTGACTACTTTTGAACCTCGTTATGAAATCGAAAGTGTGTTGGTATTTTTATGAATTAGTGGTTGAAATTCTAGTAAAAGATACGTCGTGTCGTTTTCACAAAAAAAGTTTCTGTTTGCAGAAATCTCTAACCAAAGGGTGCCTACGGGACTCTGTTACAGGACTTACAGGGTTGTATTTAAACTTAGCTGTAGACACTATGAATGAACAAAAAATTACCTTGCTACTCTGCTACCAAGTATGGTGTTTTTTGTTCATTTATATTGAAATAAAAATAATAATTGTTTTCGTTGAATGTTTGTATTGAAGTAAATATAATTTTGACACACAGCTGATTATTCCATATATAAATTTGAATTGACATTGATTTGTTATTAGTTCTAAACTACAACTCCCTCCCCTCAATGGAGATAAAAAAATAAACTACGTACCAATACTTACACAAAACAACAAACAAACAAAAAACCTTGATGGTGTTCAATAAAGAGTATTTGTATTGTATTGTATTGTATTGGTTAAGCCTATACCTATAATACACCTTAGGTAAGCTGTTCGTCTCAAGGGCTTAGTTAAGATGTCAGCTATCATCTTGTCAGTCTGTAAATACTTAATGTTTATAATACCATCATTAATCTTTTCTCTTATAAAATGAAATTTGGTATCAATATGTTTAGTCCTATTGCGGTGAACTGGATTGAGAGCGATTTTTTGTGCACTTTGGCTATCATTAAAAAGTACAACCTTATCAGCGTTACCCGTTATATCGAAAACTAACCTTCTTAAAAATATGGCTTCTTTTGCGGCGCTCTAGCTAAAGCCATGTACTCCGCCTCGGTGGATGATAACGCCACAGTTGGTTGTTTCTTGCACTCCCAACTAATGGGTCCGCCTGCCAGCGTAAAGTAATACCCAGTATAGGACCGCCTGTCATAGATGCAGTTTGCCCAATCTGCATCTGTGTATCCACATAGATACGAATCCGTTTTTCTGTAAGTGATACAGTAATCAATAGTACCTTTTAGATACTGCAAAACACGTTTTGCGGCCGACCAATGTTTCTTTTCGAAACAATTATTGAATTGGCTTAGATAGCTCGTAGCGTAGGCTATGTCAGGCCTTGTGTTCACCGCCAAGAACATCAAACATTCAATGAAAACACTTATTATTTTTATTTCAATAATTTATATGGATCTCCGCAATGTAACGCCTGATTCAATAAATTGTTTAAGTACCTGTATAAAAACAACGGTGTGTTATGTATTGTACAGAGATACGTAACCCTTCGGATACGAGTTCGATTCGTACAGTCAGCGTCATATAGTTTGAAGCATCCAAGTCGGTCTAATAGTTCGGTACACCATAGAAATAGTATGGTGTCCAACTTTTTGGTCACCTTGGATGTTTTGTACTATATGACGCTGACTGTACTTAACTGATTTTTTATCGCATTTCCTAGTAACATCGGTTAATGCATAACTAGCATTATTTAATTGATGATTACCAATGCGGAACTATTGTCTCGCAGGTAATTATCGTATTTACCGGTTCTTAGTGACGAGAAAGCGAGGTTCATGATGTCTATTGTTACCGCCGGAGAAAACGGGAATGAAAATTATTGTTTTCACAGTATCATATCATACGAAAACATCTATCTGCACTAATATGAATGGGAAATCGGTTTGAAAAATGAAATTTATTAAACGGTGTAGGTATTTCAAACAAAAAAATTTACAAGTTGTTTTGAAAAGTTAACTAACTCGAAACTGTAGAATAGGCTAATGTCATTAAATTAACCAATCAATCACATTGTACCATAATTCTGAAATATCTTGCGTTTGGATTGGTGTAGTTTTTTTAAGTAACCTGTTCTCAGTGTCTCTGGTTTAAGCTTAGAAAGAAACTTAGCAAAATGTACTCTTGAGAGACATGATTTCTTTAAATTAAATAAATAAGGCTTACTCAATGTCAGGTACGATTCGAGTTCGGGATCGACTAAAATTTGACATTAAGCTCCAGCGTCTTTCTAGCCTCTGAAACAAAATCTTGGAAACGTATTTTTATGCACGTCGTAGGTATAATAAATTAAATAGCTTTATTTGCTGCAAACGACTCATTTCTGTAATTTATTTACGTTGTCGTTGTTTAGTAGAAAGTGGACGCTCGATTTAAGCCTGCACGTCGCGTCTACGAGTTACCCATACGTGCATCGCCAGCGTCGTGCTTAATGTCACCGAATACCGTTCCACTCGTGCATATCAGAGATTTAGCTAACGTTATGAACAGGTGTTTCACAGCAACCTATATACATCTCGGATTTCGGTTAGACCTAAACGCATTTTCATAGTCAAGTCAACGATGTGTTTTTTTTTGTTTAACTTTTATGATTAAAAAATGACTGTTACGTTCATGCTTAATTTTTTTTCTTCATACGTTGAACTTATTGTGTTACTAATAACGATAATGTCATTCATTCCCATTATGAGTAACTATTAATTAATTTGGCACTGTCCTGTGTTTAAATTAAAATCCGATGCCCTTGGACGGTATTGACGTAATGGACAATGCAGTAAGAATGCAAAGCAAATTGCATACCTATAGTAGAATGTGTTTATTAAAAAGTCTCCATTCTGACTTGGTAGTCCGCCCCGAAGACAATGGATACAATTATGGCGCCTGGGCGCACCGCATGGCAATGACAATAATATTTATAATTTTGTCATGTAATGGTCACCCTAAAGATATTCCGGTTGTGATCTTGTAAAATATGCACATAAATAGATCGATAAACTGTGCAGCCAGAACAATGTAGTTCGAATTTGAAGCACCGCATTATGAGTTCAAGTATAAAATAACGGCCAACGCTTTAAAAATTAGTATTTACTAATGGTCATAAACTATACACAAGCTTATACACTATGACTTTGAATTAGTATACAGGAAACAGTTTTCATACTTAGTAATCGATGTTAATTACATTTTAATTAGGAATTTGTAAAACAAACATGATGTAAAGAATGTTTTTTTTTTTTAATTTAGGATTTAATTTTAAACCCGAACTGTACTGTATCACAATTCATAACTGACGCATCTCAAGAAATGTTGGGTGACCATACAATTAGTCAACATATTTTTTATAACTTTATTGTTGATTACATAGTTCAGGATTAATTCATTACTTTAACACACGAATAGTTAGAATTAATAATGCCCAGACAGTAACATAAATTAGATCCTGTGTGCTAGCTAATACAAAGTCACCGTGTATAGATTTCGCTGCTCACTGCTGCATATTTTTTCAGAATTACATTACCCACTATTTACATTACCTCGTAGCAGTCGGGCTTGTACTCGTATATTTTAATACCGATTTAAAAATCTCAAAAACTGGAAAAAAAATGTCGGGTTTCTATAACGCAGCGGTGGCTTTCCCGATTACGGGTTCGGTCACAACTATACTTATTTATTTTTACTACTAGATAACTTGACGATTATCTTTAACGTCCCTAAGAAATGAGAAAATGTGAGAGAATACTGTTCTGTCACTATGCTTGTACGGTTTAAACTTATTTGTAAGAATAGTTCATCCACCGTTATTTTTTTATCCAAATGCGCAGCGGGTTCATGCCTATAAAACCGAATATTAAATGGCCGTCGATGGATGAGTTTTAACTGCCCATAAAACTACCACTGAGCCCTAATTGTTGAACAGCTAGCCTGTCGCCTTACAAAGTTTTAGTTAAGATCGTGGGCAGATTTTTTATGAGTTTAATGGTAGTAAACTTCAATGCTTGCTTAGTACGCACTTATCCGTTTACACGCGATCATTGTTTTACTACTTTCTTTTTATTGGTTTGAGTGTTGAATT
Source organism: Pandemis corylana (assembly GCA_949127965.1). NCBI lineage: Eukaryota > Metazoa > Arthropoda > Insecta > Lepidoptera > Tortricidae > Pandemis > Pandemis corylana. Next base: position 22,272,687 of record OX421850.1, read on the forward strand.
GAAGAGACTACGCATCTTTGTTTAAAGGTATTCGCTGACGATACGATATTTAAGTTTTCTGAACTTAAAATATGTTGTTCCGGCAGCAACCCTAAACAAAGTATCGTCTATTTCTCGTTTTTGAGAAAAAATAAGTATGAAATACGAATAATATGAAATTACAAGTTTCTTCCATGCTGATCTGGGAGTAAAGAAAAACCATAGAATTTACCAGTTGCTTCTCTTCCCTCGCAGATGGTAAAAGCCCATCGAGGGAATGGGCGAAAGTCTTAGGACTCATGTTATAGGCGATGCGGCTAGCAACCCATCACTATTTTGATTTCCCTTTCTACCTATAGGTACGCTCTTAATCGTGCTAAACGTGGCCTTAAGGTTTGTTACCTTAGGCTCTGTCTAAGTGATAAAGACGTGATATATGTATGTATGAAATTAAAAAAGCGAGCCATAAGTGTTATAAAAATCCTATTGATATTGTAACGATCCCTGAAAGTTAACGCATTTTATTTATCATCATTATGTGTTTTATTGTATGACCATGTCTAATGGTTACAGTTTAATATGATATCAGTTACGTTTCATTGTGCAGAAACTGACTAACTTAGTAGATGAAAACTGTTCCGAGTGGTCGGTGACGCGCGTGGAATGCGCCTCGCACCGAGGACAGTAGAAACCGATGCGTATTACGGAATGTTCGCATTTCCATCAGCGCTTTATTAACGTTACTACTCGTACATTAATTAGCTGATTACAATGCTCTACCATGTTCAACTACTGCTACTCGGACGTTGAGCTGAGAGAAAGTAAATCAGATAAATAATTATTTTGATTTCCCAAGTATTTATTAAGAGATTTATAACTTTTTAGTCTCGGTTGATGATTGCAATAAAATTTCTACCTATTTAAGAAGTAAAAGCTAAGAAATCATCGCCTTCTTGACATCAGTCGTGATCATGAAATTCATGACAAACTAGATTAGACTCTGTAGTACATATGTTGAGTTTACTATATGTAGTTAGTAGTTACTAATGTACATACCGTACTTTTATACTTCTAAATTTATTATAGTTCATATTTTAACAAATAAAGATTACAGTAAGGACGCGATTGTGATTTATAAGTTAACAGACGGGCTTTGAAAAGTATTGCATTAGGCTAGTACTGAGATTGAATACTATAAGGAGAGGAAATTGGCGTAAGAAATTTACCATCCAACCGTAACATAACAGTGTACGCCGGCGCAATTGTAGGTCACTGTCGAGTTAAATCAGTATCATAACAGTCATCTCTATCTTCGTGTAGTCATAATGACTTAATACTCTTTTATGTTCTGTGATTGTTTCCATAGTGAACGTGCTTGTTAACGAATTCGTATCGAACGTCTATTGACAGTAATTAGTACTTGCTATTATCGGTGAAATGGTCATTTTGTTGTAAAATGCTCAAATATCACCGTCGATCCCATAGACAGAAGTCACCTGTGCAGTGTTTACGATGGAGGTAAGTAGGTTAATGTTGGATACGTGATAAATTGTGTTTTGACGGTAGTATTGACATTTGCAACTATTTTTAGTTTTGATTTTAGTGTCTTTTGTTGTTGCAAAACAGTATATTCTTGTACATTTGAAGAACAGGTCAAGTTTGTATGAGAAACTGATCATTTATTTTTTTATTGTTGTATTATTGTAAAACTTGACCAATCCGAACACTTTAAACGAGGTTAATTTTTGTAACATGTAACAATTTGACCGATAGAATAAGTGATGTATATTGTAGCACAGTACATGAACCATTGACAAGTGTTACTTGCAAGTCACTATTTCGCGCATTATAAACCCTTTTTTTTAATTTCATCTAATTGCTTAAGAAATATGTCAAAACTTTTTTAAATTCGAATAATCGTATCTAATTTCATCGTTTTTGACTTTTTACCCGACTGCGCCAGAGGGAGGATTATATTTTTCGAGTGTATGTATGTTTGTATGTATGTGGATTTCTTTGGCACGCTCTAGCTAGAGCCTAAACGGCTTGTCGCATTTGAGCTTGGGAGGTATCATTAGATTCGTCTTAGTCGTGAGAGTGACACCCAGTGACACTGGGTACATCAAAATTATTTTAAATAATTTACTTACTTGTTTTATGATGACTCAAACAGGCTGTTAAGAAAATACCAATTTTTTTTCTAAAGAAATAAAAGAAATTATAATTGGTTCAACGAAACGCTGGACGCCGGTTCGGCTAAACTATTCCTTAAATGGAGAGTCCATCAAGTGAAGACTGATTACCGTCTATGTATTTTTTTATTTCCTCACAGTAGTCGTGAAAAGTGCCACGTTATGTCTCGGCTGAAAGGACAATAGATAGGCTCGTATCTTCAAGAGCCCCGAATTTACTTGTCCATATATTACTCACTTTCCGTCCTCTACAACAATGTACGTATATGTTGTCCTTCATATGCCTTAAGTGCATTATAACCTTCCAAAAACTAAGCTTCAGCTTTTAGCTGTATTCGCAAGAGATAATGGAAAAACGAGACACGACACGGAAGTGGCGTGGTGTTTCATGTTCACAAGATCGTAAAAGAGGCATTTGCAACGCTTCGTGATCGTTATGATTTACCCATGTGTTACATTTGATGCTGGCAGGTCGTCTGGCGACACGGATGCAGCAAGCACGACCGCCGTGGAGACGACGCTGGAGCGGTTGCGAGGCACGCGTGGCGCCCTCGAAGAGCTGTGGTCCGACCGCGAGCGTCGGCTTGAACTCACACTGCAGCTCAGACACTTTGAACGGGACGCCTTAGAGGTTGGTTCATTAGTTTTACTGTGATCTTTGTTGTGTCAAAAACTAATTATGAACCACATCATATTAAAGAAGTTCAAATGTAAATCAGAACGACATATTTATATTATTAGGCATCAATAATCTCAGCATCACATCAAGTGCATTAAGAACTTTATTTATAAGACTGACTATGTGGGCTGCTTGCAGGTGTCATCCCGTCTGGAGCTTTGGGGCGACGAGTTGCAGCGCGCCGAGCCGCCACGTGATCCGCAGCAGGCCGAGCAAGCGCTCGCGGCGCACAACGAGAGCGTCGCCAGGATGCAGCACGCCACCTACCAGGTCTATACCTAATTCGTAGCCATGCTAATACCAGAAATCTTGCTCATTATGCCCCAAAAACACAATTGAGTGGATCTACTACTTCTCCCATCTGCGAGGGGACAAAAGATAACAGTTTGTTAGAAGAAAGGTTGTGTTGCCTAAAAGTACCGCAAAAGTACGTTAGGAAATTTTTTAACATTTAAAATTACGGTTTTAAGAGTGACCGAGGTGAACGTAAAGTAAAAAGCTAAACCACCCAATTAGCAATATTTGATACTGGCCCAAGTTATACGTAACTTCCAACTTAACATATTTCGTTTTTTTTCGACGTATTGTTTGAGACAAATTATTAGTAATACTTTCTTCATTATTAGAAATTGTGACATTTTTCGATGTATCTGACGAACACGGGTCTGCTGGTACTAACTTAAATGTTGATGTCGATGCACATGGTTGTTTCTCACCAATAGCAGACGACGTGGACGCACACGGCTCTGGTTCAAAGTCTGCAAATGATGTGCTCGGTTTTGGGTCACAAGACTTCATGATCGATTTTGCTATATCATCACCAAATTTTTTCTTGCTGTTTAAGGAGTCTTCAATATACCCTTCAGCAACATTACTGGACTTCCATCCTCCATGTCTTACATCAGTCATTTTATAAAGTTATTCAACATATATATATATATATTTTAATTCTGATAAAAATTCGCCAAGTCAAATCTAACCCACTTAAAGATCTCACATTTAAATAACAGCAATTGTTATAGGTATCCAATAAAGCAAAGAAATAGAGTTTAATACTTGTTCATAGTGTTATTTTGTTCCTATAAATACATATTTGGATTTTGCATAGAACTTGGCACTCATTTAGATCTCCATTCTTTTTGCGGCGAAGCATAATTTTTATATTGAACTTGGCCCTTCTTTTTTACATTTATGTTTTTGGTGGGATTAATTTATTACGAAATTCGTGAACTTTTTTTTTAAGCGGATGGCGGGTTTTTTACCCGCACCACAGATTATAAAAATGTTTCGTTCAGAAACGTTAAGGACAAATGCGCATACAGCCATGACGGAGTGTAAAAAAAAATATTATGGGAAAAATGCCGTACAAAAATATATGACCAAAATGTACTCGCTCTACCTGCACTTTTGAATTCTCACCAGCACTCAGTTGGACAGCTTACAAGTGACGACATAGTGCTGAATCTTATTATTTTATGCTCTTATATCGTCCTATATACGTCACCTGGTGGTTCATGTGACCCACATTTTTTGGACATGGGCCTGTAGTCTATAAGCTTCATTTCATAACACTTTATAAATAAAATAAAGTCGTTCGAAATTTAACCTTTATTTTTAACTTTAATTAGGTAAATTGACTAATTTCAAAAGAATTGGTATAAACTGATAGGATCAACAATAATATACCTTTTTTTATAAAAAAATAGTTAAGGCTGTATAATATTTATATCAGCCGATTATTAAAGATTTAGCATTGAATCGCTTCCTTTTAAATGTAGTAGCAAGCTAGCGTATATTTAATAACGTCAAATCCTGTAATTTTCTTCAGTTTACATTTTCGTATACTTTACTGTGAATATTTCCTCATACATCCATGGTCAACAGCTGACTTTCCCGTCGAAGTCCAATTTTAGTATTGTAGAATTGTGTGAATATCGCTGTTCTTTAGAATTGTGTTACATGACTGATTTACAGGTGGTACAGCAAGGACAGGAGCTCGCGGCTGGCATCGCGGAGGCGGCGGAGGTGATGGCGGGTGGCGCTGAGGGCTCGGAGGGCGCGCCGATGGACGCGCAGGCGCGTGTACAGCTGCTGCTGGAGTTCCTGCATGACCGCCAGCTCGACCTGGAGGAGCTCGCCGAGGAGCGCCGCGCGCGCTTCGAGCAATGCGTCCAGCTCGGTACTTTACGCTCACTACACCCCCAACACCATAGTTTTCCAAAGCGTTCTTTTTTAACCCCCGACGCAAAAAGAGGGGTGTTATAAGTTTAACGCCGATGTCTCTCTCTCTCTCTCTCTCCATCTCTCTCTGTCTGTCTGTGTGTGTGTCAATTTTCTCATTCAAAAGCCAGTTTCCTTGCGGTGGTTTTTAGCCATTTGGTAAAAATAAAATCGGCTTAGCAGTTTCTGCGTGGGGAGCTTTTGTAATTTTTGAATATATGTATATGTATATAGGTAGTTATTCCTTTGTCCCCTATATGGAACGAAACTATTATAGTTATTACAATTTTATTCATAAATCACTTTTTTTTCACAAAAAGAACAAACGAGTGTTATGTATTCACTTTGCCACGCAATGACTAAATTAAACATTTTGTAATTGCAATAGTAGTTGGCCTGTTTTTCTTGGTGTATGCCCACCAAACACACGATTTACTCTCGGCTCCTGTCAAGTGCTATATGGTTTAAATCCAAGCCGGTTTGAAGAAGTTCCTTCGGAACCCTTGTGGCATACACTGTATTCTTTAAATAATACAAGCGTATGGAAGTATTTTCTTTGCAAACTTATATGTATCACACAACTTCAAATGAGTTTGAAGCAGATACACCGTCATTGAAAATACTGTCTCTTTATACAATTTGCTTAATTAACCGTGGCTTAATGTACTATTTCTAGACACAGCTACAAATATTCGTAGTATTCACAACAAAAGAAGGCAATAAATCAATTCGTAAACAAACTGAATAACACTTCGCTAAATCTACCATACGTTTATTTTACACTAACTGATTTAGCGAATATAGTGCACTATTTCTCATGTTGCTTGTTGAATAAATCTAAAGGAAACAAATGTTTAGATTCCGTGAATGTAAAAATAGTGTAAATCCCGGAAGTACCTAAACATACAAGGAAAATCTTTTCATATAAATTTTATCACAGCGAACTGTTGTTTATTTTAGCACCCGAGTTGCATAATAGCGGTCTTATTGTTAAGTGCAGTCTGTATAGTTTCTATTGTGTGGTGTTGTATTGTGATTCAGGTCAGTTCCAAAAGGATGCCACGCAGGTGGTGAGCTGGATTCGAAACGGCGAAGCGATGCTGGCGGCGTCGTTCTCGATTCCGGGCACCCTCGCGGAGGCGGAGCAGCTGAAGCGCGAGCACGACCAGTTCCAGGTGGCCGTGGAGAAGACGCACGCGAGCGCCGTGCAGGTCAAATACCGCGCCGACGCGCTGCGCGCCGCCAACCACTACGACCCGCATACAATCAGGTAGCAAGCACAAAAATACAACTCATTTTTACGCAGTTTCGGCTTTTTGGGGGTGATAGATCCGTTTCGTAAGATGTCCAAATCATAGAAGACTCATTGTTCAGTCACGTGATCACAGAGCAAAAACAAAGAGGAGCTGGCCTAAGCAACTGTGCACTGTGATTTTCAACTAGGTCCTGACGTCATCATTGTGGGCGGGGCTTAGTTAGTATGTTGTCAGCGTTCGTCAGGTGCACATGTATCGAGACTCACATTATCGGTGTGTTTTCGCGGTTTTAGGAAGAAAAGGATAAAGTTTTGTGTTTTATCATGTCAAAGTTATTCAGACAGACGTTCTGATGCTATAAATGGTATCACATTTCATTTGTAAGTAATTTTATACGTAATTATTAAAATAGTTCTAGAAAATTTTCGGCTTTCAAGTATAAATTATACTTCTCGGCACTAGATGGCGTAACTTTTGTGAATTAAAAATATAAGTACGTAAAGTTCCGCATTAGTATATTGTAATAATCATACGTGGATACTGAAATCTAAAGTATACATTTAGTCTTAAATACTTTTTAGTCGCCAAAACAGAACTTTAGTAGTTTTATAAATATACTAGCTTTTGCCCGCGGCTTCGCACGCGTGAACCATGAGCATTTCAAAGAAGCTAGCAATTAAGCAAGCGAGCAACCAAACCTGCAAGCTTTCAAGCATACATGCAAGTATGCAAGCAGGCATGCAAGCAGGCATGCAAGCAGGCATGCAAGCAGGCATGCAAGCAGACATGCAAGCAGGCATGCAAGCAGGCAAGCAAGCATGCAAGCAAGCGTGCAAGCAAGCATGCATGCAAGTAAGCACCCATGCAAGCAAGCATGCAAGCATGCATGCAAGCAGGCATGCAAGCAGGCAAGCAAGCATGCAAAGCAAGCGTGCAAGCAAGCATGCATGCAAGTAAGCACCCATGCAAGCAAGCGTGCAAGCAAGCATGCATGCAAGTAAGCACCCATGCGAGCAAGCATGCAAGCATGCATGAAGGCAAGTATGCAATCAAGCATGCAAAGCAAGGACTCAAGCAAGCATGCAAGCAAGCCCCCCGCATTGCCCCGCTGCCTTAATTTTTCTGAAACTGTAAATATTGCAGGATTTTTATAAAAAAAACCTAACCTAACCTATAGAGCTGTCCTAAAATACATCCTAAATAGCTTTTGCCCGCGACTTCGTACGCGCTAAGATGTAAAATGAAAAAATAAGTTTTTTCCGTTCCCGTGGAAATTTTGGGGAGTGCTTTCGGAGTACACTTAAAGCCTTTAAAGAAATACACGTTATAAATGTTAAGTCTCTTTCTTCCGCTGTTTCGTCTGGAAACGTAAAATCCGGTTTTTTCCCGTCCCTGTGGGCGTTTCGAAAAATCCTTTCTTAGTGTTCCACTACACTCCCAAATAAACCTACGTGACAAATTTCAACTTTTCCCCGCTTTTCGTTTTTCCCGTTTCCGTAAGAATTTCGCCAAATAAAGCATTTCCCGAAATTCTTACGGGAACGAAGAAGAAGAATTTTGGGAAATTATCTCATAATGCTCCCCTACACTCCCTAAGGAACCCACTTGCCAAATTTCAGCTTTCTACGACCAGTAAAACGTAAAATCCTGTTTTTTCCCCGTTCCCGTGGGAAAATTGGAAAGTACTCTCTTAATGCTCCTCTACACTCCCGAAGCAACCTACATGCCGAATTTCAGCTTTCTGCAACCAGAAAACGAAAAGTCCCGTTTTTCCCGTTCCCGTGGGAATTTCGGGAAATCCTTTTGTAGCGCTCCCCTACACTCCCCAAAGGAAATTGAAGGCCAAATTTCAATTTTATACGACCAGTAAAACGAAATAGAACTGAATACATGAATCCTGTTTTTATCCCGTGGGAATTTCCAAAAAGCATTAAAACATTATTTTACTATTATAATCACCTACTTCTATGCCAAATTTGAAGAGTCTAGTAATTATAGTTCATAGGATTTCGTTAAACTGTATATATAAATCCTATTTTTTTCCTTATCCCGTGGGAATTTCCAAAAATCCTGAAATTAGTTTCTTCGTTTTGTAATCACCTACTTTTGTATCAAATTTGAAGAGTCTACTTATTATAGTTACTGAGATAGCGTCACTCGGAATCGAATATATAATTCCCGTTTTTTCCTTATCCCGTGGGAATTTCCAAAAATCCTTTCTTAGCGGATGCCTACGTCATAAGATCTACCTGCATGCCAAATTTCAGCCCGATCCGTCCAGTGGTTTGGGCTGTGCGTTGATAGATCACTATGTCAGTCAGTCAGTCAGTCAGTCAGTCAGTCACCTTTGAATTATATATATATAGATTGTGAACAGGCCGCCATCTATCGCCAATTAGAACAACTATTTTCATCGTACCAAATATCCAGAGCCGTAATTAGAATCAAATAATTTTACCGAATAACGCACGGCTATAGTCAGTAATGAAATAACAATACATTTTAATAGCAAATATTTTGAAGTAACAAAGTTCTGATGAATAGAAAAATTGTTTTTGTTAAATACTTAACGCTTTTTGTTTTTACTGTAGTCGGATTATTTTTGAAGGTAGTTGTTTGTGTACAATAAAAATCATATAATAATAGGTTAGTTTGGGAAAATATATGAATGTAGGTACATTATGCTTATTTATACGGTTTCGCATCAGTACGACGTTGGTTTGCCTGTGTAACAGTTGTGTTCATTAAACTTTGATAATGATCCCGTAGAGGGATCGAAACGCGTCAGTGTTTGTGTGGTGTAAGGGATAATTAGGTTTGTGGGATTTATGTGTTTTATTGGCAGCAGTGGAGGGAGGAATTGCATGAAAAACATATATATATTTCACACAGACTTAGTTATCTTGCACGTGAGTGGCGGAGTAGCAAGGTAAATTTTTTGTTCGTTGAATTTGTAAATAAAATTATGTTCGTTATAATAATTTGTCTATTATTTTACATAAGCAAATCAGTAAAAATGGTTATCCTTATTTTATTCATTTATTACACAAACTTTTTGAAGCTCAAAGTTCTGAGTACGTCCCATTACTTTTACACTTATTGACATCTAGTGTGATATAGCTGAACTGTCAATGTATCGATGTTAACTTGCTAGGCGAGTGGTTTCGCTACTAACCGACGGATGGAAAATTGAAAAGTGGGCGGAGTTCCACAACCCCTCACCCCGCAAAATGTCACGCGATGTTTCATAGGGAAATCTTATTACCACGCCTCCTCTTTGTTTTTGCTCTGTGCACGTGATAGCATCATTTGTGCCGAAAAACCTTCACCAAAATATTTCGAAGTTTGTTTTCATTATAGAAAATTTTTATCCGTTATCGTCCATTAAACATTATTTAATTTTTAGAGAGATATCTGAAGAAGTGACAGAACGCTGGCAGCGTTTAGTGACGTGCGCGGAGGAACGCCATAAGCTTGTCACGGCGTCGCTCAACTTCTACAAAACCGCTGAGCAAGTCTGTTCTGTACTCGACTCGTTGGAACGAGAATACCGTCGAGACGAAGACTGGTGCGGATCGGCTGCTGCCCCTTCCACAGATGAGCTGACCCAATTGCAGACTATTGACAAAGCTGCTCAAGTTAGTGTCATTAATCAGTTTTCAGCTACTTCCACTGCATGGTCACTCAAATGTCGACATGAGTACTACTAAGCTTGTAAACTTTTTCATTGTAGGTGGCTGCTCTCATTGTCAAGCACGGTGAACAAAAAGAAGCATTCCTCAAAGCTTGTACACTAGCGCGCCGCACTGCGGAAACGTTTCTGAAGTACGCGGCGCGTTCGGCGCAAGTGCATGGCCAGACTGCCGCTGCCAGCAAGGCGCATCACGAACAGACTCGAGCCATTCTTGATACGCTTCTCTCACAGGAGAATAAGGTGTGTACCAGCATCGGATTTAAATTTTCATATCTTAAAATTTGAATTTGATGGTGTCTTAACGCGAAAAAATATGCAGTAAAATACGAAATCACATCGATGTATTAAGTCTTCAGAATTTGATAATTGTACTATATTAACAGTGGACAAAGTGGCCCTTACATTTTTATAAACAATGCCAGCCAAATCAAAATCAATATGAAACCGTAGTAACGGATATTGGTTCAATTTCAGTTAGTAAATAAAGTAGGTACATTGTTTGTTTGTTTACACTTGAAAAGAAATTCCAACGATGTGATATGAAAATATTTATATAGCTGAATGTGTAGGCGTTTAGCAAGGTTTGTTACTTAGTAGTAGTTGGTAAGCGGTACTACTCGCGCTCTATTGTCAGTGTCAGTGTCATCGGAGTAGATAGAAACAATAAGGCTTTTGTTGATCGGCTGGCGATGGTATCTGCGGGGGCCGTTACAGTGCCCGCACATTGAACATGCGACTCGCCATCGACCGACCATGCCTCGCGCACGTCCTGAGACTGTGTGCGAGGATGCTCAGGACTTTAGTCATGTGGTTTATTCAACCGGTACATAGATATTTATTACTATTCGATTCTTTTAGTGTCTTAATATGTTGAAGACTTGCATCTTCACTCCAAATGACATTCAATAGTTCTTAATTATTTTCAATTAAAAACGATTTTCCTGTCTGTGTAAGTGTCAATAGGCAACTTAGTCAGAGTGCGACAGTCAATTACACTTGTTTAAGATGAAAAGTAAGTTTAAAAAAATAATCACTGACACGAAGAATATTTTTTAAACTATGTTACAGGTACTAGAACATTGGACAGTTCGCAAGAAGCGCTTGGAGCAATGTCAGCAATTCGCTCTGTTCGAGCGGTCGGCGCGCGCGGCCGTGGAGTGGATCCGCGAGACGCAGGAGCGGTGCGGTGCGGCGGCGGCGGCGGCGGCGGGCGGCGTGGCGCGCGAGAGCCGCGAGCGCGTGCGCCTGCTGGCGCAGCTCGCGGACGGGCTCGTCGAGAAGGGCCATCCGCACGCCGTGCAGATCAAGGAGTGGGTCGCTGCCGTCGATGCCAGGTTACTCTCATCTTACTCTATCACAATGCACGATGTACTAATTGAGTCAACTAATGATAAGCATCTAGTTTATTGCTTTGAACAAGATCAGTTCCGATTAAATATTGATTATTTTTGTGTTAGAAATGTAGCCGATTGTTACAGATACGCGGAATTCAGCGGTTCCATGGAAGGCGGTGAGAGTGAAGCTGAAAGCGACTCCGGCGTGGCGCCCTCGCTGGCGTCCTCGCAGTCGGCGGAGAGCGAGGCGCGCACCGCGCCGCCGCCCGCCGCCGCTGACGACAAGCGCCGCAGTGCGCGCCGAAAAGAGTAACTACCTTTAAATTTTACTTTTATAAATCTAAAAAATGTGCCACCGCTGTATATATTTATATGTTTCTGTACAGTATATAAATATTATTTCCAATCTTTCGACAGTGTTTTAGGGTTCCGTACCTTTAAAGGAAAAATGAACCTTTATAAAATCACTTCGTTGTCCGTCAGTCTATCTGTTCGTCAAGACTGTTTTTCTAAGAAACGCGTAGAAATATAAAATTGAAATTGATACCAAATACTGAGGACTGCGGTCCATTGGGGCTGTGAAAAAAAATTAACCCTCTGAGTCAAAGATACAGTGATTACAAACGGTGTTCCCATACAAATTGCCGAGCTCGAAAAACCTATGGGGTACTTCCGGTTGTCCTAGAAATTTGAAATTTGGTATGAAGGTAGCTCTTATAGCACAACTAATGAAATAAATCATAAAATCTGACTGTCTATGTAAGTAACCAATATAAAATAACCTCACTGCCTAAATTTTACTTAGAGGCAGGGCTCTGCTAACACTGGATTTTATAATAACTTGACGAATTTGTACGGAACCCTTGGAACTTGACCGGTTTTTTTGACTATATGCAGATAAGTGTATCTCAACAAAAGTTAAATGTAATTGGTATAGCTGCATCTACACGGATATTTTATGCCCGTTCATAGGACGTGCAATTGCGATCAACAAGACTACTGATTCTTATATGAGAAATAATGGTAATTTTTAATAATATTCCCCATGTATGGTTTAGTAACACCAACAATTTACAGACGGCGCCGCTTGGCCGTTGCTTCTTTTAGCTTCCGAGACTGCTGTACTATCAACGTCAGTGACAAATGTCATTGTGTATAGTTTGTTTCTTTTAAGATGACGAAAATGCAATTAACGCGGGATTTTACAACTTCTTTTGTTGCTGAATATGAAAGGAAAAAATAACAAAGAGACGTAATAAAACTGACCGAAGTATGGCACGTGTACTGGAGTAGCTCAACCCTTCTTGATCTTTGAAATTAAAGATTTTAAATTTTATTTAAAATATGATTATTAATACTTACATATAGCCCGGTTGTAAAAAAGAGACTATTTTTGCAAATACCTATAACACATGTACTAAAAGAGCGAAATCCAGTTAGACACTAACAAAATATTGCACTTAAGCCTAGAAAGTATCCCCTCCTATTGATTATTGTTTATCACCCAAACTGGACCATTTTAAGTATAATAGGTGTATTGTTTTCCAAATACAACTACAGTGCGGCTAACACTCGGGTAAAAATTTCTTATACCTACTATTAAAAAAAATTACAAAGTGATATTGACACAGTATATAATTATTATTTTAGAAACGCACGTCGTCTAGTTTAACACCGACCAACAACATCAAAACTATCAAGATTGTTTGTTCACGGTATACTTTGGACCTAACGCTAATGGTTTTACAACCCCACTTGAAGTTAACAATTGAACAATAGACGTCGGTTTTAAGTACTTTTCGTCATCTTAAATGAAACAAACCATACCACAGATTCAAGCAGACATTTTTTTATAAATTATTATGTTATGGACGTACGTACTGCTTATCATCCGACATGGGGCCGCCGAGAGACTGAGTAAAATGTTTTTATTTTTATAAAATATATGACTCGACGGAAAATCTGTAACTAAGGATGGTTATTCCTATCAATAGAATAATCACTAAGCACTTTTAAAACAATCCCAATCCAAAACAATTCCATTCCCAATTTCATGAATGCATGGTTCTGGCGTTAAACTTATTATGTATTATTAATTAACTATATTATTATATACTTTATTACAATTTTATTGTTAACTTTGACACAGGTTTATCATGGCAGAGCTTCTCCAAACCGAACGCGCTTACGTCAAAGACCTCGAGACCTGTATCACATGCTATCTTCGAGAGATGCGCACCGACCCGTCCGCGGTGCCGCAGGCTTTACAGGGAAAGGTATTACAGATACTTTGCGCTACATTAATCATAACGCCAAAACACTCTATGTCAATCTTTAATAGTACATTACTGCAGAGGACGGGAAAGAAGGGCTTGCAGGCTGAGTATGTATAGAGTATGGATAGGAATACGAAGCTGGCAAGCCTTGATGGCCAAGTAGGCCTAGACAGCCGAGCATAGGGTGGCCGGATAGGTATACGAGGCTGGCAAGTTCTTTCACGCCGAGACTTGTATAGTGCTTTTCTCAAATATGCTCAAACTCCTAGAAATCATTTTTTTTTATTCGTTAGACAGCCAAAATTGTACTAGACTTAAATTATAACTAGGTACCATCACACAGTCAAGGAAACCGAGTCACGTACCAGGGTGGAACCTTTGTGCTACTAATGTCATGATGACATCCCATACATCTACCAAACAAATCATAGCGCAATTGGTTACGAAAAGGTTCCACCCTGGTATGTGATTCAGTTTCCTCGACTGCATATAATAAGTGTTTATGTCTTTCTAATATGGATTTTTAAAACTTCAAAATAATCCCAAATAAATCATGAGATAATTAATATAAGGGACTGCTAAAATAAAAAAATCCAGATCACGTTTCTGAACGAAACGTCAAATGACAAGTGATAACTGACTTATATCAATTTTCCTACCAAAACTTTTTACTTAAGTCCTATTTTATTTTTGGTCACAAAGTAGACGTGTTCGAGATGACGCTCTTAAGACCATTATACACGAACTTTAGCCTATTTAATTCTTTATTATGTAAATTGAATTGTAATTTGTCGTAAAACACGTCGTCAATATTATATATTTACATATAAAATATTCATAGTCCTGTGAATTTATTCACTAACTAATAAATGAACCACAGAAATTCAGATTCTTAATTTCAGGTCGTGTATTGTATAGTGGCCTTTATCGTGGATATTTTAGCCTGACACATCGTATCGTTAAAAAAATTGATGTTTTGTATTGAAACAAAAGACTGTCGTATTGCAGGCCTAGGCCTGCAACGTTGTATTTTGAAGCCTATTTTAAGGAACACAACATAAACATTACATAGCATGTTTGAGAAAAGTTATTTACAGGGTTACATAACCATGGTTGATCGATTGCTTATACAGACAGACCGGACATCTGCAATGTAACGCAACTCGCACGATATTTGTCATTAAATTCGATTTTAATTAAGTTTATAGAATTTTGAGAGTGCACCAGTCCACATGAGTTTCTAATTTTCAGGATGAACTAATATTCGGTAACATAGAAGAGATCCACCGTTTCCACGAGCGCGTGTTCTTGCGAGAGTTGGACAAGTACGAAACGATGCCGGAGGACGTAGGCCATTGCTTCGTGACCTGGGCGCGCGAGTTCGACATGTACGTGTCTTACTGCCGGAACAAGCCGGACAGCAACGCTGCCGTCGTGCAGCATGCCGGCGACTACTTCGAGAGGTGAGTTGAAACACATTTATCAAGCTTTTATATCACTTACAACATATTGTTTTAGTTACCGTAGGTCAAATTTGCAAGTCGAATTCCACCCTCTTCTAAATTTGATATGCATATTATTTAAATTATATGACTATGCTACCTTTAGTACAGTCAACAAAACCTACAGTTTGCTAAAAACCTTGTTTTAAAAAAAACAATCCAACCAAAAACTCTTGGCTATTATAAGGAAAATTAACAAGACTAGACCAAACTTGCAAGCCATACTTGTAGCTAGCTACACACACCGTACTGTAAAGCACACCGGACACTACATTTTGTATTGGTGCAACTTTAACGTGTGTCCTTTACGTAAATGTCCGAAAGCAATAAATGCGTCACGTATACAAAAATGTATGCCTGGTATGGGGCCGGACTAAGAGAGAGGCAGAATACATCGCAATGTTAATCTTTCAATAATAGGTTTAATAGCTAAAGCTGCAGTGCCAACAGACAAGACGCATGCAACCGTAAAAGGTTCACGCCGCAAGCATTTCTAGCCTAACGCGTAATGAATCAGAAATAACCTTGCATCGAGCGTGCGTGCTTGCAAGCGTCTTTTCTAGAGGCTCAGGTGACGTGCAATGCAAATGTATTCGTTTTCGAACTGCTGATTATTTCGGTAAACGCCACGCATTACTGCTGTGTCTGACTGTTAACTCTCTACATTTAATGCAGTCCGATTTCATTAGTTTATCTAAGTAATCCTTTTTGCATCTTTATTTGATAGAACATTACTACAGAGGCCTGGAAATAGCGGTTCGTAGATGAGTATATAGTTTGGCGGACGAGGCGCAGTTGAGTCCGTCAATAAATATGAAAATATGAATTGTCGTTCCCACCGAGGCATGTATAGTGCTTTTCTCCATTAAAGCGAAGAAATAAAATAAACCATGCTGGTCTGGGAGCAAAGAAAAAACATAGAATATACCAGTTGCTTCTCTACCCGCGCAGATGGTAAAAGCCCATCGAGGGAATGGGCGAAAATCATAGGAATCATGTTATAGGCGATGAGGCTAGCAACCCATCACTATTTTGATTTCATTTGTCACCTATACGCCCACAATCTTGCTAAATGTGGCCTGTAGGTATCTATTACCTTAGGCTCTGTCTACCCCGTAAGGGATAAAGACGTGATTTGTGTATGTATGTATGTAATAAAATAAAATGTTATTTTAATATTCCACTGTCTTGAAATTGAACACAATCGACGCAAATGTAATGAATGTCCCATTTTTCTTCTGATAATGATTTCATTCGAAAGTAAATGTAATTCCGTTTACTATAAAATTTTAATATATCAACTTAAAGTGCAAATTTTAATGTTACAAAGCTAATTAATATTACATTGGAATCTTAAATCAGACAAATTTAATGTTATGAGGGTTTGAAAATGCGGCGAAACGGTTCGAGAAAAGGTAGGTAGTGCCCCGCCTTTTTTTACGTCTTGGCGGGGGCACTACCATGCCAACATATTACTTTTTACCCTCAGATTCAGACCTTAAGGTAAAAAAAAAACTATTTAAGTCACTTTTAAACACGCTGGTTCCATTATGTATGATTGTACGAGCATTTGGCTGTTTGCGGTGATTGTTTATAGTCAAAACTTATTTTCCAATAATGGAATTTCATACACTTTCCTGGCCGTTGCAACTGTACGGTAATGATTTTAACCTTTAAATGTGCGTTATCCTGTAACAAGGAACTTTGCGTTCTAGTTTTGCTACAGTAAGGCATACATTTCCGAGCATAGTGGAGAAAAAGCTGTAATTAATAGTTACAGATAAATAGTTACTTATTATACAGTCAGCGTGTACCGGTAATGTGACCTTACTTTTAAATATTTTGTATTGTATTTTACGTTGTATATTTTTTTGATCAGGGTGCAACGCAAGAAGAAATTGGAGCATCCATTAGCGGCGTATTTGATAAAACCAGTTCAAAGGATAACCAAATATCAATTGCTGCTAAAAGACCTTCAAGCCTGTTGCGCCGAAGGACAAGGTGAAATAAAGGTATAACAATACATATTCATGGCACTTCGATATTTTTTTCAGATATTTAAACGACGCAATAATTTAATATTTAGCATCATGCCGTTTTAATTATATCCAATTCAGAGCATAGTAATTTATGCAACGCATAGTAATTTACGCAACTTATACAATAACATTATCTTTACTGGTATGCATCTGACAAACTGTTAATGGTTGGTAGATTTTTTCGCGTTTCCAGATGTAGGACAGTCTTGAATTTTGGTATGTGAGGTAAGGTAAATTTGATTACAATGCTATACCTTCTACGGTTTAGCTCCTAGATCCTTGTGACAAACTGAAAAACAGATGGAGTCACGAAGGAGTGCAATAGGACTTTGAGTATGAAACTGTAGAAACACACCATAAGAGTAACGCACAGGCGAAGCCATTTTTTAAAGTGATCTGTTCTTTCTAACCTGGTAATGATCAATAGGTGACCTAAAGTTCGCAAAATATTTGCTTTATCAAATGGTTACAAAAGCGTGTTTAATAAACAACTCTTTACGAAACTATCCATCAAATTTTTCGTTTGTTATCAAGTTTTTTAAACAACTCTCTTATGCAAATCCGTAGTCACACTTTCGTTAGTTGTTTAGTTATTCGTTAGTTATTTAGTTATCCGTAGTAACACTTCAGTATATTATCTCAACTATACGGGTCTTAATAGTGTAAACTTTTTATTAATTTCCTCAACGTTTTGGATACACTACGTTGTCCATGTCTCGAAGGAACTGAGAAAAAAAATCTAAAACCCCCAAAGACCCGTATAGTTGAGATAGTAAAATAAGTGCAAATCGTGAAAGTTTAAATCAGTTAATGTATCACTTTATTGGGTACATGTTATCCGTAGCACAATGTCATGAAATACTAAGTAGGTTGTTATCAGTACAGACGCTCACCGATTTCATTCCGCGATAAGATAAAGATTCCTTCGGTTTAATCATCTGGTTTGACAGCTACTTCGGATTTTCTTTCAAAATTTGTTACGTAAACACGCAATAAAAGTTAACAGCAAAAATTCGAATCCGTGCTTTATAATACAAGGAAGGTAAGTACATACAAACATTTTTATTTTTCCGCATCTTTATCTTTACTGTTGAATTAGGTAACGTAGTAAGATCTAATAGGTTAAGTGTTAAGTTGAAAACAAGGGCAATAAATATGTTAGCATTGATTGCTTTTGACTTTTTTTACATATTCATAACACAAGAATCATTAGTTAATGATTTGATAGAATTGAGTACATTGATGACTGCGTCAGAAAAACAAACAATGTAGTGTTGGAAATTGTTATTTTGAGATACATGCGGGATGAGATACATACAGAGATGAGCTACGGAACCAGCCACATAAATCGAAAAGAAATCGTATGTGGTGATTCACGTAAAATACTTTAAGATTTATTTATGTTAAGAAACAATAAAAATACGGCTAATTGGCATTGTTCACTTTTTTTAGTATGCTCCAATTCGAAAACCATTTGGAGGAAAAGACCCAATTATACGATTTATCTTGTTCGATTTCAAAAATACTTTACGATTGCAGATATTTTTGTAAAAGTATTTTTGACCTTTGTTTAACCTAACGACCTGGTTTTATGGCAGAATTGGGCATTAAATGTTTGTCACAAAAAGGAAAAACAAAAGTTAAGCTACGGTAACTGTCAGGCTGTCACTGTCACATCTACATCATAACATTACATCTCTACTTAATCTACAAACAAGAGAAATAAAAGCAAATTCAAAGTATAAAACTGTGAAATACACAATGGATATTTATAAAAAAGGTTTTGTGCCGGGGTGCAACAATGACTCGAATAATAGCTCCCACGAAATCGAAGAGAAGAAGTAGAGAAAAAAGAAGATTTGCGAAAGGAATGGTGTACACAAGCTAATATGGAATATTTCAAAATTTACACGATGTATTGTTGCGAAGACCACTTTAATGTAAGTAGGAGTCGGGAAAGATGTACAGGGACCAAACGCTTTATTCTGCGGTCAAACGAGAAAATCAAAAACAGCACGGAAAACAATAACAAAACCAACGGACGGAACGATTCGAACACATAAAAGTTGACTGACGTTGACTTGACACACACATTCACAGATTTATGACGTTGACGTATAGACAAAACCGTTTTTTTTAAATTGCTGAACGAATGCGATTGGGATTGTGCCAAAGTTATCAAATTATCAGACAGCGAATAAATATTTATCACTACGTAGTATAAAATAAAGTCGCTTTTTCTGTCCTAATGTCCCGATGTATGCTTATATCTTCAAAATTACACAACGGATTTTCAGGCGGTTTTTTTAATAGATAGAGTGATTCAAGAGGAAGGTTTATATGTATAATACATGCATAACATACCGTGCGAAGCCGGGGCGGGTCGCTAGTTATTAATAAACAAAGCTACGTAAAAGCATATTATTCAAATTAGTTGCTTGAAATAGTCCATTTTATCTAATAAAGGTGTTAAGGCTAGGTAGTCCAACAGAGGCCGCGTTTTAGAGTTTTTAAAAACCATCTCAGACGTAGAAAATAGGGTTTAAAAATCTGAAAAAAATATATGTATTACTTAAGGATATAGTATAGACAAAGTCGTATTCAGTTACACGATCTGATGAACTTGACTCGATAGAAAAAAAACCAAAGTTACCTCTTTTCGTAAAGCATTTTCAATATTATGACTAAACTATTGACATTTTTAATTAAAATTTTGTACTAAACTAAAGCCATTACATATTTGTAGACAAAATCGCAGAGTTTGAACAGATAAAATGATTATCTTAATTACTATGTCCAAATACCTACAAAATGTGCGAGCGCGGAGCCTCGGCAAGCCCGATCAGTCGCGCGCTGGCGCTTGCGGACGACGGACCTGTGTCAGTTTTATCCGCGACAGTTTCGTGCACCAAAGACGCAGTTTTTGACGAATTTATATAATTGTTGAAAGTTATTTATGATGGGCAATAAACAACGCAAACGAAAAAAGTCGTGCAAAGCTATAAAAATAACAAATAAAAAGAATGCACTCCAAAGATAAGTGACGAAGTAAGTAAATATTAATATAATATTGTCGACAACATATCGAAATTGAATAAGTTAAATTATATTTCATTTTATCTCCATTTCTGATTGGTAGATAATTTATAAAAATATTATGCTTAAAATTACGGCCATAGTGCCATAGTATAAAAATATCAGTATAAAAACTGAAGATCGCTACGATTTTTGACAATGCATATTTTGTCTATATCGGTACCTCTGCCTGCCGTTTAAAAAAGGTAAAGTAACTAAGTAAGTAAATACAATTACTCCTTTACTTTTTAGTGTAGGCCGCTGGGGCAACCTCAAGAAACAGACAAGGACATTGCCGCTGTAATAAACAACCCAAATATACCGGGTAGGTATATTTAACAAGCTTTGCGGGTGGTAGGGCCTTGTGCAAGGTCCGTCCGGATCGCTACCACCATCTTACTCGCTAATCCTGCCGCTAAGTAGCAGTGCTTGCTCTGCTGTATTCCGGTGTGGAGAGTAAGGCAGCCAGGGAAATTACGGGCACAAGAGGCATTTCATCTTAGTCCTCTAGGTTGGCAACGCATCTGCAATCCCTCCGGGGTTGCGGGTGTCTATGGGCAGTGGTGATCACTTACCATCAGGTGACCCACTTGCTCGTTTGCCTTCCTATTCATATAAAAAAAAAGATGAAGACTGAAACGATTTATAGGGTGCTTTGGGGTAATTGCGAAATTGGGTATATTCCGAAAGTTTATAATAATAAATACCAAACGCCGCGATATTCTCTTACTGGCTACATTGCTTTAGACACCATTGTTATCGGCTTCGATGCTCCAATCGCCGTTCGTCGCTGCTAGCGTGAGTGTGTGAGCAACGTGTCATCTCGACAGACAAGTGGTTTTCGCGCCTTTTTGGGTGATTCGCAATAACCCCAACACCTTAGTTATTAAAATAATAGTTTTTTAGCATTATAGATTATTGTTTTTTACTATTGACTGCAGGGAACACGAAGTCCGAGTGATTTTTTTATTTAGTTTCGGAAATACCCCTCTGGGGTTATTACGATATACATATAACCCAACCTAATATTTTCATAGAAATGGCCAGTGGTTCTCAAACTAGGTATTTAAGATAAAGAATTTGAAGAATGAAGAATAAATTTAGTATATAATATTGTACCAAATTAATCACCAGCGGCTTCTTTTTCAGGGTCATTATGCCTCGAATGTATGTCAGCATTAGAATAAAAATATATACACGTCTCAAGATTTGGCTACGGCCGTGGTTCTATTACGTTTAAGTTTTTTGTAAAACAATAAAGTTATTTCTCAGTTAAATGAGTTTTTTTATTACTTAAAATAATACGTATCTGTAAGAAATGTTGAGAACCACTTCCTTTTACCGGGGTAAATCCGAAGTAATCTATTCGAAATGACCGTAAAAGCGAAACTTTTAACAAAGTTACAAATATTATAAGTAAGGGGCAATTACAAAAATGAAAAATAAGTATAAACTATCAGTTTATAAGTAGTAAGGTCTACTTTTCAATTATTTCGGAATTACCCGGCCATATTTCGTATTTCCCCCAAATGTCCAAAAACGGGAGACATGACAATAAATATGCATAAAAAGGAAACAATAGCGTATTTTTGTGTGTTATGTCTACTAACCATAAGTCTATTCACCAATTTTCAAGTGTTATGAAAATAAAGGCAGAAAATTTAAAAATAGAGTGGTTTTTTCAATGAAATGATGTCATATACTCAACTCGTCAAAATTTCTATCGTAATTACCCCAATGCGCCTTACTCGATTTGTTTAAGAGATCATGCTAATTTTTATCTATTTGTGTTATGTTTATACAGGGTGTAGATGACGAAGACTAAAACCCTAGATCTAGTTTTGCGTGCAGCTTATGTTGGTACTCTAAGTTTGTTATTCGAATTATTGTTACCCGTACGTGTGTGCTTTAGTTTCACCGTAATGAACTGGATAACCCTAGAGGGGTATTTCCAAAACTAAATAAAAACATCACTCGGACTTCGTGTTCCCTGCAATCATTAGTAAAAAACGACAATCTATAATACTAAAAAACAATTATTTTAGTAACTTACCTGGGTTCCGAGAAAAGAGTGTTGGGGTTATTGCGAATCACCCAAAAAGGCGCGAAAACCACTTGTCTGTCGAGATGACACGTTGCTCACACACTCACGCTAGCAGCGACGAACGGCGATTGGAGCATCGAAGCCGATAACAATGGTGTCTAAAGCAATGTAGCCAGTAAGAGAATATCGCGGCGTTTGGTATTTATTATAAACTTTCGGAATATACCCAATTTCGCAATTACCCCAAAGCACCCTAGGTATGTATTGAGACACATGTTTCTTTAGTTCAATATTGGTTGTTTCATAGATAAATAATAATGTACCTACCAATTATTTCAGGCATTTGAGGCCCACAAAATATCTAATTAAATAAGGATTTTTCAGGGTTTTTGTAATTCTGCGGTTTTAATTATAATGCATTCTACTGTAAGTTTGACTATTAATTATTCTTTTATTACCTATTTATTCAAATTCATATTAATTAGGTAGTTACTAAAAATTTATCATAATAAATGCGTTACTAAAGTCAAAATAAAGTTTTATTTCTTTACTGTGACGCTGCCGGGTCATGAGAGTTCACAGCCGCTGAGCCCGCGCGATGTATTTGACGCGCGGTCTTGACAGCGCCAAATGCCTACTTTCGCAGGAATACCCGGCCTTAAAAGCACAGCTTAAAAAAAATGAACAATGCCAAATGTATTGTAAAAAAAGTAAGAGTTATACATTACATCATCCACATAATGTAAAACGTAAACGATCCATTGAAATTACATAAAAGCTATGTATTTGGTATTTCAGAGCCCTTTTTAAGTATTTTTTATAATTTCAATTGATCGTTCACATTTTACATTATATGGATGCTGTAATGTGTCGATTGTTCAACGTTAGGGTGATTCGACAAGTTCTTTACACAACATTAGTCCTCTTTAACCGACTTCAAAAAAAGGAGGAGGTTCTCAATTCGTCTGTATTTTTTTTTCATGTTTGTTACCTCGTAACTTTCGACTGGGCGAAGCGATTTTAATGATTCTTTTTTTTATTTGAAAGCTGGTGCTTCCCGTGTGGTCCCATTTCAATTTGGTCCAGTTCTGACAATGGCACCCATGAGAAAACCATATAGGTCTAAAATTTGCATTAAGTATGTTTGCGAAGAATCGTCCGTTTCATTTAAACGGCGCTGTCTCATATGAGCAGCACGTTTAGTAGATCTACCCATATTAAGAAAAAAAAATAGTGTACTTCAGATTCACTAAAAATCAAAAAATAAACAAAAATTTTAACAAAAAAAACCGACTTCACAAAAAGAAACTATTCCAAAACAAACTAATAAGCACTAAAAAGAAAAAAATAATTGCATATTCTTCTACAACTTAATAATCAACTTACCTTTTCTACTTATCAATATGTAGGTACGATCTATCTAATGTTGGTACAATTATTGTTATTTTTGGAGTGGGTGTAAGCAAAGGAAACACTACAATATACCTAGCAATAATAATACGAGAATACTTTAATAAATATTTTTTTACAAATTAACTTTTATACACAAGCACTTCTCTTCTACATCTACATCTACGTTGGCTGACACCGACTCCCGCAATAACAATAATTGTAACAACATTAGATAGCTCGTACCTACATACTGATAAGTAGAAATAGGTATGGAACAAAATATTGTATTATTTAATAGGCGAGCCAACCAGTTGTCATTTTACTCTATTTACATTTTAATTTATAAACCAGGCCCTGGGAATATGTTCCATCATTACATAGGCTCCAAAAAATGTACATAAACGGCGCGGATATTACATAAAAACTGCGTTTTATTTTCAAGTCTTCCTTAAATAAAATCTTATGCTATTGATAATGCAATTTTGACTAATGTTTGACCGCTAACGAGGTTTTGTGTAATGTCGTTACACTCATTACTGACTATCTCGCGTGAGGTATTTATTTTTGTTTCTACCTAAATATTTTTAGAGACTGGACATTGAATTTGAGATTAAATAAGTGGTCTGCTGTTGGAACTCACTAACAACACAGACAATTTGTGTAACGTTTTCCTTCTGAGTCATTGGCAACATGCTCGTTCGTTGTACAGTTGCTCAGGACTCTGGATGAGTAATGGTTTATTCCATACGTGTAGACAGTAATTGTTAATTGATCACAAATTATAATGTAATGGTTCTAAAAAGTGTAGAAGAGTTAATTGTAATGATGTTAAAACATCTTATTCATCTACGTGGTGTTCGTATTGGGCCTCTGCCGTTGCACGACAAAGATAATGTACGTATAGATTTTATTAGTTCAATGAATTACACCATTTTGTGAGACGGGAGTTCGTGTGTACAGTTTTAAAGTCTTTGATGTCTTGCAGGGATTTCTGTGTATACAATTTGAAATTTTAATAAGCAATGGACAAAAACAAATTTGGGTGTTTAATTGATTTAACTCTGCTATTTCTGTTATTATTTTTAATACTGCGTAAAAGTTATCCGATATTACTTTTTTATTAATTTCACTTCGTACATTTCTTCTATTTATTGTTGCTTCAAATGTTGTAAGTGCATTTTGATATTTTCACTTTGACTTGAAATTTGATGCATGTATAATGACTCTGACATGGGCTCTGATGACAATACAGTAATCAACTTGTGTCTGCAAAAATGTCGTGTTAGACATGAAATTGTTATCAATTATGTTTTTTTTTTATTTCTTACGTTATTACGTCATTACATTAGGTCTATTTATGCGCCTATATGGCTGTATGCAAATACTCGTCATTCCTCATACTCATTATTTTTCTGTTTATTACGTACGATCAGAATGTTATTTTCCTGTTTGCTTTAGTGTTTGTCTTTGAATCTAATTACAAATCAGATCCTTGAAGAGCCCTGATCACTCGTTCACAAGCCAATCGCTTATCCTGACAAGTTTCAGAGGATAGGATATGATTCATAGGATAATATAAATATAATTATGTGGTTGGAAAGCTAGTGTAAATATTTGTAAGGGATACATGCCTAAGGCATTTAAAACATTTTGAGCTCTACATGCTTTAATCGTATTTATTTAATAGGCGCATTAATAAAGTTATCAAACTTTGGCTAAGAGAAGAAACCCTAAAGATGTCTTAAATTATCTTGCAAACACCATGTACTTTAATAGTCATAAAGTAGTATTAAAGGGTAATCCATAATCCTGAAATGCGCTCTCCTTAATTTTATTCATCATATTTATATATTATTAAGTAATAATATTTGTCGCAGGACGGCTTGGAAGTCATGTTGTCTGTGCCAAAAAAGGCTAACGATGCGATGCACCTATCGTTATTGGAGGGTTGTGACGTACCGACAGACAGCCTCGGCGAGGTAGTCCTGCAGGATTCGTTCCACGTGTGGGACCTGCGCCAGATCATCAAGAAGGGCCGCGAGAGGAGAGTCTTCCTCTTCGACCTACACCTTCTCCTTGCCAAGGAAGTCAAAGATTCGCACGGCAAAGCCAAATATATTTATAAAACCAAGTTTATGGTGAGTATTTATTTAATTTAAATGCGTAGGTTCTTGATTTTAAATAATTATAAGATTAACTAGTCATGAAAACTGTGAACCGTGAAAGTTGCTATTTTACCAAAGTTCAAACTGGTAACACGCTATTACAGACATCTCCATTAGGTAACTTCAACTGAACGTCAAATAACGCGCGGTCAATGCCGCCAAAGCATATGTGAGTCGTTTTAAAAACAAATGTACATAGTTAAGGGCCTTAATTAAAACAAAAGCTAATTGATTCTGTTGTGTTACGACATTTTCACCCATATTACAATGGAATAAAGGTGAAACGGTCGTAACACAAAATAATCAATTAATTTTTGTTGTAATTAAGCCCTTAATAATGTACATTTTTTTTATTTGCAGTCACTTGTGTAGTCTCAGGCTTGGCAACTGACAGGGACTTTGTTAATAGGTATGTTTTGCTTTGTGTTGTAGACTTCAGAGCTTGGAGTGACGGAACATATTGAAGGTGATGAGTGCAAGTTTTCCGTTTGGACTGGACGTGAACCAATGGCCAGTGACTGTCGGATAGTCCTCAAGGCTACTTCATTAGAAGTCAAACAGACTTGGGTGCGTCGGCTCAGAGAGGTTATACAGGTAATTTGAAAATGTTTAGTTATTGCTAAATGTTTTGCCCTTTACTTAGCATAAAAATACGCTAAACTTGACCACTTGCAAAGCCGAACTTACGGATGATGTGTATTTCCTTCAAATACATTAAAACGATCGAGTTAGCTTATCTGTCTGTTTGATAACTACTTACTATGCTAAAGTTGGTTTCTTACAACAAATTTCGAATATTCTTTCAAGTTTCCCAACTCGCTTCCACTAGTTAACGGTTTAACTTGGTTGTCACAGGAAACTTACTTCAGCGGCGTCCTGCAGCAGCCTCCTCGCAGCCCGGCCCGCGTGCGCCCCACTAGCTCACAGCGATCCAGCAGGTTTGCACGAGTCAATGCTGAACTCTTCAAACAAATTCCTATATATTTAACTTCATATCAATCGTATGAGTCTCAGAAGCACGTTGTATGCTTTGAGCGTTTATTATAAGGTGCTGGATAGTCTTGTAAACATACAAATTACGTTGTCTTGCTTGCCAGTTGCGGTGGACGCACTAGTTTCAACCAAATCTGGTCTACTAAAGTCGCATTTACACTAGTCCGTCCGCCTAATATGGTTATTTTCTCTATAAAAGATCGCCACATGCGATGACCTTATACGACCGACGGACTCCATGTTTACAATACATCGAACAATTATTTTTATTTACAACCTGTATCGCCCCCGCAGGGCAGTATTGCTTCTAGGAATAGATTGTCCATGATCGTCTTAAAGTGGGATGTAACAGTAAGCCTTAAAAAGCGTTGCGTTACGTGAGCAACATGCGAACCTGCGGGTATAAGATAAATATATATATATATATTTATTTTAGATAAAAATTTGATCCATAATATAAATAACATAATATAAACTTATAAAACTATGTTAGTAAATCAAGTAATTAATTATTATTAAATTTATTGCGACATTAAATATTAAATTATATCGATAGATGATAGACTGCATTAATGCTGACCTTAATCAACATTCAACGCTGGGCTGCAAACTGTGGCCTCATGGTAAACGCTAAAACTAAGATGCGTAAAACTATAAGACATACGAAGGTTCTTAGGAATCATGTCATCGATTTTAATAACAAGAAAAACTGCATTCATACATTTAAAAAAAAACCTGTACTCAGCTCGGGAATCGAACCCGGTTGTTTGAAAAAATAAACTTACACTATTTCTATTTAGATATCGATTGTGTAGGTCTTAAGCAGTAAATGGCTCTATGAAACATGGTGTCTTAAATAAATAAAATGCATTGTTTTCACATACTTTAATTTATTTTAGTAGGTGTTTGAAGTGACCACCGTTTTTTTTTCAATACAATATTCAACACGTTTAGGTAACGATCTTACAATTGCATTTTGTATCTTCATGTGGTGAATTGGCGTTAAAATTGACTTTGCTTTGCATTGCTTTTAGGTCTTCAACGGTGTCATAGCTTGTTTTGTACACTTCATCCTTAACGTAACCCCACAAGAAATGGTCAAGAGGCGTTAAATTGGGCGAACTTGTTGAATATTGTAAAGGTGGTTACACACCTACTAAAATAAATTAAAGTATGTGAAAACAATCCATTTTATTCATTTTAGACATCAAGTTTCATAGAGCTATTTACTACTTAAGACCTACACAATCAATATCTAAATAGAAAAAGTGTAAGTTTATTTTTTCGAAACAACCGGGTTCGATTCCCGAGCTGAGCACAGGTTTTTTTTTAATGTATGAATGCAGTTTTTCTTGTTATTAAAATCGACGACATGGTTCCTAAGAACAGATCTTTGTATGTCTTATTGTTTCAGACTTTCCCATACTGACCGATTTCAATGAGACACCCTATATTGCTGGTGCCAGTCGGAACATTTTTGCATCGTTTCACTCGCTAGAGCGTTTTCAGAATTTTCTGTCCCTCCAAACTACTTCCGAATTGTACTTTACTGGCTTCAGAATTAGAATTCTGTACTATTTTAGTGTTGATTGTTGTTCTACCTACTGACTGCTGGTAAACGTGTCACTTTCAAATTGAAGAAAAATAATAGAAATCGGTTCACAAGATAGGTCTATAAAAGAGACAAATTGTATAATTGAGAATGTCCTACTTTTTTTAAAGTCTGTTAAATGTAATGATTTTTCAGAGATCTGGAGGACACGTTGCTGGACGAGACATTAGACCGAAACTCACTGGCGTCATTTGGTAGTGGCAATACTACTGATTCAGATAAGGTAAGATAAAATTCCTTATATGACTCTATCCAGTATTTAATTTCGAACATTGTAATATTGTTCATTTTAATCAAAAGTGACAGCTAATTTTGGCAATGTTTTTTAATTTTAAATTGCGAATGAGTTTGCACTACTCACTACGGCGACTCCAAGGATTTTAGAACCACAGTATACTACGAAAAGTCCTAAGCCTACTCATAAATATGTGGGGAACGGAAATTAAAAAATAACACACTGCCGGCCTTGGCCTACAATGTTGTATGAAATCCCATTAAAGACCTCTCGTTTAGTCGCACAGCACCTGAAACGCAACACTTTTCAGTCTATATGGATCATAACATCAATATATATCATTGCATGTTTGAGAAAATTATATTTTTTAGCTAAAATTGAGACTGCCTATTTTTTCATAGCTGAGTGTTCTACAAAACTTTAGTTGACGTCAACAAAAAAATGTACAGGAAGGTTTGCTAACTGTGCCTCACATTATTTTATAATACTCCACGTAAGTAATTTTTGATCCGTCGCAGATAATTTCTCTATGCGTAAAATCTGGCATCCATTCCTAAGGGGTAAATAATCTATATGTTTAATAATCTTTTATGTTAAAAGAGTGGTCCAATATCATTCTTCTTTTTGGGAAAGGCAATTCCGTGCCCTTCAGATATAATAATTGGTTAGCCACTTGTCACTTTGTTCACAACTGCCTGACAGACTTAATTATCACTCTAACACTGAACTACTTTTGATTGTGTTGTATGCAGGTATTCAAAATGTTTTACCTCGGGTGTCGTGTAACAAATGTACAGTTCCCTTTTACACAGAAATGCAATCCATGAAAAGAAAAATACGATAAATTAGCTATGTCACTTTCGTCTGACAGTTTTCCTCTGTAGCTATGTCAAATTTGTAATATATTATTTCTTTTGTTTTTTAAATATTGTTAGATGTATTTGCGAGATTATAAATCAAGGACCTATTTATTGATCCAATATATTTTCACGAAAACTGCTTTATTTATTTATTTTTTAGAGTTTCGGTTAAGTTATCTGAAGAGTTCCATTGCCAAAATATGATACCGCTGAATATGCTTAAATCATTTGTCATAGATGTAAAGGTAGGCAATGATGATGATGATGATGGTGATGGACGGTCACTTTATACAATTATTTTCTAAAGCAATGGCTATATTCCTAATAGGATGACAAATACAAGGTGCTAGAAAATCAGATGCGGATATTTTGAGAATTGATTATTTGCATCGTTAATAAGTTTTCTACTCCTGTATATTATCTGTGATTTATGTAATCACAAGCACCACTATAAGAACACCCATAAAAAGACTTTGGATAAGTCTATATTGTCTATTCCCTCTAAAAGCACTTGTTAGCTTATGTCTCTAAAAGTGCTCCAACGTTACTCTGCGAGCCATAGACAACCAGACCTAGGTAAAACTTTTACACGACCAACTTACCAAATTATTTCATTAATATGATTTTTTATGGAACTGAAAATATCTGAACCAAATGCATAGTTGCCAACAAAACAAACAAGATTATTTAGTAACGTCACTGGCAAGTTGGTAAACTTTTTGGCTAAATGCGCCAAGAACGCAAGGCTGTAAAAAAGTAAACGTTAATTAAAAACAAACTTTACGAAAAACAAACTTCCAATTGTGTTGTTTGTCGTTTTCATGTTTCCCGCTCGTGTATTGTTAAACTTCTTTGTTGTTTGATTGCAATAGTTTTAACAAAGTTTTGTAACGTATCATTTAAAAAAGCATGGATGAGAACGTAATTAAATCAACACCGGAAGAAATATCCGCGGCGGCCCAGGTAGTGATGGAAAATTTGTTGCCTAGAAAATCTCGGCAATGAGAAAGCCTACGAGAATTTCATGGCGTGGAGACTAGAACACCGGACTTCTTCATTTTCGGAGAACGTATTACTTTCATTTATTAAGTACCTACTTAGTCGTAGAAAACATATTGTACGCAACGTTGTATAAGTAAGTCAAAAAAAGCTCGTGGCGTATTTCTTACGATGTTCGCTACGCTCACATCGCAGCCCACACCACTCGCCTTTTTTGAACCCTCTAATACAACTTTGCATAACATACTATTAAAGCATTCTTAATTAACTACAGTATCTAATGCAAGGATGATTTTCTTTGGACGGTAATGGTAATTATAATTTTTGTATGAAACAAAAAATATATTACAACCCAATACTTGAATAATTTATGTTTTTAATTGCTTCTTAGGCTATTAATTACATACCCTGAAAATATCCGCATCTAATTTTCCAGCACCTTATATAATTAAAGCCGTCGAAGCCGATCGTTCTAAGGTTTTGGCCACTTCAACCTTACATTCTTTTCATCAAAGCGATCAACATAGCAAGCAGTCAAGTACAGTTCACAAGAAGATTAAACACACATGGCCAGCTATATGCTATATGCTACTGTAGATATGTGCAAAAATTACACGCTTGATGGGGTAAACACAAATAGTCCTATGAGTGTATTCCCATCTCCGTGCGGGCCTATATACTGAAATGGTTTACACAACTACACTACGAGCGTGTCAGTATTTGAATTCGACATGGACACATTTCAGTCTAAAACTAAATCGTGTGGCTTATTTTTTTTTAATTCTTTAAACATTAAACTACAACACATATAAATTGCATATTAGCTCAAATATATTTTTGGAAATAAAAAAATAAAATAAAAGAATAGGGTTTGATTTAGCCCCGCTACTTTACCAGCCAGGTCTGCAGTTCCGTGTTGGAGTATAATAGGAGAGCTATATGACAAGTTTTCAGCTTGCTTCAAATACCTACCCATAAATTGGTGCCAGCTCTCCTACTATTTATTAGCTCTTGCGGTGAAAAAAGAGACCATCAACAGAGAACAAACAGGCGAAGGGGAGTTCAAACAGTTGAACTGTGTCAAAAGGTATTTAACCATACAAAAATACTGACTTAAAAAAATCTTGAATGACACAGTAATTACCGGTTAATTGATTTTTGCACAAAGGAATGTTACGGACTATTTTTAACTATCAACAATAAAATGTCCAACTTTTTATGTCTACCTAACCGCCGACTTGTTTTATGTGAAAAACTTGGAAAAAGAACATTAAGGAGTTCACACAGGATAGGTTTGTTTAAACCATTTGACACCAAATCATAAGTATACGTATACGGTGGACGGTGATGGTGTCGTACCGTATAGTAAAAAGGCAAAAGTCTAGTTTTTCAGAATAATCGAACATCCATATGAATGTCGCAAATGCGTATGTGTGTCTCTGTCTATTAACTCTATTACTTCTTCACGCTCAAATCGCTGAACCAATTTACACGAAATTTGGTATGGATATAGGATATAGTCATGGTTCCGGGGAAGGACATAGGGACATACGGAATCAAAATATATTTAGGTGAGCTTTACCTACCTAGCTCCCAGCTAACTTAGCGTGGCCTGAGTGACACTTTTTGGCGGTTATTTAGAAGGCGGTAAATTTTATATTCATATATTTTTTACTGTGCGATATATGACTCGAAATTTCATATTATATTTTTTGTATACCGACTAAATATGAAATCCTGTTTTACGCACAACTCAGTGCGTTACTTTTACTAACATTGTCTTATTTATCTTTTTAATACTTTGCGTAATTACTAAGTTTCGGAAACTGTTGAAGTATTTTGATAATGGGTATACTCCGTCGACTCCGTGAATACGTCCCCGCGCTGTTGAAAACCATGATCTAGTTCGCATTGCCCCGCGGCCGTTAACCGCAACCGAGGTGCTGTTGTTATTTAAGCAACTACGGCATAAGCGCGTTCCTTTGCAAGTAGATTGAGCGCGTCCTTCACACCAAGCCTTAACAGCGAACGTTAAAACAAATTCGGGAAATGTAGCTCGATACGGAGGCTGCGTAGTGAGCGGGTTTGCGATGTTGAGCGACCGAGGCGGGAAGCGGGCGGCGCGCGACGGCAGTGGCGAGAGCGCCGCGCGCCGCAACGGACGGAGGCGGCGACGCGACCGCATTCCGCCCGCGTGCGCTCGCGGACGGCCGTCCGCGCCGCCGCGATGGGAACCACCCCGCCGCCGGTCGGGCTCGCGCATACCAAACAACACAAAACTCGCCGCAAAATATCATTGCCGTGGTTTCGGCAGAGCTCTGTAAGCGTGCCTCATGCGGGTCTGTCGCGACAGCATACTATCGACACACCGAGCTCCTTTCATGCGCGCCTACTCAAAGGCAACCGCCATCGACAGGTGAATGCAACTCCAGGAATGCTTGCACGGATGACACCCGCTACTCTACTACCGTCAGTTTTGCCTTTCGTCACCCCCAGCTGGCCGACTATCTTTACAAATGCACTGTGTTTACACTGTTTTGGACTAGATTACTTGAAAAGTAAAAGTATTCTAAAGGTTGAAATGAATTAGGATCGCCTTCTGTAATTTTTCTTAAGTTTTTGTTGTAACCTCGTGAATCATTACCAGATACGCATGCACCGAATGTAAACACGGTTTTGCTAGAGTAGGTTAGGAAGTCGTATATTTAGCTTTTTATGTCTGTTCAATAAATACTACATTTGTTTATGTATGAATTGAATAGCAAAGATTACACCTCGTTTTAACTGCTGCACTTCATCTGCTTTCTAAATAAAAATATGTAAGAAAAATTTTAAGTAAGTAAACTCTTTATTGTGCAAAATAAACAAGACAAATACAATTGACAAACACTGAGATACATGCACAAAGGCAAAAAAGGTAAAAATTGTGTCTTTGTTATTTAACTTTCACCTCATTATTGTGGGTTTGCTCGGGTTTAACATTTCATCTTATTGACTGGCACAATTATTCGTATTTGTATTATTCAAATATTTGACAAGTCACGACTGAAATATACGTAGAGTATACTGAATTTCCTGCAAGTGGCCAATTGTTTAAAACTTCTAAAAACGAAGATTTCTAATTAGTAATCTTATCACTGTTAAAAATATGCGCAGATGGTAAAAGTTCATAGAGGGAATGACCGAAAATCTTAGGAATCATGGCGACGCGGCTAGCAACCCATCACTATTTTGATTCCCATTTCCACCTACACGCCCACAATCATGCTAAACGTGGCCTTTAGGTCTTGTCACCTTGAGCTCTGTCTGCCCCGTAAGGGATAAAGACGTGATTTATGTATGTATGTATTAAAAATAATGTTTTAGCTGTTTTTATGTACGTATATTTTTATTGTGACACACTTTACTTCAATTGTTTTATGCGTTACGATACTTTTAGATTTGGGTATATTTTCATTTTATGATTTAAAGATATCAACGAGACACATTTACCGTTTATTTTATATGTATACAAATATTTTTTTGCTTAAACATGACTACTGGATAAAATAAAATAAATTTACAGCATGTCTTTAGTGTCAACCGTACCCTGACTGGACGTGGACATGTGCGTCTGTATTTATAACAATTTTTGTAAAGGCTTGTCACGAGGGTAACCTAATTTCACTAGAAAAAAAAATAAAGCGTAAAATCTTATGTTACCTACCAACTTTTGGGAGTCAATGTTTTGGTACATTGTGTTTTTTATAAAACGCTTATCGACAATAAAATTAAGCAAAATTGGATCAAAGGTATTCTTATTATATCCTATCTTCTCATGGAATCAGAACTTTTCTCTTGAAATTAGCATTGAGGTATGTATATGAAACTCTATCTCTGCGTGGAAACTTTATACATATTCGTAGGTACAATAATAAGATCGTTCAATCCCTCGAGTTTCGTGATCTCTTTCGTTTAAATACCTAACGTACCTACTTTTGATTCTCCTAGTGAAATAGCCTGTCAAAATCATAATCCTCTTTTGCCGTAGTCGAGTAAAAATAGTAAAATGGAAAGAAAGTGAAAAACGGGTCAAGTTCAGAAGTAGAATCAAACCACTTTTTATAGCTATGCTATAAAAGAATTAAGTCCTAGGTGGGTGTCAAGTGCCAGTAAAGTTCATTCGAACCAACCTGTAAAGATAAGATGGATATATATTGTTTACTGGGTACATTAATTAAGTAGGCAGAGAATATATGTAGTGTTTGGCAAGATCATGACTGATACTTACTCATGTTTTTAATTTTTAAATAGCACACATACATGAAAGTATGTAGTTCTGGTTACATACATACATACATACATAAATCACGTCTTTATCCCTTACGGGGTAGACAGAGCCTAAGGTAACAAGACCTAAAGACCTGATTACAAAAGAAAATGGTGGTGATGGTTATTGCAGGATATTTGTAGTAGGACCATTTTTTAAGCAATCTCGCTAAAATCACATTTTCCTAAATGAGTGCTGCGTTAGCTACACGATGTGAAGCTGTGTTCCACTTTACACATTCGACAGGACCAAAAACGACAGGCAAATATAATATATATGAATTCCGCAAAGCCATGTATAGTGCTTTTCTCCAATAATAAATAAATCCACTGACTTGAAATTGAACAAAATCGACTCAAAAGCTCTACTCCCGGAACAATACTTGTAATGTCCTATTTTTCTTCTGATAATGCCATTTCATTCAAAAAAATAATTCCGTTAAAGTTTGTGTTTAAACTGTTCCATTTGAATTGTAATAAATCAACTAAAAGTGCAAATTTAAATGTTATAACATATTTAAAATTACAAATCAGATAACTTTAATTACTTTTTTTCCACAGATTCTGATCTTAAAATAAAAAAAAAACTATTAAATAGTACATTACTGCAGAGGCCGTGAAGTAAGGGATTGCTGGACGAGTTTGGGGTAGGTGGCCGAGTCGAAGACGAGGCCAGATAGACCGAGTCCTGCAATCCCTGTTCCGGCCAAAGCTTGTATAGTGTTTTTCTCAAACAATGTGAGGAAATATTAAAATTAAAATAACTACTAGACAATCAAGTAAAATCTCTTTACTTTTTTCCGGTAGCATATTTTGCATAGCTAAATTTGCCTCCTCTTTTAAATGAGGCGGAGTACAGTTCATAAGTTCCCCGTCACTTTCATCACTAGAAGTCATTTTTATTTCTGTTAAATTATAATAACAATCACTACGAAATACGCATAAGCAGAAAAAAAGATTTTCGATTTGCCACCTTTTTTATTTTTTAAATGTACTAATTTGATCCAGCTATTTGAGCACCATGTTTAACCGCACATAAATATAGTACCATAGATTTTTCTTTTTTATGTCGCAATTATGCTTAGGTACAGATTGTGGTGGTGGTTGGCTGTATGTAATTTTTTCCTTTGCCAATTTAATTTTAGTATAGAAATTTAAAAAATTAGAGCAGCGGACAAAAATGGATTTTCATACTAACATTTGTGGCCTAAGCCAAGAAGTAATGTAGGGAGCCATAAACGAGAAACTTCATGTCCTCATATCGGGACATTAACGCATACATTTCCGAGCATGTTTGAGAAAAATACTTTTAAACACGCTGGTTCCATAATGATTGTACGAGAATTTGGCTGTTTGAGGTGACTGATCTTAGTCCAAACTTATTTTCTATTAAGAAAAAACTTTCCAATAAAGAAATTGCATTCACTTCCCGGCCGCTGAACTGTACAGTAATGATTTTAACTTTTGAAATTTGCGTTAGCCTGTAACGAGGAACTTCGTTTACTAGTTGCTACAGTAAGACATATATTTCCGAGCATAGTGGAGAAAATAGGTTTAACTACGTCTGTAGATACAATCTGTAAGAAATGAATTCCATAATTTAGATCGAATATTGAATAGTATGTACGGCTAGCACAAGTGCGCACGAGATTGACTACCCGTCTTTTTCTTACTGTTAGTTGTAAAAGATTAGATTGATCTTAACTATGGTCTGGCAGATAAATTAATCACTGCAGTAAAATGTCACTTTCAGCAGTGTTGTTAGTTTTTAGTGTATATTAAATAGTGATGCGACTTTATGAGTGAATGAAAGAATGAACGATGTCATGAAATTAATTTGCGCCATTTATGTTGAAATAAAACCATATTTTAATATAATGATTTGTTCAATTAGGGTTTTTATTATGTATCCTAGTTTAGTAGTTGTGTAAAAGCGCGATTAGGAAATGTGCGGAAGCATATCAAATCAGTTGCCAGTTTTCCATTCTGCCAGTTATGTTTTTGCTTACATACTCGGATAAAGCTCAAAGTATTGTTGAGTAAACATTGAGGCTTTTTGACACTTGATACTTGAATTAATGTAGGAGCGGCGCATTAGCCAAACTCTAGCATTATTCTGCAAAAAAAATAAAGTTATGGTACCACTTCACCTCGCGTTTCGTATTTGCGCCGCGCTATTGGTACCTCTGTTGCTTACGCTAGAAACAACATAGTGCATCACTTTTTCTATCGAAAATATTTTGGCAAATACGCCAAGTTTTGAGTTTGGTTGCAGTGCGTAGTGGAAAAGTAATTTTTGTTCATTAATGTGAACCTTGAACCCCCAAGAGCAACGCTCTATTTAAAATATACTAAACTAAGAATCTGACATTCATAAAATATTTGCCTTCGTTTTATAATCAAATCATTCACTACGTGACCCCAGTCGAGCACTGGTGAAATAAATGTGGTATCATTATTTCGTAAAATGGAATTTGGATGTGTCATTTTACTGCAGTGATCTATCTGCCAGACTATAGTAGTAGTCTCTAGTCTAAAAAAAAACTTATTCGAAGCTCAGGTTAGTAGGTACATTTGGTAACTGAGAACTATTAATCAAAGCGTAGTTTAAAAGTCTATACTTACACGTATCGTAAAAAATATCTATAAATTTCGTGTGTATCATTCATAAAAATAAACGCGAGGACATAAATCACCATGTTAAAAATTTCAAGGTTTGCCTCTGAAGTGTACAAAAAGTACACACATCGCCAGCTTTTACATTACAAAAATGCGCATTGGCTAAGAAAAAAACACAAAGTCCACCTCACACACGGTGTGTCACTTTACCCCTTGTTCATCAATTTATTTTACTAGCTTTTGCCCGCGACCTCGTCCGCGCAGATAACGACAGTGACATACCACCTTCATTCAATCGTTTCATCAAATATGCAGTCATTATTTCCTATCCCGTCCTTCTCGTGAGAAATTTGCGAAATTCCTTCTAAATTCT
Source organism: Pandemis corylana (assembly GCA_949127965.1). Taxonomy (NCBI): domain Eukaryota; kingdom Metazoa; phylum Arthropoda; class Insecta; order Lepidoptera; family Tortricidae; genus Pandemis; species Pandemis corylana. The sequence goes on from OX421850.1 coordinate 22,310,533, forward strand.
CCTTTTTGAACCTCAAGGAATATGTCGGCCAAATACCAAGGATCTAAATCATATAATGATTGTTTTTAATTGTTATCCCAGGAAAATTTTGCAAAATACAGAAATCAGTTGTTTTTCCTTACTTGTGTGTCAAATTTCAAGGCTAGTAATTATAGTTACGGAGATAGGGCACCTTTGCTGCGGACTTAAAAACCTCATTTATTCCCTACCCGAGGGAATTTCTAAAAATGGCATTACCTCTCTAAAGTTTAGAAACGAAACATGTGTTCCTTCAATTCTGTTAAAGAATGTTTATACAAAATTTGAAGTAGATCTGACCAATGAATCACTTTGGCCCATACAAACTTAGCCCCTCTTTTTCACCCCTTAGACTTAGAATTCTGGAAAATCCTTATCGGATGCCTACATCATACAAAGAATACACCCTCCAAGTTTCAGGTCTCTACGATCAGCGGTTTAGGCTGTGCATTGATCCGTCAGTCTGTCAGTCAATCAGGACAAAGCATTTTATTGTATAGATTTAACGCTATCACAGAGCTATCGTAGACAATAATTTTCCAAGGCCGTATGATTCACAGAATCTGGTAAATTAGTATAAATAATAAAACAGTAAATATACGAAGTTCAGAAGTGTCAGTACATATTAACCCCTAAAAAGAACGGACGGACAGACAAATAAGAGAAACCAGGTTTCCGTTCTGGCATTTTGGCTAAAAAACCCTAAATGTAATAATTAAAATCGGTTCTCATGTGGCAAACATTCCCATGATTTTACTTAGGACAAAGTTTATCGATTTTATTTCGTTTATGGTCTAGCTGTCTGCCTAACACTTTCGTTATGTTTTTAACACGTAATAAAATTAAATAAACATTCAAGTCTATTCGAACATCTTTACAGATTTTCACCACCTTTTGAACGCCAAGCTTAGTTAAATAGTAAAGCAAGTTTCAATCTTATGCCTTTACTTGAAAATAATTTTTAACCGTAATACGAGGGGCAAACCGAAATGATCGGGAATTTAAAAAACTAAGTACACTTGATACACAAATTATATATTATTGTTTTTCGAAGTACTCTCCGTTACAATCAATGCACTTTTGTATTCTTTTAAACCAGTCATTGAAACAGTAATTCCAGTTTAAACTAGACATTGCCAAAATGGCCGATTTATAGGCTACCACGGCGGCTTCTGGGTTTTCAAACCGCTGACCACGCAATAAATCTTTAATTCTAGGGAACGTAAAAAAATCATTTGGACTCAGGTCAGGGCTGTATGGAGGATGGGACATCAACTCAACGTTTTCCTCGTTCAAAAATTGATTTGTTTTACGGGCGGTGTGGGAACTCGCATTATCGTGATGTAAGATGACACGTCGTGTGGGGTTCATTCGGCGAAGTTCGGCCAGCATCTCTGGCAAACAAACTGTAATATACCAATCAGCGGTAACCGTTCTTTGTTCTTGTAAAGGAATTGTGGCAATATGTCCTTTTTTTGAGACGAACGAAGCCACCATTTTCTTCGACACGCTGCGGGAACGCACAACTTTCGTTAGTTTGACCTCGTCATCGAAGACCCAAACTGCCGACTGGTGCTTTCTTTCAGACTCATAGGAATAAATCCAGGATTCGTCACCCGAGACAATATTATAAACGGCTTTTGACCTTCCTCCATTGTAGCGTTTTAGAGTAGATCGGCACCAATCAATACGAGCCGCCTTTTGCTCTTCTGACAAATTATGGGGTACCCACCGGGAAATCAATTTTCTGACACCCAACTCACTATGCAGAATAGTGTGGATTGCAGTCATTCCAATGCCTATGGTTGCCCGAATCTGGTCGTATGTCACATGTCTATCTTCTTTTAGTATTTTTTCCACAGCCGCGACATTTTCAGGCGACACCGCTGTTTTCGGCCGACCTGTTGAAGGTACGGTGCTGAGAGAGGCACGACCCCGTCGAAACTCTGCATACCAACGATATATTGTCGTTTGACTAGGTGCTTCAATTTCATATATAGAAACAAGCTCATTAAGACAGTTATCTGGAGATAACCCTCGACGAAAGTTGTGATAAATAATTGCACGAAAATTTTCACGCGTGAGCTCCATTTTGTCCATCGACTTGTCAATTTGAAAATGGAATTAAAAAAATATGACGTTATTTTTTTTAATTGTGAAAACGGCATCGTGACTGTCAGTCGCCAGTACGCATGTGATAAAAAAGGATTTAATGTAACACAGTTTAAAGTACTTTATTCTCGATCATTTCGGTGTGCCCCTCGTAGATGGACCAATTTCGATACGGTTTTTCATTCGAAAGTCAGTTTCCTTGCGGTGTTTCTTAGCTTGTTTTTTTTTTAATATTTAGGTATGATTACTCGATTAATGCGTAATTTTTTAAATATTAAATTTAATGTTATTTTATTAAACTTCTACTCTCTGTCGGCTATATAGCCGACGATGGCGTACATAAAGTTAAATTACGAAAGAATAAAACTTGAAAGTATGACTTTTTTCTTCATCGTTTAAACTTATTTACCTACTTAAGCAAATCCATCTTATACCTTTAAACGAGCAATTGTTGTATATATATTTCTGAAACGGCTCCAACGATTTTCATGAAATTTGGTATGCAGGGGGTTTCGGGGGGCAATAAATCGATCTAGCTAGGTTTCATTTTTAGAAAACGTCCTCAAAATACAATCTTATTAAACGATGAAACCGATAGAAGCATGAGTCCTCAAACAATTAGACGTAATAATAACATACAAAACTTGTAGTATAGTTGTCTCCAGAATATGTTTAATTATTACTTACCTAATAACATATTATGACAAAAATAAAACTTAATGTATGCGTTAATGTGTACTACATGAACATCAATTTACTCGTTAATTTCGCTTATCATTGCCAGAAACTATTGAGTTGTTAATGTTGCCCAGGCGAGTAATTTCTACAACTCACTCAACTTCAAATTATATTTGCTTATCCAGGGACACAGCGTTGGCCCCACCTCCCCATTGATCTATCTCTTTCTTAGTATAGTAATTTCATACGTACCTACCTAAGTTAGTACACCTCTTTCATAAAAAAGTACTTCTAACAGTAAAGACGCACAATGCGCGATCATGGCCGACAACTGTTTGCGCTATAAATGTTACCTAGTAAAAAATGTTTTGTTGACTGGCTCGTGCATGCAATAAAAGTAAGAGGATTGAACCAAAAATTGTGACGCAGCAAGCGTGCTGAGATTAACCACTACATTTGGTACCATAGCAATGTGTTGAAGCATTAAGCGTGAGTTGCACCAAGTTACTTTACAATAACGTTAACCATAACCAGCGATTTTTGACAGAAAATGTATGAAATATATCAAAATCTTTGGTTATGGTTAAAGTTATTGTTAAAGTAGCTTGGTGCGACTGACGCTAGGGACATAGCTACGAACGAAGGGTTCTCAAGCCAACGCAGCGTGGCATGTGCAAGTAATGGGTCCGACAACGCACTTTTGCAACAAACTTAGTAAGAGTAATTGCTGAATATGCATCGTTGTTTTAGGTTATTTTTAACCGTGTGTCAGGCCCGCTAGGCTTTTCTAACATTTTCTTTTTATTCCGTGTTCTCTTACGACACCTTAATTAAACCTAATCAAGTCCAGACAATATAACATTCCTTTGTTTCGTCAAAAATTCCGTCCAAATAAGTAGAGCAACACATTATCACGCAAAGTACAGTATGGGGACATCTAGTTTTATGTAGGTGTGTTAGTGTTTGTGTACAATACATCCAATACGCAAATGAAAATGGAGGGCGCGCCATAAACGATCGATCATATTTTATTAAAATATTACTTGAATGATAGTAGCATATCGTTGTATACGTAACTAGAAGAGTAGCACAGTAGAAAATCATTATCTAAGTACATCATTTAGCCTTGAGGACTAACATAAAGTTTTGTTATTTTACAGTCTAAATATGTATAGTATATGTGTATTAACCGAATTATATTATGTATACCTGAGTTACTTTTCCCTGAAAACAGATTTTAAATTTCAGGAACGAATAAGAATCTTGTTGAGTTTTCTACTAATTATTATGTGACAGATGACACATTGAATTATTGTTGTAGCATAGAGCGTAAGTAATAATATAAATTCAATTAGGCTAGGATCGCCGATAGGGTGCGAAGGCTCACGTAAGGACACCATGAACCGGGAGATATTCGGACAGATGTTTAGGCGCGTTAAACATGTAAAGCACACTAAGGGCCTGTTTCACCACTCCCTGTTATATTCCCGATGTAAGTGTCAATTTCCATGAAATTGTCTCTTTTTATTATTACAATTAATGTGTCTGAAACTTAACGGAGAGTGGTAAAACAACCTCTAAATGAACAAAAATTTTGTCTATTTAAGTCGAGTCATATTTACTTTCGTAAGATGACTTTAATAAATAGTACATTACTGCAGAGGCCGTGAAGTAAGGGATTGCTGGACGAGTTTGGGGTAGGTGGCCGAGTCGAAGACGAGGCCAGATAGAACGAGTCCTGCAATCCCTGTTCCGGCCAAAGCTTGTATAGTGCTTTTCTCAAACAATGTGAGGAAATATTAAAATTAAAATAACTACTAGACAATCAAGTAAATCTCTTTACTTTTTTCCGGTAGCATATTTTGCATAGCTAAATTTGCCTCCTCTTTTAAATGAGGCGGAGTACAGTTCATAAGTTCCCCGTCACTTTCATCACTAGAAGTCATTTTTATTTCTGTTAAATTATAATAACAATCACTACGAAATACGCATAAGCAGAAAAAAAGATTTTCGATTTGCCACCTTTTTTATTTTTTAAATGTACTAATTTGATCCAGCTATTTGAGCACCATGTTTAACCGCACATAAATATAGTACCATAGATTTTTTTTTATGTCGCAATTATGCTTAGGTACAGATTGTGGTGGTGGTTGGCTGTATGTAATTTTTTCCTTTGCCAATTTAATTTTAGTATAGAAATTTAAAAAATTAGAGCAGCGGACAAAAATGGATTTTCATACTAACTTTTGTGGCCTAAGCCAAGAAGTAATGTAGGGAGCCATAAACGAGAAACTTCATGTCCTCATATCGGGACATTAACGCATACATTTCCGAGCATGTTTGAGAAAATGTTATATATTTTAGATTTATTAGATACCTACCAAAATCCTTAGTGTTCAAGTGGCGTTCCGCTCGGGGCAGGTTCACAAGCGACGTCCACTGTAGAGTTATTGGTTCCTGTAATGTGCTACTATAGTACATTACTGCAGAGGCCAGGAAATAGCAATTCGGTGATGAGTAGATAATTTGACTATATTTAGTCAAATATCTACTAAATACTAATCCACGAATGGCCGTTTCCGCTGAGGCATGAATAGTGCTTTTCTTCAACAAAGCGAGGAAATAAAATAAGATTTTAACATATTTTTTCATTGATTGGAAATTGAAGAAAATCGCCTAAATGTTATAATGCTATTTAAAGTTACATTGGGGTCTCAAATCAGACACTTTATTAAATACTTTTTCCACAGTTTCTGATCTGAGGTTAAAAAGAATTAAAGCCACATTTAAAGACGCTGGTTCCATATGATTGTATGAGCATTTGGCTGTTTGCGGTAAAATCTCTTTGTCAAATCGTGTTTTATAAAAAAAACTGGCCAATAATGGATTTTAATGCACATTCCCGGCAGTTGCAAATTTACAGTAATGATTTTAACTTTTAAATTTTCGTTAGCTTAACACCTGCTACAATTCAGAAATTTGGCTTGCGTGTACTTAAAAGCGGGTTTTTTATAGTACCTACCTCTCCTATACTTCATGTTTTTAAGAGTTGTAGCAAGGCCTTTTCAGAGAGAATTAGATATGTTTTTGCGAAATATTAAGCTTTAAAGGAAAATTTCTGTTTAACGCTGCCGTGAACTCTCGGTTAAATGATTGGTTTGGTTACGTGAAAATATTCACGAAAGTACTTTAAAATAAAAAATGGAAAAGGAAATGGAAAAAACTATCACAGCTATCTAGGATCTAGTCTAAAAGTTAACGAGTAAAAAGCTCAAAACCTAATATTGATATTTTTTCCTTATGTGGTTACGGAAAACTACTCTGCACGTACCTGCATGGGCATATTTTTAAAATTCATGTAAATAAATATGAATGCACTTCATTATAGCCATTCAATGCAAATAAATGATTTGAATTTGGATTTTTTAAGCAGTTATTGATGGTGGCTCTGACGCAACTGATGGGAGCAATATGTTCATAGATAAACAAATATGTCGATATAAGAGATAAGATTTGCGGCCAACCAGTTTTCAGATAAGAACATAGATGGATAGTGCCTATAAAGTGGCAATAAATGTATTATAAATCAAGAACCGTAAATGCCGGAAAGCAAAACGTAGCTCTGCCAAAAAGCAACTCTTCAAATTTGTGTTTAGTTCCATCCAGACTTCTTTAAATTATTGTTAAAGTTCGAGGAGTCTTTAATTACATATTATGTTTATGTATATTATGTCTTCCGTGCTGGTCTGGGAGCAAAGAAAAAACATAGAATGTACCAGTTGCTTCTCTTCCCGCGCAGATGGTAAACGCCCATCAAGGGAATGGGCGATTATAATAGGAATCATGCTATAGGCGATGAGGCTAGCAACCCATCACTATTTTAATTCCATTTTCCACCTATACGCCCACAATCTTGCTAAATGTGGCCTGTAGGTACCTGTTATCTTAGGCTCTGTCTACCCGTAAGGGATGAAGACGTGATTTGCGTGTGTGTGTATGTTTAACTTTAATTGTTTCAGACAACAAGGGTGAAAAATGTACAGTCTAATTAGTTAGTAATGCGCCGACTTAGAATTACGACTATTAAAACATGCTAACAATTTCCAGCAAATATTACATGGTCATAACAGTTGTTAAGTATAATAGTATGTATAAAAAAACATTTAACTGAAAAGTAGAAAAATAAACCCTGAAACTCCGGCAACAGACTTTCCTTTGCAGCAGGCGGGGATATATTTTTTGCATGATTTGTAATTTAGGTTTGTACCTGCCTGCTGTAATATAATTCAAAGGAAAGTCTGTTGTCGGAGTTTCAGGGCTTATTTATCTTCTTTTCAGTTAAATATGTTTTCTCCACTATACTCGGAAATGTATACTTTACTGTAGCAAATCTAGTAAACGAAGTGTTAAGAGTCTGAGTTAAGCCGCGGACAGACAGACAAACATACTGTTGTATATTTGTCTGTGGACGGAAATGACGAAATCACAAGAGTTCCGTTACTTGAAACAATTGACAACATTTTATTTTTATAAATACATACATACATAAATCACGTCTTTATTCCATACGGGGTAGACAGAGTCTAAGGTAACATGACAGAAAGACCACATTTAGCATGACCGTAGGAGGTGGAAAGGAGAATCAAAATAGTGATGGGTTGTTAGCCGCATCGCCCATAGCATGATACCTAAGATTTTCGCCCATTTTTTCATTTTTATAAGACCTGAAAATGTATATATGGTTCGAAAGCATTTTGCCTCCTGATCACTGTTGATGTTTATATAAATTTAATATCGCTTATTATAAAAAATTAATAAGATGTCGTAATTTTACCAATTTTACGTCAGATTGGTGAAATGCCTTTGCTTTTTTCACGAGAAAAAAATAAGCGATCATAATTATTTTGAATTTGACAAGTTCAAAGTTCAAGGAGGGCAACTCCAAAATTCAATTTTCGGAGTTCGTTCCTTCTCTCTCACTCTCAATTTAATGACTATTAGTCTGAGCGGAACAGCACGAAGCGAACCTCGAAAATCGAGTAGCTGAGAATAAGGCCTGATATTGACAATTGGAAAATAGACAGCATTTTTTCTGTGTATTCTGCGGTAAAACTCGAGTTATGCCCATTTAGAATAATCCCAAATTAATAAATCCTACTAATATTATAAACGCGAAAGTTTGAAAGTTTGAATGTTTGAATGTTTGTGCCTGAGTCATGGATGTTGTATGTATTTAAGTATGTATTTATCTACATTACATAAATATGTTTATCCGTTGCCTGGTGCCCATAGTACAAGCTTTGCTTAGTTTGGGGCTGGGTCAATTGGTGTAATTTGTCCCAAGATATTTATTTATTTATTTATGGATGGATGGATGTTTGTTACTCTTTCACGCCAGAACGGCTGGACAGATCTGGATGAAATTTGGAACATAAATAGATTATAGTCTGGAATAACACATAGGCTACTTTGTATCCCGGAAAATTGCGTAATTCCTGCGGGATAGCGGTAAACGAATTCTATGCAAACGAAGTTGCGGGCAACAGCTAGTTAAATAATAAATTGAGAAAGTAAGTTGAATCGCACTTTCAACCTCGAAAACGGTAGGCGGCGACTTACTATTTTTTTTAAAGCCTTAGACACACGATTAAACATTTAATTAATAATTACGTACAGACTTGAATTATCTAGAGTTTAAACTTTGTCGTCGTACAATATGGTGTTACATTTGATAAATTCAATCAAAAGTTCACCCCGTTCTTTATTAAATTTCGCCATTTTGTTGGCGTCCACCCGTCGCTTTGCTTCCAAATGACTAGGGACGTCGCGGGCGGCGGGTGGACGCAGCTCGCGACGGGCAAGAACGACCGCTCCCGGACATTCACGAATACATCATGTGGACGCGACGGGCGACTGACCGCTGACCGCTGCACGCTGCGGGTGGTGGTTGAGAACGACCAAGACCTTACATTTTGTTATTTTTCACAGGTTGTATGTATGTATGTTATTTATTTTTCTCAAACATGCTATGTAATGTTTATATTGTGTTCCTTAAAATAGGCTTCAAAATACAACGTTGCAGGCCTAGGCCTACGAGACGACAGTCTTTTGTTTCAATGCAAAACGTCAACTTTTTTTAAAGGACATGATGTGTCAGGCTAAAATATCCACGATAAAGGCCGTAGATTCTTTATTTCAGGTCGTGTATAGATACACGACCTGAAAAAAAGAATCCGAATTTATATGGTTCATTTACTTATTATTTTTATTATTATTGGTTATTGACGACGCGGTTGGCCTAGTTGGTAGTGATCCTGCCTGCGAAGCAAGCGTCCCGGGTTCGAATCTTGGTAAGGGCATATATTTGTGTGATGAGCACGAATATTTGTTCCTGAGTCATGGATGTTTCTATCTATTTAAGTATGTATTTCTCTATATAAGTATGTATATCGTTGTCTAGTACCCATAACACAAGCCTTACTAGCGCTTACTTTGGGACTAGGTCAATTTGAGTGAATTGTTCCCTAATATTATTATTATATTATTCTCTGTATATTTATTTTATCTTAAGTTAGGTTCTTACAATATTGATATAAAAAGTAATAAAACAATATTAATACAAAATATAAAAACATTATAAAAACCTAACCTAGGGTGCCGCCGGCAGCGAGGCAAGGCCTAAGCTACCGGTGGTTAGGGCGACAGAGACAGGAACCTCCTGACTATCCGAGCCGTGTCCAGGAGTACCGCCTTCTGTATCTGGCCCTTGACCCAACCACCTAGCGAGAGCCTTTTAAGGTGATGGTCAAGGCTCTTCGCTATTAAACCGTTTGCCGAAACGACTATCGGGACAGTGATCGTGGAATCAACAGGCCACATGGCGGTAACCTCGTGAGCCAAGTCAAGGTACTTGCTGACTTTGTCCTTCTCGGCCTTCACGAGGTTCACGTCATGGGGAATCGTGATGTCTACGAGCACTGCCTGGCGCTTCGATCGATCTATCAGCACGATATCAGGTTTATTGGCGACAATAGTCCTGTCCGTGATGATAGATCGATCCCAATAGAGCGTGACACGACCATTTTCAAGAACTGGTGCAGGTATGTACTTATAGTAGGGCACTTCGAAGTCCACAAGACCGAATAAAAGAGCAAGTTGCTGGTGAATAATCCTGGCTACAAGGTTATGTCTGTGCAAGTACTCGCCGTTAGCAAGACTATATTATTATTATTATATTATTATTATTATATTATTATTTATTAGTTAGTGAATAAATTCACAGGACTATGAATATTCTATACGTAAATATATAAATATTACCGACGTGTTTTACGTCAAATTACAATTCAATTTACATAATAGAGAATTAAATAGGCTAAAGTTCGTGTATAATAGTCTTAAGAGCGTCATCTCGAACACATTTACTTTGTGACCAAAGACAAAATAGGACTTAAAAAAAAAGTTTTGGTGGGAAAATTTATAAAAGTCAATTGTCACTTGACGTTTCGTTCAGAAACGTGATCTGTGATTTTTTATTGTAGCAGTCCTTTATATCTCATGTTGTATCTACAACTTGATTTTTTTAGGATTATTTTGACGTTTTAAAAATCCATATTAGAAAGACAAAGACTTATTATATGCAGTCGAGGAAACTGAATTACATACCAGGGTGAAACCTTTCCGTAACCAATTGCGCTATGATTTGTTTGGCAGATGTATGGGATGTCAACATGACATTAGTAGCATAAAGGTTCCACCCTGGTACGTGATTCGCTTTTCTTGACTGTGTGATGGTATCTAGTTATAATTTAAGTCTGGTACAATTTGGTACAATAAAAAAAATGATTTTTTTTTATGTATTTCAGTGCATGTTTGAGAAAAGCACTATACAAGCCTCGGCGTGAAAGAACTTGCCAGCCTCGTATACCTATCCGGCCTCGCTATGCTCGGCTGTCTAGGCCTACTTGGCCATCAAGGCTTGCCAGCTTCGTATTCCTATCAATACTCTATACATACTCAGCCTGCAAGCCCTTCTTTCCCGGCCTGCGCAGTAATGTACTATTACAGTGAATTTAATTATGTGTAATTTCTGTACAGGCTGGACCAGAGATGACATGGGTCGTCGCGGATCACATAGCTACCGGAACCGGCGAGCTCACTGTTACGAAAGGACAACAAGTGGAAGTGGTCGAGGCTTGGCAGGGCCGCTCTGATTGGTGGGTGGTGCGGGTTCCGGGCGAGCCCCCGCAGGAGGGTGCCGTGCCGGGGCATGTTCTCAAGCCGCAACCGCAAATCAGTCTACCTCAACAGAAGACTTCACCTTCCAGGCGGCCACTTAGTCAACCATGTGAAGAAGTACTTGGTAAGTGCCGTATTAGCATTTAAAATACACAAAAAATCGAAGTGATTTCATGAATATGCTTACGTGAATCATATTTTTTCCAAGGTTTTTTTTTAGAATCATTCTACTGAAAAGTACAAAAACAAACCCTGAAACTACGGCAGCTGAATTTTCTTTTCATGAAGAAATTCCGTTGCCGTAAATAATTTTTCCAGTCGTTTTTTTTGGTTTTAAAATAATTTTAGTATTTATTTGGGTCAAATCTGGCAAGTAAAATTACACACTCGTGTTATAGTTGCCTTGAAATTTGAGGTACACATATTATGTAGGATGAATCAATAAAAAATACAGTCAAAGAAATTTGGTTTGGTTCGCGTAGGATTAGGTTCGAAACTTCTGGCAGCTGAGGTGACGTGTCTTGCTCAAGCACGTTTTACAAAATTTCGTTCAGGGTTAATCCTAGAAAGCTTCTCTCTCACTCCAAATGAATTCGTTCGCGTCCATGAGCACGTACGTAGTGAACTCAGTCAGCATTATTCTGTTGGCACGAGGCACGATCGCTTTTTCCATGACGGTATTAAGTAAGGAACTTCAATGTCGTTTGCGTAAATATGACTTCTGCTTTTCATATTTTCATAGTTACCATTCTCGCCTTAAGGGCTCCGTTATTGAAATAGTGCGTGGGAACAACTCGACAAATTTAAACCATATATTATGTTCCTACCCCTATTTATACTTAAATAATAAATGAAAAATTCTTGTATATATGTACATTATATATATATTCCGTTCCATTCAGAGTATTCAGACACCTTCATAAGAACTGTATATAGGAATTCAATATTTAAAAAATAATGATGCTAAGGCTAGTAATAAAAAATAAAATCTTTTTTAGTTTTATTATGTCTTGGTACAAACTAACATAGTAACTCTTCGGTAAGTAATCGTGAATTGGAACAAGTACCAATTAAAAAAAAAATAAGTGAATCACACTAGTGCGCAAAACGACATTTTTGCACGCAAAACATCCAAAAAAGGGCACTTTTGGAGCAACTGTATTGAAAAACATCTTTTTCACGCCACTGCTCGGAAATGTGGCAAAAGATGGTCAGTAATGGGGCCCCAAAACAAAGTATAGTTGTAGGTTGAATGAACAGGCCAACTATGAATTCAAACAGGCCAACAATAACATTGTTGGACAGTTTCAAAGACCAAGTCGTCCAATCACATCGACATGCTGATCCCTGATTCCACCAATCAGAACACAATTTGTGATGCTATTACACAAAATCGACCAATCAGAACACGTCGTGTGCTTCATATTAAATTTTTTTAAGGTTATCCCATCAGGGAGAGGGAAAGGAAACTAGGTCCATACAGCCACGTCTGACGTAAATTGTTTTGTCTTTAATGTTTAAGTCCTGTCTTAAAGTCAGAGTCGTCAGTCCGTCCTTGTCACGTCATATTAAAACTATAAGCGATTATGGGTGTGTTTAATCAGCACTTCGAAGCGCTTTGCTTAATAAAATAACATAACAAAAAAAGCCTTTGCGTGACTGGCCACTAGAGCGCTCTCGTTTTTTTTTTTAAAAAAGTAAAATTTGGCGGGAGTGTGAAACTTTACTGTTGTATTTACGCTCATGTTTTTTATTTCCTCGCAGTAGTCGTGAAAAGCACTATGTAATGTCTCGGCCAAAAGTGCAATAGATGGACTCGTCTCTCTTCGAGGGCCTCACCTGCGGCTCGGCCCTCGAACTCACTCTTCCATCTATTGCTCACTTTCCAGCCTCTACAACAATGTACTATTGAGTGCCACGATTCACTAGACAGACTCTAGCTGGGTTTTTAGAAAACGTACTGTAGGGCTAGCATAAATAGGCTTACGAACTGGCTGGTTTGAGGCTATGTTCAGGTTTCATAAATCGAACACTCGTTCGATTTAATTGACTGCTTTGTTTGGAACTCGAGAACAGCCCTCTGATCAGCTTGGAACGGGAACCAAACAGTTTCCCTTGTATTTGTAGCATTCAATTTATAGCTGATAGCCTTCCGTCCGCAGCTTCGCCCGCGATAAATTAATTTTCCCGTAGGAAAAGGTATTTTCCCGCGGTAAAAAGTAGCCTATGTCACTCAGTGATAATGTAGCTTTCTAACGGCAAAAGAATTTTTGAAATCGGTCCAGTAGTTTCGGAGCCTATTCAATGCAAACAAATAGATTTTTCCTCTTTATAATATTAGTATAGATTAACAGATATCGTCAAGTTTAATAGTACATTACTGTCTAGGTCAGGAAGTAGGCAATTGCTGGCTGAGTATTGGTTTGAACGGACGAGCTTGCGAGTCCGTTTAACAATACGAAGCCAGCAATGCTATTCTGGCCGAGGCAAGTGCTTTTCTCAAAAATCGAAAAAGAAAACAACAACAAAAGTAAATGAAAATGTTTTTTTTATTCCCCCAAAGTGGACGGCTTCTGTCCGATGGGACAACTTGTAATTGACATAAATTATTAATTATTTTTGCTTTGCCGCCTTTTTCTATCAATGGCATTTGAAGAGAGTATTTTTCTACCCAGAACATCTAAAGCTATTTCAGACAAATAAACACGTTGTCGTACTAGCTTCTTTTTTTAATTTGGTGTTTTAAGTCTTGTGCCTTTATTTTTTATAATGGTGATTTGCATTTTTAAAGAATTTTATCCTCGTACATAGATAGTGCTCCTCAGAGCAGCTCTACAGTACCTAAAAAACCGAGCAAAGCTCTGTCATCCAGGTACTTTAAACTTAAATCTGTAGTAGAAGGCCAATCGATTCGGCTTAGTATAATATTAAACTTTTTGTAAAAAATGAATCTGACAAATTGTTCACCGCAACGCATAAAAGAAAAATAGAAAAAATGGCCTCTTTTCAAGCTTGGAAAGTCTGCAGATAGTGTCAAAACAAATTTAGAGGTTAAACTGGAATCGTCTACAACTGAGGACGAGGTTTTTTTTAATATGTAGGAAATTATTCCGGAAGCCGTAGCCACGTTAAAATCATGCAATACTATTAACGACCTAAGCCTCGTGTAAGTTTTCACAATAAAAAAACGATTAGAACGCGTTCACGTAAACGACTCAATTACTATGGAAAAGTTGGCAGCGCTACTTGCGGATCGAAACGGCAACAAACTATTCTTATAGCGTTCGAGGCATATTTTGTGACCGATACTGATGACACGCTGGCTTGTTCACACTTCCTTCGTGTCATAAATTCCCTTGTTTTGGGTCTGACATACACGCTGATATAATTAATATCTACAAAAAAAGTGTGCCATCAAAAATGCACCGATACATTAACCATTTAAGAATTTACTACTAGCTGAGGCCCGCGACTCCGTCTGCAAAGGATTTGCTAATCATTATTCCGCATGAACTACGCTCCGGGATAAAAAGTAGGCTATGTGTTATGCTATTGTTTTGGCGTGACAGAGTAACAAACATCCACACAATTACATACCTACATAGTCAAAAATTTTCACATTTATAAGTAAGGTAAGAATTGTTGAGCATTGTCTAAGACACAGTTCCAAGTCAGCGCGAAAAGAGTTCTGCCGACGTAAAGCAGCGCGTCGCTTTCAGCGTCAGCGGTGTTAATGGGCGTGCTCTGTGGTCGGGCGGACTCGGTACTTGCCGCAAACCGCGTGGCACGTGCGGTTAGTCGGGCGGGCGGTAGCAACGCGCGCGCCCGCCCGCGGCCCGCTCCTGCGCCGCGGCCCGTCCCACTCGTCTTAATCCTCATTGTATGCACCCTCCGTGCAACAGTGTACTACTCCGACACGCCTCCCGGTCCGCCCGGAAGCGGCTGCTGCGTCGCCCTTGCGGATGCGTTCGTATTCAGCGAACTTCCGGCGCGAACGTATGCAATAAGTTTGCACGGCTTAGTTGTTAAATTACTATCTATTATATACGGTTTTGTTTGTTACATTAATTAGTTTTAATAGGTTTAAATTAATTTTGCGCTGTTGAAATTAATAACGCAGAAAAATAGTGAAGTTACTATATCCCTAAATTATGGCTACATGCACGGATTCTGGACACGCTAGTGACACTGACTGTGGTGATTCGTGCAATACATCATGCGGAAATGAAAATAGTTCGAGGACCATGTCTTTTCGTAATGCTTATCACAAGATGTCAAAATATTTGAGTCATTCTGGTGGAAATGGAAATTCTGGTAAGTCAAAGCGTCACTTGCACACCGAACAAATAATATTTTATAATGTTTTAATTAGCATCGCGTCTAAATTCGTCCATTATAAAAGTCAATAGTCAGAGTTATTGCTAGAACATAGTAATCAATAAAGATGTTTGTATTTTATTTCTATTATCTTGTTAACAATCCTAGATAAGTACTGTTGTCCAGACAATCGTACAGTGGTACGAGTAGTGGAACTATCATGTCAATAATGCATTACTTATCTACGTGTTAGTCCTACCTATCTACAGTGTGACCGGTTAATGGTTAGTCATTCAAACGAAAAAATCTTGAACATAATGATCATCGCATGTAGATGCGATCACGTCCTATCAAAATACATACAGGGTTGGGCAGATTAAGTGTCCTAGTTTTGTATCGGCCTTTTACTTTAATATTACGGAACTTTTTTTCACATTATTATGTTTTTTTCATTGAGAATTTATTCATCTTTATGATTTCTAGACGTCAGCTTGGTATTTTTTGTTTTTATATTGTTTCCAATAATGGACGCGAAATGTCGGCTCCTTGTAAACTTACACAAGCAAAAATTTCGATCGTGAGAGATATTAAAGAAGCTAAAATATTTAGATATCAATATTTAAGCTTAATATCGCGGACTATCAAGCAATTCAAAGAAACGGGATCTTCACAAATCAGGCCCAACCTGGTCAAAAACAATCTGTTTGATCAAATAAAAAAGATAAAAATCGTTCATGAGCGTATTAGTAAAAATCCAGCCCAAAATGCAAGTAAACTCACTAAAGATTTGAACATATCCAGACTATCAATGAGTCGTATATTAAGACATGATCTTGGATTGAAGGCCTACAAAAAACAAAAAAATCAAGGATTAACGTTGCCCAGAAAAAAGCTGATGTGAAGAAAAACAGGGACTTGCTAGCTTGGCATAAGGGCGATGAAATGATTTTTATCGATGAAAAGATGTCCCAAGACAACTATATTCAGAAAGTGCTGCAAAATGACCGAAAATTGTATGGGAACGACTATTATTGCTTCCAACAGGACAGGGCCCCACTCACGAAGCTAAAAGTATTCAAGACTGGTGTCGAACAAATTTGACGGATATTATACCTTGGCAAGATTGGCTTGAATTATAATTCATTTAAGCATCGGTTGGTCAAGATATTGGATGATATATGCGACGAGGTAGTGCGTGCCGCGTGCAATTCATTCTATAGTAGAATGCATAAAGTAATACAAGCTAGAGGAGAACGATTTGAGTTAATGAATTAATTTTGTAAATATAGAGTATCCTTAACATAAACACATGTTCAATATTGAAATTTGTTGTTTTCTTTTAACTTTATTTTATCGCTGTTTTATACTAGGACACTTAATCTGCCCAGTATACACTGCGTCACTAAATTAATCTGGAATGCTTCAGCTGGTGGTTAGGATAGATTGACTGAACACCCCTATAAAAATGATTTTAGGTTTTTTACTATGGTTGACAAAAAGGTCGTCAAAAAGGTGTCTGATTTTGAATACAAAATTACGATGAAAAATAAATAAAGTTAGGTGTATTCAATTAATTTAACCCCACCACATATTGCCAGTATAAAGACATCTTGTATACGTATATGTTTGCGACTTAACGGATCTTTTTAGATAATTTTCTTGTCGGTCCGTCCGTTCGTCCGTCTGTTAAGACTTAAGACCCTTTTTCTCCGGTAGGTACGCATAGACGTATAAAGTTTAAATGTATACCAAACACTTAGGTCTGCGGCTCCTTAGAACTGTGAAAAAATCAAAGGTCTAAGAATTTAAAATTGTTGTCTGTATGTATTTCTATGTAATTAACCGATATAAGATGACCTCGTACTGCCAACACTTTGCTAAGGACAGGGCTCTGGTAACACTGGATAATATACTTACTTGCCCTAGTTGTACGGGAACCCTTGGTGCACGAGTCCGACTCGCACTTGTCTGGTTTAGCGTTTGTTTTTTACTTTTAGTTATAGCGTTTGCTTATTTGACTGATCGGGACTTAATCGCTTGCGTGAGTGCAAATCGTGAAAGTTTAAGTCTATTAACTGATTGAAACATTCACGATTTACACTCATTGATTAATTAAAATTTGTGAAAAGTGTTTGCTAATCAGATTCCGATCTGTTACAAGTTGTGGTGCCATAATTTACAGAAAGCTATTAAATTGGCCAAAAACAGGCTAACACATTATACTGCATACCTACTTCAAATTTTAGAAACAAATCATAGTTTTCATTGAATTTGCTTTATTCTTCAAGCTGTGTACTTAAAAATGCAATATCATTTTATTAGCAACCAATTAGAGTTGTAAAGAATCGCATGGACCTCATGGACATAAATAAAACGTACGTGTATGTTCGTATTAAATAGAATTAAATATTAAATAGAATGTCGAATGTCTTTGAAAATCTTGATATGTTTACGAAACCTATTTTGAAATATTTGAATAGCGCGTGATTTTATCTGCAAAGGATTTTCTTTGAATTATAATAAATGGCCATTCTGTACCTTTTATGTCAATAGTCGTCCAAAATAGTATCTGCAACAAGATTTTTAACATGTAAATTTGAAAACTGTTTCGTAACTAATCACGCTTGAATTATAGTTTATCGATGGTAGTAAAACAACGTTGACATACACATGGATTTACGAACTATTCATTGATCGGGTTTTTTGTATCCGATGGTAAATGGTGATTTATTTTGGGGGCCCCACACACACCTTAACGGTAACGATTAAAATTAGGGATTCCAAAGTAATAATGCACATATTTAGAAAGTCTACTTGGTCTTACCGATTTTAACATGGTATGTTATTTTAAATACAGATAACTACGAAAAATACTTATATTGAGTTTAAAAAAACACTATACTCTAAAGTAATTTCATCCCGTTCCTGACCTGAAAACATCAACAATCAATTCGTTATGACTATTACGAAAACTGGATCATGTGGTAGTTCTATTTAAAAATCTCGCTCAACACAAAACAGATATACATACGAGTTATTCCCGCCCGGTTTCATTGTAGAACATGTTGTATTAAATAAAACTTATTTCTAATACTATATGTACTGTATAATTATTATGTTGTTCTACTAATACTATAAAATACACAAAATTATCAGTAATAAGTTTCGAAAAGTTCTTTCTTATGATTATTATACAATTTAGAAACAGTTTCAAAAATTCATTCACAATTCAACGCGCGTGTACGAAACATTTTCTTCTAAATGATTTGTTGCATTAAATATGTATATGTATAATGATGACATTAGACAATCTAAATATGTATAAGAACCTACTCCGTATTTCACCCAACTGCAGGTAGAAAAGTAAACCATATGCTTGTTTGTAAACCTAACTCCTACTAGGTTATTATTTAATATTTAACATTTAATGTGATTTAAATTACTTAGTTTTCAAAAGTATTCTTTGCAAAAGTGCCTCAGAATGTATTTTTCCTTTTTAATTTTAATTTGATTTGCGTATGTTGTTTCTCTTGTTGTAACTGTCCAATGAAACGTGCGTGCGCGACTGCTTCCATATTTGAAATTGAATGGGAGCTCGCACGGGTCTTGCACAATAATGTCGACTAGTGGTCTCTCTGACTGCGATGGAGCGGCGGGCATTGCTACTACCATCTACTTTATTTCGGAAGTTATTGGTGTACCGTGGTGAATAGTGTTAAAAGATAGGACTCATAAATGACTCGAAATAAAGGTAAGAACTATTAACACAGCACTCTCAAAAGCTTTACCTAAAGGAAACATTTGCTGTAACTCGTTGGAATTGTAATGCTCAGTAATATATACTCAAGTACATGACAATTACCTTTTGTGATAAATCATAAAGTTTTTGTATCCGCATTAGAGCAAATTATTCCAAACGTCGCTTACTATAGTGATAATACTCGTATTACGTATAACATACGTCTGCAAATATCGCGTAACATCTATCTACCTTCTATTGAAATTTATGTGATGTCTTATCTATGTTAAGTTAAATAAGGAAGCATTTACAATATAAAACAAGTGGTGTTGTCCTGTAACAGTGTTTTTAACAGTATGCCGTCAACGTCGTCATCGTCGTCTCCATAATATTATTATCAAACACGTATCCCTCTACTTACTGGGCCTGTCTGTGCCTCCTCCTTACAAAATGATTAACAGTGTGCACACAAATTTAGTAACCTTTTTTTTGTATTTGTGCTATTCTAAAACAGAAACCCTCTTTTGAATTTGTTTAGTATTAAGGTCGAGAACTTTTTCTTGTCATCGTTGCTATGGTTACGTATTCCTGGGTCACATTTTAACAGTTAAAACCATAGGTTTACAGGATTCAAATATGCCAAGCATACATTTTTGTGGTAGGTCATGTACGGTCAAGGGCATAAATATTACGTACGTTACCACGGCGTCAAAAACATCTATACACTTTTATGCCACAAACAATAAGGTCGGTGATACATATATTTGACATGATGGCTGTATCAATATTTATGCCCTCGGCTATACTAAGCATGCTAATATAATGTGACACAACAGTTCTCCTATTTTTTACTACTTTACTACTTTTGCCACTAACGGGACAGAATAACAAGAAATAGTTAATTGCCCTCCCATTAATTGGTTTAAAGCCTTAGTCCTACTTGTGATGTATGAATATGAGGACGGAGGAAGGTAGTCTTCTCGAACGTTGCGTTGTATTTCGTACGCCGTTGGATTGTTTATATGGTTGAGTGACCATCTTAATGACGATGACCTTAAATGTCGTCTGGCTTAAGGTTGACGCTGTGCCTGTGTTAGCTTTGTACGTCAACCGAGATTACATGATTCTTTTATTGTAAGAATAGTTCACGGCGCAAGCCTTAGCTACGCTCTTCACGCCAGTGTCGCTTCTTGCCAAAACAGTAGGTAATTTTGACGTTGCTATAAAATTAAGTTAAAAAGAAACAGAAGTTTAATTTTGTTACATAATAATTACATACTTTACAAAATTTTCAGCGGCACGACCAACACCGACTTCCACAACGTCTAATAAGAAAATGGCCGTTAAATCATTGTTATTAATTGAAATAGTTTAGGCTCATATAATAGACGCAGTAGGTCCTATAAGATGTAATGTAACAAATATCTGAATTAAAAGTTTTCTTATAGTCAGTCACAATCTGAATCTTTTTTTGTTTGCATTATTTTTAATAAACGAAGTCTGTTATTTTGATTTTATGTCACAGATGCTTTATTTTATTTAACACTAACGAAGAATTTATTTTTTGCCATACTGCGGAAACTATCTCGGCACGGAAGTGCCCCCGCCAAGACGAAAAAAAAAATGCAATTTTCTAGGATAAAAAAGCCTTTTTCTTACCAAAATTCATCCAGATCGGTAGTGTGGATTTGCCATACATAGACATTAATGTCATCGATAAAAAAAAATAACGTCCTGATTTTTCACTTTAACTTTTTACCGAGACTAAATAAAAAAGAGACTATCGAGAGATTATTGGGACCGTGCGCGACGACAGCGCCACGTGACAGGCGGCCATTATGGACAATATTGTCACCGCTGTCAAACAAGAAGTAAGTAAATATTGTGAAAAATATTAATGAAATCTTGTGTTATTATACTATATTACACAATTTTGGACAATGGTAGTCAGTAACATTATTGCCAATAATATTAAAATTGTTGTTTTCAGTGAAAATTTTAGAGGTTAGGTAACTTACTTTTTTTTTCTTACGGCAAATATCCACTTATTTCTTTGATCTCGTTTCTACCATGGTCTTGGAAATTGGTAAAATTTACAGTCGCTATTCTTCTTGATGTTATTACAATTCACAACAACACATCTTACCAGGACCATATTTTTATCTCAGAAACAATTAGAAAATGTTTACTGCAATATGGATTTGACAGCTCAAGTCAGCGACAAAAATGACAATTTTAGCCGTAGCGAGCGCTGTGATCGTTTAGGCTACCCCCTCCACCCGCTTTGCACTCTGCCAATAGAGGTTATCGTGCGGAACCCTAAAAAACATTGATATCCAATAGGACAGAAATGTAAAGATAATTAATATTGTACAGCAGTATCAAAAAATTGCTTGTAATGAAATCACTTATGTGAAATCTGTCTTAGTTGATTTCAATATTATTTTCATTCATATTGACAAAACTTACATCCGCTGCGGTTCAGTTGGTGCTTTCGTTTGCTTAAAAAACATTGTTAAAAGCACCGTTCTATCAAAGTTGGAAAAAAAAACCAATTTTATTTAGGCAAGTGCTTTGTGTACGAGAGAGCAATAAGGGTCACGGATCTATTCTATTCGCTTAATGCATGACGTAAGCGATTTGGAATTCAACCTTAACATTGCTGCAGATAAACGTAGTGGACGCTCTGATTTAAATATAGCTTTGCTTATGAGTAGAACGGACGGGCAGCGACTGGCAAGTGCGGTCAGGCTCGGCGCACACCACGATCACGTGACGTAGCTACAGGTACATACCGGCAGCCCCGAATCGGGACCTATTCAGTGTTTGCCGCGCAGTGCACTGCCTCTGAATGCACGTGATCCCAATTTTTGTCACCTCGATGCGTCGCAAGTTTTTGTACCGTTTTGAGTAGCGTTATTTTATGTCGTAAGGTGGAATCTATAATGTTCACTTTAGATTGAACACAATAAGGCAATTCTGTATTCTCTACTTGTCTCCCTAAAAGAAACGATGCATCGGCAATTTGGATGGAGTACAAAACTTGTACACACCAAACGGCACGCACCGCAACGGATCGGAGCGAATTTTACAATCTTTAAACGATATTAAATCATGTCATGTTTGAATACACAATTTAATTAAAGTGTATATTATCAAGCCGCGCACTGCAGCTTGACCGCAGGCGTCTACCGCGACCGCGATCGTAGCCGAAAGTATGTTGTGACGCGTGTTTTGCGATGCGAGCCCTTTGCGATGTCGGGCGCGACCTTCTGTCGCTGCATCCGTTTGTATTATTTCGATTTGATGCGATACGAGTCCTTTCGTGGAAATTATCCTTAGTAAGGTTTCAACTTTCACTTTGTATTTCTCGTCTTCATTTTCAACTGATACGACTTTTTGATAAAATTGTCGTACAGTCAAGGGCAAAGATATGTATACACCACAGAGTGTCAAAAAGCATGGTCATCTAAATGGTCATAAATTTGGCAACATATTAAAGTACATAAATTAGTATACATGATTTGAGAGATAACTATGTACACAACATTTGCAATAATATGTCCTCATGTATTAGGCCATAAACTTAGAAACACCGTAAAGTTCAAAAATATGTATACACTATTTAACCATTAATTATGTATCTAATATGATAACCAAAAATATGTAAACAATCCAAAATTCTATTAACACAACTCTATTGTCAGGAGCTTATGAACGTATTTGCGTAACATCGAACTCTGTATAATCTTAATGTAATCAGCCAACCACTTGAAGCTTCAAGTCGTATACAACAACTGCTATTCCAAACTCTTTAACTGATAATTACTCTATTTATTTAAAACTAGCTTCTGCCCGCGACTTCGTCTGCGTAGAATTATACATAAAAACCTTCCTCTTGAATCACTCTATCTATTAAAAAAACCGCATCCATATCCGTTGTCTAGTTTTGAAGATATAAGCATACATAGAGACATAGGGACATAGGGACAGAGAAAGCGACTTTATTTTATACTATGTAGACTAGTGATCATGACATGTGCCCACAATCTTGCTAAATGTGGCCTGTAGGTTGTAGGTACCTGTTACAATAAACTCTGTCTACCCCGTAAGGGATAAAGACGTGATTTGTGCATGTGCATGTGCATGTGTCATGTGTCACTTTTGGATTTTTTAATTCCATTTGACTTACCGTTTCTTATGGTTTTTCTGGCGGCTTTTCATTAATTTTGAAGGAGAAAATGTATCGTATAAGCGATCATTTAAAATATAGGATTGTTGCCTTATGCGAGGAAGGTATATCCGTGCCTGATATAGCTCTGCTGACGAATTAGGCATCACGGTAAGAAATATTAAACATGTTAATAATAACGTACTATAGAAAATATTACTCTCTATGCACTTTGTCTTAAGTTTAAGGAGTTGTTTTCTTTATTATACAGTTATTTTAAGTATACTTTGCCTTTTATTAAATAAAAAAAATTAGAAAATAGCGTAGATCGCCAATTACTGTATGATTTGATATTGACGACACGGATGGCTCAGTGGTGAAGCAACCGCCTTCTGAGTCGAAGGTCCCGGGTTCGAAACCCGGCCAGGGCAATGTTTGTGTGATCAACTCGAATAGTTGTGCTTGGGTCATGGATGTTCTATATATTTAAGTATGTATTTATATATATATAAGTATGTATATCGTCATCTACTCGTAACTGGTAGGTACCTTGAGGTTGTTTCGCCTTGTTTCGAAGGTACCCCCCTTGATGCTAAGTTGTCTATCAGGACCCCGTGTCGACATTTCGAGTGATGTTCAGTTCCGTGGTCATTTGGAAGGCAAAGCCAAATTAGCTTCTAAAAAATTGGGGGTGCTCAATAGAGCGGGACAGTACTTCTCGCCAGCCCATCGCCTTCAACTCTATAAGGCGCAGGTTAGGCCGCATATGGAGTACTGTTCTCATCTCTGGGCTGGGGCACCCAAGTACCAAAACCTTCCATTTGACCGCATCCAACGCAGAGCTGCTCGATTTGTCGATAACCAGGCACTTTCAGGTCGGCTCGACTCTCTGGCTGTGCGGAGGGATGTAGCAGCCCTGTGCCGTATTTATCATGGGGAGTGCTCTGACGAACTCTTCGGATTGCTGCCTGCGGCTAAATTCCACTACCGTACTTCGCGGAACCGTCTGTCCTTCCATCCTCAACATCTTGATGGTTGGCAGTCAAGTACCGTGCGTTTTAAACGCAATTTCTTTCCGCGTACGGTAACCAACTGGAACCAACTTCCTGCTGCAATATTCCCTGAGCGATACAATTTAGGGATCTTTAAAAAACGAGCCTTCCTGTTCCTCAAAGGACCGGCAACGCACTTGTGATTCCCCAGGTCTTGCAGGTGTCCTTGGGCGACGGTGATTGCTTTCCATCAGGTGACCCGTATGCTCGTTTGCCCCTCTTATATAAAAAAAACCCATAGCAGAAGCCTTCTTGAGTTTATGTATACATATTTCGATACTTTGGGTATACTTTTTTCCTTACAGGGGAAAGATGGGGAAGTTTCAAATTTTGTTTTTAATGATATTTCAAACAATCTTACCGATTTTCAGCTTGGTGGGAATTTAGGTAACTTTACTCTTATTTTTTGGTCTAATTTGACCGGACTATAGCGTTGGCATCTTCAATCAAAATCAACGAAATCTGAATTTGTAAAATCTGTTAAACATGCCGATTGATAACGTCGTGGTGACAGGTCAAAACATGCGACAAACATATGCAATGACAAGTCTGTACTGTTTTCGTGAATTGTCAAAACATACTTTACAAATTTGTTTCGTGTGACTAGGCCGTAAAGTTGATATTCGCAGATTACATTTTGTATACATATTTTCGTAGCAATTACTGAATCTATATTTATTGACATAAGTATGACTATAATATTTTGCATTATTTGCAGGATACTAATAATGGAGTTTTGATTGTATACAAGTTTTTGGACTTGCTAGGTACATATTTATGTTGCCAGTGTAGTTTGCATATTTATTACCATTTGAATGAGTATATATCTTTTTAACTTTATATGATTACTTATTTTCTTTCACTTTACTTGCATATATATCTTTGCCCTTGACTGTACAGTCGCCATCAGCTATATCGTAGAGGGCGAGGTCCTCAAATATTTCGGGGCAACATTAAATTTCATTAAATTCGTTACACGATAAGGTTAATAACATCAGAACACGCAATTCATCATAAATATAAGAGCAGCGACTTTTCAATAAATTCGGGACGTTCAATGAGGTAAAAATATCAGAATTCACAGATCATCAAAACGCAGTCAGGCTGATCATAAATATCGGAACATTTGTGGAAAATAATCCTTACGTGTATAATGATAGATTCGAATTTCAAACAATTCCAAATATGACTTGCCAATACTCGTTTGCATGCATAATATACTGTAATTTATACTGTTTATAATTCACTGTAATTTATACTGTTCGTTACAAAGTTAAGGTATATTTTCCACAAATGTTCTGATCTTTATGATAAGCCTGACTGCATCGGTACCTTTGACGATCAGTGACGTCCCGATTTTATTGAAAGGTCGATCATACATTTATGACGAATTGCGTGTTCTGATGTTATTAACCTTATTCAATGTTATGAATTTATTGAAATTTAAGGCTGCTCCGAAATATTTGAGGTCCTCGCCCGCTACGATATATGTGATGGCGACTGTACCTACTCCATAAATTACTTTCAACATTAATGAACAAAAAGAAAAAAAATCGCCGCGTTTAAGCTTTTTGTTTGGTTTTTCAAATTCTAATCTATAATCAAATGCAGATCCACCGACAAAATAACACAAGCACAGACTCAACAGACGCTAAAAAAAGCCATTGCAAATGCAAATCGCTTTTGAGTAGGTAGTCTTCGGCGTATTATAAACAATTTTACAATTATTAAGTCCTTCACTGTAAAAAGACCAACCGCAGAATTATTTGTATAATGGTCATGAGCTAGGTAAGTATTTCAGGTTGACGGGTAACAAAAACATTCGTTTTCACAAAAAAAACATTCCAGATCAGTGCCGGGGTATGTGTTATCGGTAAATACAGTCCACTCTGAACTTTACTGACGAGCAAAAATAACGGATCACTTTTCATACAACTTTTTATTCGAAGTAACCCATTAGTTTAGCTCGTCAGCGTATATTAATAAAATTGGGTTATGCTTGACGTATGTGGGTTGCTATAAATGTAAGTTGCAGTCATGTGATTCTATGAATTAATTTGCAATCCGTGTTTAATTTTGTTAGTAACAAAGCTTTACCGGCCGGGCTTCAATCAATACACCGTTCTCGTCTGAGGCCGCCGCCCGATAACCGGGCCCGATCTTACGGAACACTGATTTTGGTCAACACTTTATCTCCTCAACGCAGGTACGATGATCGTGTAATAAAATAAAAATTGGTCAAGGGTGTGAAGGGCCAAGCATTGAAGGGTTTCGTATGTAGTTACGGGGGGTTACGCTTACGGGTTAGTAAGGTCAAGTAATATTTTTTTTACTTGTCTATTTAAACTAAAAACCGTAGAATGTACACCTACAACTTACAATCCTTTAACTTTCTTATTCTTATAAATATAGGCAATTTGAAAATAATTTAATTATTGTATATGTATTTATTTCGAAAAAAAAAACTTTCTGCCCGGTTTCTTGCGGCGCATTCTTCTGGGCATATTAGGGCGCTGGTAGTTTAAAAAAAACATGTAAAGAGGCCTTGGCGGCCTATTTGCAAAATAAAATTCTGATTTTTGATTTTTCTCCATGTCCAGGTGGACGAAACCAAAAAATACTCAAAAATAGTTAGTCTATCAATTACGACATCACTACTGAAGGTGGGATCTAACCGCTGCCCGGTTCGGTAGGCACGTGTAGTTTAGCGTTCACTTCACGGTCACCTAGCTCCGAATGTTTCACTGCTTGTGGTGCTACAGAGCGTCGCTGTTGCTAGCGTACACAGTCATTTTCTTCCAGGTAAGGGGAAGATACAAGCAAAAATAGCTCCAAGATCTTTGCTGAAACGTAACCTTTTGTAATTGTTATTGAAACGCTGTTTTTTTTTGTGAAACGTGATCTATTTTACGAGGTTTTATTTTTTTCAACTTGCAACTTTTGGACCAAATGGGGTGGTCAGGTTGCTGGTTCTCATGAGTGGCGATGATCGCTTACCATCAGGTGGCATGCTCGTTTGCCTCCATTATTATTACTCCATAAAAAAATAATTAGGCCCACTACGAGTGGTTGGAATGACTTGAAATTTGTTTTTCATATGTAGAATGATTCCAAGTAAAGTCAACCAAAAACAGCTTGTATAGAAAAGGTCTTTTTCTCAAACATGCTCGGAAATGTATGCGTTAATGTCCCGATATGAGGACATGAAGTTTCTCGTTTATGGCTCCCTACATTACTTCTTGGCTTAGGCCACAAAAGTTAGTATGAAAATCCATTTTTGTCCGCTGCTCTAATTTTTTAAATTTCTATACTAAAATTAAATTGGCAAAGGAAAAAATTACATACAGCCAACCACCACCACAATCTGTACCTAAGCATAATTGCGACATAAAAAAAATCTATGGTACTATATTTATGTGCGGTTAAACATGGTGCTCAAATAGCTGGATCAAATTAGTACATTTAAAAAATAAAAAAGGTGGCAAATCGAAAATCTTTTTTTCTGCTTATGCGTATTTCGTAGTGATTGTTATTATAATTTAACAGAAATAAAAATGACTTCTAGTGATGAAAGTGACGGGGAACTTATGAACTGTACTCCGCCTCATTTAAAAGAGGAGGCAAATTTAGCTATGCAAAATATGCTACCGGAAAAAAGTAAAGAGATTTACATGAAAACATATTTCCTCACATTGTTTGAGAAAAGCACTATACAAGCTTTGGCCGGAACAGGGATTGCAGGACTCGTTCTATCTGGCCTCGTCTTCGACTCGGCCACCTACCCCAAACTCGTCCAGCAATCCCTTACTTCACGGCCTCTGCAGTAATGTACTATTTAGCAAAAACATATTGCTTAATAAAGTTTTACTTTTGATTTTTAAGGTTTTGTTTAATTTGCAATCTTTGCATGTTTATCTCTTGAAGTGACTAGAATTAAATAATTATATCACTCACAGGTCGATTCACAAGAGCTGACACGAATGGATTGAACGAAATAATGTATTAACCTCGTGATGTGAAAATGTGAAACAGTTGATTCAATTAGTCTTGGTTTAAATGTCTAGTTACCAAGTCTTATTCTACAAAAAAAAACCAAAATAATGTCACTTGTCATTGTGTGAGTGATGTTCTTGTTCAGGGGCCTCCTAATATTTTGTAAACAAGTAACATAATACTCACAAAAAAATAAACCTATATTTAATCATTTTGTTATTCACACATATATTACCATTCACTCATCCAATCCATTCGTGCCAGCTCTTGTGAATCGACCTGTACTGTTTATTTATGTTCTGAGATAGATATATATATATTCTTTGTAAATATAGTAATGCAGACGTAGGAAGTATGTGTATCGTCCAGTCTTACTTAATGTTTTTTTTTTTCGTGTAATAAACTACTGTCATAGTTGCACTTGTTGCGACACAAAATTTTGAAACAGTAGACACTAAAAATTATTACGATTACTTATTAATTTAAATAATGATAGTTAATTTACTATATTAATTTTTTTTTTCCAGAAGCAACCAACTCCGATCCTGGTGGCAGCGTCAGTGCGGCCAGCCCGGGGAAACAGAGAAGAGGTTTTAGTGGGTGAGCTCATTGTTCTCTTTCTGTTCTGTACTTATCTTTTAATGTGCCGTAAAGGTAATTAATACGGGAGAAATTAATCATAGTACATAGTGACAGTGGCAGAATGTAATCTCGCCTTAACTGGAGGATCGCTTGGTATTTATAATGTACGTGTCCATTTATAAATTTAAAAAATTAAACCTGTGACAACTACAGTAATTGCTTTCCACCGTTTTTTTTGTTTAATAATTCCATTTCATTCCAAACAATTTTTTTTTTACTATAATTGTAGTAAATCAATGAAAAGTGCAAATTTCACTGTAATAAAACAATTTCAAACTGACTTCGTCTGCGTTAGTATTTCGGGTAGATTATTTTTACCTCCAAAAATAGCTAACTTTCAATTAGAGAATAAATTATATTAGGTAGGTATTCATAAAGTACCGCATCTTTGTAGGAAATTTCATCCTCCTTTTCATTTCTTTCCCCGGGATCATAACTTATCCTTACCAAATTTCGTGTTAATCGATTCACAGCAGTGTAAGCGTAAAGAGCTTATAGACTTTTTTCGTATTTATAATATTAGTATGGATAAAAGGAACCCATGTGCAAAATTTCGGCTTGTGGGTTAATGCGTTTAGGCTGAGACGCATATTAACTATCAACCCCGATTTAAACCTGAAATACCCTGAAACACGTGTTTATTATTATATCTAATCAAAAGCCGTAAAATCATGTTTCAAGCTTCTAACTTCAAAAATCACAAAACTTCCTTACGAATTTTCGACCCCTGTTAATATTTTACCACCTTAAGAGTATTTTTGGGATGCCATATTAATCTAATCAAAAGCAAAAAAAATGTTTGGAGCTTCTAGCTTCAAAAATGACTAATCTTCTATACAAACTGTCATCCCCTATTTCCCCTATTATCCCTTCAAACCTTTTTTTAGCAATGAAAAGTATCCTATGCCCTTTCACAAGGTCAAGTCTATCTCTGTACCAAATTTCATTAAAACCCATCACTATTTTAATTCAATTTTCCACCTATAGGTACGTCCACAATCTTGCTACCTTAGGATCTGTCTATCCCGTAAGGGATAAAGACGATTTGTGTGTGTATAAAACTGTCCAACGATACTTTTTCCGGCCGCTGCGACAGTACTGTAGCGATATATATGTATTTTTACAAGCTTTTGTTTAATCCGGGTGGAATCTTGCGACTCAACTTTGAAGCAGATATCTTCAACCGATTGAGCTGAAATTTTGCGTACTTATCTTAGTCTGATGACAGTGCAATAATCAGGTAGTGGAGTTCTGGTGACCTAGCCAGGACCGTCTTCGTAGGAGGGAACTCTTCCGATAGACTTGAAATTTGGTACACACGTATATATGTAGGACGGATGACAATGTAAGTACAGTCAGCAAATAAAGCTTGTATTAAAAAAAATATTTTTTTACTGTATCTTATTTTGCGTTACCTTATAACGAGGAACTTCGCGTAATACTTTTGCTACGTAAAACATGCATTTCCGAGCAGAATGGGGAAAATATTTTTTTTTATTAATATATTTTCCCCCCTTGTGCGCATTCGCAGTTGTATGTTGGATATTATTTGTATTACTTTCATAATCGTCTCATGTTTATGTCTCATCACATTAGTTTCGTGATAGATATATGAGTATTCTTTATGACCTATCCTGAATAATTTTGCTTAATCTAGGCAGAAAATTTCACTGAATTATGCTTCGCGCGTAAACGTGAAACAGAATTTCGATATAGAAGAGCCGCCCATATTATTATCATCTACCTTCATATTTACTAATAGGTTCAGAATTATAAAATAAACAAACAGAAACTCTAATTTATTCTCGAGTGAATCTTGTCGTTTTAAATTATCATAGTCTTACCTTGTATATGATGTACTAGTTATGTTTCGCATTTCCCGTTAGTCATCTTTTATCTTTAGCATTCGTTATCTAATTCCTTTGAAGCGATAATGTGATCAGTCGCTTTGTGGCGTGATGGTGTATAAGCAGTTCTACCATGTGCGTCGAGGAATGGAATGAGAAGCCTTCTTGTTGCCAAAATTGCTGTCACTATTTCTTCAGGTGCTTACAGTTGTTAGTTTGCTGACGGGGTCACTAACCAAAGTGATAAACTGTACTAAAACCGTTATCTGAAACAATTAAACAATTCTGAGTGATATCAGGAAAGTAAAGAGTGATGCAGTAAGTGTTTAAATTATTAATAATTTAACCTTCTTCTGCTCTTCCATCTACATTTTCGTGAAAGAATCTGGCCTGTAAAAGCCAGTCGACTTAGCTTGTATTGTGAGTTTTTGGCTTATTCAAACTTTCATACTCGTATTAACCACAGCTATGTCGAGAAGAGAAAAAAAGTTCAATTATTCGAAAGCTCTGTGAATAATTTATGAGTTTTGTTAACATAGGAATAGGTACTGAACTCTGGTTTTCACAAACTTGCTGACATTAGTTATTTCAGTCGGTTGTAAAGCAACTTTTTTACGATTTACTAGGGAGCCTGCTACTTTCGGTAGCGACATCAGTTAAGAACGTTTTTTCCTATTGAGCTGGCAACGTCGCATTTTTGGTGTTTTTATGCGATTAATTTACACAGAATGAAAGTTTGAAATGTGTGCCTGTTGTGTTCTTTGTTTTTAGTGTATCAATATGTCCAATGCGATAATGTGATTGACTTTTATTTTCTTATTAAACGAGATATATTCTTAAAACCCTCCTAAATTATGTCATGCTTTATTTATTCACTCGTATCAAATACTCAGTGGCGTTTATGGAAGTATTGGAAAATGTTGTTGTATCACGGTAGCACGCCACTTGTCACCGTATTTCCCGATTATTCGTACACAATATTATTTACCAGAGTTGCAATGACCGCTACTCGAATTACGAACATCATTACGGTGCAACGGCGAATACACTGACTAAAGCGTCAGGTTTTTGGTCGTATGTATTAATTAAATAAGTCAGTATTTACCTATTTCCCTAAATGTTAATGCAACCTGAAACTTGTTACAAGAATCCCTTTTGTGTACCAGCTTTTCTCTTTCTTCTCTTACGGTATCGAACTGGTTACTGAAACCGAGTGTTATAAATAACTTTGGCCTCATCTGCACTTTTCATCAAATGAGATAGGGGTCAGTCGCTGGTCAGTTCACTGCAAAAAATATCTTAATGCAATAAATATTTTAAGTACATTCGTTGCAGACTTTTAACAATTATCTATATCTTTAAGTTTTATCAGTGCGTCATTTACCTTAATCTTATCGCCTCCAATCTTACTTTAGACGACTTTAGTTTCCTTGACATCTGATAACAACAGTAACAAAATAGCTCATTATTAATTAGTATATTCGGTAACATTTTATGTTTCTATCAGTCGTATGTCTTTTCAACTGGGCAAGGTTAGTGAACCAAACGTCTGAATGATTAGCGATATTAAGAATGATAGACGCGATGCTTGGCCAGTTTGCAGCCGGTTCTTTGTTCGTGTTCTGTCAGTATTTACAGTAACGCTTCCTGTCGCGACCGATTCGACGGCTGACAAACTTATCAACGTAATCTGCGTTTGATATCTAACTCTTGACGATCGTTCCCCACTTGATTATTGGCTCCTTTAGGCGATATATCTGCGATAAAAATGTTTGTACTCTCGGAATAGAAATGTAGTTGTACCATTATGACTGTGTTGTTAGTTGATTTCTAAAGGCTGTCGTGATCTAAGTATTGTGATCAAAGTGTGAAGTTTTTGAGTAATGAATTTACTTCATTATGTGGAATCAGGTAGTTGTTGTCAAGTAAGTTACAATATAACTTCTTGTTACGGTAATCTTTCATACTTTATAGTTTCGATAATCTTCTTTATATAAAAAAATGAATCCCTATTTCCCTTGGTCACGGCATCACGCGTGAGCGGCTGGACCGATCTCGCTGATTCTTTTTTTGTTGTGTTTGTAATTGTCAGGAGAAGGTTCTTATGTAACAATATTTTGAAAAATGGGATTTCTCAGGTATAACTGAGGAATTACGACTAATTATTAATGTACGGCTTTTTTGCTTATAGATGATTAAAAATAAATGCAGAAGAACCTAGTGCCGCTTTAAAGTGGCGGTGCCGGAAGTATGCAATTTTTTTTTGCCATGTATTAGTAAAAACCTGTACCGCTCAGAAATGACGGCATAGCGCTCAGAGTTATTTTATGATATAGTAACAGCCTTCTAAGCGTTATTCACGCTGGTTCATTTCACATGTTTTTTTCCATGGGCTTGTGGTCTATTAGTAAAATACAAAAAAATTAAAGTACAAAATTAGTGTCAGTGTAACGTGTTGGTTTCAGTCAAATCTTGAAAGTCGAATGTCACCCACTTCCAGTGGCTGGATTGGCTTGTTTGATTAACATAATATATTTTTCAACACAGTTGCTCGTAAATTGAGTCTTATTGCACCGCATTTAAACTCATAATACAGCTTATTACGCACAAGTGCTGTAATATAAACTTTTTTTTAATCTCAGCAAACGGTTCAGTATCAATAGGAACAAGGAATAGTTTCGTGAATATTATGCTATTTTAGTTTAAAGATGATAAATAAACATTTAATTTCGACAATTATTCATTTTCATCTAAAAAGGGACCATAATTTGCATATTTAAGACATTGATTAATTATTTTATTATAATTTTAATATTAGACTGTTTGGCAGTCTGTTGTCAGTGTCAGCGTCACGCGCGTGCTAAGTGCACAGCGCGCATGCGCGAGTGCTGCGTGCGGATTGGCGCGGAGATATTGTTGATTCAGACTTTGTTATTTCATTACTTTAAAAATTACTAGTTCAAGTAATAAAAAAATTTAGTGTCCGTCGCTGGAAATACTAAAATATGTTCGGACAATGTTCGGACAGTTATATCAGTAAGAAATCCAAGGTGTTAATTACCAAATGATAAAGTAGTTCTAAAGCAGCTCCAGGTAAGCAATGTCTGGTAACAAAGGTAAACTAAAGTTCTTAAAGCCCTTTTATTAACTAAATTTTATTTATTTTTCCTCGCAAATGTGTTGAAAAACGTCGTATGCGACGCGTGTGCTTTGGTAATTACACATCTCGGCTCTCTTACCCGCGCTCGCTGGCGCTCGCGCGTACAATACGCCTCGTGTGCAATTACCAACATAGCACACTTGTATCATAATGTACTAATGTAGAATGGATGACAACACAATTACAGTCTATCATACAGTTAAACAATGTGAAACTACCGTGAGACTTAATCATAATTACATATAAACGGATAACACACTCGACTTTTATACGTGAGTTATCCGTTTATATGTAATTAATTTTCCCGTAGGAAAAGGTATTTTCCCGCGCTAAAAAGTAGCCTATGTCACTCAGTGTTAATGTAGCTTTCTAACGGCAAAAGAATTTTTGAAATCCGTCCAGTAGTTTCGGAGCCTATTCAATTCAAACAAACAATCAAAATTTTCCTCTTTATAATATTAGTATAGATTAGTATTAGTATAGATTAAAAAATCACGTTCAAATTTTTTTAAAATCAATCATTATTCATCCAATCATTTCAATCATTTTTATTATGAGAGTGCTGAATGTTGAAATGAACCATTTAATTATTTTATTATTAAATATGATGAGAAAATTACAAGGTAATTAATTCTTCCTATCAAAGATTAATAGGCAATAAATATAGTAAGTAGTAGTAAGTGATTAATTAAATAATACAAAATCAACTTTTTCTTTATATTTTAAGTACCTGAAATATTTTCTTTTGGGGGATCAATTTTTGATTATTCTTCTGTATTTATTTTTATTTTTGTTGGATAAAGTGCTACGATGATTGAAGGGCGCAACATATCATTGCGCGTTACGCGGTTAGAGGTATCAATTTACATACGCGTGTAACTGTAATCCACTATAGTTCGTGGTTGACGCAGTGCGGCGCCGCTCGAGGTGGTCATGTCTTGTTGCCGTCTGACTTACTTAGGTCGCCGCGCTATGTTCAATTAAGCACTATGCATACATGTATAGTATTTAATGTAATTAAGATTAAAAAGAGACTGTATTTTTCTCAACACGTCATTGCGTTCATCGTATGTATATAATACTAGCTTCTGCCCGCGACTTCGTCCGCGTAGAATTAGCAATTCTTTTACAGTTTATCTATTCTGTCACGTGGGTTCACGCAACATTTGACCTATATTCACATAACATTAACATTTTCAACGTAAGTTAGTAATGCATCGTGAATAACATTTACTTCATTTTTGTGAGCTGGTTCTGTATATGTTGAGAAAGTTTTTGACAAAAAACGTCAAGCGTTTTAGTGTTGAAATGGGAAATTCCTGTACTATGAGTGTGGCACGGATGATAAATTCAAACTTGAAGTTGATCCTTGAACACGGTGAAACAGTTCTGAATTTCCACAATTAAAGTTAACTTTCACATTCAGAGGCGTCGATTAAGTTCTAATAATCATAATAGTAACTGACACGCGTTCAAGTTTTACTATATTCTGCAATAATTATTTACGATGAGACTAGGCAGCTACGACATTTATAATATTAGTAGGATATAGTAGGAATAGAATAGTACTTAGTAGGATTAAAACGTTGCTAAAGATGAGTATGCATAATTTAATCCTTATGCTTCCATTGCATAAAAAATCTTGTTACCTTAGGCTCTGTCAACCCGGTAAGGAATAAAGACGTGATTTATGTGTGTATGTGTGTGTGTGGGTGTGCATATAAAATTTTGTCTAAACTTAAGCCGTTTTTTGGTGTGTTGAAGAAGGCGATGGCTGGGACTACGCAAGCCGTCGCAAGTGAAAACCGACAAAGTGTCAAGCGGCGCGCAGTCTCCTGCTACGGCAGAGAAGCATACACCGCTGAAGAAGGTTCCTTCCGATAAAAAACTAAAGGTATGTTGCTACTATTGAACGGATAGGGAACGAACTTGAAAAATAAAAAGCCATAAAAAAGCGGAATGAATGACCATCTGTCTGACATATTGACACACAGCCCAAACTACCACAAGTACTTGCCATAGGGCTTTACCTTATTATGTAAGCGTACTCGATGTACTCGATGTACATAATGTGAAAGCGACTATAGTGCCCGGAGCTCATTTCACTTCTCAGGAGGACGTATCATACAACTTGTTTAAATAAATAATTTTGGCGTTAGTATATTATGTAACTAATGGTGGTCTTTGCTCTTCAGCTCCCGTACGGTAACGACAGTGGTAGCGGGCGAGGCGATGACGGTGACGCGAGTGGCTCTGCGGGTGTGCTTGACGAAGCGGAGGATGATGCCGCCGATGTTGAGCTGCCGCCGCCCATGAAACCCATACAGGTAACTCTTCGCCTCATCTTGCTTAAAATGTGGAAGAAGTAGCATAAGGGTCCCACGTGCAAACACAGACATAAGTGCTTTGGTATCACGACTTTTCCGATATAAATTGATTGATTTTATGAAACTACAGCTATTTAGGTTTATTACCAAGCTTTTAGCTTCTTGTCATTTCTGCGCAAACTTGCAGGATCCACAAACAGTGCTACAGCAGTCACCCGCTCCAGCCGCTTCCTCAGACACCCCCACCCGCGTAAGTTATATTGTCACTAAACAATTGCTCTCTTTATTGTAACCCTCAATTCATATTCAGGGAATCTAACCTAGCCTGTAACCTTCATTTTCGCTCCTAACAAGGTAACTAAGTTTATGTAGGTCTTTAAGAGGTGACATTGGTGTCATTTTCAGAATTCGTTGACCATGGACGCTTTGGAAACTAACGGTGGTCCGGCAGACATTGCAGAAATTGAACAAATAGTCAAGGAAAAAATGGTTAGGTTTCTCCCAATCAGTCAGATGCATGTTTTTGTTGAATGTGTTTGGTTTGATTGTTTGCTTTATAATTAATGAAAGTGGTGTATATTTTGCCTTTTTGTTTTGCGTTGTCTTATTATTTTATCAGTAGTGTTTTTTGCGATAGTAATTTAGTAATTTATGCAGTAGACATAGCTCGTAATTATAATCATTTAGGACTTAAAGCTTCATCTCTAACTTTATTTGGTTGACGGCAAGACCAATTAAAAATTTTACATTTGTGTGGAATTTATGTGTACCTCAGTGGCCTAAATATAGGGTTGCTGGGGTGGCTAAATGCCAGGGGCCCTAGCTCTATGGGGCCCCGAACTGGCTTGGTTTAGAGTACAGAAGGGACGCTGATGCACTTCTTTATATTGAGGAAGGAGCCCCATCTGACGAATTTGCCACGGGCCCCAGACGTTATAGTTACGCCACTGGTGTACCTAGTAAATAGATGGCTTTGTAAAGTTTGAAAGTTATAACTTGGTCAGATTATAGACAAAATGGTTCGACCACACTGCTGTTGAAAAGGCGTTGACGATGCGTTTACGCAACAACATGTATAAAGAAACGGTGAGAAAACGTGTCGCCTACGATACGACACGTCACTACGTACAAGCGGCAGTATGGTCGGTCCTTAAATCGTGTTGCGTCTTTTATTTTTCAGCTTTACAGTATACTAAACTTGCTTTTTAATTTCTTTACATTAAGCATCAATTATGGTTATTATGTTTGTTAGAAAAAAAAAAACAACTTGGAACCTGAAAAATTAGATGCCAGGGAGTTTTAAATTATCCACTTGATACACTAGAAGACTAGAACTCATTGTATATATTTGTTGAATTTATTTTTATCAGTAAATACTAAATAGTTTTTCGCTTAACAAGTTGTTCTTTCTCTAACTGCACGAGAATGGAAGCACGGTTATTTTCAGGTATTTTTTTAGCAGCAGTTGGTTTTAATCAGAGATGTACAAAATGGTTTTAAAAAAGCATTTAAATACAAAATGCAAAATACTTTTCAGATTTACTATTTCAAATGCAAAATACCAAATAGTTTTGCGTTTTGTATTTCAAATGCTAAATGCAAAATAGGTATTTTCAAAATACTTTTTCAAAATAAAATACCTTTTGATCAAATATCAGACATTTTTATTTATTTTAGGTATTTATCATGAGAAATTGAGACACAATGGCGAGCCGAACAAACACGTCTCATAACATGGCACCCTTATGCATGACATTTTGGTCAAATTTATCAGTACGCGTATTAATAAATCCTGTTACGTTAATAATTAATAATAATAATACTCCTTTCAACATGAAACTACCGTGAGACTTAATCATCATTACACATAAACGGATAACTCACGTATAAAAAGTCGAGTGATGCTCGACATGTTTCGGACTATTTCGTAGTCCTTCTTGGAGCGCTCACCCCGGCGGCAGCGAAACGAACACTGCGCGCCAGCGCTCTGCTCGCGCGGCTGTTCGACGCAACTGACAGCGGCGCACAACTACCCTCGTTTTCATCGTCATTTTTAACGTTTTTTTGTGTTCGTTTCGCTGCCGCCGGGGCGAGCGCTCCAAGAAGAAGGACTACGAAATAGTCCGAAACATGTCGAGCGTCACTCGACTTTTTATACGTGAGTTATCCGTTTATGTGTAATGAATAATAATACTCACTTAAAATAATGTAAAGCAAGTAGACTAATGAAAAGAGAGCCATGGCTCCATTTTGTGAATTGTGTGGCCATTTATTTCGGTTGATTGTGCATCTAGTGCGGCAATACAAGCGTCATTCGTTCATTTCATTTTGTTTGACTGGTAATGTTGGCTAAACTTAATCAAAAAGTATTTTGCATTTTGAAATGAATATGAAAATGCAAAATACATCTCGAAAGGTATTTCAAATAAAATACAAAATGGTTTTTACTAAAAGGCATTTAAATGCAAAATACAAAATACGTATTTTGCATTTTGTATTTGCATTTTAAATAGAAGTATTTCAAATAAATCGCATCTCTGGTTTTAATTAAGAGCTTGCAGCATAAGAATAAATAAATTTGGATATTCTTAAGCTTTCGGTGTGATTTCGGTGTCTTATGAA
The DNA here is from genome assembly GCA_949127965.1 of Pandemis corylana. Taxonomy (NCBI): domain Eukaryota; kingdom Metazoa; phylum Arthropoda; class Insecta; order Lepidoptera; family Tortricidae; genus Pandemis; species Pandemis corylana. The sequence goes on from OX421850.1 coordinate 22,349,449, forward strand.
AGTATTTACTTCAGAGATAGGAAATTAAACTACCTATTTAAACTTGAGACCTACTTAGTGAAATCTTCGTCTTCTAAACATATCCCGAAAGTAGATGAATCTCACTTTAGTCTCGCTTGGTGTGAATTGACCACATTGACAAAGAAGTATATGGTTCCGAACATAAAGGTTTGTTGCCATCAGGAGCAGCATGGTAGCACGGCGTGCGGTGCTGGACGCGCCGAGGAGGGCGATCCGGAGGAAGAGGAGCCGAGCACGCCAGGACCTGACCACGGCGCCGCCGCTCTCAAGAAGCGCGAATATGTGCTGCGCGAGCTGCTCGACACCGAGGAGATCTACGTCGCCGACCTGAGGCTCATCTGCGAGGACTACATCCGCCACATGCAGGTCCTGACACACATTTTATTCTGAACTATTACGGCTGTTAAATATTGCAAGTTGTCGAGTAACCCCGAAAAAAAATACACTTTTCAAAAATTTTACTTGATGTAATAAATCTAGCTAATTAAAGTTAATCGGAATATCGACATAGGTATGGTAGTCTACTTCCAGACCGTAAAGTTGTAGTCATTCCTGTCTATGGTCATGATCACAATAGCCGATAAATACACATCTATCTGTACTCGTACAACTTTCCGTAGTGTAACCTAACACCGAGCGTCGTTCTACTTATGGTTTAACCTGTATTCGAAAAGATAGATGCTTGTAAAAACTTTACGCCCTCTGTGTACATTATTAATAAATTTTTTAATTATATTGAAAAATAAATCGCGATTAGAAAGTCGTTCCTTTAATGTTATCTTCTTAGGAGCATCGATGATTTTTTATGTTATTATTTATTTACTATGAAATTTACCGTATTAATGGAATAATATTACAATCGACTGTCATTTTGAATATTATTGTTCAGGACCCCAATGCCGACCCGCCGCTGCCCGAGGGTCTACGCGACCGCCGACTGCGAATGATATTCGGCAACATAGAAGCCATTTATGACTGGCACCGAGAGTAAGTTGCACTAATTTATCTTTTACTATAACAAAGCATTCAATAACATTAAATTAAATATTTAAAAACCCCCACGCATGATTGCAATGGAATAAAAGTGAAACGGTCTTAACACAAAGGAATCAACTAGTTTTTCTTGTAATTAAGCCCTTAATTATGTATTTTTTTAAACGACTCAGTAATCGAGTCTTAATTAAATTTTATGCCAAAAATGCCTTATCATTTTTGAAAATAGCTGAATACTCTTCAGACTGCTAGACCGATTTTTAGCAAACATGCCTAAGGCCACCGCAAAGAAAATTGGCTTTCCAATGAAAAATACCGCATCCAAATCGGTCCATCCAGTTCAGAGCTACGATGCCACAGACAGATTCACACACACACAGACATTGACGTCAAACTTATAACACCCCTCTTTTTGCGTCGGGGGTTAAAAATGACATCATCATCATCAAGTCAGCCGCAAGATGTCCACTGCTGGATGAGCGACAAAATGTTAAAAATAAAACCGTATGTTGTGGAACGATACTTTAAAAAGTATTATCTACTACATATTTTATATGCGTATAATTAAATTATCTGACTGGCGATAATTTTATAATTCAATTGCTCTGCATTGTATGCGATTTTTATTTGTGTTTATAATTTCTGTGCTATGCGAGTTCTTTTTCAAGCAATAGCCACCACAGATTGAGCCACGGCAGTATGATTTTGTTTGACGCAGAGCTAAAAATTGGACAGAAATTGGCTGCATTGCGAGGCGGCTCGTTGAGTGTGCGGGACCTGGCTAATAAATACTTGTTGCAATGTAACTACTTCTGCGATTCGCATCGGGCTAGGCTAGGTCGGCTGGGCGATATGATACGAGTATTATTACAATGTGTGTGTAGTGACAAATAGAACGCGAGCGTAATGTTTGTGTCGTATGTACACGATCGCTGACTGTCTGTGCAGCAAGTTCCTGCTGGAGCTGCAGGCGTGCCTGGAGGAGCCCGAGCTGCTTGGGCCGCTGTTCCGCCGCTTCTTCGAGAAGCGCATGTTCCTCTACGAGACCTACTGCCGCAACAAACCAGTTTCCGAATACATCGTCTCTGAACATGACCACTACTTTCAAGAGCTAAGACAAAAACTTGGCCACAAGCTGCAGGTGTGTGCAATAATAATAATAACTCCATAAGTTATGCTTTATCGTGATGATAATGATAAAAAAAAATTGTACATATTAGAGTTAGGGGCTAAAATATAAAATTTTCAGAGTTAAAAAATACCTTTGAAGTAAAATGTTAGTTCAATACGTTTATTTTTCTTCGTAATCGTTAAAATTTGTTTACAACGAAAAGGTGCACTGCAATGAAGGTGCACTGCAGCAGTGCAATGACTGCAACGAAGGGGTAGATGAAATAAGAACCCTTAGTTTAGGGTTACCTATAAATTGGTAGGTAGATATCTGAAACCTATTTCAATTCACTTCAAAAATAGTCATAATTCCGTATGCCGTTGCTAAAATGCCATTGTTAAAGTTTTATTTACCTTCTGATATTAATGTATAAGCGATGTGGCTAGCAACCCATCACTATTTTGATTCCCCTTTCCATCCATACACCAACAATAATGCTAAACGTGGTCTTTAGGTCTTGTTACCTTAGGCTCTATCTACCCCGTAAAGGATAAAGACGTGATTCATGTATGTATTTATGCATGATATTATTTATTTATTAGGTACCTCTTACCATTAGGTGTTCTCGCGATAGTCAAAATCCTAAAGAAAAAACTTCCAATGTGTTGCCATTAAAATGTAATAATTTTACACCAGTAAATTTTCACTTTTCTAAATGATGTACTTACTTTTTTTTGAATTTGTAAGTATAAAGATAAAATTAAATTCAACTGCATGTGAAAACAATCGTACCTATTTAAATATTAGTCGCACCAATTGATATTTCATTGGAACACTTATAGAAGAAAAGTTCCTATAATGACGACAATGTGTTAGGATATAATAGGTAAGTTTTGATTGCTTACATCTAGAATGCCACAATGACAACATTGTCACATATTTGTGAGATTGACATTTGGCTTTTGGTAACTTTTTTGGAATTGAATTATTGCGAGGAGTAGGTATAAGTAGATCCGATGACGATCAAATTAAATACCGTTAACGAAAAAACAATTTTTTTTTTTCAATCTTTAATTTAAATTTCTATATTTGCTTTATGGTTTTGGTAAAAAAAACCCACACTTCCAGTTGTGGGATTGACTTATTTAATTTGTGTAAACATCATGCAGATTGAGGGATTAATGCAAGAGCAGTGAGCAAAAAACAAACGAATATTTTTATTTTCACTAAGAAATGCTAATTATGTCAACTTGTATGTATTTTGCAAATGCCAACCCGTATATATTTCTGTTAACTTGCGAGCCAAGCGAAGGACGAAATTTAATCTGGCGACAATTAAGACTATTATTTCATTTCTTTGCACATTGTTATGTTGAAATCATTGAAAGTGAACAACTCAAAAAGATAGTGATACTAAATGTACAAGTTTTTTGTATGTTGTGATTGTATACAGTCAATGGTTCCATCATTTTGACAGCCAGCCGTTATAATAATGACATTATTGAACGGTTGCCTGTTCATTGTAATCCTTCAATGTACCTATACGTATACAATAGTCAGATGTTATTTATTTAAGCGTTCTATCCTAACTGCTGTTTAGCTTTGCGCTGATGGTCAATAAATATTTGTAGCCATAACAAGTCGACGCGCTAAAGCTGGCGCAGTACTTATGCAAATAAATTTTAATCCGATTCATCTCAGAAAGGGGTTTTACGTGTTTTGATTGTAGGTATGTATGTCCATGTTTAAATGGTACATACATAATAATAAACCTGTAGGATTTCATGATGGGTGTCAAATAAAAGGTTCCCTTTAGATAATTAATATTAGATTGAAAGAGTGACATTATTAACTTAACTACTATCTAAATACAATTAATAATGTTAAGTTAATAATGTTGTTGCCTTGATCCGTTTTGAAGTAAATTGTTATTCTTGTTACAAGAGCATAAAACAAGGTTTCACTTCGATTACAAGGAAATAAAACAAACTTGTGGACATTGTATAATGTCGATTATTTTGTCAAATTTTCAACCTAACCACAACAGAATCGGCTAGTTTTGGCAAATCACTTCCCGCCACAAAATTATTATTTTGCTTTTTTTCAGGTTGTGATATTCTACTACAGTCCTGATCCTTAATGCCAAGTTACAAAACAAATATTTGTTTTTATATGCAAACTTTTTGATGCACATAAATTTACATAAAATTACATAAATTGTATTTAGATAACTAAATATCTTAATTAAATTAAGATATAACTAACCTTATCTCATAAAAACGTAATATAAAAATTTCGTAAAAAAATGAAGGTGCATTGTGTAGATTACATTAGATTAGATTTATTTAGCACCCTTTTAAAAGTACAATTAAATGTCAAACATAAGTAATTCACAAAAGGATCGTCAATTGTAATAAAATAGTAATAATAATAATAATAACTGAAATTAAACAAAAACAAAATAACAACAAACAAAAATAAAGCTTAATGAAATGTCAATGTAAATTCACAAAAAGATCGTCATGGGTCATAAAAAGAAAATAATAATAATTTAAATAAAACCTATTTTAAAAGCAATTTAAAATGTCAAATAATAAATATAAAACCACAAAATGTGAAAATATTGTCAGAACGTAAATATCAAAAATATATAATAAAAATAAATGAGGTACTAGAATGGTACAAAGAATTATTATCACATATAATACACACATTCAAAATTAAATTTAATGTCAAGTTTAATTTCACTGTACTTTTTAACAGAGTACAGTGACAGAGCCAACAGAAGTTTTTTAAGTCGTTTTAAGTAATTTACATGGCTATATGACCTACTTGCCTCAGCTACAAAAGAAGAAATTACTTAATGCTCAATAGGATAAAAAACCATTTTATACAGCCTTCTTTTGACATAAAGAACCACTTTACGAGCATGAGAAGTGAAAAATGGTTTTGTCTCAGTTGTGCTTTTGAAATATTGCTCCTAAATTCGGTGATCTAGGGTTTTAGAAAATACGTTAGTATGTATAGAACTAAAGAAAAAATATGTGGGAAACTCGTAGACTTTGGCAGTCTGTTGAATTGGAGAATTGTGTTATAGGTACATGCCTAGCTGGGTAACTTTTGTAAAATGACCTATAATTGTATTTGCTAATTTTTTAGTCATTTACTTTTAATTTTCTCTTTTTTTAAATTGTTTTAGGTGCAATAACGCTTTGCAATTTAATTTATACTTAATCTTTCATGACAAGTATAAGTAACTTTAAACTTACTGTTGAGTTCACCACTCCGAAAACGTCATTAAACTGTTGAACTTTTGACATGTTACAGCTGGGAGACCTTTTAATTAAGCCGATCCAGCGAATTCAGAAGTATCACTTGTTGGTGAAAAAGATTCTGACTTACTCCGAGGCTGGCGGTGCGAGCAGCGTCGCACTAGCAGCACTGCGAGACGCCGTGCTGTGCACCTCCATTATCCCCAAGAACGCCAACGACATGATGGACGTTGGACGCCTACAGGGCTTCACGGTAATACCGCCTCGGCGCTGCTCAGACTCACTTATCAATATTTAGACAATTCACGCACAACAAGCGAAAAGCAAGCTACTTCTAAAGTACTCGTAGACTTTAACAAATTTTACAACTAAAAAAATCACGAAACGTTTGCGAATTGTTCTGTAGTGGTTGAAACAGATGGGTCAGCAGGAATATACATATTATGAAAATACAAAAGTTTCTCTTTCCATTTTTAAAGAATGCTCGAAACTTAGTACAAATCAATTTCAAAGTTTTGATAATAGTGCCGCTTCAATCTATTATTAGAACAAATTCGGTAATACCCCACATGGTTAGGTCGTTCAGCAAGAGCTGGCACGAATGGATTGAACGCAAATGACATCATTTGTCACTGTGAGAGTACCGGTCTTATACAAGGGCCACCTTATATTTTATGAGTGACTAGGTACTTATTAGTTGTCAAATAACAAATAAAAATAACACCTACTCACTACTCCTTGGTTGGACTTCATTGTCATAACAATTGAGTACTTAAATGCCAGAGTATTTTGAGTTTATTCGCAAATAATACATTTTGTAGTTTTACTGCGTACTTTGAGTACGGATTTAATTACTGACTGCGGAAGCGTATTTTTCTGGTTATCGCCCTATCTAATAATTTAATATAATTATTAAGATTTTTAAGGCAAAACCAATTTTCACTATTCTATTTGTCTATAAACAAGACATACTTATTGAAACACTTGTTAGTTACCATTTTTAGGGTTCCGTAGCTCTAAAGAAAAAAAGAACCCTTATAAGATAAATTCGTTGTCCGTTTGTCCGTCCGTCTGTCCGTCTGTCCGTCTGTCTGTCTGTCTGTCTGTCTGTCTGTCTGTCTGTCTGTCTGTCTGTCTGTCTGTCTGTCTGTCTGTCTGTTTGAGCGTCAAGACCCTTTTTCTCAGGAATGCGTAGAGATATAAAATTGAAATTTATACCAAATACTGAGGTCTGCGGTCCCTTAAAGCTGTAAAAAAATCAAAACTTGAAGTTTACATGTTTATGTCGAATTTCCCATACAGGCGCAAAGGAAACCAAAACCTACCCTGAGTACCCTATGGTACTTCCAGTTGTCCTAGAAATTTAAAATTTGGTATGAAGGTAGCTCTTATAGCGCAATAGGGAATATCCATCCAAATTTAATTTGTATTAAATATTTTTTTCCCCAATCTTTATTATGTTATGTATGTATGTATAACTCTTTATTGTACATAAAACACAAGAAAAAGATGAATTCAGGACAACACACATGCACAAAGGCGAACTTATCCCTAAAAGGGATCTCTTCCAGTTAACCTTTGAACGATTGACAGGACATAAGTATTAAGCAAGAGTAGACACACAGAAAAAGTAAAAGAACCGATCGAAACCTAAAATAATCCTAAATGTCTAAATTTTAAATGATGTAAGATATAATAATAAACTACACATAATAGATAAATACGATAAACTAATACACAATAAATAAAATATACTACATAATATATACATATATACATACACACATAAGTCACAAAACGCATCACATTCATTTAAGAGGATTCATCGAGCCAATACGCCTTCAAGCGACTGCGCAGGGTAGCAACAGTCTGCTATTGCCTGATATCATTTGGCAACCGATTCCAGTCGAACAGCGTGCACGCGTTATCGCGTGCGTGCGTATTATCGTCACATTATATTATAATGAAAAGTTTTTTTTGTTGTTATTTAAAGCCATAAAATATTGTATTAAAAGTGAAAAATAAGGGAGGAAAATTCAAACTTACAAAACGCGTCACCATTGGTCAAAACGAAATATGACGTCAGATGCCACAAATTGGATTTATTGGCGTTGATATTCGTACTGTGTTAGTAGTGTTTGTTAGAAAATTAGTTTAAAAACTGTATTCCTGTGGTGATTCCTAGGTTAGGTTTAAGTTTTAAAGAAAGTTTTACTGAACTTTTATAAACTAGGTTAGGTTAGTTTTAAACTGAATTTTCTACTGGTTAAACCTATGATCCGTATAGCAATTAAAACTGTAAATGTGTAAGAAGTAACTAAAATGCTTAGAGTAAACTAGCCGCCCGCCCTGGCTTCGCACGGCTAGATATAGGTATATTTAACGAAAAACATATATCAAAAACGAATACATAATTAAAAAACTGGCCAAGTGCGAGTCTGACTCGCGCACCGAGGGTTCCGTACAAATTCGGCTAGTGAATATAAAATTCATTTTAGCAGTCCTGGTTCTAAGCAAAATGCACGCAGCGTGAGGTCATTTTATACTGATATATATGTATATATAGATAGTTTTTTACCTTTTTTAATTGTTTATGGTTTTTAAGATGATTCTTTGATTAGACTTTTGTTTCTACCGAAAACCAGTGCCTGTTATTTTGCTCCCAAATACTGGTTGTTTACATTATAAATTTAGATTTTAAAAAGTAGTTATTGTGACAACTGTAATAGTTAAGGGGCTACCGGGTAAATTTACGCTGTTTTCAAGCCAGATGAAGTATGCTTAAATATGGTAGCAGAACTATGAAACTAATATATATTGTAGAATGGTATGTATTCTTCAATTTGATTCATTGGGGTGTAAAAAATAATAATAACTTAAGAGAAAAAAGAATAATCCCAAACCCCTTTTCGCCAGTTAAACTCCGCTATAATTCCATTATTACACGACTTGAAGACACACTATTTTTTATATTAGTAGACAATAGCGAACACTACAGTTTGTACTACTGAAATTTTAATTAACTTTGTAGTTTTTAATAAAAAGGCATAATTTAGTGCTACGCACGAATCCTTGCTCGCGGTAGTCTGTGCGGGCGACGGGCGGCAGTCGCCGTTTGGCTTTCAGACGGGGAACCCGTGTCGCTCCGCTGCAACCCACTACGCTTGCGCAAACGTTGGTCCGTCCGATTTGACAACTGTCATTTTTATTTAGACACTTTCTTTATAGTCTAAGATCCGAATATAACGTCGATCTGCACCGAGCTGATAATAGAATGAAACACATTTTATAATAAATTCAGTATATTAGAATAGTACATTATGATACAAGTGTGCTATCCCTCCGGGGTTGCGGGTGTCTATGGGCAGTGGTGATCACTTACCATCAGGTGACCCACTTGCTCGTTTGCCTTCCTATTCATATAAAAAAATATATATATATATGTTGGTAATTACACACGAGGCGTATTGTACGCGCGAGCGCTAGCGAGCGCGGGTAATAGAGTCGAGATGTGTAATTTTACCAAAGCACACGCGTCGCATACGACGTTTTTCAACACATTTGCGAGGAAAAATAAATAAAATTTAGTTAATAAAAGGACTTTAAGAACTTTAGTTTACCTTTGTTACCAGAAATTGCATACCTGGAGCAGAGCTGCTTTAGAACTTTACTTTATCATTTGGTAATTAACACCTTGGATTTCTTACTGATATAACTGTCCGAACATTGTCCGAACATATTTTAGTATTTCTAGCGACGGACACTACATTTCTTTATTACAATACAATACAATACAAATACTCTTTATTGAACACCACAAATCAGTACAAAACAATACAGAAACAAAGAACAAAGTAGACAATTGGCGGTCTTATCGCTTAATAGCGATCTCTTCCAGACAACCAATACAAGAAATAAGTTGGAGACAGTTTAAGTAGGTGGCGGAAACAAATAGACAGGATAAACGCAGGGATAATAAAAACAACAATATCAACAAAAATATAATACATAGCTAAATAAATAAAATAAAATAATACATACATATACAAATAACATAATACTTAGGATAAAATAAATGTGAGAAGCAATGAAAAATAAGAAGGCCATAAAACAGAAAAGGACTTCATCAGAAGCAAAGAGAATATATGAGGTAGGTACTAAAGACAGGGAGTGGATTAAATTAGTGATAAATAGTGAGGTTTGAGTTGGTTTTTAAAAATAGGTAGACTTGAAATAGATAGGTTGAACTCGTAATTTTTAAAGTAATAAAATAACAATGTCTGAATCAACAATATCAGTGAAAAATGGTGGCAGATATTATTTCTCCGCGTCAACCCGCACGCAGCACTCGCGCATGCGCGCTGTGCACTTAGCACGCGCGTGACGAAGACACTGACAACAGGCTGCTAAACAGCCTAATATAAAAATTATAATAAAAAAATAAAATAATTAATCAATGCTTGAAATATGCAAATTATGGTTACTTTTAGATAAAAATGAATAATTTGTCGAAATTAAATGATTATTTTATCGTCTTTTACCTAAAATACATAGTTTAATATTCACGAAAATATTCCTTGTTCCAATACATAACTGAACTTTTTGCTGAGATTAAAAAAAAATACTATTATATATTACAATAACACTTGTGCGTAATAAGCTGAATTATGAGCTTAAATGCGGTGCAATAAGACTCAATTTACGAGCAAGTGTGTTGAAAAATATAATAAAAATGGGTTGGCTAAAAAATCTTGGACAGACTATTTAAATATATTACGTATGTAAAAAGATGGGAATTATTCGAAGAATTTTATTATAAGTATTGTACCAAATCTATCAAAAAAACATACTTGTCCTTTCCACCTATACGCCCTTAATCATGCTAAACGTGGCCTTAAGGTTTTGTTACCTTAGGCTCTGTCTACCTCTTACGGGCCGTAAGGGACAAAGACGTGATTTATGTGTGTGTATGTATGTACCAAATCTAAGGGGACCGATTAAATAAAAAGTTTTCGCAAAAATCTTCTTCTTCTTCTTCAGCGTGTAGACGCCCACCGTTGGGCATACGCCTCTCCAATCCGTCTCCATCCCGAACGGTTGCCCGTTTCCCTCTTCCAGACTGGTCCTGCTGTCTCCCTTATGTCATCGGACCATCGGGCAGGTGGCAAAAATACGCAAAAATACGGATTTTCAATTTCCCTTCCATTTTATGAGTGGTTCGCACTAATTTTAAACCTAATAAAAATTTAAAATGTTTAATTGCAAATCGGACGGAATTTTGTCCCGGAACATAAAAGTATTTACGTTGTATTTGGGCTGCCAGCTCCTTGCCTATATAATTCAAATATGTTTCTTGTGACAGTAGGATGTCGTAGCTTGTCAACGTGTACATAAGCAAGGGTGCGGGGGGTTGTGGAGCCGAAACGCTCGAGGTCATTGGCTTAGGGTAGCCCCTTAAACACATAGTATTGCGGACTTTTTTTTGTAGATATTGATGTTTTCGATAAAACTGTAGTACATCACTTTTCCATATTGTCAACAGTTTCTGCAGCCGCACGCAATATAAGGTTTTTTTCACACCTTCATTACACTATCGAAGTTTTCATACGGAACCCTAACTTTTTGAAAATATTCTATAGCCTATGTTACTCGGGGATAATGTAGCATTCTAATGGTGAAAGAATTATTAAAATGGGAACAGTAGTTTTTGAGTGAATCAATAACAAACATACACACACACACACTAATTGTTATTTTTCCTTTTTTTTGTTTTGTTTATTTTTAGTTAGGGCTGTTGTCCTATGCGTCAAATAAATGTATTTTCTTTCTTTCTTTCTTTCAAAAATACAATAAATACTCATTTTTCCTTAACATTTTAGCCTAGGAATAACACATAGGCTACTTTTTATCCCGGAAAATTGCGAAATTCCTGCGGGATAGCGATAAACGATTTCTATGCAGACGAAGTTGCGGGCAACAGCTAGTATCACATAATTGTCTTATTTATAAGACTACAGAGGAATGAGCTAGATATTTTATGTCTTATTTTAGGACCACGGCGGTTAAAGGGCTAATACTAGTGTAGATAAATACGGGATATGACAAATGACATCATCAAAAGCGCGCGCTCAATGGTGGCGTTTTGAACAGCGCAAATTTATTAAATGTTTTAAATTTCACTTTAAAAAATAATTTGAATATTTTCAAGCCTGTTGATATTTTTTTCTGTGATATAGAGATGTAAATGATTATTATAAGTAATAAACAAAAAACATGAATATTCCCTATTCATGAAATTAATCTAAAAATCTGTTTTTTTAATGTTTGACTGTCTGTAGTAACCAATATAAAATGACCTCACACTGCCTACATTTTGCTTAAGGGCAGGGCTTTGCTAACACTAGATTTCATAGTCACAAGTCTAATTTGGACTGAATCCTCGGTGCGAGAGTCCGACTCGCTCCTAGCCGGTTTTTGATACACAAGTATGTATATTATCATTCACTAATTCAATCCATTCGTGCCAGGTCTCTAAATCCGCCTATAGGAGTACCATCCTTGTGCTAGCTTGCACTTGCTTTGATTATAGCAAATTTTTTAATACTTGAATAGAGTAACATCACGGCGCAAGGCAAGCTGTTGCTGCAAGAGGAGCTAATGGTGTCGGAGGCGGGCGCCGACAAGGCCAAAGAGCTTCACGTGTTCCTGTTCGAGCAGTGCGTCATCTTCAGTGAGCCAGTCGGCAGGAAGTCGCAGTTCACCAGCCCCACCTACAACTACAAAGCTCACGTGCAGGTACGCGTTACTTTAAAGACTCCTTGTTGAATACTTAGTTTGAATATTAAAAATAATGTTAAAATTAAAACGAAAAATAATTCAATAAACACGGAAAAAGAGGGGGCAGTGTCGGTTGAGGGCTTCCGCTGGAAGCAGTTGTAACATTTTATGAATATTTGAACAGAATAAAACACCGAAGTTATGATCTAAACTGCACGTTCTTCAGTAAATCAATAGTCAATCCGAGGCTCATCGCCGAAACACAGCTTCTGAACCCTTAATTTTTTTGTGGCTTTATTGTGACACCGTGATCGTTCAACGATTATCGATTACGTCTTAGTATAAGTACTAACAACCATTGAATAAAATATGAACTAATTAAAAATTTATAATGAATTACTATTTAGACATATTATTCAAGTCAGTTTCCAGAGTAGATGACTGGGAATGGATGATTATTTTAAAAGTGCTTGATGATTTTTTTATTGATAAGAATAACCATCCTTAACTACAGAACAATTAACAGATATTCCTGTTGATTCATGAATTTTATAAAAATAAAAACATTTTATCCGGTCTTTTGTCGGACTCATAATGGCTGATAAGAAATACGTCCATAGCACCACAAATTAAAAAAAAATGGCTGCTTGAATCTGTGGTACACAATGTCATTTTTCACTGACGTTGATAGCACAGCACTCTCAGAAGCTAAAAGAAGCAACGGCTAAGTGGCGCCATCTGCAAATAATCGGTTTTACCATACATGGGGAATTTCAATACGACGCTCAGAGCTGTGTGTGTACAGGAAGGAGATGGACATTGCGAAAACTTGTTGAAATACGTCTGAACTTTTGTTTTGATAGTTTTCGTTTTTGATAATAAATTATTTTAAACAGATGTACTAATGCTCCTTATTGTTTTGTTGTTAGAATGATTACAATCACACTAATTATCTAACGAGAAAGCTAGACAAATAAGTATGGTCGAAGAAACTGATTCACGTACCTCTGTGAAAACTTTTCTCATACAATTGAACAATAATTTCTTTGGCAGGTGTATGGAAAGTCATTATGACATGTGTAGTGAAAAGGTTCCACAGTGGTCGCAATTCATTTTCTTTCAATGTACGTCAGGTAAGCGTGACGTCATGATGGGTGACCACACTAAGAGATTTAAATTTGTTTATTCTGTTAGCAAACTAGCAAAAGTTAATTACGACGTATTTTAATAACTCAATTAGTGCATTTTGTTCTCTATCGTTAACTTAGCCGTAAATGCTTACTTTGTATTACGTTCAATGTGTCACCTTTTATTTAACTACGTTGTCTATGGATTTTCGATTATACGTGATTTTATTGTATGTATTTTACGATATTCTCATATTTTATTGACAAATGTGATATTGTGTTTTATGCATATTGGCTATTATACATAATCACATATCTAGTTTTAATGGCTATAGAAAGTAACCTAGTAGGGTCTCGTAATAAAAAAATTAATTAAAATGTTTTGTATGAAAATTATGTAAAAAAAGAAATCGCCGTGGTTGTTATTAGAACGTTATTAATGTACAATGCAGTACATAGTATTAATTTATTTAAAATTTATATTTATGTATTTCGTTGTCAAAACTTTCGTTAACGCTAACAGTTACGTTCTATGGATCCGTCAGTCATATCTTTGTCATTGAAACAGATATTAGCTATAACTATTATTCATTGACAGGTAAATAAAATGGGACTAGAGGAGACAGAAGGGGCATTCATTATCTTGTCCGTGGACCCAAACAAACCCCGTCAGTCATTTACGTGCCGCACGACCGAGGCGCGTCGGCAGCTGTGGATTGCAACGCTGACGCGTATCTTGCACTCGCAGCTTGAGATGATGAAGAGGCTGGAGAACCCCGGCGCCTACCTGCGCACACACGACCTGCACCGCGACGACGCGCGCGACCCCGCTGCGTAAGTACCCGCCGCTCGCCTCCGCCCGCATCCACTCGCGCCACCACTCGTCAACACCTCGCATCAAATACACCACTTATAATGATACGAGTTCCAATAAACTCTTCGTCACTCCAAAACAATGCGTGGGTGTTCAGATATCTACTGCATTGTGATAAGCAGGCCACGCTTGCCTTGAGCGGCATCGGTTGGCGATTTCAAACCAGCAATGTCTGTAAATACTTGCGACACTGGATACAACGTGTTTGATTCAGGTTATGACGATTTGGTGTTGTTTTAGCGGTGAAGGTAAAATGACAATATAATTTAAGCAACGCTCACATGTTTTAGATAACGGACTGTAGTAGTATATATCATTACCTAATATTTACACATGGAGTGAAGTTTTGTGCGTATTCGGTTTTATATATTTTGACGCGAGTGTACAGGCATTCACGAGTAGGTCATGAATTTTTAAGAACGTATAACCTAATGTTACCTGTTGTTTATTTTAGACTATTCTCGTAAATTTTAGTGCTAACCGCCTTCGTCTGTAAGGAGTAAATTTTTTGTAATTCAGTTTCTTGAAAAGATGATTATAATACATTAGAAATAATTTACATAGATACAACCTTCGAGCTTATCTGCACTGCGCTTGGTCCTTTTCATTGTGTTTATAAGCCATAGCTAATAGAAAACCGTGGCAGGTAATAAGTCTGAATGGCAGCATGTTGTCTACGAATATTCAGAACAATTTTACCTTCATTGTGCTTATTAAGGTGAGTTTAATGTTTGCTGCGGTGGTTATACCTATGTGAACTATTTAGAAGTAAACTTTATTGAAGACTAGTTTAGACATTTATTTATTTCGATGTAAGATTTTTGTATCCTATAGTTACACGTCGGTAAAATACTTTAAAGTATTATAATAATAATAAAAATTGTCCACATTAGGTTATTTACCACACTGGAATTGATAATTAGATCTAAAATTAATTTATAATGTTAAGGTATATTTGTAGGATTGTGCTCTATCTTATATTTTTATTGAATGTTACTAAAACCTTCAGGAATATGGCATGGTGGTTGGATAACTGACATGATTTATAAAGTGTTTTCTCTCTTCTCGCGTCTCTGCGTTGTTAAAAAAGGGTCGCTTGCCGTGCGTGGACGAACTCAACCAATCACCTACTAAATCTTGGATTTTAAACGAGTATATTGAAGTAATGTTTACTCTTTAAATCAACTAACAAGGGAAAGTTTCAAATCTGTATTCATATTTTCTCTTCGTCAAAATTATCTGGACGGCTTGTATAAGTATTCTTTAGCATGTCCCTGCATTTTTTAATACTTTATAGGAATACTGGAGGCTCTTAGAGGTTGGACCTTGCACTTTTTGAACCAAGGAAGCCACTTCGCCCAGGGTACCTATAGGTAAAATGAGTCGATTCTGACCTAGGGCCAAGAGCAGCCATCGTGCAGGGGGGAGCGGGAGGGGGGGGGGGTGTGGGTCCGCCGCGCTCCACTCTAAGCTCAATATCTTCGTAAATAAAGTAACTGCATCGTGTTTGGTATCATTTTCGGATAATTTAAGGACGCTGAATTCATTTTTGATATGATAATTATACCTTCCATATAAAAAGCGGGATTTTTGAAAAAATATGAAAATATTGTTTCTCATTTTTTTCAAAAACCTTGTATAATACGAAAGCTGTCAGTTAAAACTCTATGAAAAAAATATGTATGGACAGCCCGTTTATTCAGGATTATAAAAATATATACTTTACTGGTATTATTGTCTACAAAATACTTTTAAAAAAATATTTATCGCCGCGCGGCAGACTGGTTGCTAAAGGCACTTTTCGTTCTGAGCTTGTTATTTGCAAAAGTTAGGCAAATACATCAACTTATATCTAAATATTAGAAAATTTTAAGACGCTGGCTTTATTTCTACTAAATAAATAGTAATTTTTCATAGAAAAAAAATGGGTTTTGAAAAAATAAATTAAACTCATCTATATTTTTTGACTAAATCCTAATGAAATACAAAACGTAACGGTGTATACACTTAAAAAAAATACTATAAAATAGCCTACTCATTCACAAATTTAAATATATTAAATATATTAAATTAGATATAAGTTGATGTATTTGCCTAACTATTGCAAATAACAAGCTCAGAACGAAAAGTGCCTTTAGCGAACCAGACTGCCGCGCGGCGATAAATATATATTTTTTAAGTATTTTGTAGACAATAATACCAGTAAAGTATATATTTTTATAATCCTGAATAAATGGGCTATCCATACATGTTTTTTTCATAGAGTTTTAACTGACAGTTTATGTATAATACAAAGTATTTGAAAAAAATAAGAAACCATATTTTCATATTTTTTCAAAAATCTCGCTTTTTTTATATGAGAAGGTATAATTATCATATCAAAAATGAATTCATCATCCTTAAATTATCCGAAAATGATACCAAACACGACAGTTTCGAAATATCCGTAGCTAAGGAGGTCATGGGCACCCTGTATATCCGTTGGTTCGTGTGAGATATAATAGAATATTGTCAGATAATCACACTGATTGCGTGCGTGAAGCTGGTTAGTGTTCCACAATTCATGTGCAATTCTATTGAAAGGGACGTAAAATGTATGTATGTATGTATAACACTTAATTGTACATAAAACACAGAATAGATGAATACAGAACAACACAAATCCACAAAGGTGAACTTATCCCTAAAAGGGATCTCTTCCAGTTAACCTGACCTAAATGTGTGTGTGTGTGTGTGTGTTTGTAGGTATTGACATTTCGTATGTGTACTTGACGTGTCCCTCGCCCCCCGTCGAAAGTGATGATTCAGTTAAAGTATTCAATTATAATGAAAACGTCTTACCGAGGCTAATGGAAATAAATCATTATCAGAGGCCATCAATAAATTACATCACACCTATTTAGAACCCACGCCCATTTTTCGCACTTTTTTGAGTACCTACCTCACAATGTGTAACGTAATTTATAGCGAATTTTGCAGTGAGATATTTAATAGACTTTTGCGGTATCAAATTGTCTGATGGATAGCTTTTATCACTGAGATGTAATTTTGTCGAATTGGAGTTTTCTTCCGTTTTATTATGTCTTATAATAGTTGTAATGTAATGGAAACTTCGATAATGCACTATGTGCGAAATGATAAAAGCAAAGATTTAACTATACAATAAATTGCCAATGGGAAATAACAACACCACGGCTTTACTGCCAGTTATTTAATGTAAACTTCAACGTATAGTTAAGAGCTAACTTTAATCTCGGCGTCACTTGACGCTTATTGGAATTGAATTTGCATATAAGTAATAGTAGCAGCTTTAGTTATTTTATAAACTGGGTTTAAATTGTTTGAAAATGTGTAACAAAATTGAAATTGCGAAGAATAGTTAGAACTTAGTATATTTCGATGACATAATGTTGAGTAAATTTTAATCACCTCGTTTTGTGACATTACTTGGATTTTTTGAAATCGATCTTGTAGTCTATTTTGTACAAATGATTTTGTTGTTAGTTCTTAAAACGTCATATAGTGTATTTTGAATTCTAACTTTCATTACATCACGATGTAAACAGATGTACCGCTAATTGAAAAGTTGGTTCATTTTAAAAGCAAATCGATCGTATATTAATTTTAAAATGATTTTGCAGAATAGTTTGTTTATCTGGAAAGCGTTTCTTGAATCGGGTATAATTTATAGAAGTACTGCGTGAATAGTTTTTCACAACCTGCGTTGTGAAAGCATTTTGCGGTATGACGTGTATTTAATGCAATAGCAATATCTCTTAAATGCTTCAAGGCAAAAATGAAGTACAGTGTACTTGTTTTTTTAGTGTAAGTAGGAATTGCAGAAGACTGGAAATAAGGGCGTGAAAGAGACGAAAAGTTACATACATGAGGAAGGATTGGGACGGTGTAGTGTAATATCGTTCTAACTATGTAATGTTTCTACTCTACTTCTATAGAACGTAGTAGATTTTAGCTAACTTTCACAGAAATAAAGGAAAACTGTGAATTCTTAATACCTCAACGATATAAGCACCAAACATTTTTACATTATATGAACATAAGATTTATTGTTGTGATTGTACATATAATAACTAAAACGCAAATAAAAACCTGAAGTCGCAAGACGAAAACGATTTGACACAATATCAACCATACAATTTGATCTGCTAAGTGAGGAAACAATGCAGTCAAACCATATCAAGAAATGTGCGCGCCATGTCGAATTAGCACAACCGACCAGTAACAGCAACGAGTGGCAGTACATTAATGTTATACAAACCTGCGTGTTTTATAGTGTACTAAATACTACTAGTCTACTTAATTACGATGCGAAAAGCTAAAGCTATTCTTACATCTGTATCATTCTATAATCTAAATTTGTATTTTTTAATGTATTCTCATACAAAATCATTGATCATAATTAACAAAATCACATCAATATTTAAATATTTCGAGTGATTTATACACAAATCAATATTAAAACTAGATAGGTATATTATTGAAACTAGTTAATTTTATTTATTTTAACTTGAAACATGAGTTTCATTATTGCTAGAGTAACGGAAGCCAGTTTTGTTCTGGCTCGCCCTGCCGATAAATGGACGCGGGCGAGCGTGCTTGCCGCGGGGTTACTTGCGGTTAGATGAGTGTTAGAGTATATCCTGGCTCGTCGAGCTTGTATAACTAAATACAATAAAACCGGAACGCTAATTACGACTGCTGGTTGAATTATATTTGTGTCCGGTTTAGGGGCCAATTTCATTTGCGTGTCGTTCTACAATAGATAGGATTCATACGATTAATCTAAATCCATATTTCTGAGCAGTTAGTCATAAGTCAAAATAACCCCCTAAAAAGTTGAAGACTTGTTCTTGCTAAATTGGTTTTCGTCTGTGTCTGGCAAAAAAGAATATCAAAGTGACAGATAAAGACAAACGGGCATTAAGTTAACAGAAGCCTTGCAAGCGTTTATGTTATGAATTCCGAAGCTAATGGTTATTATTCTTAATACAAACTATGTGTAAGTGCTGGCCCACTTGGTGTGAGTAAACGTAACCATCTACAGTTCAATTTCTGGAAATTCGCTGCAAAATCATTATTCATACATTCAAATTAATAGTATCCCTCCAAAAAGTGAACCTAAGTGAAGTGAAGTGTGAGTGAGTCGTTTTTGAAAACTTTTTCCATCATTTACCGCAATGACATTTCGCAGAGTAGACCTATGAATACACAGAAGTTTGACTTGAATTTACCTATTTTTGTCAATTAGTTACTTAATCACACTCGAATGTATGATTTTGAATAAGGGTCGTTTTTAAGGCACATATTAGAAAGTAATTACAAAGTGTACAGAGTGACATATCAAATGAACGGGTTTATCTTGAGTGTCAAATATATTTTCTGTATATTTTTAAATTAATACTCTTTAAGTTGTATAAGAAAGTATATGAAAATTGACTATGATCCCATGATATTTATTTAACATTCCTTTGTCCTTATCTGTCACTTAAACGTGTTTAGTATAAGGGGGTTAGAACTTATAAAGAAACCTGTACCGTGTGTGCTCCGCTATAGCTTCCGTAACAACTTGTTTTAGTATAAATAAAAGGTTGCTTTTATTAGTAGGCTTTAGTTAAGGTGTGTAGTTGCACTGAAGAAAGCTCGCAGAGGGCAGCCGCGGCTGTGGCTTTAGCTTCCTCGCGTACTTCATAATACTTAAGGGAAATATATAAATCGGCAGTAGTTTAAAGTTAATTATCGATTTCTAGTATTTTCTCTACTAAAATGACATGAATTTGCACCAACGTGCAACATATATATTTTGATTACGAGTCGATGGAACTGTATATTATCGTTTTTGAAAACAAGCTTCCCAGGCCAACGTGGGCAAGTTTTTCAAAATAACATTTAGCGACACTTGACTGCTATAATTTTTAAAGTGTCACGTGTATATATATTTGCCTATATTATCCTAACGTATGTATATACTTAACACTTACAACAATCATTGTATTACTGAAATATAAATGTTACTTGAGTAACCAATAAATGTGAATAAAAACAGCTTGTGGTTTACTGCTTTTAGTCCCGCATGCTTTTTTATTATTTAATTGTTTATTTATTTCCGTATAATTTTGGGGGCCAGCTTATCGCTTATCGCTTTATTTAGGTACTCACCCACATAAGATTAACTCTATCCGACAATAACAATAACACAATCAGTATTTGAGAATACAATTGATATGACATTAACATTAAGTTTTAATCTAATGGTATGTTAGCACAGATAGCGTCACTAAAGAGTTGCATCTATGGATTGCGATTGAAACTTGGACTCAAGATCTTAACAATTCAGTCCATGAAAGATTCAGTTTAAGATCTATATTGTAGCAGAAACAAAGCTGGCGTGCCCGATCACTTTGTTTTGTTAATTTTTGTTTTAATTGTACCTATTCCCGTCCCGATAGTGCGGGTGAGGGTCGGTGCGGTCTGCGTAAGACGGAGAGCGTGCCGCCTTCACTGGGTTCTCTATTCGAGGCGCGGGGGCGCACGCAGCGCGCGCACGCGAAAGCGAACACCATCAACCTGCCGCCGAGCTCGGCCCGCGCCGAAGACGCGCGCAAGCCCGCGCCCGCGGCCGCCTCGCCGCACAGCCCCACCTCGCCCACGCAGCCCAATGTGAGTATACTGTCTGAACAATGCATCACCTACCTGTGGACACCTAATTAACATACTTACGTATTTCAACAAAATGAAAATTAAAGTATATTTGTATTATAATTAGTATGATTATGAAACAGCACTTGGTTATAGTATACAACTGCACAAGTGCGAGTCGAACTAGCACACGAATGGTTTTGTTGGCAAAAAAATATATAGAAAATATATGAAAAATAGCCGACCACACTGAATATTGAGCTTTGTATAATTATGTTTTGAATGCAAATACATACATACATACACAAATCACGTCTTTATCCCTAACGGGGTAGACAGAGCCTAAGGTAACAGGTACCTACAGGCCACATTTAGCAAGATTGTGGGAGTATTGGTGGAAAATGGAATCAAAATAGTGATGGGTTGAATGCAAATATTACAATAAATTTCCAAACGCGTGTTTCATTTTGACGAAAGTCTCAGTTATTCCGCCAAAATGGATCGTTTGTATACACATTAAATATTATGATATCTATACTATATCTGGTATAGATACATAATTAGTGCAAATATCAAGAAAGTGGCTTAAACCATTTACCCGCTAGAGTCCTGTGAAAGACGGACAGAGTACGTACAATCGAGAGAGCCTAAGCAACCATAGAAAGCAAATGTGATAAAAATTGCTTTACGGTAACAAAACTGCGATCGTATCCCTAAAATGACGTTTGCATTTTGAGAAGTTTTTTTTTATAGGACCTTGATTTTGAAGAACAAACTTACTTGCACATTTTTTTATAACAGTGCTTATCAAAACATGTGTACGTCGCATTTTCTTAGTATATGCGGCCTAACAGCATTTAACACTGCAATCTACTACCTCAGCCAACGACCGGGATCCGAAATATTTGTAGTATTTTTAACTAATCACAGAGTTAACTCTTTTATTATTGAACAAAATTCTGCACTCACTAAAAGCCTCTCTCTTGTGTAGCATTACTTAGGCATAGTTGAAAGCTGTACGTTGAAATGGTATGGTGAAATGTATGAAAACCGAGCGCCTCCATTTTTTAATTCACACTATTCACCATTTTCACTTAACCTGTCAAATGCAACTTACCGCAGCTTCAAGACATACTCCACCAAATTTCTATGAAACTATATAATATACACTTTTTATATATAGTACGTTATCTTCGGTTAGAAATGTGTTAAACTTAACTGTTCCCACGCTACATATATGTACATTCTCACAAATCGGAGGACATGAAGTAACAAATGCATTTAATTAGGTAACTTTACACTGTTAACACTGAAGCAAGTTATATTTAGTGAACTTGTGATCTTTAACTTACCTGTAGTTGTTTATTGTTTCATAAAATAATAAATACTATGTATTGTAATTCATTGTAAATACTGCAACTTCAGTGATATTCTTAACAGAATAAAATAGTAACTAAACCTGAGTTTTTCTATCTTCTACTACGAAATATGTGTGTTGGTTTATGGCAAGCTTGCTATTAGTAGTCAAAAATTTGCTGTGTTTATTTGTTTGTTTTTAAAATTTCTGTCTGTACCTACCTATAAAGATACGATTTGACAAAAGCGTCATGACCGCACACTATTTTATAAACTCCTGTGCTCTGTTGATGTTTCATGTCAAATCAACTTCAGCGAGTTCTGAGGTTAAACTTCATATTAGAATCAATTTCGGTGTAGATTATACCTTAGTATATCTATATATAAAACCCTTGAATAAATAAGAACATAGTAGAACGGAAACTCCCGCTCCGGCCGGACTCAAGGTCACGATATTAGAGTACCCGTTAGTTAAGCGGGTATTTCAGTCGGGCTGTCACGGCCGGCGTCGCCGCACGCGCGTTTGGCTGTTTGCAACTGAATAAATCACTACTAGTTTTACGTGAGCCTGTATGTATTTTATTTTATATTTGTAGGTAAGGTATGGCACTTGTAATAAATTCTTACTTAGAAGTACCTACCTATCTATAATATGTAGGTACGTACCTAATGATTTATAAATCTCATATTTTGTAAAACTAGAATAAAATAATGATTTCAACGTAAATAAAAACTTATATTTTAGCGATATTATCTTTAGACGTAAGTAATATTTAACTGTAAGCAACCCTAGTAACACGCCTGGACGACAGAGGGGTGTAACGATGTGAAGGGGGAAGTAGGTATATAAATGGCGGCGTTTTGGACGCGGTCAAAAGAGATTCCGTTCTACTCTGTTATTATTTATTCTATGTATAAAACCCCGTTCCCTCTTGTCGGAAGTCGGATCCGTTTTGTGTCTGATATCAAATATTTCTATACAAAACGGTATCTGATAAGTGTGTGTACAGCCTCATACAAAATGTTTTGCATCGATTCTTTGTCGGGCTCGACCACCCGGCAGGTGGGAATGGGGTTAGTGTTTGCCTGTTCATACAATTTAGCTTGGATTTTACTTTGCGTTGTGTTTCTAGTTTTAATTGGTAATCAAAAGTGCATAGGGGTTAAATATATTAAAATAGCAAATAGACGCATATCAAATACGTGTATGATCCTAAGACACTTTGAACCATCCACTTTCTAAATACTAATGAAAGCCAATCGGCCGACTTTAATCTAAAATAGATGCATCAAATATTAAATCATCATCTTTTTTTTCTATAAGCACGATTTGTTTGGAGACAAATTAAGATATAACATTTTACATTACACTGAAAATTAATTACTAATTGATTCCACTCATTATTTCACTAGCACCTTCTTTCTCTCTCTCTTCTTTTCTTTTTTTGCATGACTTCTTTTTTAACGCTTTGATGTATTTCTTCTGTTGTAGGTATGATAAACACGGGAATGCATTTTATTTATAGACTGTGATAGCGGGTTCATTGAACAATACGAAAGACTGCATACAAAGTGATTTGAAATACCTACCCGCCAAAGACTATTATAAGTAAAACCTATCGATTATAAATAGCGTAGTAGAAATATTGGAGATAAAGTGAATAAGAAACAAGTTTAATACTGGTGTTGGACGAAAGGGTGAGCATGCATGTGTCGCTTGTGACGTAGATTGTCGCTTCAGGCAGTGTCGGTTTGACAGAAAGATCATATGTGCATCGGTAACAGGGCTTGTCGAAGCGGGCGTGGGGGCTGAAGCTGCGGCGCGGCGGCGCTGGCGGTGAGCCCGGCGCCGAGGGCGTGGTGACCGAGCTGCGCGCGCCCGAGCTGGCCGAGCCCGCTGGCGACGTGTCCGCGACGCCCGGCGCCTCCGCCACGCTGGCTTGCCGCGCCACTGCGACTCGCGCCACCGCCTCCTGGCGCAAGACCGCGCCCGACACCCGCGCGCTCCGCCACGGTGGACGATTTGCAATCGCCTTCGCACCCGACGGCCTCGCCACTCTCACTATCCATGCGTGCCGCGCCTCTGACGCGGGCGTTTACTGCTGCCTCGTCAGCAACGAGTTAGGCGGAGTCCAAAGCTCTGCGCGGTTGACTGTAGGGTCGGGTGGTGTGCCGGGCGTACCGGCGGTCCGTGCGCATCCGGGTGGTGGGCTAGTGGTGCAGTGGGACGAGGCGGCCCCTGCGCACTTGGAATACTGTCGCGTCGGGGAGGGCGAGTGGCGGCGAGCTACTGAGACCCCAGCCGCTGTGCATACAGTAGCGCTCGAAGAGCTGCCGGCAGGCCAGTACAGCTTCCGGCTAGTGTGCGCGCGCAGCGGCGCGGCAGGAGGCGTATCGGCGCCCGCCAGCTGCGGCGGCGGCGGCGGCTGGCAGCGGGAGCAGTTCGCTCGGCGCTACGCTGTCGAGGAAGAGATCGGCCGTGGGCGCACGGCGCGTGTGCTGGCTGCCCGCGACACCGGAACAGGGCAGCGTGTCGCGTTAAAACAGGTACTATCCTGCTTTGTAGCGAATTCTTCATAAGAAAATTTTAATTGGGCATCTACGGCCGGGTGGATATTAACGTAAGTAAGTAAGTAAATGCTTTATTGTACACTAGCCCGCGACTTCGCCTGCATAGAATTATACATAAAAACCTTCCTCTTGAATCACTATCTATTAAAAAAACCGCATCAAAATCCGTTGTGTAGTTTTGAAGATATAGGTAAGCATACATAAGGACATAGGGACAGAAAAAGCGACTTTGTTTTATACTATGTAGTGAAGTATAAAGAAACAGACCCTATTCTTAAAAAAACCATTAAACGTTTTGGGTAAAGTGGTACGTTTTAGGCATTTGTTGTTTCAATCTGTCATTTTTTTATTTATACTGTCGTACAATACCCGGCGATGAAGAATGGACATCGGTCTTTGGAAAGAGACTCGGCTAATTTCGGCTCCGTAGGGCGTTGTCACACACTACTTATGCGACGTTTGTCAGTCGTTGTATAGGTGTCGTAGAGTACGGACACATTTCCATGAAAATATATAATATTTAGCTGGGGAAACTCTTCAACATTAAATTGTAAGATGGCATTTTTAGGGAAAAGAGGGTCTCCTTTAGGCGGTCAGTCACGCGAAATTATTTGGAATCTTTGTAAATTTTTTTTGCGAAAGAACGTGTCGTATAATCTACTGTAATCTTTTTTCTTATTATCCTTTTTCTCTTTATAGATATCCTATGTTTACATGTCATTAACTCGACGTAAACTAATTAAGTCCATAAGGTCGCCAGTGTTCAGAAATCGTCGTAAGCAGCCAATTATCTCTTCAAAGACTGATGTTCACTCTTTATCGGCGGGTACTGTACAAATTGGTTTCTGGATCACGTTACTTTTAAATTAAAATCTGACTGAAAACCTGACCTGATATTGTAATGTATTGTTGTGTTGTGGTAAGAGTGTGTGTATTGTTTTATGCAGGTAGTAGGCGGGCGGGGCGCGGACGCGCGACGCGAGTACCGGCTGCTGTGCCGCGGCGCGCACGGCGCGGTGGTGCGCGCGCTGGCGCTGTTCGCGGAGGTGCCGACGCGCGGCGCGCACACGCTGGTGCTGGAGCTGGTGGGCGGCGGCGCGCTGCTGGACTGGGCCGCCGCGCAGCCCCACGCCTACACGCAGCGGCTCGTCGCGCACCACACCCGCCAGCTGCTCGCCGCGCTCGATTGGCTGCACACCAACAACGTCGCGCATCTCGACGTCAGGGTACTAATTACCTACGCTCTACAAACCCAATACAATGATCGGGCGACGATATATACTTCCTAATATTATCATCTTGCATACTTTAGTTGAATGTATCGTAATCCTGTCGACTGCTTTTATTTGAATTAAGTATTCCACATTCACACATTTCGTACGTTCACTTCTGTTAAACTTATCTAACCGCCGCGCTGAGACTAACTGTTTTAGACGAATTGAACATTGACAAAGAATTTAAGTTAGGACGTTGTTTGACCTGATCTACATTTTTAAATACTGATCCCTTCGTGGTGCCGATCATGGTTTATTTTTTATGGAAATAGGGAGGAAATCGAGCAAACGGATCACCTGATGGTAAGTGGTCACCGCCACCCATAAGCACCAGCAACCCCAGGAGAGTTGCCGGTCCGTTACCGGCCTTTGAGGTTTTTGATAGTGATTTGTTAATGTTACAAGGAATTCCAGTATTAATGTGGCACTTTTTTTGTATTTTACAGCCAGAGAACATTCTGGTAGAGTTGTCGGGTACACACGCCCAGCTGAAGCTGGTGGACCTGGGCTCTGCGGTAGAGCTGGACGATAGCGGAGGCACGGGCGCGGGCGCGGGGCGCGAAGTACTACCGCCGGCGCCCGCGCAGCTCGAGTTCGCGCCTCCCGAGTGTGTGCTTGGCCGCCCGCCTGCGCCCGCCTGGGATGCCTGGGCCGCGGGAGTTTTCCTTTACGTGTTCCTCACTGGGGTTAGTGCCCGAAAAATAGTACTAAGTAGTAAAAAGTAGTCATCCTTAAATGTATAACATTGTGTCTTCTTGTTTTGAAAGTAATGTGAATATCACCGAGCACGTTTAAGAAAAAAATATTATAAATCGTACCCAAGTGTCACAAAATTATTGCTTTCCCAAATTAAATTAAAAACTGTTTATATTTCAAAAAAATAGTATAATTATTTGAAAATGAAAAGGCCAATCGAAATAAGATAATACTTTATTCATGGGAACTGCTGATAAAATAGTTTGGAATTTATAATCACGGGAATAAAAATTAACATTTCAGCTATCGCCTTTTTTGGACGAATCCATAGAAGAGACAACCGCAAACATAATTAAGTGCGACTATTGCTTCCCCCCGGAGCACTGGGCAGGCGTGGCGGAGTCAGTGCAGCAGCTGATCCGCGGGCTGCTGGAGCCAGCGCCCGCGCGCCGCCTACTGCCGCGCGCCGCGCTTGCTGACCCATGGTTCGACGAGGTAGGTACACCAACCGCGCACCGCTTTCCTCTTGCTTACATCTGTACCTGCAAACTCCACAAACTATTAGATCCATCATATTCGAGTCAGCGCTGTCCAATTACACGAAGTCGACACCCATCGTCGGTTTTGTTTTAAAATGTCACCCCCCTCCATCCTGGTTACGAAAAATAATGTCAAAATAAAGTTGTATAAAATAGTGTGCTTGCTAACATAGTATTGATAGCTTTTATTAAGTTAAACAACTTTCTGTTTGACCCTGAGTTTGTGCCGCTCCTAGAATGCCATTCGGGTTTGTCTTGCTGTCACCCTCACCCGGCCGATTCATGAAAGTATCAAACCCATAAGTGACATTGACATTCTGAGAGCACACGGACCGTACGTCATGTATAGCATTAAAATGTCAGTACCGGTCATGTTAACCACTAATTTCAGGACATTGATTATTGGAATTGGAATGCTATGCAATCCTTCTTTTTGTTAATGCAAATATTTTATTATATTGTTATATTTTCTCTTGCCACTGTGAGGATAATTTTTTGAAATTTTTGTTGTAATATCCTGTATAATTGCGTAATAATCTTCTCTTTTGCATCGGTGACATTCGATGACTAACGCCTGCTATCAAATAGTATTCATTGCCTGTAAAATAAACTGAAAAACCGCAACGTGGCGAAGGCTAAATAGAAAGTTGACAGAATTTTAAACGTTTTCGTCTTGCTAAACGCGGTAAAAGTAGGTAAGATTATGAATATTAAATCATCCAGGAGTGTACTTTTATTAATCGTAGAGCCTATACTCTTTTAAAAGCTTTTATTTAATTTGCTGTGTTACTCGTAGCATGGTATTTTTCTGTGGGTGTAGAATCTTGCATGAAAAATTTGATTCTTTTCTAATGCCAGAATGACTTGAATTTTTTGGTATAAATATGAACGATGGATGACAATGCAAGTACAGTTGGAAAAAAAGAAACCCTCACTAAATTTGATTTCCAGTTTTATTATTTAAATAAATGTCATCGGGATGGCGACTCACTCATTGGGAAATAAAGCACCCACAGTAGTAAATAAAATATTGTAGCAACTAAACAAATCAAACTCAGGTGTCTTAAACACTTAGGGTGCCTTGCAGGAAAAAATAAACCCATCTTTAGTTATTAAACCTGGTTCTGTACATTTTATCCAGTTAAAGTAATTAATAAACCGACCAATAATTCACGTTAAAAAAGCACAACGTTTATTCTTTCCACGAGATAAGCTTCTACAATTTAGTCATAAATCAGAAGTGACATATTTTTCGATGTGATGCAGGCGCCAGCGACTGCGCTCTCAGCCAGCCAGCTCAAAACGTTCCTGGATCGGCGGCGGCCGGCCGGCCACGGCAACACGCTGCACGCGCTGCGCTCCCCCAATGACACCTGACACACGGACTCCGACCAGCGCCGAGAAAGCGACTAGACTGCATTGCTCTTTGACAGATTCGACAGAAGACGTCTACGGTACCTGTCTGACGACCAGCATCGGTCTTATTATTCGAATCTTTGTATGTGTTAAACATTGGTTAGTGTTTCTGTATTGAAATTCTAGCGATCCCCGACGGAAAAAAAAAATAGTTATCAATATGGATTGTTTGGAAAATTGAACATCAATGTGTGCCACATAACACACAAACGTGACTTGAAAAGAAGTTTGTTCTTGAGATGCAACGTTAGGCTGTTATCACATACATACGTACTCGATGCATTAATTTTGTACTCCTAGCTAACACTAAACTATTGTCATTCTTTAGTCAATGTGCCCACCTGTGTGTTTGGTATTTTTTTTAGTTTCATGTAGATTTCTATAGGAGTCTTAAATGGTTTTTAGAGCTCACGCATAAGAAATAATAAAAAAACGTTCAAAAGTTATGTAGAACGTTTTTATAGTGAACAAAACTTCCGTCTCTTTTCAGGTTTCCTTACAGAAATGTGTAATGTGATGACTCCTCAGGTCATCCTTTTTATATCAGGATACCAGACAATATTTTATTTATAATTTAAGCTTTCGGAATTGTTTATAAGTAATTTGCGTGGTTTCTAGGATGGCCGTTTGGAAAGTGACTGTGATTTATGCTTAAAGTTAAATGATGCTAATTTCTTATTGTATGTTGTACTTTTTAAACATTATGCAAGTATATATAGAAATTAAGAATATGCCTAAATTCGTTCTAATTACGTGACCAAAACCATATGTATAAAGTGAATTGTGAAATTGGTATGCTTGTTATGTTAGTATTTTATGTACCATCAGTGTAGATGTGGCAGTGACCACGTGTCCTTGGAGCTCCTGAAATGAACTATAATACTTCTTGAATACTCTGTCTCGCTAGCCATCGCACTCATCATTTCATTATAATATACGTACCTATTAATGTTATTTTATTTTTCATAAAATGTATTTCAGCAGACATTATTAATTATAATAATTCCCACTTTTGTTATTATAAATAAAATTATTAGTGGTTTATTTTAATTTTAAATGAGTGTAATTTAGATCATTACCTTACTACGCTGGTACATTATATAGCCAAGCCTTATTTCTGTATCTGTGTTTAATGATCTCGAGACCAGGGTCGTTCCTTAAAATGTCTCTGCAAATTGTACCCTCCATTTTTGATGACAAATGCGTTAAGCCTGCACTCTGCAGAATTCGAAGATTGCATGATCTGATTTCTACTTTACTTTATAGTTTCCTCTTTGCTACTTCGCCTTGCCCTTTTGATTCGAGGAAATGCAAACGTAAAGCGTTCGTTTCTTTTTATTTCAGAAGTTACAGAAGTTTTCTGGCGTTAAGGTCGACATTGTGCTTAATTTGTAAGTTTTTGAGGAACTGCCCCCGGATATTTAACAGTTATTTCCAATCAAAATTAACTTAGTAATACATTCATACTCGGTGATGACCGTTACGTAGCTGTCTAAAATTACAGTTTATTGCAATTGTTTTCGATTTATTGGGCAATTGGGGATATCTATGTGTATATATATGTAGTAAATAGACAAACACTCATTCACTGTCAAATATAGTACAGGTGGAGTGCATAAAGTTTTCCATGGCATTTCGTTGAATTTTATCGTGTTTTTTAGTGACATGTTATTAAAGTCGTGTATACAATGAAGCTGTCAGATTATATTGTTTTATGAATAAATGTCGTTAAAGTTGAAAACCGCACGGGATTCAACGAAATGTCATGGAAAATCATTTTTAAATACATCTGTACTGTTGTGATAACTCTTTATAATTTTGACAACTTGGGTTTTGGTACCCGGCTTTACACTATTTACGTTTTAGGCTATAACAATCTGAGTTGTGGACTTTCTTTGTACAGAAATTGCTGCAAATGGTTGTTTAACTTTATAAAAATATTTTTTTTTAAAGCATTGCCAGATCAACGTACTTGCATTTTAAACACTTACTCTATACTTTTCGAAAGGCCTTAATCTCGAGGCTAAAGCTTATTACCATGGTTTTTACGAAAACGTGTCTGAAAACGAAAAGCGCCGACGAAATATGTATTTATTGTTCGTTCATGAGTTATAGTTATTGAAAATAATATGATCATTTATAAATTAAAATTACTTCTTCCGCAGTTAATATAATTGGCCCAGACTAATAGTGCGAAAGTATTACGTTTTAATTATGTCTTTCATTTTTACAAAAGTATTTGTCTTGTAAGGGTTTAAAAATACGACACGCAGCATTTAGCAACTTCCTAGTTTTATATAATTCACCAGCCAGAGTCATATTTAGGTATGGAGATGTATTTGTACTCGTGTAACTTTATAAAGTTCATAATAAATTTTGTGAAAACAAATAAAACGATCAATTGTTTCTCTTCGTCAAATCACAACGACTTTAGCTTGACCAAATTAGTTATAAACCGAAAAGTACATAGGGTCAGTAAACAACTTGAGAAATTTATACTATAATTTATTAAAATGCGTTTTGAAATTCCATCCTATCGCTCCGTAATAATAATAATACTTGTATGACACAACACATAAAGCTCATTAGAAATATTCTAAAACATTAACTGGTATGTAGATTTATTCATGAAACTTAAACGAAAACAGCCTTAACTGCCCCTTTATAAACCTTTGTCACAATGCAATTATATGCGATGGGCAGTTAAGTGTGTACGGTCAAGTGCAAAAATAAGTATCGATACGAACTTCTCAAAAATATGTCCCACGACCTTATTACGCCGGTGTAAGAGCGTATGGTACTTATTTTTGAAACTTTGACTAGATACATATTATTACACTTGACTGTACCTAGCAGTACCCAATCATTTTTTAGAATCTCTAAATATGAATTTTAAAATAAATAAGTTTTGCTTATATTCTATAGTAAAGTGAAAGTGAAGTGCTATGCTATTAACATTTTCGTGCATTATGTTTATGGTGAAATTACATTAGCCTTTATTCGAGTTATGACTCCGGATACCGTTTTGATGAAGGTTATATGGAAACACCTCTCATAACTGATAATACACTATCGAACAAAAATAGTTACCGATATGAGAGATATCGACAGACATAAATACATGTATAAAAAAACTGCTAACTGAATAAAATTGAGAACCTCCTTTTTTTAAAGTCAAGAAATGATTTACTAAAGCTAACTGTCCAGAGGTAAACAAGTACTATTTGAATAATTACATATATATAAACTTAACTTGATAATACTGATAGAAATTTAATTATAGATTGTTATGTTCTAGAACAAATCAAATATCACAAAATAAACCAACTTATTGTACTTCAAGATACAAATGATTAAAAAAACCATCACAAAGTGTAGGTACTTCAAATGCAGTAGAAAATCTAAATATAAGTTGTTACAAACATAGCGCACTGACATCAAGCAAGATATACCTAATGCTACACTCAATTCTTTTCAATACCGATTTCCTGGTATATTGCAGCCAGATTCCACCGCTTCCATGCATTAACTCTTTTACTGGTTAAAGAAGCTTAGTTGGAGATGGAAATTAGAATTTGATGCCGGCCTGCACTTTGTCCATGAGCCTAGCGGAGGTGCGCAGCTGGCCGGCCTCGTCCGCCGTCAGCGGCTGCCGGATGACGTCACACACCCCGGCCCTGCCCAGCACGCACGGTAGTGACAGAAACACCTCCTCCTCCACGCCGTGTTCTCCCTAACAAACAAACATAGGTACGTAAGTACTTTTCTAAAAGTTAGGTCTATTATTATCGTTAAATACAAAAGCCAGTTGATGATACACACGATTTACTAGATTAGTTCTCGTGGTCCCACTGTTATGTCCCACTGTTATAAAAATCCTCACTAGAGACAGTAAAATTAGGTTGGTTATGTTCGTTAGGTATCTCCAAATGCCCGAAGGGCTAACCGAAAAGAAATAGGAACCCCGCGAAAACGGGACCAAGTGGGACCATATGAGTCCGAAACCGATTTACTAACCTTGATGTAAGTAGAGACAGCATGTACACTCATTGCGTTTGTGATAATAGCCCGCGCGAGCTGCGAAAGCGACAAGCCGATGGCCCAGGAGGTATATCCCTTAAGCTTGATCACTTCGTAGGCACTTTTCACTACAGCTTCGTGCGTTTCCTTCCAGTTTTCTGGATCCGAATCCGAACCTATCTTTGGGTTTAAGTCACTTAGCCGGACACCTGCGATGTTTACACCCGACCATACTGGCACTGTTGACATAAAAATCACAGGTTAGTACTATACCTAAATATTGATCAGCTCACAAGGTCTCTGGAGTCATGATATTGAAAGGCCTACATAAAGTGACCACAGCGCACCTATAATTAATGTTATATTTATATTATATTATGTTATATTATGTTATAGTTATAGTTGTGTTTATTGACATATAAAAAGTTCCAAAAGTACCCGTGTAACACCGCAGGTGCGTAAATCAAATCATTCGTCCTTTTCGCACACACTTTAGAATTGGTTACAAAGCTTTAATGTTTGGCAGCAGTGATACGGATTGTTTTGTCATAAGTCATAACACGCACTGCAACGTTAATGAAGCGTGTCCTCACCACTGGTGTCTCCATGCTCGCCGATGATGTACCCATGGCAGGAAGTGGTGGCGATGCCAAGTTTCTCCGACAGCAGGTATCGGAACCGTGCCGAGTCTAGGTTGGTACCGGAGCCGATCACGCGGTGCTTCGGTAGCCCGCTGAGCTTCCATGTTACATAGGTCAGGATGTCCACCGGATTGCTGGCGATCACGAATATCGCGTCTGGGCTGTACTTCACTAGCTGTAGTGAATGAATAGGTATATATGTAGTAGAATAGAATCTATAGTGAGTACACTGAACATCTGAAAGTTGGTGCAGATAATTCAGTTTATTATAAAGGTTGATTCTGATAAATATATCAATTACAGTTTTGGATAGGTGGCACTTCGCATGACCTGTAAAATGTCTGACGCCCTGTATTTATTAGGTAAATACTTAGGTATATTGTATTTTTGAATTTTGAATTCCGCCTAAATTAACTCTGATACTAGTCCAGGGAGCTTACCATATCGATGCTATTCAATTCCGATTCTTTAGCTGTCATTTTTATCACTTCTAGTATCTGATGATCTGACAGCGATCGATCCAACTTTGGTTCAGGATTGAATCGCATTAAGACGTCATGGTAAGACCCCAGGACCTAAATAATCGGTATGGAATTGGTTAACGTTAAGTTAACAGTTAAAAAAGGCCGTGGTAGCCTAGTGGTTTGACCTGTGGCCTCTCAAGCAGAGCGTCGTGGGTTCAAATCCCGGGCGCGCACCTCTGAGTTTTTCGGAATTTATGTGCGAAAATTACATTTGAAATTTGCCATGAGCTTTTCGGTGAAGGAAAACATCGTGAGGAAACCTTGCACACATCTGCGAAGAAATTCAATGGTGTGTGTTAAGTTCCCAATCCGCACTGGGCGCGCGTGGGAACTATAGCCCAAACCCTCCAATACACGGAGGAGGCCTATGCCATGAGGCACGCCGAATTACGCGACGATTTAATAATAAAACAACAACAACAACAACAACAAAAAAAATGAAATTGTAGCGAATTCGGAATAAAAAGGCTATATTATTATTATAAGTTAACAGTTAATCTGGGACCAAGATCTTATCTTATCTTATCTTAGTCTAGGGGTCCCTACGGATACACTTCGACCCATTCGTGGATCTTTTGTGTAATTACCCCTCCTTCGCACTATTCCATCGCTTTTACCACCTCATTCTGGGACCAAGATAGATAGTTCAGTTGTTCGTCAGTTCGTGTTTGAGACATACCGGCGGGATGATGTGCTTGAGCACGTCGGTGTTACGCTGCACCAGGTCGAGCCGCGACTCGCCCTCGCGCTGCCGCACGCCCGCTGTCACCACGCAGATGCGGGAGCCTGCCGATATCGCGTAGTCTGCGCACAAACAACACCCTTCGTTACTGCCACTGCACACCAAAATCATAACATACACATAATACAAGCTCTATCATCATAATATAGCTAATATATCAGGTACAGGACCGATGCGTAACTACCTAAATACCACACTAGTTTTTATATTATAAATCTAGACTAAATTATATAAATACCTAAAGTAGGTATGGTAACTGCCTCTGATAAGTTAAATGGCTTTTTCTAGTTGAATAATTGAACACAGAAAGGTAAATATGCATATTGTTTGATTGCATTATAGGTAGGTAATATCGCCGACACAACTGAGCATTCGTGATTTCGTGAACCTTATTAGGGACATTTTATGAATAGGTGCATGAATCTTCAGTTAGAACTTAGGAGTATTAGCCAGTGTGTCTACCGTTTTTAGGGATCCGTACCTCAAAAGGAAAGCGTAACCCTTAGAGTATCACTTTGTTGTCCGTCCGTCCGTCCGTCTGTCGAGACCCTTTTTCTCAAGAACTCGTAAAGGTATAAAGTTGAAATTAATACCAAATACTAAGACATGCGGTTCCTTAGAGCTGCTCTGTAAAAACATCAACCCTCTGAGTCAACTTAATCAAAAAATACAGTCATTAGAAAAAGTGATTCCATACGAGTTGCCGTGCTCCCAAAAACAGATCCTTTAAGGGTTTCGTTTCTTTCTTTTTAGGTATTAATACCCTTAAAATAAGGGGGTACCTACTGTCAGTTGTCCTAGTAATTTGAAATTTGGTATGAAGGTAGCTCTTATTATATAAGATCTTATCTATATCTATACAATATAATCTCACTAATCCGGCTCTTCGATAGATCGGCACGTCCAATAATCCGGCACCCTCCGCCCACGCCCTCTATACCTGCGCGCTTCGGTCGCTGCGCCGTCGACTAGCAGTCCAACCTCAAAACTTATCACGTGCACGTAGTTAATTACACATATGTACCTACATGTTAATTTAATATATTACATTCATTTATTCCCTCTATAAAATGCTTTATTTTATTCATTACCTATGACTTTTTCGCTATAATCCAGTAATCCGAACATTCCAATAATCCGGCACCCTCCGGTTTTTAATAGTGCCGGATTAGTGAGATTACACTACATACAAAATGCTTTGTCCTGAATGACTGACTGACTGACGGATCAACGTACAGCCGAAACCGCTGATCGTAAAGACCTGAAACTCGGAAGGTTTGTTCTTTGTATGACGTAGGCAACCGATAAGAAAGGATTTTCCGAAATTCTGCCCCTAGGGGGTTGAAAAAGGGGGACAAGGTTTGTATGGGACA
Organism: Pandemis corylana; assembly: GCA_949127965.1. Classification (NCBI taxonomy): domain Eukaryota; kingdom Metazoa; phylum Arthropoda; class Insecta; order Lepidoptera; family Tortricidae; genus Pandemis; species Pandemis corylana. Next base: position 22,385,433 of record OX421850.1, read on the forward strand.
ACGCGATTCCTTGGTACAACCTACTTCAAATTTTGTATAAACATTCTTTAGCAGAATTAGACATAAACATAGAAACAGCATTCATCGATATTAAATAGTATAGATATATAAAGAATATATATGGACTAGGTACCTACTTACTTATGAATGATATTATTGAGTGTACTTGACTCATTCGCGTCAATAAAACATAATCGTGGGTTGTCATACCTATTATTATTTAAGTGCTGAATTATGTTTTAGCGGATAGGTGAACTGTTTTATTCCTGGTGAAACCAGAGCTTTATCTAACCCAACCAACAGTAACTAAATGCATCCATTGTAGTGTAGGTAGGTGTTGGGGGTGGGTGAGTAGCTAATACGTACCTACTACAGTTTAAGTAGGTTAGGTAGAGAGACATACGGTCTGTTAATTTAGACACCACGTCGCATACTCCGACGGTGGGGTGCGGGGAGACGGCAGACGCGAACCGGAAAAAGTTTCTACATTCAATGAATCCTCTGAATTTTTGCGGATACATTAAGGAAACAATGTATTGAAGCAAGCGAGAGTTGACATCATCGGTTAGCATTTAACATGGCACAGGGTATTTACGTTATCGCGTCGTTATGCTGTGGTTTAACGCTAATAATTATTTGAGCTAGTTTCCTCACCCTTGCTGGCTTGTATCTTGGCATTCCTCATAAAGGCGGAGCCGTGCTGCAGGTCCATCATCTCGCCTTTCAGTTTGTCTTCCATCACGTCCACCATAGCTATGTTGTTCGTCACGCCCTATTAACGATACGATTTAATTGCGAGATCAATCATTATCAAAATAAGTATAAGAAAACCTGATTAGGTAACGGGTAAAAAATCTAAACAGTAAACAACTTATTAAGAACGAAAAAGGAAATAGGTATTCGCATTATATACCTTTACCATCAGTAAGCTCTCTTTTTGTAAACATATCGTCGGTGATAGTGCAATACAGGCAAATACTGCGTATCTGAACAACACCCATAGAGAAAATCCGCGTAACTGGCATTGGTTAATACCGCGTATCTAACAAAATGTAGCCATATTAAGATTTTCCGCCAACGAAAGTAAAATCCTGACTAGAATATAACAGTTCAAACCAGTATAAAATTGGGTGTTGTGTAGATACGCAGTATAATTACTAATGCTAGTTACCTACGTTGTTTTGCACTATGGGTGTTATGTAGATACGCAGTATTGCATTATCCCCGACGATATCTTCTTTTGAATATATTTTTTTAATACTCGTAGCTTATTCTGATTATGGCTCAATTGGGTGTGTCTTTTTTTAAGTACTACTATATTTAACTAGCAATCGTATCCTACGATATAAATAGTGTTTTCTTTCTATTCAATACCTTTTTTTTTATGTTAGAGAGGCCAGACAAACGAACTAGTGGGTCACCTGATGGTAAGCGATCTCCACTGTCCATAGACGCCCGCAGCGCTTTACGCGATGCCAGTGCGTTGTCGGCCCTGAGTCCAATTCAGATTGTTTCGTGGACCCATAAAGTGGAAAGTAATAAGTACCTATATACCTACCTAAGTTGTACATTTATATACTGTAAGAAATATACATTTTTGTTTTCATAGCCAACTAAAAGTTTTAAATATCTTTGTTAAGATATTTAAAACTTTATTAAAATAGATTTGTTAATCTATACCTACAAATAATTATTCTAAGTAGGTAAGTGCCTATTTCCAATAAACAGTGGCACAAGCTTCTTAGCATTCCCAGACAACGCAATCGAATCATCCATCGTCCCTGCAGGGCGACCGTGAATTTGCGATAAGTCTATTTATTCTGTCTCGTCCGTCTGTTCTGTTATAAAAATAATCTACTCATTCCTGCTATCTGACTTTATAGGTGTGGAACCAATCTATTTTAGTTCAGTTAGATGCGAGGTGATAATAATAGTACCTACCAGTAAACGTGTTAATAAACCGAATCTAATTATTAAGTAGATAGGTATAGAAGTGACTGCAAAATAATACTTATGTATAGTATAGACAACGCGCGGGCGTGCTTAGGTTGGACATGGTCTGATGCAACTCACTCACGTCACTTTTGAAACCACATTGAAACATTTTAAACGAGTGGTGAAATTCACCAATAAATATTAGGTACTGTTTTTTTTTCTCCCAGTTGGGAGTCAATACGGGCAATGGAATCAGCGGGAATAGATCTTATTTTTGTTTAATTATTGAGCTATTTCTGAATGACAAAGCAGGCAGGCAGGTAGTTGTGCGGGCTTTGTATTCTTACTTACACACCTATTTATGAAACCATCATTAAGTAGGTACTCATATTTACCTACTTACTTAGTAATTATTAGGCCAGCTAGTTAAAACTAAATTTCACTACAAACATTGAGCCAGGAATTTTATATCACTTTTTTAGTTATTAGTTACCTAAGTAATGTAGATATTCAATGATACACAATAAACTATTTTTTTTTATTTGGGTAAAAAAGGCTTATTTAAATTCGGTCAGTACATTGAGCTAAAATCAGTGAACGAATATACATTTTCATCTCTCATACTCGGAAAGTGAGGCAAGTCATATCTGACATACGGGAGGATAACTATTATTTTCTTCCCAAGGGTAGAAAAGAATTTAAAAAAATAAAGGCATTGGCTGTCAATGGAACACATACGCATTCAGCCAAGCATTACGGTATATCCATGTTTTTTTCTTAATTAATAATATTATAAATTTTATAGTGCTAGTCAAATATTATTTTTATTAATTTACTAGCTTCTACCCGCGACTTCGTCTGCGTAATTTTATACATAAAAATCTTCCTCTTGAATCACTCTATATCTATTAAAAAAACCGCATCAAAATCCGTTGTGTAGTTTTGAAGATATAAGCATAACATAGGGACATAGGGACAGAGAAAGCGACTTTGTTTTATACTATGTAGTGATTTACATTCCTTTCTTATACATACGTAGAGACGTAGACTTACTTAATGCAAAGTTTTAGAAAAATAATTAAGAAAAAAAAACATTGTAAATGACAATGGTATAATGGCCACACAGCCTATCTCTATTCCGCTTAACTCGTGGTTCAATTTGGTAACTTACTAATTTTACATATAAACTGACTAAAATACCTACTTTGTCTACAGTTTTTCTCTAATCATTATATAAAACATTGTAAATGTTGTTTTTTAGGTAAATATTTAAATATTTGACAATAACCACATTGACCTTAGACCTATGTTAAAAAAAAACTGATTTGCTGCCAATGCAACAACTAGTTAAAAAAAAAGCGAGCTCAAATTAGGCGCGAAAGCATAAACGTCCTGGAAAAAACGTGACGTTTTCCTTTGTGAACTGTACAAATGTTTCAATTCATTTTAGTAAATTTTTTATTTAATATTTTTTTTCTCATGTAGCTACTTACTTACGTATATTTTATTACTTTCCTTGTAGTCGAAATGAAAAGTAGAGTGTTTAACTCGGGAAAAACACCAATATCACACTCGAAATATTGGCACCCTCGCAAGGCTCGGGTGCCAAGTTACCTCGTGTGATATTGGTTCTTTTCCTCCCTTGTTGAACAATCTACTATTTATATCCTTTCGCTGGCTAAAATAGGTAGGTAAGTAACGTACGGAGCAAACACATAAGTCCATGGGTTATAACCTTCCTTTTGCGCTTCGCAGCAGTCTGGTAAAAAGGACCAAATGCGTTTTTTTTTCAGGAAGTGAAAAGTTTATTTTGAGTGAATTATAAAACGAAAAATGTAGTGAAAGTATTGCTTTGAAACTGGTCAAGAGAAGCATAATTCTCCCGCATAGGTTGGGCTTATTCTCACTTTTCGACACTGGACTGGCAGTTCGCACACAAAATTAGGAAATAAACGAATAGTAGGAATTTGTGTTCATAAATAACTATTTCACCTCACTTGCTCGAAAAGCCTGTCTTTCTCCTTCATAATCTGTGTGGAAAAGATTTGTCAAATTTGAACTTGACGATGACCACCATTGTCCCATATAGGTACTCAGAAAATAGACATTTGATCTTCGAATGTTGCCGTCCCGCTTACACGAATAGTACTTAATCAGGTGAGAGAGGGACGGAATAATAAGAACTTCAAATGTAGAACTTGTTATCAGACCCCCTAACTTTTTCATTCGATAAAAAAAAACAATGTCACGTTCAGAAACGCGATCCGTTATCCATTATTAATTTATTTTTAAATCCGTTAATTTCTATGTTATTTTCAATTTGAATTACTAATAGTTCAAATGTTTTTCTTCCATCCACCATTTTTCTCGCTGTGTGAGGTGAAAGAGTTTCGCTCGGCAGCAAAGTTGTTTAGTGTCTCGTGCCTTGAAACAAAAACTTTGCAGACTTGCGTAACAAATTACCAACAGTGCTAATATAATATTGCGGAAAAGTGAGAATAGCTACTTTAGCTCTTAAGTATCGTCCTGGATTCACTTCACGTAAATTATCAGGAATAAGTGATGGTAAAAGTGATCTCTACCATTATTCATTCACTGATTTTATTGGTCGCCCATTATCGGGGTCCTGCTTCGTACCTGCGTCAGCATGGAGAAAACGGCTGCCATGCCGACCTGGCCGACGCCGACCACAGTCACCTTGTTGCCGGTGTCATCGCTCTTCGACTGCACCGGCGTGAACAACTTGTCGATCGTCGCCATCTTGCCTGCGACAAATAAAAACACCTTATCGAAATAAATTTTAACACTACTGTTGACTGCTACGTCAAAAATGTTCTTAATTTTTACGAACACCATATACAATCTTAATATTTTAATGAAATTAAACTACAGTTAAGGAAATAAACAAGTTCGTATTTCTTAAAGATTGTTTACAGATTGCTAGAAATCAGTAAATACTGTCGGAGGCTATTGCACAGGAGTGCAACAATTAGTGGCCAGATCAACCTTCAAAAGTTGTTGCGACGTGGGCAAGGACAGACGGACTGATGCACCTACAAAGTTGTTGCGACGTGGGCAAGGACAGACGGACTGATGCACCTACAAAGTTGTTGCGACGTGGACAAGGACAGACGGACTGATGCACCTACAAAGTTGTTGCGACGTGGGCAAGGACAGACGGACTGATGCACCTGCAAAGTTGTTGCGACGTGGGCAAGGACAGACGGACTGATGCACCTACAAAGTTGTTGCGACGTGGACAAGGACAGACGGACTGATGCACCTACAAAGTTGTTGCGACGTGGGCAAGGACAGACGGACTGATGCACCTACAAAGTTGTTGCGACGTGGGCAAGGACAGACGGACTGATGCACCTACAAAGTTGTTGCGACGTGGACAAGGACAGATGGACTGATGCACCTACAAAGTCCGGCACTCACATTAATTTCTTCTTACTTACATAAATTTAATTCGGCGAGCAACAAATATTAAAAAAAATTACAGAAGCTGAAAAGAATGACGTGAATATAAAACATAACTCTTCTTTTGTCGCAGTCGGGCTACTAATGCTGATTTTCACCATTGTATGAATGTCGCCTTTGTAAAAAAATATTAATGTAGGTAGGTATTACTTGTGATTTTATTTATGACTAGCCTTCCGTCCGCAGCTTCGCCCGCGATAAATTAATTTTCCCGTAGGAAAAGGTATTTTCCCGCGGTAAAAAGTAGCCTATGTCACTCAGTGATAAAGTAGCTTTCTAACGGCAAAAGAATTTTTGAAATCGGTCCAGTAGTTTCGGAGCCTATTCAATGCAAACAAATAAACAAACAAACAAACAATCAAATTTTTCCTCTTTATAATATTAGTATAGATTTTTATTGAAATGATTAAGAATTTTAGATTACTTAATTAAAACCAGGGTCATAATATTAAACCTTTAAGTATTTATTTTTATTATCTAGTCAAAATGACAATAAGATTTTTATTAGTAAATATTCAAAATGCAGATAAACACGCAGCTTATCTGCGCGGCAAAAATTAAAGCGAGGAAACTTGCACGTTTAAAATTATTCAAAATATTTTATACCTAACTAAAATTAAAATGCAATGCAATACTCACATCTGCCATTTCCATTTTTATAATGATTATTTTCAGACATTTCGGAGATTTGTAACTTTATGATAAAAAGGTAGTAAAAATTCGCTGTTCTATACTTTCGAGTAGGTATACTAGTCCCTCGTAACACTGTCACTTAGGTTGCGTCCGACCGACCGGCGACACTAAGAGTCACCGAATGGTTGCAGAGCCGAACACAGCCGTTATAAATGTGTACCCGAGAGTCGAGTGCGCGCGATTTCTGTGTAAATTAGAGGGATGATGCGCGAATGACTAATATGACGTAATTTTGCACAATTTACTTATCATTGGAAAACAACTTTATATTTTATTTTGTATTTTGTCCTGTTCCCCGAATAAAAGTTAAACCAATTCTTTTAGAGCAAGTTGTTATTAATACATCGTACCTAATTATGTTAAAAAAATGTGTAAACAGCCTATTCGTCAGGGCGAATTGTCTACAATTTTATGATATTGAATACTAACTCATTTTCGATAACTAAAGATCAGTAGGTAAGATAAAGAGAACAACAATTAATTAGGTAGGTACTTATTATGACTGAAAAGTATTCGAAAACCATAACTAGGTATTACCAAGGGGTCGCCCTTGTTGCTACGACGTTGATTGATAAGTTAAATTGAAACCAAAATATCACGCGCCTCGGCTTAATGCGATTCAATTTTACGTTTTAGCTGTCATTTTTGGCACTTCTAAAATGGATCTGACAGCGAGCGATCCAACTTTAGTTCGGAATTGAATCGCATTAAAACGTCAAGGTACGGCCCCAGGTCTAGTCTAGTCGGCTTAGAAGTCTCTTAGTATCTTTGTGGAAAGGTGTATATTTTGTAACCCGTCACGTCATGAGATAACCACTGAATTCAATATTGTAGTTATGGGTTTTTTTTTATAAATATTAAGTTCAAAGTATTTGATTCTATTTCTTACTTTTAAAGTAAGTTGTTTCTATTTTTAATCACTTATTACTTAGGCAATCGTAATTATGTAGGTGTACACTCATCAATATCATACACATATTTAAAAAAATAAGATGTAATAAAATAATTTTCGTTACCTGCTGAATGAAACAAACCCTTAGAAAAAGTCAAATTACAGTTATTTATAATTTTTATCATGTTTATTTGTTTTGCACTAAAGATCATTCCAATGAGTAGATCTGAAAAAGTGTCATCATACCATAGCCAGCCTGAGTTTATATAGGTAATTAACTAGTCAATTAATAAGGAAGGAAGGCAGGACGACGGCAAGAGGATACCTACCTAAACATTATGTGAGTGCCATTGAACACTAATCAGTAATTTCCCAAGTTAACGTAATTAAACCAATAACATACATACATAAATCACGCCTTTATCCCTTACGGGATTAAACCAATAACTTTATTCAAAAGGTGGGTTAATAGTAGATTAATGCCGAGGCCTGGGAAGTAGCCAATTGCTGGATAAGTAAATTGTTTAAAAACACGAACCGCAGGTGAGTGTTTTTTAAAGTTACAAATCCAGCAATTGCTCTTCCAGCTGAGGCAGATATGATGTTTTTCTCAAACATTCAGAGGCAATGAAAATAAAATTTGCACTAAACTTCCTCGCAACTGGTGGTTTTCACGTTCCCGCCTTTTTTATTATGTCATCTGCCACCGTAAACTATTTGAGACATTGATAAAAAGGTCAGACTCGAACAAAACGTGGACTCCTCGGTCATTGACTTGATTGTATGGTATTGTTGTTCATTATTCCATAGTCTCTTTGGACTTTAAAGAAGTTAAAAACAAGTGAAAAACAGTCCAGCAATCTGATTTATGGCCAGAAAATCGCGTCTGCAATGTACTTCGGCCGTCAACAAGGCCCTTTGTGTTCTGTTACTTAAAATACAGTGACGACATTTACGACAATGTTTGAGAAAAACACATTTCTAATATATAAGTGTATTCTCATTTTACTGTTTCAGCAACGTATCAACGATACTTATTGATGTTTGTGAAGTTGTTGAAGTACGAACTTGTCAGGAGGATTCGTTATCAAACTGTAGTAATCTGGGGGCACGGCAGTGCCCCCGCCAAGTCGAGCGCGAAGCAAACACTGCTGTACCATCCTTTACTGGAACCATTTCGCCGCATTTTCAGGCCCCTATTTGAGAACCTCTGGATAAGATCAGAACGCAGAAATTTTCGTCATCCAGTAAGCTATAACCACATACTTAAAATCCAAAATTTCAAGTATGTAGGTCATTTACTTCCAAAGTTAAGCGAAAGCAAAGTTTCGCATTTATGACACTCAATCACTCACTCACTTATGATCATCAAAATAGAACTAGTACTTCTCATAAACTCAAAAAGCTGTAATTTGGTACAGAGTTAGGGTTTACCTAATGGCCACATAAAGGGAAAACTATAAAAACTAGGATAATCGAAGAAAAAAAAATGTGTCAAATAAGAAAATCTAATAAAATAAATCAATATATATTTCTACAAAAAGAAGTGAAATCCCACCAAAAACATTCTGTAAAAAACTAGCCAAGTCTCGATGGAGCTGCTTGTTTATCTCTAAAAAGTAATGAAATCTAGACAAAGTCGTGCCAAGTCTAAGGTTCCTTACTGCGATTTCTTTATTATTATAGTTAATGTTGTGTGACTTGGCCGTTGAAGGGTACACAAGGGTACAAAACCAGGTGCTCCATGACATCAGTGCACCAATCTGCAATCGTCAATGGGTAGCGGTTCTGGCGCCAGATTGGTGCAATGGTGTCATGGAGCACCTGGTTTTGTACCCTTGTGTACCTACCCTTCAACGGCCAAGTCACACAACATTAACTATAATTATTAAATATTGTATTAGGTACTAGGATAACTTTTAATGAGCTAATGAAAAACATTAAGTATACCACTGTTTAGTCTCTGCAGTTTGCACTCGTTGCAAAAAATGTGCGTCAATTGGGGAGCCCCTGAGATACAACAATAAAACGAAAGCGCCTGTAGACAGGGATTTCGCAGTCGCGAAAAGTATAATCACTTTAAATGCGAAAAGTATAATTACCTACTTCAGAAGCAACTTGTCATAATGTCATATTTTTTGTTTCAAATTGAGTTGACCGGCTTAATGCGTCTTAGGAGCTAAATCGTAGTGATTACGAAAAGGTTCGAATGCAGATTGCAATATTCGCAGTGGAAAAAGTTATTCTGTTAGCACCGGCGCCGCCCACCAGAGTCTGAGATGTAATATAATAAGTAAGGCTTTTTATGTATACACGGGCAACGTGCAGCAAATTGTTACCGGCAGGGCTGCGTGTAGAATGGGCTCTACACTTGAGTACAGTAGCTAGCACAAACTGTTAACGGCAGGGGCTGCGTGTAGAATAGGCTCTACACTTGAGTACAGTAGCTAGCACAAATTGTTAACGGCAGGGGCTGCGTGTAGAATAGGCTCTACACTTGAATACAGTAGCTAGCACAAATTGTTAACGGCAGGGGCTGCGTGCAGAATAGGCTCTACACTTGAGTACAGTAGCTAGCACAAACTGTTAACGGCAGAGGCTGCATGCAGAATAGGCTCTACACTTGAGTACAGTAGCTAGCACAAATCGTTAACGGCAGGGGCTGCGTGCAGAATAGGCTCTACACTTGAGTACAGTAGCTAGCACAAATTGTTAACGGCAGGGGCGAAGTGCAGAATAGGCTCTACACTTGAGTACAGTAGCTAGCACAACTTGTTAACGGTAGGGGCTGCGTGTAGAATGGGCTCTACACTTGAATACAGTAGCTAGCACAAACTGTTAACGGCAGGGGCTGCGTGTAGAATAGGCTCTACACTTGAGTACAGTAGCTAGCACAAATTGTTAACGGCAGGGGCTGCGTGCAGAATAGGCTCTACACTTGAGTACAGTTGCTAGCACAAATTGTTAACGGCAAGGGCTACGTGTAGAATAGGCTCTACACTTGAGTACAGTAGCTAGCACAAATTGTTAACGGCAGGGGCTGCGTGTAGAATGGGCTCTACACTTGAGTACAGTAGCTAGCACAAATTGTTAACGGCAGGGGCTGCGTGTAGAATGGGCTCTACACTTGAGTACAGTAGCTAGCAAAAATTTTTCGGAAGTGGTACGACGCGTTTGCTGTTGGTGAATTCATCATTATTAACCTTCCGTTTGTTGTGATTTGAATAGTAAATAAATTGTTTTTTGTTTACTTTTTTTCATGTAATTACTAGTTAAGTACCTTTAACGTGAAATTTCAAGATCAGTGCATTCTTAGCAAGCGCTCCCTGAACTTGGTTTTTACTTTTTATCTCAGATTAAGCAAGCAATGAGAATGAGTGATACATTAAAAGAAAGAACAATAAACAGGCATGTTTTTAAGAATGTTTGAACATTGCAAGGATTTTTTTTATTTTTTTTATGGCACAGACAAAGTATTTCATTTGGTCCAATACACATTAAACTATCTGAAATAAAAGATTTTGTTTACAAATTAACGCTCATTGGGGCAATATTGGCTCGTGACTATCAAATTCTGGGTATTTTCCTAAAATTTCAAAATATTCAATTAAAAAAACACATTTCGGCTAAGACATATGGCTAAAAACGTTCAAAAATACCTCGGTTATCATCCCCTTAAAGCTTTGCACCTAGCTACCAAACCGCCTGTATAATAATATTATGTATCTTTATTTGATTTTCCTATAGAGATACCTCATCAATAGGATGGTGTGTGTTATTCTGTGATTAAACATTCAGAATTCAAAATTGTTTATTTTTTACAATATTACTAGGTACAAATAATTAATTCGCATAGAAACAAGGTCACGTGACAGCTAGTAACAGGTAGAAAAATTCGAAGACTACCCACCTGCTATGGGTGGTGCAGGGGTATAGCACGCATCACGGAATGACGAGGATCCGGGTTCGATTCCCGACCATAGCTTTACTTTTCGGATTTTTCTGTGTTCTAATTTTTAGTGACATTTAGAAATTTAAATTCTAACGGCAAAACCGTAAAAGTAATCATAAAAATTCTTGATTCATTTGATAGTACCTACTTACCTATCATTTGAAAAGCAGCGCCTTCTTTCGTCCCTGGTGAGTAATAGATGTTCCACGGGAGTTTGTAATTGTGTCGTACAGACACATCATTCAAACAGATGACGCTTAGCGACAAAAAATCGCATAGTAACAAGGTCACGTGACAGCTGACTACTTAATAACAGGTAGAAAAATTCGTAGACTACCCACCTGCTATGGGTGGTGTAGGGGTATAGCACGCGTCCGGAATGACGAGGATCTGGGTTCGATTCCCGGCCATAGCTTTAATTTTCGGATTTTTCTGTGTTCTAATTTTCAGTGAAATTTAGAAATTTAATATCCCACCAAAAACATTCTGTAAAAAACTAGCCAAGTCTCGATGGAGCTGCTTGTTTATCTCTAAAAAGTAATGAAATCTAGACAAAGTCGTGCCAAGTCTAAGGTTCCTTACTGCGATTTCTTTATTATTAACAGTTAAATATTGAACCTACACCTACCTATTCAACCAAAGCCTCTCCTAAAAGCAAAAGTAGGTAATATTGATAACCATGTTTAAGTACCTACGAATGGATAAACTTTGTTTAATAACTTTGAAAGTAGTTCATATTCATATCCTTACCAAAGTAGTGTTTCGAGAGTTGTTGTGATGACAGCGGAAGGCGTTACACTATGTAGAAAGTATCACTCACCTGTATGTACAGTGCGAGTTGTTCGTGGAGTAAGTCACGTAGCGTGCTTGTTACCGCGGAGGCGCGTCTGGTCGCCTCGTCCGTGCCGGCCGGCTCGCGTTCCCAAACTCAAGGTGACCTTCAACATTCGTTTTGGAAGCCACGCCATCGCGCATGCCCGAATTAAAATCCAAGGACATTCAGAAACGAAACGTATGCCTAAGTCTATAAGACTGCAATTGCGAGCGCTCTCCCATTGATACAGGACTCATTCAATTTACGAACGACTCACTGTGAGCTCGTCGTATTATTGCGAATATAGTTTGCGTTGAGTTTCATTTAAAAAATATAAGATGCATGACCTGCGGCTCCTCGGGGCATTGACCTACTTCAGTCCTACGCTACGGTATAAATCACAAGAAAACTAAAATCGGATAAATATATACCCACCTACCTTACTTTATTGGCGAAGCACCCACAGTCTGATACTACATAATGGCCCATTTGAATTGAAATGGTACAATTTGAAATAAGCGACTATTTTATTGAAAAAGAAAAAGAAAACAATAAAGAACAGTCAAAATTTAAAAATAACTTAAACCTAGCTAAAACCATTATTAAAGATAAAAAAATTCTCCCAAATCGCCGCCAATGGGAAGGGTGCCCAGAAGGCTGGCAGCATTGCCACGTTGTATGGCAATGCTTATTCGCTGAGCGAAATATTGGCCAGCCCTCTGGTCACGGGAGGCCTCTATAAGGCGCGCCGAGATATCTTTATACACACGGCGCGCGCTTGGCCCCCATGGCCCCAGAGTTTCGACTCCAACCAAACGCCTCAAAAATATAGCTGCCTCCATTAATCACGTGATCTTTTTTTAAGCATTTTTTAACCCCCCCTCCCCCTTGGTGATACATGGTGAGGTTTAAGACTACCCCCCCACCCCCCATCCAACATCACGTGTATTTTTCGTATCTACAAAAAAAAATTAAGAACTAGAATTGTCTTGCGCGCGCAAGCGCGCGTGTTGAATTTATATATATTAATTTGGTATCGTATGTGTCATGATATATTTTTGTGTCATTTTACTATAATACATGTAACTGTAATTAAAAAATCGCGCGTTTGAAAAAATAATGAAAAAATAAATACACGTGATATCTTACTACACCCCCCCCCCCCCACCCCCCTTGTGACATTTCGTGATTTGTGTCAAACCCCTCCTCCCCCCTTTCAAGCCTCTCGTGATTAATGGACGGCCCCCAAGCGAGCTATACTTTCGGCGTTTGAAGTCCTCCGCTGAGGCCGCAGCAGAGCCAGCAACATTTTGGGTCCTTGAAAGATGGGTCGGAGCAAGAGTATCAACACACGTTGCATCCCAAACTAAGGGCCGACCCATCCGCCAAGGAACCAGTGTCAGACCGTCGGGCCTCTTGCCATCATCTCTTGCCAAGCCGTTAGGTTCCAGAACGGCTGGCACTTTAATGCTGACGAGGGCCCTACGGATGACATCGTTGAGACTGGCATGGCGTGGTATACGCCCCGCACTTCTGCTGCAAGATAGGCCGTGGTGCCCGTAGCTGTCGGTGTCTATAAATATATCTCGGCGCGCCTTATAGAGGCCTCCCATTTGAAATAAGTACCTACCTGATATTAAAATTTGTGTTCCCAATAATAGGGGGTACGGTAGGTACTTTCAGCTGTCTTAGAAATGTGAAATTCGAATGAAGGTGCTTTTATAGCACACTCATGAAATAAATCTAAAAATCTAACTTTTTATGTCTGCCTGTCTTTGTAAGTACCTACCCAATATAAGATGATCTCACGCACAGCCTGCATTCTGCTTAACAGCGGGGCTCTGCTAACACTGGGTTTTTATATTCACTTGTCAAATTCGTACGGAACCCTCAGCGCGCGAGTCCGACTCGCACTTCGAACCGGATTTTTATTTTTACCATGGTCATTGTGCTATCATACCACGGCCACGGGTAAATAAAGTGAGTGAAATAAAAAGAATTTCAGAAGATTCATTTTTAGGCAAAACCAATGACCTTATTAAGCTTGCGTCACATTCAAACAAAGAGAGTTATATTATACGAGTATTAGTCACCTTTATCACTGTTTCCTCAAAGGTACCACACACCTGCTACAGGCAGGCACTCTATTTATGGGGGATGCGTCCATGCAGGCGCGGATTGTTAATTAATCATCATTGATCGACGTTCTGATGACTTAGCTAAAGTTACCCACAGCTGTTATAATGTGTTGTAAAAACTATTGGAACATGTTCTGTTATCAATTCTAAGTATCCCCAGCCAATTTTTTTTTAATATCTTCCATATACAGACTTTCGACCTTCTCCAGCTTTATTATGTACTAGCTTTTGCCCGCGACGAATTACAATTTGCGCTAAAACTTCTTCCTCTCTCCCATCGAAAACGTACAAAAACCAGCCATATGCTTGTCACACTTTAGCATGAAGGATTTCCTACTACCTACCTCAACGAAATAAACCCGTTTCTTACATGGACACCCACTTCTACTATTTTCTATCCCTTTCTTTTGTTCTGTGGGAATTCGAAAAATTCCTTCTTATGGCATCTAGGTACGTGATCTGCAAAGAAAATGTCTACTACATACAAAGTCTATACTTTCTATACCGTCCTTTTATCCCGTGGAAAAATTGGAAATTCTCTTTGTAGTACACCTCTTTCATCATCAAGGAATATGTCTGCCAATTACCAAGAAACTATATTAGCAAGTTCACAGAATAATCCTCTTTTTTTCTTATCCCACGGGATTTTTGCAAAATCTTGAAATCAGATATCATAATGACCTACTAGGATGCCAAATTTAAAAATTGTAGTAATAATAGTAACGGAAAGAACATTTTGAAAGTAATGAAATAAATCCCTTTTACTCCCTATCCCGCGGCAATTTAGAAAAGTCTTGAAATTAATTTCCAGCAGTTATGATTCCTGTGTGCCAAATTTCAAGACTCTAGTAATTATAGTTATGGAGATAAGCTCCCTTTTCAGTGGACTTACAAACCCCATGTATTCCCTATACCGTGGGATTTTTGAAAAATCCTTCCAGAGTGCACCTCTATGATACTGAAGCAATATTTATTTACGTTGCGACTCTAGGCAGCTGCGACCTTTGACATGTTTATCGCTATCCCGCGGGAACTATGCGATTTTAAGGGATAAAAAGTAGCCTATAACCTGGCCGGGGATTTTCTCTGCAGGTTTTTAAAGTTTGCATCAAAATCCGTTCAGCCATTTTCACGTGATGCGCTCGCAAATATACAGACAAACAGATAAACAGTTAAAAATTCTAAAGTACATTACTGCAGAGGTCAGGAAAAAAGGGCTTGCAGGCTGAGTATGTATAAACGGGGGGGGGGGGGGGGGAGACGTATGGGATGTCAACATGACATTAGTAGCACAAAGGTTCC
This sequence comes from Pandemis corylana, assembly GCA_949127965.1. Lineage (NCBI taxonomy): Eukaryota > Metazoa > Arthropoda > Insecta > Lepidoptera > Tortricidae > Pandemis > Pandemis corylana. Next base: position 22,400,642 of record OX421850.1, read on the forward strand.
ACCCTGGTACTGTGTGATGGTACCTAGTTATAATTTAAGCCTGGTACAATTTTAGTTATCTTACGTTACGAATAAAAAATAATAATTTCCAGGAGTTATTATTTATTTCAGTGCATGTTTGAGAAAAGCACTATACAAGCCTCGGCGTGAAAGAACTCGCCAGCCTCGTATACCTATCCGGCCCTCGCTATGCTCGGCTGTCTAGGCCTTGGCCATCAAGGCTTGCCAGCTTCGTATTCCTATCCGGCCTCGCTACGCTCGGCCGTCTATACATACTCAGCCTGCAAGCCCTTCTTTCCCGGCCTCTGCAGTAATGTACTATTACTTTTAGATTCTAGGTCATATTTACTTTTCATTTTGTTGGCAATCAAAATCTTGGGAAAATAACGCATAAACGAAGTACCTAGGTAATATTTCATTATAATTTAAATAATTCTAGACAAATTCCAAGTATCATCTTGTTGCAGTCCATGAACCTACACCCGATTGCTTATCTGCGAATAAAGGTGCTTCAAAAGGTGGGCTGTTACAATAACAATATTTACGAAAATTCCAACTATACAATGGTTCATCGTTACAAAAACTAGTTATTAACCCAGTAGTAAAGAGTAATAATCAGTTCATGGAACCATAAACTGTCGTAAATCGTTTTATGGAAATGAAAACAACTGTAATTATAATTACTTAGGTAGGCTAGGTATATACGTTCTACATAAATATTAATGTACTTTCTAGCCATTACTTATGAAGGGAACGACTTCTGAAATCGCATCCGCATAGATACTACTAGGATTTCAAATTTAACACAAAACTTTAATGATGTTAATATTATTATGATGATGTATTATGTCGATACCTTGGGGCTCAATTGCCGTATAAGCCAAAAGTCGACTTTTCAGGAGAGCCAAAAAAACTCTTTTGTTTTAACTGTTATAAAGAAGCTTTATAGGACAAAAGTTCTTAAAATTATCAGTAGAACAATAAGGATTCAGAATATTTAAGCTAGAACTCATAACAAAGAAAATAGACGGCTTATACGCTTCATACAACCAAAACAGTACCTATGTCATTTATGGCCAAAATAATAGTTGCTGTACAATGCTACTTAGGGCGTAAAAGTCAGCTATTACGATTTATTGACAAACCAAAGGTGTTAGTCACCGGTGTTTCTTTTTTTGGTTAGGAACTTTACCTAAAAAAAAAAAATCACGTATAAATACCCCAACTACTTTACTGCGATAATGATGATAAGGTAGCTATAAACCAAATCAATTTGAGAATCGTATTTTACTTCTAAAGTCCATTAATATTAAAAAGGTTTGAGGGTTTGGTAGTAACAAAAAAATCGTATATAAAAAATATTATATTGGTGAGAGTAAGAAATAGATGCCAACAAAAAAAACACAAATATCGTTGTTATTATTAAAAATATTGTTCAAGTACCACATAAAACAATAAAAATGAAAAGTAACAACAAGAATAAGAGCATTAAACACCTCTAATCTCTTTCAATTTAAATCAATATTTTTTATTAAAGTTATGTATTTAACGCTCTCTTTACTCCAAATTTAACTTTCGTTGTCGTTTATTGCTATGAAATGAAACGCTACTGCAGGTACAGGCCGCACACCAAACTTTATTTTGTTTTTGGAAATAATTCAGGTCGTATTCACCAAATTGGTTTGGTGGTGGCATATACATCTTAATAATAATGAAACGTAATTGCAGGTTGTATAGCAAAATAATTTTAGTTTTAATAATATTTTTATTTTTAAAATTATTGTTGTTTACTGTGACATAAATATTGCTATGTGGTATGTGTATTAAGCTAGGTATTAGGTAGGTATATTGTTAAGCTTATAGATTTCCGTTTTCTTTAGTTGTTTTATTTTTTCTTTTACTGTTTAGTTGCAGGCTAGCGACGTCGAAGTTCCTAAAACGTTCCCATAGTGAGCCTGTGGGGACGGAAGCGATACATGCCCTCTGTACCGCTCTGCTTTTAGGCAGGACATGAGTGCGTGAGAGCCACCATTAGGGGTGGCAGACGTAAGCTTGCCTTCGGAATCCAAAAGCTTATTGGTTAGCTTATCGGTTAGTTTTCATAATTTTGCTTTTTTTTTCTCTTCGACATTGGAGATATCTCCAATTAATTTATTTGTCGGTGGAGGCGTTTTACACCTCCACTGAACTTAAATTATTTTTATTGTTTTTTTTTCTCTTTCTTTTTTTCCATAACTACTTTGTTTTACTTTGACTAGTAGAGACTTTATACATCTCTACTATAGACTAATATAATTTAAGGCTCGGGAACCTTATACCTACATCCCTTTTATAAAAATATTTAATTTGAGTAGAATTTAAGTATTCTTATTCTTACTGTACCTACCTATTTTATTTTAAAAAATGTCTCTCTGACAAGTTTCTTACGGCGCATTCGTCTTGGCAATGATGGTCTTTCCGAATACGCTGGTAGTTTCAAAAAAGACAGTAAAAGAGCGCTTGGCGGGCAATTTGTAAAAGTAAAATTTTGTTTTTTTTTTTTTGGTTTTTCAAACTGTGTTCAATTTTCATAATTAATAATGTACGGCTATTTCATAGCTTATAGATGATTAAAAAAAATATCTTAAAACCTAGTGCCGCTTTAAAGTGGTGGTGCCGGAAGTTACCTAGAGCAATTTTTTTTGTATGAGTAAAAACTTGTACCGCTCAGAAATGACGGCATAGCGCTCAGAGTTATTTTATGATATAGTAACAGCCTTCTAAGCGTTATTCACGCAGGTTCATTTCACATGTTTTTTTTCCATGGGCTTGTAGTCTATAATTATCTAATGTTCTTTATGCCAATGATAGATTTTGATTTAGAGTCAATAATACCTTTGCATTTTTCACACTCTGTGTAGGTGTCTTTTATAACTCGTTTTTTAAATTTCCTGCTTAGAGCAACAGAAAATTGAGGTTGTATTTGGTTTTTTTTTGCGATTTAGAGAATTTTAAATACACACGTCAATAGAGAAAAAAAAAAACTGAGCAAGACTGCAATCAAATCTCATTTTCGTCAAAATGGCTTATATAGTACCTACGACTTATAGCCCCAAGGTAGCGACGTTTAGTCCAGTACGGGAACGTGTTAACGACCCTTTATACTCACAAAACTCACAAGTGCGCAATTTTTTGTAGACAGTTAGAATTTACTGAGTACTACTGGTAAAAAAAAATATAACAGATTTTGACATTGCGTTATTTAATATTTAAGTTTTTGTCAGTAAAGCGTGTAAATCCAAAGAAAAATTACACGTGTAATTTTTCTGTACTAGATTATTGCATTTAACTATAAGAACATCACCTGTAGTATTCTAACAGTTTTGTCAAATGCTTACGTCAGCATAATTAGAAACTCGAAAAAAAATATAAATCTCTAAAAAATACTTACAAGTGAATGGTGGCTGTTGAAATGTATTCAAAACTGTCAAAAGTAATGACAGTTTTCAATTCTAACAGATTTGTAGCGTATTTTTTTATCAACAGTGTGATTTTCAAAATGCTCTATTTTCCATAGAAAAAGCTCATAATTCTCAAGTCGGCTTATTTGATTCGATTTCATTATAGTAATTTAAAAACAGAAATTCTAACGAATTCATCAGTAGCTTCAAATTTTATTCAAATTCAAATTATGGATTTAACTAATAACAATAACTAACAACAATAAAACCGAATCAAATAAGCTGACTTGAGAATTATGAGATTTATTTTATGGAAAATAGAGCATTTTGAAAATTACGCTGTTGATAAAAAAAATACGCTATTAACAAATCTGTTAGAATTGAAAACTGTCGTTACTTTTGATAGTTTTGAATACATTTCAGCAGCCACCATTCACTTGTAAGTTTTTTTTTTGAGTTTTATAATTTTTTTTGTGTTTCTAATTATGCTGACGTAAGCACTTGACAAAACTGTTAGAATACTACAGGCGATGTTCTTATAGTTAAATGCAATAATCTAGTACAGAAAAATTACACTTGTTTAATTTTTCTTTGGATTTACACGCTTTACTAACAAAAACTTAAATATTAAATAACGCAATGTCAAAATCTGTTATATTTTTTTTACCAGTAGTACTCCGTAAATTCTGCCTACAAAAAATTGCGCACTTGTGAGTTTTGTGAGTTCAATTTAGTTCCCGTACTGGCCTAGTTATACCTAAAACAAACGGAAAAATAATATTCAGCTTGGTTCGTAGTAGTTGGGCTTGGGGCCCGATTATGTGAAAAATTGAGCCGAATTTGGAATAAGAGTAGATTATAAGAGAATTACAGCTCTAATTAAGTACCTAATCTACCCATCTATTCATCTAGTCAAAAATTTAATTGAAGCTGTAGTTTTGTAGCAACAGACCCTACCTACCTTCCCTACCTTCCTTTCTTTCCTACTTTTGTACCTTCGAGATATGCTTTCAAAAATCGGGCTCCTGGCTTTTAGGTAGGTACAATATGACTACTTAATGCCATCAGCGTGGTCGTTGACGTAAAAGTTACAGATTGCAGTCAGACTATTCAAAGGTTTTAAAAATACCTGTTAGTAACGTTTTGCCCACGCGAGCTTAGCAGCAAAGCAATTTGCGGAAAAGTTGTATCATCAGTTGAGTTCGAGTTGCAGTCTCAAGGTGACCTTTAAGTGCTCGTGTGGACTAAGCCGTACCACACGCGTCACAGCGCATGCTCGTAGGATCGACGGCCGGCACACAAAAAAATACTGAAATTTTAGTATGTTCTTCTTATGTTCTTGATGATAAGAGATATTTCATGTTGGTAAGTTAACTTTCAATTCATAGTAGGCTCGTTTAAATTTCATAGTAAATTTCTCATTTATTCAAGATCTTTTTAAAAACAGAGGACAATTTTATATAGCTATCAGTTGATGATGAGCTATAAATAAAATACAGACATGAAAAAATCAGCCAGAAATACTTAAGGCTAGGTAGTCCAACAGAGGCCGCGTTTTAGAGTTTTTAAAAACCATCTCAGACGTAGAAAATAGGGTTTAAAAATCTGAAAAAAATATATGTATTACTTAAGGATATAGTATAGACAAAGTCGCATTCAGTTACACGATCTAATGAACTTGACTCGATAGAAAAAAAATCCAAAGTTACCTCTTTTCGTAAAGCATTTTCAATATTATGACTAAACTATTGACATTTTTAATTAAAATTTTGTACTAAACTAAAGCCATTACATATTTGTAGACAAATTCGCAGAGTTTGAACAGATAAAATGATTATCTTAATTACTATGTCCAAATACCTACAAAATGTGCGAGCGCGGAGGCTCGGCAAGCCCGATCAGTCGCGCGCTGGCGCTTGCGGACGACGGACCTGTGTCAGTTTTATCCGCGACAGTTTCGTGCACCAAAGACGCAGTTTTTGACGAATTTATATAATTGTTGAAAGTTATTTATGATGGGCAATAAACAACGCAAACGAAAAAAGTCGTGCAAAGCTATAAAAATAACAAATAAAAAGAATGCACTCCAAAGATTATGTGACGAAGTAAATATTAATATAATTTTGTCGACAACATATCGAAATTGAATAAGTTAAATTATATTTCATTTTATCTCCATTTCTGATTGGTAGATAGTTTATAAAAATATTATGCTTAAAATTACGGTCATAGTGCCATAGTATAAAAATATCAGTATAACAACTGAAGATCGCTACGATTTTTGATAATGCATATTTTGTCTCTATCGGTACCTCTGCCTGCCGTTTGAAAACGTAAAGTAACTATGTAAGTAAATACAATTACTCCATTTACTTTTTAGTGTAGGTCACTGGGGCAACCTCAAGAAACAGACAAGGACATTGCCGCTGTAATAAACAACCCAAATATACCGGGTAGGTATATTTAACGCGATGACGAAGACTGAAACGATATAGGGTGCTTTGGGGTAATTGCGAAATTGGGTATATATTCCGAAAGTTTATAATAATAAATACCAAACGCCGCGATATTCTCTTACTGGCTACATTGCTTTAAACGCCATTGTCGCCGATTGGCTTTGATGCTCCAATCGCCGTTCGTCGCTGCTAGCGTGTGTGAGCGACATGCCATCTCGATAGACAAGTGATTTTCGCGCCTTTTTGGGTGATTCGCAATAACCCCAACACTCTTTTCTTGGAACCCAGGTAAGTTATAAAAATAATAGTTTTTTAGTAGGTATTATAGATTATCGTTTTTTACTATTGATTGCAGGGAACACGAAGTCCGAGTGATGTTTTTTATTTAGTTTCGGAAATACCCCTCTGGGGTTATTACGATACACATATAACCCAACCTAATATTTTCATAGAAATGGCCAGTGGTTCTCGAACTAGGTATTTAGGATAAAGAAATATTTCAAGGTATTATTATATAAGGTATACCTTATATTGTCCTATACTATACCTTAAGGTATTATAATGACAATCTAAATTTTCTTCTATGTACATAGTACTGTATTAAAATCGTCGTTATTCTCATTCATTCTTTCAACTTAATCCATCCATCCATACATAATAGTAGGACATTTCACATAAAGTCACATAGGCGAATGCGCGGGCTAAATTTAGTGTATAATATTGTACCAAATTAATCACCAGCGGCTTCTTTTTCAGGGTCATTATGCCTCGAATGTATGTCACAAATAGAATAACAAGAATTTGGGGGAAATACGAGATATGGCCGGGTAATTCCGAAATAGTTGAAAAGTAGACCTTACTACTTATAAACTGATGGTTTATAATTATTTTTCATTTGTAATTGCCCCTTACTGTAATATTTGTAACTTTGTAATAGTTTCGCTTTTATGGTCATTTCGGATAGATTACTTCGGATTTACCCCGGTACAAGGAAGTGATTCTCAACATTTCATACAGATATGTATTATTTAAAGTTGTAAAAAATCTCATTTAACTGAGAAATAACTTTAATGTTTTACAAAAAACTTAAACGTAATAGAACCACGGCTGTAGCCAAATCTTGAGACGTTTATATTTTTATTCTTTTTCTGACATACATTCGAGGCACAATGACTCTGAAAAAGAAGCCGCTGGTGATTAATTTGGTACAATATTATACACTAAATTTAGCATTCGCCTAAGTGACCTTAATGTGAAATGCCCTACTATTACGTATGGATGGATGGATTAAGTTGAAAGAATGAATGAGAATACCGACGATTTTAACACAGTGCATAGAAGAAAATTTGAATTGTCATTATAACACCTTAAGAATGAATATTGCAAGAAAATATGGACCTGACATATTTTAATATTTCTTTGTCCTAAATACCTAGTTTGAGAACCACTGGCCATTTCTATGAAAATATTAGATTGGGTTATATGTATATCGTAATAACCCCAGAGGGGTATTTCCGAAACTAAATAAAAACATCACTCGGACTTCGTGTTCCCTGCAATCATTAGTAAAAAACGACAATCTATAATACTAAAAAACAATTATTTTAGTAACTTACCTGGGTTCCGAGAAAAGAGTGTTGGGGTTATTGCGAATCACCCAAAAAGGCGCGAAAACCACTTGTCTGTCGAGATGGCACGTTGCTCACACTCACGCTAGCAGCGACGAACGGCGATTGGAGCATCAAAACCGATAACAATGGTGTCTAAAACAATGTAGCCAGTAAGAGAATATCGCGGCGTTTGGTATTTATTATAAACTTTCGGAATATACCCAATTTCGCAATTACCCCAAAGCACCCTAGGTATGTATTGAGACACATGTTTCTTTAGTTCAATATTGGTTGTTTCATAGATAAATAATAATGTACCTACCAATTATTTCAGGCATTTGAGGCCCATAGTAACAAAATATCTAATTAAATAAGGATTTTTCAGGGTTTTTGTAATTCTGCGGTTTTAATTATAATGCATTCTACTGTAAGTTTGACTATTAATTATTCTTTTATTACCTATTTATTCAAATTCATATTAATTAGGTAGTTACTAAAAATTGATCATAATAAATGCGTTACTAAAGTCAAAATAAAGTTTTATTTCTTTACTGTGACGCTGCCGGGTCATGAGAGTTCACAGCCGTTGAGCCCGCGCGATGTATTTGACGCGCGGTCTTGACAGCGCCAAATGCCTACTTTCGCAGGAATACCCGGCCTTAATAATAATCAGCCAGAAACCCCACCCCGGCCATAAGTCGATTTTTTTATAAAAATGTAAAAGTCAAGGTGACTGCAGACTTTTCCCTTTTATTTAACAGTCTTCAAAAAACGGACGATTGTAACGAGTTTTTTTGTATGTTCGTCTATTTTTTTGACGCTTGTGAACCGTGTTTGACGAGTCCGTTTGGTTCGTAAATGTTTACATATTAATTTAATTATAATCAAAATCGATTCAATTTTTGTACTTTCATTTGTTTTAAGCCAGTTAAAGGTAGGTCTTAAAATTTAAAATAATATTTAATCTGATTTGACAGTTAATTTGATTGTAACACATATGACATATGTACGAGTAGGCAGGTATAATACTAAGTAGTAGGTAGGTATACTAAGTTAAACTAGATTGACGCTGATACTTAACTAAAACGAGACCAAAAAATTTGGCTGCTGTGGACGCGTGTTGAGGAAAAAAAGAAGCATTAGGTATTTCTTTCAATTAAAAGTCTCACTGGATTCACTTAGACACAGCGTGTAAGAACAATGGTCGCGCTCTATCTATCTCGCCTTGAGAATAGGTATGCGCATATTTATGTTGCTCTTTTATTTTTAAGTGGCCGATCTATTACTATGTTCTAATATCTATGGTAGTAGATACCAATAATTATTTGGGAGACTAAAAAGTTTAAGAAATTATTGATCTATCTATGTGGATCTACCTTTTTAACAATATACATACCTGGCCGGTGTGAGATGATGACACAACAAATTGTCACAGGACAGCTGTCGTTATGCCATGCCTCTCTTGTGTTTATTTTAATAGAACCGAAAGCGCAGTATTCAGAAGTTAACGTATTTAGGAGCGGACTCGACCGGAACATGAGCACATGGAGGATGGCAGGTTTAAAGTAAAGCCAATACTCGCTGATTAAACAAGCCGGCCAACCCAACCGCGAGTCGGACTCGCTCCTGAAGGGTTCCGTACTCCTGTACTTAAAAAAACTCACGTTTTGTTACCTATATTTTTATTATTATTTGACTTGATTCAGACTCGACGAATAAATTTCCAGGTAAAAACAAATTTTCATGATTTAGCAATAGCGAGTTTCATGATTTAGCAATTCACACTTTTTGGGTACGAAACCCTAAAAAGAGTGTACGCACTATGATTACCTATATGATGTCCGAAAATTATAAGATTTTTTCGCAAAACTTGACTGAATCATTTTGTTTCTCCAATTTATGGTTAGACTAACAAAAGGTTCTTTTAGGGTCCTGTACCTCAAAAGAAAACACGGAACCCTTATAGAATCACTTTGTTTGACCCGCCTGTCTCGACAAACCCATTTTGTCAGGAACGCGTAGAGGTATAAGGTCCTACTAAGGTCGCCGGCCGCTAAGAGCCGTGAAAAAATCAACCCTCTAATCTAAGTCAAACTCAATCAAAAGATATAGTCACTCTCATTAGAAAAAATGATTCGATACAAATTGCCATGCTCCCAAAAGATAGGGTTACTTGACTTAACACGTTGGTTGCCCACCATACTGCACATACAGTATTCCTCCCATACGCCCCATACAAATTTACTGATCCCACCGATGATGCTCAAAGCATCGCTCTATTGCTGAGATACTCAGTGGCGGATTTACCATAAGGCTGAGAAGGCTCGAGCCTAGGGCGGCAGATTTTGGGGGCGGCAAATTTGGGGCACGACCTTTTTTTTTTTTTGTTTACCTCATAATAAAAATTTGAAGAAGTCTGCAGCAGATTTTGCAAGGGCGGCAAAAATTCAGCCTATACCTTGAAAATTTGTAAATCCGCCACTGGAGATACTATGAGCATCACCGGTGGGATCGCTTAATCTTCTCTGCGTGGGCATGAGCATCACAGGTGGGATCGGAAGCTCATTTTTTAGGGTATTGGTTTGCGGATTTTTTTGGGATCTAGAGTTAAACTTTGAATGCTAAATAGGTATTTTAATTTGTAGAGGGCACCCCCAGTTGACACGTTCACAGTATTCTTGAATAAAATACCTGTTGCACAGGTATAAAATGATTTTATTGAGATGAAGTCCTTTTGATCGAGAAAATAATAAAAAAATGTTATTTGTCATTATTTATGTTATGATTACAATTAGATTATATGTCAAAGGTCAAACAAAACAAACTCCTTGGATGTGACTTGAAAAACTTGGTAGGCGCACTTACATGGTGGTATAAAGTAATGATGGTCTACCAGTTTTAGGAGCCCCTCAGAAGCTAGATATCTAAAAATTCGGAGTTGTCAAGTTTTAGTAACTATAGTGTCCTCTACAAAATAGCATCCAAAGTAAAAAAAAATCAGCAAAACAATACCTTGAAAAAATTAGCTTTTGATCCCACCGGTGATGCTCATGGCAGGCAACGTGTTAAATTTAGTATAAAGGTAGCTCTTATAGAACGAAATTAGTAATGAATGATTCTCTATAATGATCTATAATCTATTTTTTATATGTTTGTAAATATATAAGTAACTAATATAAAATGACTGTCATTTTTGACAAAAGTAGGGCTGGGCTATCTATGCTAACACTGCGTTTTATATTTACTTGCCAAATCTGTACGGAAACCTCGATGCGCGAGTCCGACTTGCGCTTGGCCGGTTTTTCTATTATTATAATTATAATAATATTGTTTGGGTTTTGATTGTCTCCAGCTACGTGAACTACTCGAACATCGCTGCGAAGGTCTTGAGGTACTCTCTGAAGTCGAACTTGAAGGCAGAAGCGGCAAAACGAGACAAATCATTTATCAAAATTTCCTTTTGGGCAAACGGTGAAATTTTGCGTAAGTTTTTTCTTCCGAAAATATTATGTAGCTTCGTATAGTATGATTAGTATGTACTTATTATTTTTAGTTTGTACTATTTTAAGTCACGACTCATACTATACCTAAATACTACCTACTTGAGAACGAGTTCAGCTTGTATCATTAAAAATAATGAACTAAAACCATTAAAAACAAACGTTTCGCAGCAACGCTTTGCAAATTTATGTCATAATAAAAAAATGAGTATCAGGCCCCTATTTCACCAACGTGACAATGTCGGCGGTCGGCGACGTGTGGCGGTTCCAAATGCAAGGCGCAGATAATATGAAACCAACCGGCGTAGATATTGGTCGAGTTTGTAATGTAAGGTCAATGTGGGGAAGACCGGCCGGCATACTTCATTTTTTTTTACTTCGGAGTGATCTATCTGCGTTAATTATTCACCTACCTACGTACATTACCTCTTGTAATTAGGTACATACCTACGATGAAGAATTTAATAAATAATAGTTGAGCTATAGTGACAAATCATTTTAATCACAGGTTAAGCAAAAACAATAGTATTTTTATATTCTATGGGTGCTTAATTATGTTCGTATTCGAATCCTTAAAAAAATGAAACAAGACGATGAAAAGTGTACTTTGAACTTGTTAAAATAAGGTTTAGATTCGAAATAAACACAATTTTTCGAATTCTAAGGCAAGTCCCGCACGTTATACGTAAATGGGGTGGTAAACTTTTTTTGGCAAATAATTATACCAGAATCAGCAGCATATAGCAGATCATAGCAGATTATAGCAGGATCAGGATCCAGTCCCGTCGGCTTGATTTTTCGCGTTATATCCTCTGCAGCAGTTCCTACTTAAAACACCCGTTTTCCCACAAGTACTGCAGAAGAGCTGCCTCTTCCCTTGGCATTGGCTTGACGTATGGCCCGGTTTGCCACACGCCCAGCAACTCGTAGCGGGGTTGTAGGCTGGATGAATTGTTCCGCGATTCCTATCGTCCTTCCTTATCGGCTCGGTTCTGAACGGTTGCCGACTTGGCCCTGGCTGTGTATTTGCCTGATATTCAAACTTTTCCTCGTGTTGTGCCCTTAAGACGTCCTCATACTCCGTCGCCATTTTCAACAAGTTTGTAACGGTCTCGCAATCTCTCTTTTTAATGTACAACTTGTAATTCAGATGCATGTTTTCATATACGCGGTACAGTTTATCGGATTCTGACATTCTCCCCTGCCTCCTCATTAACGTCTGCAGATCGGTCAAGTAATCAGCGAAACTCTCTCAAAATTTTTGCTTTCTTGCGATTATTTTCTCCGGTAGAGAGTTCTCATAATCACTGGGGAAATAATAAAGCTTGAAAAGTTCCGTAAACTCGTCCCAGGTCTTCCACGAACTCTCGTTGTTCCTATGCCACAACAACGCTTTTCCTCTTAAAACTCGGGGAAGGGCTTTGAGTACTTTATCCTTGTCGACGCCGCTACCTTGAATGAGCTCTTCTATTCTTTCCAGGAACTCTATCGCGCTCCTCGTCCCGTCGAAGGATACATCCCAATCACTCGTGAGCCGGACGACGTCTCTATCCGTCGCTCCATCGGTTTTACTCTCCCTGTTATCTGACATTGTTTCCGGGATTTGACTGGTGCTAGTGTCGAAAAACACCTCTTGACCTCTGATATGATCAGCCAGGTTTCTCCTGAGCTGTTCCACAGTTAAGTCTTCAGTTGGCAAGCCTCTACTTTCCGCCTCTTTAATTAACTCTTGCCTTCTTAATGTGTAAATCCACGACGTCGGCATGAGCTCACGAACTCTACTGAATTTATTTATTCAAGTTTTCCCCCTCGGTAAATACTAATACGGTTTAAAGCTACGGTATACGGTAAATATTATACTCTCCGGATTAGGACTCCGGCAAACGGAAAATATTATAATATACGGTAAAAACTACGTTCTAGACCACGGTAAATTTTAACAAAGCCTCCTAATGCCTTGATCCCGAGCAAGGATTGTTCCTGTAGGTTTTCTACGTTGGGCGCCAAATGTGACGGAGCGCCCGGGGCCCTATCAACATTAATAACCTCCGGCCGGGAATCGAACCTGGCAGGGAGTGAAGAACTAGCTCAGGTGGAATATGGCGCAGGAGATAATGCAAACAACGATCTACTAATTATAACTATGGTGTTTATTCATCTAGGTGCTAATTAATATACAGGGTGCCGGAAGGGCGTCTTAACACTAAGGGGGGGGGGGGGGGGGGGCCTGAAGGGCCTCCTACTACGGGTGCCGGAAGGGCGGCTTATAACTAATTTAACCTAGCGGTGGGATACACCAGGGACGCGACCGGGGAAACCAGGTCGCCTACCGGATGCGGGGGTCCTGACACGCTTCCCGGGTACCCGGGCCGCCTACCAGGGGGTTCGATCCTCACCGCGCTTCCCGGGGAACCGGGACGCCCGATCAGGGGGGTAACTCCAATGTACTGTCCCGGGTGACCGGGCCGCACACGGAGCCGGAGCGGTATCGCCTACGCGCTTGCTCGGGGAACCGAGACGCCCGTAAACGAGGGGAGAGGGGAGGTAGGGGCGTGCAGTCCTCGGACTCCTAGCCTTCAAGCGGTTTGAGCTGGATAGCAGCTCCCACCACGTTGTCGGGTCAGCGGAGCGCGCAACACTGCAGGACGCTGTGAGATTGCAGGCGGCTTTTATACCGGCGCGGCCGCGCGCCCCGCGCGCATCCCGCGCGCGGCTCGCCTGCGCGTTGTTCGGTGTGCGCCGCGCGATGCTCCGCCGCGCCGCCGCTCGTCGCAATATTTTAGGTACTTACTTATTTTTTACGTTTCCCAAATATAAGATCAATAGTAATTTTGAATATGTACATGACGTCACCTAGCACTGATAGCACAAGCTTTGCTTAGTTTGGGGCTACTATTTATTTATTGAATAGGTATTTTTATTTACATTTTCGGTGACATAGTGCTGAGAGCAAGAAACACATTTCCTTACTAGTTTCGAGATTAAAATTGTTAATAAACACAAACATCATGTGCAATTCCGAAAGGATTTTATCTATGAAATTTACCCTATGAAATCGTGAAAACAGTTGGTAACCTCTGATTCCCAGGGAAGTCCGGCCAGCATATGACGGACTTGCCTTGTACATAGTAGACGGACTTTCCAACTTAACGAAATTTTAATGAGATAAATTATGGAACATATAATTACAAAACTAAGCCAATTTCTGATAATTTAAACAGAATAAAGATAGCCGGTTCTTATATTACTTACGTAGATATTTTCTGGTGCAAAATCTTTTTACTAACTATTTTTAAGAATTTCTTTAGGAGAGACCGTCGCACTAACACTTCGAGTTCCATACACATAACGATTTGTTTAAGCGGATTGCTCTGAAGTTCGTTGTCACAGCGCCATCTGTTTTAAAGTGAGGGAACTAGCGCGACAAACTGCTTTATCAACTGGACGCTAAAGCGGGAAACGCTTTCGAATTCTAAAGTTGTAACGTGTTGACGGACTTGCCTTGTAGACGGTCTTCCACACAGTGACCTTAAACAGAATTGTCGCTTGTCATCGACAGTTGTCATGCTAGTGAAATACGCGCTTGAACTTCCGAAACTTTATCCCGATGAAAACAAAATGACAAATCGTTCGTACTTGATAGTTTCGCCTTATACTTTCCGTCAGTCTGCCCATCTATACGCGAGTTATCTCAGAGAATTTTAGTACTAGAAAGCTATAATTTGGCATGGGTAGGTTTACAAATTAATCACACCAACTATAGACCGACCGCTTAAATGAGTGCTCGCCCGCGCCCCCGCACCGCGCGGGCGAGGACTCATTAAAGCGGTCGGTCTAAAAGCGGTAAAAAAAAAGCTTGAAAAAACACTCAATCCGCTTATGGTTCAATGGAAGAGGATCCTTCGCTTGTTTGCATTAATACAAGCACTCGCCCCAAAGAATAACTTGCAGCATATCAAATAACAATAGTTTGGTCTCTTTCAGCTCCTGGCGAGAAACCACCACCAGAAAAGGGTAAAACCTGATTCTTCAGATACATATCAAATTGAATAAACGTAAATTTGCAAGTCAGCAACTTCGTTTTAACTAATAGAATTAATAAACGTAAATATCTAATGGATGCGCAACTTAACATATTGAATATCAAATTGATCTATGCGCAGGGGCAGGTAAAAACAGTATGGCGTCGCGGATGAGAAGGCACAGTTGATCAAGGTTGACTCGAGTTTTAGTAGTACCTACGTGAACTTACTAAGGTAGGCTCAGGCAAATTCACAAGAGTGGCACGAATTGATTGAACGAAAAGTCGGTTCCATCCAATTGGCTCCGAAACTACTAGACCAATTGACTTAATATGCGAGGCAGTGACCCTGAAACGGATGAATAACATAAATAAACGTATTTTGAAAAAGGATGTGTTTTCGAAAATAAGTTTGTATCTAGTCAATTTGAGTTCTAGACATTTTGGGAAATGGTATAATTGAAAATTCATCAAAACATGATCAAGTCAAGTTTTAGACATTTTGGGAAATAGTAGAAAATAATTATCAAAACGCGATTGTTTAAATGAAAGGCATCGTCCTAATAGGACGCGAATGCGCGATCATCGCGCGAGTAATCGATGCGACCATCGCCTGTTCCCGTGATGGCGAAAACTGGGTGTCCTAATAGAACACAAATAATTATCGCGCGAATAGATTTAAACATTTGAGTCGCGCGACCGCGTCGTGCGATTGTCATTTAGGACACCTATTCGAGTTCTATATGTTTGATCGCGCGTTCGTACGAACTAAGTTCGAGGGAATAGATTTACAAACTTTCGAGTCGCGCGATTGTCAGTTCGAGTTCAATATGTTTGGTCGCGCGTTCGTACGAGTAAAATACTTACGGTAATTTAAGAAGTAGGCGTAAGTCATTTCAAGCTTTAGACATTATGAGAATAATCTGTTTTGACGAATCGGAATCAAAAATATCGTAAGAGAAATCTGCACACATATGCGAAGCAATTCACAACATTTCAATTTTTTTACCTTGTGTTTTCTTATGCTCAATAAATAGTACTTTGAAAACTAGGAGACCCATATTTTTTCTTTTCGCGAAATTGGTATTCTAAGTTAGTCAAAAATAATTTTGAAATCTCGAAAATTTCAAAAACGCTTGTAAGGTTGAATCTACACATTACCTTTGCTCGGGTCATAAAAAAATAAGATAACATTGATGTCTACATTGTCTATGTCTACTGGTTGTCACAGCGGGTTGTCATTTTGAGTTTTTGATTGGGGTGCGAGTCGGGTTACCTCCACGTGTGATCAAGAGCTGCGGTTCGTTTTTGGATCCGTCCGAGGGGAAGTGCAGTGCTTGTTCCGGTGCACCCTGGGCACCGGATAATGATTTCCTGGCGGTCTCCGAGGGATATCATTATCCGTTGGCTAAGAGCCCGCCAGGGGGGGGGGGGGGTCTTATGACCATGTTCTACCGTACAACGTTGCCGACATTTTTGTCACAAGATTTTTGAATACTGTATTTATTACCTTGACATTGGCGAAATCATCGCATGGTTCGATGGGGCCATATTAGAAAAGAAGAAGAAGAGTTTTTGATTGACGTATTGTATTTTAATTATTATTATTGTTTGCGACAACTGAGTACATTTTAGTGCGAACTCGGTGCTCAGGAGTTACTCTGCCCTTGATAAAACACAGCATGCTCTCGTTTCACTTCCACATAGCCTACAGAAGTTACAACGTAAGCATTCCTTGATGACAACAAAACATTAGCTCCCCGGATTTCGGCAACGTTAAACGAGTCGTTTTCACGCATGTATTGAAACAACGTCATATAATGGATTATTATAATGGATTGTCCACCTTCCCAAGGTGGACTTGGGAAGGTTTCGGCTGTCTATCTATCAATTTAATAAATATAACAATGCTTTTTCAAAACAAAACGAACAAACAACATCGATCGCCTAACAACACTGATATTTGACATTGACACCTTTGTGACATTGACATTTTTATTCATAAATAATTAGGAGGGCAAAGGTATACTACGACGATGCCTTACTTCGGATTTTTTGAGGATTTTTGTGAATATTACGTTAAATAAGTAATAAAAAAAATCAAAAAAATATGGAATGGAATAATTAAACACAAAGCTCGAAATGGTTATCGGTACTTTAGTAATTATTTAAAATTGAAATGTTGTGAATTCAATGGTGGCACACAATTAACTAATGCACATCTTTTACCTGTTTTAGCGTCGTAGTACCGCTGGAAATTGGAACACACGTCAGAAAATAATTTGGTTCAGAAGCTGCCATATTTTGGCATTTTCTTTTTATTTTGAATTGAAATCTGGATTATTTACTAACAAATTGTAGGCTTCAGAACATATTTAAATAGGTATCTTATATCTATAAACGAGCATTTCTTGTATTCATTCATTTAGGGGATTTCGGAAACAGCTCTAACAATTTGGATGAAATTTGCGACATAGGGCTTTTCGGGGGCGATAAAGAATTTGGCAGATGGCCCAATTGCACTTAAAGATCGATTCGTAATTTTTAAAAAAGTTTCTGTCAAAAATGTCATTTTTATCACAAGCTTTTTTTGCTGACTAACTGTACTTGGATTGTCATCCGCCCAACATATGTGTAACAAATTTCAAGTCAATCAGACCAACCGTTGAAGATATCTTTCCTGCGGAGGCGATGTATTGTCATCCGACTTAGTCAAATAAGCAAAATTTCAGCTCAACCGGTTGAAGATTCAATTCCACCCGGACAAACATACTTACATACATACATACATTGCAAGCTAATAAAAAGCTTGTAAAATTACTTAATCTGCCAGTCGCTTATCAAAATTATTTTTTCGAGTCTTTTCAAAATACGAAAGTATAATTAAAGTATTTAGAGTAGGTAATATCTCGGGTGCAAAGAAACCGGGGCACTTTTCATACAACTTTCCACGGGAAGTGACCCAATTTCTTTGTACCCGAGTATATAATTAAATAATCAACAATGCTGTACATTATAATATAAGTATAATTATTTAATTCAGAAATTTGGGGTAATAATTTCAAATTTCAGCCTCAGTCTTTCTTACCAGATATTATACTTTGCATGCCAACTTCCTCAAACGGAAAGTGTGGCATTATGCCTAACAGCTAAGTATACTAGTCGCCGATACTAGTTTTGTTAGTAAGCGCGTTTGTTACATTAATTAGACCAGGCACAAAGATACACCGAGTGACCGGCTCAAATATAGCATTGTATTTATCGATTTTTCCACGTATTACCAATAATAATTTGCACCTATTAATTCACTAACTAATTCCTACCAATTAGTAGGGATATTGCGAATACACCAAAACTGAGCTATAGGGCTCACAATATTATGCTCTGCCAGAGGACGAGGACTCCTAAAGCCGCTGCACTGATAATGTGCGGATGTTGTTCCGTTGCGTTTGCACGGTCTAACATTTACTAAACTCACAATGAAAGACGGAACTGAGAAAAACTGTCTGTGATCGATATTTTGACATCACTCATGATTTAGAACACTTTATCAGTATTAAGTTTGTTTCAGTTATCAACCAAACCAAATACATCCTTTTAACAATTTCAGTTAGCGAATGGTAGGTACGTACATATACTTCGGGTGTCTTCATTCTCACCAATCCCCAACTCTCAGTTACCAGAGAAATAATTAAATAATCATGGCTAAAAGATTCATAAAGATCGAATTGAAATATTGTACGAAACGGTTTTGATTACACGCCTTACATTTCTCTCTGTAGGTATATTATAGTGAAAGAATATCGAATCTCTTCTCATGAAAGTAGATGGCTAAAATATAAAGATATCATTAATATAATATCAATAGACGTATATTACAAGGTCTTTGATCAGTAAGTTACGCTTAAACTAAATTAAAATATTTTGCATTTTATTTTGTTACCCAAATGCAATTAAATGTAAATGTACATCATAAATATAAAACTAGGGCATAACATTTTAAACTCATTGAAATAACTACATAACTGGAGCAGCAATTTTACATCAAAATCGTGAATAGCAGTTTTATATTTAATTCACAACGAAATTGCTAGCTTTGAAACACAGTTGTTGAGAATATGCTTCGTATATTGTCTTATTAGTTTCCGATTCAATTTCATTTTATTGAAGACGGTAAAAAATAGCATAAGAGTTGACGGTTACCTAAACCTGTCTCAGATTTGTTTTTGTATTAAGTGGGCGCAGCGGCCCAGTTGGCCAGAATTAGCCATGGAAGCGGGACGCGTTGCCTAGCAACCAATTTTTGCCCGACCTTAAGGCTGATTGGTGTCAGTGGCTACTTGGTTATTATAGCCTTATTGCAATGTTGGTAGTGAGGTCGGGCAGCCGGCGCGGTGGTGCAGGTTAGGCTTCCGGACGCAGCTGCTGCGTGTCGTCGTCAGGCTTGGGCTCGGCGTCCCCGGCCTCGGCGGCGTCGCCGGCGTCGACGCGGCGCGCGGTGGCGGGCGCGCGCCGGCAGCGCGGCACCAGCGCGTTGTACTCCGCCATGCCATACAGCAGCACGCCGAACCCGAGGAGGTGCTGCCAGCGGAACACCTGCCACCTCACTGCCAGCGACACCATCCATATCACAAACGTCCTGCAACATGCACGCAGATGTCTTACTACTGTTATAAGTGCCAAAGTACTGCTTAAGTGGTTGGACGTGTGTTACTTGATTAAGGCAAAAAAGTTCTTATCAATGTGGTCACATCGGCCAGCGCCAAAAAAAACACGACGCTAAAACACCTAGTTGGTACGTATTACATACCTTACGGAATCTAAGACCATTCTAGTAGTGGCAGACATTTCCTTTGTGACGCTGATTCCGGCGAAATTGAAGAAAGCAATGGAAACGATCGTTCCCACTATTGCCGCCATTAGTATTGGGCTATTGCCTGAAAAAAAAAATAGTACATTTCGATGCTAGTGCGGAAAGTATGTCATTACTTGACGAGTCCCGAGATATCTTGCCAAGAGCCGAAAGCGAGTGGCAATACTCGAGACGAGTGAAGAATGACATTTCCGCGCGTGTACCGAACGACGTTTTTTTATACAGTTGCGGAAAAAAATACATCACAGAATAAAGTAAGTTCTAACTTTGATAGTGAATTTTTTTGACAAATTAAAGGCTTTTTTGTTAGCTTTCATATTTCATAAGGCAATGGCTTTTGCTATTCTGCCAAGTCAATGACAGATTTTTTTCAAATACATTGTTTATAAGACGAAAACAATTTTATAACATGTATATAACACTTTACTATTATTACCTAGTATCATTATGTTCGATTATTGATGTATATAAATATTTAAATTGTTTAAACACAAAAACGACTGGTTGCCTTTAGAACCTTAAAAACTATGCTTGCAGTTGAAAAAACGCCTCCACTTTAACAGGCGTTTCGACTGCTATTCCCACGCTATTTCTTTCCATTCAGACACTTTAACAGGAACTGTTTTTAGGAATTAAATATTTAAAAAATAATGATGAAATATAATATTATGATATTTTGACATTAATAATAGGTTTTAGTTTTATTACGTCTTATTACTAACATTATAATAACTCTTCGGTAAATAGTAGTGAATTGGAACAAGTACAAATAAAAAAAAAATAGAAAAGTAAATCGCACTAGTGCGCAAAAACAAACTTTTCGCACGCAAAACAGCCAAAGAAAGGGCACTTTTTGAGCAACTGTATTGAAAAATATTTTTTCAATGATAAGCAAAATAGAGTCCGACTTTACTTTCAGTGTCATTTTGGTTTAGTTTAGTTTATTTGATCATTCAAAATTTCGGTTTTTGGCATCTAATTAGAGTTTTGGTTGAGTTTCGGTTTTGGCAGACAATTTAAATACAATCACGTGTGGTGAAATAATATTTTCTTTTAACCAGCAATTTCCATGGGCTAATTTACAGGTTTATGTAGACCGATGAAGTGACATAATGCAATCATACACTACCTCTATCAAACAATCGTGTTTTAAACTTTTAATTTGATATGAAACTTGAAACAATGCATACTTATTTGCACGAGACCATCGATGGCGTCCTCGACGGTGCCGCGCGCGTTGTGGCCGAAGTGCGGCGGCGCCGGCGTCCAGTAGAACACCACCAGCAGCACCGACAACGCCGAGAACCCGAACACGCCCTCCCACCCCACGGCCTGCAGCGGCGGGATGTTCAGCCCTGCGCATCACAACCAATACACACCACGTACGAGTTACATATTTCACCAACTGCTCATTTGGTCTTTCTTATCTGCTAATGCAGGGGTCAGCAAGTAAGTTTAGGTGGGGTCCTTATGTATGTATTAATTGATACTTGGTATACAATAAATTACAATATTTGGCGGTCCGCAAACAGACCGCGGTCCGCTTGTTGCCGATCGTTGTGCTTATGTATTAAGATTTTGAAAAGTTAGAAAACTAACCTAACTTGAGTTACGTGATTATGTTAATGTTTTTGTTTCAGAACAGACAGATACTAAAAGATTGTCACTTGAAGGGTGTGTGAAATGATGTATTTTCCAAATCTTGGTTGGTAAAAAGATTGGATCCTGCCACGAACATACATATGGAAATAGGTTTCATCTGGTTCTGCCCTCATCATTTGACAGAAATTAAAAGCGACTGCGATTGTTTCCAAGTGCGTTTTAAACAGTAGAGTAGGTCACAGGTTATTCGCATTTTCAAAATTAGCACCCGATGTATTTAAAACCAGATGGTTTTCTTCATAGCGAGGGCAGCTCATAGACAACGAAAACATTAAACATAGCTTTAAGAAACATTTATGCGTACTGACCTTGGACATACTTCTCCTCGTAGACCATTTGGCAGGCGGAGACGACCTGCGCAACGATGATGAGCAGGTCTCCAGTGATTAGGCTGTTGCGGCCTTTGCTCTCGCCTGTCGTCTGGTAGATGGCGTCCGCCGACCCCACGATCACCAGCCCCAGGATCACGCAGCCTGTCAAACAGAAGTTCTTGTTCAGCAAAGAGCTATTAAAAAAAATTTTGTTAGGTACTTATTGGCTATTTCAATCCTTCATTTCAGGCTGTTATTTAATGATAATCCCGAACAGAGTACAGACTTGATGGCGTCTTTATTATTGTTAGGGCCGCAACCAAATTTATATGTATTCAATTTTAAGAAAAAAATACATGAAGGGTACATGGAATGAATAGACGTCTCTATTCATTTTCTTTTGAAAATGAGTGTTCAATTTCAAAATGTTTATATTTGTATGCTTGCATGCTTCACTCAAACTTAGTACTTCTGTTACCTTTGTTCGCTGGATACCAGATTCGCAAAACACATGATTCTCAAAACACCGGATTCTCAGAATACAAGATTCGCAAAACTCCAGATTCTCATAAAACAAAATTCTTAAAACGAACACGATAACTGAAAGTGACTAGACTAGACATGTACTTTCCGCGTGCCCTTGACTCGTGGTCGATATACTATAATGCAAATGCAGTTTCAGCGCTGTCTCTTCACCCAAAGCATAGGTTGCAGTCGATTTATTTAGGTAGGTCACTTGAAATGAGCTGCTTTATACATAATGTAAATACACAGTCATGACAACTACTAAAATTACGAGTGATTCATAATCATAATAATGTATTCTTTCAACTGTCTATTTGCTTACTCCGATTAATTTAGCATGCAACAACATAATATTCAGCTGTAATTCAACACCAACACAATTTTATAAGCCAGACTAGACACCTAGACAGTAAAAAAATACTGATAGACACTGGTTGACTGGTAATGACTTTAGATTAAAAGTTAGCAAGCTGCATCTCTCTTGTTTCTTTGTTAAAAAAATGAAAATCTAACATGGTTTCGATATACGAGTATGTTATATCTACTTAAACACATAAGAAGAATACAGTAACATATTAGATTGCCATGTATTTTCCATTTAGAGGAAACGTTGTGTCCGTTTTATAAATTAGTACCTGGATGACTTAGCTTTGCTCAGTTTTTTTTTTGGTACGTGTTCTAAAAATGAAACCTAGCTAGGCTAATTCGATTTATCGCCCTCGAAACCCCCTGCATACCAAATTTAATGAAAATCGTTGAAGCCGTTATTCAGATATATGTATAAGAATTGGTCGTTTAGAGGTATTACATATGTAATGAGTCTTTTTGCCATTAAATTTCGAAACTCAGGCATTTCAATTATTTGCAAAGAGCGATTGCGATTATTGAGCTAAAACTTTTATTAGAATGGGGCACTGAATTTTAGACAAATATCTCTGTCGAGTGTAAAACGTAGGTATGACTACATTTGTGTATTGTGTTACATCCATAATCATATCACTGTTTAACAAATGAATAGTCAGATTATATGACTCACTGAAACAAAGCACAGCTGGTGTCCTACGTATGGCGTGCAAATGTTTAGGTCGACCCTTTACTTTTTATACCACAAGATAGAATAGTGATTAGTGAGGCCTATTATGAAGTTAAAGGTAGTTTGAATGTGAATCGTGGATGATATTTGTATTCTATTTATCAATTCACAAACAAAGATCGCTTAAATTAGAGGCAAGTTCAATATTTTGTTCTTTGGATCGAATGGAAGTAAGTAAATGGTCGCAAGATATGTATTATTTTTATTCATAAAGTAAAGGTTTCTTTTTTTAAAGGTGTCAAGTGAAGGCAATTGATGATTTCTTTACAACAATATAATTTGGCACGAATTTGTTTATGCGATCGTTGGCAACATTGTTTTGAGAACTGCGCGGATGTGTATGGACTTGTTTTGAATGCAGCCGGCAGTTTAGAGAAGGCTTGTCCAAACATAGTTGCAAATCCTACACATACCTCACAATCCTCCTTTGTTTAAAATTTTAACTTAATGCATTTTTTTGCCTTTTCCTTTTTTTTGTGATGATAATCAGGGTTAGTCGAGAAGTGCAGCTTACTATTGGTGTAAAAATTGTTAGAATAGGCACAACAAAACAACAAAAAAACATCGACCAAAGTTTACCTCTTCATTATAGATAATTGTAATAGTATAGATAAAATCTTTTGCTCATACCTATACCAGCCCACTCCCGCTTGACAATATGCCTGCCAAGGAAAGTTGTAGAGAGCACTGCTACAAACACTATGATTGAACCCCGGAACATTTGAAAGCTGCTTGCGTAAGTTAGAGTCAGGCCCACGTACATTATCGACGTCCCAACCTGCAGAGAGCATTTACAAGCGTCAAATCACATTGAACATACAAAATTAAAGTTTCTTCGGAATAAAGCCCAAAAAGGGTTCTTTCGTGTCTTTTTTTAGGAGTCTGTACCTAGTCAAATCGGTAAAAACAGTCACCTCGCTGTGATTTGGTGTACCTACTCTGCCAACAAAGTTCGGTGAAAAAAAAGGTTAACTTCCCTACCTATAGGCAAAAAGGGAATTGTTTTTTGTCGTACTCAAAGTGTAGGTTGTCGTTGGATAAGACTTTTAAAAATTTGGTAGGATTGCGAAAACCATTTTTCGGTTCAGGGATTGCTTTGCAAAAAATTGTATCTAATCCTTAAGTTCAAATATTGGTTAGCACCAAATAGCAAAATACAAGATCAAATCAACATACTACAGCAAAATATCGATATTAGGTTCGTGCTACAACAAAATAAGCCATCGCAGGAATAAGAGCATAAATGAATAGGAATTAATGCGTTCGCGTTACATGTCTAACAAATCTAGAATAATATAATACGATTTCTCGTAGCTACATACTCATTTGATCCCTATAGATTTTATTGATAGATTTATTTACATGTACAATGTTATGACAGCTCATGTTCTGTGTAAAAGATAAATTTAGATAACTTCAATTCCTACCACTGTTGATTGACCTCTGCAGCAAAATAACTTTGTTTCAAAGGTCAATACAATGATAATGAAACACTGTGTGTATTACTTTATGAGACACCAGCACACTTGACTTCCATACTTTGAAATATGTGTATTTTTTACTATCACTGCAAAATTTAAATTAAAACATTGTGGAAAAGATATTTGGGCCCCGAACAGCAACTACCTTAAATCCTTTAGTTAAGGTAAGCCCTGAAAATTCAGCTTGGGCGTGCAGCATCTTCTTAAAAAATTATATTATTTCGTTACAGATGGGCGTAAGGCTAAATGTTTATTAGACAAATGGGGAATATTCGTACAATTTTAATTTGTGTAAAAAAAAAATTTCTCCAATTTTTTTATCGCCACATTAAAATGAAGAGGTATTTTTTTATTATGTTGTTATTTAAACCCATAAAATATTGTATAAAATGTGAAAAATAAGGGAGGAAAATTCAAACTTACAAAAGGTGTCAAAACGAAATGTGACGTCAGATGTCACAAATTGGATTTATAGGCGTTGATATTCGTACTGTATTAGTAGCGTTTGTGAGAAAATTAGTTAAAAACTGTATTCCTGTAGTGATTTCTAGTGAATCTATATTTAATTTTGATGTATCTTGCTTAACCTGAAATTAATTTCAGATGATTAATCAAAATTTTGTAAAACTTCAATAATTATGAATATAAAAGGTTTTAAAGAAAGTGACTGAACTGTTATAAACTAGGTTAGGTTAGTTTTAAACTGATTTCTCTACCGGTACCTGTGATCTGTATATCAATTAAAACTGAAAACGTGTATGAATTAACTGAAATGCTTAGAGTAAACTAGCCGCCCGCCCTGGCTTCGCACGGCCAGATATAAGTATATGTAACAAATAATATATCAAAAACTATATTTTTGTGTCGGGGCTTAATAAAAAAAACTGGATAAGTGCGAATCTGACTCGCGTACCGAGGGTTCCGTACAAATTCGGCTAGCGAATATAAAATCTACTTTTAGCAGTCCTGGTTCTAAGCAAAATGTACGCAGCGTGAGGTCATTTTATACTGGTTTATTACATAGAGACATTAGAAATTTAGATTTTGAAAAAGTAGTTATTGTGACAACGTAATGCGGGCATATTTGTAGATATTGATGTCTTGTATAAAACTGTAGTACCTACATCACTTTGCTATATTGTCAGTTTCTTTCGAGGATTTTTTCGGTACTTTTTTCATACTTTAGGTTGCATTATCGAAGGTTTCATATGGATCTCTAACTTTTTGAAAATATTCTATAGCCTATGTCACTCGGGGATAATGTAGCATTCTAATTGTGAAAGAATGATTAAATTAGGACCAGTAGTTTTTGAGTGAATGAATAACCAACATATCAAAATACAATAAATACTCATTTTTCCTTAATAATATTAGCGTAGACAAACACGGAATATGACAAATGACGTCATCAAAAGTGCGCGCTTAATGGTGACGTTTTGAACGGCGCAAATTTATTCGATGTTTTAAATTTCACTTGAAAAAAATAATTTGAATATTATCAAGCCTGTTTATATTTTTTTCTGTTATAGAGATGCAAATGATTATTATAAGTAATAAAACAAACACATGAATATTCCCTATTGTATCCTAAACAATAATCCCACTAATTCATAATAATAAAATAGTAAATGTTTATTTTTTAATTTTTAGTTGGTTTGATTCCCGGGTGAGACAGGCGAATTTTAGAAGATCATTGAATGCAGTTCTATTTTTTTCTAATAAAGGAATGTTTCCTTTCTGTAAAATGAGCCAACTAAATGATTTAAGATAGTTGCCCACAGGACATATAGATATTTTCCAGCCAGTATAATCTAACATGTTGCAAATGGTGCAATAGTGATCATGATTGATGACCGGGTAAAAAAAACGAAATTATATTTAGCCCATGAGGTAGCTTATCAAAAATACTACACTTGTGTTTCATCAATCAAACAAAAAATAAGAAAGATAATTTCCAAAACCAAAACTTGCATTTCAACTCAATGTAATTTGAACATTAGGCATTCTCTATTTATGTGATACAGCTTCTTAAATGTGGCTGGCTACTCCTAAGATCTTCAGTTGTGGTTGTGACCCAATAATGTTAAACCAACATGTCAATCAGTTTCTACATATGTATATCTTGACTTTTCTATTATAATTTCTTCTAAAGAAGATGTAGATAGTAGAGAAAAAAGAAAGAGAATATTTTATGGTAAATCCATATTTTTAAACTTGACCATACATACACAACTATACATCACCATTACAGTGAAACAAATATTAAAATAACAAATTTAATAGTATTTTCTTTCATAATTCAGTAATTTATGTTTACTAGCTGTTGCCCGGGGCTTCGCCCCCGGTGCCATTTTTTTCTTCAAAATTTTATTTTATACAAACTGTCCGAACAGGAACAACTAAAAAAGAATTATCCAATCGGTGCAGTCGGTTGGAAGTTATGCGCGTACATACATTTCGGCCAAAACTCATGCCATTTCCATTTCGTTTTCGATCCATGTCCCCAAGTGCATGTTATTATTAGAACCTCCTGTATTTGTATATCTAACTTTGTAGCATTAAATACTTTTTTGAAATAAACAAACATGGCAAATCAATTTTGACATACTAGAGCCTAATAAAAAAGAAATTAAAAGTTGACGCAAGTCATTCATTGTAAACAAAGAAATAGTAAAATATTTTTTGTATTTTGTATAATTATCTTAATACGTAAGTGTTGCGGATAAAATCTGGTCGACTCAAAACAGATATTTTCTCATGCTGAACAATTTACAACATGTTTCAGTCCAATACATGTTATTTTTATTGTGTCATCTCACGTCAAAACACATGACACGGGTCACATTGTACTGGCTGGTCGGGTAACGCACAGTAGTTCATTAAAATTCATTTTTTTGTGGTTTTTCTTAAAAAAATCTAAAAACGAAGAGCAGTTTGCAACTCTCCAGCATGAGATGAATCTAGTGACATATAATTTATCAAAATCGGACCATAACTGTAGATCTGATGGCTTGTACAAAAATCGGCCTCGCGTATTATATATATAGATGTTCTTAATTACTGTGCAATAGAAAAATATTCACTGTCATGGGAAGCATATAATAAACTGATTGGTGCTAAAACTTACTCATATTACTTTACTAAAGTATAGTAGGTACATACATATACATACATAAATGTTTCACTAGGAATGCAAAACATCACATATTAGGAAACTATAGGTTGATTTGTATTCATCTAATTACCATCATTTGATTACATATAACTGTTTGTTTCTTAATACATAAATATATACATACAGTCTTTGCAATCTGAAGGCTGTTCTTAATTCATGGGAAACCACTTTTGTGTATAGTGGTATACAGATTTCTTATGGTAGAACAAGAGAGTAGTTGACAAAGACAAGCTGACAGATAAAATAAATAATGAATACAATATACAAAAAATCATGACTTACTAAATCAAACATAGCAGCTGGCATGAGAATAAAGGGGTTGAAGTTTTGGCTGCCCTCAGTCAGCTGATGGCCTCCTGTGTTCCGAGTCTTGTAGTAAATGAGCTTGAATGTTAGTAGACACAGCATTTCACCTAAGAACATGGCTGAAGCCTGAAATAAGATATTACTCATAGGGCATTCCTTAATACCATTCTTGAACAATTAATTACTTTGTTTCAAATTGCTATGATAAAACTCATCAATCAAATACAAGACATACCTGTAGGAAAGGGTGCTCAAAGGTTCTGACTTGGCCGTCAGACCCTTTAGCCTGCACTGTGTCAGCCCACTTTGTGCTCAATGTGTTGATGGATCCTGTGACTACCATCATCACAGCTAGGAACCTCTGATACCCTGACCATGCCATACTGTCTAGAAAATGAACAGGGAACATTAGCCGTTAAAAATAATGTCATTAAAAGTATATCAAGCGGGTAGATGGCCACGACGGGACATTTTAAAATGTGAGCAGAAAATTATTTGGTACCTACTTAAGTCTATCTATCACCTTAACGCTGCGGTTTAAATAATTTTCAACTTAAACTTAAACAAAGACAGAAGACTCGCGACAATGGCATCTGTTTGGCTTGTGTTATGACTTAGCAAAATATTGTTAAAGTACGAATACAAATGATAATAAAAACAAATAGGTACTCACGTAGTAGTTAAATTTTTGGGTAAAGAAATATCAGGTTTAATTAAAAGTAATCAAAGCTTGCTTTTTACTACGTTACTCGGATTTCATGTTATCTCATTATAGGTAGGTACTCAACTCAATACAATAACGTATCAGAGTGGGACAGTCAGTACAGTAACTAGACGTTACATTATGGATTATGGGCTTATGGTTATTCGTTTCAGACAAATGACATCTGACACTGACAATCAACGTCACAATCTGTCCAGTGCTACCAATGGTAAAAAACAAACTGAAAGCTGACACGTAGTTTATTGAACTTTATTTTAACCTAAAATTTTTAAGTCCTAAATTGCCAATTAATACAAATACCTACCTACTTAATGCGCTGTCGAAAACAATCACAGTATTATTCTACTCGTGTCGATTATTGTCGATGGCTTCACTCTTCAGACGGAATTCCGCTATTATTCATCTTGCAACACCAGAAGTAGACAGCCAATAATTCGATATTAGTCCAGCAGTCACCGCCTGTTTTTTAAGTGATTAATAACAGGCTGAATCTTCGTGAGTTCGTTCGGTTCGACGAGACGCCCAAGTTTTTCCTCTGTGCACATTCTCAAAAAGGTAGGTAATGTAGTGCGCAGATGTAATACATGTCGATTTGGTAGGGTGTCGAAATCGTCTAAGGCTTAGCACGCACTGCGGTTTTTTTCTTGCGGTTGCGGTCTGGCCGAAAACGCCGAACCGCGGAGGAACTCGCACTGCGGTTGCGTTTCCGCGGTTTTCACGTTCAGTATGACAATGGATTTCCTCAGAGCAGTATGTGTTGTGGCCTTAGTTTTAAGAAATAAAAAAAATAGAAAACGTCTTCGCCAACTTTCGGACTCCGACGACATAATGCAGCGCACAACATACACCTCACTGCTCCGCTCTCTGAGCCGAACTGACGAAAAACCCGCTTTTTACGAACCGCAATGGGGGCGCTGCCGTACATAAAATATGGGATACATAAAAACGCGCGGTTGCAAACCGCGAATCAAAATGTAGCAAGTTGCGTTTTTAAAATCAGTCACTGAAATAAATCGCAAGTGCGTGCGCTTATAAAGAATGCCGTACGTTACATTTTTTGCGGTAGCGGAACCGCTTTTTAAAAACCGCAGTGCGTGCTAAGCCTAACAGTATTTTTTTTATTGAAATTTTAAGATAATATGATATTCAACTCGGAAAAACAATTGTCCTACAAAATCAATGGTTTGAGTTGGAGCGTCCTCCACACCGAATATGTCGAAATAACGAGGTCATAAAAATTATTAATAACCAGCTGATGTTTTGTAGTTATGCAGCTTAGTAAATATTAGTATACAGGTTGTTAGGTAATGTAAGCATTACTATTTTTGTGAGACTACATGAGATATAAAAAAAATCGCAAACTTAATTTTTGCCTTTTCAATCGTACATTGATCGAATTTTTAGCTCTCACGGTGAAAAAAAAATACACTACCGCCTAGTTGCCAATAAGCTTAAAAACATGCCGGTTTATTGACAATTTAAAAATGGTAATTACCTTCTGAATTTAAATTCAAAATGGCAAAATAATAATAAAAAATACACGCTCACCCACATTTTTCCCGATTTGCTTTTTGTATCACGGGCGTAGAACTAAATTTTTTTTGTTGCAAAAATAACATTATTGGTCACTTATTTAAATGCAAATGGCATTTAAATAATTCCAAATAAAAAAACATGCCAATTGCCTTGTTTTTTTTTCGAATTCGATTTACGATTTATAATAAAAAAAAAAGTGTTACCGTGGAATCGACAACTTCCTAGTGTATCTAGGACTAGGAAAACCTACCACTACATTTGTAGGACTTTGTGGCTATTCGATTATACTAATATTTACTAAGCTGCATACAAAACATCAGCTGGTTATTAATATTTTTTATGACCTTACGTTTATTATCATATTATCTTAAAATTTCAATAAAAAAATTACTGTTAGTCAGACAATTTCGACACCCTACCAAATCCAAATCAACATGTATTACATCTGCGCACTACATTACTTACCTCTTGGAGAATGTGAACAGGGGAAAAACTTGGGCGTCTCGTCGAACCGAACGAACACGAAGATTCAACCTGTTATTAATCACTTAAAAAAACAGGCGGTGGCTGCTGGACTATATCGTGTGGCATCCGATCCGGCAACCAATAAACACTCGGGATTACTCCCGCCGATTCAGCAAGGAGTTTTTATTTTATTATAGTACTAGCTTCTGCCCGCGACTTCGTCTGCGTATATTATACATAAAAACCTTTCTCTTGAATCACTATCTATTTAAAAAAACAGCATCAAAATCCGTTGTGTAGTTTTGAAGATATAAGCATGCATAGGGACATAAGGACATAGGGACAGAGAAAGTGACTTTGTTTTATACTATGTAGTGATAACTAGCTTCAGCCCGCGACTTGGTCCGCGTAGAATTAGACTTATGAACCGATGTTGATAGTATTTTGCAATAATTATTTACAAAGCAACTCTAGCCAGCTACGACCTTTGACACGGTTATCGCTATCCCGCGAGAACTATGCAATTTTCCGGGATAAAAAGTAGCCTGTGTTTTAATCTAGGGTACCAGCTCTCTCGTTCCAAATTTGATCGAAGTCCGTCTAGTTCTAGTGGTTTCAGCGAGAAGAAGGAACAAACAACACACTCACATCCACCCACCCTCACAAAATTTCGCTTTTTTTTTTAAATAGTTTTTAATTTATTCAATACAAATTAATAATTACAGTTTAAAGGTTTATGACAGCGGGAAAAAACTCAGCAGAGTTTATCTGCCGCTGCTTTATAATATTAGTAAGATATTAGGCGAACTCCGGTCACTAAGACTTTTGAAATGTAGACCAGGTGTTTGTATAAAATATTGTCGTTCCGTCCATCCAATCCCTCCGGAAAGAGCATGAAAGGGCGTAGTTTCCCCACACTTGGTATGTTCTGGCCAAAAATTGCACTACGAGATGGACGACATAGTTAAGGATAACGGTGTAGCTGTTGCTGTCCCGGCATATAAAGCAAATTTTGTCATAACAAATCAATTAAAAATTGTAGGTAGGTAACTACTTAAGTACTTATATATATAAACCACAGTATTTATAAATAGGTACGTTTTTTTTCTTAAAAAAAATGTGAAAACAAAATATATGGTTCAAAATTTCCAAATCTTTATTTAATTATCAGTTAAACACTAAACAAATCAGGTTTAAATTTTAATTTACAAAGTTACGTGACGTAATAAATATGATATTATCGTAAGGCGTACAAAAACTAAATAGGATGAGCTTTTCAGATAACCACGCACTCGTGCGGGAATACCAGGCCGCGCATGGGGATGGTGGGGCATGCTGAAAAACAAATTGTTTTTGTTACTCTCTGCCGCTTTAAAATAGCTAGTCGTTTAGTCAGTGGTACCGATATTGCACATAAGTTATTTGAAAAAATATATAGTTATATTCTATGAGCAACGTTAACTTCCTGAAACAAGAATGTTTTCCCTTTCAGTGCAATGTGCAATATAGGTAGCTTGGATGGTGTTGTGTAAAGTCCCTGATTGATCGCGTCTCGTTAGTCAACGAGAAGCCTTTGCGATGCCCGGCTCTTAGTCTATTAGATTTTATGACGAACCTAAAAGGGTCCGACTCCCGGCGGACCGACAAGGGTCAGAGGAAGGTAAAGGACCTAATTATAGTGCAATTACATCAAAAGCGAGTACTTATAAGTACGAATATACTCGTTATTTTTTGATTTAATGGTAATGTTTTTGGTGTGTTTACTTTTATTTACTGTAAGTCGATCGATGTATGTGAAAAAATGTTAGAAACTTTATAACTATAATACCTAAGCCCTATACAATAAATCGCTTCGCAGCGCAATCAGCAACAGAAGTAGGTAGATAAATATTCGAAGTAATCAAACAGATGTACACACACTTTCCCTTGGCGCTAACATTGAGTGTAGGTAATTTTGAGCTATACAACAGATTACATATCTTCATGTGTTACTGATTCAAACTTATTAAACTTAGAAAAAAATCCAAGCACGAGTCTCACTCGATCACCGGAGGTTCCGTACTTAACAATACGAGTAAATAATAATGCTGTCTTTTTGACAACGCTTGTTTTCGTTTATAAATTTAAAGTTAAAATGTACAGTTTCGGAATTTTCCACTATTGCAGGATTATGGGTCAAAGTGAAGCGAAGTTTAAAACAGTGCCTTTGATTGCGTTGACTTAAAAGCCTCATTTGTGCTTTCACAACTTTAAGGGTTTCAGACGTTAACTTGTTATTTGCAACCTGATACTTCCACCATTTTTTTTTGAGAAAAGGGGTCTTGTCGGAATTCATTATATATTCCATAAGGGTTTTCAGTCTTTTTGAAGTAAGGAACGGTTTTATATTGTGTCCTATAATTTTTTTTACATAAACGGGACACAAAGAAAACCTGTTGGAACTTTTTGTACCCTTAGAAAATTAATTGTCTTGAGTATATAAGTTATATAAAGAATTATGTTTAGTGTTTGTCCCATTCGCTCTACGTATATGTTTTGTGTATGATAAAACGTGTAAAATCACACTGGTCTATCTTGTCGCCACGACAAAATACGAGTAGATGAAGTTAGTCTAAGAAATAGTATAAGCTACAAGGTACCTAAGTGTTTACCCAATAACCATTTTACATAAATCCATACAATAGAATATTTTGTGTCAAAGGAATAAAAAAGCCATAATATAAACTTAAGGTAGTCGAACTTAAAAGAGAAAATACAAGGGTTTATGTGGCTTTTAGTCTTGAAGTGGAAACTATATCAGTTTAAGTATAGATATGCTCCTAAGAATATTACCGTACCTACCTATTTTCAATTACACTTCAGACTTGTTCATAAAGTCTAAGTATTAGTATTCGCTTCTGGCTTTTTGTTTTGACTGATTCACTTCTAAATAAAGAAAATACGTTTAATAGATTCTGTCAAAAATAAACTTTAGCGTATTCGTTACTTATACCTAGTTTTGTTATAGCAAAACTTACGAGTTCGTGCCTGACAAAGGCAAATTAAGAATGTAAGATGATAACTTGATAATATATTAACATAGCTACCTACCTTTCTGCGTTTTAATTACTTGCGATAAAGAGTTACCAGCATACCTATCTACATATATTTCTGACGCTGCTTTGAACATTAGGTACTTATTACAGCTACTATGTTACGTATGCATTTAGGTAAGTACTCCCTGGATATTTATACCCTAAAAATGATTGCAAAGGTTTAAATGTTTTATAAACCTTTTTCACAGCGTTGTCCATAAAATCCTGTCCCTTCACATTTGCAAGTGAACCCCGGGTCTTGTGTGGTTTGTATGCAGATCCCTCTCACGCACGGCATCCGGTGGCAATTGTTGGAACTCCGATCTGCGCCCACAAACAATATCCTTTTACACAACGTGCTTAGGTATTTTTTACTTCATGTAGGTATTGTTTTAATGCGATTTCAATATAGGAAAGGAATTCGCTGAAGCTGTTATAATTATAACCAGTCAATCAGTAACCATATATCAAATTTTGATCATTGTCCAGTTCGACACGAGCCCCGTTGAGCTTTGGTTCCTACTTACACTTGTTTTTAAAGCTGTTTCATGGCTAGGTGCCTACTGAGTTCTTAGTGCGTAGTTCAAACAATGTGATGTTTTATTTTATAGAGAAACATAATCATTTTGGCTACGCTTCGCGAATAAATTTTAGTATCGTATCGCTTCTGACTCTACCTAATCAAGGATTCTATTTTTGACAGCACATATGTGAAAATACGACTCGAGAGAGATGAAAAATTGTACTGAATTTAAAATACGAGTAGATCACAAGAAAAATGCAGCTTTAAATCCAATGCACTCGTCTAAACAAATTTTACTACCAATCTCAAACTACGCAATTTATTTCACTTTCCAATTTTCGAGTGGTATGCTTTCAAAAATCAGGCCCCAGAACTGTTTATTGAGAAAATTTCCTATATACATCAGAAGCTCTGAATTAAAATTAAGCACCTTCGAATGCATAATTCAAACCGCAAAGCAATATCACATTTAGTACCTAAGTATAGGTACATTATAAACAATTACAATTACAGATGTTAATCCAACGTTTGTAACAGAATCAGGATAGTATCCCACCCTAGTACCCTAAGGGGTACTAAGTAACTATCGGTATCCATATTACTTGCAATGCGGCACAATTAATATATCTACCTACTCCATAAAGAGCCGTGCGCAGTGTAGGTAGATACGTATTATAAGTAGTTTAACTCCTTTTCATAAATTTATAATTGGCTACACAATTCAAAATGAGAAAACAGTCAGGCAAAATTATTGTACTTCTTTACAAGTAAATACCTTTTAGCGCGTTCAAACACGCCCGCCGTGATCTGAAGATGAACTCGGATTTGCAGCCGTACCCGCACGTGCACGACGCCCCATAAAATTTACATCCATTTTGCACCTGGTCCGGGTCACATGCCCTCGTTACTGAAAAACACAAAAATTGATTACTAACTAGCTTTTGCCCGCGACTTCGTCCGCGTAGGTAGACGTAATTTATCGGCAATTAATTAATCAATTTCCTCGTATAAAAGTACCAATCCAAAGCATATAAAAAAGTAATTAAATCTCGACATAGTAAGTATCTAATTTACAGTTTTTTTCATAAAAGTTATTGTAATAGAGCCACTTTAAAGAGAATGTTCCAATTTCTTAATCCCTATCCTGTATGAAGTTAAAAAAATCTTTCTCAGAGCACCCCGTGATCTTCAAGAAATATATTTTATAAATATTTAGTATTTATGTTATGCCGTGTTCCACGAGGAAACATGTCTGTTGAATACCCAAGAGTAAGTTAAGCAAGTCACTAAGTTCCCTGTCTCCTGTCGCACAACCCGTTCATAACAACATGAAAACTTAACTCCCTGCAAATTTCACGTCTCTGGTACAAAAAGCTAAGGACTTTCATTAAAATTTGCGTAAGTCCTAAAACTACTTTAGTTCGGCCCTGTGACATTTTTTTAAACTAACGTACGTAACCTACGAACTAACTACTTCCCAAATTTCAGGCCTCTGGTGCAAAAAAACTAAGGACCTTCATACAAATTAGTACAAAAGCCCTAAAACCACCTTAATTCGGCCCTGTGGATTTTTGGAGCTGACTTTTTCTACTTATAAACTGCCTTGATTCCACATTTCGGGTTTCTAGTACAAAAAAATTAAAGACCTTCATATAGATTTGCGAAAGCCCTTACACCACCTTAATTCGGACCTGTGGAAAAATTTGTAATAAAATCTTTCCAAATTTCAGGTCTCTAGTACAAAAAAACAAGGAATTTTAGTACAGACTTTCAAGAGCCCTTAATTCGGCCTTGTCACGAAATCAGTTCTTAGCTGACGTCTCCCTGCCCAACTTCATCTTGATTGGTCCAGTAGTTTTCGTGATTAGTCAGTGAGTGATTAAGTGAGTGAGTGACCTTTCGCTTTTATGTAAGTATTTAAAGATTATTTCAACCGAATAAGTTACGTATTCATCAGTGGCGGATTTACAAATTTTCAAGGTATTAGGCTCGAGCCTTCTCAGCCTTATGGTAAATCCGCCACTGGTATTCATTCTATTTTAGGGTTCTGTAGCGCATTCAACAAAAACGGAAACCGTATTGGGATCACTTTGTTGTCCGTCCATCCGTCCGTCCGTCTATCTATCTGTCAAGATTCCTTTTGTCAGGAACGCGTGAAGCTATCAACTTTAAATTAATATGAATATTCTTGTCTGCTACTACTTGGAGCAGTGAAAAAATCAAAGTGTTTAGTCGGCACAATCGAAAGATTTTGCAGTTATTAGAAAAGTTGTTCCTATTCAAAATGCCAGGGTTTCAAAACCTATGGAGTACTTACTTCCACTTGTTGTAGAATTAGTTGGCGTGTATATATCACAATAAAAAAAATATCATGGAACAAATTACACCAATTGACACAGCGCACCCAAACCCAAACTAAGCGAAGCTTGTAGTTACTATGGGTACCAGGCAACGGATAAACATACTTATAAATTATAGTGTAGATAAATACATACTTATATACATATAAAGTCCATGACTCGCGTACAAACATTCAGATTCCTACCTACTAATCAAATTAATCAAAAAAATAATAATTCTTTACACTGCCTACATTATGCCTATGTAGCTAGGCTCTGCTAACATTGGATTTAAATTCTCTCGCCGAACCATTTGAATTCTTACTTTTCTTACCTAAGTTTATTTATGGAACCCTTGGTGCGGGAGTCCGACTCGCACTTGGCTGATTATTTTATTAATTACTAAGTTAAAAAGTGATACAAAATGCCGGAAGCTGCAGATGCGGGTCGGATGCGCGGTAGATATAAACAAAATAAACTTATCAAAATGTTGTTAACTGCGAGTAATGATAACATGCTATTATAATATACTCGTATAATAATAATACGTACTCGTGTTTTCTAATAGGGATCGTCCTCGTGCCCGATGCGGCGGTGGAACTTACTACTAGCGCGGAGCACTTGCGGTACCTTTTATTACTTTTTCTACTCCTGTTTTATGTAATGTTTTGTATTATGTAATCACGAAGACCACTATAAATAAGCACACTCATAATAGGACTTTGGATAATTATATATTGTCTATTCCTCTAAAAGCACATTGTTGGCTAAAAGGTAAAACTTTTACTGCCAATGAGTTTTTTTTTGGCATTGGCAGTAATAGTTTTACTTACGTAACGATGGAGCACTTTTAGAGCGACATAAGCCAACAATATAATACAATATAAATACTCTTTATTGAACACCACAAATCAGTACAAAACAATACAGAAACAAACAAGTTTAGTGCCAACAAGTGATTTTAGAGGGAATGGACAATATAGACTCATCCAAAGTCTTACTATGAGTGTTCTTAAAGTGGTGCTCGTGATTACTTAAATCACAGATAACAAACACTACAGGAGTAGAAAAATACTATTGTTTCAAAACAATAGGGTCTTGCCGCCTTAGGCTCTGTCTACCCCTTAAGGGATAAAGACGTGATTTGTGTGTGTGTATGTATGTTCAAAACAAAAATTATTCAAACCGGTACAGCCATTATCGAGTATTAGTGAGACAAACGAACTGCAATTCATTTATATATATATTTACGAGTATAAATATATAGATGTTTAGATAGTCATTAGTGATGCTGGTCTGGGAGCAAAGAAAAAAATAGAATATACCAGTTGCTTCTCTTCCCACGCAGATGGTAAAACCCCATCGAGGGAATGGGCGAAAATCTTAGGAGTCATGTTATAGGCGATGTGGCTAGCAACCCATCACTATTTTTATTCTCCTTTCCACCAATACGCCCACAATCATGCTAACGTGGCCTTTAGGTCTTGTTACCATAAGCCCTGTCTACCCCGAAAGGGGTAAAGACGTGATTAATGTATGTATGTACTGTTTGAAAATTTGAACGGAGCTAATGTTCTATTACGAGTTCAGACTCTCGGTAAGTACATTGTAGTGTTGTATATCTTTTAAATAATATTTGCGATGTCAAATATCGAAGTGAGTAGGTTAGGTACTTGTGACCTTTTATGTGGTGCTCATTTTCAGGTGACTAAGTTGATGAGTGTTTCCTATTGAACACACTTACTACTTTGGTAGCTTATTAAATGTGCCTCAGTAACTATGATAAATCTATGAAGTTGAACACAGTAATCTAGTGAAGGACATTATTTCAAGTTTTGTCATGCCTAAATTGCCGTTAGGCCCTCATTAAGCTACTCATTTCATTAGTTTAAGGTACTCATTTCTTTTGGAGTTTACCATATCGTGTCTTATCGACTTAACATTTAGAACAGCGTACAAAGAACTTGTTTGTGAAGCGGGGTTAGAGATGATGACCCTGTTTGTGATGTATGAGACTCATTCTTTTCACAATAGATAAATAATATGTCGTTGTTGGAAATGTTAATCTCTTCAATCGATCGCAATTAACTAACACAGGGTTGGGGTCTTTCGTGATAGTAATTATACCTACATCGTGTTATATGAGAATAAAGAGTAAAATCATTAGTACTCTATGATTTAACGTAGATTGTGTTTTTTTTTAATTTCCTTTTTTTTCGTTCCCAGTCTAAAAGTTACAAATGCAACATTTACGAGTACAGACTACTGTATTACAATTCACAGAAAGAAGTTACATGCTACTAAGTTAGGTACAATATTTTAATACTGGCTAATTTGTTGTTGTTATGACCGAATATAAATAGTTACTAATGGACTGAAGTTGTCGACTTAATTTTTCGGCAATTAAGTACCTATGTATTTAATAAAAAAGTATCCAAAGTACTCGGTAAATTGAGTTCATCTCGACATAATAAAGTAATTTACAGTCTTTTTTAATAACAGTTTTAGTGATAAACCCAATCCCAAGAGAAAGCATACTTAAATCTCTTACTTTCTAATCTTTCTATCCCGTGGAAAATTTGAAAGAAATTGTGTCAGTAGGTACAGTTGTATGATCCTCCAGAAATATATTTTATAAATATTTAGTCTTCATTTCCGATAGGTACCGTGGAAAATTTGAAAAATACATCCAAGGACTTTCATACAAATTTGCGAAAGACCCTTAAATCGGCCATGTCACATAATCCATTCTTGGCTGACTTTTCCTACTCATGAATTACCCTCCTGCCTAATTTCAGATCTGTAGTACAAAGAAACCAAGGACATTTATACAAACTTGCGACAGCCCTTAGACCACCTTAATCCAACCCTCCCGCAAAATCCCTTCTTAAATAACGTGTATTATCTCATTGCTAAATTTCAGGTGTCGAGTACAAAAACCAAAGACCTTCTTAAACTTGCCAGAGACCGGCTTAAACTACCTTAATCCGGCCCTGCCGCAAAAAAGACCTAAAGACCTCTACTCTATTCCAATCCATTTTAACACTTGTTAACAAACGAGTTTCCTAAGTTCATAAAAAAAAAGTAGTATTTTTCTTTTTTGCACCAACTTATAACTATGTAAACAATTGTAAATTTTGTTGGCCAAGATTAATAACTGAATAAAGTACCTACTTAAGTGTAACACAATATCGTATTTTATTCAGATTTTTAAAATTATTGTTAAAACGTTGATTCAAAAAGCGCACTAGGGGTCAGGGGCCCCAGGTTTTTGGCTACCTAGTTACTCTTGTATGTACAGGTTTTTGTAACAGAAGTATAGTAGGAATAGGTAATAGAGTAAAAGAGTTTACGAAAGTGAGTAAATAAATAAAATTCGCTTTAAAGCTAGGAATTAATGAATAATAGCTCACAGCAGAGGCAAGGCAAGAGGATCCCGAGGACGAGCGCGGCGATGGTCAGGCGCATGTTCGCTGGAGTGTAGGGCGCGACTGCGGCGGGGCGCGCTTCCTGCGGCGGTGTGAACGGCCCGGTATCACGCCGTATCGGGAGCCTCGGCTATACTACGACCTCTCGATGTGAGTGCGATTCCTATTTTTAACCGACTACGAAAAAGGAGGGGTGTGAGTGTGCGATAACTTCATTACAGCCTCTAACATTTTTTTTCTATTTGAAGGAGTAACATTTTAGTTCATTAACACAATAGGCCGAATTACTCACGTATAATCATGCGCCAGTCCAATATTTTTACACGTGAGTAATCATATATATTGTATTAATTATGTCTTGATTTAAATGTATAGATTGAAGAACAATGCAAGTGAAATCAGTAAAAGGCGCTTGTACCTATGTATTTCTTCAATACATTCAAAATAGTGTCTATATTTGAATGTGCAGGCGTAATTTAACCCACGGGATGCCACCCGGCAAGATTCTTTTCAGCTCCATCGTGATATCACGGACACTATATATATACCCTATATGATGTATACTTGTTCAGTTTTCGTAGTCACCCATACCCCTCGCGAGGGCTACAATCCACACTTCCAGTTATATTAAGGTACTTGCACAGAAAATAAGTTTCACCACAGCAGCTCAAACAGGCGGGTTTTGCTCATTTCAGAGAGTGAGCTAAACGAGATTTTGCTTCGAGCGTGAGACAAAGTAACTTTTTAATTACTTTTTTATTATTTTAACATAAAATTAATTATAAAATCGCTAATTTTAATATGTAGGTACCTAAATAATTTTCAATTTCAATGTCTTAATGTCTTAACAGAATTCCAAGTAATTTTAGGGCGTATTTTTAAAAAGTCAGGGGTTTCCATTTTTTTCTAATGCGACCTTTGTGCGTCCAGGAATTTAGTTTGGAATGTTAATAATGTACGCGCCAAAATTCAGTTCATGCATATTTTACAATTTGTCATTTTTTGAAATTGTTTGTCAAAATAAATAGTGTATACTATTGTAGTGCATAAATATACTAGAAACAAACAAACAATTTGGTTAAATTTGCCTTGCTGTCATTTTTTTCTCTTAAGACAAAGTGTTCTCGCTGCTGTGGTCTTTAGGTCTTGTTACCTCTGGCTCTGTCTACCCCCTAAGGGATAAAGACGTGATTTATGTATGTACTAGCTTTTGCCCGCGGCTTCGCACGCGTGAACCATGAGCATTTCAAAGAAGCAAGCAATGAAGCAAGCGAGCAAGCGAACCTGCAAGCTTTCAAGCAAGCATGCAAGCAGGCATGCAAGCAGCA
The DNA here is from genome assembly GCA_949127965.1 of Pandemis corylana. NCBI lineage: Eukaryota > Metazoa > Arthropoda > Insecta > Lepidoptera > Tortricidae > Pandemis > Pandemis corylana. The sequence goes on from OX421850.1 coordinate 22,442,512, forward strand.
GGCATGAAAGCAGGCAAGCAAGCACTCAGCGAGAATGCATGAACCTGAACATGAAGCAATCAAGCAAGCGAGCAACCAAACCTGCAAGCTTTCAAGCATGCATGCAAGCATGTAAGTATGCAAGCAGGCATGCAAGCAGGCATGCAAGCGAGCATGCGAACCTGCAAGCTTTCAAGCAAGCATGCAAGCATGTAAGTATGCAAGCAGGCATGAAAGCAGGCAAGCAAGCATGCATGCAAGCAAGCAAGCATGCAAGCAAGCATGCAAGCAAGCGTGCAAGCAAGCACTCAGCGAGAATGCATGAACCTGAACATGAAGAAATCAAGCAAGCGAGCAACCAAACCTGCAAGCTTTCAAGCATGCATGCAAGCAGGCATGCAAACAGACATGCAAGCGAGCAAGCGAACCTGCAAGCTTTCAAGCAAGCATGCAAGCATGTAAGTATGCAAGCAGGCATGCAAGCAGGCATGCAAGCAGGCATGAAAGCAGGCAAGCAAGCATGCAAGCAAGCATGCAAGCAAGCATGCAAGCAAGCGTGCAAGAAAGCACAGCGAGAATGCATGAACCTGAACATGAAGCAATCAAGCAAGCGAGCAACCAAACCTGCAAGCTTTCAAGCATGCATGCAAGCATGTAAGTATGCAAGCAGGCATGCAAGCAGGCATGCAAGCAGGCAAGCAAGCATGCAAGCAAGCACGCAAGCATGCATGCATGCAAGCAAGCATGCACGAAAGCAAGTATGCAATCAAGCATGCAAAGCAAGGACTAAAGCAAACATGCAAGCAAGCCCCCCGCATTGCCCCACTGCCTTAATTTTCCTGAAACTAAATATTGCAGGATTTTTATAAAACAAACCCAACCTAACCTATAGGGCTGTCCTAAAATATATCCTAAATAGCTTTATCTTTATCGCTATCCCGCAGGAATTACGCAATTTTCCGGAATAAGAAAGAAAGAAATTAGCCATGTGTTATTCCAGACTATAATCTATCTATGTTCCAAATTTCATCCGATCTGTCCGGCCGTTCTGGCGTAATAGAGTAACAAATATCCAAACATCCATACAAACTTTCACATTTATAATATTAGTAGGACATATTTTACTAATTTTACTAATAATTTGATTTCTTACCTGCAATCACAAATCTCGACGTAATAGTAGTAATAGTACCCACTTAGTAGTAATATATTCATTACCATCATCATCATTATATATCCCTCGGGAACCGTTCATTTTTCCGGGATAAAAAGTAGCCTATGTGTTATTCCAGACTATAATCTATCTATGTTCCAAATTTCATCCAGATCTGTCCAGCCGTTCTGGCGTGAAAGAGTAACAAACATCCAAACTCACAAACTTTCACATTTATAATATTAGTAGGATGTATGTATGTATGTATGTATGTTCTCACTGCTGAGGTGAAAAATTGTATGTGTAACACGAGACCAAAGATTTTTGAATCTCGTGTCTTTGAATCCCTTAACTCAGGGTTCAAATCTAGAATCACTCGCTACGCTCGTGGTTCAATTTTACAATCATTCGCTTACTCGGGATTCAAAATCAAAACTCGCACCAAAAATCAACTTTGCTCTCTTGTTGCACAAATAACTATTCTTTCATAAATTTAGGTAGGTATGTACTTTGGGGTGGTTCTATCATTTTGTGCAAGTCGCATTTTTGATAAAAAATAAAAAGCGACCTCTGTGTTTAATAGTACATTATGATACAAGTGTGCTATGTTGGTAATTACACATGAGGCGTATTGTACGCGCGAGCGCAAGCGAGCGCGGGTAAGAGAGCCGAGATGTGTAATTACCAAAGCACATGCGTCGCATACGAGGTTTTTCAACACATTTGCGAGGAAAAATAATTAAAATTTAGTTAATAATAAGGACTTTAAGAACTTTAAGTTTACCTTTGTTACTAGACATTGCTTACCTGGAGCTGCTTTAGAAGTTTACTTTATCATTTGGTAATTAAAATTAACACCTTGGATTTCTTACTGATATAACTGTCCGAACATTGTCCGAACATATTTTAGTATTTCCAGCGACAGACACTACATTTCTTTATTACTTGAACTAGTAATTTTTAAAGTAATAAAATAACAAAGCCTGAATCAACAATATCAATGAAAAATGGCGGCAGATATTATTTCTCCGCGCCAATCCGCACGCAGCACTCGCGCATGCGCGCTGTGCACTTAACACGCGCGTGACGAAGACACTGACAACAGACTGCTAAACAGCCTAATATTCAAATTATAATAAAATAATTAATCAATGTCTTAAATATGCAAATTATGGTCCCTTTTTAGATAAAAATGAATAATTTGTCGAAATTAAATGTTTATTTATCATCTTTAAACTAAAATAGTTTAATATTCACGAAAATATTTCATGTTCCTATTGATACTGAACCGTTTGCTGAGATTAAAAAAAGTTTATATTACCGCACTCGTGCGGTAATATTATTACAGCACTTGTGCGTAATAAGCTGTATTATGAGTTTAAATGCGGTGCAATAAGACTCAATTTACGAGCAACTGTGCTGAAAAACATATTTTTGTCGTCTCACTTCGAATAACAACACACACAGACACAATCGAAAAGGCTTTCTTTCTCCTTTTAAATCTGCGCGGAAAAGCGAATTTTCCAAGCTTGCGTAGAAATAGTTTTTGGAATTCTAACGTGACGTTGACCATAATATGTTGCACCTTTTTGTTACATTTCTATACTGACGAGCAAAACTAAAGGGTCACTTCAGGCACAGGTAATGTAAAGTTGTATGGAAATGAAAATGACCCGTGAAGTTAGTTTTAGGGACTGGTGTATATTAGTCCGAGTTCCACTCATATCTGTCACTAGTCCCTAAAAGTTATTGAGTAATGTAATTGTCAGAAAAGTACCTACTTGTAGACAAAATCATCAACTTGCTTGGTAACATTTTGAGAATTTGAAATAAAATATCAAAATAACCTTAGATAGGTTACCTAATACTGTAGGTATTTTTCTTGTATACGTGTCAAAGAATAAGACTGCTGAAATTCATAATGACTTACCTTTAGGGAGTATTATAATTTTGTACAAAATAGAAACTCTTTACCATTCGATTATAATGTAATCTATAACTTTTATCTATTATTCACATACAACGTCATTATATAAACTGTGGACGTTACTAATTTCCCTGCCACGAATTTCCGTAACAAACAAGTTAACATTTTACAAAGGTACTTAATAATTGAGTAAGGGTCAAGCTCAGGTAGGTTGAGGAATACGTAATGTTTTACCAGAATACATATCGGAAGTAAGGGCAGCCAGTAAATGAAATCTTCGATTATTATATAGTACATCTTTTTATTTCAGTTTTATCTTTCTGAATCTGAACTCATGCTTGAATTCAAACTGTCTTTAACCGTAGTCCACCTAGTGAGTTCATCTGGGTGAACTACGGGCAGGTTTTTTTACCCGTGATACACTTAGGTGAACGAAGGTGAACTACCGACATTTTTTTTACCCGTGACCCTCCTGGCTATTCAACCTCTTCCACGTACCAGCACTTAGTTTTATCTCAAGCATCTAATCGTAGAAAGAGAATGCTAAATTATTCAGTTGATAGTGTTTTTCCTTTATAAAAATCAATAATGAAATAAAAGTAAAGTTACTGTAATTAAAAGTATTTATTTCAAATTCACGACCGTTGTACCGTTGATGGTTTAAGTCTCCTCAGGGCTACACCCCTACAGTACCCAATTACTTCGATTTTCCGTGCTACACTTTTCCAGGAAGCATTAAGGAAAATATGGACGCCAGACGCTCAGTTCCTAGTACTACCCATACGTAAATTTTACGAAGATGCAAATCAACTGAGTAACGATGGTGGTGAAACATTGTCATAAATCACTACTACTAAAGTAGGTAGAAGAAAACTACGGATATAACGTAGACTAATGTCAGACGTAAAGACGCCCAGTGATATGTTAACGTTGTGTGGTGTCGTTGCCGTTTTTGTTTTATACCTCCCCTCCCCTGTATATGTGTTTAGTTCTCTCCCCTTATCGTTCTCTGCCAAGTTTCTTGCAGCGCATTTTTCTAGGCAAAGTAACTCCGAAAGCGTTGGTAGAATCCAAAACAGTCTATATTTATTTTGTAGAATAAACAATTTTACTTATTTAGATTATGTTTTTTTTAATATGTCAATATCAAAAACACCAAGAATAAAATTAGCTAAATAGAATATTAGGAACAGTTATTTACGTTATTATGTATTTATTTTACGGTCAGCAAACAAGGTAACTTACACCATCCAAATACAATTTGCAATCTATAATATCACAAAATAATGTAGCCGTTTTCTCGTGGTCCTACTGATATGACCACGAGGGAGACCTGTTTCTGTCTGACCTACTGTGTGCCTATGTTGCGATGGCCAATTATTTAACCCACCTGTATGTTTCTCAGGAGCTTAGATATGGCGATCCTGTAGAACTGTATAGGTTAGTTAGGTTAGGTTAGTTTTACGACAATCCTGAACAACATAACATACATACATTACCTACATCCTGAACAATATACAGGAGGTGGGTTTTGCACATAAAATTAAAGTAGGACAGACAGAAACAGGTCTCCCTTGTGGTCCTACTAATAATACATATCAGTAGGACCACGGGAAAACGGGAAATAATGTTATTTTGGTTGAACGGTTCATCATTAATTTTTTGCAAATTTTGCATGTGAAATTGCGCCAAGAGCAATTTTTAAATTTTAGGTGTTTTTTAATAAATCTAAATCGTATGACGTATCAGCTGTGATGTTTGTGATTAGGAATCGTTGTATAACCCGGAGTTTTGCCTAAACCTAACCTAACCTAACTTTAAAGTACCTACCTACACCATAATCACATTTATGGTTACTTACCTAAATTTTATTCTTAAAATCACATCTTTAAATATAAATTAAATGTCATTTTGTCCTATGATATCGATAATTACGATAAAATAACGAGTCCATGAAGTATTTTATTTCATTGAATTCGGCGTTCTTTACGGAGGCCCATTTTAATGAGCAAAAAATATTGACCTTGCTACTCCGCTACTTACGTGCAAGATTACCAAGCCTGTGCGAAATATATATATTTTTCATGCAATCCTTTCTACATTACTGCCACATAAAACACATAAATCTCACATACTTAATAATCCCTTACACCACACAAACACTGACGGGTGTCGATCTCTCTACGGGATCATTTCAAAGTGACCACAAACTGTTCACATGCAAACCAAAACCACAAAGGTGACGAAACCAAGTTCATCTGTTCATTAATTATTGCACCACTATAACCATACCTAATATATACCTAATTATTTTCAACTGCTACACAATATCTAACCGTAATCCCTTCCCATAAAAGTGCAAAATATCGAATGAAGCTGAATTAATAAATGAATGATTTGTTTCTAATAGATGCTTCGCAAAATTTGATCTATCTAGATTTGGTTGTCTTGCACGTACTCGTAAGTAGCGGAGTAGCAAGGTAAATATTTTTTGTTCATTGAGTTTATTCTTTGCTTATTAAAACCGCATTTTTTGTTGATTTTTTATATACCTATATATGAGCGTAGGCAGGTTTGAGTCAATTCACTTCGCAAAACTCTCTCGTGGGCTACATTACTAATACTAGAGTATGTTGTTTGTTAGTAGGTATAATATTATAGGTAGGGTTGGTTTTAAGGACTGGCGTAACAAAATACATAACTGTAGGCGGGCCGTACATTTGTTTGCCACCAACATGGTATAAAACAAAAGGTAAGGTTTGTGTTTTGCTATGATATATTAACGAGCGTAAGCGTAAAGCCTCTGACTGTATCATCATAAAGATAAAGTAATAATAAGTTACATTTAGTGAGTACATATATATATTCGCTTCGGACTATACAATTTTTAAACAATGACGTGAAGTATGGATATCTGGTAGATTGTTATTTGCTTCCGCGATCGTATAAGGAGCAAATTTTACTAAAATTACGCAGTTAATGTGATTCTATAATATAATATTTCTGTATTATATTATTACCTATGTCAGTAGTATTTGTAATCATGCTAAACGTAGGCTTTATTCTTTTATTCAATTATCTTAGACTCAGTCTATCCCGTATGTATGTATTTATGTAGTATTTGCTTCGTAAGTGATGTGTTTAAATAACTAGTTGTTTCACTACGTAAAAAAACATTCTTTTATTTCGCCTGGGCTTATTGCGATCGCACCTTAATCAACGGAATCTGAATTAAGTACATTTTTAAATGAGACTACATAAAAACTATATAAATTATTTCATCAACCTTGCCTAGGGATCTAATTCATAACACGTGAGATGTGTCTGCTCTGTGATAGCAAGATCCAAACCGGACTCTTCGGGCACATCCTCTAAAGTATGTATCCATGCTTCGTACCTGTTTTGTTTCTTTTTTCTACAATCTTTTCGCGTTATTGTCTGTACAGGTCTGTACAATGACACACAAAAAATGACATGTCATAATCTTTAATTTATGACCCATTTAGGTTTGAATGACTGTCATCTTGTGTGACAATTGAAAAGACTTTTTTGCAAAATAAGTCCTAAATTTAAGAATGTGACTGTACACAAACGAGTTCATTATTAAATAGGTACGTTTAATCAACTGCTGTAAGAAAAATATCCTTGTTAGATACAAGATTGCTAATAAACGGTCGTCCTTTACAACTCAATAAAATACAGGTGATTTCCTATTCTATTTGTTTCGTCGTGTATACATTAACAAACGGAGCATTTTCGCCTTCTTGTAACCAATTATCAGGAGAGAAGGTGTTGTTGCGTTTCTCTATGACGTGGAAGGTGTAGGCGTGGCGGCTGCTGCTGCTCCGGTTGGGCGCGCTCTTGTGCACCACGTTGCCGTGGATTAGAATACACGTCCCTGCAAAAAACACAGTCGTGTTATTTTCAAAAAACTCGCCGCAAAGTGATCGCTGTGCTCGGGATTTAGTAAATTAACTATATTGTTTTTTCAAAGGGCCGGCAAAGCAGCCGTAATAACCCTCTCTACGCGGCACTACTTCCGAATGGATTAGGTACTTGAAATGGATGCCTCCTATCCTATTCCACATACTTGAATTGTGTCGGTGTATCTAAATTATTAGAATGAACGTTTATAAATTTGTGGCTTATTTCTCATTCCAACTGATTTCGTCATCTTCTGGGTACTTGACGTCATAGCCGTTTCTTACAAAAGTCATAACACAAACTTCTTACTGACGTCATTACTCTCTTGTGAAAACCTTGAAGGCCTTGAAGGAACTTCTAATTTAATAATTGAAGAATGGTTCCTCTTACACATTTGTAAAGTTAATTATTGTATCTTTCGATTTAGATCTCTACATAATATAGTGCTTACTAACCATTTATAATTTATTTGTACAATTGATTATTTTAATAAATAATTTGGAATTTGGAATTTGGAATTTGGAATTTGAAAGTAAGCATTCCTGAAAAACGAAAAATAAAAACCGGCCAAGTGCGTGTCGGGCCACGCGCAGTGTAGGGTTCCGTAGTTGCTTGTCACGGAACAACTTCATCCAAGTATTTTAAGTCAATAGAATTTGTATGAAATTTCCTTTTTACTTCTCCGAGTAGGTATATTAGATTTTATAAGTTGGTTGACTCGTTAAATTGTAAGGCCAACCTAGCTGTGATAGTTTTTCTTTAAACTTTGTTATTTATAAATAGGTACTAACTATACTACATATTTTTTTCACTTATCCAAATTCCAAATACAACCATTTAGCTGGCAACGGGGGGGGGGGGGGGGGCACTTAACTAAAACAATATTAGAACTTTAAAGCGTAATATTTGGCAAACGAAACCCTGAATCGAAAAATGGTTTTCCCTAACCCACAATATTTTTAAACGACCTTTTCGTTGATAAACGACATAAAAAACATCCCCACTATAAATGTCGGGGAGGTACCCTAAAAAAATATTCAAGATTTTAATTTTACACTTTGTCGACGTAGAAAGTCTTTATCCCTTACGGGGTAGACAGAGCCTAAGGTAACAATACCTACCGGCCACGTCAATACCATGTCATAAGTCTATCAGTTACCTTACTAGGTAGGATACTGCTATTTGATCTTATGATCCAACGCCAATTGAAATGTGGCATAAATATGCATGTAGGAATGTAAAATATGTAAAAGTTCACATGGTTTATATTTTCATGGAATGGTTTTTGTGACGAATAATTTTACCTTTACTGACGGGGACCGGTGTAAAGCTGGATTGCGGGTAGACTGCCGCAGGGCGGTCATAGGTGAGCTTTTCTCTATTTTCGGGATCTCGGAGAAGTCGTCTGTGCACGCCAGATTTATGAGATCCTCGGGCAATCCAAAGGCACCCATTTTGTATCGTCGCGTCTTCAAGGGCAACCCAGAAACCAATAGGAGGAATCGGCTCCGTGCATAAAAACGTGACGTCTTGATGCTCTACAACTGCAATCAACAATAAAAATTGTCCTTTATATGTAGTTAGTTGTATTTTATGTGTATTATTACTATGAAAAACAAAGTTCTTATTTGCGGGCCAATGATTTTCAGGTGTTTATTTTAGGTACTTGTATTGTGAAGCCATACTTCCTACCAAAAAGAATTCTTTGTCAATGAGAAGAGCTCTGATCTCCACGGTTTTTTACACAATTACGAGTACACCTTCAAGAAATTATGCAGTTACGTGGAATGGTATTTATTTATTTACTGAAAAATTAAGCTCACCTTCGCCGCCGATGCCGGGATTTTTGTAAATGTACATGCTTTGAACAACCGCGGGCTCAGAGAAGCCGACCAGTCGACACACCGCCTTCACGCGGTCACTATAGGTGTAGCAGCGGAAGATGGGGTGCAGCAGGTGCAGCGCGTGACCGACCTGCGAGTGCCACCAGCATCCGGGTTACAAAGCAATCGATTATTTATAAAAAAGATGGGTAACTTATCTACTATCAACCAAGCTGATTTGATTGCGATTCGTCAATCCTCAATTTTCCTTCAACTGCTTCCAGCGTTCCTGGGGTAGGTACCTCTCAATAATAATCTTATTTTGTACCTCCATGTCTGCCAGTTTGTAGGACCGTCGAGCCGACAGATCTCGATTTCCACACCTGACTGCATGATCGGGAGCTCTAATTTTCGGAATTTTATAAACATTATTTATAAACGCTCTGCTACCATACATACATACATATATATATCACGTCTTTATCCCTTACGGGGTAGACAGAGCCTAAGGTAACTACCATAACTGCTACCATATTTAAAACAATAGCGTTAGCTTTCAAATCAATTCATTTTTTAGGATAATATGGCCCCATCGATCGATGCGATGATTTCGTCAATGTCAAAGTAAGTATTATAAATTTATTAAAAAATCATGTGACAAAATGTCGGCAACGTTGTACGTACGTTAGACACCGGTCAAAAGACCCCCTCCCCCCCTGACGGGCTCTTAGCCAACGGATAATGATACCCCTCGCAGACCGCCTTGAAATCATTAACCGATGCCTAGGGTTCTCCGGACCTGGCACTGCTCTTCGCCCGGACGGATCTAAAAACTAACCGCAGTGCTTGACCACACGCGGAGGTAACCCGACTCCAGTGGCGGATTTACAAATTTTCAAGGTATAGGCTGAATTTTTGCCGCCCTTGCAAAATCTGTTGCAGACTTCTTAAAATTTTTATTATGAGGTAAAAAAAAAAAGGTCGTGCCCCAAATTTGCCGCCCCCAAAATCCCAAATTTGCCGCCCCCAAAATCTGCCGCCCTAGGCTCGAGCCTTCTCAGCCTTATGGTAAATCCGCCACTGCCCGACTCCATGTTAGAGGTAAATAATTAAAGAACCTTACATCGTCTGTCATTCTCAAAGAGGGCGCCCTACTTGCTACCCTCTGCTACGTCCCGCTTGTTTCAAGTGAAATTCGTCTTTGAAGTAACTTTATAAGTAACTAGCTTTTGCCCGCGACTTCGTTCGCGCAGATAACGTCAGAGTGACGTCATAAAAATATATTTTTTTTATAAAAAGTATCCTATGTTACTTCTAATACCTCCAAGAACATGTGTACAAAATTTCATGATGATCGGTTGAGTAGTTTTCGCGTGAAACCGTAACAAACGAACTTTCATTCGCATTTATAATATTAGTAGGATTGTCGGCTTATGGATAAGGATAATGTACATGTACATGTACAATGGGAAGGTACAAGGGTAGTTTAATTAAGGCATACGATTCCTGAGAATTTAACGCCCGAGCAACTGCATGCTTATCGTTAGTCACTAATGTTCTGGCACTTCGCACAATACAGAATATATAAAGTGTTCTTTGAAAAATAAAATAAACATTTGCTTCGTGCGTTATAATTACATAATAATATCTCTAATACTTATTTACCTTGTTTAACGAAATACTCGGATCCACTTGGAGCTTTCCGTCAGCACCGACAGCATCTTTTTCATAGAAATAGCTGATCTTATCGTTACTATTAAGGAAGTACTGATCCTTTAATTGCTGTAAATTCAAAACCCTTCAATTAAATAATATATGTAATTTGGTGACTACCTAGTCAAATTAAAACTGATTAAGTACGAGTATATAGCAGCTCTAAATTGTTTATAACCAACGCTGCATGCCAACGGTGTAAACGTTACAAACTCTTCATAATGAGCACAAGGGTCAGATGATCTTTGCTTAAGGCGTACCTATATTTTCTCCAGCTGGATGATTGAAGCAACGATTAAAAAATGAACGTTTAGACCTGGTTCTCGGGTTCCGTGGTGGAGAAGACATTAATGGAATCGGGCAGCTGCTTTGTGAGCTCGAGCCCGGCGGCGAGCAGTTCGTCGCATTCGGCAGGCCGTAGGAACTCCTCCAGCACCGCGTAGCCGTCTTGCTCTAGCTACAACAATTTTAGTCCATTAATAAAATTCAACTTCTATCTAAGTATATTTTGGTAGATTTACTTAAGGTCTTTGTTCAGAAAAGTGGCCTAAAACGAAATTTTCCCATGTTGAAAAGAGAACAAAAGTGACTAGAATTCTCGTCAGCCTCATTCTGAAAGGCCGGCGCCTTTCAGAAATGCCTCTCAATAAAAAAAGTACCCAAAGATTGTAACTGCATTATAATACGATTGCATTGTGAATACAGACGATTTATTCGGCTTGTGTATTTTCATTCTATTTTTGTTGGGTTTATTCCTTAAATAATTTTGCTATGTTTTTTGCCTATAGGACTATTTCCTAAGTCTGATCTGATGCTGGTGTAGGAATTATACTTTGAATACCTTTTGCCCGCGACTTCGTCCGCGCACAATCAAAATTTTCGCTAAAACTTCTTCCTCTCTCCCATCGCAAATGTACAAAAAGCAGCCAAACGGGAGTCTTACTTATGCACGAAGGATTTCGTACTACCCTACCTACCACAACGAAATAAACCCGTTTCCTGCAAGGACACGAACTTCCATTATTTTTTATCCCATCCTTTTATCCCGTGGGAAAATTGGAAAATCCCTTTGTATTACGCCTCTTTGATCATCAAGAAATACGTCTCCCAAATACCAAGACACTGTAATAGCAAGTCAGTTACTCATTTTTCCTTATACCACGGGAATTTCACAAAATCCTAAAATCTAAAAAAAAAACACCTACTGGTATGCCAAATTTAAAGATTCTAGTAATGTAGATAAGAAGATTTCAAAGTAATAATATAAATCCCTTTTTTCTCCCTATTCTACGGGAAATTCGAAAAATCTTGAAATTATTTTTCAGCAGTTATAATTCCCTTCGTGTGCCAAATTTCAAAACTTTTGTAAATATTAGTTATGAAAATAGGCTCCCTTTCCAGTGAACGTACAAACCCCATTTATTCCCTATCCCATGGGAATTTTGAAAAATCTGTCCTTAGTGCACCTCTATGATACTGAATACTGAAGCAATATTTATTTAAGTTGCGACTCTTGGCAGCTGCAACACCTTCGAAATGTTTATCACTATCCCGCGGGAACTATGACTAATTTTCCGGGATTAAAAGTAGCATATAACCTGACCGGTGATTTTCTCAATAGATTAGTAAAGTTTCCAACAAAATCCGATCAGCCGTTTTCACCTGATGCACTCGCAAATATACAGATAAACAGACAAGCAGATAAACAGACAAAAATTCTAAAAACTGTTGGAACGTGTTTTGTTATCGATTTAAGTATCGCCCGCAATTCGTTTTTTAAATATCTTCCATGTACAGACTTTCGAGCCTCTTTGCTTTATTATTATGTATGTATAGATTAGCTGTGCCGTGGACGTTGTTCGGTCCTAATGTAGAATTTTACTCAAGTATTGTTTTACTTGTGAAGCTGGATATTTTTATCACTCTGCCCTATGCCCATGTAGACGTAGGCTGGAGATGTTCACTGGAAATAATCTTCAAATTTATTTTTTAAGCACGTTTTTCTAGCAAATTAAATAGGATTAGTGAGAAGTGGGATAAGCCGATTACTCATTTAATCACCAAGTAGATATTCTGTACCAATCCTATATTACAAAATATGATTGGATAAGGTACATAAGTATCTGCTATTCAAACAATATGGATGTTTTCTTGGCGTTCCGATATTTGGTTGTCACTGTGAGCATGTATATAAACATGCCGACGCGTAGGCGCACGTCCGCGCACCGCCCCCACGTGGGAAGCTATTTCTGTACATTCATTAGTTATTTCGGGAGCTTATTTCAATGTTACGAAATGCGGAGGGCTTTACGTACAGTCAGCTCTTTGAATACTACTTAAAATATGTTCAGCAATTTTCCTTAAAAAAAGAAAAAATACAGTAGGCATTTCTATACTTAGCTACGACTTTGTTAGTATATATTATTAGGTAGGTTAGTTAAACTATAGATTGCGTTTTTAAAATAACAGATTTAAAAGACCTAGCTATGTCGTGAATGGCATAAAAATAGCAGTGAGTAAACAATAAATCTCAGATTGGTCGTAGGATGCATTCACCTAATTCGCTTGCACGTCGTTCCCTTGTTAACTATGAGAATTGTCTTACTAGCCTTTAACTTCTAATAAATGCTAGCTTCTTTGTAAACAGAAATGTAAACAGAGATTAGAGAAGATTTAGTTTAATAATACCTACTATTTTACAAAATACTTTATGGAACATGGATCATGCTTGCATGCATGAGGAGATCAGTCTCAGTTACACAAAAGAGAGTACTTAGTGTCAACCAAATTTAGTTAGACAATTTAATTAGAGCGAGCGTGACGATAAAACATCGAGTTCCAGACTTTTATAGCTTAAATTTTCAATCGTCCGTTTGTCATGGTACTCGTGTACTTCTTCCATGTACCTACCTACCCACGTACGGGGAGTCAGTTTGACTTCATATTAAGTAAAATAGGTAATAAAGTATACAGATACTATCAAGAGACTAAAATGATTCTTAGTGATTAGGAGAACTAACGAGCCTAGCTGCTTGACCTAAACTTTTTAAACCTTTTTCTTTTTTTAACCTTACTTACACTGATCCAACAAACTCTAAAAAAACGCCACTCGACAACGCTGTTGGGCGCTCTTGCACCAAATCCATTGCGATAAAAGTATAGAATGTTCAATATAGGTACCTAACAAGAAGATTTTTGTCCGAGATATAAAATATTGTGATAAAAACGGGATCGTGATTGTTCATGAAATCCAAACAAAAAAAAAAGCAGATCGACACGCCCTAAGAAAGAGTGTGTCTGCCTGATACTTAGTTATGCGACTATTGCATTTTCGTAATCTACGGTATCGACTTTATCATTCACATTAAGAAAAACAAGAAAAAAGTGGTCCGAACATATTTTTTCCCAAACGTAGAACTAACTATCTACATTAATTGCTAAAAAAACTCCAGAGCAAAACTTAATATTTGCCTCTTATTCTTATTATTATTGAGCGGGTGGAATAAAAAATATGTGTAAATACCAATCATACTTTTATTTTAAAAGTAATTTACTATGAACAAGTGTGCATCTGCCATATAAAGATTACTTAATAAGGCAGTCAATAAAGATAAATGTGTATCAGCCACTACCAGTCTTTATCTTGAAAAAGGCTGTACAATATCTGTCACTTGATTAATCTAGTGTAAAATTTGGAACTACATATATATGTATATCTGGCAGATACTGTTTCGTCAAAGTTAAATATACGTAGAACAAGGTATGTATCAGCTACTTGCACGTCAGAGTTGACGAAATATTATCACGTATAAGTGAGTAACTGTAATTATTAAGAAACTACCGTATTTAATAATATATAAAAAATCACGAATACATATTGTCACAATATTGTACTCCATGCCAAATTTCAATCCTCTGGTATATATAGTTACCACGCAATTGCGATTTTAAATTTATAGAAACTTTAAAACGCTCTCCTGTAAAATTTGGTTTTTGTAGATACACACTTTTTCTTAGGGTGTGTCGAGATTATCAAAGAGGTGAAAAACACCATCCTAGAATTAGCTCGAAACTTAAAAGTAAAAAGAATGAACATATATTTTGTTTGTATTAATATGTGATTCTTAGGAGTATAAAATATGAAATGATTATTTGTGGCCCATGAGATTTATTCATCGGCGTAGGTGTAGTGTTTACTGCAGCATCAAAACTTGTTAGACGCATAGGAAACCTTTTTGGCGAGTCGAAGCTAAAAATTTACTGACTGGTTTACTTAAACGCAAGGTATTTTAGAAGGTATCGGTTTGAATCAAAAATTTGAAATGTTTCTGCCGTCTGACGACAAGAGGATTGTCATTCTCATTTACACAGAAATACTGAATAGAGCTGATGAAAGCCGATATAAATTTTTATGTAAAAGTGTGCCTTGAAATTAGTATTCTTACTCCAAGGCCTTCACCGCCCTTTTTATCAGTGCCGTGCTTTTAGTTTTTTTCAAAAACTCTGCTCGTGTTCTTGCTACGCCTATTGGCTCAGGGAACGTTTCAAATATATTAACCTAGTATATATCGTTGCAGTTCTACCTATCCGCTAAAATGTTAAAGGAAACTACGCCACCTGGGCTGATGTACCACAATCAAATCCGATGGATGATAATAATGCTTCGCCCACCGACGTTTGCTTCGGCTATGATCATCGAACCGAATAGGAGTTCAGCGAGCGAACGAAAGTGAAGTTCTGCAACAACGAACTGTCTCTTCCACCACAGGAAGTCTCCGTAGTTTTAAGTTATTACCGCATTGTCACCGCGCGTATTCTAATTATTTTAATTTTGGGCTAATTGTTGATTATCGCTGTTTACCCTTATTCCTACTAGTCCTGTTGAGTAGTTCTGTGTATAGAACCAGTGGGGCGTTTTCATTCCCAATAGTCTATTGGCAAAAACATCCTGTTTACCGAACTAGTGAGACTGTCCTTATTCCCACTAGTTCTGTTCTGTTGGCTGTCAGACTAAACGAGAGGTTTCGACGAGGTTTTCGTTCTGGATGACACTTGATAAAAACTCAGATCGATGACTTCATTGACAGGACAGAATTAAGTACCTAGATAAATTACTTGACTATTAGAAATACTTGACTATTGTGTATATAAAATAATAATACTTAGAAAAAGTAGGTTTGGTTAAGTTAGTAGGCACTACGACCGCAACAAAAACGAAATGCTACCAGAAAAGTAGAGGTTAGGTTAGGTTAGAATTGCGACCCCAACAAAAACCAAGTTCTACCAGAAACGCAGGGCAAACATACCTGTACCGCGGAGCTCCTATTTCTGGGTATTTTTGGCCCTTCGGGCCTGCTGAAGATCTAACATAACCTAAACCTACCTCCCATTTATGATATTTAATTTAAATTTAAATTTAATTTAATTTAATTTAATTTAATTTAATTTAATTTAATAATATTATAAAGAGGAAAGATTTGTACCTATTTTTGTATGTTTGTATGTTTGTAATGAATAGGCTCAAAAAGTACTGGGCCGATCTGGATGAAATTTGGAACATAGATTATAGTCTGGAATAACACATAGGCTACTTTTTATCCCGGAAAATTGCGTGATTCCCGCGGGATAGCGATAAACGAATTCTATGCAGACGAAGTTGCGGGCAACGGCTAGTGATATTTATTTTGGTCTGTAGTCCCACGTAGTAGTGCCATGGGTAATACACCAATTAAAATGATGTATCTGTCAAGCAGAAGAACGTGAATTTGAATCCGACCTTTGAGTTTTTCGGTATTTATGTGCCAAGTACGTGTACTAATACTTGAAATTTACAATACAATACAATAACTCTTTATTGAACACCACATATAACAACCAAAACAGAAAAAAGGTATACAGAATATTACAAATTACCATGAGCTATGAAGGAAAACATCGAGAGGGATCTGCATACACAATTTAATTATGTGTATGAAGCTTGGAATCCGCACTGGGATCGCGTGGGAATTATAGCCTACAGCCTCAGCCCTCTCATTCTGTCAGGAGGTCAGTGCCTAGTGATGATGATGGTGATGACATCTCTAGACGGTTTGAGTACGCTAGTGCCGAGTCAAACAGCTGCTTACTCGCGGTGAGTCATGGTCAAATTCAGAATATTCAAAAATTCAGCGTGACTAAGTGAATAATATGAGTGAAACTCGTGTGTACGTAACGTAGGTAGGTACCTAATAATTTACAGTATTTACAAGTAAGTTAAGGATACGAGAGGACCTGCTTACCCACTTTGCTTACCACTAAACAGTGATTTAACCTCTCGGATGCCGCGACGTGGATCCTCGCCGAATCTAAGGCAATCCTTTTATATTTTTATTTTAGGCTTTAAAATTCGTTTTATTTGAAATAAATGAGACCTGAATGCCCTTTTTTATCATACAAAAGGTTAATAACATCAATTATTAACTATATATGAAATATCAATGCATATTAAAAAGTAATGTCAAAAGCAGCTTTCTTTTAGTGGCGAACAGTAGGTAGGTACTTAAATCCAAAATCATTGAAAACTATGTCGATTGAAATGCAAATGTATTTCACAATGATCCTGAAAAATCAGAAATACAAGTAACCTTGGTATAAGATACTTACTTAAGTACCTACCTTATTCTAAATGGTTAGTAAATTATACGTACCTAAGTTTTGCGAAATAACGTGTTCAAAAAGAGCAAGATTTCTACTGACATCATTTCTTTTGAAAGAAGTGTAGAAGAGAGCACAAAGCTTCAAAGCGAACATAAAGGGTTATATTTCCTTAAAGTGCAGTTTATTGCTTTTAGTAAAGTCGTTCCCGTGAGATGTGCAAGCCAATTAAGCCGATATGGCTTTTAATATACACTTCGCACGCTTCCAACAACTTGATTGAGTTAAAAATAACATGGTGTGACGACACAAATTAGTGGACCAATTATTATTTTGTAGCTCAGCTTTTGTTTTTTGACGGATCCGAACAAGTGCCATATTACTATTTACTATAACTATATACGATTCGATGACCGTCACAAAAACAAGAAAGAAAGATCCTGACAATTTAAGAATCTTCTTAGTTTTTAAGTCGGTTGATAAAATATGTAGATTGTATTTATCTAAGTAGTTACCTACTTACATGTTCTTGTCAATATACTTACAAACACAGGGACAGAGAAGTTAAATAAACGCTGTTTGTTATCGAACTAATCAACTGCTATTGTAATTATAAAGATAACGAGTTCAATTGTGGGGTTAATGGAGCATAACGTAAAGTTTTAAACATGCTTAAAATATTCATCACTGTCTTTAAGTGGCCCTACAAAACAAGATGGAATTTTTTGATCAACTGTTTTACACTTTTGTTGATGATGAAACATCACACTAAGTCAGGCATGTATTTTGCCTTAACATAGGCGGAATTCGCAGAATTTATTTAAAAAATCAATATAAGAGGAACAGCAGGGACATTATTAATTGTAATTCTGCTAAAGAATGTTTATGCAAAATTTAAAGTAGATCGAACCAAGGAATCACGTTGTCCCATACAAACTTAGCCCCCCTTTTTCACTCCCTTAGAGGTAGAATTTCGGAAAATCCTTTCTTAACATCCGATAACGTCATACAAAGAACACACCCTCCAAATTTCACGTCTCTACGATCAGTGGTTTAGGCTGTGCATTGATCCGTCAGTCAGTCAAGTCATTCAGTACAAAGCATTTTATATTTTTATATGTATATATATGCCTATTATATAGATATATACAGGAATGTAGGGAGGTATTGTTGCGAATTGCGCTTGGAGTTTATCCGAAAGACTTGCAGTCCCGGGGCTCTTTAAACACAAGCAGATTGTAATTAATTGAAGCAAGAGAGTGGGCTCCTGGTAAACTTTTGAGGCGTACATGTTATAAGTAATTATTTTTTATTACTTAACTATTTACTGAGTCTTTTGGATCTGTAGTTGTAGTAGGAAGGCAGCAAAAAGATTAGACGCTAACTGATGATCTCGATGATATTCGATACCATCGATATAATTTTAGATTCAACTTTATTTGTGGTTGATTTACTTAACGTTCGAAATACACTCTATCTCCCTTAATTAAACTGCTGCAACTCTAAAACCGTTGAACATTTACACGTACAAATTACTAGCTTCTGCCCGCGACTCCGTCTGGGTTGAATTATACATATAAACCTTCCTCTTGAATCACTCAATCTATTAAAAAACCGCGTCAAAATCCGTTGCGTACTTTTAAAGATCTAAGCCTACATAGGGACAGACAAACAGAAGAGGAAAACGACTTGTTTTATACTATGTAGAGATAGTAAACCGTGAAAGGGCAGAGTAACGATCGCAATGCAATGATTAAAGGTGTATGTTTACACCTAAATAAATAGATGGAAAAAAATCTAGACACGCGTGAGCGTGTCAGCCAAGTTCAATAAGCATTTACCTACCTAGATTTAGTAAAGTCTTAAAATCTATCTGTACTCATGGTATTTTAAAATTCGCTTCATGCAGAAGTGGGAGTACACACATCTTTAAGCTCAGCCTACTAATAATGGTAATACTTCCGCTGTAAGTAGCTTTATTAAAATTATTTTTATATGTATGAATGAATATGACAACAAATGATTTTATAGATAAAATATTTACCTTAGCAAACCTATAAAAATTGGTTTCTCAATGTTCCAATTCTCAAGTCTAGTTAGGTACTGCGAAGGTCATGTAGTTTGTTACACATTGTTTTTCAAAGGGCCCAATATCTATTTTTTTAACTATGAAACGTTAAGTACACGATATAAGTAAGTTGTTATACCTTATCATGTATAGGTATTTTATCCTCAATAATATTAAAGAAAACGCAATAATGTAAAATACACACCTACAGATAACCCAGACACTTAAAAAGACAAACACAAAAATACACAGAAATAATCAACCAAGTTTTAAATCCATACAATAATAATTAATAATAATAAAATGTGAAATTTACCTGATTAGCAATAGTATCGTGCATGGTTCCGAAGCATGTAATTTATAGTTAATGGTACTAACAACCAACTGACTGCGACAACAAACAACGCACAACTGGCTGCAAATGAGTCGAGTTTGTTCTCTTGGATAGGAGTGTGGACGACTGGCGGCGCCCACTAGCCGTTCGCGGCGGCATGCCAAAATATCACATACACTGAGTCTCGGACTATCTAAGAATGAGAATGCATGGTCAGAGCGAGTGATGGATGCGATGACTAAGAGGATTCCGTGCTTGGTGCGGAGCGCGGGTGCGGGTGCGCGCGCGCAACGCGGTGACGCAGCTCCGCCCGGGGAGGTTGCCTCACCATTTGCATATTTATGATTTATGATATTTAAAACAATAGATAAAACAGAAATTATCAGAAACGTTTTAGTAGAGATGTAACCTGAAAAGATCAAGATTTATGCATAGGGTTCCAGCTAGTTTTTTTATTGTTCAATAATTTTGCTTGCTGTATAAGCTACTCCAAGACCCCGTTGACGGTTGTTGACAGTGCATGATTATTAAGATTCACATCGGAGCTCTACATGTATTGTACGTATGACAGGGCCTGGCCGGAAGGTTATAGTAAACTCGCCCCTGGCTGAATTTAAATTATTGTTATGCACGTTTGTTTGTTTTATTATAAGATATATTTTACTTCCATGCTGGTCTGGGAGCAAAGAAAAAGCATAGAATGTACCAGTTGCTTCTCTTCCCGCGCAGATGGTAAAACGCCGTCGAGGGAATGGGCAATCATGTTATGATGCTAACAGGCCATCACTATTTTAATTCCATTTTCCATCTATACGCCCACAATCTTCCTAAACGTGGCCTGTAGGGCTTGTCACCTTAGGCTCTGTCTACCCCGTAAGGGATAAAGACACTTGCAGATATTTTTTCAAAATTATTCGTTTGGATCAACGAAGTTAAAAAAAAATGTAGGTATAAAAGGGTGAAAAAAAGAGCATCCATGAACGGCAACTAATCGTACCTCAAACAATGGAAATAGCCAATTCTGCGCAAAAGAATGTTACTTTTATTTTTGGAAACAATATTTTTTTAATTCGCTTCCAGGACAAAGGATGAGTTTCCCTTTAAGTTACGTAGAAAACCTGTGTTGAGAGGCACCTCTTTTCCTAGTAGTAAGTATCTTAACTATCTTATCTTAGTGTAGACTTAGTTACTAAGTGCAAAGATTAAGGTTCATAACAGAGCAAAAACTTAGAAGAAATATTTTAACTGTGAGTAGGTATTAACGTTTTTACATAGTAGGTGGACCTTGGGATCCAAATTTGTTTGAAGAAATTAAGTATGACTACATTAAGTGTAATTTTAATTTAATTTGTCTTAGTTTAAGTCATTATGCCCAATAAACATTTGATAAACATCCGAGAGTTAACAAATTTGAAGAAAGGTTAACAAAGAAACCACAGACGACATCCGAAGACTTGCACGAATTTTCCCATTATTTATAAATATTGAAAATACCTATGCTGGTCATGAGTATGTGTGTTCATAGTTATTTATTCAAAAAACAATATACATTGCGTTTGAATAATATTTATATAAGAATATACCGTAGAGTTGCGTATCTTCGCCTGTGCTACCTATCTTCGCCCAATTTTACATAAGTAAACACTACCGAAATGTTTCTAGTGCTAGCCTTACATAAAACTGCTAAATACAAAGTATTTTTCTTGGCGGTCAACATTCTTCGAACGATCTGCGGCTAACTTCACACAGTTGATGTTCAGTGAGATTTTTTCGCGACGCCGACCACTTCTTTTTTTATGCCAGTGTTTTAACTTTGGTTTTAAACAGTGATACAGGCCAGATAATGTTAAACTTTTAACATGATTATATCCTGTAACAATTTCTTTTTCATGTGAAACTATTATTTAATGGCTAGCTTACGTCTAGAAATCACTATTGGATAAAACGTTACCCCTAGGGTTGTCAAATTTGTTGTACCACATTAATTAGTGGATGACAGTAAGTACTTGTTAGTAAATTTAAATATTTTCTTTTGTTTTGTTTTACGGAAATGGCTTCAACGATTTGGAGGAAAGTTAATAAGTAGATTAAATCATATAAATATTTTATAGCCTAAGGTTGATTGGATCTCAATTAAAATATAATTATAAGCGAAAAGAGATACGTTTTGTTTCAATATTGTAAAAAAAATGTTTTTTTTTTATTGTAAACCATTACTCCCCTTTGTTTGGCATGTTGGTTAATTTTTGGCAGCCCTAGCATCGTTTTAGAAAATGTATGAAACAACCTCAGACTGCAGCCAATCTTCGCCTACTACACATTTTCTTTAAAATATGACTAGCCTGGTGTAGTTAAGGTTCAAATTATATTAACACATTCCAAGTAGATAAGACTTGACATGTGTAAGAAAAGCGTATTGTTAGCGGTGAGGTATGCCATAGGCGAAGATAGGGAAAAATGCCCATACTTCGCCTATTCCTTTAGGGCCATTTATTACCAAGTTAACCAATGAAATTCAAAGCTTTATTGATTTATACTGATAGCCAGGAGTACTAAAAAACCTTTTTTTTTCCACAATTGACTAAAATGCTTTCAAATTTGAAAGATATTTTGGAAAAAGTGTCAAAACCCAGGCGAAGATACGCAACTGGACGGTACATTGTGTGTGTGCGGTGCAGGTGCATGGCACACATAGAGGCCACCCGGGGCACACGAGATTTCCTCCGATCCGTCTGCCAAAGACAGGATCAAGATATTCAAGATACGCATCCCGGACATGCACATCTGCATAGATAGACTACACTTACTACGAAGAATACGTGTGCGGAATGTGATGAAATTAATGTAGACTTTGTTTTTAGGGTTCTGTAGGTACCCAAAGGGTAAAAACGGGACCCCTATTACTAAGACTTTACTGTCCGTCTGTCTGTCTGTCTTTTTGCCACCAGGATGTATTTCAGGAATTGTGATAGCTAGATAGTTTAACTTTTCACAGATGATTTATTTCTGTTGCCGCTATGACAACAAATACGTACAAAAAATCTAACTTTTTTATGTCTGTCTTTCTATGAAATGAATGTAACCAATGTAAACTGATCTCACACTGCCTACATATTGCTTAGGAGCAGGGCTCTGTTAATACTACATTTTATATTCACTTGCCGAATTTGTAAGGAACCCTCGGTGCGCGAGTTCGACTCGCACTTGGCCGTTTTAGTAAAGAAGACAGCAAAAATTAGAATACTTGAGCAGTTTTTTATTGTCTGTGAAAATAAATAGGTAAAGTAAAGAAGGCGAAATAAGATAATACCATATTGTTTAAAAGATAACAAGCTGCCTTTTGGAAAAATAAGGTTTTGTTTTCACGATAAACAAAATATTATTATGGTTCTTTTATCTTCAAAAGTTGTGAGTGGAGAAAGAAAGTACCATCGATCGGTTATTTCGGTGTTAACTTATTTGGAGTAACATTGAGGAAATTGGTGTATGATTTGATTACTGTACCTATGCCTGAGGGAAGATCTCTTATAAAATATCTTTTGAGTAGATTAAGATAACTTTAACTTGTAAAAGTAGTAAGCATCAGTTAGTGTCTTACAAATAATAATCCACATAATTACTTCGTGTCTTTAAAAATGTAATTTAATTAAGTACTAAATAATAAGTAAATATTGCGCTTACAGGAACAATGTGTAAAGTGTTAAATTTACCTAAGTTAAAGAAATTTCCGTACTACTAAAATGGTCTATAATGATTTGTGTAAGAATTTAGTGATCTGGCCGCATGGTTTTTGTAGTTACCCACCAAAACTTGTTTAGACAGCTCTTTACAGATGTTTGTCCAGGGTTACTCCAGGGTTACTCATATACCTAAAATGACTAGTTTATCCTCGCAACTTCGTCCGCGTAGAATTAGACTTAAGACCTGATGTTGACAGTATATTCTGCAATAATTATTCTCGTTGCGATTCTAGGTAGATGCCGCGTGCTGAAAACGAAAGTGACCTAATTCGAAAATTCACATAAATGAGTTAAAATAACAGAAATACCCACAAAAGCATACTTCACAATGTGTGTAGTTGAAAACAGCCCTTTTCGTGTTAGAAGAGCATAGAATGGTATTGTTAGTCTCTTTGTCACACACCCCCTCCTGCAACTGTCGCCAGAACGAAAGCGCCCGCTTCAGTGTTACGTCACAGGTGGTGTAGACAGCATGTGGCCTAAAACTTATTGAGCCCCTATGGTATTAGTTGATGCGGTAAGTTTGCACAATTATGTTTAATTCTAAAGAGACCCATGTTGTGATTGGGTCACTTTAGTATCGATACACGTAATCGATTTTGTGACACATTTGTCTTTGCGTTACTTTAGTATTATTAAGCATTGTTGATGAGATGATGGTATTATTAAGAATGTGTCGGTTTTATTTCGAATGTTCGAAGCCATACATCATTATTTTTAATATTAAAGCGACTCAATTATGAATACTTTTTTAAATTGCATTTTTTTAAATGTTTTTTTTATTTATACATATAAATTCTGTATTGGTAATGGAATAAGAAATAATGAATTGAACTAAAACAAATATTAGTTTTATCATATATTAAAGGGAAAAAAGTTGCGAGGCTTTAAACAAAAAGTCGATCACATTTTTGCGATTTGCCACAAAACGTGTTTTTTGAGTTTAGTCAGTTTCGTTGTCAGCATGCGATGCGAACTCTGACGTGTTTATCGGTATCCCGCGGTAAGTATGTAAAAAGCAGCCTATGTTAATCGAGAGTACTATCCGTCGTCAAATATAATCTGCTAGAAATATTTAGGTATAGTATGCACTTGTATTAGATACGGCGGCCACTCATCATCGGGTATATTTACCCGGATAAAATACCACTAACGCCATCTATTGTCAACATTTAGAACTAAACATTATTTTGTTCGTCTTAATTTATTCGTTCCATTAGGTACTGAAACACAACGATAGCGCGTTTTAAAATACTACTAACGCCATCGATTGTCAACATTTAGAACTAAAAATTATTTTGTTCGTCATAATTTATTCGTTCCATTAGGTACTGAAACTCAACGATAGCGCGTTTTAAAATACTACTAACGCCATCTATTGTCCACATTTAGAACTAAAAATTATTTTTTTCGTGTTTTGTTCGTGTTATTCGTTCCATTAGGTACTTGATATCTTTAATTTCAGTTCAATCAGTCGAAAATCTAAGAAGATTTATACAAACTTTCATAACCTATTTTATCCCCTTAGGGGTGGAATTTATCAAAATCCGTTCTTAGAGGATACCTACGTCATAGTAGCTTTATGCATGCAAAGTCTCAGCCCGATCGGTTTAAAATTGACAAAGTTTCATACAAAGTTACATCCCCTATTTTATCCCCTTGGGGGTAGAATTGATCAAAATCCTTTCTTAGCGGATGCCTACGTCATAACATCTACCTGCATGCCAAATTTGAGCCCGATCCGTGCAGTGGTTTGCGTTGTGCGTTGATAGATTACTATGTCAGTCAGTCAGTCACCTTTGAGTTATAATTATATATTTAGAAGTACCTTGGTCCTGGCTCTGGATGAGCTTTGCTCAGTATTTTTTTTTTGGTACTTTTTCTAAAAATGAAACCCAGCTAGATCGATTTATCGCCCACGAAGCCTCCTGCATACCAAACTTCATGAAAATCGTTGGAGCCGTTTCCGAGATTCAGATTATATTATTATTAATTGTTCGTTTAAGGTATTAGATTAGATATTACTCATATCAAATTCTCAACCTTTTAAGAAATAACACACGAATAAATTAAATAATAATAATTACATGTATATCACTAAATCACACAACAAAGTTGTCCCGGCCTGCTTATTTGGCTTTGCCGCAGTCGGGTAAAAAGTTATCACGTTATTAAAATACGTTAACTGCGCACATATTTGCGCAGTGAAACCTCACCCATTAACTGGATGATAAAGGTTCGTTTTGTGTCAACTGAGAAATAGTAAGAAGCAGAGGCATCTCAGCCGTCACGGGCAACACGAAATTGAATTGTATGTAATGTGACAATTGCCGCTTCCATTGCGGATCCCTCGGGCGCGCGCGATGGAAACAAAGGGGAGACTTGAAATCGCATCGGTTTACAAACGGCTCATGAATAAAACTACCTATCTGCCGAATTTTATAAATCTGCTTTATTCAGGGGTCCAATTTAGAAATATAATTTAATAGTGTTGAAAAAATTACGAGTATTAGAAGAAAAAATTACCTACCGCTCTATGTTATCGAAAATTTAAATTAATTTTGTTGAATAATATTAAGCTACATAAATTTTTACCTCTTTCGAATAGTATTTTCGAGACACTGCTTCAAAAGTCGGGTCGTGCTATCAAAATCAGGACCCTGGACAAAATACAATCAATGTTTAGATCTGTTTATTGATAGAGATCTATGTATAGGTATAGGTACCTGCCACAGGACGTCGCACTAAAATTGAAAAAAAAAGATTAGGCCTCTAGGGGGAATACCGTCTGCGGGGCAATACCATCTACCTAAGCCTGTGCGAATTCTATTCGCCTTTGCTGATACCTTATGAATGACGGTAAAGAGGCATTACTTACTTTCTAATTTCAACTCTACATAACAGATGGTGTTATGTTGTCTATGACAATAAAAAAACTTTTGGAGTTTAGTCCTCTATCGAACTTGAAACGGAAGTTTGAGTGGCGACGTATTTTCAAATGTAATTATGAAACTGTATAAGCTACGACTTTGTTAGGCTGCTTATTAATTATATTGTTCGAATGATCTGGTAATGTTTCTTTCTACCTATAGGGAAAGTTGTCGGCAAATATAAACTAATTTTTAGTATACAAATAATAATAATTTTATTTTTTATTTATTTACCAACGCAAAGGCTTAAATTGTAGGCAATATGTCTGTTGTTGGCATAGAGTTACAGGAAACCGATCGTGAAAGGAAATCGCATTTCGTGTGAGTACATGAATTAAAACGACATTGGTGACCACAGTCATATTTCCTTTTCGTTTTGTTACTTAAAAATGACTTAACTACAATACAATACAATACAAATACTCTTTGTTGAACACCACAAATCAGTACAAAACAATACAGAATCAAAGAACAAAGTAGACAATAGGCGGTCTTATCGCTTAACTACCTACCTACGAAAGACGAAAGTAAATTACTAAAATACCTGTGGTAATTTACGAGCTTTACCAAATAATGATGTATTGTGGTACTTGTAGAATGTGCATAGGCTATTCGCTGGTCGCGGCCTGTGGAATCTTTAATGTGGAGCTGAGCAGGAGCAGTGACGCGCGAGCGCGACGGGCGGCGGCGGGCGGGGAGGGCGGGCGGCGCGCACTGTCGGGCAGGCCCGGCCGCCCGCCCTCCACTCCTTCGGAAGCGCGCTCTCGTGCTGCCGCCCGCACCCGCTACAGTGCTCAACGGACGTCAGCCCGTGGTGCTCGTGCGAAAAACTTCTCAAACTATAAAAATGTAGAAAACAACTGCTACATTCTTTATTTCGGAATGCATAAATAATCGGGGTAGAATTTTGTTTTTCTCGATGTCTCTAATGCATAGTGAGGCATTTAAGCTGTTGATCTCCTTATAATTGAAAACCCCGACTGTAACGAAAATGTCGCTCCTCGTCAAACTAAACCGCTTCAAGGTCCTGAAATGTAAAAATGAAAAATATGCTCGGTTGCAGTTTAGAGGTAAGTTTTAGAAATAAGAATTTTGTGATTTTTTTATTGCAATTTAAACTTGTTGTACATAATATACTTAATAATTACTAGAAAATTGTAATCTATTTTCTTAAGGTTTTATACTACACCATTAAATTCGTTGAATATTAAGTATGTCTGAATTTTTCTCAGTTTCTTTTTTCAACGCGTGCCACTCGACCGCAACTTTAATACAATCAACTTGAGGTTGTTATTTCTAACTTAAGTACCTAAATTAAATTGGTTCAGAAAAATATCGCTATTGGCGAAGAGATAAAATCACTTAACTTCGGTATGTTAGCCGTTCAAGTACTTACATTTAATAATAACTTGATACGACGATCTTGTTAAAGCCAAATAACTTTCTGGTTGAATGTGGTCCTGGTTCAGGCTTCACTGTTTTCTTTGGCGCGAGTACTACTTCTTTACATGTACACATCTATACTAATATTATAAAGAGGAAAAATTTGATTGTTTGTTTGTTTGCATTGAATAGGCTCCGAAACTACTGGACAGATTTCAAAAATTATTTTGCCGTTAGAAAGCTACATTATCACTGAGTGACATAGGCTACTCTTTACCGCTGGAAAATACCTTTTCCTACGGGAAAATTAATTTACCGCGGGCGAAGCTGCGGACGGAAGGCTAGTGAATAATAAACTTACGGCAGCGTTTCGATTTTTTTTATGAAGATGGAACTAAACCAAATAAATTACAATAAGTTATTTTATATTAATGACATCTATTAAAATTGCGAATGTGATTTCTGTGGTGCCTTAAGTTTTCTTTATTGCTTTTTAAAAGTGGTTTTAAGAGGTAGACAAAGGCCTCTTTTGATGCAAGAAAATAATAAATTTCCACAAAATACCTAAAGGGACGGATTTTTGTGCTATAGGGAAAAGCTTGAATAAATAAATAGTAAAATCAAGAAAATATTGGGTTTGCTGTCGATCAGGGTTTATTTGTCTTCCCTCGTCGACGTGGCCGTATAGCAACAAGTGAAGGCCCGCGGCCGCGCTGGGGTGCTGGCCGCACCGCGTGACGTCAGGCCGCGCCGCGCGCCGCACCGCAGCACGCACCCGCAGGCCGCGGCTGTTTCGCTGCTCTTTGTTGTGTTTCGCTTTGATACTGTCGTCATTGTTTGACTTTCTGTTGCGACATGTTTAAATCCTTTTCATTATCATCTATTATCCGCATACTACAGATAATAAATAACTCTTTAAATCTTGTAAATAAACAATCTTAACGAATAATACTGGATAGTACTTAACCTATTAACAACTCCTCATGAAAATGCCACTCCTGCGTGGGCTAGGACCTATTTACACAGAGGAGCATAAATAACGGACCAATTCCTATATAAAGTTGCATGAAAGGTTAAGTACAGTTCGTGAGCCCCTAGAACGACATCGGGTTTCGGGTCCGATTAGCCGATTCAAATCAAATCCATAAGAGTGAGTGAGACAGCAAAACGGACTGAAGGGCTTTTTAAATACTCTCGCGAAAATTTCACGTCAGCAATATTAGTTACATAACTATTATGTAGAATAGCAATGTTTTGTTAAATTTATATTATTTGGTCTCTCGTAATCACAGACGTAATGTCATTTCCGGAGCCAAGCGACTAATTAGGTACCTTCACTTCTAAACGGCATAAATCTTGTCTCAGCCTAGAACCGTATTCAGTTATAGGACATTCGAGGAAGTGTTCACATACTGCCTGCGAAGTAATTTACTTGATTTATCAGTAAAGTGTTTTTCTCGAAAGTCAGTCAGAGGATTTTATTGCAGATTGCGTATTTTATGATATATTAGTTGAAATGTATAATACCAATTAAAATTATTTATAATTCTTATTTTCTTTGCATAAACTGGGGCCTATTTCATAAGTTTACTAATAATACTAGAAAATTTGTGTTGCATAATAATTTTCATTTGTGCTATTGATACATGAATATGACTGTCTCATAAATTGCTAATACATACACACATATACACAAATCACGTCTATATCCCTTACGGAGCGGACAGGCCCTGAGGTAAAGTTAATACTTTACCTCAGGGCCTACCACCAACTACTTTACCAAGGTAATCCTTGTACTTATTTTTTTAACCAATAGGCCCCTGTAGGTATATAAAATGAGTACTTTAAAATTTCTTATAATATGAGTTTTTGACCTATTAAAAACCTCGAACGCGTTTAACTGCCTACTTACTGACGGACGAGCAAAAATAAAGGGTAGCTTATATTACAATTTTTAATTAAGAAGCCGACCCGTTATTGTTGCATTATGGCACTTTTCTGGTAGTATTTAGTCATTTTTTTTAAGATGAACGTATACGAGGCCTTTATTTCGTTTTGACAAAATTCTTTCACTAAGCTTTCAGCAAACAGCTCGTCACCGTAATGCGAGTGAGCCAAATGTGTTTCTCGTGTCGACGGCAAATCACGAAGATTGCAAGTTTCAGCGGAGTTTCATTTTTAAATATTATTTGCTAATTAAGCTTAGTATACTTTATTTGAGATTATTATGGTTTATTATTTTATCTTCCTACTTCATCACTAATATTAATGGGGGAAATTTTACTTTGAAAGTTATTAATATTTTAGAAAATCTTTGTGCTTTAAAGTCTTAGCAAGATTAGTGAGCATGCCGGTTTTTGTAATCAGAGCTTTTCATATCAACTAACTATGAGAAAAATTACAATATATACTTACTTAAATGTGATTTTATTTAAAAAATACCGACTAAGTGTGTCTTAACCCAAGCGCATTGTAGCGTTCCGCAATGATACGCTGTAAATATCCAATAGGAATTAGTTTTGTGTGAGAGAGAGAGAGACAGAAATTGATCGCACATAATTTTAACTCACTTAAAACCAGTAGTTAATTAACTTTGATAAAGATGATATTAAAAATGAACAATTAGGTATATCCTAATTAAATGAAATTAAAAACTAAACACAGAATATACACACTTTGCTACTTCGATCCAAGATTCCATGTATTTTGTTTTTTTTTACATTTTTTCACTCGTTTATCCATGTTATGTAGAGTCATGTTTAGATGATTTTGAACACCTTGACCGATCCCAAGGATTTTATCTGATGGAACTTGACTATACAAACTTATTCATCATGATACACATACTTTACACCAAATACACATATACCGGAAGAGATCCCATAAGTAGCAGATAAAAAGACTGCTAAATATGGAGGCATACGGACAGACAGAGAGACAACGACAACGAAACTGTAGCATTCCGATATAGTCTACAGAACCCTACCTTGGCTTCGATGGAGTAGGTACTTACTTTATTTTGAAGTGTGAACGTTTCCGAGAAGCGCGTTACATCGTTTTAATAGTATTTTATACAATCGTTGCATAATTATGTAACTATTGTATACAATACTTTTTCTACGAGTCATCATCATCATCGTCTATCGAGGTACATACATAACCTTTTGTAAAGTGCATTGTGTTAAGTTTGAAAATTGTACCTTCCACTTATGAATTACTAGTAGTTATCTCCTCTGGAGTAGCGGCGAAACTAATCTCGTCACTGTCACTCATGTTTAATTCGAATTAGGGATTATTTATTTAACACCATCGATTTCGCGTCGAACGCATTCGAACTTTTAAATTTTCGTAGCACAAAAAAGAACTAATGAGACGTCGTTATAAGACTGTTTCTGATTGGCCAATTACTTCAATTACTAACCAATCACGTAACAGAAGAAAAAAGTTAGTGTCTTCAAATGGAAGCAAATTTGCCAGATATTTCCAACTTTACATTGGGTGCGTTCCACTAAGCGCTCACGACGCTCAATCGAAGTAACTAAGTTCTAATTTTGAAATTATTATAGTCGATAGCTGAGTCCGAAGT
This sequence comes from Pandemis corylana, assembly GCA_949127965.1. Taxonomy (NCBI): domain Eukaryota; kingdom Metazoa; phylum Arthropoda; class Insecta; order Lepidoptera; family Tortricidae; genus Pandemis; species Pandemis corylana. The sequence continues at coordinate 22,473,705 of OX421850.1, forward strand.
GCCATAGACTATTCAAGATTAAAAAGTATGTGATTGCAATTTTGTCTATAAACACATAATTGACAGATTAAAACCAACGATTAGAAAAAAAAACAATTTAACGCTGACAGATAGGTATTACCAGAGGACGCCCTTTTTTGTTGTGACGTTTTTGTTTTGAGGGTTCCGTAGCTAAAGTGCCAAAAACCCTTGAGCTCCATGCTGTCCGTCTGTCTGTCTGTCGGCCTGTCCGTATATTACCATTTTAGGCATTTTGCCAAACATTTTACACTAGCAGTCTATGGTCCGGGTACACCCAAAAAGCTTACAGTGCTCTGCGAATCCTGTACTATTAACCTGTTCCGGGCGTTGGTGGGGCTTCCTCGACATTGCAGTGCTTCTGGCATGTTCGCTGACGCACACACGGACGATTTTTTTGCGCTTATGCGTAATAAAGTTGCGTCATTAGTAAAACGAGTGAGGGGAAGCCCCAATAACCTCCTGCAGGTCGTGGCGGGCAGGCAAGATAGCGCACTGATGGGCAGGTTCAACGAGCTGCATGCCCCGAGTAAGATTGCAGCTCGGTGAATCAGCGGCCAATCTGATATATATTTAATGTTATTAAGTTTTTGTCATTATTAATACTAACATAGGTTAAGATTTTTCAATCTGCTTACTAACATACTATGGACCTCAAAGTTGTCTGATAATAAAGATATTTTATTTTATTTTATTTATTACCGACATTTGACTCGGAAATTACCCACCGATAAAATTTCTTCCATGTTCAAATAATAACCTCATGAGATCAATTCAAATTTAAAAGTTTGTATATTAAGCCCTGTATGCCACTTGATTGTTGATTGTTGACTTAATATACAAACTTTAAAAATCTGAAGTGATTTCATGAGATTATTTGAACATGGAAGAATTAAAATAATTAGATACCAATCCTCCTTATAATACTCAAGATATGAATAGAACGTCAACACATTGTATTTCATTACCATAAGTGGAAAGGCGTTAACCTGAATGGAAGATTAAATCGATATCAATTCAGTTATTACATAGGATTGCGATGTGGAATAGAAATATGATCACTTTATAGTTATGATATAGGATATAGGATAGACTATCAGTCGTATCTAAGTTACATATCGATTATTAAATGTACTTTTTATTTATTTCCCGCTATGAAAGAAAATTTAACTTTCACTTTTATCAGAACCCAGAACTTTTATTAAAAAAAAGTTAAAAAAGCTATAACCCAACTACATAAAATTAAATAATATTTCAAATAGAAATCCTTAAATGCATAGGTACCTACAAAAATGGTCAAGTAGAGCCGTGGTCGCACCTACTGTGTAACTAGTGTGTAGGTACAGTAGGTGCCAGGAACACCTCCATTAAACAGACATGGTAGGTATACTGGGTGGTGTGACTACGGCTCTACCTTGACCATTTTTGTACCCTTGCATTTCTGGATTTGTCTAAATTATTTTCTTGTTTTACGTAGTCGGGTTATATTCTTATTTTTTTTATATTTCCTTTCCATTTACTGATCTGCATAATACTTATATGTATACTAGCTTTTGCCCGTGACTTTGTCCGCGCAGAATCAAAATTTGCGGTAAAACTTTTTCCTCTCTCCCATCGAAAAGGTATAAAAACCGGCCAAAGTCAAGTCACACTTTAGTACGAAGAGATTCGTACTAGGAACCTTACCGAAATAAACGCGTTTCTTAGTTTGTGTTTCTTCATTTCTCGTTTGGTGTCCACTTCCATTATTTTTTATCCCGTCTTTTTGTTTTGTCGGATATTTTAAAAATCCCTTCATAAGTCCACCTATCGTGATCCTCAAAGTACATGTCTACTAAATACTAAATCTATATTCCTATCCCGTCCTTTTATCCCGTGGGAAAATTGAAAAAATCCTCGTAATGCACTTTTTCGATCCTCAAGGAACGTGGCTGCCAAATACCAAGAAACCATATTAGCAAGTCAAGTTACATAAAATAGTCCTCTTTTTTTCTTATCCCACAGGAATGTCGTAAAATCATGAAATCAATTTTCAGATATCATAATCACCTACGGTATGCCAAATTTAAAGATTCTAGTAAGAATAGTTACGGACATATTGAATTGGACCTTTGAAAGTAATTAATATAAATCCTTTTTACTCCCTGTCCCGCAGAGATTTTGAAAAGTACTGAAAGCGTTTTTTTGCAGTTATTATTATTCCCTACCTGCTGTGTACCAATTTCAAGACTAGTAATTATAGTTACGGAGTAGGTAGGGCCCCTTCTCAGCGGACTCTTTGCATTGCACCAAGCTTATGTGAGTTCAACCTTTTTTGAATAAAATTGGATTAAGTATGGAATAATCTGTCAAAATAAAATGTAATTTAAATCAAAAGCACTAAGGAGTATTGATATCAACTTTGAACCGAATCACCTTCAAAATAACTTTCTACCCCTTTTTAACCCCTTTAAGAGATGAATTTCAATAAAATACGACACACGTCTTACATCAATTCTGTTAAATAATGTTTATGCAAAAATTGAAGTAGATCGGACCAAGGAATCACGTCGTCCCATACAAACTTAGCCCCCTCTTTTAACCAATTTAAAGGTAGAATTTCAGAAAATCCTTTCTTATCGGATGCCTACGTCATACCAAAACACATCCTCCAAGTTTCAGGTCTCTACGATCAGCGGTTTAGGCTCTGCATTGATCCGTCAGTCTGTCAGTCACTAAGGACAAAGCATTTTATATGTATATGTAATAAATAGATACATATTTTTTTATCCAGTAGGTACCGTAATATTTCCAATTTTATGACCAACAACAATTAATTAATATATAAATATGTACAATTAATAAAATAAGTTAGAAATAATCTAATTCTAAAAACCTATTCATCTATACCTACTAAAACTATCTATAAAAACCTATACCTATTTACAAACTAGCTTTTGCCCGCCACTTCGTCTGCATGGAATTACCATTTCGGGTAGGATATTTTTCGTGGCCAACATTCAATTAGAGCACAAATTATATTACCCTTCGAAGATCGCATCTTCGTAGTAAATTTCACCCCTCTTTTCACATCCTTAAAGGATGATTCCTGGAACTCAGTATAATTGCACAAAATGCTTCGGAGAACATTTAAGTGGAGAGAAGAGAAAAAAGCAAATAGTTTTTCAGAAAATGTTATGTTGGCATACTTCTCCGAACTCTCGGCAAAATTAAAACCTTCTACGTTATGGTCGAGGTTTTCGATGACAAAAAGTATGCTGAAAATAAGGAACAACGTGGATACCCACAACTAAATGCTTTCTTAAAACGACAATCAGATGGTTTTACAACTAAAAAGTCGAAAATATTAACATCGAATGAAGTGGAAAGGTTTTTGAACGAAGCTCCCGATGATCATTATTTAGCCACAAAGGTAATTTATTAATAAATACTACTTATATTTTTTCTTTAGTATTCAGTTTACGAAATCGCAAAATACAGTCAATATATTATTTAAAAAAATATTAATCAAATCCCTTTTTTTGCAGGTTGCGCTGATTTTTGGCGTTGTTGGAGCTTGCCGCAGAGAGGAGTTAGCCAATATTACTTTAAAAGATATTGAAGCCCATGGAAAAATGCTACTAATCAAGATTCCGAATACAACAAATAAGATACCGAGAAGCTTTGTTGTTGAAGGAGATTTTCTTAGAATAGTGCAAAAATATATGAATCAGAGGTCCCAAAAAGCAAAAACCGACCGTTTTTTTCAAAAGTAGCAAAAAGGGAAGTGTACAGCTACGAACAGTAAATATTATGCAACCTAAAATTTCCCCAGTTAGTATAAAAAACTGTACCAATTTCAATGTGTATGTGAATTATAACTTTTATAAGAAATAAATGATTAGTTAATTGAGTTTATTGTGTTTTTATTATTTTATTAAATTGCTTCATTTTTTCGCAACTGTATTAAAAACAGTTGTTCAGTACACGTGCGGAACCGTCATTGCAACTTGTTCCGACTGTCAACCCTCACCTTCGGTTGCGCCTCGGCTCGGGTAGACAGTTGTCGGAACTCTTTGCAATGACAGGCTTTCCGCACTCGTAATGAAATATACTATTGCCCTTCCCGGGAACATAACAATATCCATTCCAAATTTCGTTTAAATCGGTTCAGCGATATAAGCGTGAAGAGGTAACAGACAGGCGTGCTTTAACACATAATAGTAATAATAATTTTATATTAGTATGGTTTGACATAGTCTTATCCAATCCCATCAAAAACAAAACTTGTAAAAAAACAATGTCTCGCAACTCAGTTCTTCTGCCGTAAAAAGTTGTGAGATCCATGTAATACTAAGTCGGTTAATTTATTCAGTCCCTACTAAAGAGACCTCCTGTCTTAAGTTATTACGTAATTAGCTAACCAAACAACATATAATGCCCATATCAAAATTAAAAATCGTTTATGTTATAAATAAATAAATAAATTGACTTGGCATTCGCACTAACCCACCAATTTAATATAATCTGTATTACTTGTGAGAAAAATTGTGTTTTATACATTGTGTTTTATACGTATTCTAAATTTGAAGTTTCTATGTCTGCTAGAAGTACCTTAACATTTTGATGATCGTCAAGTCAGTGAGTGAGTGACAAAATTAAGAAACTTTGACTAGTTATAATTCTTAAGCTACTGGTTCAATTTGAATGAAATTTGAAATATACAGTATTTATACAATGCCTGCTTGGTTACAGAAAATTCAGGCTTCTAGTTTTATCCACAACGAAGTTAAAGGGCGGTCGAAAATGGCCTGAACTGCTTCGAGAAAAGGATGGCACGGCCGCTTTTTTTGCTCGACTTGGCGGGGGCACTGCCGTGCCCCCAGATATTCAGCTTTATATTAATGCATCAAATTTCTAGTAATTTTTCAAGATTTTATTCGTTATTTTGTTAGTTTGCTGAGTGGCCTTTACGCCATTTCACCCCCTAATTTTTTAAATAAAATGTCATTCAAACGAAATATTTTCACACATAATTTCATCCCCACTCAAGAATAAATTTCCTGAACTTGTTTTTAATATAGGTCCATTTATCTCTGTAGCAAATTTCATAAAATCGTTTCAGTGCTTTAAGCGTGAAGACACTTTGTTTGAAAAAACCGGCCAAGTGCGAGTCGGAATCGCGTACCGAGGGTTCCGTACAAATTCGGCAAGTTAATATTATGTCCAGTGTTAAAATATATTTTTTATTTAGATTTACGATGCTTTATATAAGAGCAACCTTCACAAACTGAACAAACGGGATCCCAGTAACAAAACAAAGTCTGGACTTCTGAAGACGTATTATTGACTCCAGTAAAGTTGCAGAAATAAAAACAACAATAACTACGACTAAACAGAAGAGAAAAAGTTTCTTATTGAAATTGTAGGAGCTTTGTAGATAAAAATTCCTTGTTTATTTCCACTACAGGGACATCTATTGTCAATATAAAACAATATGATTGCGGAAAATAATTGTTTTAAATTGGATATATTATTATTTTTAACTATTGCATGACACATAATACATTTTTAGATAAAGTAAATAAAAACAGACCTAAAAATGTTACCATACAATACAACTAGGTAATAGTATTCTTTTTTAAGTCTATTTTAATTTAAAATAACATCAAAATATGATACAACTCGAGCCATCTGCCCTAATCGAGCCACCTCGAGCCACCTCGAGCCACCTAAATATTTAGTATAATTTCAACTTTATACTTTTACGCGTTCCTGATAAAAGGGGTCTTGACAGACGGACAACAAATTTTGAGGTATATACAGAAGCCTGAAAATAGATACTTCATTAAGTTAGCCTTAGGAAAACTGACATTCATCAAGCGACATCTATTAACAAATAGCAGAACTAATGCATCCATAGTAAACTTTATTATTCTTCTGTTGCTTAGTATTATTGTAACACAATTATAGTTTGTTTCATTTAAAATGACGAAAAGTACTTAAACCCAACATCTATTGTTTAATTGTTATCTTCAAGTGGGGTTGTAAAACAATTATGCAGGTGTATCGGTAGGTACCTGTTTGTTCACGGTATACTTTGCGACTACCTGCATAATGGTTTTACAACCCCACTTGAAGATAACAATTAAACAATAGATATTAGTTTTAAGTACTTTTCGTTATTTTAAATTAAACAAACTATACATGTAGTACTACATTTCTGAACTCAGGACTTCTTCCTCTATCATTTGCTGTCCAATAAAATAATGCATGATAAAATATTTTTGGTGGATATTTTTCTTTTATATCTCGACTTGTAGGAGGAATTTCGAAAAAACAATATATGACATTTTAAGTTAGATTTCTAGAAATACAATAAAAAAGCCGCATTCAGTAGTGTTTGCGTAGTTCGCTACCAAACATACAGACAGACATAAATTCTAAAAATGGTATTTTTGTCTTCTATGGCGCTTATGGAGGTAGAGGCCCCTTAGTTTATTTTTTCTTTAATGTCTCCTATGTACAGAACTCCATCTGTTACAATTTTTGTTTATGTACCTACTATATTTAATATTTATATGTGTATATTAACAGAAAAGAAATTAAAAGAAAAAAACATAAAAATACATATTTACAATATATGTACATATTTATAATGTGTTCGCCAAGACCTTTCTTTTGATACCATACGTACAGGTGATGAATATGTCAGTTAAATTTTTTTCGAGATTAGAATGTGAGCTTCAAATTTTCGTCACATAAAATGTTGATTAGATTTATACAGCCTATATCGCTTTGGCCATTATTAAGAATCTATTGATTACTTCAATAAAATGTGTTCAGTAGTTAAGGCGCTACGGTGGAACACACAAACATACATACATAGACTGCCAAAATCATAACCCTTAAAACGTATGAATTGTGAGGTCATTGTACATTGGTTACTTACATAAACAAACAGACATAAAATTATTTTTTGTCATATTTCATTAAGTTATACTACCATTTCCAAATTTCTAGGAAAACTGGAAGTACCCCCTATTTTCTGGGAGCACGGCAGTTTGTACGGAACACCCTTATTGATGACTGTATCTTTTGATTGAGTTGACTTAGGGGGTTTATTTTTTCATATCTCCGAGGGGCCGCAGACTTCAGTATTGGCATTTATTTCAACTTTATAGATTCCTGAAAAAAGGGTCTTGACAGACGGACAGACGGACGGTCAAACAACAAAGTGATCCTAAAAGGGATCCGTTTATTTCTTTTGATGTACGGAGCCCTAAAAAATAGCATAGAAGCTGCTGTTACGATGTAGACAAGACCATGTTAATAGATTTTCCCTAAATTCTTTTACTGCTGATTTTTTTACTGCGGGCTGCCTGGCTGCTGGCAGAGGCTAAGTGTATGTGTACCTACTTACTTATGCGCCATGACCAAGATTATAAGGCGTGGGCCCACTGCTTTGTATATCATAAGGCAATCATGTCTATCTTAAGAGAAGCTTAAGAGTAAATACGAGAGTTCATTAATTTTTGGCCAGCGCATAACAGGAACGAGCGTGTGCGGCGGAGAGGCGGGTGCGCGGGTGGGCGCGGCGGCTGCGGCGGACGCGGCGTGACGCGCGTAATATTATGATCGTATCTCATACGCTTCATGCCGTGTTTAAATTTCTATCAATTTAAAAAGTGGCATAAATTGGTATATTCCATGTAAATACAATCACATTGTACTATAGTTTTGAAATGAAACGTTTATTTGCCTTAAGTGTGATGAATGAGGGTCTTATTATACATAAACGGATAACTCACGTATAAAAAAACACTCTGGGTCTGCGTCTGGGGTCTGCTGTCGCTGAACATTCGATGGAATCTGATTCGACGCATTATATCAGGTTTGATAAGGTGTCAGTACTGGCGAGAGAAAAGTTTTTCATTCCGCGGAAAGTACGTGAAGCCATTGAAATAAGTCGGTATCCCAATTTCAACCGGGATAGTGGATGGTCGGTGCCCCCGAGTTGGAAAACTGTTTTAAATATTGACCAAACGGTGAGTGTGAGCGAACCTTTACGGAGTGACGTGATCAGTGTTGTGTGCTGCCCTACATTTGACAGTAATAAAAATGACGATGAAAACGAGGGTAGTTGTGCGCCGCTGTCAGTTGCGTCGAGCAGCCGCGCGAACAGAGCGCTGGCGCGCAGTGTTCGTTTCGCTGCCGCCGGGGCGAGCGCTCCAGGAAGAAGGACTACGAAATAGTCCGAAACATGTCGAGCATCACTCGACTTTTTATACGTGAGTTATCCGTTTATGTATAATAATGTTTAAGTCTCACGGTAGTTTCATGGTGAAAATGAGGGTCTTAATCTATACAGGATGACTTCTAAATCCACATTTGCCGTTAAAACGTATACATTAACTCCTTAGTGCTTTTGATTTAAATTACATTGTATTTTGACACAGTCATGTTTGAAAACTCAATCCGATTTTATTCGAAAAAGGTTGAACTCACATAAAAGCTTAGTACAAGGCAAATACTCTTTAAACTTGGAATGTTAAAATTACCTTGATATAGTGTTATGACTGTAAACTCAGCTCGTTCATTGTTAAACACTCGTTCAACCTCTCATATAGGTAAGGCTTTCGTTCAGAGATTTCGAAGCACCTCTCGAGCAAACAGGAGAAACATAGTACAGTAAGAAGTATCGGAACAATAAACCGAATAAACTGGAACTGGAATAATTTTGATCGCATTCGGTTTGTTTCCGACATAAAAACATTCAAAGTAACGGACGAGGGTTCGCTGTTTCAAACTAAAATAATTAAAATTGACCTGATACGACGAAAACCAGATGCACAATATATTCGTTTTATTAACTTATAAATACATATTGAAATACATTTAGTCGCGATCGTTTTCACATAATCAGGTACAAAGATAATTATAAGTTACATTATAATAGTTTTTCGTTCTTACAGTAGGTACCTATTACATTTTTAGTACTCTACCCGGCCATAAAGATTTCACTTCGGTATTCGGCTTCGTAGAGCGAGACAACGCTCTACGAAGCCGAAATTAGCCGAGAAGACAAATTATTGCAAGTTTATTGTTCTAATAACTACTTAGATATTTTTTACTAGAGTAATAGCAATAGTACCATCCGTTTGCTATTTATGTCAAACATACATAATTATTATCATTAAGATGAAGATTAAGGTGAAGATACATGGAGTATTCAGTAAACATTATTAAAGTAAACTGACCAAAAAAGGACGAACAATTTGAAAAAACATGAAAATAATTTTAAATTTTTTTTGCAGGTTCCACCAAACATTCTTCCTTGCTGGTGGATAACGAGGAAATAATTTTTGTGAATGAGGTAAGTGTCGATTGCGGACACACCCTGTATTATGTACTGGGGCAGTATGCGTGCGCGATAGCCCAATTATTTTGATTTGATAGGACTGTTTAACAATGAGTGACGGGGCGCGGAGCCCCGGTGGCCCAGCAGCGGCCCGCGGGCGGCAGCCTACTTCGCGCAGGGTCAAGGGCGCGCGATCTGTCTTACATAACTTAGTTTCCGGGTCAGAATCCATTACCCGGGAAATCCCAAACCGACTGCGAAACGCTGACAAGACAAAAGTAATCTCGTCTTATCTTGTGCATCTCACTATTCTTATTGCCTCCGTGCTATTAATTCGACGCTTCTGCAAAAGGGCATTCAAAATGGCATTCTGCTCTCATGTCTCGTTATTATACGAACCTTTGGTTCAGGTGGGAATAATGATTACATCAACGACTAACTACCGCAATACGGTGAAGTATTTAGGTATCTAGTTGGTTATAATATTGCTAGCGCAAGAAGCTTGGGATAGCGATAAATGAATTCTTTGCAGACGAAGTTGCAGGCATCAGCTAGTGTCAAATAAAAACCTCCCTCCCGAGTGCGAGCACACGCACATCGCGCGTGGCCCGCCACACACTTTTCCAGTTTTTACGGGACTGCCCAAGGAAAAAGAAGTGTTCTTTAAGTGATCTGTCACCTACTTTCTCCTCCATGAACTTTTTTATTAAAATTTAAAGGCTAAAGGTTTAAATTAAAGCTTGATAAAATAGCAAAAGTCGTGTGTTAAACTTCACTTATTTAGACTTCTTAGACATGTAACTATCGATTGCGATAGCGACAATTTCTTATTATACCTACCTACATAATATCTACTATTCATATCTTATATAACATATTATAGTATCCAAATGCTGACCAACTACGCCTCTTATCTTGACCTTCACAACTCCGAGATCTGGCGCAAATCCTGGCAATAATTTTGTTTGCAAAATTCAATTTTAATTTCCGTTTAGTCGCTGGCGACAATCTTGTTCGGTGTGTCAAGCTTTGTTTGAATAAGGAACAGGCGTCGCCGTGACGTTTTCTCTTTCTACGCCGTGACGGGATGGTTCCGCTTTGATACTCGTATCTGACTCGGAAATCATTAGCCGATGCCCAGGGTGCACCGGACCAAGCACTGCTCTTCCCCCCGGACGGATCCAAAAACGAACCGCAGCTCTTGACCACACGCTGAGGTAATTCAACTCGCACCCCTTGCATCAGATCATAATGTATTATGGCAGGAAATCCTTCACGCGTCAACTCCATTGTGGCGATTAAAAAGTGACAGACGTTGTTTTTTATAATTCCATAAAAAAATAACTGAATGTCTCTGGTTAGTGAGATTGCACCTAAGAGTTTGTAATAAAATTTGCCTTTAAACGACACTAAAATTAAATCATTAGGATTCATAATACGCCTTTGGCTTGTTAGAGTATTTCTTGTTGATGGACTCTACCTATTATTATATTAAGGAAACTCTGAATATATGTGCATACTGTAAGACTTTATTTTATTAAGTGACAATGTCTATTTGTAAACAAGGACTGTTGCTACGCCACAAACCATAGACTTTAACACTTTCCCTCACTTAACTGAAACTGAATCAGGCGCACAGAACTACATACACACACATAGAATCGTTCTTGAGACTTCTTACTCGTTGAACTACTTGTCAGCTTATTGCCCCGACTCTTATTTGCAGCTTTCCCTTTTTCAGCAGTCTCTAAAGTCTCTTACTTATTCTTTACACTTTAAGGGTTTGCTTTGCAACTTTCCCTCTCTAAATAGTTTCTCTGTCGCTTCATTTAGCGTTTACTATTTAAGGACAAATTTCTTGATTTTATACAGAGATTTATGTAGGGTGATGTTTTACCATAATCGTCGAATTCTATGTGCTGGATACTTTTGAAAGAAGATCGGTCACGCAAGCCGCATCATTCGTCTTGAATCTCATCTGAGCAGTCGTGAAAGTTATCCTCGTCTTCATTTTCTCCCTCTAATTCGGTCGATTCTGCTTTATTTTCCTCTAATGGAATAAAAACATCGCTTACCACGACAATATCTCCCTCTGGTCCAATAGGATTTTCATGATCTTTCGGAGGCTCTACTTGTTCTGATCGATTTATGTAATTTTTGCCGGCAAGTTCTTCTGCTGTGTCTTTAAGTGTAGTCTTGCAATCTTGTGACAAATTTAACTCGAATCCGTTCGTAATTGCATCATTTTCTACAGCTTTAGACGTCAGAGGTGACTCCTCAAAAATTACATTTCGCGATCGAACAAGACAACTCTTTATGCCGTCAGTAATCCATACACGATAGCCTTCCTCATCATATCCTATAAGGAACCCCTTAATGACCTTCTTATCCATTTTTTTACGCATCTGTTTAGGGACATGCACAATACATCTGCTCCCTATTACACGAAAGTGCTGCTTGTTTGGCTCTTCTCCATACCAAACCTCGTATGGGCTCTTGCCTTCGGCTCTCGATGTGTCTGTTCTGTTCAGTACATAAGCCGAGGTACTCGTCAACTCTGCCCATAGTTCTAGCGGAAGTGGCTCTTGCGCATTCATAAGTGACCTTGCAGTTTTGATGAGAGTTATGTTTTCGTGCTCACTGCACCCATTCTGTTCTTGGGTGTAAGGCATTAGCTTTCGCCGAATACCGTGCTTCTTCAAAATATTCGTCACAAATGTACTATCGAAATCTCCTCCACTTTCAATTACCATGGTTTTAATGACATGACCTTGAGCTTCGGCTGACTGAATCATAACTTCAAGTTTATCCGTAACTTCATCTCTACGCCTCATAAAATAAACCATGCGATAATTAGAGTAGTCATCTTTGAAAAGTACGTAATATTTTAACTTTGAATGGCTTTGCTCGAATGGTCCACATACTTCAGTGTGGATAACTTCTCCAGGTTTCTTAGCTCTCGTTTCTGCACTGACGAACTTCAATCTGTGAGCTTTTCCATTGACGTAGCCTTCACGCGAATTTTTATCTAAAGCTGTAAATAACTCTCTCTTACTAACTGACTTCACTTGCCTCTCTTTATGATGTGCAAGCCCTTCTTTATATGCTTCTTCTGTAGCTGAAGCCATGTATACTTCTACTGGTTTAGATGGTAGTACATTTCGAATATCTAACTTGTACAAACCACCACTGCGACTTCTACATCCTGTCAAGAAAACATCTCTGTTGATGCTCATCTCACACACATCCTTTTTCGATTTAAATACTATATTTGGGTTGCTGTCGTGGGCCGCTAGTACAGAAAAGAGGTTTTTCTTGATCTCAGGAACATACCACACATCCCTTAGGGTGATCTTATTCGTCTTAGACTGTATGATAATATCTCCTTTACCTTTGGCACATATGGTGTACCCATCTGCAGTAGTGACAAAGTGAGACTTATCGAATCGTTTAAAGGATTTGAAAAGATCATACCTATTCGTGATGTGGCTAGTTGCTCCGTTATCGACAAACCAACTCTCCTCGTCGCACTCAATCCCAAATACTTGTGTATTATTTGTGTCTAGAGACAACAAAATCATGTTTGCTCCTTCGGTAGTTGCAGATTTTGACGAATTACTCTTAGGTGGTTTCCCATCTCGTATCCACTTCGGACAGTCTCGTACGCGATGTCCAACCTCATAGCAGTAATTGCACTTCAAAAGTCTATCTTTGAACTTCTTGCTCTTATTACTAGTGCTTGCGCATAGTACTTCTTCCTCATGTACTACCTGCTTACTAGATAAAGCTCTCTCAAAAGCACATAGGTGGCTGGTCAGATTCTCTACAGTCCTCTCAGTTTTAGACATTAACAGCCAACTGCTTCTAAATGCAAAGTATTCCTCGCTGAGTGTATCTAAGATCTTGCATACAAGTAGCAATTCTGGCAATACTGTGTTATCATCCGTAGTGATTTCCTGGTTTAAATCATTCCAAATGTTCTTAAGTTTTGACATGTGAGTTGCCATATCGTCAGCTGGATCTCGTTTTGCTCCAAAGAATTTCATGCATAGATTATAGGACTTATCTTCGCTACTGCCGTCAAACAGCCTGTGTAGCTCCAGCCAGACCTCTCGAGCTGTATTAAATCTCATTACCTTCTTTAAGGTCTCGTCGCTCATAGTTGACGAAAGTATGAGCAGAGCCGAACTGTCTGCTTTTATATACTTCTGTAAATTCAACTCATGTGCGGCCATTACAGCGTCACCTGCACCTTCTAGGATTGGCTTGGTCATTGTTCCCTCTATTACGTCCACTGCACCGGGTGTGCCTCGCAACATAATCGAAACTTTATACCGCCACGTTTCCCAGTTACTTTTTCCTTCTAAGAGGCCAATCTGCACTTTTGCAGCAAATGACTCCATCTTTCACTCTATAAACCCATAACCTGTTAGAGTATTTCTTGTTGATGGACTCTACCTATTATTATATTAAGGAAACTCTGAATATATGTGCATACTGTAAGACTTTATTTTATTAAGTGACAATGTCTATTTGTAAACAAGGACTGTTGCTACGCCACAAACCATAGACTTTAACATGGCTTACTATTTTCGGACTAGCCTAGGTATAGCGAAGGATATTTGATGTCAGTATCCGTAATACAAATACCTAGATACTCGCTTAGGTAGCTACAGAACATGCTGTCAAAACAGTAGCAGAGATAATTGGAACGCGAGGCGTGTAGCTATCGGTCTGTATAATTGGCAGAGCCGCCCTGATTGCAGGGCTGATACAGACCTAACATAACAAGCAGAAATAGCGAGCGGTGAGCCCTCTCGTAAAAGTCACAACGGAATTACCGAATATTTGAAGTAAATCATTTAACCTTGTTTAAGTTAGATTAGGGTTAAAGCATATTAAAAAAAGCCAGTCGAGAGTCAGACTTCTAGATTCGTATCTAAACTGTTATGATTTGCGTCCATTCCCTCGTTGGGCTTTTACCATCTGCATCGGAAGATAAACGACTGGTCCAAGTACGTTCTTCGTTATTTATTTGCTCCCGAACCAGCATGGAATTAGATTGGATGTAGGTACTTATTTCATGTCAAAACAAGCAATTTACATAAGAATTGTCGACAAAAAAAGAGAAAATTAAACATTGGACAATGAAGTTTAGTGCCATCGCAAAATAAAATGAAAATGTCAAAATTTAAAATAATAACAATTATAAAACAAAAAATAATATACAGTTCTAGTACAAGGATATCAAATTAACTTTTGTAAAAATCCAATCATGGTATAATTTGTTTCATGTAAGATGACGAAAAGTACTTAAAACCGACATCTATTGTTTAATTGTTATCTTCAAGTGGGGTTGTAAAATCAGTATCGTTAGGCCCAAAGTATACCGTGAACAAACAATCTTGATAGTTTTGATGTTGTTGGTCGGTGTAACACTAGACGACGTGCGTTTCTAAAATAATAATTATATACTGTGTCAATATCACTTTGTACAATTTTTTAATAGTAGGTATAAGACATTTTTACCTGAGTGTTAGCCGCACTGTAATTGTATTTGGAAAACAGTACACCTATTATACTTTAAAGGGTCCAGTTCAGGTAATAAAAAATAATCAATAGGAGGGGATACTTTCTAGGCTTAAGTGCAATATTTTGTTAGTGTCTAACTGGCTTTCGCTATTTTAGTACATACATGTGTTTATTTGCAAAAATAGTCTCTTTTTTACAACCTGCCTATACTTTACTGAACGTTCAATGCTTCTGATTGGATTTTGGTGTTCTAAGTTTTTGATACATAAGAAACGAAATACCAACAGTAAACTTGGCTTTAATTAACTAGAAGCTAGCATAAGACCATTAAATAAATTGACAGGCATTGATATGGCAAATAGTAAGTCAAGACCATAGACGAGACGCGAAAGCACGAAGGAGATTATACGTCATTCTCCCCCGCTATGGTTTCTTCGCCGAGGATGTAGTCGTTGAGACGTTGAGGAACTCTTCTAGACCTCGTAGATCTCCGGAGGTCTTGCGAAGGCCGTACGTCTTGTGGCGGAGTTCCATAGACCTCTTCATCTCGAATGTTTTCGTCAGTAGGGGTTGAGCTTTCATCCGATATAAAATTTTCAGTTGGTTCGTTAACAGCTGTGCTGTCGGGGAGAGAATCTTCATCATCCGATACAGGGAGTGGTGCCAAATGTCTGTTAGACACCGTAGACTCCTGGCCATTACGTCGTCGTACGTAAGAGTAGCTTGGATTACTATGAAGCAGCTCAACTTCTTCGACGTAGGGGTCAGTTTTCGAACGGACATATTTTTTTAGTAGTACGGGTCCTGGGACGAGCCAGGACGGGAGCGATTCGCCGACAGGTGTCCTTCGAGGGAAATTGAATAGCTTCTCGTGAGGTGTAGCGTTTATTGAAGTACATAGAAGCGATCGCACGCAGTGAAGGGAGAGTTTCAAGACTTGTTCCCAGTTCTCAATGGGTAGATTCTTAGATCTCAGAGACAGCTGTATAGTCCGCCAGAGAGTGCCATTGAGCTTTTCCACCTGCCCGTTGCCTTGGGGATTGTATGGAGTAGTGCGAGAAGTAGCGATGTTAAAATTTTTAAGGAATGTTTGTATTTCTTCCGACATGAAGGAGGATCCTCTGTCACTATGTATATATAAAGGCTGACTGTATTCATAAAAAAGTTCTCTTAGACACTTTATAACAGTTGCAGAAGATGTATCAGGACACGGAAATGCGAATGGATATCGCGAAAATTCATCAATTATTGTAAGTATATATTTGTTATTTGTGTTTGAAGGTAAAGGTCCTTTGAAATCTATGTTCAGTCTCTCGAAGGGCGATAAAGCTTTAATCAAAGTCCCTTTTGCTTTAACAAAGCGTGGTTTGATTTCTGCGCAGACGCGGCACGAAGCAGTCATCTGCTTGACATCGTTTATAGAGTAAGGGAGATTCTTCAGTTTGATCCAATGGTACATTCTAGTAATGCCAGGATGAGAGAGGGCATCGTGCAGTTCGTACAATTTACTGTTGCTCATGAACGCGCAAACTCTTGAAAGAGCGTCAGCAGCAGTGTTTTCAATTCCAGGTCTGTAGATAATATCGTACTTATAACACGACAATTCTAATCTCCATCTTTCAATTTTGTCGTTTTTAATTTTGCTTGTATGATTCTGGTTGAAAATATAGCTTACCGATTTCTGATCAGTGATAAGGAGAAAGTGTCTGTTAATAAGATAGTGGCGCCATTTCCTAAGGCTCTCCACGATAGCGCAAGCTTCTTTTTCTACAGAAGCGTGTTTACGTTCGCTGTCTGACAAAGTTCTTGAGAAGAATGCAACCGGACGTCCCTTTTGTGACAAAGTTGCAGCAACAGCGAATTCGGACGCGTCAGTTTCAACCGTCAAGGTTTCTTTGTCGTCAATTGCAACTAATGCTGCCTTTTCGATCTCAGACTTTAAAAGTTGAAAACTACGCCGTCCATTTTCGTTTAAAGGGAAGCCGTTGTTGTTGATCAATGGTTGAATCTTTGCAGAGAAGTTGTGAACCCATTTAGCGTAATGAGCAAATAGCCCACATGTTCGCTTCAACTCAGCGGTGTTGCGTGGTGGCGGAAGTTTTATAAGCGGCTCAAGCCGGTCTTTGTCGGGTACGATAACGTTGTTTTCGACAGTATAACCAAGGAGGCTAATGGAACTTTTGCTAAAATTACATTTCTGTTCGTTTAACGTTAGCTTGTACTTTTTCGCTGCAGACATAAATTTCTGTAAGTTTTTATCGTGTTCTTCTTTATCTTTTCCGCAGACTGTAACGTCATCGAGATAAGCAAAGGTTCCATGTAACTGTTCTTTTTCGATAATGTGTTCGAGAGTACGTTGAAAGGCAGCAACGCCGTTAGTGACGCCGAAAGGAATGCGTTTGAACTGCCATAGCTTGCCACAGGCTTCAAATGCCGTATATATTTTCTCTCGTTCTAAGATAGGTACCTGGTGGTAGGCGCTTTTTAAGTCAATCTGGCTAAAGTGATTGAATTTAGCCACTTTTGAAACTATCGACTCAATATTTGGCAATGGATATGCATCTAAATATGTAAACTTATTGATGGTTCTCGAGTAGTCGATGACCATTCTCTTTCGATGAGCTCCACCACCAGCAATAAGTACCTGGGCGCGCCAAGGAGAAACGCTTGGTTCAATTATTCCATTCTCTGACAGTTTTGATATTTCAGCTTGGATAAATTCTTCTTCATCATTGTTGTAGCGTCTGGATTTAATAGCAATGGGAGTAATGTCAGCAGATAAGTGTGTAAAGACTGACGCTGGCGGTACCGAGGCTTCCATTACACAAACTTGCAATGGTTTTCTAGTTCCTCCGAATTGAAATTCAAGCTTAGAATGGTTCTTCAGTATGTCGTGACCAACGATGACGTCCGCGCATAGGTTGTCAATTACGAGTAGGGGACGTTGCTTGTATATATGATTATTGATCTCAAGCGTAGCGAAACAGACCCCGTCTACACTTGATGTGTGGCTTAAAGACGCTAGGTTTATGGTCTGTTGGTACGGACGTTGTTGCAGTTTCATCATCCGTGCCACATTTCTATCAATAAAACTTACTGAGCTGCCAGTGTCAATCAGCGCGTCGGCACGACTGTTGTTAACCGTAATAGCAATCGTAGCTTTTTCTAAACTTGCAGGAGATGCAGCCGAATAAATAGTGCTGACCGTTCCGTAAGAGCTTGGAGATGGTGACGCGAATTCGACAGGAGCGACAGGGTTCGGGATAGCGTTACTTGTAGAAGGTTTGCCACGGGAACGGCAGACTGAAGCAAAGTGGCCCTTTTTTGTACAAAGTTCACAGTATGCGTGAAAGGCGGGGCACTTGATTCTTTGGTGTACTTTACCACCGCAAAAGAAACAACGTCTTGTTGATTGTTGTGGCGGGGCGACAGCAGCATTATGAAGATGTGATTCGAAGGGTTTCGGTGTTTCTTGTAGGGCGTACGCTGGCAAAGCGTTCAATGTGTTATGGATGTTAACGCCCATAGTTTCAGAGTCCTTTTCAGCGGTTTCAAGAGTAACGGCCTGATTATAAGCTTCATCCATCGACAGAGATGATTTTTCTAATAAGCGTTCCCGAATTTTAGGCGACATGATACCGGCTATGAACGCGCTCCGTATCGCCTGTTCTTTATGTTCGTCAGCAGAAACAGATTGAAAGCAGCACTTTTGAGCGAGAAGATGCAAGGCACGGCAATAATCAGAAATAGTTTCGTCATGCTTTTGTTTTCTAGTACCGAGAACGTGGCGGGCTAATATTTCATTTTGGGGTTTGACGTACGTTTTATTCAAAAGCGTGATGGCGGTATCATAGCTCTGACAGTCTTTGATTACCATGAAAATGCTGGTTGTCAAGTGATTTTCTAATAATTTCAATTTTATAGCATTTGGAGCACCGGCGGGAACGTGTTCGGTCAGAAAGTTAGTGAAGGTGCGCAGCCAATGTGACCATTTATCTCCGGCCGCGGGGGCAGTGGGTTCGACGTCAAACCTTTCCGGTCGTAGGTATCTTGCTAAGGAATATGATATTGTATCTTCGAGTTCTGTCTTCGATTCCGTCATTATTTCTAGTTAATTAAATTGATACATAAGAAACGAAATACCAACAGTAAACTTGGCTTTAATTAACTAGAAGCTAGCATAAGACCATTAAATAAATTGACAGGCATTGATATGGCAAATAGTAAGTCAAGACCATAGACGAGACGCGAAAGCACGAAGGAGATTATACGTCAGTTTTCGATGTTATATGTATAAGTGTTGTTTTTTTGTGTATTAATAATCATAATTTAAATAAAATTTAAAATCTTTCATTTCAAAGATCAGGAAGGGTTGAGCTACTCCAGTACACGTGCCATACTTCGGTCAGTTTTATTACGTCTCTTTGTTATCTTTTCCTTTCATGTTCAGCAACAAAAGAAGTTGTAAAATCCCGCGTTAATTGCATTTTCGTCATCTTAAATGAAACAAACTATACATTATAGTCTGTCTAATTTCAAACTACAAAATGTAATTTTAAAGTTAAAAGTTCTTTTTAATTTCTTAGGGTCCTCGGGACGTTAAATAAAAATTTGATTAAATAAAAAATACAAGAATAAAAAAGTTATTCTTGTGTTCAACAAGAATAACTTTTTTTTTTCTTGTATTTTTCCTTTGAAGTGATCGATAGATATTGACACCCACGCCTTTGTATAAAAATACACTTCAAAAAGGTTTGTATTTTTTGATTACCTTATATTAGAGATTTTAGTGTTACTTGTATAGTTAATATTAATTTCTACTTGATATCTGAGTATGCAGACGGATGTTGCACGCACGCATAGAGGGACCTCTAATTTAACCTTAGAACGGTTCGGCTTTTTCTTTTTGGAATCGAAAGCGTTAAAAAAGTCTTAATAATTTTATTACGAAGATGACGTTTTCTGTCCAGCTGCGTAAGGGTCCAGAAGCAAATCCTCGATTGTTTCAAGAACACGTTGGCATGGTATTAACATGACACCTACAAACAAATGTGGCTATTTAGAGCCTTATACGGTACGTGACTGTTATGGTGCCGTTTGCTAACAAATAGGATTTGTTTTGAAGGCGAACGAAACAAGAGTCCTTTGAATATTTACGAGCAAGCGCCTGCAACAGCGGGGCCCGCGCGAGACGGCTTACAGCGGCACGGTACTTATAATAACATACGGATTCTATCATAGTGAATATAGGAGGTATATGTTTTTTGATGAGATCGCAAAACGACACACCTAACTGTTGCACAAGTAACTAAAGATTTTGCGTAAAGTGGATAGAGGTATCTATGCCTTAATGTTAATGTAAGGCATTTTCCAAAATATGCTCAGGTACACATTTGACGAACTGATAGCTTAGTACTCTCTTGAACGACAGTCAGTGGACTAAGACTTTAGGTCCCTGTTTCCAATCCCGGTAGGGGCCGGCACTTCTATGAAGATTTTTTGTACTACGTGAGCCACCATGTAATAACTTGTACTCGTACAGTACAAACCAAATATTCTTTATTGAACACCATAAATCAGTACCTTCTATAACATTACAGAAATAAGAAAACAAGTCCGACAATAGTCGGTGTTTTCGCTTAAAAGCGATTCTTACCAGCCAATAAGAAGCCTTCCATGCTGGTCTGGGAGTAGGTAAAGAAAAAACATAGAATGTACCAGTTGCTTCTCTTCCCGCGCAGATGGTAAAAGCCCATCGAGGGAATGGGCGAAAATCTTAGGAATCATGTTATATTCGATGAGGCTAGCAACCCATCACTATTTTGATTCCTCTTTCCACCTATACGCTCACAATCATACTAAACGTGGCCTTAGGTCTTGTTACCTTAGGCTCTGTCTACTCCGTAAGAGATAAAGACGTGATTTATGTATGTATGTAACCAATAAAATAAAGAAATAAATTAGAGACACTATAGGTAAGTATGTAGTTAGATGACGAAATCAAATAGGCAGGAGCAGTAATAAAATAATATAACTAACATAAATATAATATATACATACACACATACATACGGCGCGCGACGAAGACACTAACAACAGGCTGCTAAACAGCCTAATATTAAAATTATAATAAAATAATTAATCAATGTCTTAAATATGGCAAATAATGGTAACTTTTCAGATAAAAATGATCAATTTGTCGAAATTAAATGTTTATTTATCATCTTTAACCTAAAATCGTAATATAATATTCCCGAAAATATTCCTTGTTTCTATACATACTGATCTGTTTGCTGAGATTAAAAAAAGGTTAATATTACCGCACTCGTGCGGTAATATATTACAGCACTTGTGCGAATAAGTTGAATTATGAGTTTAAATGCGGTGCAATAAGACTCAATTTACGAGCAACTGTGTTGAAAATAAATGTTATGTAGGTGTGTGTTATAAATTGCACTAAAGTAAACAGCTAATTAAAAGGTACGTTAAGCGAATGTAAGATAGATCTGTTACAATTAATTTAATTCAAATTGGACGCTTAAACGTTAACGACTAAGTACTACTTCATTACTTGTAGTAGGTACGTAAAGAAAATTAAATTACCTACTGTATTTGACTGCAAAGGCGACGCGGAACGTTTTCTCACGAAGATACAATACATCAAAGACTACCCCGGCTTACGTCTCGTTGCGTTGCACACTCGGTGGAAATTCGCCTTCAGAATAGAAAGCAATCTCACGTCGATGACTTAAAGCACCTTAAAGCTCTTCCTAGCTACCACGTGGTTCTCTTTGTGCATTAGAGCTCGACTTGAATGAATGTTGTATGTAATGCCGGTGGTTGTTGTCAGCGGTTCGAGTGGCCGGTGTCGCGGGCTGTGGGCGCGGGCGAGGTGCTGACGCTGCAGCTGCTGGCGCGCGGGCGCTGGGGCGCGCCGCGCGTACTGGGCGTGTACCGGCTCGGCCTGCAGATCTTAGTCGCTGACGGACAACTCTCCATCACCGACACCTTAGTTGACGAGAGAAACAAACCCGTACCGGTAAGTAGGTACTCATCTAACATGGGGTCGCGCTGCGCAAAATCTAATTTAACTTGAAACCTAATTAGGTAGGTACATAGAATGAACCGTTGTACTTTTTCGTTTCAAGTTTTTAGTAGGTATACTGATGAAACCACTTTTTAATCTGTAAAAACGCCACGGTGAGCTGAGAAAGCAATCGAGAACAATAAAAGATCTCTTTTTTGCGAGCCCTTGGTTGTACTTAATCATTTACTTAGATATCTATCCGTAAAAAAAAGAGATTGAATAATTCTAATTCAGTAGCCATATTGAGATGTAACAGTTGCGTGAAAAAAAGAACATTAATTTCTTAATCACAATACAACACCTTTCTAAATCCTTAACGCGTCCTAACCTGGAGCAACCTTCACTCTGATTCTCTTTGGAAGACACCGAGGTCGTTTGTATATTTTGATATATGTATATCACTTAAAGAATGAATTCCCTAGATATTTTTATATTTCGCTAAAGTAATGTTTCTTTACTCGTTATAACTCTGGAGCTACATGAACATAAAACCGCTGATGCCAGATAAAAAATGTTCATTATTATTCGAATTATCAGGGACACCTATAATACAAAAACTTATTTTTCAGTGACAACGAAACTCAGTCAGTGTATATAAATATAAAAGCCTTTGTTTATTATTTAGTAGGATGGATTTAATGTTCCTGTGACTTCCTAACGGCATTGCGAAAGACACTAAATGTAGGTAAGTATTGTGTTTCAGATTACAGTTTGAGTAACGAGTATGTACTAAACTATATTATTGTAAATTTTTAGGGTTCCGTACCGCTAAAGGAAAAAGGAACCCTTATACAATCACTTCGTTGTCCGTCTGTTTGTCTGAATGCGTAAAGATATAAAATTGAAATTAATACCAAATACTGAGGACTGCGGTCTCTTGGAGCTGTGAGAAAATAAAACGTTTTAGTCAACTTAATCAAAAGATACAGTCATTAGAAAAGGTGTCTCCATACAATGGGGTACTTCCAGTTGTCCTAGAAATTTGATAGTAGGTACAAAGGTAGCTCTTAAAGTTAGAGTACAACTAATGAAATTAATCTAAAAATCAGTTTTTTTATGTTTGTCTGTCTATGTAATTAACCAATATAACATCACCTCACACTGCCTACATTTTGCTTAGAGGCAGGCTCTGCTATTTATCTCAGGAACGGGTACAGGTATAAAACACTGCGTCTCTTCGTCTGCGGGCCCTTGAGGCTATGAAAAAATGGACCCTCTGAGTCAATTTAATCAAAAGATACAGTCATTAGAAAAGGTGTTTCCATACAAATTGCCGATCTTGAATAACCTATGGGGAATACCAGTTGTCCTAGAAATTTGAAATTTGGTATGAAGGTAGTTAAATCAAAAACTCAGATTTTTTTATCTCGGTCTGTCTATGTAAGTAACCGATATAATTTTGCTTAGGGCTCTGGATTTCTGGATTTTATATGAGCTTGGCAGGACGGAGCCCTCGGTGCGCGAGTCCGACTCGCACTTTATTTCCGTTAGAGTTAAGTGAACATTCTACAAGCAAATACCTACCTAGGAATATCTACCTTAGAAACCTATTTTAATATGAATACCTATACTCTTGCTAATTTATTTAATAATTAGGTTTGATCAGTTACTCACGTTAAACCAGTAAGAAATATTCCCAAATTAGGCCCTAGTAATAAATTCGCTTTTTATTCTCGTAGATCATCAGTGGTAAAGCATTCCAGAAGTTTTTCAAGCATTTATAAAATATTGTTCAATTATTTTTAAATACACTGTACATTTGTCTACTTGTATGTCCGGAAACTTTTCCGTTTGCTTTACAGAAGTTATATACCAATTTAGTACATATTTCTGCTTAATAGTAGGAAGATAGAGAGGTAGGTAGGAAGATGGGTTCGTATTTTTTATATCTTCCATCATAATAATATTTTTACAGCATCAGCTAGGAGGTAGCGAAGTAAAAGTACTACTTTGGATTTTTACTAGATCATCCTAAAAAAGGAATCACGTGACTAAACAACTTATATTAATTAAATATAAAAATCCATTAAAATTGTTCACAGTCTTACAAAGTCTTGGTAAGTAATAGTAGATTAAAAAACATGTGAAATGAACCAGCATGAGTGAAGCTTAGAAGGCTGTTACTATATCATAAAATAACTCTGAGCGCTATGCCGTCATTTCTGAGCGGTACATTTATGGAATTTCTCAGGTACAAGTGAGGAATTACGACTAATTATTCATTTACGGCGTTATTATAGCTTATAGATGATTAAAAATAAATGTCGAAAGACCTAGTGCCGCTTTAAAGTGGCGGTGTCGGAAGTTAGTGCAATTTTTTTGTTTTTTTTTTCAATGTATGAGAAAAAAAATTGTACCGCTTAGAAATGACGGCATAGCGCTCAGAGTTGTTTTATGATATAGTAACAGCCTTCTAAGCTTCATTCACGCTGGTTCATTTCACATGTTTTTTTTGTCCATGGGCTTAGTCTATAAGGGAGCAAAATGGTATATTTTAGCGAGAATGGCTGATTGAAACCGGAGAGGAGCGAAGGATTCAAGAATAGAATCCCGAGCAAAACGAGGAATTCTAATGTGGAACCCTGAGCGTAGCGAGGGATTCAATCGTCCCGAGGTATTAGATAATTTTGCTACCGCTACATACACTCTACTTTTTACTCCTTCTGCGAGAAAAATGAAAAAAATACAGTCATTAAACTCAATATTTAATAAACAGATAAGTAACTCTCAAATAAAATTAGAGATAGAAATTCACAAGTTGTAAATTTGTTTTTCATCCCTTCTATGATTTTGCACCTTTAGTGTTCTTACACACCGAAATTTACCGCTTCAATAAAAAGTTCGACTAGTTGGCGCAATGGTTCACAGCTGTAACTTTATACTACTGCTCTACCCGTATCATACTATAAGCATTCAACACAATTTTTTTAACACTTTTATGTGATATTTTTAAAGATGTGACTTCACACGATCCACAAAAGCGTGTCGCATAGTTTGGATAGTTGTAAAATTGTTTGCAGATAGGTATCTAATAAACTTCCTTCAGCATGCGTTGCTCTTTTTTTATTATAATGAATGCACTTCGTTTGTATAATATAATACCAACATGAAGAAACTATGTCACTTTTCAATTATGAAATCACGCTTGTCATAGGACAAGCCCTACAGAGGGCGTGCTCTTTGTTCAGATATTACTTCCGTACCTACTTCTGACAACTGTGTGTTATTATCATCTCATATATTATTTTCTTTGTTGCCTGTTATCGAAGACCAACCTGGCGAGATATCTCGTATTTATTATCTTTTGTGTGTGTCCTCATTGGTTTCACTATTACTTTATCGACATTGTGGAGATATAATGCTTTGTTGAATAGATGTTAATTATATTTGTTACCAAAAGTAAATCACAAATAAGAACTAGACACAGAAATTAGAAACTGGGTAAATAATTTTCTGAATTATTGGTGGATGACAAAAAGCAGTACAAAAAGGCTTTGCTAAGGCTCTATATTCAAACTATGAAAATACCTACGATTTTATATCTTTCCTTCTTTCTACAAATTGTTATAAAAGTTAACAATATGCAGTTTTAACTTTTCATGCCCTAAAATTAGTACACAACATTTTTCGACCGATTGTTCTAGATACCTAAGTGTACTATGGGATTAAAAAAAACAGTGATTAGAATTTAAATTTTCCCGGATATCGCTCCATTATTTTAATATGAAAATTATGATTAGGTATAACTTACAATAAAGCGATCCTGCCCTCAAAAAGTTCAAGAATGTGTTCAGTTAAAAACTGTAGATCACTTACATACCTAATTGGGATTATCTAAAAAAATACCTATCCTTTTTATATATTTTTTGTGCGGAAAAGTCAATTATAAGAAACCAATTTCGATATTTTTTTCTCATATAACTCGGTTTTTTTTACTATTAATTTTTGAAAGTATTTTGGTTGATGACGTCAGAGTTTCCATTGCCGGTGCCACACATCTGCTTATTGGATAAATGGATCATAAAACGTATGTGAACCACCGCCATTAACGTCTTTTCTATCTGTGGTGAAGTTAGCAAACTGTCATTAGTATCAATGTCAACATGATTCAACAATACCTAACACAGGAAGATTCGCGCGATCTTCTCTTATGAATTTTATATTTACACAGCCGTTATACATGCCATAACATTCTGCGCGAAACAGAAAGGTCCATATACACATACCAGGTATGATCGAGACCAAACATGATCGGCAATAATAAGACAGTAAACTCAGCAGGCAAAAGTAAAACAAAAAACGTAATATTTTCGCTCCATTAAAATATTTAGCGGAAAATCTTTCATGTGAGCGAAACACATCGCTGCGCGGTTACACTGTTGCCTAATTATCTACGGAAAGTGCTTCTAAAGTTCTAAACCTAAGATTTTGTAACTATTATTATAATACAACAATATTATTATAGCAATATGAAAGTAAACAGTGAAGCGACAGAAGCGATACAGCGTCAAAAAATATATTCTACTAGCTGATGCCCGGGGCTTCGCCCCGCTGCATTTTTTTTCTTTTAAAAATTTTATTTTATACAAACTGTCCGAACAGTAACATGCGCGTACATACACTTCGGCGATTCATTTTTATTTATATAGAAGATTTAATGTGACTTTAACTTCATTCCAAATATTAAAAAGTGAAGTGAATCAGGTTGTCAAACGTTAGTTGCGAAGTAAACGGATTCCTAGAAATCGAGACATTTTGTCAATTCCACTTTTTTTCTCATCCGTGACTAAGATACCTAATTGCTGTTGCCAAAACCCATGCCATTTCCATTTCGTTTTCGATCCATGTCCCCAAGTGCATGTTATTATTAGAACCTCCTGTATTTGTATATCAAACTTTGAAGCATTAAATACTTTTTGAAATAAACAAACATGGCAAATCAATTTTGACATAATAGAGCCCAATAAAAAAGAAATTAAAAGTTGACGCAAGTCATTCATTGTAAACAAAGAAATCGTAAAATATTTTTTGTATTTTGTATAATTATCTTAATACGTAAGTGTTGCGGATAAAATCTGGTCGACTCAAAACAGATATTTTCTCATGCTGAACAACTTACAACATATTTCAGTCCAATACATGTTATTTTTATTGTGTCATCTCACGTCAAAACACATGACACGGGCACGGGTCACATTATACTGGCTGGTCGGGTAGCGCACAGTAGTTCATTAAAATTAATTTTTTAGTGGTTTTTCGTAAAAAAATCTAAAAACTAAGAGCAGTTTGCAACTCTCCAGGATGAGACGAATCTAATTACATATAATTTATCAAAATCGGACCATAACTGTAGATCTGATGGCTTGTACAAAAATCGGCCTCGCGTATTATATATATTCTATTCTCCCTTAATGGCGGCCGAAAGGCTTGGGCCAATGTCAGTTTAAATGACAGGTGTGCGGTTGATTCCGTCCACGTCAACGAGTGAGCAGCAGCAAGGAAATAATTTTGCAACTAAACCCCTTTTCGGCTGAGTGCTGATGTGGAGTCACCCTAGGACAAACACAAAATTAGTATGAATACACAAATGGAGGACAAAAAAAATATAACAACGGCTGTCACTGACAGTCTGTCAGGTGACAATTTTGCGGTCCGAATTACGTTCACAATACCATGTTGCCATATTATAACTCGGGGGCAAATATTATTATTTTTACGTATGTAATGATTATAGATCCATTTAATAAATTAAATTAATTATTATTATTACTTTGCCAAATAGCTGTTTCCTGAAAGTTTTTGCGAGTTTCTGTAAAACAAGCTGAAAGTAAAGTGCAAATTATATCCGTAAACTTCAATTTGGACCTCATATAAAAGGTTTAAAAAAAAGTGCCTGAAAACATTATGCAAAAAAATCTTCTCCTACAAGTTGATGACGTCAGAGTTTCGCGGTCAAATGAAGGGCAAATGAAAAAGTAACAATAACAAATTAAAAACAACATTGTTATGAAATCTGATTACTGCAAATAATCCTGAAAACTGTTCATCGAAATGTTTTTTGAATCAGTATACATTGTAAAAAAATAGACAATCCCAATTGTGTAAATAAACCAACTTTGTTTTATGTATGGGTTTCGTGCGGTGCATTGTTACTGGCAATGTGGGTATTTCCGAAATTGCTAATAGTATCAAAGAAAGTGGCCCATTTGCAAAATATTGTAGGGTTTTGAATATATATATGCTGCTAATTCAATCAATCAATTAAGTAAATCACACGTTGCTGCACGCGGCCTGACACCTTAGTATTTAGCAGGTTTTCATAAGAGGTATCTTTCGACGATAATATGACCTTATAAACTTTCACCTTAATACCCCCACGCGTTCTTGAGTAGGAGGTTCTTAAAAAGCAGACAGACAGACAGCGAAGTGATCCCATAAGGGTTCTATTCCATTAAAGGGCTCACAAAATATTTGCTTGCCTTATCCCACTACACCTTTATTATTTATTTATTATATGATTATTTCGGTCTCTGAATGCTTCGAAATGCGCAAAGAAACAACAATAACATCTAAAGGTTTCCAATTTCTGTTATCTCAAAAATGAGTTTCTCTAAGGCGCGTGGCTGGCGCGATAACTCGTGGCCGTAGAAGTAGGTAGTCATGATTTCAATTTAGTATGAAGGTAAGGTAAATCCCAATACTAACACTTTTAGAATATTGCGTGTTTTGCTGACAAAGTTTGCAATTATCAGTATAATGTATACAAGTCGTCCCCACAACTTTACCAAATGGATGGAAAGCACCTTAAGTTTTATCTACTGAAAGAAGATTTAATATTTATTTCTAAAGCAATACGAACTGCATTTAAAGAATTTTCATTTATCGCTTGCCTGCACCAGGTAATTGTAGTAGCTTGATGTGAAAAGAAAACTTTTTATTTTGCTGTAAAAACCAATTGAAATGCTTAATCATAAGCATTTGCTTCGTCTAAGTAGCATAGCATCTTAAATAAAACAAAGTCTAAAATTTCACATTTAACTTTAAATATCAAGCCATATTTTACTACAACTCACAATCAATTTAACTGACTAAAATCTCAAAATGCATCCCATCCTGGGGCCTTAGCATGACGTCTTAATGCGATTTAATTCCGACTCAGTTGAATCGCATTAAGACGTCACAGCAAGGCCCCTGCTCTCTACACAATGCCTCTTTTTAATTCATTGAGCTTCTAATTGATTTCTTTATTTTTACACGGAGAACGTTTAAATGTTTTATTATGAAGTTATCTAAAAGAAGAACAAAGTTTACAAGATCTACAACGAGAGTAGGTATGCAGAAGTTACAAACTGAACAAATAAATATTGTTTGTTTAAAACGCTTTCATAAAAACGTATACGCTTCTACTTATATTCATAAACGCTTGCTAAGCTGAAATTTGACTTTAATTAGTCGTTATTTGTTATTTTGACACTAGACACTTTTTTGTTGCTTTTTATGAATAAGAATAAAAAACAGATCTAAAATGGTACAATACGCACGCCCGCACACCGCGCTCCGGCACCCCCCACCAGGCACTACCCCCACACGGAGCAAAAAACTCCATTATTGTAATTTTGAACGACGATTCTTTAGTAAAATATACATTTAACTGCACATCCATATACTGCTACATCACATACATCGTATCGTAATTGTAGCCCTGTAGGGCCTGTAGATGTAATAAATCGGGTGCACAAAAAGCTGTTTCCTTTTATATCCGAAATGAACTAATCCGACTTTATGATCGTATCTATAATTAAGACTTAAGTGAATCGTAGTCTACATGCAGTAATAAGAAAGATGAGAGAAGAAATAGAGCCAAATAAACGCATACCTCCTATGTACATAGGTACTTAGGTACATGAAATACCTACTCACATTCGCATTGACTTGTCAGACAAAATAGTCTAAAATATTTTAAGCCCTTCTTACAACTGATATTGAATCTTAGTGGTATGATAATTTCTTGGTCGTCTATTATTATATTATTTATGCCTACTTATGTAGCCATATACTACGAGTATAAATGTACTATACATCCACCTATACCTTTAAACACCTATACATTTATGTTTATAAATACATATAACAATACCAAAAGTTGGTAACAAGCCTATTTGAAAATCATAAACGCACTAGTTTGACACCGCGGCGCCGCGGGCCCTGGACTGCGGCTCCCGAACTTTCCTGAACTACCTCGTACATCATCCAATTAATTAACTGTTTTTTTTATATATTTTACTGAAAAAACACAGTTTTACTAAAATAAAAATAACATCTAAAATAATTTTGTTAGTAAAATGAGGGATTAGTAAGACGGAATAACAAGGAGAATATCAAGTTTTTTTATATAAAATGTAATCTGTCTGAGCCCTTGCCTACGTAATTTCTTGTAGCTTTTATGATACTAATGAGCGTAATTCGTCTTTACATTCAAGGCCATAAAAATATATTTTCAATACAGTGCTCGTAAAGTAACTCTTATTCAGTATCATTATGCGTCAAATTCTTGAGATGTATTTTCTTTCCTTCTTCATGGCACTGCATTTAAGTTCATAACTCAGCTTTTGTACTTTGCATTATGACATTATTTTTTGTTACTTTACATTTTTAATCTCGGAAAGAGATAGGTATCTAAAAGCTTTAAGCATTTTTATGAATAAATTTTAGGTTACAGGGGTAAAATAAACCTTTTTTCTATCAATAATCACGTTTAGGATGTTCGGTAGTTGAGAAGCGACTTTGAGGGATAATAATGTTATTCTTAACATTTTTTGCATTCACTGTAGGTATGCTGAATCTCACAGTTATCGAGATTTGGCAAAATCGGAAATCACAAGTCTTCACTTTATTGTCCATCCGTTCGTCTGTCAAGGCCTTTTTTCTCAAAAACGGGTGAAGAGATCAAACTGAAATTAACATTAAATATTTTGGTTGGCTAGTCCTTGGATTAGTAAAAAAAAATAACTTTTAAGTCAACGCAATTAAAAGATACTATCATAAATCATAAGATAAGGTATTTTCATACAAATCACTCTCTAATTGTCCTAAAAATTCGAAATCTTGTAAGAAGATAGCACTTAGCACAACTAATAAAATGAATCTAAAATCTTCTTTTTTTGTCTGTCGGTCTACGTAGGAATCCAGCATAAAATGACCTCAAACTGCTTACATTTTGCGTAGTAGCAGGGCTCTGCTTACCACTGGATTTTTATTTACACTTGCCGAATTGTTTACATACCTATATACCTGCAATTATAGTAGTAGTAGTTCGTAGTAGACTCGTACTGATCCGGTTTTTAACAGATTTTTGAAAAAAAAAAATTATTACAACATCCTATTCTTTCTTTATAGAAAAATAAACAAACATGTCAGCCAGTTATACCCATCAGACCATCAAAATTGATCAATGTATTTTAACTGGCATGTATCAATATCGCTTACCCGAATTATAGCGTACCTACTAACGGTTTTAAGACAAATTAAAGAAACGAATGCAGATCGTTGAAATCGCCCGAGCAGTCAGCTGTCAGCCGGTGACGGGGCAACAAATACGCAGGAACAGCGACGCTACCGTTAATTAGTTTTGTTGTTATAACATGAAACATGAGACCATTCACTGTGTATTTACCTACTTGGCTTAATTTTACGAAACTTTTTAATATATTTTTTTATACTTGATTTATGAATTTGGTACCTATTTTGAATGATAACTTTTGAAAAACATTATTAGAATAATTCAGGCCTAGGTTCGTCAGTAGCGCCTTCGGGTAAATCTTTAGTAGGTAGACGGCGTCACGGCGTGTAGTTATTTCGGAGAATTAGAGCCGAGATAGTT
The DNA here is from genome assembly GCA_949127965.1 of Pandemis corylana. Classification (NCBI taxonomy): domain Eukaryota; kingdom Metazoa; phylum Arthropoda; class Insecta; order Lepidoptera; family Tortricidae; genus Pandemis; species Pandemis corylana. The sequence continues at coordinate 22,505,562 of OX421850.1, forward strand.
ATCTCCAAACATCTCGGCCGAGAGAGGTAGCGAGGAAGGTAGATAGGTACATTGTGTAGCGAGCGAGTTAGGCTGCCGCTGCGAGTCGCTTTGAATTTTAATGATGATATCCTCCGAGCCAGCCTGCGCTGCCGCGTCGCTGACCCATTTGTGTGACATCGGTTACACGGAACGAACCCTACGCGGTTTAAAACCCATTTCTTTAGGGAAATTAAGTAAACCGATGTCAATATTATTAGACCTCAGTATAATGTAGAGCCAAAAACACAAACATTTACTTTACAGTATCAGGCATTCGACATTCAAACAATTTATTCAAATTAGTCGTGGGATTTTTGCAGTTAAAAACATTTGAATTTCTGAAGGGTTCTGATTTGGTTTGTCACAAAAAGCGGTGGGCGGGGGCAGAGAAAGTACAATTATTTTTTTACTTGCACTGCCTGTAATTTGTTGCTTAATATTATTTATTTACTCACAAACCTATTACAGGTATTAAGTTATTTTGACGCTGTCAGTTACCTATAACTACGTTTCTGTAAAGTGGCCACTTATTAGTATTCGATATCTCAGTTAAATTATGTGACTCGTACTTTGAAGCCAACATAAGTCAACATTGCGAGCACACACCTATCGTAACGAACTTAGGTAGGTACATTATTCGCTTCGAGAATACATTCATGTTAAAGCAGCATGGTGCTTATCTACACGTCCACGTCCCTTTTCGTTGATGATAGTTATAAATCTCCCAATTAATATTTATTCGTAGCTAATTCAAAATCTCGCTTTATTAATCGTCTCGCTGGTCCTCTTTTCTTATTACGGATATTATGTACTCGTTAATTTAATCCTATTCATTCCAAATCGCGTTCATTACAGCTTTCTCTGGCAAATTCGACAAAACGAGGTTCGGTGTCACAATAATTAAAGATAGTTACCCTCATTAATAAGCAATAAGAATGATACTATAGGTATTTAAACTAAGAGCTCTGCCTCACCGGGACGCCATGGCGACGTCGCCAGCTATCGTAGCCAAACAATTAATACAGAAATGTATGGTCTGTTACTCACTTGGCGTCGCTCGTTTTGGCGACGTCTAATTTGTATCGGATACGTAGCCGGCGACGTGGCCATGGCGTCCCGGTGAGGGAGGGCACTAAGAGTTGGGCTAGATTGAGAAAATGTTTTCTTTGAAAACGAATTTATAGTTGATGAAAAAATTAATTCAAAACTTGAATAACATACGAAAATCGATCTCCGCTGTTACAATAAGCATGAGTTTCCTACAGAAGTAATCGACATGACAACTAACAGACTTAAGTACCTACTACAATATGTGGTACAATAACTAAGGTCCAACGAGCTCATTTCGATTTTTCACTTTTTATTCTGACTCAAACGTCTACACTGTCGATTATGGCTATCATAACCTACAAAAAATATAAATAGGTATCCGAATTTTTAGTTAAATCCGGAAAATGAAACGCCTTTTTTCGCTAGTATTCATAATTATTTTATTGTACGTCCAAAAGATCGTTTACCACATTTTTAGTTGTCATATATTTTAAAAACATATTTTACCTATATTTCGTCAACTAGCTTTTGCCCACGACCTCGTCTGCGTGGAATTAGTATTATGGGTAGCTTATATTTAGTGGTAACCACTCAATTAGAGCACAAATTACATTACCCTTGTGGTATCGCATCTTCGTAATAAATTTTCATCCTCCTTTTCACATCCTTGAAGGGTGATTTCTTCAATCAATTCTGTCAATGATGCCAATTTGAACCAATTAAAAATCCGTATACACTAGCGTTTGCTATAATTTGACTTTGAGAAAATGTCGCTCAAATTTCCCTCAGGTAGGTTAGTTAATTCGCGTCACGCCTTGTCTAACCTAACCTCTCTAACCTAATCTATGTTAATTAAATTACTCATTAAAGTACCTACCTAGTTAATATTTCTGAATTAATTTATCTAATTTCATTTCGCAACATGCATTGAAAAAATGGCAAGTAATGAATTGTTTTAATTGTCAATTGAAAAGAAATTGGATATTGATATTTGTTTTTGTTTTGGCAAATTAGGCACCTATATTGTGATGAAATTTGGGTAAAGGAATTTTAAAAGATTGATATGTCACCATCTACCCACTACAGAATTTTTAGTTCAAGTTAAAGTCTGAGCTTTATCGCAGTTGGGTGAAAAGGACGTACCTAGTAATTTTGTTGCTTAAAGGAGTGTCTTAACAGTCACGTATTGCGAACTTTCCCTAGCAGAATAATGTTCCTAATATCAAACATGACATTACTTAATAAAACGCTCTACTGCCTCCTGATCGGATGAAATGAATTAATACGTGGTTAATCTGTTAATTCGTAGATAATTCATTAAAATAATTGAATACGCGTTTGTGTTTTTTTTGTTCTTAATTTGATTGATGAAGACTGTATTTATATCTATCTCAGAAAGCGAAAGGTGAAAGCTATTGTCATTACAAGTTTATTTTAGATGCCAACAGATTGTGGCAATGTTATTGCATTAATTTTGGAAAGAATTACTTATATTATAACCAAGTGAAAAAGAAGTGAATATTATTATGTTACAATTATTTTACAATTTATCTATTCTGTTACATTACACGCGTCAATTAAACTATATTAAACTAAACTGAAACCTTCAACGTAAGTAAGTAATTTATCGTGAATAACATTACATTTACTTCATTTTTGTGAGCTGTAGGCTTATTATCTAACTCGCTCGCAATCGGCATCGTGTTTGACGCTCACTCGGACCCTCAGATATCGAAGTTGAAAGGAATCGGTAGTAGGTAGAACTAAAAATTTCAAAATGCGGCCACTTTTTCCATTTCTGATAACGGATTCATGTTTGGTGACCACGTGGGCCCACAGAAATCGTTTTTAAAAACAATTGGTCCAAAAACCAAAAAATTCAAAATGGCAGCCACTTTTTCCATTTTTGATAACTGATTCATGTTTAGGGACCACGTAGACTTACAGATATCGATTTTGAAAACAATCTGCCCAAAAACTAAAGATTTCAAAATGGCCAGTTTTTTCATTTTTGATTAAGGATACGTGTTTGGGGACCACTTGGATCCTGAGATATCGATTTTGAAAGCAATCAGTGGAAAAACTATACTTATTCTGTACCTATACCTAAACGTGAACGCAACCGAAAGAGAAAGCAAAAGTTAACTTTCAGACTTAGAAACGCCAATTAACATAATAAAAGGCTATTTATCCCTTTTTATCTCTGCTTGCGGGAGGGATGATTAATTCAAACTTAAACTTGATCCGTGAACACGGTACCTAAAACAGTTCTGAATTTCCACCGTCAGTCAATAGAACCGACAGGGCAATTAAAGTTAACTTTCACACTCAGAAACGTCGATGAAGTTCTAATAATCTTAATATTTACTGACGCCTCTGAGAAGGGCACAGGTTCAAGTTTTACTATATTCTGCAATAATTATTTACCTACGTTGCGACTCTAGGCAGCTACGACCTTTGACATATTTATCGCTATCTCGCGGGAACTATGTAGTTTTCCGAGATAAAAAGTAGCCTATGTTTTAATTTAGGGTATAGATAGGGTATAGCTAACTATCTTCGTTCCGAATTTCATCTAAATCTTCACAAATTTTCGCATTTTTATAATATATAAGTGGGATAGGATTGTGATAGGCATCCCGGCGGGGTCGTTTTCTTTAACGATTACGATTAATTACATAATATCTTTGACACTTAAAGCTCGATTATACATAAAACAAGAAAGTCTCTACTTACTCATTGTTTTCATATTTTATGCAAAAATGGTCTTTAATCGTTTAATTGAACTACATTATACATACATTTAATAAATATTTATATCGAATTACAAAAAAAAATAAACTATGATAAAATCTAAAAGTTAACTAAATATACAAAACTTAACACTAAATAAATATACCTAACTATAAAAAGAAAACACCATCTAAAAGGCCCTCCTGCGGCATAGACCCCAAGACACTGGCGGCATTACCTCTCTGTACAGCCAGAGAAATTCGCTGGGAGAGGTAAGCGCCAGCTCTGGGGTCTCCTGAGGCCTCTATTAGCCGGGACGACAAGGCTCTCATGAAGGCACCAGTGTCTTGGGGTCTATGCCGCAGGAGGGCCTTTTAGATGGTGTTTTCTTTTTATAGTTAGGTATATTTATTTAGTTTTAAGTTTTGTATATTTAGTTAACTTTTAGATTTTGCAAAAATTACTGTTCTTGTTTTTTTCCCACAAGGGACAATACAATACAATACAAATACTCTTTATTGAACACCACAAATCAGTACAAAACAATACAGAAACAAAGAACAATGTAGACAATAGGCGGTCTTATCGCTTATTAAGGGACGTAAGTAATAATTAATGTTAGGTATAAATTAAACATTTACAATTTGTTTAGGTTTTTGTTGATATGGACGTATTCTACACGGCACCTGCCGCACTGACTGCGCCACCCAGCGACGACGGCGCGAGCCGCACCAGCGAGCTGGGCTCCATGCGGTCGGCGGTCGGCTCGGCGTCTGGCTCGCGCGGCTCGCTGGCCGGCTCGCGCAGCTCCGCAGCCTCCGACGCTGACGATGACAACGCTCTAGAGGACATACAGCGGAACATAGCTATCCTCGAACGCTCCCTCCAAAACAAGGAGACAATTGTCGATATTGAATCGGGCGACGAATCTCGTGCCCGCAGAATCAAAAGTGTCGGAAAACGTATTCTCAGGTACATAAGCTATTTAAAATAAAACAGTACATACCTTTGCGTTTTAAGTACATGTCTTTCTATTTACGTTTTTCTCCGTACCTACTTGCCTATCAAAGTTCATAGATGTTTAGTTAGCCATAGAAAAGGCAGGTATGGCGCTACTAACATCATGGTAAATACTCACAAGCTAGTAAAGTACCTGAGTACTTGTCGCAGAGCAAATAAATCGCATACCGTGCAATCCTAAAAATGATATTAAGAAATAAATGCCGGCAATTGTTGCTAAATAATCCACATTGCCAAATTGTCTACAGTGGTTCATAAATTACTTTGTTTGGTTGTAAAGAACCTACTATAAAGAACCATTGATAATAATTTTAAAATAGGTATATTCGATCTTACTTTTACACGAGCGAGAGTACGTAGAGTGAGATCTCGAAATCGGTTTTAACGATTATATACCTACGCATAGAGGTTTTTGAGGCGAACCATCGATCATAGATAGAGATCTCATCACTGAAAAAACATTAAAACGTGATAGCGTAATTTTATTGCGTGACTTCACCGTATCCGTCATTTACTAGAACAAAGTGACTGATACTTATCACATCGAATCGCTAGTCGAACTTATATGTCGTAAAAAGAAAAAAAAACACTAATATTTGTAGAAATAACTTCGCTAGTAAACGTGCGGTTTGACGAATGGCTGCACTATCTCGACAGACACGGAGTGGTCGCTCAGCTGCCCAGGTAGTAAATTAATAAAGGCAACATAGTTTTTGTGCTGATATGCACAGCTAAATATGTGCGCCTCGACATTTGGTTTTATTGGTTTTACATGTACATACCTATTATAAATTATATCGTTAAAAAATGTGTATAAAAAGCCGTGTTAGCCTAGTGGTTTGATATGTGGCCTCTCAAGCAGAGGGTCGTAGGTTCGAATTTCGAGCTCGCAACTCTTGAGTGTTCGAAATGTATGTGCGAAATTACATTTGAAATTTACCATCATCTTTTTCGGTGAAGGAAAACATCGTGAGGAAACCCGCGCACATCTGCGAAGCATTCAATGATGTGTGTGAAGTTCCCTACTATATATATAGCCCAAGCCTTTTCATTCTGAGAAAAGTCCTGTGCCCAGCAGTAGGACGTATATAGTCTGGAGATGATGATGATGATGATTATTCGTTAATTTTCTTAAGCGACATATAATATGTGTTACTGAGCTGCACATAATACCTAGTATGGTTATTTAACACTAATCTGCGGACTTTAGTCACTAACCGAATCAACCGTTGTACCGAGTTTAGCGTTTAACATTTTAAAATGGCCTAAAAATGTTTCACTAAAGAGTCTATAAAATATTATTCGATGTTTGTTATTAATCAGGCGTGGGTTCTCGATGGGCTCAGAAAAGGTGGTGACTATATCGGAGCGCGAGCGCAAGCGGCCGACGACGTTGAAGAGTATGCGCAGCTTCATCCGCATGGGACGCGGGCGGACGCGCAGCGCCAGCGCCGACGAGGAGCGCGGCCTGCTCGAGCCGGGGCCCTCCGCTGAGCCCGAGCGGCCCTCCAGCCAGACCTCCATGTCCTCCGATGAGGTGCTCGTCGACACGCGTTCGCCTACTGATACGCCTAAGCTTAAAAAGATGTAAGTATTAATTTTGTAATAAGTTCCCGCCGGAGAGTAGACTTACTTACTTATTTACAGACTGGGCGCAATGACCTGAAGTGGATTTTGGCTTCCGACACTAGACTCCTCCACGCCTTACGATCCTGAGCCAACTTTCGCTCGGAGAGTGGACAGTACCTACCTTGTAAATGACTTGAGACTTGGATTTTGTGTAATGATACGAGGAACCCAATTTTTTAAGATACGCTTCGAATGACACGACAATGTTCAATGTGAATCAGCTCGGTTTATTTCTGCAGTCGTAGCGCCTTGGATACGGGCGGACCATCGGCGCTGAAAGCGGCGGACTTCCAAGTGTGTGTGACGGTGATCGAGGCGCGGCAGCTGGCCGGCCTTAACATGGACCCCGTGGTCTGCGTGCAGGTCGGCGACAGCCGCAAGTACACCAGCGTCAAGGAGAGCACCAACTGCCCCTACTACAACGAGGTGATTATATTTTGTCTTCTTCTGCTTACATCAACCTGTTAGGTAATTGTAATTTATCAAACCCTACCACTACCACAAAGGCTCTTTTGTCTATGGTACTCGCTACTGAACTATTTTTTTTATTATATTTTTATCGGAAGTATTAGTTTCCGATATTTGTTTTCATTTTATCGGTTTTCTCGATAGAAATTACATTTTCTGACTTGTAATTAATTAAATTAGATACACTGAAACAAGATCACAAAGAAGAAAGGTGCTTTTAGCTTTACTTTTACGATTTTTCTTGGAGTTCTAATTTTCATTTTCATTATAATAAGAAGTATTTCTGAAAAACGATCGTTTTTAGGGTTCCGTGGTCAACAAGGAACCCTGATAGTTTCGCTATGTCCGTCCGTCCGTCTGTCTGTCTGCTGTCCGCGGCTTAGCTTAAAGATTCTTAGTACTAGAAAGCTTGTAATTTGGCATGGATCCGTTATACGTGTAACGTGGGGTAATTTTTTTTCTCGTTTTGCCCATAGTGTGGGGCGTCGTTGGAAAGGTCGTTCAAAATATAGTGGATGTAGGAAAACCATTTTTCGATTCAGGGATCCGTTTGCGAAATATTAAGCTTTAAAGTTCTAACTATCGTTAGAGTTTTAGTCTGTCGCTCCCGACCTTGCCTTGTGAACTATGCTCATAGTATCGAATTAAAATGAAAAATAATAATTAAGTAGGTATATGTTCATAATATCCGCCTACTGTGGCCGGCACCCACTTGGCCAGTTTTTTTCTAATTAAAAAGGTTACTTTGAATTCTTTACTGCGATACCAAGTACTTTACTCTATTTACCAAAATAGGACGTGACTCGAACACACTTTTGCCTCTTGGTTGGTAGAAAGTGTTAAAACTATCTTCCTGTCTGTTGCCTTATAATTGAGTTGGCACTTACTTGACTAATGAAGGATAATTGATTTAGATCATGTTTACTTATTTACTTTGTTTTTGTTCACCTTGACGGAGACGGTATTTCATTCTCTAAATTATTAATAAGAAAATTGTTACTACTGTTGCCACTGTTGTTTACAATAATTAAAGATTTATCGGGTACCTCCCATTTCCCATCACAAACTTGAGGTGCTTTTAGTTCTATAGAACAAATAGCACATTTTTTGTTTCAATAGTTCTACCATGAAACTGCTGGGAAAGAAAAATGTTAGCAGTTCTATGACGTCACAGTTCCATAGAACAAATGGGAGGTACCCGATTTATCGTTGAGATATTTCAGTATTTTTACTCGTAGATAAAGTATTATAATCAATCATTACAATAATGACTTTGGTCCTATGTACAAAGCACCTACCAAGTTGCGTATTATAATTGTGGTGTTGGTTTTTTCTTATATCAAATAAAAATAAATTTTGACTGGTTTTCCGCTTTGTAATGCATATGCCCAACAATCGGAGACCACAAGCTGAAGAAGAAGAAGGATAATACATAATAGATAAATGATAATACCAAGTTTAAAGAAGTGCAAAACGACAATCTTGAAGTTCTAAATTGAAATTTGTGTACCGACGTGTAAATATAATTACTTACTTAAGGGCTAAATAAATGCCCTGCGTAACTTTTACTCACAGTCGACGTCTGCCTTCCAAAATTGTTTCTTCGCCAAAGTCGACCGGGTAGGTAGGTATATAAGGATATTCGGATTGGTGAGAATGAACGAAAGCAAAACTGCGCGACATTCGGCCTTTTGTGTAGCAGAACATTTCAAAGCCCACGCGAAATAACTGGGGTTCACTTTCGTATTCACTCAGAATTCCTCGTCATTAATTATGGCATTATCCTAAGCTAATATTTGTGCGGGTACATTCACTTGTAAATGTGAGTGTATTTTATTACTTTGAGTTTGGAAATACATTGCGGTTGTTGTTATTACTTTGCAAAAACACCTTAGTGAATATATTTTTAAATAAATGTTGTGATAATTTTATTATTAATGGTCATAATATATAATGAAACTTCAGTTACGTTTGATAAGTAGGTGTACTAGTAAGTAGTTTAGCGACTCGTACGTTTTTCCAAAGAGCAGCATTGAGTAAAAGGCCCCGCATAGCGCGATTAGCTTGTTTTTGATTTAAAGTATGTGTGCACGGAATTAATGATTAAATTTTGGTTTCAGTACTTTGTCTTCGATTTTCATATGCCTCCGATAATGCTGTTTGACAAGATCATCACGCTGTCGGTGAGTTTTAACCTACTCTATAAACACGTTACATACCTATAGCAATGCGAAAAATATGCGACGCAATATGCAAATCCCATTTGTGTTAAGTCTCAGTTAATTTTCATGTCGCGGCAGTTTCCATGAATTAATTACTTAGGTATTCTGACCCATGAAACAGGTGGAACAGGTAGAATGTTATTAGAACGTAGGTACCTACTTACGTACCTACCAGAGGCGTGTAAATTGCTATTATTAACATTCTGCCACCACATTTGACTCCACTGTGATTGGCACCTGTAATACAATATTCAGAGGGTAATTTTATTAAAATATCGGTACAAAATTTTTAAAATACATAATTTTTCATGTGTGTTAAACAAATCAATAGGATACAAAATGGAATTAAAACAAATTAAACTATTAAATTAAAAACGAATTAAAAACTAAACTAAAACTAATCTTAAAATAAAGTTAATTAAGAAAGGAGGGGCCCCCGTGGCATAGTTCCGCAGACGCTGGCAGCATTCCCCCTTTGGACAGCGATACTAAATACGCTGCCCAAGGAAGCTGTCAACTCTGCGGTTACCCGTAGCGTCTATTAGCCTCTTCGAAATATCTTTGAAGAGGCTAATAGCGCTAGGACCCCACGGACCAAATAATAATAATAATAAATATTTATATAGGTACGAACTCAACTTTTTTATTGTTTTAAATGGTTTACTTACTAAACATCATTCCATATTCCATATTCGTATATAGTAAATATACGAATATGGAATGATGTTTAATATTATTTTATGCAACAGTTGTATAAGAGGGGTCAAAAAAGGCGAGTGGTGTGGGTTACGATATGAGCATAGCCTTTCCTCACGATGTCATTTCACCGAAAAGCTAATGACAAATTTCGAATGTAATTTCGCACATAGATTCATCCGATCCACGATCTTCGTTTTGAGCGGCTGCAGGTCAAATCACTACGATACCACGGCTTTTTTAGATGACAATATTATACACGTACCCATATAATTATCCAGTCGTATTATGAGTGTTTTTATAGTGGTGCTCGTGATTACATAAATCACAGGTATTAGTATAAAAAAACAGTTAAAGGCGTCTTATTATAAAAACCTTAAAGCCTTTTGAAATTAAATAAGAGAAAAGTTACATAGATAGATAGATAGATAGATAGATAAAAACTTTATTTTCTCATACATACGATCACGTTAGGTGAAGAAATATAAATATTCGAAGTGTGGGGTTCGTTCTAAACGCGCAGGGAAGAGGCAGTCCACCCGCTAGCTCACCTGTCTTGCGCCTGTCCTAAACGGTAATGTTTCACAAGGGTTGACTCGGGGGATATAAGTGTGTCGATAACTTATTCATTGCATACCGTGTTACTTGGTCTTGTTTTAAATGACGAACAGGTACTTAAAATTATATACACGTCACGCATTTGTATTTGTACCTAATCAAGGTATTTATGCACGATATTTTGCTCGATGGTTTTATATTAATATAGATAGGATTTTTTTATATGCAAAGCTAAGAAAGTAAAGGACCATAAATCCGCGAACTATCTAGTGAAGTTAAAATTAAAATAATTGTATTATTAAACGACCTTAGCCCATTTTAACCCTGTTGGAATGGGCATGCCATTTAAAATGCATAAAATAATAATCAGATAGCGTTACCTACGTTACTTGAAATTTAATTAATGCCATCAATTGTGGCAGCTCAACCTCAGCGCGACAGCTCCCGACGGAAGTAATTTCAACAACGACACAAACATATAAATTATGTTAAGTACCTACTCGCAAATAAAAACAGGAAAAATAGTTATTTGTGTCACGAGGGAGCAAAATTATGTATCTACGGCGAGGGCGGTACATTGAATCCAGAATGTAGCGTAGGATTTTATAATAGAACCCTGAGCGTTGCGAGGGATTCTAAAGTAGAATCCTGAGCGTAATGAGGGATTCAATTGTTAACGCCCAAGACGAAAATCCGAGTGACGCTATCTCAGTAACTATAATAAGTAGACTCTTCAAATTTGATACAAAAGTAGGTGATTACAAAACTAAGAAATTAATTTCAGGATTTTTGGAAATTCTCACGGGATAAGGAAAAAAATAGGATTTATATATACAGTTTAACGAAATCCTATGAACTATAATTACTAGACTCTTCAAATTTGGCATAGAAGTAGGTGATTATAATAGTAAAATAATGTTTTAATGCTTTTTGGAAATTCCCACGGGATTTAAACAGGATTTATGTATTCAGTTCTACGGGATCGATTTTTCGTTTTACTGGTCGTATAAAATTGAAATTTGGCCTTCAATTTCCTTTGGGGAGTGTAGGGGAGCGCTACAAAAGGATTTCCCGAAATTCCCACGGGAACGGGAAAAACGGGACTTTTCGTTTTCTGGTTGCAGAAAGCTGAAATTCGGCATGTAGGTTGCTTCGGGAGTGTAGAGGAGCATTAAGAGAGTACTTTCCAAATTTCCCACGGGAACGGGGAAAAAACAGGATTTTACGTTTTACTGGTCGTAGAAAGCTGAAATTTGGCAAGTGGGTTCCTTAGGGAGTGTAGGGGAGCATTATGAGATAATTTCCCAAAATTCTTCTTCGTTCCCGAAAGAATTTCGGGAAATGCTTTATTTGGCGAAATTCTTACGGAAACGGGAAAAACGAAAAGCGGGGGAAAGTTGAAATTTGTCACGTAGGTTTATTTGGGAGTGTAGGGGAACACTAAGAAAGGATTTTTCGAAACGCCCACAGGGACGGGAAAAAACCGGATTTTACGTTTCCAGACGAAACAGCGGAAGAAAGAGACAACATTTATAACGTGTGTTTCTTTAAAGGCTTAAGTGTACTCCGAAAGCACTCCCCTAAATTTCCACGGGAACGGGAAAAAACTTATTTTTTCATTTTACATCTTAGCGCGTACGAAGTCGCGGGCAAAAGCTATTTAGGATGTATTTTAGGACAGCCCTATAGGTTAGGTTAGGTTTTTTTTATAAAAATCCTGCAATATTTACAGTTTCATAAAAATTAAGGCAGCGGGGCAATGCGGGGGGCTTGCTTGCATGCTTGCTTGAGTTCTTGCTTTGCATGCTTGATTGCATACTTGCTTTCATGCATGCTTGCATGCTTGCTTGCATGGGTGCTTACTTGCATGCATGCTTGCTTGCACGCTTGCTTGCATGCATGCTTGCATGCTTGCTTGCATGGGTGCTTACTTGCATGCATGCTTGCTTGCACGCTTGCTTTGCATGCTTGCTTGCCTGCTTGCATGCCTGCTTGCATGCATGCTTGCATGCTTGCTTGCATGGGTGCTTACTTGCATGCATGCTTGCTTGCACGCTTGCTTGCATGCTTGCTTGCCTGCTTGCATGCCTGCTTGCATGCCTGCTTGCATGCCTGCTTGCATGCCTGCTTGCATGCCTGCTTGCATGCCTGCTTGCATACTTGCATGTATGCTTGAAAGCTTGCAGGTTTGGTTGCTCGCTTGCTTAATTGCTAGCTTCTTTGAAATGCTCATGGTTCACGCGTGCGAAGCCGCGGGCAAAAGCTAGTTGTAAATATAATTAAAGAGCAACCAGCGTAGAAAGCGTTTAAATAATTGCATTTGCAAAAAAACACTAAGAAAAAAAAGACTTGAACCGAAAAGTTGCACTTTGATCCCTCTCATCAGGAAGCAAAAGTTACTTTTCTGAATGAGAGTTGTGAAAAAAAGTCTTTCCCACTTCAAAATATAAAGTAAATTAAAATATATCCCACTAGTTACTTCAAAGTTACTGTGGTTGTCGTACCTACTAAATGATAATTTAGGTAAACATTAAGCGACGAATAAATGACTTATGACTTGGGGTCTATGCCGCAGGAGGGCCTTTTAGATGGTGTTTTCTTTTTATAGTTAGGTATATTTATTTAGTTTTAAGTTTTGTATATTTAGTTAACTTTTAAATTTTATCATAGTTTAATTTTTTTGTAATTCCCCTATTAAATAAATTAATTTCTTATGACTTACAATATAAATCTAAAACATTTTCTGATATTGAAAAATATTTCACTACACACTATATAACATTACTTATTCTGTGATTTAATTTACCTACCAAGTAAATTCATATCTATGAATAGTTAATATTACCTACTGCAGTTCTAAAAGCATTCCAACGCTGTAGAAGTCCGGTAGGCTGGGGGTGCTATAGGTATATTTCACGGCGCTCAGCGTCTTGGAACTGAGTTACAACACCAATTAAACAGTGAAGGAAGCTCTCGTAAAATTTGTGATTCCTTTGAATTCTGTTGCTACGCTGAATTAATAAGGCACCTCTTACTTATTGATCTGCTGAGAGCTTGATTTGATTAAGAGTTATTTAACTGCCAAAAATACATTTCTGTCTTATTACACCCACTTAACTACCTCGTGTCTGCGGCACCGCTCTCATTGGAGAGTTCCCAATCCTAATGGATTTTTTAAATCCGTCCTTATGATGCTCTCTTACTATCAGGTGACCCACTTGCTTATTTGCATTCCTTGTTGTATAAAAAAAATCCTTTTGATGTGGATCACAAGCCAATTAACTCTATGAAAAATTTCAGCTTTCCCGGTCAGGACGTTTATTATAATCTATATAAAAGGAAACGTCCTGGCCGGGAAAGCTGAAATTACAAATTATATATATATACATAGCAATTATACATATATATACATAGCAAACGATTACCGATTAGTAAATTAATTTGACTAAAATACGAACGGGTAAGTACCAACATTACAATGCATAAATACATTCTAATACGCATACGATTACATTAGGTACATACTTAGGTATAGATATTTAGATATCTCTTTATGGCAACAGAATAAGTACTTATAGCTTAGACTATAGGCGCAGTCAGCTGCAGAGTAAAGGTATCCTCTAAACTATACCGAGGGGAAAAAATCGCTAATCCTGCCGCTAAGTAGCAGAGCTTGCACTGCTGTGTTCCGGTGTGGAGAGTAAGACAGCCGGGAAAATTACGGGCACAAGAGGCATTTCATCTTAATCCTCTAGGTTGGCAACGCATCTGCAATCCCTCCGGGGTTGCGGGTGTCTATGGGCAGTGGTGATCACTTACCATCAGGTGACCCACTTGCTCGTTTGCCTTCCTATTCACATAAAAAAAAAAAAAGTAACTTTTCTCTGTAGCTGAGTGTACCACGGAATATGAGAAATAGCTTGGGAAGGGCTAGCAGGACTAACATGCTTTGCGACTATGAGCGAATGCTCTTAATTAACCTATTAAAGCAAAGATACATACTCTGTAGCAACTTTTAACGACTAAGTTTTTGATATATGGTACTGCACTACGAGTCATACCTGCATATGTATCATGCTGCTTTGGTTTGAGAAGCAAGAAAATAACTGCTCTTCGTTCAAATGTACCTGGCGCAGTGCTAACAGAAATTTAAGTAGTAAAGTCAATAAGCGGCACATGGTTAGGTTAGGTTATGGTTAACATCAGCACGTCTCGCACGAGAGCGCACAAGAGTCGCGTCGCGCGCGGCACAGATTGTCCGTCTTTGTCTTACTGTGCATTCTAGAAAGAGACGGGTAGTGTATCTCGCGCTCTACGCGACTCTCGCGCACTCTCGTGCTGCCAGCAGACCGTTGCGATGGGTGTCAAACCTCCTTCTTCTGTTTCGTGTGCCGTGTTTGGTAAGTATTAATAGTAGGTAAGCATAAATTAAGCACCTAAGTACTAATTACTGAATTTGTAATTAACCCGTCTTATTTATTCTCTATGGCTATTGCTTCCTATTGCCAAGGCGCGGCGTTAGTTTGAAATAATGACGATGTCTTTCCTACAAATGAATGCAGGTTGACTTCAAGTCACGTGGAGTGTAACGGATGAAACTTGTATTTCTGCAACAATCCAACTGGGCACTCGCCGCACCCTCATTGAGGCAAAGCTTTGAGCGACTGATAAAATTAGAGCGTATTTATTAAAGTAGAGATAATATTAATGGAGACTTCGTGTCAATGTATAATGATAATGGCAGCAATTTAATATTATACCTACCTACTATCTCATTCATTAAGACATCCGATTATTGTTAGTGGTCATCTAATAGTGAAAACAACGATATATACATATGATGTTGAGTACCTAACCTAGTTAGTATAAATATGAAGTAGTAGGTATCATATTTGCTCATTATCTTTAATTAGGTATTTTTTTTTTTAAATGAATAGGAAGGCAAACGAGCAAGTGGGTCACCTGATAGTGATCACCACTGCCCATAGACACCCGCAACCCCGGAGGGATTGCAGATGCGTTGCCAATCTAGAGGAGTAAGATGAAACGCCTCTTGTGCCCGTAATTTCCCCGGTTGTCTTACTCTCCACACCGGAACACAGCAGTGCAAGCACTGCTACTTAGCGGCAGGATTAGCGAGTAAGATGGTGGATAACATCCGTTATATTTTTGTTTACTTTTCCTACTAACTGCATAATAATAGAAGTCTTTTTCGCAGAAACAGCGCACTAGTTAGGGACAGTAGTTGTAACCTAACCTCTTATTGGCGCCCAGTGTTTGGAATAAGAGTACGAGATCTACCAGCTTTTAAGTACTCGTACCTACTTAACCCCTAGTTCGAAGCGATTATATAGTTTTTTGGAGAAAACATTAAAATATTCTCAATATATTTTGCCGAGGCAATTTAAGCACTAATGTTAGTCTGGCTAGACTACATACGTAACTAGGTTACCTATATTTACTGAATCGGTACATTAAAGAGATTCGTGTCAATTTTTTTATAGGGAATGTGTAATACTGTAGGAGCTAATTATAATTATATTTAGTTCGCGTTCATAAATATCGATTTTTGCTGATTTCTACCAACAGTGTAATTTACACAGACTCGACTGGCAATGTAGCGTATTGGCGTGTAGCATGCAATCTGCGGGTAGGTTCAGGAGCACATGTTTGTCGAAGCCGGGAGTGTACTCTACTCACTCAGTGTACCTAGTGTAGCTACTCACTCATGTAGCGACAGCACTTCGCCATACCTACATATCTACTAACACCGCTCCACGCCAGTAGGGTTATTCACAGGCACAAAACCGATATACGCGTTGATTACTTACCTATAGGCGGCACTTTACTCGGTCTTATTTGCCAAATACTCTTCTATTATTCGTGAATTCATGATACATGTCTTTCGTGTTCCACGTAAGCATTCTTGTGTCTCAATAATTATTAGGAATAGCTCAGTATGGCCTCATGGAAAAGTTTTGTTAAAGTTTTATATGTATGTATTAAATTGGAAAAGCGGTTGATTGCTAATAAGAAGTCACGCCAAATGAATCAGTTTGCGCCGCGCGATTGCAAGTTGATAAGGTAAATGTATTGACTGACAGTCATTACTCTGTGGATTATTTCCGGCGCCTTAGTGGACCAGCATTGTTGGTGTCGGCAGGTGCTGCAGTCGCGCAACATTCTGCGCGCCAACAAGCTGCTGGGCAGCTTCAAGCTGGACGTGGCGACGGTGTGGAACCAACCTGGTAAATATAACTCTTGACCACTCCCACTATTTTGCTCACGTGTTGTTTATTGTAATGATTATATGCTCGAACGCTGGCATTTTCTCCATGTTTACAAGAACATATACCTAATATAGCTGTAGGTACGCTACATAACTATGTATTTTAGTTGTAAAATACCTAGCCCAACTAGGACAACTACAATAAAATACAAAGGGTAAAAAAAAAAAAAGTACAAATACTCTTTATTGAACACCACAAATCAGTACAAAACAATACAGAAACAAAGAACAAGGTAGACAATAGCTACCAGACAACCAATAAAAGAAAGAAATAAGTCTGAGACAGCACTACTTACACAAAAGAACTTTAAATTAAAGCTTATAATACCATTCAATGTTTCCTAGCTTTTAAGCTTAGGAGGCATAAAATGTGTAGCTTAAGTTTGTACAAAAGAATACAGTTTTTACTTGATCCATAGACTTTATAAAGAATGCAAACTAATTAAAATACTTGATTTGCAAAATTGAATATCGTATTTAGATACGAGTAGTACAATGACTCTCTGCTTTGGTTATCAGTGTTCCGAATACGAAGGGTGCCCAACGGTACCCTATTAATGAGCCTCCGATCTTTGTCCGCTTATTTGTCTATCCGTCTGTTACATGGGTGTATCCTTTGAACTGTAAAGGTAGACACTTGAAATTTTAACAGATTATGTATTAGGTATTATGGATTGTGGCCGCCATAACAACAAAAAATAATAAAAAGGAAAAAAAGTTCTGAATGAAAAGGGGTCCCCGTTTAAAAATGTGTTCCTTTCAGCGTTTCGGTTTGATTTTAACAATTATGGTAATGTCAGGCTTGGCCGCTATGGCTACAACTGATAACAATAAAATAAAGTTAGAAGTAAAAGGAGTACAGAGTCGCAATGATTTTTGTTAAATAAATTAAGGGGGCCGCTATACTAGAAACTTATACACTGTATATCGAATATTGTTTTACTTGGTTATTATATTATTAATAAGTACTCAACTGTATTTTTCTAAAACCAACCGGACTTTTTAGGTTAAATATTTGAGATTGACAATTTTGTTACATTGAATAAGCGTTCCATAAAGGAAGCCCTTGTTAATTAGGTACAAAAGAAAAGAATCAGTAATAGCATGTAAATATATATATTAAATTATTTTGCATTGAGTAGGTACGTTGAGAAGATACCTGAGGTAACAGGTAAGTATATAATTTTCCGGCAGGTCTGGTACGACATTGCTAAGTGATTGTAAAAAATGTAAAAATGAGGCGTAATGCAACGGTTGAATTTAGTCTAGTCTTAATTATAACATAACGCTTCTTTTATTCATGATCCTTATGAACGAAGCTAAGTACTAGGTACTCCTTGAAAGTTACTAAGTTTCAAAATGTAATAAACTTTTTACTTCCTCGAATGCTTATCTATATTACTATTCTTTTCTGTCTCACACACAACGAACAGTAGATACTCGTAATCAAGTCGCCTAGGCGCTAGGGCTTCTTTATTTTGTTCATTTACCTATCCACTTACTTCTAAAGGTAAATTGTTTTTTTGTAGGCAGTCAAAGTGACATTGCCAAATTTAAGGAAATTCGGAGGATGTTCAATGCATGTTTCTTTTGTTGTTCGTCCCTTTTTAAGCACCTACTATGGATTTCTTCACGCTTTTTCAGAATGAGCTGGCAGCGGAATGAGTGTCGCGCCTTTCCACCGTCGTATGTTTTGTAGGTGACGAGGTATTCTTGATTTGAGTAGAACTGCTTTTGTGTTATTAAAATAATAAAATGCTCGTAATTACGTAGGTAGGCACTTATCCTGTTTTGTAGTTTTTCTACTTGCATGCATAATATAAGAGATTCTTCCATAGTTAAGTAGTACCTAAAACCCATCGAGACAAAGATATGATGCATTATTTTGAACTTTTTTACTGTCAAACTAAACGATTGGTGATGAGAATTACGTGAATTAACTTTGATACAATACTATACTTGCCTATTTCAACGAAAATATTTAAGTACTTCGGTTGATACCGTAGGTTCGATCCCTGTCGTTTACTTTGAGTTTTTTTTCAATCTTAATAATATATAAATACTTAATTGCATAAGTATACCTAAACAAAATACGAGTTTTTTAGTGAAAATGAAAATAAATACAAAAATACAAAACATCTCGGGGCAACAGTACGCTCTACAGTCTGGGCGCACGAAAATTCACCGAGGGTTCACCGTAGCTAACGGTTCCGCCCGCCCGTCCAATCATGACTGGAGGTAACACGTAACGCTAAAAGGAAGTCAATTCAAAACTACGAAAATGAATTTTGGCTCCGTGGCTTTAAGCAAAGCTATTTACATAAAGTTAATATTAATATTTCTTTGACACAGGTAGAGACTAACTATCCCAACGAATCATTTCTTAGTATTTCACAGTTCACAGTGCAGCACTGCTATGTTACCTGCCAACTAAACTATACTTCGTTGAAGCTTCTAAGAAGGTTTATACACAATTAATAAAGGATTTATTTCGTAATGCTTAGCAAGAACTCTTTAAATTAACGTAGGTACCTACTTTATTTTTCATTTTCCCACTTAGTAAGAAATTGTTATTTCTGTCGAAGGCTACCATCAAACTGTATCAAATCATAACTAAGCAGGCACTTAAATAGTTAGGCCTTTGTATATTTTTAAGCAAGTCTTGCGTACTGATTTTAGAGCATCGCATTGTACAATACTGCGCAAAGCGAATTACTAAGTACCTATACTTTATCTACATCCATGTCATAACTTCTGTACAATATTTTCAGGAACGATTAGCAAATGACCTACATTAAGAAACCTGTATCTGTGGTTGTATTATAATGTTTACTTTAGAGTATCAATATCGATACTCTAATTACATACAAACTTGGAACATCTTAAAAAACAAAATCTCTATGTATACATATTGTCTAAGAATTTAAGAAAAAAATATAAATGTCAGTTGTTTCACCTGTTTCGAACTTCCGATAACAGAATACTTATTATTTTGACGTGAAAAAGTTTATTGTAGAAATCTTATTATATGAATGTAGATAAAGTTATGTATGCGACTGTACATAATTAGGTATTAAAACATTCGTGCAATGTTTATGAAACTCAGCTTCGCTTCGTTTCATAAAACCCCACTCGTGTTTTAATGCCCCGCATTATGCACCAGCCATATAAATAACTATTAGTTCACTGAATTATTAAGAATTTAACTAAAGTGCTATTATTACTTTTGTCTAAATTTTCTTTGCCAACGTATTTCAGCAATGCGATTGCTTTAAATACTCAACACCTTAGTTATCTACTTGTCTTAATGTACCTATCATAATGTTAGTCTCAAGTTCGTAAATAATAGAAAATGTATTGTAATACACTACCTAGTTAAATAAGTCAGACTTACGCGCTTATTATTAGAGTTAACATAATTCATTATTGTCACTAACCAAAGCAAATATGATCATTTTGCACAGAATTCATATAACACGAAACAAAATGGCTTCCAGTCAATAACAAAAAAGCATTTATTTTATAAAATATCAATAATTCAGTTTTTTATTTTAGCAACCAAAGCTTGGTTTGCAATATATACTGAATGAATCGCCTTCTAATCTAAACTAAATTATGATACGGTGAGATTTGCAAGAGCTTTCATTAATTTGATGCGTTAAAAAACGGTTGTTAGTGACCGTAAACACAAGAATGTGGTTGTCGGGCAGATCGGCAGTTCTACCACAAGTGGGCGCTGCTAACCGATCCCGACGACATCGCGGCCGGAGCCAAGGGGTACCTCAAGTGCGACATCAGCGTCATCGGCAAGGGAGACACCGTCAAGATACCGCCGAAGAGTGAGAAAGATGAAGATGACATTGAAGCGTATGTGCCTTTATTAAACCTATTTAGTAGATAATTTAACCGTGAATATAATTTTTCAGGGATTTCCTATAAGTGCGGCAAACGTAAAAGTTAGATTTGAGGCATGGCAATGTTGAGCAGTCCTTAAAATATGTTAAGCAATATGCTGCATTTTCGTTCATTTTTTTTTTTTCTTTTGATTAATTTATATAGGTACCTATATTTCAACTAAATCGGTCCAGCGGTTTAAGCGTGAAAAGGTAACAGACAGACAGAGATACTTTCTGTGAAGAGATCGTATATCGTGTTGCTATATCAACGCTCTTTACTGTTTACACCTTGACTTTGTCACTGCTTGTTAAAACATAATTGTTCCTATGAAGTTGTTCTATTTATTAAAACTGAATAATATTGCTTTATAAACTGTTATATTATTAAAATACATTACAAAAACTTAAAATGGTAGCAGAGAAGAAAATAGATCCATAAAAACTCTTAAATATTTGAAGTGAAGTGTTAAACTCGTGCAACATACTTACGACAATGCCGAAAACAACATATCACATTGAACCTTTGGATAAAGACAACTATGATACATGGGCGATACAAGCTGAAGCAGTGTTAGTAAAAAACAAACTGTGGAAGTATGTTGTAGATCAATTATCTCCAACTCCAAACGCCGCTGAACTTGACGGCGACAGAGAGGCAAAATCCGAGCTCATTCTGCTGATTGCACCATCACAACTAAAAGACATAAAAAAGTGCACGTCCGCAAAAGCTCTATGGGATAAATTAAAGGAAATACATGCGAGTAAAGGTCCCGCGCGAAAAGCGACTCTTCTTAAGCGGTTGATACTGACAAAACTAGAAAATAACAACGTTCGTGAACACCTAAACAAATTCATGGACACCGTAGACAAGTTGTCAGAAATGGACGTAGAAATAAATGAGGATTTACTAACAATCCTAATGCTCTACAGTCTCTCCTCTGAATACGAAAACTTTCGTGTAGCTATGGAGTCACGCGATGTTCTAC
The DNA here is from genome assembly GCA_949127965.1 of Pandemis corylana. Lineage (NCBI taxonomy): Eukaryota > Metazoa > Arthropoda > Insecta > Lepidoptera > Tortricidae > Pandemis > Pandemis corylana. The sequence goes on from OX421850.1 coordinate 22,527,130, forward strand.
CAAAGCCAGAGGAACTCAAGATTAAAATAATTGAAGAGAGCGACGCTCGACACCGTGACGTCGAGGTCAGCCCGCAGCAACTAACTGAAGATGAAAACGCACTCTATGTATCTTGCAAAATTTGTAAGAAATCGGGACGAAAAATCTTTCAGAAGAAGAATCACAAAATTTGTTCTAACTGCTGGAAGAAAAATAAAGACTCAAATTTTAAAAGCTCCCTCTACGCTGAAGAGTGTTTCCTCGCTTCAAACCAAAACAACCAGAATGACTGGGTACTTGACAGCGGCTGTACCTCCCATATGACTTATCAGCAAGAGTATTTTGAAAACATAACGAGTGTTTCAAGAAAACTTAAATTTGCTTCAGAACAGCATTCTACTGAAATTAAAGGTGAAGGCAGAGTAACATTAAAAAACAAACATGGGATAATTAATCTCGAAAACACTCTGTACGTTCCCTCACTTTGCAAAAAATCTACTATCAGTGTCGAAAATGACTGAACATGGAGCTTCTGTTACTTTCGATAAAGACAAAGCGTTCGTACGCAATAAGACAGGAGATTTGCTTATGACTGCAGAAAAGTCTAGAAACAGTGGTCTCTACTATGTCAAATCGCAAAACGTCGAACTAAATTACGCAGCTACGTCTGAAACAATATCAAACAATACGAAGAAAGACTCCTTACTAGACTGGCACAAGAAGCTTGGACATATGAACGACAAAGACCTCCATCTAGCGCTCAAAAACGAGACTTTGCTTGGACTAAACTTTGATAAAGAAGAGTCTCTGTCAGATTGCGACGCATGCATCCAGTCAAAAATGACTCGTGTGCCAAGCCCTCCACAAAGAACAACTCCTCGTACTACTGAACGCTTGGAGATTGTCCACAGTGACGTGTGTGGTCCTGTCACACCTTCATACGGAAAAAACCGATACTTTGTCACTTTCATTGACGATTACAGTAGATATGGACGTGTCTACTTCATGAAAAAGAAATCTGAAACACTAGATCATTTCAAGGTCTACAAACAAGAAATGGAAACTTTTACTGGAAATAAGATTAAGCACTTGCAAACAGACAACGGCACAGAATATGTCAACGGCAGATTTCAAGCCTATCTACAGGAACAAGGGATTGCAAGACGTTTATCTGCACCCTATACTCCACACCAAAACGGTATTGCTGAACGGAAAAATCGCACATTACTGGAAAAAGCGAGAGCGATGCTTATTGACGCAAAAGCACCAATGCATCTGTGGGCAGAAGCCATCAACACGGCGAACTATCTATCCAATAGAAGCGTAAATAGTGCTATAGAAAACAGAACGCCATTTGAGAAATGGGTCCTAAGAAAACCATGCGTCAATCATCTCCACACTTTTGGAACTAAAGCATTTGTACTATTGAAAGGTCGTGCTAAGGGTTCCAAGTTTGCACCTAAGGCAATTCCAGGAGTTTTCGTCGGATATTCTGACACCAGCAAGGCGTACAGAATATATGTTCCTACCAAACGCAAGTCATATATTTCCAAAGATGTAAGAATTGTCCAGACAAATTTTTATTCAAATTCTGTTGACAATATAGACAGTCTTACTCATTCTGTTTCGATTTCAAATCCAAAAATCGAATTGACTGTTGAAGATGCTCAAGATGAACTGATTTCAATTCCAAACGGTCCAGATTCCACTCAGCAAAACGGTACTTTTGATCAAGAATATAACACGGATGATGAACAGCAAGAATTTTACGATACTCCTGATCATGAATATCATGATGTTGTAGTAGAACAACCTGAACCCGAATTGAATCAACATGAAAATGAAGCCGAAACTCAACCTGAACCTGACCAGAGGCATTATAATCTGAGAAACAGATCAGCGATACAGCAACCACAACGGTATGATGACTTTGTACTGGCAGCTGTTGCTGGAGTAGAGAATCTACCTAAGGATCCAGAAACTTACAAACAAGCCCTGGAATCTCCTTATAAAGAAAAATGGCTCAAAGCCATGTTAAGCGAGATAAATTCACTACATGAAAATCAAACCTGGGACTTAGTGAATTTGCCTAAAGGAAGGAAAGCACTACCATGCAAATGGATTTACAAATTGAAAATGAATCCAGATGGCTCAATCGACAAATTTAAAGCAAGGGTAGTTGTTAAAGGTTACTCCCAACAACAAGGCGTGGACTACGATAAGACATTTAGTCCAGTGGCTCGCCTTAGCACCATACGAGCAATCATAGCAATTGCAGCTAAAGAAAATTTAAACTTACTACAATTTGATGTGGCAACAGCCTTTCTTAATGGATCAGTTAAAGAAGAAATTTATGTCAAACAGCCTGAAGGCTTCCATGACGGAACCAAACGGGTTTGTAAACTCAAGCGCAGCTTATATGGACTGAAACAGGCACCGCGCTGCTGGAATTCGTGCATAGCCGAATTTTTAGAAAAAGTTGGTTTTCAACAAAGCGAAGCAGATCCTTGCCTTTACATTAGAATTAGAGGACAGGTTAAAGTCTTAATTGGATTATACGTTGATGATGGACTTGTAGCGTCAAGCACGACTGCTGCAGCTGACGAGTTTATCGAGGAACTTAAAACAAAATTCAAGATAACTTTTAAACCTGCCTCCTATTTTCTGGGCATGGAGATTACAACTGAAAACAATGAAATAACACTTGGTCAACAAAACTACACAAAAAAGGTTCTTGGAAAGTTCGGTATGCTGAATAGCAAATCAACGCCGACTCCCATAATCAAAGATAGTATCACCGATACAGAAGTAAGTGAAGAAAACACTAAAGTGTTTCCTTACCGACAGGCCGTTGGAGCCCTAACATACTTGGCAGTGGGTACAAGACCCGATATCGCATACGCTGTGAGCAAAGCATCAAGAAACCTGGAGACACCCACAGAAAATGACGTTATGCTAGTGAAACGGATCTTCCGTTATTTGAAAGGAACCGCCGACAAAGGCCTGGTTTATCGTCACACAAAGGAATCACCCAGAAACTTAATATGCTTTTCAGACTCTGACTTTGCAGGAGATCCACCGACTGGACGATCAACATCTGGATTGGTCTGTTTGCTATCAGGAGCTGCTATCAGCTGGAGAAGCCAAAGACAAACGATCGTATCGATTTCATCCACCGAAGCAGAGATTATCGCTGCCAGCGAAGCTGCACAAGAAATATTGTGGTTAAATGACCTATTAAAAGATTTAGTCGTCTTAGAGAAACCTATACTCTACTTGGACAACGAATCGGCTGTAAAGCTATCCCACAATCCGAAATATGAGTACCACAAACGTACTAAGCACATCAAGCTCAAACATCTCTTTGTACGTGAGTGTGTCACCAATGGAGAACTGCTCGTGAAGCAAGTTCCATCCAAGATACAATTGGCAGATATGCTTACTAAGCCGCTTTTTGGTCCAAGATTGGAAGAATTGAGTGGAAAAATTGGATTGAGAAGAATTTCCAAATAGAATTTCCAAATTCTTAAAAGTTCAGAGGGTGTGAAGAGATCGTATATCGTGTTGCTATATCAACGCTCTTTACTGTTTACACCTTGACTTTGTCACTGCTTGTTAAAACATAATTGTTCCTATGAAGTTGTTCTATTTATTAAAACTGAATAATATTGCTTTATAAACTGTTATATTATTAAAATACATTACAAAAACTTAAAACTTTCGCATTTATAATATTAGTAGGTATGTACTATTATTTCATTCAAAATTTAGTACGTACAGGTTAAAGGTACCTACTTAGAGTCCGCATTAATTACACGGAAATATTTAATAAGATTTCATAAACTACGAAATATACATCATTATTTGTTAAACGAAAGAAAGACATACGCTTTTATGTATTTAAGCAAATAGGTACAACTTATTAAAGAAAAACTAAAAAGTTGACCCTACTAGTCCTTGAGTTTCAATAAGGTAATTCTGTAGATTACGTCCGTCGTACATACCTGCCCATAAGTAGAAGGTTTCTATATAAGTGGAATATAACAAGACAGACTTGCAAGTACCGAGTGCTCGGTCCTTTAAACTTTAGGGTATATTTTAAGAGGGCAGCACTGCGTGTTACGAGTTACGAGCCGACGAGAAGGTGCTCCTGTGAGAAGCGAACCTGCGTAATAGAATCTGCCTTATTTTCATGTTCGCTAGAATAATTCCAAAATTTGGATATTTTTAAAAACTGACCTGAAAAATGACTTGGGATAGAAAGTGTAACACTTAATGATTTTCAAAGTCATGGGGGGTTTCCACAATTGCTAAATGCGTCAAATGCGTGCCAAGTTCTATTCAGCGTAAAATACACCGTTATGCTCAGTTAAGCCATATAGCTCTGCTGTCCCTTACGCTGAATAGAACTTGGCACTTAGCGATTCATTGTGGTAACCCCCCTGCTCCTTCAAATCGATCCCCACTCGACAATGTCTAGCAAAGATATATTATGCCTGCATATTTAAGCGCATAATGTGAAATAATGACGTAACATTTTTCAAAATCGGTTGACTCTTTAAGTTAAGTACGAGCGGACTAGGAACAGACGTACATACATACGCGGCAAACACATAACTTTCGATTGGGGCTTCGCCGCAGTCGGGGTAAAAACAGAAATGGTCAAGCTAAAAGTGTTGTCGAAAGTCAGCATCAGTTTCCTTGACTACCTATAGGTAATTTTCAGTCTCGAAATGTGCTTTGTGAAAAATTTGTGGAAACAAGTAGGGGTGGGAGGCCTAAAGCGATCATATATTGGCCAAAGCGAGCACAGGCAACATTTTTGAAAATATAACAGCAATGGTGACCAGACTGCGGAGGGACAATCACCTCTCCCTGCGCATCCCGCGCACCCCGCGCATCCCGCGGCATGCGCGAGCTGCCTCAGCGCGGGTAGCACGAGAGCGCGCGAGACCTGTGTCGCGCTGATAGCGAAAGCGCGCAGTTGTGACGAAAATTACGAATTTAATCGTTGATATGTAAAAAAAAACAGATACCTACGTAGTGTTATGCTTATTTGTGAATATATATAATTATATATATCTGGGGGCACGGTAGTGCCCCCGCCAAGTCGAGCGCGAAGCAAACACTGCCGTACCATCCTTTACTGGAACCATTTCGCCGCATTTTTAGGCCCCTATTTGAGAACCTCTGGATAAGACCAGAACGCAGAAATTTTTGTCATCCAGTAAGCTATAATCACATACTTAAAATCCAAAATTTCAAGTCTGTAGGTCATTTAGTTCCAAAGTTAAGTGAAAGCAGTTTCGCATTTATGACACTCACTCATTCATGACCATCAGAATAGAACTAGTACTTCCCATAAACTCAGAGAGCTGAAATTTGGTACAGAGTTAGGGTTTAATGGCCACATAAAGGGAAAACTATAAAACGGATAATCGAAGATCTGGAGTACCTGGTGACCCTGATTAGAAAACACAAAAGCCCAACCAAACTATTAGAGATCGACATACCGCCTTTACAAAAAATATTCAACTTGGTGAGCCGCTTCATTAGATGTTTGAAAAAACTACACCTAAAAAGAAAAAAAATGTGTCAAATAAGAAAATCTAATAAAATAAATCAATATGCCCACGTTTCTACAAAAAGAAGTGAAATCCCACCAAAAACATTCTGTAAAAAACTAGCCAAGTCTCGATGGAGCTGCTTGTTTATCTCTAAAAAGTAATGAAATCTAGACAAAGTCGTGCCAAGTCTAATGCTGCAATGGTGTCTAATGGTGCAATGGTGTCATTGGAGCACCTGGTTTTGTACCCTTGTGTACCCTTCAACGGCTAAGTCACACAACATTAACTATAATAATAAAGAAATCGCAGTAAGGAACCTTAGACTTGGCACGACTTTGTCTAGATTTCATTACTTTTTAGAGATAAACAAGCAGCTCCATCGAGACTTGGCTAATTTTTTACAGGATATATATATATATATATATACATACCTACATCTTTGTACATTATTCAAAAACACTAATAGCATTATGATATGGATTGATAGCTAATGGGCTTTGTTTGAGTAGGTATAGTTTTTGCAAATGTACGTGTGTTTTTTTTAGTTAGATTTGAGTACATTGTGGGATTCAGTTAAAAGACAAACCGAGCAGAGCAAAGTATATCATATACCTACCCATACATATACCCACAACAAGCAAAAAAATAAAGGACGATTTACGTCAATTATTTAAGAATAATATTTGATTAAAACGTAAAACAACGTGAAATGTATCGTCTGTGATGAACCCTATGTTGATCCTCTGACTGAGAATTGAATTTGCATTGTTTGCAACTCCGGAGGTTGCATGCACAGCATATATTATTATACCTACCACTTGTATAGGATATTTTATTGTGGCAATTGCCATGACATTTTTTTTCAAGTATGGTGAAATTATTATATTTTATTATTACCTAGCTATATGGCTGAAGCGTAGTGTGCTCGGTTTACCAGCAAGCCATGGCCGCTTTGGGCCACCCCCTGGGGCATCGCGAGCATTTACCCAATAGTCGTAATTGTTTTAAATATATATTTGTACAGTAACGTGTATAGTGATAATGAATAAAAAATATACAACAAATTAAGCTATCGAACCTAATTAATGTTTTTTTTTGTTTATACAATTTTTTCATGCTTTTTTCCTACTTTCTTCTTAATGTGCTCACTTTAGGCCCCCCTACCCTACACATAAATAGGTAAGAATAACAAACTTATTTAGGCACGAATCAAACATTAAAAAAGTTGGGCCTCATAATAAATAAAACATGTAAGTAACTCATAACTGAAATGTTATATTACTTCCAAGTCCATGCGGTATTGAAATCGCTCTCTTGTATTATAATTTCTAGACCCGGAAATTCTACGCGTATAACAGTCAAGAGTATACCCAGAGGGGCTCGCCCGGAAAACCAATCCTTTTTTTATTTTCACTTTTTACGCAGAACCTTATTATTTTTATCCTCTGGTTAACGTGATTCTTTTTGTTGATTATTTTATACGGAGGCAATCATGCTTTGGTAAGCTACTCCTAATTTGGGGTAGAAGGATAAAATAAATTGTTCTCGATTCTAAATGCAAAACGTGGCCTTTGGGTCGCGTTGCCTGGGGTTTTGTCGACCCCGTAAGGGTTAACCCTGATTTATGTATATGTGTATGTATCTATTATAGGTCTAGTTCACTCATGAAGGCGCCCTCCATATTTTTTATTAATATTATAATCGTATGTATCTGTGTAGACCATCTGCGTGCGTACTAACGCGTTCGCGACTGCAGAGTCACACATAAGACATCTCGTAATATTTGGAGCTGGAGCTGTAATATTTCACACCGTCAATTATTTGCTGTATAGAAGGGCGCACCTTCTAGAGTAAACAAATATTTGTTTTTACTAACAGACTTCAAAAAAGAAGAAGGTTCTCAATTCATATAACTACATATTTTAGATATTTAATAGTAAAAAAGTAGGTTTGTTTGTGTAACATTATATTATTTTGACATTACTGAACAGTCGTAAAAACTGAAACTAGATTTATTTTGTTTGTTGCAAGGGGGCTCTTCAAAACTTAAAAGTTCATTAAGTATATCGTGATTGTACAATCAGCCTTAAAAATATCTGAGAGGAACATTTCAGTACAGTTGTAGGTTGGGAATAAGTACAATAGCTTAATATGAGCCTTTAGAATAATAAATAAAACTTTTTTACTCCTAGGAACTTACTTCTTCCGGATGGTGTGCCAATCGAGCGGCAGCGCGCTAAGTTTATCGTCAAGATTTACAAAGCCGATGGGTTGCCCAAAATGAACTATTCCATCCTGGCTAACGTCAAGCGCGCTTTCACCGGCGAAACGCAGGACCTGGTCGACCCTTACGTCCAAGTGTGCTTCGCAGGGATGACTGTATGTGAATATAATATTTTGTGAATAAAAAAAATGTGTAGAGATATTAAGAGAATAGGTATCATTCTTCGTGCTCATCCGCAGTGATAGTTACGTGCATACATTCTACGAATTGATTTGAAAGACGAGTGGCACCAAATATTATTTCGAGTCCGCTTATTTGAATATGTGGCAAAGTGGACTATTTCTCAAATTTCTTGAAATTACGAACAATTGATAGGTACCATTCTTATCTTTATATTATGTATGCCTTGTCAAGGGTTGCACATCGGTAAAGAAAAACTCATACACGCCGGTGTGGAACGAGCAGATCGTGTTTACGGAGATGTTCCCGCCGCTGTGCCAGCGCATCAAGATTCAGCTGCGGGACAACGATCCCGTGCACCCTAACATCATCGGCACGCACTTCATTGATCTCAAATCAATATCCAACGATGGAGAAAAAGGTAATTTGATTATTTAATTGTTAGCTGTTTTTGTTCGACACACACTTGCCCGCTGCTAATTAGTTCCGCTAAATATAAAAGGGGCCTTAACATGACGTCTTAATGCGATCCTATTCCGACTCAGTTCAGGTTTTAGCTGTCATTTTTGTATGGATCTGACAGATAACGAATCTAAACTGAATCGGAATTGAATCGCATTAAGACGTCATGGTAATCTTAAGCAATTTTAGAATTAGGTATCCCAGTTAAAAAAAAAATAATCATGTCAATAATTTAGGATTTTTACCAACATTCGGGCCCGCTTATGTTTACCTGTACGGCTCGACGCGCGACTACAGTTTGCTGGATCAACACGCCAGCCTCAACATGGGCATGGGAGAAGGCGTGTCTTACAGAGCAAGGTAATCCATGAAAATATCACATGTTGAGTGAGATGGGCGCATTTAATAGTGTCAACAAGCTGGAACCAGAATATTTGTGTGATGCGATAAGAGGAAGAAGCTGTGGGAGATTAAACATCGTAATTTTACTTATTGCAGGATCCTCATTTCGATTCGAACCGAAATAACAGACAACATGGAATGTCCAGCTTCAGACATAGAAGTAGAAATCATACCTCCGATTAATGAGTCTACATTTGGCAAAAATGAGGAGTTTTTCCTCTTTGCGAGTATTTTCGATGCGGACATGATTGACAAGCGTTTAACTGACAAACCTATACAATTTGAATTAAGTATTGGTAATTCTGGTAATTCATTGGATGGCCACGGAGATTCTGTTAGACGTCCCCAAGACTTGGAATCTGAGGAACTAGGTAAGAACTTATTAAAGACTTGTATCCTTGCCAACTTAGCTTTCACTTTGCAGTGTATACATAGTGCAAACTGAGAACTTTACGCATATTTATCGTACAATACTTAGCTCCGCAGATTTTTGAGTCCCTTCAGGATTATTACGTGCATCAAAAATATCAATTTTCTACAAATATGGGTAGGTCTCCCCCAACATAATTATAATAGGTACTTAATAGGTATGCCAAAATCGTACGTCGATAGAAAATATATTTTACGAAAAATCTTCATAGATGAGATGAGCGCTGACACAGGCTACTGGCAAAGCACCACAGCAGCGACCAAAGCCTCGTCGCTAAGCGACAAGAACTACTTCTACCTCCCGTACTGGGACCACAAGCAGTGCGTGCACGTGCGCAGCATCTGGCCCGACCATCGCCGGCGCATGTATAATTCCAACTTGATTGCCAATGTCATCGAAAAGTTTGTAAGTCTTTTTTGCTATACAATAATACACTGATGGGCAAAAATAAATAATCTGATACCTTTAAACGAGCAATTCTTGTATATGTATAATTTGAATCTCGGAAACGGCTCCAACGATTTTCATAAAATTTGGTACGCAGGGGGTTTCGGGAGCGATAAATCGATCTAGCTAGGTTTCATTTTTAGAAAATGTACTAAAAATAATCCCGAGCTAAGCTCGACCATCCAGGTACTATTATTTATAAGAGGAGGTATATGCCTAGGTGGGACGTATAGTTAGACTGGAATAACACGAGTAAGGAAAATAAACTTTACCTACTCTTTTCATTTTCGATTCTCAGCGGGGCTACTTAGACCCACAGCGTTTAAAAAAGTGGTCTCTTCTATCTACCTACTTATATTATATCGCTCTGTCTCTTGCATTGCCGATCTAATACTATATTCTACATAATATATCTAAGTATGGATATTATGAAGTAAAGAAAAAAAAATGTGTTCGATAACAGGAAGAGGGCCTCATTTACGCCCAAGCGTGCATCGAGAACGAGGGCGGGCGCGACGGCGGCAGCGTGGCGGCGCTGCGGGCGGCGCTGGAGGCGGCGAGCGCAGCGTGCACGGCGTACGCGCGCCACGTCGCGCAGGCGCCGCCCATCGGCAACACCAAGCTGGACCGCGAGAGACAGAAAATGTGCCTCTTTGAAATCGTACGCGCTGGATTTGTCTTTCCTTATCTTTGTACTTTATACTTTGTTCTAGTGTGTTCATTTCTAATGGAACAATAACAACCAGCCAACATTCGAATATTTAAAATCTCACTAAACAAAATTTACGTCTAATTATATACCTACATTAAATTAAATGCAAAATAATAAAGGCATTTATTTGTTTAGGAGCAAATAGGCACAATGACAAAGAGTCTAAGAGCACTAATAACGAAACATTCGATCAAAGACCGGCTGCGCACCGCGAACACCTACCTTAACAAACTGAAACGACTTTGTGAAGATGTAAGTATTAAAGTAATCTTTACCTACGAGTATAATATATTCAAGCTCCATTGAGACATGATTTAATTTTATACTAACTAAAACCGGCCAAGTGCGTGTTCGATTGCACTCATAAAGACTTAAGGTAGGTACTGCAGTCTACTGAAATGAAGCAAAACGGTTGTTTAGAATACACACACAATGATCACTGAGCCGCTAGCACAAAGATTGTATAAGATGGACAGTTTCTTAGCAATATCAACGAAACTATACATTTTTCAAGAAAACTTTGAAGTATTTATGTTGCTCGCGGTTTTGTCTCTGTTCCTGTTTTTTTTTTCAACGTTTTCTTGCCGTTTGTAAACATCCGTTTTCGAGTTTTAGCAAGACTATCAAACAGCAATTTCATTGTTTTTATTTTGCTTATACATAATAATATATAGATTTAGTAAGTATATTCATTCCCTAGCAGGTAAAGTCAAGGGCCTAAATATATGTAGGTACGTTACCAAGACACCTTTAAGCTACAATCAATAAGCTCGGTGATACATATACATATTTGACATGCCGGCTAAATCGATATTTGTGCCATCTAGTGTATCTTAATTTTTTAAATCACGTCTTCGCTTCCAAACCTAGGGGGAACGACGATGACGACACAAAACTTTCAAAGCTTATAGCTCCTTAAATATTCAACTATTCACTATGTCCTATGGACATAGTGAATATTTAAGTTACTAGAAAATGTCTTAATGAAAAGATTTGTAATAAAAAGAAACCCTTGGTTAGGTACGGGCATGGCCGACTACTCTCTAAAAAGTATTTTTCCTATTTGAACCACAGAAATACTTATTATCTAGCAGTTAGCAAAAACACGACCTTCAACATTTTTATTCACGTAGCTCTTTTAGTTTCCGAGTAAAATGGCTACGGAACTCTAAAATTACTTCCACTAAAATTACTACTATAACTACCTATAGTAAAACCGTTCCAGACTTTTTATTGTGAGTTGAGCCTTTTTTAATTTTAAATTATTATAATTATCTATTCTTTCTATACATATAATAAAATCGTTGAGACCAAAAAATCTGTACAATGAAGATTAAAAAAAACCGACCAAGTTGACTTAAAATAGGTAACTGAACAAAATTAAAACCATTTTTAAAACTTTTGTTTGTTTGACTGAGCATCACGCAAAAACTACTGAACGGATATTGTTGAAATGTTCACAAATCTATTTCAATAAAATCAGAATAGGATCTGGGCTACAGAAATTTTGTAAAATTTTGTAAAAAAGGGGGGTTAAAGTTTGTATGAAAAAAGAAAATTAGATTGTTCTAGAATCATGAAAATCAGAATAAAAATAAAGAAATACCTATTTAAGCATTTTTTTAATCTCATTCAGAGACGCAAAAAAGAGGATTCTGTGTTTAAAATTAATTAACTTCATACACCCATACAATAAAAACCAATGAAGTGTAACCTTTTAAAGTTGCTACATAATACTTCCAATTTAATACAGGTCAATTTAATACAGGTAAATATAATTTCTCAGTTTACTTGAAATTTGATTTTTGAGGTGTTTACGCACAAAATAGCGGAACTCAAGAAAAACAGCTTTCCTCGGTATAAGTAGTTGGTAATAATTACAAACAAAATAATACTACGAAGAAAATAGATAGATACGAATGTACATAAGACATAAAGCCGGAAAAGTGTGTCAATTGTGAAAAAACATTAATAAAATAATTACATTCTGCACAGGTATTTTTTCAACGAAGACATTTTTGTCAAACCTAAATCAACCTAAACTGGCGTCTTAAAAGAACACTCTTTACCTAACACCTAAATCGCTCAGTTACAGTATACGCAGTACCGTTACTTTGTTTTTATTTATTGCGCCATTATTCACAACGCGTTCGGTTTTCGAACGCACTCTTATTTGAAAACCTGATATTATTATGAGGGCGGCGTGAAACGCTTGGCTGTATGACCGGCTGTATGCTCTTAGTAAGTACCTTTGCCTAAAAAAAAGCAAAATCAAAAGGCGCGTGTACGCCTGCGCTACGAACATGTTAGAATTTTAGTGTGAAAAGTTGGTGCCTGAATATGTAAAAGTTTCTGTCCTCAGACTTTTTATAAGATTTTTATTGTTTTGGTTAAATACCACACTGCCAAAGAAAATATAACGCTGCTGGGCCTTAGCGCAATATGTATCTTAAACACTTATCAAGGTGAGCTTGCTTACAAAATTTTCATAAATACTTTAAATCTGAATGTACACAGTACGTATTCGAGAAAACTACCTATATTTGAATGTGCCTGTTTCAGGATTAGTACATATTATTATTGTAAGGGTATGGTACTCTACAGCACTCTTCTAAGGTAGTCCTAATTTGTAGATAAAGATAATGTGTTAATAATCTGTAGCTACCTACTTAAAAAAAGAAAATAAATTAAAAACTGCTTCTGCTAGAAAAATTTGAGTCGCAAAATATTAATTAAAACGGATTACTAAATGAATTGTTAGTCGTAAGGTAAAAACAGGTAAAGATTTATGTATTTTTAGATTAGAATAGATTTAATTTTTTAAATTAATCAGGGTACAAATGTCGTTAAAGTGAGCGCAGTATTCGCCAATAAGCGTCATAGTTTGGCGAAATTAATAGTGATGTAACTAAAACTGCAGGTACTTAGCTTTTTTTTAATTAAGAAACTATAAATTAAACTATTTGTAAAATAAAGTATAAATAAATGTGACGAGTCATTAACCGTTTACACCTGTTTTTGTTTTCAAGATTCCGTGTCAGAAATTATTATTTTCATGACATAATTCTAAAAGTATAGTTTCGTACACTTTCTGTGGTTCACGTGACGAAGTTAATAGTCATAATAATAATAATTTTAGTATCGAGAATAGCCATAAAGTATCACAAAAAACACACGCGGACGAAGTCGCGGGCAACAGCTAGTAAAGCAATAGGTATAATAATGTTGATGAAACGTGTGAGCGAAAATCTTAGAAAACATGTCATAGGCAATGCGGATAGCAACCCATCACTATTTTGATTCCTCTTTCAACTTGTACGCCCACAATCACGCTAAACGTGGCGTTTATGACGTGATTCATGTATGTACGAGTATGTATGTACTCGTATGTAATAAAATGATTTATAGTTCTACTCGTAGGTATATCATTTATTTCTTAATTCAGACTTTGCTTTTGGCTGCATTTAAAAATGTGTTTGTGTTTTGCACAGCCCCAACAAGCGATGCCAGATGTATTTATCTGGATGATAAGCAACGGAAAGCGTCTAGCGTATCAAAGGATAACCGCAAGAGATATCATCTACTCAGACCATGAGAACGAATGCGGCAAGCATTGTGGAAAAATGCAAACACTGTTCCTCAAGGTATGGCGTGCAGCACATAGCAATTGCAGACAATCCTAATGTGTAGATAGATACAATTAGTTATTAATAACTATGTACTCGTAAGTAATTTGTTATTGTCATTGCAGTGGCCTGGAAAAAAAGCTTCGTCCCCGAGTGGCTGGAATATTCCAGCAAAAATCAGTGTATACCTTTGGCTCGGCGTATTGCAAGACAAAAAGCATTACATCGATGGACTACCTCAAGGATATGAACTTAGCCTAGAAATTAGAAATGCCGACAGGCTACGCTCAAACGCACCTGCGGTGATTTTTTATGCTGAAAAACACGTAAGTGTTAGACTTGTTCAGAGTTAATATTATGATTATGAAAAACACGTGGGGTCGCTGACTGACATAGACTGGCGATATGCCTACTTACATTTGAGATAGTATTTAAGAAGCCCTTCGGGTCTGTCTCGCTGTCTCACTCGCTCTTATGGGTTTGAAACTTGTATCGGCCGATCGTACCCGAAAGCCGAATGTTGATCTAGGACTAGGAGCTCACGGACTGTACCATCATCCATCGAATGTAGGCAAATCACGTTTATTATTTCTAAGTCCTAAGGAACTTGCAGAATGTCTATGTTACAACCTCATTTCTTTGTTATCTTTTCTACCATAGAGATTTGCATCAACGGGTTTTTATGTGTCATGTTTGTTACTTCATTGTCAACGTATATAAATAAACTATTCTACTAATCTAAAATATGTAATTTATATCAGTCTAAATATTACTTTTCCAGATTTTCCAGATGCGTGCTTACATTTATCAAGCAAGATCGCTTATAGGATCTGATTCCTCGGGGTTATCAGACCCATTTGCGAAAGTGATTGTAGGTTCAAGCACAGCAACTACTCAAGTGATTGACGAAACTCTGAGCCCGACATGGGACGAGTTGCTTGTTTTCGAAGACATCTTACTGTATAGCACCATAGAACAAATAAAAGCTGACCCACCCATAATAGTCATCGAAATATTTGATCAAGACAACGTAGGAAAATCTGAGTTTATTGGACGAACACTTGCCAAGCCACACGTGAAATCTTTTGAAGATCCCTACGAGAGGCCTCAATTTCCACCATCATTAGAATGGCATGAGATCACCCGTGGCGATGACAAGGCAGGAGAACTGCTAGCAGCCTTCGAACTTCTGGAGATACCTTCAAAATTAGATTCATCAGTGCTGCCCGACTTACCCATGCCTAGAGAGGCAACAGGAAAAGTACCACTCGAGGCCAACAAAGGTCCCATATTTCCTGTACCAAGAGGTATACGCCCTACTCTGTCTAAGTATCGAATCGAGGTACTTTTTTGGGGTCTGCGTGATCTGAAACGGGTTCACTTGCTAACGGTGGATAAGCCTAGGGTAGACATAGAATGTGCTGGAAATATTTTATACTCTTCAGTCATACAGAACGCTAAAAGAAACCCCAATTTTACCAACCCAATCAAGTTTGTGGATGTAGAACTTCCTGACCAAGACCTGTACAGGCCACCGTTGACCATTCGCGTTGTTGACTGTCGGAGTTTCGGAAGGATAACCCTCGTAGGGACACACACTATTAACTCAATTCATAAATATATTTACACTCCAATGAGCAAAAAAGAAAAGGAAATTGAAGAAAGAAAGAAATCTCTCATTCAACTGCAAAATGTAGATTTGAAAGGCAATTGCATAGTCCAAGATGATAATATATTTTCAGTAGAAAATGAAAAGGAAAACTGTCCTTTACTTACTAGGGAAGGGAGGTCGACAGTGACTTATGGTTCAGGAGTTAGGCAATCAACTCGTAAGAGAGATGCAAAAGGTGAATCTTTTAAGAAGAGAAAAGTTAGTACTGATTCGGTATTAGACGATGACGAAGGAAGTAAAGATTGGTGGACAAAATATTTTGCGTCTGTCGAATGTATGATTGAAGAAGAGAAAGAAGCTAAAAAAGAAAGACAAGGTTACTTACAAACTCCACAAGTTATGTTCGTTGACGAAACCCGGTCGCCGAGAGAGGAGGTACATTCCCCGCGGCCCGAGCGCGATCGCGTTAAGGGTCGTCGCCCGCTCTCACCGCGCGCCAAACTGAGTCCAACCATCTTGAAGAAGAATGAAATACCCAATTCAGCGTTATCCAAGGTAATTTGGATCATTAAGCGATGTTGATGAATGAATTATATACATTATGTAGCCCATAATACAATTCATCATTTTAAATTTCAGATATATCCTCACGAACTTGAAGCAGTGTCAGAATTTGATGAATTTAAAGAATGGCTTCATTCTTTTGAGTTGTATAGAGGGAAAAAGACTGGTGATGATGCAGAGGACGAGAACAGAGTTGTTGGTGTATTTAAGGTAATACACAACACATCTTAGTTTAGTATGTACTACGCGTTTCTCAGTGGACCTGAAATGCTGAACTTGTCAAAGTAAATCAATAAAACTTGCGCAGGTTCCTTAATTTAAAACGACTGTTTCAGGGCGCGATCAAAGTTTACAAGTGGCCGCTCCCGAAAGGCATAGATGACCACACGGTGATGGGATTTGATCCCAACTTCGGATTCTTCCAAGGCGTGCCCAGCAATGACCCCATACACGTGCTCGTGAGGGTTTACATCGTTAAGGCTACTGATCTTCATCCCATGGATTTAAACGGAAAAGCCGATCCATACATAGTTTTGCACTTGGGGTCAAAAAGAATAAGCGATAAAGAAAACTATGTTTCTAAACAACTTAACCCGGTTTTCGGGAAATGTTTTGAAATAGAAGCAACGTTTCCTCAGGATTCTATGCTTACAATTCAAGTTCTAGACTGGGATTTATTAGGTTCAGATGACATGATAGGAGAGACGAAGATTGACCTCGAAAACAGATTTTATAGCCGTCACCGAGCCACTTGTGGCTTGCCAATGAAATATGAGGAGTAAGTATAATAACTTATCCCATCAACAACATTACATGTAAAAAGTTGCAAGTCTCGTAAGGGGCCGTCCATTAATCACGTGAGGCTTGAAAGGGGGGGGAGGGGTTTGACAAAAATCACGAAATGTCACAAGGGGGGAGGGGGGGTGTAGTAAGATATCACGTGTATTTATTTTTCATTATTTTTTAAATCGAAAAGCGGCGTGTAGTGTGACCTTGACTCGCCGTTGCTAGGCAACGAACGAAGTACCTTCTCACGCGCCGCCGACGACCGATATGTGAAGCCAAGCTTCCAGGCTTGTGATTGGCTGACAGTTACATGTATTATAGTAAAATGACAAAAATATATCATGACATATACGATACCAAATTAATATATAAATTCAACACGCGCGCTTGCGCGCGCAAGACAATTCTAGTTCTAAAAATTTAAGATTTTTTGTAGATACGAAAAATACACGTGATGTTGGATGGGGGGTGGGGGGGTAGTCTTAAACCTCACCATGTATCACCAAGGGGGAGGGGGGGTTAAAAAATCCTCAAAAAAAGATCACGTGATTAATGGACGGCCCCTAACGCAGTTTCATACGACAAAAGAAATGAGATGTACTTACCTAATGTTACAGTGCGTGGGTTATTTTAACCAGTGCCTACGAGGGAATGTCCATAAAAGTCGATTGCGAGTCGATATCTGTATATACATAAAAATGAATCCGTATTTCCCTTGGTCACGGCATCACGCGTGAACGGCTAGACCGATTTCACTAATTCTTTTTTTGTTGTGTCCGTTACTGTCAGGACAAGGTACTTATGTAACAATATCAAAAAAACTGGTACGGGGGCGAACAGCCGCGGGTAATAGCTAGTATATTATTATTACGTGGCCTTTGGGTGTTGTTACCTTGGGCTCTGTCTACCCCATTAGGGATAGAGACGTGATTTGTGTATGTGGGCAGTTCTCCGAGACAAGCTGTTTTAGGTGACTTCGGTGGTAAATTTTTAAACTAACTTTTTTATTGTATTACCTCAAAATCTAAATACAGGCCTAAATTTAAAAAATATTGGTACTAAAGGCCTTCTTGTAAACCTGTTAGTTAGTAAGATATTTAAATCTAAATAATCACCGACATCAAACATACTCACCGAAATCAAAATTCAAAAGACAGTGCCACTTAAATCAAAAACGTTCCAGTGAAATCAACTTGATAATAATAAAACGCATTTTAATCATACCAAACACGCTTTAATTACAAAAAATAATTTTAAAAAAATCATACAGTAATTCTTACATAATTGCGAAAAGCGGGATGGTTTCAAAAAACACATTCTTACTTAACTTGCTTAAATGCCAGCTTCAAATGTGCCAAAGTAACTAAATAAGCAAGAGATAAGTAAAAAATAATTATTTTTGAAGTCTCATTGCACCATAGTTTCAAACAATACAAAGACATTCAAAGAAATTTAAGAATTAGGATAACAAAATTCCACAATAATCAGTTTTAAAATGCTGGAATAATTAAAATCTCACATTTTCTTCAAAAGAAAATATTTCGTCTATCCTATCTAGGCACTTGGATTCTCATAATGGTAATCAGTCTTCGGTTAAAGGGAATATTTAAAAATAATCGTAAAATTTCTTTCATCTCTTCTGGGATATCTTTCCCTATTTTTCGCTTTGTATGCCTCGTAGAGTTCTGGATCACTTTTTATCTTTGCTTTTCGAGCCCGCTCAGCTAGCTTTTTTTTCTAATTTTTCCTCATTCGTCAATTTTGCAATTTTTGTATCTAAAAATCATAATGAGAATTAGTTTTATGTCTCTACTAGCACTTGAACTATACTACAGCATTTAATTATTTCGATAGTACTAAGATTTTTTACTTACATTATTTAAGAAAAAATGCAGCTTTAATTTAATTTTAATGACTTGTTTTTATCTGTGACTACGTCAGCGTTAACTTTATTTCATTTTTTCTGGGATGAAACGTATATTTTAATCTTTCTGGAGCACATACTATATTTATTTTCATATAAATCGATTCAACCGTTTAAAAAGCGTAAACAAGCGACAACTTGACTGAGAGATGGACAGACATACTTCTTTAATTTTCTTATGTGCGTGCAATAAGTATTCGTGCAAAAATAAAGAACACTTAAACGTTTTTCTAAAATAAATATTGATAGCTGTGGCGGCTTTATTGATATCGGTAGCAGTTTTATTGATTTCAGTGGCAGCTTTCTTGATTTCGGTGGCCCAAAACCCCACCGAATCCACAGAGATCATGGCCACCGAATTCAAAATTAAACGTTTTTTCCAAATAACAGAAAATATAGGAATAGTACTCACAAGAGTCACTTAATAATGAAATCACATACCCCTAGAGATGACTTACTTACTATCAAACTACCAATAGAACTAACACTGAAAAAATTAATTGCTTCACCGAATTCAACAAAACACGAAACCAAACCCACCGAACGACGAACATTACCTCGAAAAATTTGGCGCTGAGTTGTGAATCGACTTCTGCTTTCACCAGCAAACACGGCACATCTGAGGCTACCTACACGCGCGTCGCGGGATTCCTGGTATGTTTCTTTGTTAGGATGCCGGCGCGTTTCGTAAACTCCACCGAGTTCAAACGTTACCCTCGGACATGGCGAAAAATTGTTTTAATTGAATGAATTTAAATGATATTTTTTATTTGTGTGTATTATATGAGTTATAAACAAGTTTTGTATATAGGAACCCATTTGAGACCTGGAAATAAAATTCGTATCTTAAGATATAATTTTTATTCTCCGCTCACATGCGTAGGGGACACTACCACCGAATGTCAATTTTTAAATGTAACATTTTTTTCTTTAGAGGTGTAAATAACTATGGAGTATTTAAATAGTGCTCTAAGCGGAACTGAGCCTAAAGTATATTTGTCTGATTTTTTTCAGTATTATCTAGCGACGAAATCTATTATTTTTTGCCCCGGACACGTAAAAATGCCACTCCGGAGAACTGCCCATGTATGTATGTATGTATTATAGATATGAATCCGTTTCGCTTGGTCATTTCATCACGCGTGAACGGCTGGACCGATTTCGCTAATTCTTTTTTTTGTTGTGTTTGTTATTGTCAGGACAAAGTCCTTATGTAACAATATTTTGAAAAAAAAACTGGTACGGGGGCGATGCCGCGGGTAACAGCTAGTATATAATATAATCCATCGTCTAAGACACATACATAATACTAGGTGAGCTTTTCTAAAATACCTACTGAATAAATTTTATCAGGCAAGGTTATAACCGTTGGCGCGATGCTATGAAGCCTACTCAAATACTCGCCAAGCTCTGCAAGGATGGGAAGCTAGATCCTCCAGTTTACGAGTACGGCCGCGTGAAGATCGGGCGAAGCGTGTTCAACATGCCTGTGCATGACAATGAACTTTTCTCGGACGCGGATATGATCGAAGAGCAGATGGCGCTGCTGGTGCTGCGCCGATGGCACGAGGTGCCGCGCGTTGGCGCGCGCCTGGTGCCCGAGCATGTCGAGACCAGGCCGCTCTACAACCCCAATAAACCTGGTATGAATGAAGCTACCTCATGCCATTACGCACATTGTCACACTTCTGTCTTATGTAGTTTTGTTTATCTGTCAAGGTATCTTGCTAATGAGCTATAATATGTGTGTTTTAAGGGTTCCGTAGTCAACAAGGAACCCTTATAGTTTCGCTATGTCCGTCCGTCCGTTCGTCCGTCTGTCCGCGGCATAGCTCAGTACTAGAAAACTGTAGTTTGGCATGAATGTACTCGTACATATTAACTATGCCAACAAAGTGGTAAAATAAAATCTTAAATAAAGTTTTTTTTGTACCTCCCCTACATGTAAAGTGGGGATGATTATTTTTTTCGTTTTTTCCCATATGCGGGGAGTTTTTGGAAAGGTCGCTCCAAAATATTGTGGGTGAGGCAAAACCATTTTGCGATTCAGGGATCCGTTTGCGAAATATTTTAAGGTTTAAATTAAAGTTCTATATATCGTTAGAGGCAAGTGTCCACTCCCTTGCCGGCTAAACGGTTGTATTTGGATAGGTGAAAAATTTCATGGTAATTTAATTTTTATACATAAAAATTAACTCCTATTTTCCCTCGGTCACGGCTTCACGCGCGAACGGCTAGACCGATTTCGCCAATTCGTTTTTTGTTGTGTTTGTTATTGTCAGGCAAAGGTTCTTATAAAACACAATTTTGAAAATAGAAGGAAAATACTGGAACGAGCTAGTATATAATAAAATTTAAAGGAACACCATCATGGCTAGGTTGCCTTTACAATTAACCACTAATTAGTACCTAGGTACTTATGAAATGTACTTGAAACCGTGAACCACGTTCATGGTATCGAATAAAAATAAAAATAATAAATATAAATTGTGACAGGCAACTACGGAACCCTACACTGCCCGTGGCCCGACACGCACTTTAGCCGGTTTTTGTAATTTGAAAGTTTGGGTCAGACTAAAAGTTTGGACCGATTATATTATCATACCAATAGTTACCATAGTTTACTTAATAATTTACTGGAGATGTTTAGTTAGTATGCAAAAGCTACCTAACTAACTGGATCACACGTCGATTGATCAATTTTAAATTTAGGTATAGAACAGGGACGCTTAGAGATGTGGGTGGACATGTTCCCGATGGATATGCCACTGCCAGGGCCGCCGATGGACATCTCGGCGCGCAAGCCCAAGTCCTTCGAGATGCGGGTCATCGTATGGAATACGGACGACGTGGTGTTGGAAGACGATGCTTTCTTTACTGGAGAAAAGATGTCTGATATTTACGTGAAGGGGTAAGATTCAAATGAAGGACGATAAAAGATCTGACAAATGATGTATGCAAAAATCTATTTCTTTGTTGTTTGCTGCAACTTAAATTAAATAAAAATTAAAATATGTAAGTAACTACGTACTATTAGTGTTCAGTATATCTGCGAATGGTATTTAAAAAAGAAGCCAAGAAGTCAAACTTTTACGACTTTGGCGACTAGGTCAATGACCAATCAATACATATTTATATGCATTAAAATCCATTTAAGACCGATAGTGGCCAAAGAAATAGCTAATCTCAGACGGCCTGCTGACTCGAGGTGTTAGTCGCGTCAAATGGAAAAAAAATAAGGGGAAAGTGAAAGATGAAATTATGTATTGTTTGACTTTAAAATGCGCAAACATAGGTAGGTACCTAATCAAGGAAAAAATATTTGAAAAATCTTTTTTTCACACAATGTTTGGGAAAAGCACTATACAGGGCAACATGCAAACAAACCTTGTAAAAAATGTTGCAATGGGGACTGTCGTTTCTTTGCTCACCAGTTGGCGCCACGTTGACTAAGGTCCAGAGGTATAGCTGTCAAAGGCGACTTTATAAGATCGGCGCCGAAACAAAGTTTTAAATCTTGAATCTCAATAAGTTCATTATAAAAACCTATCATCATATCGAGTAGCTATGCCGCAACGCAATGTGCAGTTACGTTTTGTTCGGAAAAAAATCCGCTTTCAAAGCGTTCACATTCATCGCCAAATAATCTATATTTGTGATAATTTCACGAAGGAAATCACTTTTCAACAGGTAAATGAATGAAATTATAATTTACTAGCAGTCGCCCGCAACTTCGTCTGCGTAGAATTCGTTTATCGCTATCCCGCGGGAATCACGCAATTTTCCGGGATAAAAAGTAGCCTATGTGTTATTCCAGACTATAATCTATCTATGTTCCAAATTTCATCCAGATCGGCCCAGTACTTTTTGAGCCTATTCATTACAAACTTACAAAAGTAGGTACAAATCTTTCCTCTTTATAATATTAGTATAGATGTCACGAAGCCCGCCTAAACCAGTGAAAAATTAATGTTATTGGACCTCACGCGACACTGGCGCCTCTAGTGGCAAATTCACACACGATAGCCCCCATTGAATAAATACTGAATACATAATAATCCTCGGCCGGAACAGGAATTGCAGGACTTATTTTAGATGACCTCGTCTATAACTCGGCCGTCTATCTGAAACCTCATCCAGCAATCCCTTATTTCGCGGCCTCAGCAGTAAACTACCACTGTTTTTATTCAGGTGGGTAAAAGGCCCAGATGACTGCCAAGCCACAGACATTCATTATAGATCCTTGACTGGAGAAGGCAACTTTAACTGGCGATTTATTTATCCCTTCGATTATTTGGAGGCAGAAGAACGCATCGTTATCTCTCGTAAAGAATCAGTCTTCTCCTGGGATGAAACAGAATGTAAAATCCCAGCAAGATTGGAACTGCAAGTTTGGGATGCTGATCATTTTTCAGCTGATGACTTTTTGGGTAAGTTTTTTTTTGGGATTTATCTTCCGATGCGACCTTGTACAGGTTTTAGTAATTGTTTGTTATTTTCAGGCGCTCTAACTCTGGACTTGAACCGATTTCCTCGTGGAGCCAAGTCATCTAAACTTTGCACACTTGAAATGCTAAGTAATGATGGAACGGTGCCTATGGTTAACATTTTTAAGCAAAAGCGTGTTAAAGGCTGGTGGCCTTTTTATATTAAGCGTGATACAGAGGAAATGGAGCTTACTGGAAAAGTTGAAGCCGAAATCCATCTTCTAACTCGCGAAGAAGCCGACAAGGTGCCTGCTGGCCTAGGACGCAATGAGCCGGATCCGCTGGACAAACCAAAGTATAATGATATTTTACTATCTAAGATGTTTACGCTTAAGTGGCTAATTAAATTTTGATATGGAAATCAATAAGTTTTTTGTAAAAAGTTTTGGGTGAAAGTTTTTTGTCGTTAGTACGTAGTAGTTCATGATGACTTTACATATTTGTATATTTTCGTCTATCATTGTATAACCAAATTTAAAAAGTTAAATATGTCTCTAAAATGGATCTATGTTACTAAACATTGCAAGTTGGGTAAAATAACAGCTTTATCTCCAGCCTGTATCTATGTTATGCTCACAATGACTTGGGCTAGAGTTGCCGCGCGGGCCCAGAGCGGCTTAGAAACTTCACAAACACCATTAAACTACTTCGCAGTTGTGTGTAGGTTTCCTCGCGATGTTATTCCTAACCAAAAAGCTTGTGGTATTTGGCTTACGCGCATAACGACTGATTTCTTTAACGCATATTGATACACAAGATATATATATATGTAAATATTTAACACTAGTGTCCCGTCCAGCGGCTATGAAACAAATATCTATAACCATGATAATTCACGTATGGTGCCCTGGTACTTTTTCTCCTACCATAAAAACTTTACCTAGATAGGTAGGCAAGGAAGAGCAAATAATCATGGCGTACTATTATTAGAATTTCGTGGCACTCTAGTGGCACAAGTTAGTGGTACTACGAGGACAAACGGGATCAATCATCCATCCATACGTGATTTAAAATCACTGAAAGGACGAACTACATATATGCATGTAGGTATGTCATTTTGCGTAAAAGAATATCATGTCAATTCGCGTATGTTATTTTGCGTATTCGTTCTCGTATGTCATTTTGCGTAGACGCCATGTGTCACTGTGCGTATAGAGTAATTGGTAGGATTCAAATGAGGTATCGCACCACATTTTAAATAATAGCCTAGGTCGGTAGGTATAAAAAATAGTCAATACGTAGATTTACAATTAGGCAGCAGATTTTTTCAGACATTACAGTTTAATTATCAGTAGTATTTACTAGTATTAATATTATTATTGTATCTGTTTCTTTATATTTGTGCAATAAAGCATTTACTTAGTTACTTACTTAATTATAAATTATGTTTATCTCGATACCTTACTGGAACCGTTATTTTCCAGCCGGCCTGACGCGTCATTCATGTGGTTCCTGAACCCGCTGAAGTCGATAAGGTACATCGTGTGGCATAACTACAAGTGGACCATCCTGAAGGCCACCGTGGTGCTGCTCGTGGCCATCATGTTTCTGATGCTGATATACGCCGTGCCAGGCTACTCCGTCAAAAAACTACTCGGCGCATAGACCTCTTGCTGCACTCTGCACCAACATCGTTTTCATTTTTATCTAAGAATAGGTAACACATATCTCGTTAATTTTGATCTTATAAAGCTAACATAATCTAATCATGTTAATTATAATGTACTCACACCCCTTTTAATCAATAAACACAAACTTATTAGAAATATGTATTCGTTTCTATAATCAATAAACACAACATTCTTAGAAATATGTATTCGTTTCTTCTTTTACTGTACTTATCTACTTAGCTAACCGTGTTTGAACGACACGATAAACGAGTACTTGTCTTACCTACTAAATATCTACAAACCTAATTTTTGAAATTGGTATAAACTCATCGCACTATCAATAAAATCGCCGCTGAAATGACCGCTGGAAATGGTCTAAAGAAGCCAAGAATGTTTTAAATGTTTTTCTACTCCTGTACTTAGGTATCTGTGATTTATGTAATCACGAGCAACACTATAAGAATACTCATAAAAAGAGTTTGGATAAGTCTATATTGTCTATTTCTTCTAAAAGCACTTGTTGGCTTATGGCTCTAAAAGTGTTCCGTCGTTACGTAGGTAAAACTTTTACTGCCAATGAGTTTTTTTTTAATTTGTCCATTCAGACAGGCAATGGTCAAAAACCATTCAGTCGTTCAGGACCAAATACGGTGGTAGATACTTATTTAGGAAGCAAACAATATAAAATATTTCAATTTGACAATTACCTAATGGGTACTATCAAATGAATCAAGAATTTTTATTTCTTGATTTTTATGTTTACTTTTACTTTTAAGGTTTTACCGTTAGAAAAATCCGAAAGTAAAGCTATGGCCGGGAATCGAACCCGGATCCTCGTCATACCGTGACGCGTGCTATACCCCTACACCACCCATAGCAGGTGGGTAGTCTTCGAATTTTTCTACCTGTTATTAGATGTCACGTGACCTTTGTTACTATGCGAATTTTTGTCGCTAAGCATCATCTGTTTGAATGATGTGTCTGTACGACACAATTACAAACTCCCGTGGAACATCTACTGCTCACCAGGGACGAGAGAAGGCGCTGTTTTTCAAATGATAGGTACACATAGGCAAAGGTCGTAGCTACCTAGAGTCGCGACGTAAATAACTTGACTACCTACCTATATCATACAGGTGTAATTTACGTTGAAAATTTTAGTATAAAGTAATTAGTAGTTGAATATGTATATAGTTTAATTGTCACATAGGCCCACGTAACAGATTAGATGATATGTAAACGAATTGCTAATTCTACGCGGACGAAGTCGCGGGCAGAAGCTAGTAGGTAGGTATAATAATAAAGCTGAAGTGGGTCGAAAATGTGTACACCTCACGTCTATATCCATTACGGGGTAGACAGAGCTTATGGTAACAAGACCTAAAGGCCACGTTTAGCATGAGTATGGGCATATAGGTGGAAAGGGGAATCATAATAGTGATAAGTTGCTAGCCGCATCGCCTATAACATGACATGATTCCTAAGATTTTCGCCCAATTCCCTCGATGGGCTTTTACCATCTGCGCGGGCAGAGAAGCAACTGGTACATTTTATGTTATTTCTTGGCTCCCAGACCAGTATAGAATTTGTCTGTTTGTCTGATTATATGTTTATTTGTTTCTCTATATATTTGGGAGCGTATCACATAAAAACGGCTGAACGGATTTTTATGCTAACTTTACTAATCTGTTGAGAAAATCACCGGCCAGGTCATAGGCTACTTTTCATCCCGAAAAATTTCATAGTTCCCGCGGGATAGCGATGAACAGGTTAGTTCTCGTGGTCCGACTGTTATGTCCCACTATTATAAAAATCCTCACTAGAGATGATAAAATTAGGGTAGGTTTGTTAGGCATCTTCAAATGCCCGAAGGGCAAACGGAATGCCCTTCCGGGAAAGCGGGGTTCCGTTGACCTTATGATGGAGTGTAATTCGACTTTTTTATAACAGTGGGGCCACGAGAACTAAACCCGATGAACTGTCAAAGGTCGCAGCTGCCTAGAGCAACAACGTAAATAAATATTGCTTGAGTATGAGAGGTGCACTTAAGGACGGATTTATCAAAATTCCCAAGGGATAGGGAATAAATGGGATTTGTATGTCTACTGAAAAGGGAGCCATAATTATAATAACTAGGGCTATGGTCGGTGGTGCGGTGAGTCAGATCATAAGGGGATAAATCCCAACGAATAGGTTAAGTAGGCTAAGTAGGCCGTACTGGCTTCACGTTAGTATTCTCTTAGTGAAATGGGCCGCGTCTCAGTGTGAACTGATCCTATTGCTAAATTAATGGAACAGTATACCTACGTACGTATAACAAAGGAGGTTAGGGACAGGTACCACAATTTTATTTTGTAACAAGACAATCTAGTTACATAGACAATACAAAACCGGTTATATTTTCGTTGATGGGCAGTTAGCAGCGGCGGCATGAAGTTAGAAGGCGGCGACAGCGACTGCGCCTACTGCGGCGCCGGCGTTTCTTGCAGCAGCAGCTCTTACGGCGCCGACGTCGGCGCCGCCCACATCGCTCTTCTTGCACCGTAAAATTAGCAAACAGTGAACCTTTCCTCTCCAAAAATCCAAATGCAGAACCCTTTTCCAAAATAGATTTCACGTTATAATTAAGTCGCTCACTGTCTTGATCGCGAAACTGTGCCCGTAAATATTGCAATATTTCTTGGACAGTTGCGCCATTTCGAGCGTCGTGAAGAAACTGTATTATTGATTTGCCAATAGGTTTGACAAGGTCTTGTAAATCTGTTTGTTCTTCTGTTGCAGACATTACTGTAATTTTGAACCGATTAATAAAGTATAGGTATACTTGTATTATTATATTACAAAAACATTTTGACGAAAAATTTGCTTCATCCTCAAATGACGTTAGAAACTCGAATAGCAAATCAAAGACATTTAGAAGGATGTTCTTTTTGTAAAATAAGATGTTCCAAAAGGTTTTTTAATTTTGAAATCAGGTGCTTCTGAAGTAGGGAGTTAGATAGATAATATTAAAGAAGGTTAGAATGCGAGTAAAAGGCAGGCGACCACATGTCAGTGTCGTAAGCATCAGACCTCGGTTGAATACACAGACCACACACCCTAGTAGTCTATGAGTGTAGATGAGTCAGTCTCGGCCTCGGATATGTGGCAGAAAATGCGTTGGCTGAAAGGTTTTAAGAAAGTAAATCACAATTTTTCCGAGGCGGATAAATCGATATTGCTTGATAGTCTTGCTCCTGATTTTGTGTTACCCCAAGCGCCTAGTTGTAAATCTAGAAATCCTGTGTTAGAATCTAGATTTTCATTGCAGGAATTAAAAAAAATTAAAAAAAAAAGGATACTGCTCCGGGAGACGATGCAGTTACATATTCTATGCTATATCATTTACCTGAACGTGGGCTAATGTATCTTTTAAATCTGTATAATCTAATTCTTGTAACGATACATACCGTCTCAGTGGGGAGAAATAAAAGTTGTTCCTATTCCTAAACCAGGCAGTAATCCTAGTTCTGCTTCCAAAATAAGACCTATTTCTCTAATTTCCTGTCTATGTAAAACTTTACATAATTATGATTCTTAAACGACTTGAGTGGCATGTACGAGGGTCAAACTGAAAGTTCTTAGAAAATCAAAAACTGAGCAAACTAGCAAGTTATTAGTTTTATTATATATTTTCAAAATAGTGTCCATTCACATCAATACACCGCTGCATCCGATGGAACCACTGTGAAAAGCACTTAGCCCACTCGTCCTTAGGGGTCTCTTCGACGGCCTTTTGAAACGCACCCACTGCTTCCTCGGTGTTCATAAAAAGTTTTCCTCGAAGTTTTTCTTTTATTTTCGGGAATAAATAAAAATCGCAAGGTGCGAGGTCGGGGCTATACGGCGGGTGACCCAGTAATTCCACGTCTGACGTCACTAAATAGTCGATCGTTCGCCTGGCGGTGTGCGACGAGGCGTTGTCGTGGTGAAGAAGGATCCTACTTCGAGGTCGTTTCTCCCGAACTTTTTCCAATACAAGTGGCAAACAATTGTTACTGTACCACTCGGCAGGAACTGTTTTTTGATCGTCTAAAACAATTGTCGCATAGTGACCTGTCCTTCCGAAGAACGAGGCCACCATCTTTTTTCCCACGCTTCGACCTCTCTTCACTTTAGTTGGCAACTCCTCGAAAGGAAACACCTATTGAGCAGAGTGTCTCTTGGTTTCTGGATCATAACAGTAAACCCAGCTTTCATCACCCGTAAGTATGTCGAACACAGCATTTGAGTCACCTCCGTTAAATCTTTGAATCATTTCACGGCACCAATCAACCCGACGGAGTTTTTGGGCCTCGGTCAAATTATGAAGGTATCCATCGGGCACAAAGCTTCCTGATCGCTAAATGTTCATGGAGGATTTTATGCACTTGACTCATGCCGATGCCTAAGCTTGTCCGAATCTGCTGATACGTCACTCTTTTGTCAGTCTCTATCATACGCCGCACAACACTGATGTTATTTTCAGTCTGAAATAAAACACACTCACCTTGTAACAGCTGTGTATTCACCATACAACATATATTATATTCGTACAATACTCCTTGTTTTATTATTTGTATTCAATACATCCAATCGTTCATTCCTATTCGTAACGCCTCTAGGATAAAAACTGTCTTGTCCCCAAGCCAAGCTCCTGTCAAAACTCTATGCGGTCTCCCGCCAAAACCTGATTACCCCAGTGTTGCAAACAGGTATATCATATACCGTATATCGGTTATTCGAGGTAATGTTATCCCTGCTTGCCCTAGTACTGAACCTAACACTCGACCATCCTGACCTCGTGTATGTCCCCATACACATACAACATTTAAACATGACATTAGGCCAGCTTAATCAAGATTCAAGATACAGCATCATTTCAAGTTGTGCATTGTGCAATGGGCCTACCAAACGCGGAGCACCCTAGTACTCTGTCATGTTACAACTTAACATACCATGCATGTCATATATCAATTCAATGTTACAAATATACATTTATCTAAAATGACAAGGTTCTAGGTATGCTCAGCATTTCCGCAGGCCTGCACCTATAGAACAAAAGGAGAACTAAGACTTGATTAGGTACTTTGTTAAACGTTTAAACAACTATAATCATAGTGGCTCCATACTTTCAACATAACATTATTTTAACAATGTACCTATTCATTCCTACAACTGAACCTAACACTCGGTCAACTACCTATTATAAGTTACAAAAATAGCAGCAATATGAAACTATTAAACAAATTTGGTACTCAAAACAAAAGTATGATCCATTGTAGGCACTCATACCAAAAATACAACAAAAACAATAATAATAATAATGTACTTCACATAAGTAAGCACTTTAACTTTGTGCTATCTAGGAATTCGACATTGAGATCAGTATTAAAAATTAATTGAGCTTCTTAACAACTTATCTAATGACTTAACTTTACAGCAAATTAAACAATGAGATCAACATTGGTATACCTATATTAAACCATTGCCTAAGTTGGATACTACCTAACTTGAGCATCTGTTCAAGTGAATTCATATCTCTTCACAAGAACCTAAGTAATCATATTACTAACTCAGATGTTCAAGTGACTTCACATCTTTTCACAAGAACTGTAGCTAACTTCAGAGCCTCTAGTGTAAGTTTTTGACACGAAAGGAAAGGAGAGAAAAAAAAAACGTACCGAGCGTGCTTGCGCAAACGTCTCAACCACTATGGGATAATTGACAGCGCCGAAAGGAAACAAAACGGCAACAACCAGTTCTCACCGCATTTGACAGCCCAACGCAACCGTGATCAAGACGCGTTTCGCTATCGAAAACTTACACTAAACCTACATATATGTTAAGGTGACTTCACACCTTTTCATAAAACATAAATAATCATTTAACTCAAATGTTCAAGCAAATTCACATCTACTCACAAGAACACAACGAGTATCACATAGCACATATGTTCGAATGAATTAACATCTTCTCACTAGAACATAATACTAACTTAGATGTTTGAGTGAACTCAAATCATCTCAACCAAATATATTAATATACTTGGATGCTCAATTGAATACACATCACTGCACAAAGGCATAGCCTACTGTGGCTATTTAACAAACATTAAGCTCATTGTAGATATCACAACTATGGCAATTTAACAAAATAAAACGAAAAATAATAGAAATTCTCTGCTTCACAACATTGAGTGACCATATCACCACTTTGCTAGTCTGAAATATATGTAATATGTATTTAGATAAAATGAAGTATTAATTGCGGAACGCTGGTAAATAGCTAAGTGTTAACTGCATGTGAGATGCAATCATTATGGATTCAGTATTTAAAGTCAGTCCTCACTATAGTCATTGTCACTGTCTGCATCATGTGCGTCATTTCCCAAGTCCAGAGCTGCTACGTGTACCCAAGGTAGCATGCGATCCGCAGCCACAGTAGTTTTACGCTTATGTTTTGTGCTACTCAACCCCGGAACTGCTGCGACTTTGTACCTGTCATGCCCCAAAACTGCAACTACTCTATACGGTCCTACATATGGTGAAAGGAGTTTCGCACTCTTCCCTTTATTTTTAAAACAGGTTCTTGTTATTTTCACAAGCTCTCCTACCTTATATACGCGAGCAGGACGTCGGTTCCTATCATAAAGATATTTTTGTTTTTCCTGACTCGCATCAATCCTGTCTTTTACCTCTTCCCTTATGGCTAGCAAGTCACTTGCCTCTCGTGTAGCTTGCCTGAGCTCATTTAATCTGGGATCTATTTCAGCACTGAAACTCGTGCCAAATAGTACCTCAGCGGGAGCTCTACCTGTAGTTTTCTGACAGGTGTTATTCAAGCCCCATTGTAACTTCCCTAATTTTTCATCCCAGTCCTTTTCGTCATAATTGAGGTTCTGCGCAGTCAATGAACCAAGGATCGTACGATTATAACGCTCGACCTGGCCATTGGAACGAGGGCTGGCAACCGCATTAAGGATATGCTTGATGCCTTTGTCTGAGCAGAAATGTCGAAACGCATATGAAGTGAAACACGAACCGCGATCACTTATTAAACGGTCTGGGATTCTAAACGTATAGAAAATGTCCTCTAATACTCGTATTACGCTAATAGTCTTAGTATTTCTTACCGGTTTTATGAATACAAATTTAGTGAACGCATCTACAATAACTAAAAGATAAGAATTTCCTTTCTTCGACCGTACAAAGGGGCCTAGATGGTCGATGTGGATAGTGTGGAAAGGTATTTCCACCTTTTCAATTGGATGTAAATGACCTTCCTTTGCAACGTTTAATTTTTTTGAGTACGCGCACTCAATGCAGGCCGCGACATATTTTTTTATAAATCTGGACATCCCTGAAAACCAGTAACATTTCTTAATGCGTTCCAAAGTCTTTTCCACACCGAAATGACCTATATCGTCATGGTTTAACCGGCATAACTGCCACCTCGCTCCTTTGGGCACGACCCAGCGAACATTCGTTTTATCACCATCGAGATATTTGTATAACTTATCATCTTTTATCAGGTAATTATCTTTAATGTACTTTAGCCCATCTACGTCCAAATCTGAGGTGAGTATATCGCGTATTCTACAGAGTTCAGTATCACCCAGCTGTAATGTTTGCAACCAGTCTTCATTACTTATAGTCATAATGGTCGGGTAATGATCTGAATCGCCCCCTTCGTCATGCTCTGCAGGGTTACGCGATAGTGCGTCCACGTGGGACATTTTCTTTCCGGGACGGTACTCCACTGTGCATTGAAACTCCTGTAAAAGTAACCACCAACGAGCGATTCGTGGAATAACGTCCCGTTTAGAAAAGGTCGATCGCAGAGCACTGCAGTCGGTGACTACTTTAAAGGACTGTCCTAATAGGTAAACTCTAAACTTCCGCAAGGAGCACACCACTGCCAATGTCTCCAGTTCATATGCATGAAATTTTTTTTCTTCCGGCGATGTTTGCCGACTGTAAAAAGCAACAGGTCGAAACGAGTTATCTCCTTTCGATCGCTGCATTAGTATACCTCCCAGTCCCAGTTTACTGGCATCCGTGTGCAGTTCCGTTTCTGCTGTAGGGTCGTAAATTGACAGCACGGGCCTTTCGACCAATGTCTGTTTGAGTAACTGAAAAGCTTCTTCTTGCTCTTCGTTCCAAATCCAACTAGAGTCTTTTCTGAGCAACATATTTAATGGGTACGCGATGTGTGCAACATTTTTAATGAATTTACGAAAATACCCGACAAGACCTAGAAACTGACGGACGTTGTGCACGGTCGTAGGACGGGGAAAATCTAGAACGCATTGAACCTTCTTGTTTCCCGGTCGTACGCCCGCCGCGCTGATCTCGTACCCCAAATAGCTAATGGTGTCCTGTAAAAATTGACACTTTGACAAATTTAATGTCAAATTGGCCGTTTCAAGGGTTTGTAATACAAATTCTAATCTTTCTAAACATTGATTTACATCCTTCCCATAAATTAAGATGTCATCAATGTACGCTGTCGCTTGACTAAACCGCGCAGATCCCAGGACTTTGTTCATCATACGTTGGAAAACTGCAGGCGCGTTTGCCAATCCGAATGGCATACGGTTAAATTCGTACTGGCCATCCGGAGTGACAAACGACGTTAAACTCTTAGATTGCTCGGCAATGGGAACCTGATAGTATCCGGATGCCAGGTCAAATGTAGTAAAACAAGATTGTCCAGATAAACGAGCAATCTCGTCCTCTATGACTGGCATCGGGTAGCGCTCTTTCACTGTAACAGAATTAAGCATTCTATAATCAACGCACAGCCTGAGTTTCCCGTCTTTTTTTCGTACTAAGATAATTGGACTTGCATAATCAGACGTCGACTCTCTAATTATACCCGCTTGCAGCATATCTTCTACCATTTCCCGCACGTGTTCACGTTCTTTTATTGCGAGTCTATAAGGGCGATATACAACGGGTCTCTCACTATTTAATTCTATCTGCATATCAGTTACACTAGTACAGCCCAGCTCAGCCAAGGTAGACGCGAAACAGTGTTGATACCTCCGTAACAACTCGAACAATCTAATTTTATCGGTTTCGTTGACAGAGCTACCTACACAGATTTTATCGTTATCAATGTCACTATTAACAGGGCGAGACATTTCCCTATTCGATGCTGAAATTCGGTTTACTACTTGTACCGTTGTCGCACGACCTACGATACATCCGCCTTGCACGCGGCAACGCTCTGATACGGGAACGATTTCGATATTGACAGCACCGTCCCTAACGTGATAAAGACCTCCGCAGATACTATATTGGAATGTCGGCTTTCCTACTACTTTGCTTCTCAGCAAAACGTTTCCATTAACTTTAGGTTCCGTATAAGCTTTGATAGAAGCTTCTCCCCACAGTTCAGTACTGTTAGCTACAATCACCGTGACTAAGTCACTATTATCAATATCAACGCGAGAAAAGGGCATTTCATTACCAGTATCAAAGAATTCTAATTTCTCCGAATTTTTGTACACAGCAATGTGTGATTGTTCTGTAAACGACTGTCCCACCAAAAGTGGCACATCTAAATACTTATCTTCAACTATGTGAAAAGGCACCATGCCGCGAACGCCATCTATTATTAATTCAATTAATACTTTTCCCCTAGAACAAACAACCTCATTACCAAAACCCTTAAAAGCAGATGTAACATTCTCATACTCTAGACCCAGTACTGATATGTGTGACATTGTTATTAATGAAACTTCACTTCCGAAATCTATGAATGCCTTGACTGGTATGTCATTTATGTATGCCTCCTTAATGTACTTAGAATCAGACTTTGAACTTGTGATGCACATTGTTAAAGCAGGGGTTTTTTTTTCGGGAAATTTATTTTTAGCTTGGCTCCTATTTTGTTCAGTGTCACCCCTACACTGTTCCATAGTATGTCCTACGCGTCCACACTTAGAACATTTCCTTAAGGGTTTGGAACATAAGAAATAAGGATGTCCCTGTTCTTTGCAATTGTAGCATATTATTTTACTGCCTAAATGAGTCTGAGTATTATTCTTTTTACGGAACTTGTCATTAAGTGGATTAGGTTCCTGTTTAACAATACTATTTTTATTTGTGTGTGTCATGAAAACATTATTCTTATTACTGACAAGAAACTTTAGTAACTGATCTGGACATGAACATCTCAGTGCTAATGCACTGGTTTTGGTCATGCGGTCACTCAATCCGTGTATAATGCAATCAACTGCCTGATGGCCATCTATCTCACACTGGTTTAAAAGAGCGAGTTTATCATAATAATAGCCTTCAATCGGCTCGGACGACTTACTTTTTCTATCAAGCATAGTCTCCAAGGATTGGCCATAATTATCGTCAGATGGGAAAGCAGATTTTAATTTTTCTTGCCATTCAAGCCAGCTATGCAATATTGTGTTTAGTCCCTCATACCAAATTTTGGCAAATCCTTGTAGCTTTTGCATGGCAAAATGTACAGTAGTCTTATCATCCCAACCATAGACAGTGGCACTTTCATTTACTTTCTTAAGCCAGATCTCAATCCTTTGCCCATTTGCAGATGGGTCAAATTCTGGCACAATATTTTTACCTCCCATTGCTGGGTAAGTACCAGCTTTCGATGATTGTGACTTTAAAGATGCCATTAAGTTTATAATGTCACTAGTTGAGAATGTTGGGCTATGTAACCTTTTAGAAAGTTGAGGAGGATCCGCGTTGAGCAGGCTCTTCTCCCGATGCCCATGACCATGGCTATGTACGCTTCGCTCCCGGCGCGACCTGCTGCCTGCACGCTGCGAACTACCCGTGCGTCGGCGCGACCTGCTGCCTGCACGCTGCGAACTACCCGTGCGTCGGCGCGACCTGCTCCGTGCACGATGAGTACTGCCGCGGTCACGGCGCTCTGCACTCCGCTCCCGGTGGGCTCTGCTCCGCTCCCGGCGCGCTCTGCTCAGCTCCCGGCGCACTCTGCTCCGTTCCCGGCGCGTGCGATTTCGCTCCCGGCGCGTACTACTCGGTTCTCGGCGTGCGTAGCTCCACTCTCGACGCACGTTGCTCCGCTCCCGGCGCGTACTTATCCACTCTAGGCGTGTTACTCCGCTCCCGGCACGCTCCCCTTTGCTCAGAACGATAAGTGCCTCGACCACGCCTTTCTTGATCTAGCTTGCGATTTACAGGACTCCTGTCTCTTATTTTAAAAGATTTGGCAGACTCATTGAGTGACTGACCCTGGTGTACTTTGCTTTGATCACGGAGCACTAAACCTCTCTGATGTTTTACTTTACTCAATTCACGGCGCATTCTGCTTTGCTCCATGCGCATCTTGTGGTTTAAATCACAAGCCAGTTTTAGGCTCCGCTCCAAGCTCAGTTGTCTAGCCTCTAAATCAGAGCTGTATTCACACTGGTCAATGCTTCTTGTGTTTTCACTGTGCCCACTGCAGTAGCTTCTGGTCCTCTGGCGGCTTCGCCCCGACCAATCCTGCTCAGGTGTCGCCAGGTGCCTTCCAGCCTCATCCATTTTCCTAAAACTCACAACAAATATAGGTATGTATACGTTCAAATAGCCATATTTATACCCTAGAAATGATTTTATTGAATTATATTGCAACTGATCATTACATTGTAGATCACAAGTTAGTTACAGTTTACGCTACATGCATGTTTATCATTATAAATGCGAGATTTTTATTTATAATTGCTATAGTAAATCATTAACATCTTCATAACTGGATAATTTGTTAAACCTCATTTTATTCTATAGGCACGAAAAGTCTTGAGTGCGTATCCACCATTCCGGTTTCAACTAGTTACTATAATTCACATTAGTCGTGCTGTCGGTATCATTGTTGTTTTACTGTAAATCTCATTGAATCGGAAAACAGTAGTAGGTAATTACCCCATTCCATACATAACATACTCATAATTTAATTGATATTAAGCCAATTGGTTGAATTATCATGGCTAAATAACTAGAACTAAAACATAATGAATCTTGTAGGCTAAGGTTTATCCCACTTCTGATATGAAATAAAACACACTCACCTTGTAACAGCTGTGTATTCACCATACAACACATATTATATTCGTACAATACTCCTTGTTTTATTATTTGTATTCAATACATCCAATCGTTCATTCCTATTCGTAACGCCTCTAGGATAAAAACTGTCTTGTCCCCAAGCCAAGCTCCTGTCAAAACTCTATGCGGTCTCCCGCCAAAACCTGATTACCCCAGTGTTGCAAACAGGTATATCATATACCGTATATCGGTTATTCGAGGTAATGTTATCCCTGCTTGCCCTAGTACTGAACCTAACAAGTCGTCGCCGTAGAAGGCCGTCCCTCACGCAGATCATCGGTGAGATTAGTGCGACCACGTTTAAACTCACTAAACCAGTTGTAAATAGGCGCACGAGATGGGGATTCATCATGAAAGGCCAATCGAAGTCTATCATAGCTTTCTTGTTGACTTAAATGACATCGAAAGTCATAAAAAATCATTGCACGAAAATTTTCTCGCGTTACATTCATGTTGACGTGACACAGACAATTTTCAATTTGCCGCCAAATCGTAAAACAAATGACAATAGAATGAAATATATACTCAATAATATTGGCAAGGTTCCATTTTCAAAATTTAAACTTACTTTTTTATTATATTGTTTCCCTAGTAGCATTTTTTGTTGGCATTATGTTGGACCATTGTGGACAGCACTGGTTGGCCAACGGTTAGAATTGGCCGCGAAAAACTTGATGGACCATCACGTATGGGCCCTCGCGGAATTGCCTACAACGGCCCAAATGTCGTAGGGCCGTTGAACATTATTACAACGGTAGCCCAACGTTACGTCGGACATTGTTGGGCCTATGAAGAATTTCCTACGATGGTCTAACGTTACAAAGCCACGTAGGGCCTGTAATACTTATACTACGACCCACTAAGGGTGCTTTTCAACCAGCTAAACTACGCGCTACGTTGCTATGGATGCGTCTGATGTCCACCAATCATGTACATCGGTTTGAACATCGGATTTCATTGGTAGATATCAAACGCATCCATAGCAACGTAGCGCGTAGCCACAGCTGGTGGAAATAGGTTGGTAAGAAATATATGGGAACCTACCTACTAATAAATAAAACAGGTAAGTAGGTAGGTAGGTACTTTATTTTTACTAATCACAGACTTTTAAAAGGTCTTAACCTGTAGACATACAAAAATAATATCTAGGTAAGTAAGATTATTTAATAAGTATGTACTTCAGTTTAGGAATCTATCTAAAATAGTTTATGGATGAGTTAGGGGAGACCGAGGCGAGTTGAGACAGAGGTGAGTTGATACAAAGCCTTTTTCTCTGCACCTATGACAGTTAGCGAGGTCACAACTTCACACAAACTGTGGAGTGTAGAAAGAGCAACGAATTAGCGAAGTTACCAGCCCGATAAACTGTCACAGTTCAGAGAAATTAGCTTTGTATCAAGTCACCTCTGTCTCAACTCTCCTCGGTCTCCCCTACAAGTTTTGGTATAGTTTGGTAATCGTTATACTTTATGCTATTTTATAAAAAAATCACAATTGTAATAAACTGAAATTATTTGAAATTTTGTAATATTTCTCGTATGTAAAAACTAAAAACCAATCTACAAAAAAGTTAAACAAAATACACGGACCTACCTACTACTAAACAAAAACTAAACCACTAAACTAATAACTACTAAAATTATAAGGAAATTGAATTAACAATGTCACGAGGGTAGGTATTAGTCTGACAATAACGAAAGTTTGTACTTAATTAAAAAAATAAAAAGTGTTCAGGGTGATTTAGAGAGAATGGCACGAGATTCAAATTTTTCGAGGTTTTTTGCTTATTGTGGCTTTCGTGTGCACTTTCTCATTCATATTCTTGAAATAGCGATAATGACAGAGTACCTAGTAATTTATTACATCAAAAGATATCGATAATACGTAGCCAATTTCATAAAAATACGGTATAATGCAATTTTATGGTTATACCGTATTATTATGAAATTGGCTACGTATGAACGTTATCTTTTGGTGTAATAAATTACTAGGTACTCTGTCATCATTATCGCTATTGTAAGAATATAATTGAGAAAGAGCACACGAAAGCCACAATAAGCAAAAAACATCGAAAAATTTGAATCTCGCGCCAATATCTCTAAATCACCCTTAAAAACATACAAAATAAAAATATTTAAATTAATAATATTTAAAAAATAGTTTGAGTTTTAGAGACAGTCTCGTACATGCACCCACCGTAAATAACTAAAAAAATAGTTTTAGTTTTACAGACAGTCTCTTACATGCACCGTAAATAACTTAAAAAATAGACAGTCTTGTACCTACATGCACAATAAATATTAACAAAAATAGTTTTAGCTTTGGACGGACAGTGTCGTACATACGAAGTAACATACAAATATATAAGGCATTCTGTTACAATTATTAACAATTATTAAAACGGTAACAATAACTATTTAAAATAGTTTTTGGATGAGTTATTCTGGTATAGTATACAACTTTTTATTAGAAATATCCGGTGACATATATATGGATGTTTGGCCGGGCGTGCGAAGCCGTGGGCAAAAAGCTTTTAGTAAAATTGGTTAGATCAGTAGTTACCTAAAGACGAGTTGATTTGCTCAAGTATTGATGGTTGTGTCTCTTGAATCGACGATGGTGTCGGCGAACGTGGGATACTACCGACTGGAGAATCTGCGATGCAAATAATAGGTTGCTGTTTATCAAAATTCATAAGGAATAGTCATAAAGAAAAATAAATTCAGTAACAATAAGTAAGCTATTATACCGGAAGCGGACAGCAAAACACTACCCTACAGAACACCATCTTGAAATTGGTATTAAATGAAGATTGGAGAGCCCTGATCACGAAAAGTAGGTCTGAGTGGGCCCAGCCTAGAAGAAGGGCTCTGTCGGCCGCTCAAAAGTACCTAGGTAGAGTTTTGCAACCAGCTCTGGGAATATATTTAAAGTGCTCTGATCAACCTACTAGGTGCTAAAGCACCTAGCTTGTTAAAATGTGGATTTGTGACTTACCAGTTTCGTACAGCACACGTCGAACTGGATGCACAGTCCAGTTATCGTCCGGTAGTATTTGTTTTAAAAGGCACTTATTAATTTTCAAAGATGCTTTGAACGGCGGCCATAAAGACCGTTTTTTTTGTGGCGTCCACCAGTCCCGCCTAATGACGCCTACGCCGCTATCGTTAAATTCCACCACCTGGTACATCACAACACTGCACAACAGGGGGAAAAACTTAATTTAATTTGTGTTGTGGCGGTGAGCCCAGTAAAGTAAAGATAAACAGGGAGAAACACTAGGTAACCGTTTTATTTTACAAAAAACAACGTAGCAAACGCAAGTTAAGACTCAAGATGGCCGACACGAGGAAGGAAAGGAAATGGTGACGCGCGCCCGCGCCGCCCGCGACCAGTGTTGCCAGACGTTGCGTGTTCCAAGTCAGGGCAATGCCGGATTAGTATGCACAATGGTATGGACGGGTGGCGTCTTTTTACTTTTTTACTTTCAAGCGAACGAAGTGAGAAAGGAAGTATTGTGATCGTAAAAAAAATCGAGTTTGAGATTTTGATGGGGATATGATCAGTAGCGTTAATAGAACTTTTTTACTTTCAAGCGAACGAAGTGAGAAAGGAAGTATTGTGATCGTAAAAAAAATCGAGTTTGAGATTTTGATGGGGATATGATCAGTAGCGTTAATAGAGCCCAAAAAAGTTAAAATTTTCAAAAAATGTATGTATGTATGTGTGTATGTATGTGATTGTGCTCTACAGCCTAAACGGCTGAATCAAATTAGACCAAATTTGGTAATTAGGCTTATTTTGCGATAACCTAGGAATGTTTTTTTGGAAATTCAAATAGCTATTTTTTTAGGGTACCTGCCATACAAAAAAAAAATTTTCTCCGAAACGGCTCTAACTATTTTTTTCAAATATTTCACAAAATTTTTATTTAATAAGGGCTATAATGTGACATACTCGGTTGCTTCCGGAAAACTCTAAAAATGGTAGCTCCCATACAAATCATATTTTTTCGAACTCGTGTAGTATGGAGTTTCCGACAAAACATTATTTTTCTCCAAAACGGCTCAAACGATTTTTTTCAAATTTACCTTATTAATTAACATTAGGAAGTACTATAATGTGGCATACTCGGTTACTTTGGGAAAACTCTAAAAATGGTAGCTCCCATACAAATCATATTTTTTTCAACCTCAATAGTAGGTACAGATTTTCCTTCTAGCGTATGCCGGCGACTTCAGTTTTCAAAATTCGAACTCTATTAATTTATTTTATTATAAATCACACGTAAATATATCAACGCGAGAAAGTTAGTACAAGGTGGCCTTTACAATTTATTTTGTTTTTTTTTCGAGCGTACCCCAACCAAACCTTGCTATTCTGACAGATATGCATATGCTGAACAAAACAAAGTACGACAACTATACCTCTACACGCAGTCCGAAATGGAAATATCTGAGTCTAAAATATCTATCAGAATTGCAAGGATTGGTTGGGGTACGCTCGAAAAAAAAAGTCACCAATTTCAGGCATTGTCGGATATTTCAGACTCAGATATCTCAGTTCGGACTGCGTGTAGAGGTATAGTTGTCATACCTACTTTGTTTTGTTCAGCACATTCATATCTATCAGAATTACAAGGTTTGGTCGGGGTACGCACGAATAAAAAAACAGAAAAAAGACGCCAATTTCAGGCCTTTTCGCCTTTGGTGCTGAGTAGCCTTAAGTCAAATCCTAAAGTAGCCTAAAGTCAAATCTGTTTGTCTGTCGCCCAAAGTCGCCCAAAGTTTCGAACTAAAAAGTAGCCTAAAATCGCCCAATCTGTTTGTCTGTAGCCTAAGTCGCCCAATTTTTCAAACTGAAAAAGTGAAAAGTAACCTAAAATAGCACAATCTATTTATCTGTTAGACAATATAAAGGAAATGGCCGAAGCAGTCAACCCCCAACCAAAACAAAACTTATACAAATGAAAGCTTAAATTCTGGGCTATCATGTAAATTTTTTTTTAGATTTTTTGGGATCGCCGTTTTGATTTAAAAAATTACTATTAAAATAATAATTTGTATGACCTAGACATAATACTCTAAAAAAATTGGCGGTCTTTCAAAAGACACATGTAGTCTTAATAAATTCTATAAATTATGCCCTTATTCACGCTCACATAAGCCACTTCATGGTTCAAGCTCGGCTACCAAGGTACTATGAATTCTGAGTCCAAGTCCTTTAGGGAGTACCCTAATTTCCAGTGAAGTATTACAAATTTGATTTGCCTGATAACGATTGTTAAATTCTTTACTTCGTTAGAACGTCTCAAAACAAACCTTTTTTGTCTGAAAAGTTTTTCTCTGACTGTCATAGTTTCCGAAATATAAGACTTGTAAAATCACTACGGATAAGTTCAAAAAGGCTCTGTGGCGGGGCGATTGACCTTGGAGCGGGGTCAATGACCTTGGAAATATGTAGCTGGAGGTTATATCTAGCCGCCCTGTAAAAAGAAACTTTCTATCTCTTAAAACAAAAAAGTTACACTCTTTACCAACTAAGTATGTCAAATCAGGCAACATCTTAGGAACGTAGTCGTGTTGTCGAAATTTTGAAGAAGCGTTTTATTTCAACTTTCAAAGCCTATATCTCGGTAACTGTTATAGCTAGAGGGTTCAAACTCGGTATGTACATGTAATTTATGATGTTCTACACGACTGAAAAAAAATATATGACAAATGTTGGAAAAATAAAAAAACTTTTTTGTTTCGAGACTTGGAAAAAAAAAATTCTTCACTTCGTTAGAACGTCTCAAAACAAACCTTTTTTGTCTGAAAAGTTTTTCTCTGACTGTCATAGTTTCCGAAATGTAGCCTAAATGACGACTAGTCGCAAAATGTAATTCTTGGTCGCCCCGACACCTTCCAAGGTAGCCTAAATGGCGTAAAATCGCCTAATCTGGCAACACTGCCCGCGACCCGCCACTGTTCCCCCCACCGCATTCCCTCTCACCCCTCTGACGTTGGTTGCACAATAGTGGGCTTACGATACGACACAGGTCTAAGTACGAGTTTTGATAGTTTTCAAATACTTCATAGTTTACGTTTTCTGCCATACTGGAATTTTAGTTCGTTGAAGTTTCTGCTAGGGGCGCTGCTAGTAAATGTATGGCAGAAAACGCAAACTATGAAGTATTTGAAAACGATCAAAACTCGTACTAGAGCCCACGCCGATGCCTATACGTTTGTTTGTATCACATTGTCATTATTTGAAGTAACATAAAAGCTGTCACTGGCCATCCAGAGAGGCAATGCCGCAAGCGTCATGGGCACATTTGCACCAGGAACCATCCGTGGCGGTTTGTTTGATTGAATTAGGAAGTAGTTTTTGTAGATATTTTGTAAGTAGGTATTTTGTCTAGTTAGTTTTAGTTTTAATTTTCCCTGTATATAATAGCAAGTCCTGTATAATCCTGATTTATACTTCCTAAATAAATATTTTTGTTAAAGTGCTACACTCGATGTTTTGCTTACTGTACATTTTATGAAGTGTGCGATAGAGATAACGCTCTACAAAGCCGAAATTAGCTAATGGTCTCTCCGTCGAGGTCGATGTACATTCTACTTGTTTTGGCCCATTTCTGGCTACTCGTTGGCTATGATAACAATATTTTTGTATCGTTAGGCCACCGTTGGTTTGTTTCTTGAGGTCCTTTGTCTTGTAGCATTCAGAAGTGCCAACGTTGGTCGCCTAATAGTTGGCCAACAGTATATGAACTTGCAGTGGCCTGACGTTGGCAAATTGTTGGGCATTATAACAATATTTTGTTTTGTTGGGCTAACGTTGGTCGCCTAATAGTTGGCCAACAGTATATGAACTTGCAGTGGCCTGACGTTGGCAAATTGTTGGGCATTATAACAATATTTTGTTTTGTTGGGCTAACGTCAGTTTTGAGTTGGCCAACTAACTAACCATATCCCGATGGATCCCCCACCGTTGGCTCGAAGGTGCCAACCGTAAATGCTACTAGGGTTACAAGTGGCCAGTTCTAAAAACTTTCAGTCTCGTAGATGGCAACAATATTTTAGCCCCGAGTAGGTACTTCGGGATTCAGGTGAGGCCATTCATCTTTAGACTGCTTGAGTCGTGTTGTTTCTCACATTCAAACGGGCTTTACCTCAAATGAGTGCACTCTGGCTTGTTTTTTAGATATTGAAGGCGCTTATATTACAACAATGTTTTAGTTGATAAATTAATTTGTATTTAATAAATTTAATATATTAATAAATTTAATGTTCTCTGGCAATGTGAATCACGAAATTGTGTCCATTTTATACGGCGCTAACCTTATCGCCCTCACTAAAAAGGACGGAGGGGTGAGACCAATAGCCGTTGGATCAACACTTCGCCGCCTAGCGTCCAAAATTGCTGTTCGTCACATCTTATCTAAATTACAGACTCAGTTCGAACCCGTTCAGCTAGGCTTTGGCATAAAAGGAGGCTGTGAGGCTGCCGTCCATGCCCTACGTACGTACCTCTCTTCAGCGGGCTGCGATGTGTTGATCAAAATTGACGTCAAAAACGCCTTTAATTCAGTCAATAGAGACACCCTTCTGGCAGAAATCAAACAAAACATCCCGGAAATTTACAACTACCTACTCCATTGTTACGCAGATCC
This sequence comes from Pandemis corylana, assembly GCA_949127965.1. Taxonomy (NCBI): domain Eukaryota; kingdom Metazoa; phylum Arthropoda; class Insecta; order Lepidoptera; family Tortricidae; genus Pandemis; species Pandemis corylana. The sequence goes on from OX421850.1 coordinate 22,571,915, forward strand.
ATCTAAATTATTGTACCGTGAAAATACTTTATCTTCTGAAGTCGGTTGCCAGCAGGGTGATCCACTTGGGCCGGCAATTTTTAGTTTGGCCATTAATCCAATAATCCAAAATTTGAAATCAAAATTTAACGTGTGGTATCTGGATGATGGGACCCTAGGAGGCGACGTAGACACTGTTCTTTCCGACCTTTTAACTATCAAAACTAAATTCCAAGAAATTGGTCTAGAACTCAATTTTAGTAAATGTGAATTGTTCATACAGAATCCTTCATATAATTTGGCTATTATTAAACAAAAATTTGACCAGCTTACACCCAGTATCACTCTAGTAGACAAAAATTCATTAACCCTCCTAGGATCTCCCATTTTCGAAGATTCTATTCCTTCGAGTATTCAAAAATCACTTTCCAAGTTCAAATTGTTCTCGGATCGTCTTTTAGAAATTAGTTCTCATTTTGCAATTTCGGTTCTCAAATATTGTCTTTTCGTACCTAAATTTACTTACTTGCTTCGCTGTTGCCCATTTTGGAAATATCAAAATCTCCTATTAGAAATTGACGACTTTATCAAACAAAATTTAGAATCGATCCTTAACATTCAACTCAGCGAAGATTCCTGGTCTCAAGCATCCCTACCCATCCGCTATGGTGGGCTTGGGATCCGCAAAATTACGAGTGTGTCTGTTCCAGCATTTTTGTCTTCGGTTCATAGCTCAGCTAGTCTAGTAGGTAAAATCCTTAAGGACTTGTCCTCTAACTACTTGACTGCTGGCTTGGATGAAGCCAAAAATGCTTGGACAATTGCCAACCCAAGCTCAAAATTTCCCGATAACCCAAATTCACAAAGGAGCTGGGACGACATAACTTGCAAATTAGTTTTTGACAACCTCATAAGTAATAGTTCGGGGTCTGATCGAGCGAGGCTTTTAGCAGCGGGAACTAAAGAAGCCGGCTACTGGTTAGAAGCCTACCCTTCTCCCAACACCGGAACCTTTTTAGACCCCGAAACATTTCGTATATGCACCTGCCTCCGCCTTGGTCTTCGTTGCTGCACACCTCATAGATGCCCCTGTGGCAAGGATGTAGACCCCTTAGGACACCACGGATTGTCTTGCCTAAAGAGCGCTGGCCGCTTCTCGAGGCACGCCGCGCTGAACGACATCATCCGCCGGTCACTTTTGCCTCTGCCAATGTCCCTGCCTTGTTGGAACCAACGGGCATCGCTAGGGACGACGGCAAGAGACCGGACGGTATGTCTATGATTCCGTGGAGTGTGGGACGTGTGCTGGTGTGGGATCTGTTGAGACGCACTGGTACAGGTTTAGCACAGGGTGACCCTATCTCGCCGCTTTTTTCAATACATATAGCTACTAGAAAACTCTGTCACGATATTAAACAGGTGCACAATATGCCAATATGCAGATGACTTCATTCTTTACAAAAGTAATTCGTGTCTCTTCCAATCTGAAATGGATATTCAAAGGGCCTTGGATGGTTTTGTTCATACGCTGTGCACTTTGGGTTTACAGCTGTCCAAAGCCAAATCAAAATACTGCATATTTAGCAGAGGACAAAAACAACAAGTGGTAAATTTAAAAATAAATAGTATTTCATTAATGCCTGTAGATTCTTACAAATATCTGGGTCTTTGGCTTGATAAGTCTTTACGTTGGGGAAAGCATATCAATGAAGTTGTGGCTACCGATCAGAAAAGGTTAAGCATATTTAAAGTATTGGCTGGTAGATTTTGGTGCTTGCTTTAATTAGAAGTAGGTAGAATGGATTATGCCAGTTTTTTGTTTGATAATAGTGCTAAAAGTAACATTTGTAAATTGGATAAAGTACAAAATCAGGCGTTGAGGATAATCGGTGGTTTTATAAGAAGTACAACACCTATTCACGCTATGGAAAGTGAAACTTGTGTTCCACCATTATTTGTAAGAAGACGATATCACGCAATCAAGTATTGTTTGAAGACACTTTTTGTGGCAGATAATAAAACTAAGTTTCTTTTAGATACCTACCTTAAGTTCGCTTTGCCAAAATAGGTAGGTATTGGATGAATAAAAAGAAGCCTCTTCTGGTTGTTGCTTATACTGCCGTGCAGATTTTAAAACGCAGTAAGTGCAAAAATGCTGTTTCGAGATAAACGAGAGCTTTTATACTGCATATTATTTGGTATTCTAAAAGATTTTTAGAAAAAAATGTCAGCAGTAACAGCTCAGGTTTTCTTAAAAACCTTACTCTCATACGTAATATAAGTCTAACTTCGATCAACAATACAACTAGATTCACGGTCCCATACAAAATCAAAGCGAAAAAGTGGCCGTGTTGCTTATGCTTATAGCTATATCTGTTTTACCTTCTTTATTAACGTAAAATAAACCTTAAGTCTAAGAAACAAAGATCCAAATAATTATAATTGTATATAATACTTACGACGTTTCGTCACAAGACGAGCGAAAGCGTTCGATAAACAAAAGAACTACCTTCGTTTCAAAAAGATGTCATTCTATTTGAGGAACAGGGTAATAATGGAGTCGCAATTAAGTATATAACTCAGAATTTTTTTATTCGTCAGATATTTACAAATACAAATATTAACATGAATTTTAATAACTAAGCCTATCTGCGTTCCACTGCTGGGCACAGGCTTCCTTTAACAACGAGAGGGATTGGGCCATAGTTCCCACGCAGGCCCAGCCAGGCAACAGCCGTAGTAGCCTAGTTGTTCGACCTACCGCCTCTCAAGCAGAAAGTCGTGGTTTCAAACCAGGCCCCGCACCTCCTGAGTTTTTCCGAATTTATGTGCAAAATTTAATATGAAATTTACTATAAGCTAATAAAATTCAAAGTCCTGACTGACTGACTGACTGACTTAACTATATATCAACGCACAGCCCAAACCACTGGACTTAGAGATTTGAAATTTTGCACATAGATACCTTATACAATGTAGGCATCCACTAAGGAAGGATTTTTGGAAATTCCCACGGGATAAGGAAAAAACGGGACTTATATATTCGATTCCGAGTGACGCTATCTTAGTAACTATAATAACTACTCTTCAAATTTGGCATAAGGTGATTATAATAGTAAAATAATGTTTTAATGATTTTTGGAAATTCCCACGGGATAAGGAAAAAAACGGAATTTATATATTCAGTTGAACGAAATCCTATGAACTATAATTACTAGACTTCAAATTTAGCATAAGGTGATTATAATAATAAAATAATGTTTGAATTATTTTTGGAAATTCCCACGGGATTAGGAAAAAAACGGATTTATTTATTCAGTTGAACGAAATATATAACAATATATATTTTATTTTAAAACGAGAACTACTCCATGAATTTCTTGTTCTAAACCACCGATAATTGTCAAGATGGTGGGCCAACATTGGCCAAACAATAAATTATTGATTTTAAAATGTAAACTGCAAATTATTTATTACGTACTTTATGAAATACTGACTTGCACTTACTTAAAGAAAGATATTCCTTCCGAAACCTTCGTGTTTCGGTGGCTGTTTTTACATTTTTGAACGCACATTGTGGCATTTTGACACGTCCTCACGTTGGCCGAGGTTGGCGCGTACTGTCAGAAATAAGGCCACAAATTTATTTTGTGGTCTTATTTCTCGGAGCCGTTTTCAGAGCTATCACCGTGAATCTAGTTGTATTGTTGATCGAAGAAGTCTAAGGATGTTCTTTTTTTTGTAAATAATCCTTGTAACATTTACGCTAAAGTTAAAGTGTAAATTTATCAAAATTCTTCGAAATAACGAAAAAACTAAGTCTGAAGTATAACTAAAATGCAGCAAGTCAACGTATACTGCGATTTAGATGGTAGACTTATATTCATACGATTAGCAAATACCGACTAAAGAGTACTAAGACTTTTATCCGCCGTGAAAATCGCAGTACAAAGTAAAAAAAAAACTTTCATTTACAAAGTAATACGCAGTAAATTTAACGCATACTGCGATTTAGAATAGAATATATTATTTTTATTTTTCAATAATTACTGACTAACTAAGAGTAAGTTGCCTAATCACTGCATTTTAAATGGCCCTTACAGATATGCGTAAATTGTATCTTTACAGTTCCAATAAAGTAAGTTGTTTCTTACTGCATTTTGGTTAGTGCTACGGTGTATTATTTCTCGTAGAGGCTTCGAAGGAGGCTCCGGACCAAAAAACCGATTACATACATGTGTGCGTTTCGATGCACTGATTCTGAGTCACTAATAAACAGAAATCACTCAAAATGCCACTTACTGCGTTTTAAAATCTGCACGGCAGTATAATGATACTGCGGAAGAACGCATTTTTTCATCCAATCCCCTTCAAATGTTTTCTTTAGGTACATGGATGTCGAATATTGATATAGGTAGATAATTTAGTAGCACCTGATTTGGATTGCGTTAAGGCATCTAAAAGAATGTACGAAATTAATAATCTTAGAGCTAATGGATTCTGATGTTGAAGGAAAAATGTAAAGATTGCTTGGTATGTGATATTCACTGATGGTTCTAAATCATCATTTGGAAGCGGAGCTGCTTTCTATGATCCAAATGTCTCAACACAAAACCAGAATAACAATGTTTTTAAAGTTTTGGGTAATGTTTGTGTTATGACAATTGAACTTGTTGCAATCTCTTGTGCAATATCTTATATTCAAGGAATAGGTAGCTATTAAAAATGCTGTAGGATACACCGATAGTAAAAGTGCATTACAACATATAGCCCGCTGTGTCTCTGGACGCAGAGGAGTACCTTTAGCATACGAAATTTTAGAGAAAATTATAAGATTTAATGATATGACCTTGAGATTGCAATGGGTTCCGGCACATATTGGTTTGCGAAGAAATGAGGAGGCAGATCGTTTGGCCAAACGGGGTATCGTGGAGGGTCATGAAATTTGTGTTCTTTCATATTATTTAGAGGCGGCCAGTAAATTCAAAGTTAAATGCCATGAAATTTGGAAGGATCATTTTAACGACATGTCGCGAGAAAAGGGTATTTGGTATAAGTGCATTCAAAATGAACCTCCGCGTGTACCATGGTTTCAGAACATTTCTTTAAGTAGGAAAAATATTGTTATAGCCCAAAGATTGCGTACCGGATATGTTCCACTGAATAAGTTTGGATATCTGATGAAAAAAGCTCTTTCGCCAAATTGCGAAGTATGCGGTACCCTAGAAGATGTCCAACACTTACTATTGGAATGTGTTCGGAATCGTGTTGCGAGGGAGGCGTTGGTTGCAGCAGCCAATCTGAATATGTATGACACGGAGATGTTTCTAGATATCTTAGCCCAACCGACCTCAGACGTCGCGTTGATGCTGTTCAGGTTGGTTGATGTGACCAACAATATGAACTAGTGTAATATATTGTTCCACTTGTTTAATTCGCTGTTGCCCTATGGGCTAATGTGACAAAATGTACGAAGCCCGTTTTAAAATAAATAAATAAATAAAAAAAGTCTGGATAAGTCTATATTGTCTATTCCCTCTAAAAGCACTCGTTGGCTTATGTCGCTCTAAAAGTGCTCCATCGTTACTCTGCCAGCCATAGACTGCCACACCTAGGTAAAACTTTTACACGATCACCATTAAATTTACGATGAAAATGCATGGCTGCCGACTTAACAAATACTTTCATTCATTTGGTTTTTTTATAACTAAAACTTTCTGAGTTAAATGCATAGCTGCCAACTTAACAAACAAGATTTTTTCAATAATGCCACTGGCAAGTTGGTAAACGTTTTGGCTAAATACGCCAAGAACGCAAAGCAATAAAAAAAGTAAACTGTAATTAAAAACAAAGTTTCCTATAAACAAGCTTCCAATTTTGTCGTTTGTCGTTTTCATGTTTCCCGCTCGTGTCTTGTTCGACTTGTTTGTTGTTTGATTGCAATAGTTTTAACAGTTTGTGACTTATCATAAGCATGGATTAAAACGAAAAGAAATCAACACCGGATTGTATGCAACGTTGTATTAGCCAAAAAAGTAAAAAACGGCGAGATGTGTGGGTTACGATGGGAGCGTAGCGAATATTGTAAGAAATTTGCCACGAGCTCTCTAATACAACTGTTGCACAAAATACTGTTTACCTACTTACGTCTACGTATTCCTGACAAAAAGGGTCTTGACAGGCAGATGGACGGACGGACAACTGTGATCCTATAAGGGTTCTGTTTTTTCCTTTTGGGGTAGATACGGAATCCTAAAAACCAAATAGGCAGATATTATGAATAAATGTAATTATTATTTTTCCATTTATTTCTACTCCAATACTTAATTATAAGTACACAGAATAATACCGGAGGCAAGTCTACGCTTTATGGCCCGCAACTGCACTTTAATGTTACATTAAATATCGCCATCTGGTGCTTTAATGTTACATTACAGTGCAGGGGCAGTTGTATCTTCTTAAATGTCGTTCGGACAGACACGTTTGGTGGCTCTGAGGACGAATTTCTCATAATTTTTTATATCCAAGATGGCGGATGACGTTTGGCACTTTTGACACAAAAATGGTGATTGGGTATCAATTTCGGGAAATTAGGTGATTCTGAGCCCGAATTTGGCATTATGTGTGTTTTATTTAACAGTACCTATAATGTATGCCCAGGTCTGTCGGTGAACACCTTTCAACTGCTGATTATGACGACGATGATGATAGAAGTCGTAAAAAAAGTATTGTATGCAACGTATAAATCGAATAAGTATCGTATAGGTAAGTCGAAATTATGCTCGTGGCGTCTTTTCTTACGATGTAATGTTAGCGTAGTCACATCGAACCCACACCACCCATCTTTTTTGACCCCTCTTATACAACTGTTTCAAAATAGTACATTATGATATTATTATGATATAGGTACCTACCTAAGTGTGAATGTATTGGTCATTACACACGAGGCAATATTGTACGCACAAGCACATGCGCAATAGAGTAAGATCCCAGGGCCACCAGACGTCACGTATTTTCTGACGAACGAAATGTGGCCGATTGATTCTCAAAGCCGATTTTTACGTATATTTTAGGCAATATCCTTAAAAATAAGTCGCCAATACTCCCAGACACTTTCCGTCGGCCGAATTGCTTTGCAGACGCTTTAAAGCTCCCAAAATAATTACGTAACTTCACGTAAATTCTGATGCTCCATTTTTATATATTATGTCCACCAGACAACTATTTTAAAACCTCTTACAAAAAGACAGACCGATCCAAGGGGCCAATCATCCCCTACAACAACTATTTTCGCATGTTTTTTGCAATCTTTATGTTTTATGGATTCCTAATTTTTTTGTTTATAAATCAATGTAACATGAAATCTTACGTTTAACGAGTAATTAAAGTGTAGGTAAATTTTAATAAATAGCTCAAAATTGAACAATGTTTTTTTCGTTTATTTGCATTTTCTGAGAACATTTACCATAGTAATGTATCTTTTTTTATACCATCAGAAAGTAGAGATTTCAACGAACAAAAAGGCCACCGACTTTTTTTTTAAAACAGATATTTTGACGTGAGAATTTTCGATTGAAAATTAGGATGCTTTTTCGATATTAAGTCAAAATAAGGTGAAAAAATGAATCTTTTAAATCAAAAAAAATCCTGTATGTTTGGGACTGTATGTTTGCTGGGGATTTTTGCGAAAGATATGAATATAAATAAAAAACCAAAAACTTGGTTATTTGAATTTTTCACATAAATTTTGAGGTTGTTAAAAAAGTGGTAGATCTTTTTACTAACTACAACTTTTCCATTTCACTTTTTTTCATAAGACTTGTAGTTTTGCCGGAAATCGAGATAAACCGTTTTTCACCCTTAAAACCCACCCCCTTCCCCTTCCCGACCTCAGATCGCCCGTAAATTATTTTGACGTGACAACGTCTTATAAATTGGTTTGCCGGGTGACACTTCAAGAAACTGCGTTACGCTCCGCTCACGTTATGCGCTCACAATGAGAGCGAGTGAGAGGCATGGTTAGCCCGCCTAAGAGCGAGAGAGACAGACATAAAAAGTGAAAGGCACGCGTCCCTTCCACTCGAGCACGAATGAATATTCACATTAAAATTATTTTACCACTCAAAGTCGTTGTCACGTAAAACTTTCGCCCGTATACCGACTTTACAGGCAACAGGTTTTTTCCTTTCATTTTTGTAATATTCTCTACCTTTTCTAATGGGTTTCATCCTAGCTACTATATTTTTTTTTGGTCTCAAAAATTATCGACCCTGGTCTAATATTGAATCTACGATTCTTAAACCACATAAAACACTGCCCTATAAACCACCAACTCAAATACGAAGGAGGATGGCAAAAGTTGCTCCTCTACACCCTAGCAAGTCCCTTTTCGCCAGGAGACAATATTATGTACAGTCGCATACTTATATAGGTAATAAAATAAACAATTAAATAAACTTCTATAGTTTAAGACATGATAAATGTAAGGAGGCACTCAATGCATGGTGAAGTAAAATTAATTACACTGAAACTGAACAACTGCTGTTTATCCTATATCCTAGATATAAGACAGTATATAATTATATGAAATAAGTTACATAGAACTGTCGGAAAATAGAAATAACATAACTTGTATCACACAAATGTTCACACACACACACACACTTTGCATGTAAGCAAAAGTAACTAATACGTTAGGATAACTTCATTTATTAACTTTTATTTTCTAAACTGTGGACTTATTGTTAAAATGGGCTACATTTGGAAGAGCGAGACTTTTCAATACAGGTAGTTACACATATTATACCTACTGAGGGGCCTTAACCGTGCCTTTGTTTGTCTGTCCCTATGTGTGCTTAGATCTTTAAAACTACGCGCAACGGATTTTGATGCGGTTTTTTTTAATGAATAGTGATTCAAGAGGAAGGTTAACACGCATAATTTTATACGCAAACGAAGTCGCGGGCAGAAGCTGCTAGTTTATAAAAGAACTTTAGTTTACCTTTGTTACCAAACTTTGCTTAACTTGAGCTGCTTTAAAACTTTACTTCGTCATTTGGTAATTAACACCTGGATTTCTTACTGATATAACGGTCCGAACATATATTATTTTAATATTTCCGGTGACGGACACTACATTTTGTTTTTATTTATTTTAATTTTAAACTACACTTAGGGGTCCGTAACACGTGTGCCAAGGGTCCGCAGCAACTCAGTTAACCCTTAACATTTGTACTTTCTTTTTCTGTAATAAACTTTCAAAGGGGACCATGGAATTTTTAAAATTTTGAAAGTGGTCAGTGACCACAAAAAGTTTAAGAAACACTGCTTGGGTATCAAAGTAATAAGAAAACATTTAAAATGATCATTTTGTTTTATTTAACTCTATAATAATATTTACACGTTTTAAAAACATATTGATATATTAATAATAAAATCGAAACATTTAACATTTATTAGGACTTTACCAAGTTCAGTACACTTATTGCTTTATTTTCTATTCCTACACGAGGACTAGGCTGTAAGGCCGAATAAATTAAATAAGCATGCGAATGACGGACGAGCAAGTGCCTCAAAGGCTGGAAGCATCATTCATATTATAAACATTTCCCGTACGTGCCACTCAGGGACACACTTTCCCTCTTATGCATAATCGCTTGTTAAGCTTCTGTTAACTTACATTCCTTATGTCACTTTGAAATTTGCCTTTGCTAGAGAGAAAAAACAAAGATTTTGCTATAAACATGGTCTATAACTTTCTAAGAGAAAAATAGTGTTATAATATGCACCTACCACTCAAGGATTTCCTAGACAAGCAGTTTGAGAGCAAGATGCCTGATAATCAAATGTGGGGCAAATCCACAACACGTATGCAATCCCGACTAATTTTATTTAATTTCATAAATTCGTTTTTTTACTTTCACACATTAAGGAATTGATATAAAACGATTTTATTTTCGAGTATACTCCGTTCCAGCGCTGCGATGGCTGCGAAGTGTCGCAACATAGCGTGTATGATAATGATAACATACTATGTTGGAGAAAGCCGTACCTATTATCCAAGCATCTTGACACATTCGTGGCGCCAATCATGGAGGTGTTACATAATTTACATAATATAACATTTTCGTCATATTATATTTACCTAATTATGCCTGTTAAGAATCTCCACAATTATAAACCTAATTTCTAACTAATTAACATGTATTAGTGGGCACGTTTACCTTTTTATAAATGATGATTCTATAACAAATCATAGCTATGAACATGTATATATGCTATTTCTCTTAACAGTTATTTAATTAGTTTATGATACAAGTGATTATTTATAGTACCTATGTTATTTTTCAAATATTTATTATTTCATAACAAAATAACAGTCAAGTGAAGCAATAGCTTTAGCGTCGGAACGCACTTTTAATTTTACAATTAAAATCATTACCTAATAAACTGCAGCACGTCAAAGGAGGATAGTTTTGATAAGTAACAAAGTAAGACTCATGAGCGAAAATTATGCAGTTAATAGACTTTATAAGTGTTTCCTTGCTTTGCCTAACTATAGGAAGGTAGTCTTACGTCAAATCTTAGCACAGGTTTAGAGTATCGATCGATGGTCGACTCAGAGACAGCTAAATATTTCCATTCATTTTGACATATATGTAACTGGTGTAAATAAGGATAAAAATGATAAACGAATTGAAGCCATTTATATTATTACACTAAATGATTTTTACTTTCATTGCCTGAATGAAATTTTCGATTAGCGGTACTCAAGGAATTTAGATTTCATAATATCTGTCATCATCACTACAATAGCAGCAATGGCTTCTCTGAAGTGTTGTAAAATTACAGTGGGCTAATCGAATAAAGGCAAATTCCAAATTGAATGTATTGAACATTAAATTTTCTGCAAATAAATCTGATTGAACCTTCAATAAATCGTTAACAATATTTATGATATAAAACATAGCATATAATACCCAAATATATTGTTTAGTACCTACAGAGGAAATCACTTAAAAACTCAAAACTGGATCAATTTAGTAACTTACTTGAACACGTTAAAATTTATCATTACATTGCGTTATCATAATTTAGCGAAAATAAAAATCCATCAGCAAAACCGAGCTAAACATTTTTTTTTTCATTAATTTTGGTAAAGGTGGCACCAGAATTCCATTAAATTGGGAAAAGGATTGGGTTGCACTACGTTTTTTTCGGATGTAGGTTAAAAATTAAGGTTTAAAATTTGTCATTACCTAACTGAAGTTCAAAAAAGTAGACACATTTTTGTGCACATGTTAAAATGTATTACAGCAAAACTTTGGCCTTTCAATATTAGCTGTTTAATACATATATAATAAACATAATAATAATATAATAATAATCTACATTTTTTCTAAAATTTTGACGTTGAATGATTAACTGAGAACTGCAGACCGGTTTTCATAATGTAGATGATGGAGACATTAAAATTTAACTGCTCTGTGGTGTAAAGTAAACGTAAGCAACAAAGCCATCAAATTTAATATTGTGACATCCTTATTCATATTATTTTCGAATGATGACTCACACAAACACACATACACACACTGTTGGAAATTATTAAATCAGGCAATTAATTGTTTGCTAGGAACGCAGAGAGAGGACTGTGCGAGAAACCGTAATACTCTGAAATTAGATATACATAGGTTATACGTACATACATACATTCAGGTTCACGTGTGTTAAGACGAAGAATAAGCACATAGAACACTAAAAAGTAGATAAGCAGCAATATTTCAAACGGAAAAAATCAAATCTGACTAGAAAATTACGATATTTAATAATACGGACGAAACAATCATTTATACAAACAGATTAACATTATTACCGAACAAAAATAGTTTTACTAATCTATAACTAGATTTATAATATTTTACTGGGTAGTCTAGTAGCGACAGGCCATTCATTCACGCGTTGCGCGCCAGACACGTTGCGTGCGGCTGCCGCGCCCAGCCGCTAACTTAATGCTATACATTATGATCATAACATGTTACAAACGCTTTCAAAATAAAAATGAAAAGTTATCGTCGATAACACTACAGTAATCGCACTAGACGGCCAGGACAGTCATAGAGAAAGGCACAATTTCGTCATCGCCTTGTTATTTTCTAGCAGTTAACTACAAGTTTAGTGCACGCTATCGGCCATGTTGATTATATTGGGTCCAAATAACACAGAAACCTGAAGTAGGTATGCCCCATATCATTTAACTGGAGTGAAAATGACTTCCTTTTTTTCAAATGACATTAATCACAGATGAAATTGACGTATTAATAATAATCACAGATTAATTAAAATAATTTCGAAAATCGTTAGCATCGGGTCAACTGAATATTTTATTTTGGGTACTCTCTATTTTGTTCTGCTACTTTCGGGACAATTTGAATGGACAATAAATATTTAAAAGTTTCGATATTTCTAAAATTTCACTACATTACACTTAAGTAACAGTATTCGTATAACGTATTTATGCAAACGGCCGAAATCACGTGCTGCGAAAAATTTGTAAGCTCTGTTACTCAATAGTTGCGATAGTACGTCAGCGACAGTAATGGGTGCACAGTGCACAGTGCACACCACACGGTGTGTGACGCTCCAGCAATAGTACATTACTGTCTAGGCCAGGAAGTAGGCAATTGCTGGCTGAGTATTGGTTTGAACGGACGAACTTGCGAGTCCGTTTAATAATACGAAGCCAGCAATGCTATTCTGGCCGAGGCAAGTATAGTGCTTTTCTCAAAAATAAACAAGAACAAAAATAAATGAAAACAAAATAGTGAAAATTGTTTTGCTTTGCCGCCTTTTTCTATCAATGACATTTGAAGAGAGTATTTTTTTACCCAGAACACCTAAAGCTATTTCAGACACAGATAAACACGTTGTCGTATTAGCTTTTTTTTTTTTAATTTGGTGTTGTAAGTCTTGTGCCTTTATTTTACAATGGTGATTTGCATTTTTAAAAAGTTAATAACTAGACAGTAATGGAATTTGTATGCAACATTACTGGAGAGTTTAGCGCGACAGTAATGTTTTTTTTTTTTTAATTTTGTACTGACCGGCAACAATTAACTTCCTGTTCTGATATTTAGTTAACAATGACGACTTTACCGATCATTTTTGAGAAAATGTATTTACATACATGTATGTATGTAAGAGAACATTAATTGTTGAGCTACTGTGGAACGCTGTCATATATTGACATTGCCAATCCGTTACGTGTTCGTTAATGCTAAAAAGCAATCATTCACTATGACGGCATTGCATGTATGCTCAACAATTAGTCCTTCGAGTGTACAATGATTTTTATATATTTGAATAAGTGGGAAGAAGGAAAACTGCATCAATCGTCGAACAAAGACGTAAACTTCCATACATTCTCCACGTTTATGTTTTCCATGTTTATTTCAATCAAGTTATTTATCAAAATGCGAACTTTAAATATTTTGTACACTTAACGAAGCTTTTTATATATAGCAAGCAAGGTGTAGCAGTAAATAATTATTTATTACTTCATTATTATAACTGATTTTGATTTTTTACTTAAACTAAGCAAAAGTAACGCATTTGTAAATATACGAAATTAAAAATATTATTAACTCGCATCACAACCACTTCTGAAACATAAAAAAACCCAAGCAGAAATAATTTAAGTTAAAACTTACGATTGCACCGGTATACTCACATATTTAGGTAAAATTATATATCCTGACAATTTAATAAAGCGTAATCATCATTTTCCAATATCACTGTCAGAAATCAAAACTGCCTAATACATGCTTATATTATATACCGTGCGGTCGTTAGGAATTGTTCCTAGAGGTCAACGTCGCGACACAATATTGTTACTTTAGTGCAATGTGATTTTACCATACAATGGAACTAATTGAAAGCACAATAGTTATAGACTACAGGCCCACGTACAAAAAATGTGGGTCATATGAACCACCAGGTGACGTATATAGGACGATATAAGAGCATAAAATAATAAGATTCAGCACTATGCCGTCACTTGTAAGCTGTCCAACTGGGTGCTGGTGAGAATTCAAAAGTGCAACCCTCGATTTTTTCCCCTTGTCGCATGATTTTTGTACGGCGTTGCGGAATAATGGATTAGAAGCTGTATTGAAACAGTATGAAAGTGATGCCGTACAGAATGAAATGACCAAATTTACCCTGGAAATGGTCAGAAAATCAAAAAAAATTACCGACTTTGTGGCGCACCATTTGTACGGCATCAGTTTCATACTGTTTCAATACAGCTTCTAATCCATTATTCCGCAACGCCGTACAAAAATCATGCGACAAGGGGAAAAAATCGAGGGTTGCACTTTTGAATTCTCACCAGCACCCAGTTGGACAGCTTACAAGTGACGGCATAGTGCTGAATCTTATTATTTTATGCTCTTATATCGTCCTATATACGTCACCTGGTGGTTCATATGACCCACATTTTTTGTACGTGGGCCTGTAGTCTATTATGACACTTGATCGAAAGTCGAGAATTAAAATAATCACAAACTGAAAACAAGATAAAAACCTAATTTTGTTTCGAACATAATATGTACAAGTATAGCGAGTAAGCAGTTCCATCACAGATGACAGATAACAACATGAAATATTCAATAAATTAATCAATTATTAACAATAAATTGAATACATGCAAATAAACAAATCAAAATGTATCTTTTTTAATAAATAATTAACAATTAATTGAAGTCCCATTAAGAGTTTAAAATGTGATACAATAAATTATTTGTCTTGTCCCTCTTGTGCCATAGTAATGATCGTCGCTCTTTGCCATCTGCAATGGACGGGTGAAGTTTTCTCACTACGTGTCGACATTAAGATACTACTTGTTGTTTTGTTAAGTTGGAAACTAAATTGTAACAATTAAGGTTTAATGCGCATAGCACTAGTCAATATTTTTTTACAGCATTGAAAAAGAAACAAAATGCTGCGATAAACGAGCGACAGCGCCGCGTCACGATCCTCGGCGGCCCAGAGGCTGTTTTAATATTATTTCCGGCGGGTTTATCACAAGGCGAGTTGTATTGAACACTTATAAGTTATCCACAGCGCTCACACAGAATCAATGTCGCCGACATTGATCCGGTCCTCGGCTGCAGTCACAGAAAAGCCCAAAATGCGAGCATCAATTTTTAGCATTTTATTTTTCTTAGTCTTTTTTCCTTTGCCCTGTAACAATAATACACATAATATGTAAATACGTGCAGAAATAACAATATACGCATATTACATAACATAATACTATATTAGATTTTGCCCGCGACTTCGTCTGAATGGATTTAACATTTCGGGTAGCTCATTTTTAACGTCTACAAAAAAGTAGATTAGAGCATATCTAAACTATATTACTCACTGAGCAATTGCATCGCATCTTCGCAATTTCACCCCATTTTTCACCTCCTTAAAGGATGACTTCCGTAATAAAAACTATTCTATGTGTGTCCCCTGGACCAGAACTATATTTATCCATACCAAATTTAATGTTAATCGGTTCAGCGTTGTAAGCGTGAAGAGGTAACAGACAGACAGACTGACTCGATTTTGCATTTATATAATATTATTATGCACAAAAGGAACTCATGTGCAAAACTTCAGCTAGGTTCATGGGTTTAGCATGTGCGTCAGAACTACCATAGTAACAGTCAACCCCAATTTGTACCCACTACTTTATTTTTAAACGCTGAAAGACGCGTTTATTGATATCTATCAAAAGTCTATCAACCCCTATTTTACCCCTTTAAGAGGCAACCGTTTTTCATAATTGCCATTATATGCAAGCTGTTTGTAGCGACACCAGGGCCAAATAGAAAGTTGTCAGGCTATAAATCGTGAATAAAAACCCTTGAGATGCTTTTATGACCGCATAAAGAAGTGGTCCGTAGTCAAAATTAATGAAAGTCCACAACAATAGCTGAACCACTAACAAAGAAGAGCACATCTGTATAGGAAAACAATGGCGTTTACGTCCTTTTGTGCAAGGGCAGTTTTTGGCGATATCTCTGAAACTATAAGAGCTACATTGTAAATTGAGCTTTTGGTCTGTTGTAACAAATATACCATTCGTATATACATTTAACTGATAGTCACTTTTGGAACATCTGTATTAAAAAATGATATACCTTCACTTCCTGATAGTCGGAACCTGAAGTTGTGCGAGGATTGACCGCGACGGCCGGAGAGCACAGGTCATCGGACGGCGTGACCATGCCAACACGAAGTAATTTGGACCTGAACAATTATACCAAACATTCAATGTCATTTGAATCGCAGAATGGATTTTTTAGTCTTATTTTTCAGCGTGTTGAATATGCAGTGTTGACATAAATTCATAATGAATGTAGCGCAATTCCATTACTACACTCGCCAGCCCAGCGAAGGACGGTTAATCTAACATAGATTATAATAAAATTATTTTCTCAAATATGCAATGAAATATTGATGTTATGTTTCTTATAATAGGCTACGAAGTATCACGTTTCGGGTGCGGCTTGACTTGACGAAAGGTCTTTAATGGAATTTCATACAATATTGCAATATTGTATGAAATTCCGTTGAGGACCTGCAGGTTAAGGCGTCTTTTTTAATTTTCATTCCACACCTACGTGTGACTCAGCATCTTGGCGTTCAGCCATTTAAAAAAGCGATGAGCAATATTAGCTTTTGTTTCGTTCAGACAATCTGCCAAGTCACTACCCTCATAAACACAACAAACAAAAAACAAACGATGTCTGCTATATTTTGTAGTTAAATTTATGCAAATCGGCATCAACATAACGAATAATACATTGTTTTACAATTTCAATAATTTATTTAAATATTAGGGGCAAAATGTCTACTCCAAATGTAAAAGTCGGTATTTTCATATCATTCTGGAAAGTTCAGTTAAAAATGGTGTGTGTGTGTGTGTGTGTGTGTGTGCGTGTGTGCGTGCGTGTGTGTGTGCGTGTGTGCGTGTGTGTGTGCGTGTGTGTGTGCGTGTGTGTGTGCGTGTGTGTGTGTGTGCGCGTGGCCTTTAGGTTTTTGTAATCATAGGCTCCGTCTACTCCGTAAGGAATATAGACGTGATATGTGTATATACATAATTATGATTTTGTTCCTTAATACATGTAATAATATGAGTACCGACGAAGAAACAGGAATATGCATGTTAGTTTTATTTTGTCTAGTCTACTTTAAGTTTCCTTAGAAGTGATTTAATTTCTTAGCTATACAGGTTGTTTGGTAGCTAGATACAAAGCTTTAAGGGGATGATAGCCGAGGTATTTTTGAACATTTTTAGCCATATATGTCTTAGACGAAATTCGATTTTTTTTTTTAAATTGAAGACTTAGAAATTTTAGGAAAATACCCAGAATTTGATAGTCACGAGTCAATATTGCCCCAATGAGCGTTAATTTGGAAACAAAATCTTTTATTTCGGATAGTTTAATGTGTATTGGACCAAATGAAATAAATTTTTAAGTGTCTTTCTTGCCACAAAAACAAAATGGAGGCATTCGAAATTACTAAAAATGTCTTAGGTTGGAACAGTCATTTTTCTATGCCATAAAAAAAATCCTTGAAATGTTCAAACATTTTTAGAAACATGCCTGTTTATTGTTCTTTCTTTTAAGGTATCACTCACTCACATTGCTTGCTAAATCTGAATAAAAAGTAAAACCAAATTCAGGGAGCACTCGCTAAGAGAATGTACTAGTCTTGGAATTTCACGTTAAAGGTACTTAACTAGTAAATTACATGAAAAAAAGATTAAAATTAAATCATTAATCTTCAGTTTGTTGCAATTTGAATATTACAATTTTTTTTACGTTAATAAGTCATGTGTATAAAAATTAAAAAAATATATATCAAATTTCGGCTAAGACATATTATTATAATATGGCTAAAAATGTTCAAAAATACCTCGGCTATCATTCCCTTAAAGCTTTGTATCTAGCTACGAAACACTCTGTATAATAAAGCCATTATTATTTATTTTCCTTGATTTTTTATCATATTTGAGTTACACTGACCTTTTTTCGAGAAAATGGCGAGCGAATTCACTGGATTCTCTCGTCTCGCCCAAGTAGCACTTTACATAATCTTTTACTTCATATGGCGATTCGATATCTTTGAGGAAACCGACAAAAGTTGGTACTGGAACAAACATCACAATTAATATACTTCCTTACTTCTACTGCAGTTAAAACAGATAGCAGTGGAAATTTTTATTTTTGCTTAGTCCATTAAAAATTTATAAAAATATTAATATGTTGTTATAACAAAAAATATTCTAGCTAGACGGTAGATGCTAGAGATTGACATCGTGTCTACAGTATCAAAATGTACATAGTTTATTTCTCTTTGGATACCATCTATTTTGGCGCTCCACGAGGCTAACACGGTTGTGCACCATGTCTCAAATTCGGCAACAGGTGAAGCTTCTTTCTTGGCAGGAACATTAAGCGTGTTTTTCTTCTTAATCTTCACGCTTTGCTCTGCAACTCGCGGCATCTCCTGAACTTTTTCTACTGCTTTCGAGGATTGAGCTGGTGACGGCGAGTCCCAGAAACCTCCTTGAAAATAAATAAATAAATAAATATCTTGGGACAAATTACACCAATTGACCCAGCCCCAAACTAAGCAAAGCTTGTGCTATGGGTACCAGGCAACGGATAAACATACTTATATAATGTAGATAAATACATACAACATCCATGACTCGGGCACAAACATTCGTATTCACCATACAACTATCTGCCCCTACCAGGATTCCAACCCAGGACCTCTAGCTTCATAGTCAGGGTCACTAACCACTAGGCTATCCGGTCGTCAAAAAGACAAATAAACAGTAAGTTTCAGAGTATAAAGGAACACTGCCACCATAAAATGTATGAAGATTGATTATTTTAACTACCTAAGTATTTCGTGCAATCATATAACATAATATCACAGAACCTAGATTTAATGCCTTTAAATAAACTATTTCTGCTACGCCTACACCTTAATGATTATTAAGTATTATGATGAATACGGAATGTACCAGAATCATGAATATTATATGTATTTATGTTGATGGTTGAGACGGCTGGCTGATTTCATCATGCCACAATTTGATTGACAAATACTCGGGAGCAAACATACCGGATCGCTTTCCGTTGATAGTTGTATTGAAAAGTGACCATCAGGTCTTTGCTCCCGAGTACAGTTTATGTCGTACACTTGTCTCGTTCCGTATAAAATGAGTCGGTATCAGCGTAATTCGTCCCATTCGTTTTTCGTTCATTTCTTATGTACGTCTCATTCTGTGTTCGTCACTCATTCTTTATTCGGCTCGATCGCTATATGTCCCTATCGTTTTAAGTACAATTATGTAACCTGTCTCTTTCTTAACAAGTCTTTTTCGTTTTTCGTCACGGTCTTCCTAGGACTATGTCTTTGTTTGTGTCTCTCTTTTTTGGTATCATTCGCACTTTATCTTTAGTCACTTTCGTTATTCGTCTCACTCTTTTTTTGTCTTTAATGGTAACTCGTTCCGTTCTTTTTTGGGCACGTTCGCTAATCGTCCCGTACTAGTAGGTCTTAGTTGCTATTCATATGTCCTCCGGATCGGAATTCATAAACAAATTGAAGTTTATATGTCCCGTACATATACAGAACGGAAAAAAATGAGGGCCCTGAAGGGTCTGGGACTTAAGATAGTCAAATAGTGACCGAGACGCAAAACGAATGTAACGAACTTAGAATTAGACTGAAAATGAATGAGACTAATCACGAATGTGACTAATAACGAATCCATGAAAAAAAATGAGACGAATAAGTGAATGAGACAAAAATCGAAAGGGAATAAGAAAGAATGAGTCCTAGGAAGACCGTGACGAAAAACGAAAAAGACTTGTTAAGAAAGAGACAGGTTACATAATTGTACTTAAAACGATAGGGACATATAGCGATCGAGACGAATAAAGAATGAGTGACGAACACAGAATGAGACGTACATAAGAAATGAACGAAAAACGAATGGGACGAATTACGCTGATACCTAAAAATTAATTTGATATTATAAAAAATATCTATACAGGGTGTTAGGTACCTAATGAGTGGATAATCCTTGAACTGTGGATAGAGGGCACTTAGGACGTTATAATAAAGCTATAATAGGTTTAGTAAAAGTTGCATGGTTTCCGAGATATTCGGACTTTTAGGTTTTTTTCGAAAATCAACATCCTTGTTCAATGTTTTGATCATAGCACCATTTCAAGCTAACTATTTCAATTTTTTATTTTTGCTCCATATTCTTGAACACTTGTGTTTTCAGATAGGCACTACCATTTTTGTGAGACTATATTGGATTATTTTAAAAAAAATCGCAAACTTAATGTTTGCTTTTTCAATCGTACATTGATCGAATTTTCAGCTCTCATAGTGAAAAAAAAATACACTACCGCCTAGTTGCCAATAAGCTTAAAAACAGCCCGATTTATTGACAATTTAAAAATAGTAATTACCTTTTGAATTTAAATTCAAAATGCCAAAATAATAAAAAAAATACACGCTCACCCACATTTTTCCCGATTTACTTTTTGTAAAAATTGAAAAAGTTAGCTTAAAATAGTGCTATGATCAAAACATTGAACAAGGGTGTTCATTTTCGAAAAAAATCTATAAGTCCGAATATCTCGGAAATCGTGCAACTTTTATTAAACCTATTATAGCTTAATTATAACGTCCTAAGTGCCCTCTATCCATAGTTCAAGGATTATCACCTCATTACCTAACATCCTGTATATAAATGTTTATCCGTTTCCTAGTAGGTATCCATAGCACAAGCTTGTATTGTAGTTTGGGACTAGGTGTAAACTGTCCCATATTTTTATAGTAAATATTTTACCTCCATTATGTGTGTTGCCCCAGGGCACGTGATTGGGCTGTGCTATGGGAACCTCCTCGAACGCCTGCGCCGCCGACGCAGCATCCACAGCAGCCGCCGCCGCCGCAGATTGCTGGCGTGCTTCCGCCTAGGCATAAACAACTTCATAGCTTAAATATTGATACTTATTACTTTCGATACTGATAATGGCACGACAACGGACCTGTATCTCCGCCAAAGTCAGCCCTGGTACAGTCGTGTTAGGTTTCTTTTTCGCCCATCCCAAACCGGCTTGCATTTCCTACAAAAAAACACATTGACTATTCGTCTTTTAATAGCAACCACTAATTTGAACTATTTTGAATTGAGCATAAAAAATATAATTGTTCCGTGTTCAGTTCATATTCATCATGTCTTGTGTTATTTGTGGCACGATACATACGTGTTCCCGAGCGAGGGCGGCGGCTTGCTGGTGAGCGATGACCTGCATCATCTGCTGTTGCTCTTTTATCTGCTCTAGCTTCTTCTCTCGCTCGAGACGCTGGATCTCGGCCAGCGTCGGTCCCTCCTGGCTTGTCGCCTGCTGCGCCTGCGCGCTCACCGCAGACCACGGCGCTTTCTTTATCACGGCTTCGCTGGCTTGACGCTGTTGTTGCTTTTGTTCCTGCGCAAGTAGGTCACACACATGTCACTATTTGCCGATGCATGTCGAACAGAAATATGTCGCCTACAATACACTATATTTTGTAGCGCTAATTTTAAGGCGAGTAGTAACAAAGTTAAAAAAAAAAAAGGTGAGTTTTTAAGTATCCTATGTCCGTCTCCTGGTTCTAAGCTACCTCCTTACCAATTTTCAGCCAAATCGGTTAAGCCGTTCTTGAGTTATAAATAGTCGTATTTTTATCCCGTGGGGAATTTGAAAAATTCCTTTGTAAGTGCATCTTTATACTAATCAAGGAATAATGTGTAGGCATGCTAAATTTAATGTCGGTAGCTTTATTAGTACAACATTTCGGATTTTTCCAATCCCGTGGGAAAATCGGGATAAAAAGTATCCTATGTCCGTCTCCTGGTTCTAAGCTACCGCCCTACCAATTTTCAGCCGAATCGGTTCAGCCGTTCTCGAGTTATAAATAGTGTAACTAACACGACTTTCTTTTATATATCTAACTAACTAGCTTCTGCCCGCGACTTCGTATGCGTAGAATAAAAACCTTCCTCTTGAATCACTCTATCTATTAAAAAAAACCGCATCAAAATACGTTGTGTAGTTTTGAAGATATAAGCATTTAAGCATACAAAGGGACATAGGGACATGGGGACAGAGAAAGCGACTTTGTTTTATACTATGTAGTGATATATTAATAATTTCGTCACGGGGTACGGTAAACTCGATCGAAACCTCACCTGAATAATAAAACAAAAAAATAATGATTTCGAGTCGACAACACACATTGAATGAACTGCCTTAACAGTTAATTAAATCCAACATTTTCTAAAAAATTAGCTGACCCGGCGACCTTCATATTATTATCATCTGCTAGTTTCTGTAATTTCATCAGAGATGGAGTTGCTTTTCTGTTCCCGAAGGATTTTTTTCGTATTTTTTTTATATTTTTTATTATTTATTCTGCTATTTGGGGTGGAGAAAAATCTAACACAAATCAGCGATCATAAAAATCGGTTTAGCCGTTCATAAGTTATGTAAATAACCCAACTTTGTTCCAAATAAAGATATTATTATTTTAACAATTAAAAGTTGTTTTATTTGTGTTAAAAGATAATATAATATTTTAAGAATTCATAATTCATAAATAATGATTTACCATAACATAATTTTCAATTGCCAAAAAAAAGTGACAAAAATAAGCTACAATCTCGGACTCGAACGTAGGACTATCACGAGGGCACGCAATCTCAAGGGAGCCGTTTATCCGTTGAGCCCGCGCACCATATGAAACTTTTGACGAATTATAAATTCTGTTTCAATAAATTGCATACAGTCGAGTTTTGTCGACAACGCCATCTAGTTTAATTCTTGTGAACGCGAACTCGAGTGTTTACAGCGTTATAGACCTTAAGGTATCCATACAATTTTGCAGGCGACCGTACAGTACCAAGTATTGATTTATTTCCAAGTAATTCAATTTTGTATTTATTTTGCTTGACGACAAAAATTCGCATAGTAAACAAGGTCACGTGACAACTAGTAACAGATAGAAAAATTCAAAGGCTTACCCACCTGCTATGGGTGGTATAGGGGTATAGCACGCGTCACGGAATGACGGGGATTCGGGTTCGATTCCCGGTCATAGCTTTACTTTTCGGATTTTTCTGTTCTAATTTTCAATGTCGTTTATAAATTTATTTTGCTGTCAAAACTTTCGTGAACGCTAACAGGCACATTCTACGGATCTGTCAGCCATACCTTCCTTATTGAAACAGACCTTATGTATGTTCACTTTCACTACTACATTCAAGTGACATTTCTCTACATAATATGCTTTCAAAAATCGTGCCCCATGTTCGTGTTCTACAACGCAAAGCGACGTGATTGATTAATGCTGTGGGGGTATTCAGTCTGATTTCATTGCTTAAAATCAACGAAATTCCGACTATGGATGAAATTCAAATGGAGCCTATTTTCTTTAGGGTATCAATGTATTTACTTTTTTAAAGTACGTTTTACCACATAAGATTCAATGAGCGTGCCAAGTAATAATGGCGAAGTTAAGAGAAATTAAAATAACAGGTTATATAATTAGCTCAACCAGAATTATGAAAAACTTGCAAGTGTCTTTTATATTCAGCGGGTCAAATTAGGAAAGCCAATTTCATTTTGACACATTATTAGTTACCTGTTGTTTTTTTAGCGTTTCAGCCTGGTTTTTCTTTTTTTCCTCTTCAGTTGCCAGTTTTTCTTCCTCTTTTCTGTAAGGAAGATATCATTGTAGAATTGAACATCAAATAAAGTTAGATATTTATTGCACATAATACAGAATGTAGTTATTTCTTGAAAAGCTTTCAATATAAACTTCAAAATAACCTCTTTCGCTCAGCTTCTTCAGCAGATTTAACTTCTTCTGCCTTCTTTTTGTCTTTGGTGTTCTTTTCCGAACCCTTGACAATAGTAAAACCTTCCTTGATCCATTCCTGTCACAAAATATAAAATAACATAAGTAAATACTAACTTCACAAAAACAAAACTAAATACCAGATAAACCCAGTAACGCTAGTTAAATTGTCTGCAGTTGTTACCTTTTTCTCTTTTTCTAATTCTTTTTTATTAATTTTGTCATCTTTTTTTATCTTTGACGGCGATAAATCTTGGGCCTTTTTCTGAAACATTCGTAAATAATACATTTCGAAATCCACATGGGAATTGAAATCATTTACACTCTATTACGGCAAAGCCGTATTTTCACCTAATGTACTCGTATACAGGTTGGTCCAAAGAACGACGCCTAAAAAAAAATTTACATGCCTCACATCCGGGGCTATCCGAATATACCCCATGTATGTTGGCCGATTTTCTGTAGTTTTCGAGTAATTAATTTTTAAAGATTTTTTCAAGAATTTTCGGGCCGAGCAGTTTATCATCATGTAGCTTTTTTTGGTTACGTTTTTCTGAGTGTTTTTTTTTTGATGACATTATCCTCACAAACTGCACTTTCACACGTAAAATAATCAGCTTCCCAACCTTGAGCCAAGTTACAATAAAATTGACCGAAAGTGAAACTTTTGCCTTTGAGCAAATCAAAGTTTGATTTTGTTTTAAAAAAAATAATCTCAGAATTCAAAGACCATAAGTAATTTTAAAAACTTTTCCAGTCTCTAAACTTGCAGAATAATACAAAAAAAGTGACACTTAATAGGTCATAATTTGCTGGATTCGACTTTCAAACGTACTCAGGTAGAATGTGTAATAAAGAGTCTGTTGTTAGTAACATAAAAACTGTTTAATTTTGGCCGAACCTAATTTGGTACTGGCCATCAATAAAGCCATTTAATACTTTTTATGAACAAATAAATTTGGTCTTCTTTTGTCTAATGTTTATGTTTATGTTTATTTAATCATTCAATATAAAATTACATCATCACTTAAAAATAAATATCAAGGAATTTATATTGAAATCGTCAGCTTAAAATAAAAAATGACAACAATTAAAAATTAAATACAATTCAATTTAAATACAAATTAAAAATATGTCATAAAATGGAAATTATCATTAAAAGTAACAAAAAATAATAGTAAAAAATATGGATAAATTAGATAAGTGTCAAAGGAATCAAGTCTTTTATTGTGAAATAACTAATAGTTACTTCTACTTTCGTTAAGATTAATTTCTGAATTCTTCTCGCTTAAAATTAGAAGAAAGCAAAAGGACATTACAAGAAAATAAAGATGCATTCCGGAGACTAGGAGCGATTTTTTTAAGGAGAAGTAGGCTATGTATCGAAGTTGACGGCAGAAAATTTGAAAATCTTTTATAAATAACGTGTTTAAATAAAATTGTATTGTTTTATTTGATCCACGAACATTCTACCTTCGTACGTTTGAAAGTCGAATCCAGCAAATTATGACCTATTAAGTGTCACTTTTTTTGTATTATTCTGCAAGTTTAGAGACTGGCAAAGTTTTTAAAATTACTTATGGTCTTTGAATTCTGATATTTTTAGTTTTTTTTTTATTACAAAATCAAACTTCGATTTGCTCAAAGGTAAAACTTTCACTTTCGGTCAATTTTATTGTAACTTGGCTCAAGGTTGGGAAGCTGATTATTTTACGTGTGAAAGTGCAGTTTGTGAGGATAATGTCATAAAAAAAACACTCCAAAAAACGTAACCAAAAAAAGTTACATGATGATAAACTGCTCGGCCCGAAAATTCTTGAAAAAAATCTTTAAAAATTAATTACTCGAAAACTACAAAAAATTGGCAAACATACATGGGGTATATTCGGATAGCTCCGGATGTGAGGCATCTAAATTTTTTTTTTAGACGTCAGTCTTTGGACCACCCTGTATACATCATGGACCCGAGAAATCCAACCAATTTTAACCATCGATTCCAGAGTATATTTGGAGTATATAAAGTAGTATAACATGTAGTCCAATAACACATAATGTTCATTGTTTAAAAAAAACTCAGTTATAAAATCTCAGATCCTTGGGCCCGCCATATACGTAACATAACGGAAACTAACTAGGTATATCTACGAATAATAATAAGTCAAGAAGCGTACCTAAGTCCGAAAAAACACTCCACGCGAAGTGAACCGCAGGGGGTGGGGCTTAAAATATGCACCGTGCGGCGAATTAGTTCGGCCGGGACGCTCGAGCCGTGCAGTCGCTCCGTGGGAAGTTATCATTGACGTTATCATTGTATTTTTGCGCTATTACATTAGAAAAATATGCCATCGTGTTGTGTGAAGTGGTCTAGAAGTCATTCAGATATGAAAAATAGAGGACTCACCTTTCATATGTAAGTAAATAAATATTTTAGGACACCATACTTGACGACTCTGGAAAGTGTTATGCAACATGTGACTGACATTAATTTTTCCATGAAGTATAATATAACTCACATGATGCGCTCAAATAAAATATGTTATTTTCTAGTATGAAGAATGATATTATGCATTATTACAAATTATTTTATTGCCATAGATTCCCAAGAAATAAAATACGGCGTAAAAAATGGGTTGTGCCAGCATACAATCATATTCATCACCTCGCCCTGGATGAACAATCTCACGATGCCTCCAAAAGTCTCTGTGTGTCTGTAGTCTGCAAAATGATTCTTTACTACGTTTGGGTTGCCACGTGTAACTTTGTTGAGTTCTAAAATATACACTCAAAAATTATTACGACATTTTAGAAAGATCATTAGATTTCTAGCGGTTTAAGACACGACCAAATTTTCTAGCCATTGTTTTCGTTACGAACCTGCTTACACCCCGTTTCTTATAGAACATTTCAAATTATTGCAGTTACGCCCTTTATAAGGTCAGCAAATGTTTCATAAGTTCATGCTATAGTACAAACACCATGTCAAGGTACAACATTTTTGAGGACTGTTATTTCTGTAGGCAATTAAATTCAAGTTCTGTAGACGATTAAATAGCCATTTTTACATCACTTACATCACTACAATATTTAATGGGATATTAAGAGTCCAACATTTTCCCGCGATATGGAAAGTATCCCAAATAATTATGATTTATAAAGATGGGAAACCACCGAGTGAGGTCACATCCTATAGACCTATAAGTTTGTTCCTAATACAAACATTTTTGAAAAACTTCTTCTTCGGCGAATCCTTCCTATTCTATCAGAAAATGGCATAATACCCAGCCACCAATTTGGCTTTAGACAGCGACACTCCACCGTGGAACAGGTTCATAGAGTCTGTGACAAGATAAGAAAAACACTGGAAGAAAAAGAATACTGCTCTGCAGCTTTTTTGGACATACAACAGGCTTTTGATAAAGTCTGGCACAGGGGCTTGCTATGTAAAATTAAAAGTTGTCTTCCACACAGTTATTTCTTAATATTTAACTCTTACCTATCAGGAAGACTGTTTCAGATCAAAGAAGGTGAAGCCACATCAAATTTTTTTGAAATACAAGCTGGAGTGCCCCAGGGGTCGGTGTTGGGCCCTGTTCTCTAGACAATTTTTACAGCCGATCTCTCTTGCTCGGCTGCTATAACCACTGCTACATTTGCTGATGATACCGCTATTCTGGCGAGCCATAAGGATCCAGTAGTAGCCTCAAGAATCCTACAGCAAGGCTTGGACAAGACAACTAAATGGCTACGCAGCTGGCGAATCAAAGCTAGTACCTCAAAATCAGTACAGGTTACATATACCTTACAGAAAGGCAATTGCCCCCAGTGAAACTAGAAAACGCCACCTTCCCTCACCAGAACTCTTACAGATACCTTGGTCTCCATTTAGATCGGCGTATGACATGGAAAGAGCACGTCAAGAAAAAACGAGATGAAATAAACATTAAATATAAAAGCTTCCTGTGGTTGCTAGGCCGAAACAGCAAACTGTCTGTAGACTATAAATTGCTGGTGTACAAATCGATCCTGAAACCTGTATGGATGTACGGCATTCAGTTGTGGGGTAGTGCTTGTAACTCTTCCGTCACACAAATGCAAAGAATACAGAACAAAATCCTCCGAACAATCAGTAATGTCCCTTGGTATGTGACCAATGCTGAGATCCATGAACACCTAGAAATGCTCTCAGTGAGAGAAGAAATTACTAACCCAACCCAATACCCTTGCACAACAGCTCACAATTACCAGCTATGTTAAACGCCTTAAAAGAAAAGACATCTTGTAGTGTGGAGAACTATGAGTAATGTCCTCACTGGGGGACACGCTCTGAATGAGAGAAGCATGAAACAGATCTGCTAAAAGTGAATGCACTGATTGCAGATACAATATTAAAAAAAAACGTAAACAAGCTTATTTATTTGAGTGGAATACTGCATAATGCGATCCACGCACCCTTCCCTTATCGCATGTGGGCGGAAACGACCACGACGCGGACTAATCGCGTGCAAGCATTGTCTATCGGAGTGAGAGTGTTACGGTTGCATTGCTGTTACTTTGTGTGCGTAAGTGGAATGACAATCGAAGCGGCAACTGTTAGGGAATTACGCTACTTGACTTATTATTAATCGTAGAGGTATATACTTGACTGAATTTGATGATTAAGCAAGTAATGATTAAGCTTAAGCCTCACCTCAGGCTTATTGAGTTCATCTTCTTTACTCCCAGTTTCAGCTGTATCCTCCTTCTTTTCTTCTTTGATCTTTTTACTTTTAGATTTGCTTTCTTTTGTTTTGACTACTTTGTCAGCTTCAGTTTTCTGCTGTTTTAACTGTTTCGCATCTTGCTGTTTAATTTGCACCGATTCATTGGCTTTCACAATCTCCACTGGTTGATCAGATTTATTCGATTTTTCAATCTTATTCTAAGAAAAAAAATCACACAAAATCAAGAAAATGGTAAAAACTAAAGTATGTCTTAGTATCTTAATTGTTATTAGGATTCCATACCTAAAAAGGAAAAAAAGGAAATATTGTAGGATAACTTCGTTCTTAGTATGTCTGTCCATTTATTCATCTATAAGACACTTTTTCGAAACAATGCTTGGAGGTATCAAGTTTAAAAAAATATACTTACATACATAAATAAATCACGTCTTTATCCCTTACGGGGTAGACAGAGCCTAAGGTAATAAGACCTAAAGACCACGTTTAGCATGATTGTGGGTGTATGGCTGGAAAGGGGAATTAAAATAGGAGATGAGTTGCTAGCCACATCGCCTACAACATGATTCCTAAGATTTTCGCCTATTTCCTCGATGGGCTTTTACCATCTGCGCGGGAAGATAAGCAACTGGTACATTCTATGTTTTTTCTTTGCTCCCAGACCGGCATGGAAGTTAAAAATGTTTTAAATTAACGTGAACCAAAAACAAGCTTAAGAGTCGAGGTATCTTCCTCATCCCCACAATTGAATAACTTTACTTTAATTTATAAATAAATGTTATTTCGACATAATAATACTCAAACCATATAACTATAATAATTCCTAATTTACGCTTTTTGTGTCAAGCCATGCTTTTTCAATACTAAAGAATTTATAAAATATTATTTAAATTAATTATGTAATTAATTCCTTAGAATCTATTTAATACCAATAAAGTCTATTTTTATTTAGTAGTGAGTGTGAAAAAATTTTAAGTACTAATTTAATATTTAGTAAGTTGTCTTCGGATTTTCGATTATGCGCGATTTTAACCGATTGCCTGATTACGTATAGTCACCGCTCTAGTTTTAATGACCATAGAACGTAACCTAGTAACGTCTCGTAAATAATGAAATGTATTGAAAATATGTACAGTCAACGTCAAAAGTAAGTGATCAAAGTCAACGTTTCAAAACATCTTCTAGCATGACGTGCCAGATATAACGAGTCATACCAGTGTCAGTTTTAAATGAAGTTTTAATTAGTCAAAAGAAAGTGATCATAAATAACAACAACGAGACAGAAATAAAGTGACAAATCAATGTTTCATTCACATTCACAAATCACGTCTTTATCCCTTATGGGGTGGACAGAGCCTAAGGTAACAAGACCTACAGGCCACGTTTAGCAAGACACTGAGGGCGTAGAGGTGGAAAGTGGATGAAGTGAATGTTTCAAAATAAAATAATAACACACTATGTCATAATTATGAATGCGTCAAATAAATAACAAAAGAAAAACAACATTTAGAATTTCCGGAAATGTCTGAATGAAAGCTTGATAAAAAAAGGATTTATTTTAAATACAACCAAAAATGAAGCTGATGTACGAGTAATAAGACTTCATTTCAAACTTTGGCGGGCATCAGAGGTGTTATAGAGTTTCCGCATGTTTTTCTCCCGAATATAACCGATATAAACCGAACATCTGACATGTACTCCGAGGTGTCCCATAAACCCGTATTTTATAGATAATCACTTTAATTTGAAACACTCAACAATGACTAACTGCTTGAATGGCATGTCACTTAGTTTTCAAGGATCGAAATAAATGTGATCACTTACTTATGACACATTTTGTTTTGATTTACTTCTAATAAACTACAATAGTCAGTAACATTCGATTTAATTTAATGTTTATATTATTTTGGGACTGGGATTCATCAGTTTCTTTTGCTGTTGACTGTACGTTAAAATTCTATGAACGAAAAAACAATCGACATGGTTCTTTTTAGAACGTTATTAATGTACAGTACCAAGTATATATCGACTATGTTTTGCTGTCAAAACTTTCGTGATCGCTAACATCCTCACAATTGCATTCTATGGATCTGTCAGGCATACCTTCCTTATTGAAACAGACTGTAATAATAAAAAAATATCTTTAGGTATAAATATTTAGTTAATAGAATGTTTTTGAAATAAAAATAAGTATGTTAATATTTATAAATAACTAGCTGACCCGGCCGGCGAACTTTGTTCAGCCTTAAATTTGAAAAATTCCTTTGTAAGTGCATCTTTATACTAATCAAGGAATAATGTGTAGGCATGCTAAATTTAATGTCTGTAGCTTTATTAGTACAACATTTCGGAATTTTCCAATCCCGTGGGAAAATCGGGATAAAAAGTATCCTATGTCCGTCTCCTGGTTCTAAGCTACCTCCCTACCAATTTTCAGCCAAATCGGTTAAGCCGTTCTTAAGTTATAAATAGTCGTATTTTTATCCCGTGGGAAATTTGAAAAATTCCTTTGTAAGTGCATCTTTATACTAATCAAGGAATAATGTGTAGGCATGTTAAATTTAATGTCTGTAGCTTTATTAGTACATTTCGGAATTTTCCAATCCCGTGGGAAAATCGGGATAAAAAGTATCCTATGTCCGTCTCCTGGTTCTAAGCTACCTCCCTACCAATTTTCAGCCAAATCGGTTAAGCCGTTCTTAAGTTATAAATAGTCGTATTTTTATCCTGTGGGAAATTTGAAAAATTCCTTTGTAAGTGCATCTTTATACTAATCAAGGAATAATGTGTAGGCATGCTAAATTTAATGTCTGTAGCTTTATTAGTACATTTCGGAATTTTCCAATCCCGTGGGAAAATCGGGATAAAAAGTATCCTACGTCCGTCTCCTGGTTCTAAGCTACCTCCCTACCAATTTTCAGCCAAATCGGTTCTGCCGTTCTCGAGTTATAAATAGTGTAACTAACACGACTTTCTTTTATACAGGGTGTCAGAAAACCCTTTAACGTCCTTTTACAGAATTGTCAGGTAAGTCTATCTGAACACCCTGGCAAAGTTTGACGCTCGTGGTTAATTAATTGACCCTTTAATTAACGAATCTTAAGATGCATTTTAGGACTATGCTCTCAGTGTACCTTTTCATTCACAAGTTACGAGAGTAGCGCTACTCGAAACCTTATTGTTTGTAACTAAAACTTCACTAGCACTTGCTTTCAAACTAACTACCATAAAACTTTGATCGGATTTCCTTAATGATAAATGATCATTTTAAATTCTTCTAGATTCGTTTCAGAAAATCCACAGTACGACCTGGCAAACGTTAACGTGCGTGTGAATTGCGAAAATAATTGTAATCTACCTAATTACAATTCTTTGTATGCTTTAAAAAAGTACCTAGAGATGATTTTAAAAGGATTATGTGTTAGGAGATGGAATAAAATGGATATCTGTAATTGTGGCTTATGATTTTACTTACGTTATTCTGTATCAATACGAAATCACGTAATTCACTTAAAGCCACAATTATTAAACACTCTCACTCACACACACATTAATTGTTGAGCGGATATCGGCAAAGAATCACATTTTATTTCGATTATTTCTCTTTTTTACATAAAATAAACTAAAATTGAATTCTACATCGAAAATTACAAACACGAGGTTTTGACAAATGTTTTTTGACTGTTCATATTTGAGTGAATACCGCGTGATCGCCCGCGCCCTCTGAAAGAGGTTGGTGGCTGTTTGTTTATGGTAGCTTCACTCTCTACTTGTGGGACGTGAATGTGAGTGTGGGATGGCTTTTGAGTCTCTTATTTATTTATTTATTTATTCATACCCATTTTCAAGCCTCAATTTCTGATTCATGAAGTCATCACTGCGCTTGGCAGACAATGTGTCTTGCTTGTTATGGGGCGTGTGGCACCCGAAAGAATCAAATCATTATTGTGTAACAATAAGCTCATTTATCCGTTCACACATAATCATGAGTCTCGTTTAGAGAATCGTCCTTTACACCCAGTCAGTTTGGGTCACTATGTAATATGCGCGCTGTCCACTATGTCCTTTATTGTCGATTTATGTTCCAGGGTTTAGTAGTAGTAGTAAATAGTAAATGCTTTATTGTACAAAAATAAAGGAACAAAAACAACTGTCAAAGAAAGATAAGATACATCAACAAAGACAAACTTATCTCTGTTAAAGGATCTCTACCAGTTTACCTTTTAGTGAGTGCAAGCAGGCGATCGATTATATAACAAGCGAGAATACTGCTGAATTAGAAAAATGATCATATTGAAAATAGTTAGTCTTGTTACACAGTCGACAATTAAGAATTGCGAATTAATATGGATACCGAAACAATAGATACTGCGTGGACTTTAAATTTGACTTCGTTAGATATGTCTTATCAATTTTCACATACAACAGATTTTAAGAATAGTTTTACAGCGTTTACAGGTTGCTGTAAACAGTTTTCGAGTTCTCAAGTACCTATCTAAATTAGTTTGTTAGGTATACATTCCTGTAAAAATAGGATGGACCGAAACGACTCTGACTGTGACAGGACTTGACAAAAACACTATTACATCAGACATGGCTGTCGGGCTTTGATCCCTTTGCCTTTCCTTAGTGGAAAAGATTATAAAACCAAATAAAACTGACGGCCGTCAGTTGATATTGACTGGAAATTTTTATTATTTTTTGTAATTATTTTAAATATTTGTATTAAAATAGTAAAGCGAAATGATGTTTGAGTGTGTACTGTGTGTGATTACGGGGTACTTCACGTTGAGTGGTAATGTGATGTGAGTGACTAAAACGGACACAATAACTGAAGGTCTGTAATCAATATCTAAGTACCTACTTCATAAGATTAGCAAGAAACACAAAATATGCGAATGCTCACAACTTTAGGTTTTTGGCTTGTAGTTCTAAATATTCATAGCAAAAGTTTAATTTTCCCGGTATAAAATTAGTTACGCTACCGGACATTGTGTGTCGCTTACGAGTATGTTGCGAAAGCTTGATAGCTGATTGGTTGATTTTGAACTAATTCATTTAGGCTGATTGGCTGATTTACGAAACTTCCGTATGCCGAAGTAGTCACCAACAATAGTTTGACGTGTAGTATATGAGTAAACACTACTAGAGTATTGTGAGTAGCTTAAGCCTGTGGCACACTGAGCAAAGCTATTAAATTATTTTTTATAATTCTTTTTTTTTTGTTGTAATTAGGGTCTCATACTTTGCAGGGGTGTTCTAACCAATATAGCGAACAAGTTCGTGAATTATCGTTAAAGGGTTTTCTGACACTCTATATATCTATACTATACCAATATTATAAAAGAGGAAAAATTTGATTGTTTGTTTGTTTGTTTGTTTGCATTGAATAGGCTCCGAAACTACTGGACCGTTTTCAAAAATTCTTTTGCCGTTAGAAAGCTACATTATCACTGAGTGACATAGGCTACTTTTTACCGCGGGAAAATACCTTTTGCCACGGGAAAATTAATTTATCGCGGGCGAAGCTGCGGACGGAAGGCTAGTAAATAATATAAATATGATTTAAAACTCCTCTCGCATTAGTATTTACCATCCTCAGAGTCTAAAATTGAACGTTTTAGGTTTCTTTGTTAACGCTTCATCGGTTTACCACACAAACGCGCTTGTCTGTACGTCACTACGACAACAAAGACCAAACTTTCTTCGTGAGATGGTTTACCTACTGGACAACCTTCATAATATATTATAAGGAAGCACTTTATTATTTTTTATGGCGTGTGTTTAATCTATGTCTCGGCAATTTAATAGTTACCTGGAAATCTTCCTTGATTTCAGATTTCTTTTTCCGGACGTCTGTGTTTAACGTATCTTTCTGTATGAGCTTATGCAACTCCTCTAGATTTGGTGTTGCGCTAACAGAAGATACTTCTTCCTCTGGTTTGACTGGCGCGGGAACAGGTACGTTGTTTTGTTCACTAATAAACGGCATACTGGGCACTGATCCTGCGCTCTGAGATGCTCGTAACTGGGCTAAAATTTGATCTTCTGTTTTCATTTTAACCATTTCTTCAGGCAGCAACGAATTAGATGTAACTGCTGAAGACTGAAATAAATCACAAGTTTATAATCGAACAGCCCAGCACCACCTTAACACTATAATAGTTACCTTATTCTGTAAATTAGTGGACTAAAGAATGATCATGTTGTTTTCATCTCTCATACAAGGGAAAGCATATAACAAACGGATAAATTCATCCATTTATGGTTTCTTTTTTTTTTACTTTATACGGTCGCAGCCGGTCTAGGAATAGTTTTTTTTGTTAAGTCCGAGTTAAACACGAAAGTTTCATTAATTTCAACCCTGGATTAATAAATCACTACATAGTATAAAATAAAGTCGCTTTTTCTGTCCTCATGTCCCTATGTATGCTTATATCTTCAAAACTACACAACGGATTTTGATGCGGTTTTTTTTAATAGATAGAGTGATTCAAGAGGAAGGTTTATATGTATAATACATGCATTATATACCGTGCGAAGCCGGGGCGGGTCGCTAGTACTATATAACTCGTTACTTAATTTTTACATGTAATTAGCGCAATCATGTATGTGTTAAATTAAATATAATTATTGGAATTATTATTAGTCTTGTCGTTGTCACAAAAAGTGAAGGATTCATTTATTTTCGCAGTACTTAGATATTGCCAATGAAATCGTTTCCACTTAGTATATTTTTAATTATCTACCTATTATATCTGAAATATTCCGACTAAGTACCCCAAAATTGGTAAACTGCACTTGAGCCACCAATGTCCGGGGCGTAAGAAGCGGGGCAGAGGGGATATTTAAGTTTTTTTGTCTGGACACACTTGTTACGGTAGGTGTACGCAGACATTGTATTATAACCCGGTTATTGGTTTACTCTATATTCTAATGGCCACTCGCTGGAAAAAGTTAAACCTAGGCTTAGTAGTGTCAAAATACACGGTGACTGAGTGAACTTTTGGAAAAGGCTTTGATCTAACGAAAGCAGTAAAACTGAAAAACAGGTTGGAGGATGTCATAGGCTATTGCAGCCTCATTACACAGTGAACCAGAAAGAACCTTTTTCTGACACAAAGGACTCAAACGCGTTCACGTTAAAACGTCAATCAAGCACTATAATGTTACTTTGCTGTCGATGAGTGATTCAATTTCCACCGACTTGCTTATTGTAAAAGCGTAAGTTTGAGAACTATAAAACGTGTTCTTTCACGGTTTTAAAATTTAAATCGGTAGAAATTAAGTCTACATTGTTATTTCTACGAAAGTAAGAGTAAGTACAGGTGAGGTATGAGAGCCCTTATGCTGAAGTCATCGGCAACGGGTACGCCCTTAAAATATCGATTTCCTTTAAGTACTGTCTATAAATGTGAAGTCACTATGTCAATCCAAAACGGCCACGAAAATTCAGGTCTCTGTACAGTGACACATAAATATCACTCGAGTTTGAGTGACGGCGGCCTGTTAATTACGAGAATACATTCTCTCATTGTACATAGTAATAAACGGCGGCAGAGTTATAGTAAAAGAAACACAAAAATAACTTCAAGGTTAGAATAAAGTGGGGTAAACGGAACAAGTGAATAAAAGAACCAACAAATATTTACGAGGGCTGCTCTAAAAATAATGAGAATGGCAAGAATGCAGACGCATTTTATGTAATCAACTTTATTTTATTTTTCGAAATAGTCATCTTTTAAGAGTATCTCATTTATTATATACTTTTTTCTGAATATAAAATTCGTTGTCAAAAAAAATCTTATTAACCCCTCAAAAACCCCGTAATAAAATAAAGTTAAATAAAAAATATACCTGCTTCCTTGCCAATCTCATTACTCGTTGAACAGCCCTCGTAGTAGGTAAGATATGTTTACAGTTAGCCTTAGGATCAAATCAATAATGTTCCTCGAATTTAACTTGACCTCAAAAATATATATATAGGAAGGTGACTGTACCTGCTGATCCCAGAAAATCATAGGTAGATTGTTGACTCGCATATCGTTACGTGCATTCATCGACTGTTGCATCCACATGAGCTCAGGTGACGTAGACGTCTGGCTCCACAAAGAATCTACCTGCAAAAGGAATTTACCGACATAAACACATTATTATTTGCCATTCTCATTATAGCTGGGTTACTTTATTTTCATAATTTCTTGTTTTAGACTGAACATTTCCAGTGTCTACCTATTACATTTCATACAGTTCAAGATATATTCCCAGTATCAGACGAACAAAAAGACAGAGACAGCTGGACTTTTAGAAATCGGGTCTTATTGGGCAACTTTCAAGTATCACACACACACACACACACACACACACACACACACACACACACACACACAAATCACGTCTTTATCCCTTACGGGGTAGACAGAGCCTAAGGTAGCAGGTACCTACAGGCCACATTTAGCAAGATTGTGGGCGTATAGGTGGAAAATGGAATCAAAATAGTGATGGGTTGCTAGCCTCATCGCCTATAACATGATTCCTATGATTTCGCCTGTTCCCTAGATGGGCTTTTACCATCTGCGCGGGTAGAGAAGCAACTGGTACATTCTATGTTTTTTCTTTGCTCCCAGACCAGCATGGCAGTATCGGATCAAGTAAGCAAGTATCGGAAACATAAAAAAGCACTATTATACATATTGTATACATATATACAATTGAACATAGAATACGTACATCTAATCCAAGACCGGGCTGAGAGTTCATGACAGAATCATGAGACCCCTGGTTGTGTATACCAAAACCACTGCCAATGGGGAATCCAGCCATGTCCTAAAAAATACACCAATTAATAATAGAATAAAGTTGTTTTGTTGATTTTGTTACTGTTGAAGTTTTTCTTACCATCTGGGCAAAAGGTACCATGGTGCCGTACGAACCCAAAGGTCTCATATGAGTATCACAAGCACGTCTGACCATTAAACTTGGACTGAAAAATCCAGCTCTGTACCAATTATACATTTCTTTTGACGTAAATGGACCTTGTATGTTTTTCTGCAAAGAAAAAAAACATGGTAAAAATAGAAAACTAATAAAGAAAGCCCGAAGTTCTAAGTTATAGTTAAAAAAAATTAAGTCATGAAATAATCAAATCATTTTCATTTCATTGATTTTTATTAGGTACTGTCCGATCTATGCAATGCCATCCTTCCTATCTAATCGTAACCACCCACTCACGGGACGTTATCGTGCAACAAGAGGGGGCGCGCGGCCTCGAATACTTTCTCGCTCGAACGATGTTTCGCCGCACCATCCGTCCACAGAGGATCGCCGAATGGATCCGAGGATGTACGACCAAACAGTATGTACGCCGCCGTCGAGGCTGCATAATGCATTCCGATAGCATACATTGCAGTCCTTTGGCTTATCCCTAAAAGTTGGAAGTTCAACAACCCTCACTGCAGCCCCTATTTCGGTTTTTTTTTTGGTGACGTGAGCCCAACCTTGCCGTTTAAGGGGCTACCCTACGCCAATGACCTCGAGCATTTCGGCTCCACAACCCCCCGCACCCTTGCTTATGTACACGTTGACAAGCTACGACATCCTACTGTCACAAGAAACATATTTGAATTATATAGGCAAGGAGCTGGCAGCCCAAATACAACGTAAATACTTTTATGTTCCGGGACAAAATTCCGTCCGATTTGCAATTAAACATTTTAAATTTTTATTAGGTTTAAAATTAGTGCGAACCACTCATAAAATGGAAGGGAAATTGAAAATCCGTATTTTTGCGAAAACTTTTTATTTAATCGGTCCCCTTAGATTTGGTACATACATACACACACATAAATCACGTCTTTGTCCCTTACGGCCCGTAAGAGGTAGACAGAGCCTAAGGTAACAAAACCTTAAGGCCACGTTTAGCATGATTAAGGGCGTATAGGTGGAAAGGACAAGTATGTTTTTTTTTGATAGATTTGGTATAATACTTATAATAAAATTCTTCGAATAATTCCCATCTTTTTACATACGTAATATATTTAAATAGTCTGTCCAAGATTTTTTAGCCAACCCATTTTTATTATATTTTTCAACACACTTGCTCGTAAATTGAGTCTTATTGCACCGCATTTAAGCTCATAATTCAGCTTATTACGCACAAGTGTTATTGTAATATATAATAGTTTTTTTTTTAATCTCAGCAAAAAGTTCAGTTATGTATTGGAACAAGGAATATTTTCGTGAATATTAAACTATGTATTTTAGGTAAAAGACGATAAAATAATCATTTAATTTCGACAAATTATTCATTTTTATCTAAAAGTGACCATAATTTGCATATTTCAAGCATTGATTAATTATTTTATTTTTTTATTATAATTTTTATATTAGGCTGTTTAGCAGCCTGTTGTCAGTGTCTTCGTCACGCGCGTGCTAAGTGCACAGCGCGCATGCGCGAGTGCTGCGTGCGGGTTGACGCGGAGAAATAATATCTGCCGCCATTTTTCACTGATATTGTTGATTCAGACATTGTTATTTTATTACTTTAAAAATTACGAGTTCAACCTATCTATTTCAAGTCTACCTATTTTTAAAAACCAACTCAAACCTCACTATTTATCACTAATTTAATCCACTCCCTGTCTTTAGTACCTCATATATTCTCTTTGCTTCTGATGAAGTCCTTTTCTGTTGTATGGCCTTCTTATTTTTCATTGCTTCTCACATTTATTTTATCCTAAGTATTATGTTATGTGTATATGTATGTATTATTTTATTTTATTTATTTAGCTATGTATTATATTTTTGTTGATATTGTTGTTTTTATTATCCCTGCGTTTATCCTGTCTATTTGTTTCCGCCACCTACTTAAACTGTCTCCAACTTATTTCTTGTATTGGTTGTCTGGAAGAGATCGCTATTAAGCGATAAGACCGCCTATTGTCTACTTTGTTCTTTGTTTCTGTATTGTTTTGTACTGATTTGTGGTGTTCAATAAAGAGTATTTGTATTGTATTGTATTGTAATAAAGAGATGTAGTGTCCGTCGCTAGAAATACTAAAATATGTTCGGACAATGTTCGGACAGTTATATCAGTAAGAAATCCAAGGTGTTAATTACCAAATGATAAAGTAAAGTTCTAAAGCAGCTCTGCTCCAGGTAAGCAATTTCTGGTAACAAAGGTAAACTAAAGTTCTTAAAGTCCTTTTATTAACTAAATTTTATTTATTTTTCCTCGCAAATGTGTTGAAAAACGTCGTATGCGACGCGTGTGCTTTGGTAAAATTACACATCTCGACTCTATTACCCGCGCTCGCTTGCGCTCGCGCGTACAATACGCCTCGTGTGTAATTACCAACATAGCACACTTGTATCATAATGTACTATTCTAATATACTGAATTTATTATAAAATGTGTTTCATTCTATTATCAGCTCGGTGCAGATCGACGTTATATTCGGATCTTAGACTATAAAGAAAGTGTCTAAATAAAAATGACAGTTGTCAAATCGGACGGACCAACGTTTGCGCAAGCGTAGTGGGTTGCAGCGGAGCGACACGGGTTCCCCGTCTGAAAGCCAAACGGCGACTGCCGCCCGTCGCCCGCACAGACTACCGCGAGCAAGGATTCGTGCGTAGCACTAAATTATGCCTTTTTATTAAAAACTACAAAGTTAATTAAAATTTCAGTAGTACAAACTGTAGTGTTCGCTATTGTCTACTAATATAAAAAGTAGTGTGTCTTCAAGTCGTGTAATAATGGAATTATAGCGGAGTTTAAATGGCGAAAAGGGGTTTGAGATTATACTTTTTTCTCTTAAGTTATTATTATTTTTTACACCCCAATGAATCAAATTGAAGAATACATACCATTCTACAATATATATTAGTTTCATAGTTCTGCTACCATATTTAAGCATACTTCATCTGGCTTGAAAACAGCGTAAATTTACCCGGTAGCCCCTTAATACACGACAGTAGTTTTAGCTAGGTAGCAACTAGCTAGGTAGTAGCTTTGTTTATTAAACTCGTCGCAAAATAAAAGGCCCGTTTTAACAGTTCACGCCTATGAAGTTCTCGATTTTTTACCGATCGAAATGTTCTGAAGGTAATTACATTTTTCATTGATGGGTACCGCCTACTGGGCTAAGTGCTGTGCATAACGATTTTTCATATTGTCCACAGACTATTAATAATCGGTTAATAAGGAAAAAAAAAATAGATCAAGATATATTTTTTAAGGCCGACTCGCACTTGGCCGGTTTTATTTATTTAAATACTAGTGTTTACACCAATTAATTACTGAATTTCACCAGCTGTGTAGTGATCTTTACTGAAAATTATGAGCTTGGAGCTCCAAGCCGTAGTTTTCACATCGAATTCGAAGAAACTTTTTTCCCCGACCTGTTAGGTAGGTATTTGAAGAAATGATTGGATTAAGGTAGTATGTCAATTTGACGTTTTCTGCACGGACGACGAAAGCTAGTACTTATTTGATATTTTTTCTCGACTCGGCTTTGTTTTTGGACTATTTCTGTTTACTATCACGTTGACCTCGACTTTTCTATTTCGGACATTGATATAAACATAGTGATTTGAACTAGATTTTGGTGTTTGTTGTTATATCGTACGAACTCTGTTTCAACATGTCAAAAAGAGGACATACAATCAACACGCGAATTGGTTGTGAAGTTAACCGAATACATCGAACGCGAATCAATGCCCCTAACGCAAGTACAAGATCGCGTCGCAGAAGCAATTAGGATCGGCAAAAAAACTATTCGAACCATCGAAAAAAATGTATTACGAACGCTTAAAAAGAGGAAGAAAAGCAAGCCTGTAACAGGTATTGACACATTTGACGCAAACGCTATTCGAAATCACGTGTATACTTAACAAGAAATGATACCCAACTGTGATTGCTAATAACATTACGAGAAGCTGGCCTGTATAGTGGCAGTGCCACGTCTTTAATAACAATAATGAAGCAAATTGGATTCAAATACAAGAAAACCGACAAGAGGAAAATCATGATGGAACGATATGATTTAATTTTGCACAGAGTATCGTTCTTGAGGGAAATGATCAAAATCACAAATTGGGACAATGTCATATTTGCCGATGAGACTTGGCTGAACTCGAATCATACCGTGCCGCAGTCGTGGACGGATGATACCAAGGCATCTCGCTCAAAAGTGCCAATGGGAAAAGGTGGACGCTTAATAATCTGCCACGCCGGATCAGCTGGGGGAGGTTTTGTGAATGATGCCTTGCTCGCATTTGAGTCCAAAAGTACTAAAGAATATCACGAAGAAATGAATGCAAATAAATTCACAGAGTGGTTTAGTAACTTGTTAACAAACCTCCCCGAACAGTGCATATTCATCACGGACAATGCATCTTACCATTCAGTTCAAATAGATCCTACTCAAGCAAACAAAAAGGCTGATTTAGTCGCATGGCTACAAAGACAAGGCGTTGAAGCTGACAAGAAATTGTTTAAAGCTGAATTGCTGCAAGAAAATAAACCTGCAAAACTAAAATATCAAATTGATGAATTGGCACTTCAGCATGGACACAAAATGATAAGAACGCCGCCATACCATTGCCAGTATAACGCTATTGAGTTGATCTGGGTTCAAGTGAAAGGATAAGCCGCCATTCTCGACTAAGAAAATGATGACATTGCCGAATGAAGCTTGTGTCAAAATTACTAAAGAAGACTGGGCAAATGTGGTAGAAAAAACTCGAAAAATAATAAAGGAAGACTATGACAGAGACGTCAATATTGACAATATAATTGAAAATGAAATAATTATAAATAGGTACGGGTGAAGATAGCTCAACTGTCAATTTTGGATCATCATCTGAAGAAAATGATTGACTAAAGATGAACTTTTTCTCATGTTTTTTGTGTTTGACTGAATGTTATTGTAACAAAAATATTAAATGATAGAAAATTTTCCTTTTGTAACTTTGTATCATTTCAAAATACCTACAACATCAGTGTAAGTTAAATTTTCTAAACAGAACTTTAATCCAATGCACTTTACAATACATATTCAAATCGATCAAGTACTCATGCAAACTTGAATAGATTTATCGTGAGTATCGAGTACCGAGTCGTATGGTTACATCACTAGTTACGTCGCGAAGACAAATGTCAAAACGGGCCTTTAATTTTGTGACGAGTTTAATAATAAATATTTTCTCATCGTTTGATAATTTGTTAATTTTGGCACGATCCCTATCGCCTTCGTTCAGCTATAAAAAAACTAAACTTAACGTAAACTTTGAAATATTCCACATTAGCTTGCATACACAGTTCCTTCTTTGATTTTCACAATGATTTTGTTGGGGTTATTGGTCGAGTTATTGTTCCATCCCGGCACAAAACATTTTTTATAAATATTCATTGCGTTACAGTTTTATACTTTGAATTTACTTTTATATCTAACTCTAGATTAAGTAGGAATGTAGTGTTATGAACTTATGATGTAGATGTGACAATGACGGCTGACAATTACCGTAGCTAAACTTTTTTATTTCATTTATGTTGCAAACATTTAATGCCTGATTCTCTCAAAAAACTGGGTTGTTAGTAGGGAGTGCAATCTTGCAGTATATTCTTCAATCTCGGTATTTGCAAGATTTAAGGCGTCTAATCTTGCGAGATCTCGCAAATCTTTGAATGAATTTGTATTAATATACATATTATAATCAATTAAATCAATATCGGCAAAATTATTATTCTAGGGATGAAATAATGAAACAATGTAATGAAAAAGCTCTGTATTATTAATAACTAGCTTCTGCCCGCGACTTCGTCTGCGTAGAATTATACATAAAAACCTTCCTCTTGAATCACTCTATCTATTAAAAAAAACCGCATCAAAATCCGTTGTGTAGTTTTGAAGATATAAGCATACATAGGGACATAGGGACGGAGAAAGCGACTTTGTTTTATACTATGTAGTGAAGTGAT
This sequence comes from Pandemis corylana, assembly GCA_949127965.1. Taxonomy (NCBI): domain Eukaryota; kingdom Metazoa; phylum Arthropoda; class Insecta; order Lepidoptera; family Tortricidae; genus Pandemis; species Pandemis corylana. The sequence goes on from OX421850.1 coordinate 22,615,589, forward strand.
AATAAAAACACTTATGGGTTAATTGAAAGAGAAAAAAAACTTCTTAGAAAACACAACATGTCCAGAGTCGTGTCAGAGAACTGGCTTCGGATGCTCCTTGTAATATATCCAGCAGCAGAAAAGGCCCGTTCTGCTTCTACGCTTGTTGGTACGACAGATGACAGCGTAGGCAAATTAATACGTCACAATTACGTAAACAATTGCAAACTGGCGAACAAAATAAGCAATAGCGTCCACGAGCCACCCCTGCACCTCCCGCGCACGGCGCGCTCCGCACCTCACTCGCTCACTCCGATTTCCTTCCCCTTTCACGTTAGTTTGCGTTGCGCTCCGAAATGCTAGTAGACTACAGGCGCATGTCCAAAAAATGTATGGGTCATATGAACCACCAGGTGACGTATATAGGACGATATAAGAGCATAAAATAATAAGATTCAGCACTATGCCGTCACCTGTAAGCTGTCCAACTGAGTGCTGGTGAGAATTCAAAAGTGCAGGTAGAGTGAGTACATTTTGGTCATATATTTTTGTACGGCATTTTTACCATCGATAGATCCATGAAAAATAATAAGAAAGCGCGCAGTGCCGTAAAAAAATGGTGCGCCACCAAGTCAGTATTTTTTTTTTAATTTTCTGACAATTTCCAGGGTAAATTTGGTCATTTCATTCTGTACGGCATCCGTTTCATACTGTTTCAATACAGCTTCTAATCTTCTTCAATAGCGCGCGATCTTGCAAATCTTGCAAGATCGCGCGCGATTTTTAGTGCAAGATTAATCTTGTAAAATTGGTGCGAGATTGCAATCCCTAGTTGTTAGGTCAAACAACGGTCGAAATTACTTTTACAAAAATATCAGCAATCGTAAAGTATTTTTGAAATCGGACAAGACAAATCGGATAATTGATTGTTTTCCTTCAAATGGTTTTCGAATTGGAGCATACTAACAAAATTAACAATTCCAATTATTATATTCCAATAATTCCAATTAGGGACGTAGGGTAGGCGACAAAGGGGGCCGAGAGAGATGCGGGCGGCAGGCGCACTACCCGCTCGCGCCGCTCTCTGTCCCCTTTGCCGTCTTACCCTGCGCCCCTGTACCCCCGCAAGGGCGAGGACTCGTTTAAGCGGTCGGTCTATAGTAGCTTGCACTCTTGTCACATTTGTATGAATTTTGACATAAGAGAGACAGGTACTCGCGCAAAAATGTGTAAGTTACAAAAAAAATGTGTAAAATTGTGTACAAGCTTGTTATTCTAGGCTTAATCTTGTAAAATATTTACTTTTATGCACTTTATGATTGCTTAAAATAGCAATTTCACAATTCGGAAATTAAAACTGCCTAATATGGTGTCCTGTGGCCTCTCAAGCAGTGTTGTGGGTTCAGATCCCGGGCGCGCAACTCTGAGTTTTTCGGAATTTATGTGCGAAAATTACATTTGAAATTTGCCATGAGCTTTTCGGTGAAGGAAAACATCGTGAGGAAACCTTGCACACATCTGCGAAGAAATTCAATGGTGTGTGTTAAGTTCCCAATCCGCACTGGGCGCGCGTGGGAACTATAGCCCAAACCCTCCAATACACGGAGGAGGCCTATGCCATGAGGCACGCCGAATTACGCGACAATCTATATATATATAATTCAAAGGTGACTGACTGACTGACTGACTGACTGACTGACATAGTGATCTATCAACGCACAGCCCAAACCACTGGACGGATCGGGCTGAAATTTGGCATGCAGGTGGATCTTATGACGTAGGCATCCGCTAAGAAAGGATTTTTGGAAATTCCCACGGGATAAGGAAAAAACGGGAATTATATATTCGATTCCGAGTGACGTATCACAGTAACTATAATAAGTAGACTCTTCAAATTTGATACAAAAGTAGGTGATTACAAAACTAAGAAACTAATTTCAGGATTTTTGGAAATTCCCACGGGATAAGGAAAAAAACAGGATTTATATATTCAGTTTAACGAAATCCTATGAACTATAATTACTAGACTCTTCAAATTTGGCATAGAAGTAGGTGATTATAATAGTAAAATAAAGTTCTAATGCTTTTTGGAAATTCCCACGGGATAAAAACGGGATTTATGTATTCAGTTCTACGGGATCGATTTTTCGTTTTACTGGTCGTATAAAATTGAAATTTGGCCTTCAATTTCCCTTGGGGAGTGTAGGGGAGCGCTACAAAAGGATTTCCCGAAATTCCCACGGGAACGGGAAAAACGGGACTTTTCGTTTTCTGGTTGCAGAAAGCTGAAATTCGGCATGTAGGTTACTTCGGGAGTGTAGAGGAGCATTAAGAGAGTACTTTCCAAAATTCCCACGTGAACGGGAAAAAAACAGGATTTTACGTTTTACTGGTCGTAGAAAGCTGAAATTTGGCAAGTGGGTTCCTTGGGGAGTGTAGAGGAGCATTATGAGATAATTTCCCAAAATTCTTCTTCTTCGTTCCCGTAAGATATTCGGGAAATGCTTTATTTGGCGAAATTCTTACGGAAACGGGAAAAACGAAATGCGGGGGAAAGTTGAAATTTGTCACGTAGGTTTATTCGGGAGTGTAGGGGAACACTAAGAAAGGATTTTCCGAAACGCCCACAGGGACGGGAAAAAACCGGATTTTACGTTTCCAGACGAAACAGCGGAAGAAAGAGACTTAACATTTATAACGTGTGTTTCTTTAAAGGCTTTAAGTGTACTCCGAAAGCACTCCCCAAAATTTCCACGGGAACGGGAAAAAACTTATTTTTTCATTTTACATCTTAGCGCGTACGATGTCGCGGGCAAAAGCTATTTAGGATGTATTTTAGGACAGCCCTATAGGTTAGGTTAGGTTTGTTTTATAAAAATCCTGCAATATTTACAGGTTCAGAAAAATTAAGGCATCGGGGCAATGCGGGGGCTGGCTTGCATGCTTGCTTGAGTCCTTGCTTTGCATGCTTGATTGCATACTTGCTTTCATGCATGCTTGCATGCTTGCTTGCATGGGTGCTTACTTGCATGCATGCTTGCTTGCATGCTTGCTTGCATGGGTGCTTACTTGCATGCATGCTTGCTTGCACACTTGCTTGCATGCTTGCTTGCCTGCTTGCATGCCTGCTTGCATGCATGCTTGCATGCTTGCTTGCATGGGTGCTTACTTGCATGCATGCTTGCTTGCACGCTAGCTTGCATGCTTGCTTGCCTGCTTGCATGCCTGCTTGCATGCCTGCTTGCATGCCTGCTTGCATGCCTGCTTGCATACTTACATGCTTGAAGGCTTGCATGCCTGCTTGCATACTTGCATGTATGATTGAAAGCTTGCAGGTTTGGTTGCTCGCTTGCTTAATTGCTAGGTTCTTTGAAATGCTCATGGTTCACGCGTGCGAAGCCGCGGGCAAAAGCTAGTTTAATAATAAAACAACAACAACAACAAAAAAAAATGAAATTGTAGCGAATTCGGAATAAAAAGGCTATATTATTATTAATATGGTGGCCACCTATAGCAGAGAAAGTGGGAAAATAATGTGGTTAACAAGAAAGTTCGAGGATAGCCAAAGCTAAATGTAAATATTACTTAAATCAAGAAAGTGAAACATCCTACAATAAGTAAAAGAAAACACAATGACGGAGAAAGTCACTTTCGAGCCAAGGCTAACTAAAGTTAAAAAAAATGTGATTTTGTAGGTTACTTTACCGTATTTTTAAATATTTTTGGACAATATTACTTTACAAGCTATTGCCCGCGACTCCGACTGCGCGCTTATGGCTATCCCGCGGGAACTATGCTATTTTCCGGGATAAACTATCATATGTTCTTTGCCGGGACTGTAAATATCTTTGTACCAAATTTCAATATAATCGGTTTAGCCGATATGCCACGAAAGAGCAACAAAAGTCCAAACATTAAAACTTACAAACTTTCGCTTTATAATATTAGTAGGATTACTACTATTACTTTACAGTTTTTTTAGTCACGTAATTTCATTTTTCTTTATAAAAATAAATGTAAATAAATATTAATTATATAGCTCTCGTCTGTGAAGCCCGATTTAAGCGGGTAAATAACTATAAAAAAAACATGTCTTGTGTACCTCTTGATAACCACAAGCCTTCCTAATTATTTTATACCCATGTAAAATGTGGTAAGTACACCAATATTGAAAATTTTGCGTTATCTTCGCCCTTTTACATTTTTAAAGTAAGTTTAAGATTACAACAATTTGCCAAATATGGTTAAATTACGGCCATATAGCCCCTGAATCCCTGCCAGGAATTATAACATAAATAGGCAATGTTACAATAGTAGAGAAATTACCTTTGGATCTTCATAATACCAATGATCAGCCAAACTTTGAGAACTAGGATTGTTTTGTGGTGGTGAGTGTCGCATCATATTGCCATATAAAGAGGAGAAAGGTTCTTGAGTGCCAGAGTGTTGTTGTAATCCATGCATAGGAAACATGTTACTTTGTCCGTGGTTTGGCATTTGAATATCGTTGTTCGATGGCGGCATCTGGAAATTAAAATGCTTTAGTTACGAAGGAACGAAAGCTGCAGTAATAATAAAAATAAAACCTCCTTTAAAAGAATAACCGCTAAAAGGTGAAAAATAGCAATAGAAATTTCATATCAAATGCGCTACCTACTGATTTGTTTGAAGTCGGTGCCTCAGATCTAACAGTGCCAAACCCAAATAGGCTAGTCTTTTACGGTGCTTACGCCCATATTGAATTTTATTTTTATTTATTTATTAGTTTAAACTCAGACAACATAGGTCTAAATTTGTTAGTGACAAGAAGCTTTACTTATATTAATGAGGAAGTATGAATCTATGTGCATTGTGTCTAAATTTCAGTAAATTTGACTGCAACTCGATTTTTTCATACATTCGCAGCGGGGTCCTTTTACTCCATACCAAAATTTAATTCTCTGGAGCAAAAACCTAAAACTCTCATAAAAAATTTCAAAACCACCTTATACGGGCCTATGCAAATTGTTTTTTGAACTGACGTGTCACACCCACAAATTTCATTCCTTCCAAACTTCAAGTCTCCAGTTTAAAAAAAAACAAAGATTTACATACAAACTTAGCTCTAAAACTACCTTAATCCGGCCGTCGGAAAATCCTTTCTTAACGGGTGCCTGTAAGTTTCTCGGTGTGACTAAAATTTATATAACATTGTTTATTTAGGTACTTGTTTTTAATTTTATCTTTACAATTAAAAACGATTAAATATGTGCGTACAACATTTACAAAAGTCATCAATGTAAACCTATTTCATTTTAATGGCAATACATATTTTTTTTTTTTTTTGGAATCTGAGTGATTTTCGCGCAAAGGCGTAAGTTTTAAATTAGCTTTACTATTTAGCTAAACTTAGAGTCCGTACGGAGTGTGGGATGATGGGCGAACTGGAACTGGAAACCAGTGCCGCGCAGACGCAAGATCGAACATTGCGCCAGCAACAAATGCTGATACCTCTCCTCTTCCACATTAATTTTATATTTATATGTAATTCCTTCTTTTTACGAATACTTTTTTTAGTGTGATAATTAACGATTTCCTCCTTTCTTTCATTCATTACAGTGAGTCTATTTTCTTAATTGCCCTCGTCAAACTCGTCAAACTTGCACATGTCGATGGTGACCGCATAGTAGAAGAACATAGCAATAATAGTAGATTGATAAACAAGGGTTGTAAGTAATCAATTACACTCAAGATATTTAGGCACACGAGCGAGCAAAGCGAGCGAGGATGCTTATAGTTCGCGGGTGTAATTGATCATTTACACTCGAGTTGACATCACAAATGCAAGGAAATAAAGAAAAAAAATACGCAATTTGTAATAGAGCGGAAGAAAATTTATCGCGCCAAACCGTCGTTTTTTTTTTAATGGCCTCGCGCTCTTTGGCTTTGGCACATTCAGCCAGCACTGGGCAGCAGCATTATGCCAGCATGGAGGTTTGGAGGTAAATATTACGCATTACAATCTCCTTGTTTACCAGTTCGTGAATACAAAGGTGCACCATTCGATTTTTAAATTTACTTACATCCCTAAAGATGTAAATCGAATTTACAACTCGGATTTCAAGTTAAATGCAACCTACTTTCAGAGCTTAAGTGATGAAAATACAATTTACCGATTACCACTGTGTGGACCATTCGGATTCCAATTCCAATAAAATTGAAAACATTTGGAAGTCCGATGATGTCTAGGGACATAGAAAATAGACGCAACGTACGTTAATGTAATTAATAAATAACTCACTTCATCTGTAAAAAAGTAAAAACGTTTTTCTAACCTGAGTATTGTTGGGATTTGGATTGAGCCCAAAAAGTGAGTTATTGGCACTCGGCATTCCTTGCATAGATGTAGAATTTGGAAACCCTGTTATGGCAGGAGATCCTGGATGCATTCCGCTCACGCCCATTGGTGAGTTGGCCATACCCGGGTTTAGCAGCAAGGCCGGTGGCGACATCCGTTGAAGAGGAATTCCCATCGCATTATTAGAATGGCCTTGTTCGATCAGTCTTGGTCCTTGAAGTCTCATTGCAGTATTCAGCGCAGCATTAGGTATCCCGATATTTTGCATTGAAGATGTTTGACTGGTAGAAGTGTTTTGGATACCAGGTTGCATACCAGGTGATTGCATTCCTAATGATTGCAATCCAAGAGCTTGCATGCCTGGTGCTTGCATTCCAGGCATCTGCATCCCATGCGACTGCATACCAGAAGCCAGTAACCCCTGTGTGTGCATCCCAGGTGACGGCATACCTGCATTTTTTGATCCAGATGGTTGCAGTCCTAGTTTTTGTAAAGGTGAATTTTGCATTCCAGTGGATTGTATTCCAGGTACTTGTGCACTGGGTGACGGAAGTCCATGGGCGGGCATCCCGGAATGAATAGTCGCTGTTTGAAGGCTATGTGAGTGCACTCCTGGAGGCTGCATGCCTGGCGCTTTTGTTCCAGTGGCGTGCATCCCTAGCGTATGCATACTACTTGGATGCATCCCGGGCCCTACCATACTTAAACTTGGTGTATGCATGACATTTCCATGGCTCGCAGGATTAGGGCTTGATACTCTTTTCTGCATGCCTGGATTAGATCCATGAGGCATTGAATTCACGATTGTAACTTTACCGGGAGAAATGCCCGCATTTGATGTATTTAATGGTAAACCAATTACAGAAGGTAATTTTGAAAGAATATCTTTATCATCCAAGGTAATTTCGAAAATATCTTCAACAAGTTTATCTTCGGGTGCAGACAGTTTTGAAAGCTCCCTGAAAATACGTGAACTACTTATGTCATGTTGACAAAAATTAAACTACAATGAAATAAATATACTCAGCGACACAAAATTTAGCCTAGTCTTGATACAAAATTACCAATTTTGCAAACATGAAGGCGTCATAATATTTTTGATTGAACATGAACATTCCCGTTAAGGTTTCTTCCTTGCAATTTTGAATTCAGAATTAAGTCGCCCCTTTGACGCCATACACTTAAAACATCGATCAGTGTAGAAACATTTATCAACCTTAAAAAAATCTGAATAATATTTAGAGGGATGTTCAGATTGTTCAGTCATACTAACCCCCCGACCAGCTGCTAAAGTATTCCGGATCAATTTTAAGACACAGTAAATGTACACTAAATCAGGCAAATCAGAAAAATATCGCTAGTAGGTACTTCTTATTTATAATGTGTGATAATGTGTACACTATCGTATAAATAGGAAGTACGTACTAAAGATATTTTTATATTCAAGCATTAAATAAAAATGTACATACTGTTCTGCCGTTTGACTGGCTGACACTTCTTGTAATCCTTGCAAATTTCCACTTTTGCGAACTTGTTGATTTGGGTTATCCGCAGCAGAAGCGACTATGTTCTGATGCTTCTGACGGAGACTATTATTGGGTTTAATTGTTACCGACTGGAAGTTGCCTCTTTCGTCACTTGCTTCGTCCATATTGATATCAGATCTCATGAGGGCATCAAAAGTTTTGTTTTCTGTGAACTTTGACCTGTACGCATTATTTTTACTGAACGTGTTTTCTGCTTGACCACTATCAGACGAATCTGGTGAAGTCACGAGGTTTTCTTGAGCTTCGTGGGGTGCATTGTTTTCCTCTTTACTAGTCCCGCTTTGTTTTGAGCTTGAACTATTGCCCGTTTCGTCCCCTGCCGGCATACTCAGTTGCTGGAATTAATCAAGTATATTAAATGGAAGTTAAATATCTATGATTTCAGCCTAGTTGCCGTAAAACCAAAAATACTAATAACTCATATTTCAGAAAAATAGATTTACCTTTTTGAATTTTATATCACTTGCATCAAACTTTTTCGGAGACAATTTTTTGGCTTTTGCTGAAGCCCACCATTCCTCAGAGCCATCCTCAACAGACTTTAATCTGGCAAAACTGCCGTGAGTGTGGGACCGTGTCAGAGCTAAAATTAAAGTCCGATAACTTTAAACTCCCTATTCAACTTCTAATGAGAAAGCACACCAGCAAAGCAAGGGGGTCCAAAAAATATCGTTAGTACGTACTTCTTATTTATGCGATGTGTGATAATGTGTACACTATCGTATAAATAGGAAGTACGTACTAAAGATATTTTTATATTTCTTTTTATTATTTTTATTTACCCAATGCAAGTTCCTGCACTTATGTAAATTTTTTGCAAACAGAAACTTATCTTATTATGCATCATCTATGAACAAAACTTACATTAAGAGAGTATCAAGCATAAATTAGCTCGTTTGCTCCTACGCAGTGTACTCACAGTATGAAGCCTCTTGGTTCTTTGGCAAATTGGAGTCATCATTACTGTACCCGTGAAAAGCGCCGGACGAGTCAAACGTGCCGGCGCACGCCTCCGCGTTATCCATTGCCCTGAAAAAGTTATACTAGTAACCATCCTAATATTGATTTCAAAATGACTGTAGATAGACTGGTTTTGGTGATTATGCAGTTTCACAAAACTCGAGCACAATATTTTTCCAAATAATCTGAAAATGTTCATTTAAGTGTTATTTTCTATTAAAAAACCCTTAAAGCATAAAATAATATTTGTTCTAGTCCTGTACTTAATCCAAGAATAATAATTGCGCAACCAGTATCATAAATATGCTCTTTTTTATTGCTGAACCAAATCTACTATCAATGGTAGCATAGGTATTCATTCTGTAGAGCAGTGGTTCCCAACAAGTGGTCCGCCGACCACCAGTGATTAACAAGCGTCAAAATTCGGTCCGCGAACAATCGCCTGGAGCGCCAAGGCTAGTGATTGATTGAAAGTAAATTATGATTTGCCTGTATGATTGTGCCATAATACGAGGACTGCTATTTATGTATCCGGAACTAGCCACTTGAAATAATATTTAATAAGTATTTATTACATTTAAAAATTGAACTCTTTGGCTATAGAATTTTGTATGTTTCATGCACTTGTCAATTGTTTATGATTGGGGCGTCATTTTGAAAATCGCGTGTTTTCATCATTATGCTCGGAGGAATAAGACTGGAGACACCTTGACAGGCGTCCCCCTCAGCCTAAAGTGTAAGCATCTAATGCATGTACGTTATATAAAACTAGTTGAGCTGTCATCGCCACACACCATGTCAAGACCGTAGTGGCGAACGCAGCTCGTAAAAATGCCAGCCTGTACAGTTTTCAGCTGTACTAAAAATTCAAAAAATCTAGTTTGCAAAAAACAGAGCCACTTTCCATTTTTGAATACAATTTATATGATTGAAATCATTTTTTAATTCAATATTTGGGTTTTAATGAGTCGTCAAAACCACTCGCGTCAGATAGTTGTTACCCACTCCCCACGAGACTTCTTCCTCTTTTTCTCTTTTCTCGCTATAGCGCTAGATAAAGATAAAGAAACCTGTCAAAACATGGGTATTAATATGCACTTCCTACAATACTCGCTTTGTGTTAGGTTTGTCGCATTTAACCGAATTAATATTTTGGATTTTTTTATATTTGTTGATAACATTTTATAAATAAATTTATGTAGGTATGTATGTATACCTCTTCATCTATACATAAAATAAATCAGTAGAAAGTTAATGTCTGAACATTAAATAAATTCATCAAAAACAGAGTGCTAATGATTAGGGAAGAGTAATAAAGCACAAAAAAGTAGATTTTATAATTTTTGTCTGTCTGTATGTATGTATGTATAGATGTGTTCATTTACCTGTCTGTGTTCGCTAATCTCCAAAACTGTTATATCCCTTGAACCTTATATCCCTGGTCAATATTTTAGATACTTTTAATCCCGGAAAATTAAAGAGTTCCCGTGGGATAGTTACCCACATAATTTTCGTTAAGTATTTCTCGGCATAGCTGATTATTTATACAACTTTTGTGGCACGCCATTTGGTGGTACGCCGGCAGGATACAACAACAACTATATCAACAAGCTATATTCGTATATTTTTTATAACATGAGAAGTTGAGTGTAAATATGTTTTGAGTTTCGTGGTAGTTAGTTTTCTATTTAAAACACATTAAGGTTCTTTGTAGACTAAGGTTTCAACTACGTAATTTAATCTACTTCCTAGGTCGGTTGGGAATGGATGATTATTTTAAATGTGCTTGATGATTTTTCTATTGATAGGAATAATCCTTAGCTACAGTATTTTTTTACAGATTTTTCCGTTGAGCCATATCTATACTAATATATAATATATCTATATATCTATAATATATCTATATAATCTAATATATCTATACAATACTATACTAATATATATATCTATACTAATATATAGTTCAGGTTGATGTAGTCGAGGGCATAAATATCTATACAGCCATCATGACAAATGCACAAGTCAACGACCTTATTGTCTACAGATCTTTTTGACGCATTGCTAATGTCTCATAAATCGTATTAAGTACGGGCGGCAAAATGCTCCCTGCGCGATCACTCGCGTTTCACGAGAAGGCGCGACTACTCTAGGGTTAAAGATTACATCAGAGCTCGACTAGGGGGCGGCAAATCGTCTCGGGATGTCTGGGAATCGGGCTAAATTTAATTAAAGATGTGTCATGCGTGTGCGTGTGCGTGTGCGTGTGCGTGTGTGTGTGTGTGTGTGTTTGTGTTGATTTGTCATTCTGTCACCATTGTAGTTACCATTGTTTGATTAGTGCACGAAAACATTATTATCTGATACTGTTTACAATGCGGAGGAGAAAACCGACCTAACATAGGTCGTCAAAGTCGATCAAATGTGCGACGAGCTCCCTCACGCTCTAACCGCACTGATGATCAGCGAGAGACTGATAGTGACAACAGTCGTAGTGGTATGGCAAATTAAGTTCAGAAAATATTCCCTCAGACGATGACTCAGATAGTGACGATGGATTTGTTGAGACGAACTTCGGTTTTAACAACAGTTGTTTCACTCTATTTTTTTGTTCCTTAGCCTTATTAATTCGTATTATTCGACTTAAATTGTGACCGCACTTGATACGAAACTTGAAGGTAGGCGCGGTTATTGTGAAACATTCGTCGCATCTTAACAATTTATTTGTGCAACTAGGACAGGTACTTGTTTTGTTATGCCGTTGCATCCACTTATTACAAAAGGGACAATGCATTGTTAAAAGTTAATTATAACTTCTGAAAAATAGTTTTGAAATATCAACAATATTTTCTTCGTAAGTTCGGCGACAGTGACACTGACAGCGTTGCGAGGTTACTAAACTACTATTACGTTTAGTACTGGGGCGCAATCGATACAGACCGAAAAAAAAGTAGGCTGGTACCTTATTTGTTAACATAAGTGTCTATAATCTAATATAATGTGTCATGCAACATGGAAATGTGTGCGTGATTTGTCCACTTTTTCCACCCCTAAAGTAGTCCAACCGACAAGTTCAAAATGGTCTAAAATAGAGATACTGCTCTTAAAATTATGTGCGATAGCTCATTGGATGCGGAATGACGCCTAGAAAATTGTGCTAAAAGAGTGTATTAGCACATAAAAAATTGCAAAAGTTATAAACAATTAAAGATGACAAAAAAAAAAGGAATTTTGTTTTTCGCCAATATTTCATAGACTATTCATTTAAGAAATTTCAAAAATAGAGTCTTAACCCTTTACCATTACACAAAAATAGAGTCTTAACCCTTTACCTTTACACATCTTATGTTGGTTACCGTAGTCAGGTTTTAACTCCAAACCACCTACAAAATGTTTTGTCAATCCCTGAAAATATTATTTTATGATCTTCATTCACAACACGCTTCTAAATTGCGTAATATATCTTTGGCAGCCGTTTAAAATTCACTTGAACGCTAATTTCAGTAAACTACGGAGAAATTCGAACACTTTCTATGAAACAGAAGTACATAGGTCGAACAATTTTTTGATATTTTGTAGATTTTGAGTGTTGAAAGCTAATGTAATCGTAAACATTGCTAAATATTCATGCATTATTGTGTATGACCAGAATTCACAACATTTCAATTTTTTTACCTTGTGTTTTCTTATGCTCAATAAATAGTACTTTGAAAACTAGGAGACCCATATTTTTTCTTTTCGCGAAATTTGTATTCTAAGTTAGTAAAAAAAAATATTGAAATCTCGAAAATTTCAAAAACGCTTGTAAGGTTGAATCTACACATTACCTTTGCCTGGGTCATAAAAAAATAATATAAGATTGATGTCTACATTGTCTACTGGTTGTCACAACGGGTTGTCATTTTGAATTTTTGCTTGACGTTTGGTGATTTGATATTGGTTTTTATTGGATTTTAATTATTCGCATTTTCTGGACTGAATTGGAAATAATTGACAACAAAATAAGCCAGATAATAAAACAAATTGAATGTTTGCATCCACCCTGACTTGCAGCACAGTCTTCACATTTCACATCCAATATAGTTTCTTCTGCCTCGTTAATGCTTGCGACAACAGAGTAAATTTTAGTACGAACTCGGTGCTCAGGAGTTACTCTGCCCTTGATAAAACACACAGCATTCTCTCGTTTACTTCCACATAGCCTACAGAAGTTTCAACGTAAGCATCCCCTGATGACAACAAAACCTTAGCTCCCCGGATTTCGGCAACGTTAAACGAGTCGTTTTCACGCATGTATTGCAACAACATCATTATAATCCACCTTGGGAAGGTTTCGGCTGTCTGCCATGGCATAACCGTCCGAAACTTTCATCAAATCAATTTAATAAATATAACAATGCTTTTTCAAAACAAAACGAACAAAACATCGATCGGCAAACAACACTGATATTTGACATTGACACCTTTTTGACATTGACATTTTTATTCATAAAGAATTAGGAAGGCAAAGGTATACTACGACGATGCCTTACTTCGGATTTTTTGAAGATTTTTGTGAATATTACGTTAAATATAAGTAATAAAAAAAATCAAAAAAATATGGAATGGAATACTTAAACACAAAGCTCGAAATGGTTGTCGGTACTTTAGTAATTATTTAAAATTGAAATGTTGTGAATTAGGATGTGGGTTGACATTATCCCATGGCCTTATTAGAGTTCAACTGTGTGGGAGCTATTTTTCCCATGGCCCGGTAAATTGTCTTGTCATGTCATAAAAACTCACGTAGGTAAGTAATAAAACAGTTCAGTGATTGATATAATGTTTCGTAGGAGATTTGGAGTTAAACCTTGACTATTATAACCGATATAAGATGTGGGTGGAATATATCCCTTGGCCTGATCAAGAATATAATAAGACAAAATCTAGTATGACGGAAGTTCGAGAAAATTCTGTTAGTTAACAATCGTTAACTTGCTGAAAAATTAACTTTAAGTAAAATTTCCAGCGGGGATAAGTTCTTTGAAGTGTTCCAAATACACAATATTTTTTTCAAATTTGTAAAACAATATTCAATAGCTTAAAAAAATCAATCAATGTGTCGTACTCGCTTTTGACACCACGCGCGCAACCTAAAAATGAAGCGCGGACACCCATTTTCAGCTTTAAATTAAAATGATAAATAATGGAGATAGAGTTCCGGAAGCTAAGAGTTTTTTATTGGAAATTTCCTCCTCTTTAACTCTATTTTTGAAATTTCTTAAATATGAATAGTCTATGAAATATTGGCGAAAAACCAAATTCCATTTTTTTGTCATCTTTAATTGTTTATAACTTTTGCAATTTTTTATGTGATAATACACTCTTTTAGCACAATTTTCTAGGCGTCATTCCGCATCCAATGAGCTATCGCACATAATTTTAAGAGCAGCATCTCTATTTTAGACTATTTTGAGCTTGTCGGCTAGACTAAAGGAGCCGATACTTAGACTATCTTATGATGCTTTTATAAAGTTACCGGCTCTAAAATACATATGGTTTATATCAAAAAGTAAGTGATACGAAGTTCACCGGGTCATCTAGTAATGAATAAAAAAAAAAACAATAGAGTAAAAAAATAAAGAAAATACCAAAAATACAAGTTTCTTACCATTCTGGTAAATTTTCTTCGTTTTGCGCATCTCCGCCCCACGTGCGCCGATTAGTATTCCACAATGGCGGCTTCTCTTGATTGGGTCTGTCGCCCCAATCTCTTTCTATAAAAAATAATTATTCATGCTATTAGAGAGCAATTAAATAACCAAATATCTACTTAATAACGTGTTATGTGGCTATAGCTGAGCTTTTCCAGATCCACAAGCCTGAGGCCGTAGCTGCAAGGTCACAATTAATCTTTTTGTCACCGGTTCCCGATCAGCGATCGATTATATTGTTGAAAATAAGTATCGACTTTAACTAAATCAGTATTGCATAATATTATTAGATTAAATTATGACTTAATTTATATTATAAACCAGCTGTTCCCCACGGCTTCGCCCCCGTTCCATTTTTTCAAAAAAAATCGTTTCTTTTCTCCAGAAAATCATTCCGTGGAACTTCAGGAATATAAGAATGTAATATGAAACAAAGAATTGGCCGGAATGGTCGAGGCGTTCTCGAGTTAGTCTATTAGCAATATTATTTTTTATTTATATAAATAATAATACAAATAACAATAAGTAGGGTGGTGGTTACGTCAATGTAAGAAAAACTCACCCCATTTTTCTTGTGGGCCGGTGCGCGGCCTGCCAGGGTCTGACATGCGCCATTCCTCGCCCTCTTCACGAGTTTGTGGTGACCTCCAGTTCGTGTTATTGGTCGGCCGCTTGCTAATTGATGGATAATAAAAAAAAAGTCAGCGGGATGGAACAAGTACAACTATGGATTATGGTGTAATCTGCCGAATTTTATGATAATTAAGTGTCTTACTTATAGATTTTGTAGGATCTCACGATGCCAGGTATATACGTTTTTGGACAGATCTGATTTTGGTCCGTTTCGTTAATCGTCGTAGTACCTACCTAGTATCGTAATAGTTACTATTTTGACCAGATTCTCTAATAGTCAGACCATTTATTCAACAGAATCTTTTTGCGTCTTGCCTGGTTTATTGGCAGATTTGTTTTTCGCCAAATTCTTTATTCGCCAGTTTGCGTCAAAGCCAGAAACGTCTCTCGTTACATAATGTTATTGTTTAGATCTTATTATTCGCTGAATGAAAAATAACACCCGATGAGAGACGTTTCTGGTTTAGACGCAATATGACGAATAAAGGCTTTAGCGAAAAACAATTCTGCCTATGGTTATGTTTTGTGTTCGTGTCAAATGAAGAAGTGATTGATCGAGTTCTAGTTCTAGTTCCTATCGATATCTTAGTATCGATAAAGTGAACATCACTAATTATCGATATCGACAACCTGCTTTGTTAAGCACTACAACTTTCAAGGAAGTGACGTCAAGATAGTCGTATATATATAAAATAAGTATAGTTGCCGTCATAATTTCCGATTGTAGCGCCAAAGCGGACTACATGGAACTAAGCCGGAAAAGTCACTGTCTTATCTGTAGCTTGCTACTAATCTTGTAATCTGTGGAGCGACTGCACGGCTCGAGCGTCCCGGCCCGAACTAATTCGCCGCGCGGTATATATATCCATATTAAAAGTGTGACGGGTGTCTACTTTTTAAGAGCTACCCTAAAGTTACAAATTTATCAAGGAACTGTCAAAACAATCTATTTGTAGGGTTGAATATACAACACTACAACTCGAAAAAATCTAAGGCTTTATTACTATGTAGGAGAAAAGGCTGCTCAGCCACCAGAGTTGCGAGGAAGAAGTGTGCGGAGATAAAATTACCAATAGGATTACATAATCTTCCTGGCGTAGCTCAGTGTCAGTTTTTCCGTGCACATAGCTCCACTTCCTCGCAACGTAAATGTCTGGTAAATGTGCAACCTTAAAAAGAAATCGAGAGACCAACGGGCGGCGTATTGCTCTGTTTCCACCCTAGATAATCGCATAGAACGAATATTTGTGGCACACAATTTATACCTACATCTTTCATGCCGCTATTTCTTTTTAAGGAAAGTGACGTGAAAGGACTGGTAGCAAGCAATAAGTACGTTATTATACTTCGTTTTCTACAGCATTAGAAAAAAGGTAAAAAATCTTTATTATTTTATATGTTCCAGTTACAGATTTTTAAAGTCGTTTTCGATAAGAAGATATGTCAAAATTGTTTACCTACCTTCTTTCTAATGCTAAAACAAAAGAAGTATAGTGACAAAACACTAATGAGTTTAATCGATATGTTTCTCTCGCGCACCTTCGAAAAGTTTTGTTTGTAGCCCATTCAGCTTGTTCATTGGCGATTCTGTTTGTGGTAGGTCCCCCGTTGGTGTTGCCCCACGAGCGGGGCACTGCGGCCGCTTCCTCGTCCGCCGCAGGACCATATCCTGGTATTCTGGGATGATACGCGTTTCCTCTGCAAAATTACGGGTAGTCTGTCTAGTCAATCGTGATACTCCAAAAAGGCAGCAAATTAAAAAAAACGCTGTATGCAAACATAGAACTTATCGCGGATTTATTTAAATACTAGATATTAAAATGTTTTTTTAAACATATTTTATGAAAGTGTAGAAGTAGAACAAAATAAATTCATTAAAAATTATAATAAAGTGACATTACCTGGCCCTCCAGAGGCTGAAGGCAAGACAAACATGAGAGGTTGGGGTCCCCAACTTGGGGAACTGGTAAGATGAATGAAAATGGATACTCAAGAATGTATAACTTTAACCTCAACCTTATATGTATTAATAGCTTCTGCCCGCGACTTGTCTGCGTATTACTCGTTTAAACCTTCCTCTCGAATCAGTCTATATATTAAACAAAACCGCATCAAAATCCGTTCTGTAGTTTTGAAGATATAAGCATACATAGGGACATAGGGACAGGGAAAGCGACTTTGTTTTATACTATGTAGTGATAGTGATAGTGAAGTGATAGTGATGACTAGCTATCCTGATTTACTTACTAGGTACCATTTCCGAGTTATATAATCACAGTCAGATTCTAGAAATTCAAAAACTAATAGAGAATAATGACTTTCACAAAGCTGAATAATAATTGATGCCAACTCGGTGTCACTAATACAGTATTTTATTTTGTATTTACTTTCAACATTAATTATATTTGACCATTGGGTAGGTAAGATATATATAATTATAATACGTTAAAATTATCTTCCATAAAATGTTTAAGAAGTTTCACGACGCCAGTTTGACTGATAAAATTATTGTTATATGAAGAATTTGGAAAAAAGGCGATTGCCACGATTTTAGAGGCGAGACGTATTTACTGGAATAGGTTTTGTCGTGGATGCGTAAGTAAGCACGCCTTCCCGCCCGGGCGTCTTTTAGCGTAAGAGAATTTAGAAGTCCGGCGGGACTAGGCCACTCAGAACGTTAAAATATCATACATGTTCTTTGATAAAAAAAATATGTTTTGATGTGATGTCTATTTTGACTTCGTACAATTTGAAATTAATATTATAATTTATTTAAGCCTTGAAACAAACCGCTGAAAGTTCTAAGCCTTTATAAACCGTGATGAAAAGAAGTTTTTAATCACACCCAGCCGGAACACAATACTTAAGCAATACACAATATTCACATTTGTCTGTCGTGTTATGTTGTGATGCTCTCTGTCGTGCACACTAGTCCGATGCGGTGTGTCGTGTCGCTGCACCTCACCCGTTCTAACGCGAAGCGGGATCGCTTGTGATGTGTCACAACACACGGTATCAGAAAAATGTGAACGCAACCTAATTAAATGTACGAAACCGATACAGTTCTGATGCGTCACAACACAACACGACAGACAAATGTGAATGCGGCTTTACTCGTATACGTTCCTATACTCTCATTGCGACGTCAAAACACTCGTACCCGCAAAACACTCGTACTCGTAAGACGCCTGTGTACTCGCAAGACGGCTGTTCTCGCAAGACGCCTGTGTACAGTCAGCGTCATATAGTTTGAAGCATCCAAGTCGGCCAAATAGTTCGGTACACCATAGAAATGATAGTATGGTGTGTCAAACTTTTTGGTCACCTTGAATGTTTCATACAATATTACGATGACTGTAATCGCAATACGCCCGTACTCGCAAGACGCTTAAGTATTGACAGTACCTATTTTAAGCTTCGAGTCGCGTACTTGGAAATAGTCGTGGACCTTGTCTTTGGATCTAGTTTTTTTGCGGTCGCGTACTCTCTAAGACTTGTTAAGCATTTTGCCTAGCACTTCTCACCTCTACACGATTCATTAGACAGACTAAGAATATTATACATACATACACAAATCACATCTTTATCCCTTATTGGGTAGACAGAGCAGAGCCTAAGGTGACAAGACCTACAGGCCACGTTTAGCAAGATAGTGGATTGTCACCCATTCCCTCGATGGGCTTTTACCATCTGCACGGGAAGAGAAGCAACTGGTACATTCTATGTTTTTTCTTTGCTCCCAGGCCAGCATGGAAGTGAGAATATCAATACATAGTATAAAATAAAGTCGCTTTTTCTGTCCCCGTGTCCCGATGTATGCTTATATCTTCAAAACCACAAAACGGATTTGGATGCGGTTTTTTTTAATAGATAGAGTGATTCAAGAGGAAGGTTTATATGTATAATACATGCATAATATACCGTGCGAAGCCGGGGCGGGTCGCTAGTTATATATAAATATCCAAATACAGGTTGTCACTTAACTTCATTTCTCCATGGTGATTTTCGTGTAATAAAAGTAACTCCTAAGTTTTACCCAAAAATCCCTAATTTTATATAATTTTGATAAGCATTTGATTCCTATAAAATTTGAATCTGTGTGCAAAATATAATACTTAATTGGCATTGTTTATTTTTTTAAGCTGTGCTTTTAACACCTTTATTTGATAAAATGGACTATTTCAAGCAACTTATTTGAATATTATGCTTTTACGTAGCTTTGTTAATTAATAATAAATATTTTTTCGCTGTTTGATAATTCGTGAATTTAGACAGAATCCCAATCGCCTTGGTTCGGCTGGTTATAAAAAAAACTGCTTTGTCTATGGTTTTGTTAGATTTGACAGTGACACGTGACAGTTGCCACAGCCAAACTTTTTTTTCATTTTTGTGGCAAACATTCGATGCTGGATTCTGTCTAAAAACCCGGTCGTTCGGTCAAACAAAGGCTCAAAGTACTTTTACAAAAATATCTGCAATCATAAAGTATTTTTGAAATCGGACAAGATAAATCGGATAATTGATGGTTTTCCTCGAAATGGTTTTCGAATTGGAGCATACTAAAAAAAATGAACAATGCCAATTTACCTTCCCAACGACGGCTGACGAACAAACGGCATCCGTGGTCTGCCGCGGTTGTCAGCCACGGCTAGACCGCGACCCAGCCCACGACCCATTCCAAATCTCTCTGGGGTCATTACTCCTCCAATAGGTGGTCCCCCGCTACGTAGATTTTCTCGCTAAAAATTGAACATGCTCTATATTGATTTTATATGTTAATGACACATGCCTAACAATTGTAATATTTTTTACCATATCTTCTTCAAAGTTATTGTGTAGTGCAAAGGGCGGTTTTCCTCTCGGTTGATAAAGTTGATCTATGGATTTTAATTCAGTAGGCGCTTCAACTGTCCTATCATAGAGTGCCAACATTTCTTCTCTGCCGTACCTGTTAATAAATATAAAAAACATATCACTAATGCTTTTTAAACTTCATATATTTGCAATACTACATGGAACTTATATATTGAAATATCTATCAAATAGGAGTGCATTATATATAATCGATTTAATAATCATTTGTTGTCCAAATGTATTGAAAACTTACAGGTACCTGTTGCGACATGAAACAAACGACAGTTACGAAAGAGTCGTACTACATAAAATCACTATGAACAAAATACATATTAATTAAATTTTCAAATTCAAATAAGTATTAAGATATGGGCACGAGAACGTTGCTCACCGAAGATTAGCGAGATGTATCTTTTGCGGTGTAGACGCAGCTGCGTTGAGTGGATTCCCCGGGGGCGGTGAGCCGGGCCGCGGCGCGCCGGCCGCGGACAGCGCCGCACTCTGATTCATGGAACCGGGGTTGCTGGCGTTACGTTCTCGTGACAAGTTGCGGAGCCACTCCGGCCCGAACTTGATAGGGTTATTACGGTCGCCCATTGCACTGGACCGATGACTTTATTCAATACAGGAAAAATGAGACAGCTGAAAATAATAATAATAATATGATAGGTTTTTTTACCTTGACGGTTAAAAACAAAAAAGTTTAAACACAATAAGTAATCTTATTAAAAAAAATGATGACGGCGGAAATACTGACACATCAGGGTTAGAGTAATTAAGTAGTAACGCAATAAATAATGAGATACACTTTATTTAAACAAGGTACAAGTTATACAGATGACACTCAAGACTTAGAATACAAATATATTTTTTAAGTTTAACTCCCAGGTGTTGATCCCCCTGCTAAGTCTCATGATGTCAAAGTTATCATTAATTAATTTGTTTTTAATAGTTCTGTTATTCTAAGTTCATTGTAGTTACCTCTTAGGGATGGTAAGTACTTTCGATTGATAAGCTATCTAAAATCGGTACCTACCCTGGTAAACATTTTCATGTCGATGACCAGTAGGTATGTTGTTTTATATTTTTATTAACAAACTAATAACTTACAAACAAACATTTAACAAGTACGGAGAATTTTAAGAACTGAGTTTAAGGATTGTGTAGTGTTTATTTTGTACTACGTCTTGGGTGTCATTCTGTATAAACGGATATACATGTATAATTCGAAAAAGAACGGAAGCCCCTGTCAAACTCGCTATTAGCTGCTGCACAAGAAGTGTAATTTTGGTTTTAGGTATTTGCTAATTTTACTTGCATTTCGAATTATTTGCATGGTCATAGTGAAAATAAATTCAATTTTTTTTTTTTTGTCTAATATTTTTACGAGGCTTAAGTGCACTTCAATTTATTAATCAACTAGCTTCTGCCCGCGACTTCGTCGCGAATTATACATAAAAACCTTCCCCTTGGATCACTACCTATTAAAAAAACCGCATCAAAATCCGCTGTGTAGTTTTGAAGATATAAGCATACATAGGGGCATAGGACATAGGGATATAGGAACATAGGGACATAGGGACAGAGAAAGCGACTTTATTTTATACTATGTAGTGATAGTGATTTCGCCGGGCTTCACATCTAAGTACTTATTATTATTTAGACAAAAAACACACCAAACTCTACCGCGACATTTAGGAATGCCTGTTGTACGGTCAAGTGCAAAAATAAGTATCGATAGGAACTTCTCAAAAATATGTCCCACGACCTTATTACGCTGGCGTAAGAGCGTATGATACTTATTTTTGAAACTTTGTCTAGATACATATTATTACACTTGACTGTACCTGTGTTGAATCTTGCAATCGAGATAAATTTCGGCGGTACTGACAGTATGGAATTGCCTGAATATTAATCTTCCTGTAAACGTAACTTAAACTAAGAGAAAAAGATTGTGTGTATTAGGACTATAAGGACCATAATCAAAATTGAGTTCACACGTTGACAGCAGTTATAACCTTTTGGGCTTCGCCGCAGTCGGGTATTAAATATAGGTAAATGAACTATAATCGCCCTCAAGTTCAGTTGTAGATGCTAGTTTCGGTAGGACACAGATTTGGAAAAGCCCAAACCATTGCCAGCGTTAGAGGCCTTCATTGCTCGCACTCTCACCCGCCCGAATAGAGACCGAGTAGCCTCTAGTGTAAGTTTTCGCATTATAAAAACGTCTTGAAAGCGTTCACGTAAACGTCTCAATTACTATGGAAAAATTGGCAGCGCCACTTGCAGTATGCTTAGTGTAAGTTTTCGGTCACAAAATACGTCTCGAACGCGTTTGCGTTAAAATGATTAATCACCAAACATACCCATATACCTTTTCACCTCACTTGCTCGAAAAGGCTGTCTTTCTCCTTCAAAATCTGCGTGGAAAAGTGCTTTTTCCCCGCTTGCGTGGAAAAGGTTTTTGAAATTCGAACGTGACGATGACCACCATTGCCCACCTACTCATATACTCAGAAATTAAAACTTTGAACTTCGTATGTTGTCGTCTCGCTTATACGAATAGTACTTAATTAGGTGAATGAGAAGGACGGAATAATACGAACTTCAAATGTGGAACTTGTTATCAGACCCCTAACTTTTTCATCCGATAAAAAAAAACATAGTGTCACGTTCAGAAACACGATCCGGTATCCATTATTAATTTATTTTAAAATCCGTTACTTCCTAAGTTATTTTCAAGATTTGCTAACTTTCGTTAGTGCAGTCATTGAAGCGAAAAATACGGTCTTACCTCCGAATTTTTTAACTGTTAACCGATTTGCATGAAATTTTGGAATTAGGCTCATCTTACCCTTAACTTCAAAAGTGAAAATGATCTGAACTCCGCCTATCATTTTTAAGGGGTGTAAACAACCCCTTAATGGAAAAATTGACATTGAGCCATTTTATCGCTAGAAAACATGTCTAATAGTAAGTGGTGAAATTGTAAAGTATTTTCTAACATAATTACCTCATATTAAAATCATTTTCAACCCCCTGAAAATCTTACAACCCTTGCAAACAACCCCTAAATTGAAAAAATCACAAAAAAATACTTTGGTATGACATAAAAAGATGTAAGTATAGAGTAAGTAATATTTTATATTCTCTATAATAATTATCAAATTTTTAACTCCCTTTCAACCCTTGAAAACTACCCCTTGGTAAAAAATTGTTAATTTTTTTTTTTGATAAAATGAAAAGGATTTAAATATTATTCCACACTCGAAAATGATTATCATATTCTTAAGCTTTTCTACCCTTAAAACTACCCCTAAATTAAAACAGTAAATATATATGATTACATATTTAAAAATCATTTAATTTAGAGTAAAAAATTGCCATTTATTGAATAAAATATTTACAAATTATATAAAATTGTACTATTATTATTAAAATATAATACGTAATATATGAGCCATATTATGTATACATATATATATACACATTACAATAGTTGTGGGTCTCTATTATACTGCGTACTTTCACATTGCTCCAAATATTCACACTCGGAAATTTTCAGTTACTAAGTAGAAAAAAATATGATAAGTTTTTGGACCATAACTCCTTCAATTTTCATGCTATCACAATTTATAAAAAAACATTGTAAAGGTAATTAAGAGAGCTACAACATCCTTCATTGCAATGTATAGTAAAAAAAAAACCTTTTCACCTCACTTGCTCGAAAAGGCTGTCTTTCTCCTTCAAAATCTGCGTGGAAAAGTGCTTTTTCCCCGCTTGCGTGGAAAAGGTTTTTGAAATTCGAACGTGACGATGACGTCGATGACCACCATTGCCCACCTACTCATATACTCAGAAATTAGAACTTTGAACTTCGTGTGTTGTCGTCTCGCTTATACGAATAGTACTTAATTAGGTGAATGAGAAGGACGGAATAATACGAACTTCAAATTTCGAACTTGTTATCAGACCCCTAACTTTTTCATCCGATAAAAAAACATAATGTCACGTTCAGAAACGCCATCCGGTATCCATTATTAATTTATTTTAAAATCCGTTACTTCCTAAGTTATTTTCAAGATTTGCTAACTTTCGTTGGTAAAAGAAAAAACGATGTTGGTTTTTATGAATTATTTTAATTTTTGGTTAACCACAAAAATAGCAACCAAACAGGGAAAAACAGATATTATGATGCAAATTCAGAACGCGTCCCATTTTTTTTTAATTCAGTCTAGTTAGTGCGATTTTTTAACTTTCTTTTTAAAAATATATCTATGATTAGAAAAAAAATTAAAAGTTTTTAGAGATTGCTCGTCGGGAAACCGAAAAGTTGACCAAAATTGTTGTTTGGTTTATGATAAAACAGTATAAATTAATGTGATAGAACAATCAGAAAAATTAGTTTTACTTATTAGATTATTAGACTAGGCTGTATGGGCGCAGATCCTTTTATCTTTCTTATTTAGAAGAAAAAGAATAAAAAAACTGGTTTACTATTAGACTGTGTTTCTTTCATTCACCATTTTTCTCGCTGTAGTGAGGCGAAAAATTGTGTGTTTCGCTCGGCAGCAAAGTTGTTAGTATCTCGTGCCTTGAAACCCTCGCGACGCTCAGGATTCTTCTTTTGAACCACTCGCTTCGCTCGTGGTTCAATCATACAATCCTTCGCTTGCTCGGGTTTTAATTCAGACACTCGCGCCAAAACAAACACTTTGCAGCCTTGCATAACAAATAACTATTACCTACCTACCAACTCTAATATAAAACGTCAAATGTACAAAATGTAAAACCTACGATATTTTACAGTGAACTTTTGTAGATACACATTTATTTGTCTGTTATGTTTAGTTTATTTCGTGTTACCGTTATAAATTTAAAATTATAAACATGTGTTCCTGTGTCTAATCCTTGATAAACTAATATAACCTACCTACTTAAGGGTCATTCTACTTTTTAGTGCAGGTTTTCGTGTCCCCCAGACAAAAAAATGTCGATCTGCCATTTTCTTAATGAAATAAAAAAAAATTGCGCAACACATGAAACTTCCGTAATATTTCCTTAACTTCTGTTAACATTTACATTTGAATATTTTGCCTATTTTAAGATAATTAAGGGTAACATAGTGGAATTTTATGGTAACATAGTTGTTTTCCATAGTATTGCAAAGTGTCCCCGACCCAACACGCGGACTAACTTAACCAAAAAAAGTATTCTTCTTACAGTGTAGTCCTATGCTTCAAAAATTGATTAAGTTTATTTAATATGTTTGCGTTTTTAATGTAGGCCTCATATATTTTTAAAAGCTTTATTTTTTTTTCAAAATAATTACTTTAGTTTATTTTATTTTATTTATTTTTAGTTTATTTTATTTTATTTATTTTTAATATAACATAGTTGTTTTCCATAGTATTGCAAAGTGTCCCCGACCCAACACGCGGACTAACTTAACCAAAAAAAGTATTCTTCTTACAGTGTAGTCCTATGCTTCAAAAATTGATTAAGTTTATTTAATATGTTTGCGTTTTTAATGTAGGCCTCATATATTTTTAAAAGCTTTATTTTTTTTTCAAAATAATTACTTTAGTTTATTTTATTTTATTTATTTAGTTTTGTCCCTAAGGAAGAAGCGCAATACGGTACTACTATGTTACTGGTATTTTCTCAAAAAATCGTTAGATGTCACTGTACCGTCACTGGTCGGCTCGATTGGGTAGGTTGGGCATTACAAGAGCGGGGTGGAGGGGAATGGCAGTAAGCCGCGTGCCGCCACCATGTTGTGAATCAAGACGCGTGTGTTTATTTGGTGTGCACTTTGTTACCCGGCGAAAAGGTCAGTTTCAGAACTTTTACGTTATGTTTTAACTATTGATACGTGGCATTTATGTCACTGAATTGTATTCTATTGTTGGATTTGCAAATTATATGGTCATTTCGTAAATATCAGGTAGCATCATGTTATTTTACAACTGTGTTACAGGCCCACTTTGTTACTCCGCTGTGGTAACGCAGTTGTAAGTATACTCTGTCACTGATATGTGTTATTGAAAATACAAGGTAGAAAACAAATTTATACATACTTGGCTTCGGCATTGAGTGAGGTTGACGATGATGGATACATACAATTTATGGTTTACAGAGGTGTAAATGATACTGGCAAACTTTTTAAAGCGGTCGAAACAGACACTAGTTGTGAACCTTATGATAACATTGTTGAAGTGGTTTCTGCACCGAAAAAGATTTTTAAAGGGAAACGCGAATACTACGAATTCCCTAATCCTCTGGAAGTGTTTGAACAATGACTGCAATTATTAATTAATTTTTAAGTAATCCAACCTGCATAAGTGCTGTGATTTTGGTAAAACGGATATAATAGTAGGATTAAATTATTATCTTCAACCCTTGTGGTAACTAAGAGACTGATTAGCTATTTTTGTAGAGAAGAGAATTGTCTATTGAAACAACTTTGTTACTGTTGCACAACTGTGTTACCATTATGTCCTTATTTCTAAGTATAGGTTTTTCAATTTGAGTTGTACAATTGGCATAATAAGCTACATTTAAGATATATCAGATGCAAGATAATATTTTTTAATATCAATGTTAAATACGTTGTTAAGATATTTTTACATATATACATTTTATGTCAAATCTTTGTAAACAAAAGTGCACAACGGTAACATAGTTGTCATTTAATGTGATTTTTATAAGACTTAATTAATGATAATTTCTTATTATAGTTATGGAAGAGAAAGATTTATGTTCCTAAAATACGTTTTGTTAATTTTTTGTTTGTAATGAGTGACTGAAGCTGCTCAATAAAAATATTTAGATTGGTAACAAAGTGGTTTGATTTTTCTACCTTGGTCTGCAAAACCTTCATTTTCAGAAAGAAATATGTACAAAATTCGCTGCTGGCAGTTAATTTCAATTGTCTGGATATAATTACGCATAAAAACAGTTAATTTACTTCATTTATCTCTAATGATAAAAAATTTAAAACCCATTTTTAGCAGTGCAAAAACCTGCACTAAAAAGTAGAATGACCCTTAAACGTCATTCATGACATGTTGAAAGTGTAGCTACCTATCTATTATCAGGAGTAAATAGCTGATAATCAGAGATCGGACAAATTTGCGTCATTGCTCGCAATAATGTAGACATGACTCCAAAATTAATCAAATATGTAATCATTTAATTAATTTCTTACTTGACTTAAATTTTAATTCCTAGTCAATAAATACAAAAGTTTGTTAAAGTATAGATTTATTAAAGAAAATAATCAGTATTTTTTCCAAATTTTCTGCAGTCAGTCTATTTTTTTTTTACATCAAAAATATACTTAAGTGCTGAAAAACTCCGCTCGCACTCCACTGATATTAATGGGGCAAACTTAACAACTGCCACTTTAATTAACATTTTGCTAATAATTTTATGCATGTGTAAATTTTTATCTCCGGGAGTTCACATTTTATTTCGAGAAATTAATTAAATGATTAATTATTTGATTAATTTTTGAGTCATGTCCACTTTATTGCGAGCAATGACGCAAATTTGTCCGATCTCTGCTGATAATACATATATACATAAATCACGTCTTTATCTCTTACGGGGTAGACAGAGCCTAAGGTAACAAGACCTGAAGGCCACGTTTAGCAGATTTTGGGCGTATACGTGGAAAGGGGAATCAAAATAGTGATGGGTTGCTAGCCGCATACCTGATAAAACTGTGAAAGTAAAAAAACCAGTCACGTGCGTATTAGACCCCGCCTAACGAAGAATACTGTAGTCACGAAGTCAAAAAAACCACAATCAGTGCTGCTAAGCCGGTCACACAAAAGAGCGTACTATCTTCCATAGGGAAATCGTAGCAGTTACGTCTTCTAGTGTCAAAAGGATCGTTTTTAGTGATAACTCTGAAACTACTATTATAATTTTTACACCTTGATTTTTTTTTCTTATTTTTTGGTTTAAAAGTTAGAGGGAGGGGTGAACTATTTTTATGATTTACGGAAATAATGATGATAAGATAACTCCTCTTATGTTCACGTTACTCAAAAAAGTTTCTTGATAATCCTTATTCAGTTTTAAAGCCATATCCTGATGATGACACAATACAGTTTGAAGCATCCAGGTAGGCCAAATAGTTCGACACACCATAGAAATAGCAGGTGTGTCGCACTTTATGGTTACTTTGGATGTTTCATACTATATGACGCTGACTACATTACCGTACACTTAAAGGCGAGTCGAGCTGGCCTACCCAGACGCCTGGTCCATTTCAAATGTATGTGTTTAGATGTATTACAGGAATATACAAGGTCTCTCAGAATTTTTCCGGAATACTTCAGCAGTGGTTTGGGTCAGTTCGACTGAACCTACCCCAACAAAGATTTTTCATATAAATTTTGACTCAAAATTGAGTCCCGCCCTAGACGCGGTTCATTTTGAACAAACCTAGACCAGTGAATGGAAACATTTGTCAATTATGCTTCAAACATCCTGAAAAACATTTACAGGGCTATTTAGTCAAATAAACCCAACCTTCCGCTCAAATATTTCAAAACAATTTAATAGACCTTGTATTGTAGTCTTACATAATATTATTTTCAATTACATATTTCATTACTAATAAAATTGTTATTGTGAAGGATTGTGGTGTCTCACTCCTACATGCAAAAACTAATAAAATATTGCTGAAATTAAATTTGGAACAAGGACAGTTTGCTACATAGTAATTCACAGGATAGCAATAAAAAAAATCTTGATAGATGATGTTACAAGCAACAGCAAGTACATGAATACAGGTGTAGCCAAATAGAAAGAGGTACTTATGCTTGTAAAGAAAGACCACTAATTTGAGGGCTTCGCATGACAGCCCTTGCAATGATTAATAATAATAACTTGTATCAGATTGATTTGTCTACTTTGTTTTTCATTTAATTGTTATTACACCTCATTTTGTATTTGTCACTCATGCTTAATTTAAATATCCTTTTAAGAGTTTTTTATACAAGGAAGGCAGACAAGCGAGTGGGTCACCTGACGGTAAGCGAGCACCACCACCCAGCGCACCCACAACACTACAGGATTGCAGATGCGTTGCCAGCCTAGAGGGCTAGGATACAATACCTCATGCCAGTGATTTCACCGGCTGTCTTACTCTCCACACTGGAACACAGCAGTGCAAGCACCACTGCTTGGCAGCAGGATTAGCGAGTAAGATGGTGGTAGCAATCCGGACAGACCTTGCAAGAGGTCCCATCATCCGCAAGAGTGAGACAAGTTACAGAATTGGACCAGAAATTATGGATAAATAACAAATTAGATGAAATAAAGTGACAAAACCTGGGCACTTAATAAGTCCAACATCAGCAAACTTGAAACTTGCCAAAGTGCTATGGAGCGGAGCATGATGGGGACGAAATTATCAGATAGAATTAGAATCACAAACATAAGGAAACATACAAAAAGAACAAAAGATATCACAGTGACAGTCAGAAAACTTAAATGGAAATAGGCAGGTCATACAATTAGAGGAAAGGAAAAGTGGTCCAAAACAATAATGTTTTGGTACACACCTAACAGAAAAATAATCCGAGGCAAACCACTTAGAAGATGGAATGATGAATTAAAGAGTTTAGCAGGTACAGAATGGACAACAAAGGCATATAATAGAGTTGTGAAAGGAGTTGGGGAGGCCTTTGCCTATAAAAAGGCAAACAGACGTTACAGTTTTATTAAAAAAAAAAAACATATTATTTAATGTCTGAATAAAGGTTATATTATTATTATTAAGTGACAAATACAGAATGAAACAAAATAAGAATTTAACAAAAACTAATAAGATTTTTTTTGTATCTAATAACTATATACAGATGGTCACTTTGACTTGAGGCCCCAATCTAAGTGACTCACTAAGAACTAACTAGATTTTGATATTCAATAGAGCCATCCATCATACAAAGTCAACACAAATAATGATTGCAATGACTGCGAGAATGTACACACCATCAGTGGTCATTTAGTCATAGATTAGCAAAATACTTTCAATTCCCGCACACTTTTATCAGATAAACACACACAATATTATTGTTTCACTTGAAACTAGGGCATTTGGAGTAGATGATTAGGATGATTTCCTTTCAATAATGTAAACAAACCATCACAATATGAATTCCAATTAAATTCTTAACATAATGGTCAGGCTTAAAATAACATTTAAATCAACTTTCATAATATTAAATGTATTAACAAAGTATAGCATCTGATAAGACTTTGTACCTTAATAAATTTTTGTGAAAGAAAAGTTCATTTGCTAATTGGTAATGTTATTGAATTTGATTTGTTATCATTGTGCTTGCTAAATTTAATATCTTACCATGTAAAGTAGATTAAAATTTACTTCCAAGCTTTGTTTATATTACTAGTAACAAGTGAAGGTACTAAGTGTGTTAATATTAGGAGTTGATACAGTTTTAGTGACACTGATTTTTACATAGCATCCTTGTAAAAAATTAGACAAGCTTGCTAATGCCGCTTGTTTGCTGTTGCAATTTAGGCATCTGACTTTGCTGGCATCTCTTTGCGCAATATTAATGTGCCTATTGTCTGCACACTTCAAATCTAACTGCTTTCCATAATTTATAAAAAAAATACTAAAACATACCCACTTAAGTAAAAAAACAAAGTAATTTAAAAACAACCATGTTGAACAGTTCATAGTGTAAAAAAAAAAACAATGTTTATGTTATATTCGCTGCAGCTTCTAGTAAGTAACACTTGCTACACATAATATACATTAACAGGAGTACTATGCCAATGATTATAGGGACATTACGAATTAGTAACTAGACCAGTTTTAAATGGCCGTGATAAAACGGACTAAGATATTATTATTCAATGCAGTTAAGTGGCTTAAACTATGTGGAGCATACCTATGTAAGTAGTTAGTTAGTTCTTTCGACCATTTGAAAATAATTCGATGCTAGCAAGTCTACAGATAAATACTACCTACCTACTAAAATATACATCCAAACAAAGAAAACACTTTTGTCGGTGTATTTTTAAGACTAAGCAGGTATAGTTCAAATAACGTCAAGGCACCAATTTCAGTAAGAACATCGAACGATGCTTACAATCATTATGTGTTTTGCAACTGTTTGAATATACGTTAAGCAGCGGTTCACAGTACAC
Organism: Pandemis corylana; assembly: GCA_949127965.1. Classification (NCBI taxonomy): domain Eukaryota; kingdom Metazoa; phylum Arthropoda; class Insecta; order Lepidoptera; family Tortricidae; genus Pandemis; species Pandemis corylana. The sequence continues at coordinate 22,646,785 of OX421850.1, forward strand.
AAAAATGATCATACGTAGGCACCTCGTGCATGTTCATTTCACCAGATTGAAACGAAACACATACCTAATCCAAGAGTCAAGGTAGTAGAAAGACACAAAATTAAAACTTAACACGTATCAAGAAAGGCACTGTAACGATCACGCGATATAATTATGAAACAACTCTGATTAGACCGAAATAAGAAAGAGACGAAATTAGATCATAATTACCTAAGAGCCAGAGTGTTAATCAGACACACGCACAGCAACAGAGCAATATGGCCGCCCAAAATGAAGTGAAGAAAGAACGCGTGCAGTGCACGAACGAAATCTCGACTCGACGTGAATAAATGAAGTATAAACAGTGCTACCAACGTAGCTATCTTATCGCTGCAGAGTCTGTGAAACGTGAAACTTCATAGCGGCTTGTTTATCTGTTGCAAGCCACAGATTAAACTTGTTGAAAAATATCGATATGTCGACATATCGATGAATCTAAATATCGATATTATATATATTTTTGATTCGATATATCAATATTTAAAAACCAACACACACTTAGATAAATAAGGAATTAAATTTACCTAATTAAAAGGACATTCAAGACATTTTTTGATCCAATAGGTACCTACTTCGATTATGTCGATACAAAAAATTCAATGTCGAAAATCATATCAAAAAATTTAATTACCTACATTGAAATAATTTAATACTTGGTACCGTCTTATTCGTCCGAGTTGGTACCGTACGTTACAGTTTGACAACAAATATAATGCGCATCGGCAGTATTCGTTTGCGCAGAAAAGCGCAGACCAGTTTCCGATAGTAGCCGAACGTGTAAATAATCTATATTGAACTTTATTTGCAAGCGCAACTGGCAGAGTATTGCTTGCTTTGCATTCTTAGCTCTGTCCCGCTTACACGATTCGTACATTGTCGGACATTTTAATGGGGTATTTGTTTATAATTTATTAAAAACCGGTAATTGTTGAATGAAATATATATATTTTTTTAATTTCAAAAATTATATTAATGACCATGCAAAATCAATTTACTTTACTAACAATTATTATATAAATCAGTCTAGCGGATGAAAGCCTTCTAGCTCACTGTCGCTCGTGCTGCTCTCATTTGAATCTATTGACGATGCTGACGACTCATTGGTATTAATAATAAATTCGTCCAAACGACGGTCAAGTGCTTCTTCTCTAGTCGCCATATACTGAAATGTACTTCAAGGGCCCATGAGGGGTCCTGAAAACGCCTGAAAACGTGTTTCAGGCGCCTGAAAACAACGGCAACTTGGGCAAAAATTCGATAAACTAATATGTGATAGAGCACCCTCTGAAACGGCCTGAAACGTTATTTCAGCCTGCTAAAAACGTCTCCAAAGCATGGAAAAACACGACCAGTGTCAGCACTACTCTACTGGCGTAACAATACTTTATAAAATTTCTAAATGTCAGTGAAAATTAGAACACATAGAAAAATCCGAAAAGTAAAGCTATGACCGGGAATCGAACCCGGATCCTCGTCATTCCGTGACGCGTGCTATACCCCTACACCACCCATAGCAGGTAAAACCTACCTACCCTGCCCTGGGTTACCTGCTATGGGTGGTGTAGGGGTATAGCACGCGTCACGGAATGACGAGGATCCGGGTTCGATTCCCGGCCATAGCTTTACTTTTCGGATTTTTCTGTTCTAATTTTCACTGACATTTAGAAATTTGATTTCTAACGGTTAAACCGAAAAAGTAAAACATAAAAATCAAGAAATAAAATTTCTAAATTCATTTGGTAGTGAATACTTTATAAAACGCCTTTTTTTTGCCACGACGTATAATTGAGAGCGAAAAGTGACGTGCGCTCCGCACGCAAGCTACGTGTGAACTGATGAACAAGATGGCGGCATTGGCGCACGGCCCGGCCGCCACGTTGGTACGAACTCGATCGACCAATAACAGCGCCAGAGTTAAGCGCGCGTAGAATTCTATTTTATCATTGGTGGATCGTAATTTCCCGCGCTACTAAAATTGGTCTACTGCGCAGGTACATCGTGGAGCATTATTTTTGTTGTCAAACTGTAATAGCGTTCTAAAATGAACTAAAGCTATTTTTTTTGTTATTTTCGGGTACAAATTTTCAATAAATGTCATTAATTATGAGACGCTTTACGGTCTATGGTCATTAAAACTAGAGAGGTGACTATGTATAATTAGGTAATCGGTTAAGATCGCGTAGGTATAATCGAAAATCCAACGTTTCATTCATTACATTCTTTCACACTCACTACACAATACAAATCGATTTTATTGGTTATAAATATATTTCAGAGAAAATCAATTACAAATTTAAGTTAAACCATGTTTTATAAAACTTTTTTGTTGAAAAAACACGACTTGGCAAAAAACGTAAAATAGGGATTATAATTATTTACATCTTGGGAAACTGACCTGAGTATTATTATATCGAAATAGCATTTATTTATAACTGAATTATGTAGTCGATATTTTTATGGAACCGATTGTTGTTAGTACTAAAATATAATCGATAATCGGTGAATATGCAGGGTGTCACAAGAAAAAGCCTCACCTCTAGATTTGTCAAAGTTAATGTCACAGCCATGAGCCATATCTTACTTTACTTAATGAAACAGCTGTATTTCATTAGTTAGACACACATAGACATATAAAAATAATTTCGGATGTGGAAATTGATTATATGTAAATACCTTCGAATCCAAAAGAATAATTTCCAACGATAATGGGAAGTAAATAAAATGGCATTTGTTGAGCAACCTTCGTAAGCATCAAACAAATGAAGGATTAAATTTTACCAACAAACTATCTGATCCCCATTTATACTTTCGCAGTGCCGTAAATAGCCTTTTCTGCGCCATGTACGAGCTTCTATGACTGTGCCCTTACACAAATACGCTACGTCTAATTGTTATAGTTCTCTCCAGTTAAATAAAACGGCTGATATAAATTACAATATTATTATAATCAAATAAAATTAGTTAAGTACATGGAATACTTTCAGACGCCATTCCCGCCGAGTGCGGTGGCCTTGACAGTTCTAAAGTACTTCGTTACAATCAGCAACTTATTTTATTAAACATTTTAATAACTGTTATTATAATCATAGCAAAAACGTGTAAATTAAAGAAACATTAAAAGAACTTCATTCCTTTTGCATTATTGCCAAAATAAACATTATATCATTTATTGACTAAACTTAAGGAAAGTAATCGAACGGACACATACCAAAAATATCAAATTAACTGGCGGCCTACTCCGAAGCTCCTAATCCGAACCCCGTACCGCGCCGTCCCGCTCACACTAATGGTGTTTAATTGGAGAGTGAGAGGGACGGCACGTCACAAACCCCAAACTTCGATCTTGGGAGTAGCCCCCCTGTCGACATACCTACGGAATTACAAAAGAAAAAGAGTAGGTGCATCAACCAACCACTTATTTTTATAGAATCTAACATAATTGAATTGAATAGACGTTTTTGATGATACTGGCATGTAGGTACGTATGTGTTGGATACTAGGGGCGCAGCGGGAACTTCTCAGGAGCAAATCGAAACAAAGTTTGAGTTTGCGTTTGAGTTTAATACAATCATATGTGATGCGTGCCTCCCGTAATGATACTAGCCTAGCGCAATGTTGATTGTTGCCAGACACACGCTACACTCATATTTATTTATTGGAACACCACATCTGGTACGCAGTATATAATATATAAATAAGCTAAAGCAGTAAGGAAACTACGAACAAAACGGTTGAAACGAACGCACACATAGACGCGCGCTTTTACACGGCCCCTAAGGCTTGATTTCCTCCTACGCTGACGTCGGTCGCGCGTACGAATATCCACAATACCAATGGGCAACGCTCGGCGTTGCAGTGCGGATGCCCATTGATATTGTGGATACCTATTCGTACGCGCGACCGACGTCTGCGTAGGAGGAAATCAAGCCTAAGCGGATCTCGCGGTGCCGTCAGTCGCGAGTGCCGCGTTGAGTATTGAGACGTGCGCCCAGCCAGACAGTCCGCGATCTTTTCGTTTTAAACATGCCAAGAGCGTATTGCGCAGTGTACGGCTTCTTCACAACCGGAGCTTTCGTTTTTTAAACTGCCTGCTGATGTTGAAAGATAAGAATATATTATTATTATTAAATAAAATGCTTTTTCTGTTAAATAAAACGTTAGGCTGTTTAGATGATAAAGTAGTTGCCATATATTATGGAGCGCGTTTTTAGTGAAAAATTCTACTACGGACTTTCGTCGTTATCATCTTGCATCTATAATATACCTATTTTATATTATAGGATGTCTTGTCAAATACCTATAGGTACTTTACCTATACCAACTGAGTTGAATTTTTTCATTATTTGACAGATTGCTTTCAAAATCGATATCTGGGGATATCGTTAGTCTCAAACATCGAATCCGTTAAGTTAACGGAATGAGAAAAAGTAGCCGCCATCTTGAACTTTTTAGTTATTCGACTGATTGTTTTCAAAATCGATATCTGGGTATCCGGTTGGTCCCCGACGTCGAATCCATTAACAGAATGAGAAAATGTGGCCGCCATCTTGAACTTTTTAGTTATTCAACCGATTGTTTTCAAAATCGATATCTGGGTATCCGGTTGGTCTCCGATATCGAATCCGTTGACGGAATGAGAAAAAGTAGCCGCCATTTTAAACTTTTTAATTATTCGACCGATTGCTTTCAAAATCGATATCTGGGGATATGGTTGGTCTCAGCCATCGAATCCGTTAACGGAATGAGAAAAAGTATCTTGAACTTTTTAGTTATTCGACCGATTATTTTCAAAATCGATATCTACTACTATCGAGACAACATATAAATTGCAAAGTAGCTTTATTAATTTACAAAGAATTAGAAAAAAACAGTTTTATAGTGCCATGTCCATTTTTCCCAATAGTTTTTTTAAGTAAGCTATTTATTCGGATGAGAATTTTTTATACTATAAAATTTAATAATAGAGCTTTCTGAATGTGTCATAGCAGGCGAAAGTATTTTTCAGCAAGTAATATAACTATAATACTTACGTACCGACAAATAAAAAATCTTAAACTGTTGAAGTTATCTTTTTAAATATCCTATATTATTTATAAACTAGTCAATTCATTTGATTATTTGATTATCATAGAAACCAAATAAACGTTTGTCTTTTTTTTAGTCAATTTAAGGGTGCCAACCCTAATATTCTTAATTAAGTGTAGCTGTTACTTTAAAACAGGCGTTCGCCGCGAGGGACAAGAACTACAGTCCTGTCTTGTCTTGTCTCGACCTGTTCAGATGATCCGCGCGGTTTGAGGCGGTTGGACGCACGGAGCGAGGTACAAAATGGAGGAGGAAATATGTCTCGATTTACTTATTGACGAAATTGAAAAAAGAGATGCGATTTGGAATTTTAACTCGAAGTAATATTCAAATAAAATAATAAAGAGAAGGTCATGGGAAGAATTAGTTTTAATATTTTGCAACCATGATGACTCGCCAACCACCAATCACCAATCGCCAATAACCATGATTTTCAACACAGTTGCTCGTAAATTGAGTCTTATTGCACCGCATTTAAACTCATAATACAGCTTATTACGCACAAGTGCTGTAATAATATTACCGCACGAGTGCGGTAATATAAACTTTTTTTAATCTCAGCAAACGGTTCAGTATCAATAGGAACATAAAATATTTTCGTGAATATTAAACTATTTTAGTTTAAAGATGATAAATAAACATTTAATTTCGACAAATTATTCATTTTTATCTAAAAAGGGACCATAATTTGCATATTTAAGACATTGATTAATTATTTTATTATAATTTGAATATTAGGCTGTTTAGCAGTCTGTTGTCAGTGTCTTCGTCACGCGCGTGTTAAGTGCACAGCGCGCATGCGCGAGTGCTGCGTGCGGATTGGCGCGGAGAAATAATATCTGCCGCCATTTTTCATTGATATTGTTGATTCAGGCTTTGTTATTTTATTACTTTAAAAATTACTAGTTCAAGTAATAAAGAAATGTAGTGTCTGTCGCTGGAAATACTAAAATATGTTCGGACAATGTTCGGACAGTTATATCAGTAAGAAATCCAAGGTGTTAATTACCAAATGATAAAGTAAACTTCTAAAGCAGCTCCAGGTAAGCAATGTCTAGTAACAAAGGTAAACTTAAAGTTCTTAAAGTCCTTATTATTAACTAAATTTTAATTATTTTTCCTCGCAAATGTGTTGAAAAACCTCGTATGCGACGCGTGTGCTTTGGTAATTACACATCTCGGCTCTCTTACCCGCGCTCGCTTGCGCTCGCGCGTACAATACGCCTCATGTGTAATTACCAACATAGCACACTTGTATCATAATGTACTATTATTAGCTAGTAAGATCTTTTTTTAGCTACTTATGTCATTGTGTACCACAGATTCAAGCAGCCTTTTTTATTTTATTTGTTATGTTATGGACGTACTGCTTATCAGCCGTATAGGGGCCGCCGAGGGACTGAGTAAAACGTTTTTATTTTTATAAAATATATGGCTCGATGGAAAAATCTGTAACTTTTTTTTGTAGCTAAGGATGGTTATTCCTATCAATAGAAAAATCATCAAGCACTGAAAATAATCATCCATTCCCAATTCGAAAACCATTTGGAGGAAAACAACCAATTATACGATTTTTCTTAAAAAAAAGTTAAGCTACGGTAACTGTCAGGCTGTCACTGTCACATCTAACATCATAACATTACATTACAACTTAATCTACAAACGTTAGAAATCAAAGCAAATTCAAAGTATAAAACTGTGAAATACACAATGGATATTTATAAAAAATGTTTTATACTGGGGTGCAACAATGACTCGAACAATAGCCCCAAAAAATCGAAGAGAATAAGAAGAGAAAAGAGAAGGTTTGCGGAAGGAATGGTTTACGCAAGCTAATGCGGAAGATTTCAAAGTTTACACGATGTATTGTTGCGAAGACCATTTTAATGTAAGTAGGAGTCGGGAAAGATCGCTTTGTTCTACGGTCAAACGAGAAAAGCAAAAACAGCACGGAAAACAATAACAACACCAACGGACGAAATGATTCGAACACATGAACGTTGGCTGACGTTTACTTCACACACAATCTATCTATCTATTTGTAGGATAATTATGGCCCCATCAGTAGATGCGATGATTTCGCCAGTGTCAAAGTATTAAAAATATATTCCAAAATCTTGTGACAAAATGTCGGCAACGTTGTACGGTACAACACGGTCAAAAGACGCTCTTACGGACCCTTAGCCAACGGATAATGTTATACCTCGGAGACCAGCGGAGAACAGCAGCTCTTGGCCACACGCAGAGGTAACCAAACACGCAACCCTTCACTAAAAACATCGACAAAAATATTCACGAAATTCCAATGTCATTTCTCTGAGTGACATGAAAAAAGTTATGCCAAAGCGTGATTTTTCTGGGTTGCCAATTAATAATATTATGCAGCGTTTTCGTGAGACAATTCTAATAGTATTTTATACAATCGTTGCATAATGAAGGCTCTCGAGTACCGTGCCGAGTGGCCTAAGTAAGGTACGAGATTTTAAGAGCTAAATATGTAACTATTGTATACAAATACAATACTTTTTCTACGAGTCATCATCATCATCGTCTATCGAGGTACATACATAACCTTTTGTAAAGTGCATTGGGTTAAGTTTGAAAATTGTACCTTCTACTTATGAATTAATAGTAGTTATCTCCTCTGGAGTAGCGGCGAAACTAATCTCGTCACTGTCACTCAGGTTTAATGCGAATTAGGGATTATTTATTTAACACCATCGATTTCGCGTCAAATAACAAACAAAACTTTTTTTTTTTTTTTTATTAGCTTCGCGCTCTTGGCGCATTTAGCCAAACGGGGAAACGGAATTAAGAAACGTAAATACAGAAGGATCGGAATTTGGAAAAAAAGGGAGACGAAAAGATCAGGAAGGGTTAAAGATAAATAAAATTACTTATAATTTAATATTGTTGTCGGATAGGAATGAATATAATACTTTAAATATATACAAAGACTTGTCATTTATGACAAGAAGGGGTGGGACAGATATAGGAAAAGGAACGCCAAGAAGTGACAGTTGTTGAAAGAAGGAATAACGATCATAAAGAGGGCAGGCGAAAAGTATATGATTGAGGTCACTGGAAAGAGCTCCACACTCACATGTTGAGCTATCAACAATTCCCAATCTTGCAAGATGTTCGGGTGTGCATACATGTCCAATCCTCATGCGAGATATCATGCTTGTTGCAGTCTTGGAAAGTGAGATTTTTGAGAACCAGGGCTTGGCAGGGATTTTAGGTTGGATATCACGATAACGCAAACCAGTTCTTACACCAGGGGCGGCCCAGAGCTGGCTCCATGCCTCATGTAAGTATGTCTTTGGAAGGGCTAGGAGATCCTCCGCAATATTTTTGTATGGATGGAGATCACCGCAATCAATGGCTTCACGAGCTACCCGGTCCACGCTTTCATTACCTTTAATACCCCTATGCCCAGGGATCCAAGCAAAGGAAACCACATATCCATTCTTGTGACATTTATATAGTAAGCTTCGCAGTTTATAAACATGTGGATTGTAAGATTTTGCTTTAAAAGGAAATTTAGAAATAGCCTGTAATGAACTCAGCGAATCTGAGAATACTACACAATTTTTAAGTTTCATTAAAATGATATATTCTACTGCTTTCAGGATGCCGAAACACTCTCCAGTGTACACGGAAGACTCCGGTGGCAGTTTTATTTTTTGTACAATGTTATACTGGGAATGCAGAATACCAACACCAACACACCCATTTGGAGAGACCTTCGAAGCATCTGTGTAAATATGTTGGGCATCCCGAGCATCTGATTCTGTTCCAATGAAACCTAAAAACTGGCGGTTATGTTCCACATTATTCTTAGAGATACCTGTTTTTAAGATGGACGGAACAAGAGTTAAAGATTCGTATTCATACTGATAAATGGGTAGTGTTGACGAATTGAATGTGGGAGCTAAAATAGATTTAAATCTGTCAAAGCTTCTAATCAAACATGGAGTGTTCTTATGTTTCCAATAACTTGATGAAGATATTTGCATTGATAAGCAAGAGAGAATGGACCAGAGCTGATGATTGGATAACTGAGCACAACGAAAAAGATATCGATCACTAAGATATTGACGCCGTAAATAGAGAGGAGGATCAACACACTCCACTTGAAGTGCATTAATTGGACTGGATTTCATGGCTCCACAGATAATTCTAAGAGCTTTAGACTGGACACTATTCAATTTCTTGAAACCAGCAGCACTTCCAGGTTCTAGTAAAAAAGTACCATAGTCTAAAATACTCCTTATCAATGCATTATATAATAACTTTAGGCTTAAAGGATGTGCACCCCACCAAACTCCAGATACGCATCTCAGAATGTTAATGTTTTTTTCACATTTTGCAACTACATAGTCACAGTGAGCAAGACCAGATAATTTGCTATCTAATATGACTCCTAAAAATTTTATTTGATTTTTAATTGGAATGACATAACTACCAAATTTAACATTAATTGGGGGAGGGAGCCTTTTTCTTGTAAATAAAACAACTGCACTTTTAGACACAGAAAGCTCCAAACCATTGGAATCTAACCATATCTTTAATAAACTTAAAGAAGAAGTGAGACTATTACTTGCTTGTTCAATGGAGCTGTTAGTTGAGTATAATAGTAAATCATCAGCATACTGTAATACAGTGACTGATTCATTTAAAGATGACTCTAAGTCAAATGTATAAATATTATATAGCAAAGGGCTCAGTACCGAACCTTGTGGAAGTCCTCGCCACACTGAACGGGTGATTCGATTCTTGTCATCTAGTAAAATACTAATGGATCTTTCTGCCAATAAATTAATAATGAAATTAGTTAAAAATATAGGTACACCTAACCTGTAGAGTTTATCCCTCAGTACTGGAACTAGCACATTATCATATGCAGAACTAATATCAAGGAAAGCAGCTGTTACTGACTCATTTTTTGAGAATGCTAATCGGATATTGGATGTTATTATCGCCAGACTATCATGACAAGACCGGCCTTTGCGAAAGCCGTATTGACTTGGAGCCAGTAGCTGTTTGCTTTCCATGAAAAATTCTAGTCTGTTTTTGATCAAGTGTTCTGCCACTTTGGCAAACACAGAAGAGAGAGCAACTGGGCGATAAGAGGAAACATCTCCAACTGGTTTACAGGGCTTGAGTATAGGAATTACAATTTGGGATCTCCATGCCTCCGGAACAATTCCAGTAAACATAACTGTATTTATGATATTAAGGAAATAAGAAAGAATATTATCACTAACATTTGAAAGGAAAGAATATGGAACACCATCCTCTCCTGGTGCAGAATCCTTTAGATTGACTAAAATACCTTTTAACTCTTCCATTTGGAAGGCAGAATCGAGACCATATTGGGGAGTAATATTGGGAATGGTGAGAGGTTGAAAAACATACTCTTCAGGAACTGATGCAGGAGCTAACCGGTCCATAAACTGTTGAGCTAGGTTAGGAGGAAGAATTCGCCTAGGGGAATCGTTAAATGCAGATCTAAATCTTTTTACATTATTCCACACTAAAGAAGGCTTTACACTCGGAGAGAGTGATGCGCAAAATTGCTTCCATCCTTCATATTTTTTCTTACGCAACAACTTCTTGGTATCCCGCGCAACCTGCATGTATAATTCAAAGTTTTCATTCGTCATTGAGTGGCGATAACGTCTTTCAGCCTCCCTCCGATTTTTAATTGACTGGGAACATTCATGGTCCCACCAAGGTGGAGAAGGAATTTTACCTACTGCACTATTTTTAACGGGAAAGCTTTCATCCGCTGCTTCAGTAATTATCTTTGCCAGGGCAGCCGAGGAAACAACTACGTCGCTCTCATCAATATTAGGAAGATTAGATACTTTCATTTCAACACAGTTTGTAAACATTTTCCAGTCTGCATTACTTAAATTGTACTTTAGCATGGGACTAGGCTTTGGATGTAACATAATACTAAAAGAAAAGGAAATTAAAATTGGAAAGTGATCACTGCCATATGATGACTCCAATGTTTGCCAGGATACAGATGATGATAGTTGTGCCGAACAAATGGATAAGTCCACCACGCTAGCTGACTCCAATGGGCCAGTTCGCCTAGTGGGGCAGCCATTATTGAGAGCACACAAGTTATGATTATCCAAAATATCTAAAATTTGTTCTCCATGACAACTAGAGACTGAGCTACCCCAAGAGCGATGCTGGGAATTAAAATCCCCTAGAATTAAGATGGGCTTAGGGAGGGAAGATATTATTTGTTCCAGCTCATAAAATATTATTGATGATGGATGAGAAATATATACAGATATGATACAAATGTTATTTACAATGGCAGCAACAATGGACCATTCATTGTTGCTGTGTGATGGAGTAGGAATTGATGAAAATGTTACATTATTCCTAATGAGTAATGCTACTCCACCATACCCATCGGGCCGGTCCTCTCGGAAACATGAGTAGCCGGAGACTCTAAACAGAGCTCCAGGTTTGAGCCATGTCTCCGAGAGGGCAAGAACGAAGGGATTAAACTTATTTATAAGATAGATTAGGTCTTGTTTTTTACTAATTACACTTCGACAATTCCACTGAACAATCTTGTCCATTTTGTATTAAAGTAGCAGCAAGTGCTTCAATCAAGGGGGCAACGTGGGACGATGAAACTAGGTTAGATTTGGTTAATAACGTAATTAAAGCCACTATAGCCTCAGCTACAGATTGAGTTTGCAATTCAGAATTATTTGAATCCTTCAGAGCGCAACCATTGGTTGGAGCCGGAATAGTGTATTCCTTTAACAGAGCATTATGTGCAGCTTGATCATAGCCTTTACTGGTTCTAATTTGAGGGCCACGAGGTTTAACAAACTCTGTTTTTCGGTATGATTGGTTGAATGTATTTTGGCTAGTTCCTTGTCCATTACTATTGCGATATGTTTGTTGTGGTGTAGGTTGGTGAGGTGAGGGATTTGACTGAAAAAGAACATCTGCAAAAGATTTAGATACTGGCGGATGAAGCTTTGCAGCTTCACCATACGAAACGCAGCTATTAGCCATAGTCACTTTAATATCTTTTTGTCTTTTGTGTTCTGGACATGATCTATTTATTGCGAAATGAGAACCATTGCACATAAAGCAGAATGCATTGTCTTCCACCACAGAGCAAGTCTCAGCCGTATGCATTTGACCACATTTGTAACATTGAGGCTTCGATCTACAATTAGTTTTGGTGTGTCCAAACTTACAACAGCTGAAACATTGTACCGTGGGGAAAATATACAGCTCTACTGGGATGGCATTGTAGCATGAAAACACGCGCTTGGGCAATTGTTGTCCGTCAAAAGTCAAGACGACTGTTTCTGAGGGTAGCCATCTAACTAAATCGTTTTCAGTGACCCTTCTGTTGAGTCTTCTCGCCTTTACTACCTTTCCGCACCCGATGGGCACCGAAATATTTGTCAATATTTCCTCCTCAGACCACTGTGCAGGTATACCTCTAATTAGGCCCATCCGAGTAATTGAGAACGTAGGAATGTAGGCATTAAGGTTCTCAGTCTCCAATCGAGCATCGGTAATGAACGCATTAGCATCGTTCATGTTGGAAAAAGCCATTGATATACGAGTGCGACCAATGCGCTTTACGCTACCATTAATAATGTTTCGTATATTGTTTTTCATTAAAAACTTTCCGAATGATACCGGGTGTAAGGACGAGTTTACATCAGTTTTTTTATTTGTACGTGAATAGTAAACGGACTGACATCCGTACTATTAAAAAAATCTCTGCCAATCCCTGGAGCTTTATCTTTTCCTATGTTAATCTCCTGTCTGTCCGGAATTACTGGAATGCTTTGTACTGTACAATCACATTCATAGCCACCACCATTATTCTTTTTCCTTTTTTTATTACACATCTTGCATATATTTTTTTGGCCTTTTAATACCCTTTTACGATCGCTAACAGTATTAAACGACGTAGAGGCATCGGTGTCCATATCCGAGTCAACAACTACATTATAACCCACCTGGAGGTTCGCACCTCCAGGATCTGGGGGTTCTTTATCCCCTTGGGAAAGAATATAAAAATGTAAAACTTACCTAATCCGACGTATTTACAAGCACTATATACAAAAATAAATATAAACTAGAAAAGAGGGAAACCAAATATATACAGAACCGTCACCTAACTGATCTTTGAACTAATTAAATTATTTATCTAAAAAAGAAAACCAAAAAACACAACCGCCGCGTTTCACGTTTCCCGCGCTTTTTTCCAAACAAAACTTAAAAAAGTACTAATGAGACGTTGTTATAAGACTGTTTCTGATTGGCCAATTACTTCAATTACTAACCAATCACGTAACAGAAGAAAAAAGTTAGTGTGTTCAAATGGAAGCAAATTTGCCAGATATTGCCAACTTTACATTTGGTGCGTTCCACTAAGCGCTCACGACGCTTAACCCTTAACCAGGCTATGTACTATATAGGACCACATTGTGTTTGATTTTTTTTATCGAGCAATGTGTCCCTGAGGACCACAATATGTCAAACACTCATAGATAAGAAACACCTCTTGTGTTTGATCAGTAATTGCGTGAAACGGATCGCACCAAAGAAAAAAAAAAAAAAAAAAAGATTCTACATTTGAAACTTTTTCGTAAACAAGGGCCGTTTTTGTTGGGTACTGTGAAGTTAACTGCCGAAAATGCCGGAAAAAAATCCGGTGACTACTGTTTGTTGATTTTAAGCATATATTTGAGAGTTTTTACGTTATCTGAATGTATTTTATGTTTCATAAGTAATGGTTTCGTACTTGTAATGATAATTTGAATTATGTGGTCCATATACGATCATTGTCCCAAATTATCGGGAGGTATATTGATGAGGTTTTTTGTTTTTAGCCTCGACCGCTAAAAGACAGAGATATCGAAGTACTTTTACAAAGATTGGTCTCATCAGAAGATGAGGATACCGACGATGACGATTTCAAGTAGATTTTTTTGACATTATCAAGCAAAGGCTAGATGAATTACAAAATATTACTACAGATGACTTACTCGACGTATTCTCTGGTACAGCAAGAGGGCTAGTCAATAACTTCACTTCCCGCAAAGCGTGTAGGTACAACAATATTGAAAAATAAAAAAGGAGGTGTATTTATGGAATCCCCGACGAGGTGCGACTAGTCAATGTTGGTGTTCATTTGCCTAATGCAGGAACCAAACGTCGGTGCCGTTTCTGCAGCACTAGAACTAATCCCAAAAGGTCGCAAATAGAGTGCAATATGTGTAAAGTTCCACTATGCATGGAACCATGTTTTGCAAGGTTCCATTTGCCTTACGAGCCTCATAATTTGTAATAAGTCAAAAAACAATTACTTTAAGATTTTTACCGTATTGGGCAAGGTACTCCTATGGACCACATGTTTTTTACTTGCTCATACAAGGTACTCACAGGGACCACAAGGTTTTTTTTCTTTAATAATAAATAAAAAAATAAATAAAAAATCTGGTTTACTTGCTTTTGCCATATATAAACTAATTCCTGAATTTCATAAACTTTACTCAATAAAACCCTCGTTGCCTGGTTAAGGGTTAATCGAAGTAACTAAGTTCTAATTTTGAAATTATTGTAGTCGTCTAGAGCGTTGTAGCTATAATAATCATTATAGTTGAGTCCGAAGTGCCATAGACTATCCAAGATTAAAAAGTATGTGATTGCAATTTTGTCTATAAGCACATAATTGACAGATTAAAATCAACGAGTAGAAAAAATAATATTTTCACCTCACTTGCTCGAAAAGGCTGTCTTTCTCCTTCAAAATCTGCGTGGAAAAGTGTTTTTTCCCCGCTTGCGTGGAAAAGGTTTTTGAAATTCGAACGTGACGATGACCACCATTGCCCACCTACTCATATACTCAGAAATTAGAACTTTGAACTTCGTATGTTGTCGTCTCGCTTATACGAATTGTACTTAATTAGGTAAATCAGAAGGACGGAATAATACGAACTTCAAATGTCGAACCCCTAACTTTTTCATCTGATAAAAAAAACACAATGTCATGTTCAGAAACGCGATCCGGTATCCATTATAATTTATTTTAAAATCCGTTACTTCCTAAGTTATTTTCAAGATTTGCTAACTTTCGTTGCTGAAAGAAAAAAACGATATTGGTTTTTATATTAATTATTTTAATGTTTGGTTAACCACAAAAATAGCAACCAAGCAGGAAAAAACGGATATTATGATGCAAATTCAGAACGCGCCCCATTTTTTTTTAATTCAGTCTAGTTAGTGCGATTTTTTCAAATTTCTTTATAAATATATATCTATGATTAGAAAAAAAATTAAAAGTTTTTAGAGATTGCTCGTCGGGAAACCGAAAAGTTGACCAAAATTGTTGTTTGGTTTATGATAAAACAGTATAATACACAAGAAATTAATGTGATAGAACAATCAGAAAAAATAGTTTTACTTATTAGATTATTAGACTAGGCTGTATGGGCTTAGATCCTTTTACCTTTCTTATTTAGAAGAAAAAGAATAAAAAAACTGATTTACTATTAGACTGTTTTTCTGTCATCCACCATTTTTCTCGCTGTAGTGAGGTGAAAAATTGTGTGTTTCGCTCGGCAGCAAAGTTGTTTAGTATTTCGTGCCTTGAAACCCTCACGACGCTTAGGATTCTTCTTTTGAACCACTCGCTTCGCTCGTGGTTCAATCATAGAATCCTTCGCTTGCTCGGGTTTCAATTCAGGCACTCGCGCCAAATAAACACTTTGCAGCCTTGCATAACAAATAACTATTTTCATTCCCGCCCTTTTGGAAAATACGAGTATGTTGGTTCTAATTTGCCTTACTTTCCGATTACGAGGCTAGGCTATTTTGGGGATTATCGACATTATCGACATTGTGGTGTATAATTAAAATAAAATAAGCCCGGTTTCTTAATTCTGAATTATTTTAATACTGTAACAAAACAACCATTAATATAAACGAGTAATTCATACCAAAGAACTCAGGAATGATTTCCTTTACTAATAATACATGTTTAAATATGTATTTCTATACCATGTAGGTAGGTATACGTAACGCAGTAATTTTACGATATATAGGCATGAGTAAAGGTATGTAACAAAATTAAACGGAGGAAAACCGGCACACGGTTATTTACCATAAATTAAGTCGAAGGTGCTGTAAATTTTCCAAAATATATGTTTTATTAGTTTGATCAATTGACATATGTATAACATTTTTCTTCTTTTGTGCATACAACAACATGTGATTTTAACATATTCCTGAGGGTAGAGAAGCAAGGTGATTCAAGTTCTCGACGGTTTACGGATCATCCGTTCAAAATAGCCGGCATGGCCAGTCCCCACAAACATAGAACCGTCTCCTTCGAAGTCGTTGGCGAACGGCTGTAGGCTGGTATATACCTATTTGTGACGGTGTCGACGACTTAATTATAATTTTATTATGCCAACTATTGAATCAGATGATCTATAAATACTTACGTATACAAATAGGTACTTCCTTACATAAATAAATACGATAGATATCCGGTTTAAAAATTCTCAGGGATCTAAACGTGAGTACTTATAATATGTGAATGTAGTTTAAAGATAAATAGTTATGTAAATTTGTAATTTAAATGAAAAATTACATTTATTTACATATATTGATTTATTTTACACATTTTAGCTACATGTTTTTATAGTTTAATTTCTTTTGTGTTTTCATTTGAACGGCAAGAATTTTAATAAATGATGAAACATACGATGTAAGGTAGGCACTCAATACTATTATGTAGGTATTATAATATACATGTATATAAAGTTGACAAACTTTACGCACTTTACACATAGACGACATAGTGGACGTGTTGGCAATAGAACTCAAATCACTTTACGCCGATACCCAAAATAAATGGTGTGTATTTACTATTCAAGACTTCCATGTCATGTATAAAGTTACTTTATTTTCATTTTTGTACATACAAAACCAATGACTATCTTACAATATGTAGCCAAAAGGGCCTTTATTTCATAAAAATCATTTCACATAGGTACGTAATTCCTAAGAAATACCTTAGTTCTGAACTTTTGGATTGTTAACATAAATCCTAAATGTACCTAATAATCGCATCACTTTGTTTTAATGATGATAACGCAGTTAGTAAGAATATACAATAAATAAAACAGAAACTACTAAGTGTAAAAAAGGAACATTTCGACAAAAATTACATTAGATAATTCGTTATGTAAATGTGTCTACCTATATATAGGTACCTATACTTACACACGAGCTATATTGCCACTTCGACGTAATGATAACATTTCGTTTGTTATTATAGTTAGGTACGTTTAATTAGGTACCTACTTAAAATTTCTACCTTTCGTGGTAACGTACACAAAGCAAAAATCCCTTGGTAGCTCTAGGGTTCCCGTTTTTCTTTTCTCAATGTTTAGGTAGGTGTTCGATTTTAAATGTTGATAAAAATTTGTTTTGTGTTCGTCCAGATGTGTCTTAGCTAAGTTTAAACATATTTTATTAACTACAATTCAACTCAATTAATGAATAACGACAAATATAAGTTTTATTCTTTTGTTAGCTACTACATAAATGCCATACAAAAGTTCGATATGAATCCCTACTCTACTAAGCCCTTTTTGGCATAGAATCCTCGAAAGTTTTTTATTAAGAGTCGATAAATTAAAGTTTACTAAATATTTTCTTCTTTTGTTGCACGATGGATGAAGGATAATTTCCACCAAACACCGAATGTTCGACGGGCGTGTTCTAATTTGCGAAAATTGTGAAGTTGACGTAGGTACTTAGTCTCAGATAATAGTATTGTTAGCTATTGCATTGACGACCGGCGAAAAGATCCGATCGGAATCGAATGCAGGTGGAGTTAGACCAAACGAGCGAATGCTCATTCTATTCCCACTCAGCCAAATTTGTGTCGAGAAAAAATAAAGCCCGTTACCCGTGACACGTTATTTTTACTATACACAATAAATAGAACAGAATGGGCATTCTCTCGTTTGGTCTAACTCCACCTTGAAGACAGGCGAACGAAGCTGATCGCACGGCGCAGTAGTTATATTTTCGGCTACGATCGCGCATCGCGAAAGGCGCCTACGGTCAAGCTGCTGTTCGCGGCTTAGTTAGTACCTGCATATGTACTTGATATATATTTTAGATACTGTGTTGTACATGATTTAGGGCATGTTCCACTACTCTCTTTTGAGTTACTGATGTCTTAAGTGTCAGATATCTATGGTGCGGTCTCTATTGATTATACTACAAACCGTTAGAGATGGCATCCAGTTAAGTTGTCACAGAATGGTGAAACAGGTTTATAATATTGTTTAAAGATTGTAAATTCCAATCGGATGCGTTGCGAGCCGTTTGTTTGAAATTATGCTTACATATTTGACTGCCGGTCATGGATTGGATGAGGCTTTAGTACAATCGACTCTTAACACTTCGTGGCAACTATCTATATATCTATGGAAATGCCATCATACTATCACGAAATACGCCTGGCCTATTGAATCTAACGCATTCAAACATTTACTTCGGGCCCACACTTATTTAATAAGCACGCAACACTGTCAGTCATTTCAAATATTTTTCAGTAGCTAAATATCAACGTCGAAAAAGTATATTTTGCTTATTTTAACATGTTAGGTATTACAAGCAAGTTTCAACTCATATCATTTTTTTTTCATCGCAAATAATACCTTAATCTTTAACCTAAATGTATCACATTTCAATAATGCACTAGAAAATTCTCACACGTTTACATAAACTTATCAATCGCTTAAAACCTAAATGGCTACAGAGATTCGGGACTAATTAAAGAAACAAGGTCGTGTAATAATGGTCGTGCTATTGGCTGCAAATTTTATGTTATAAGTATTGGCACCACTCGAAGGATCTTAATTTTTCACAGAAAACATTACCACTTAGCAAGAAACCTAAGAAACTTATAGGATTACAGTAGTTTCATATAGACCCGGTATGTAGAAGTGCCATCACGATTTCGAAAAAAAATACAATCAAGGTTATTTTGGTGAGTTACATTGTCTCTGATGTTGTGTAACATACATACACACAACATTCTTCTATAAAGATAAATAATTAGAAGCAAATATGTAATTTAATTGATTTTATTTTGTAACAAATGACATTCTTAACTTAAGTTTACTTATTTATAAAGATCAAGCGAACACGTTTGTTTAGACTACTCTTCACCATGAATTATGTCCAAAATGCTTACATAGGAACCCGAAAAGAATCCAAGGATTCCAAATGAGACCAGGAACAGATTTTTCCACAGAACCCAGTTCCAAGTTCCGAGTCCATTGGGCCTGTCCCAGAAGGTTACTGTCTCGATAACAGCCGGGAAAATCAGACCCAAGAAAGAAAGGCAGACAGCGCCCACGAGCGAGATGAACGGCCCCAAATTAGGGATTGCTATAGCGATGCAGAGAGTCATTATAATAATCATGATCCTTATACTGTACTCGGCGAGGTTCTTTCTGGCCCCAAACATGTGCCGGACGTTCTTCCAGATGATTTCCATGGGGACGTAAAACTGCAAGCTGTACGTGAAGAAGATAGCAACAGCGATCATCAATTTCACGCACTGACCTAACCTGAAAAAGACAAAGGTGACATTATGAGTAACACCTAATTAAAATAACCCTCTTTTTGGGCTTCGCCGCAGTCGGGTAAAAAATATGGACCTGTGTTACCACTCTCTGACTAACACTCCCTGTAACACACAATCCCACCAAAAACATTTCATGTAAAATTAGTTGCAGACTCACAAGCTCATAACGCTTTCGCTGTAAAAAGTTATCAGATCCAAGGAAAAGCCAAGCCCCTTATCATTGGCTTTACTAACCATACACCTTGGTTTTAAAGTGTGACCTGGCAGTTCATAGCTCTTATTGCATATCACAAAATTGAAGCATTGTGACATAATTTTCTACTGTACATACATTTAAGTCTATCGGACCTTCTGACCGATATTATCAGAAATTAAGAATAATCAATATCACAATATTAAAGACAATAAAGAAGAAAGGTGAAAGTTATTATATTTATTAATTATTTTGTTCTTTGTACCTCTATGTAAACACTAAACTTCATGCCAAATTTCAGCTTTCTAGGACTTTGGAAAGTACACCAGATTATTGATCAGTGAGTGAGTGACTAAATTGACGTATTTTGGGTATAAATAAAATCTAAAGTAGGTATAAAAGCTAGATCAATGAAACTTAGTGTTTAGTAAGTTTCCTAACCACGTCTTATGCTGTGAATTTGGGCTCTCTGGTGTTAACCGGGATGTTGCTACGAGGGTTTGTAAATACGGCGAAACGGTTCGATAATTTTCCTCCCTTGTTAAACTAATATTTTGAAATCTACTATTTTATCTATTACTTATCAATAATCTGTCGTGTGATAATTTGATACGGGCATATATTTTATGCAGATGTACGAGTAGGTAGCAGTGGCGTGGCGTCCATAGAACTCGATTCCCACCGGCTTGCCTATTTTAAGGCAGTTGGGCACTTTTACTGTGCATAATTAGAGGAAAAGGCTAATTAAATGCCCTTCGGCTTGCCTTCTGATGTACTTGACGTTACGCCACTGGTAGGTAGTTAAAATTCTCTCAGTGTTAGATAGCCTATTTATAGTTGAACTTTTATAAGCTGACCACTTTCCACACAAAACCATTTCTAATGCATTGTTTAAGCCTACCGTAAAAAAAGATACAATTACAAAAAACGCATACAATTAACTACCCTGTTTCCTTAGTCACAGGGTTGAAGTTTCAAAAACTTATGATTATTACGCCGACGATATTGCCTGAGTTAATTGACTGACTGGTGACACCTAAAGTAAACAAACTATTGAATAAATCTCTTTTTGCAATTTCAACCTTGTGAATTAGAGATGGTAGTTATTTGCATGCGTTCTGTTTGACTTGCTTAATTTTTTTTCTTAACGGTTTGATTTTAACAATCTAAACGATTGGCATTGTTCATTTTTTTTAAGCTGTGCTTTAAACACCTTTATTTGATAAAATGGACTATTTCAAGCAACTAATTTGAATAATATGCCTTTACGTAGCTTTGTTCATTAATAATGAATATTTTTTCGCTGTTTGATAATTTGATAAGTTAGACACGATCCCAATCGTCTTCGTTCAGCAATAAAAAAAAACTTTTTGTCTATGCGTCAACGTCATAAATCTGTGAATGTGTGTGTGATGTCAACGTCAGCCAATGTTCAATGCGGTCGAATCGTTCCATCCGTTGGTGTTGTTATTGTTTTCAGTGCTGTTTTTGCTTTTCTCGTTTAACCACAGAACAAAACGTTTGATCCCTGTACATCTTTCCCGACTCCTACTTACATTAAAGTGATTTTCGCAACAATACATTGTGTAAACTTAGAAATATTCCACATTAGCTTGCGTACACCATTCCTTCCGCAAATTTTCTCTTTTCTCTTCTTCTTCTTTTCGATTTTGTGGGGCTATTGTGTTCAAATCATTGTTGCACCCCGGCACAAAACATTTTTCATAAATATCCATCGTGTATTTCACAGTTTTATACTTTGAATTTGCTTTTATTTTTAACGTTTGTAGATTATGTAGGAATGTATTGTTATGATGTAGACGTGACAGTGACAGCCTGACAGTTACCGTAGCTTAACTTTTTTTTCATTTTTGTGGCAAACATTTAATGCCTGACTCTCACAAGAAACCGAGTCGTTAGGTCAAACAAAGGTCAATAGTACTTTTACAAAAATATCTGCAATCGTGAAGTATTTTTGAAATCGGACAAGATAAATCGGATAATTGATGGTTTTCCTCCAAATGGTTTTCGAATTGGAGCATACCATAAAAAATGAACAACGCCAATTGCTTGTGTGGAAAGTATTCAGCTTATAAAATTTCATCTATACCGAGAAAAGCTATATTATCACGTTATAATTTTTTGTAGGCTTTGAACATAAAGCTACCAAAAACACCTACTAATTCCACGCAAAAGTTGCGGGCAAAAATTATGGTCATTATAACACAATTTTTGGTAATCTCATATCGAGTAAAGGTACTCACACTTCATCTTGAGGCAAGTTGAGAGTGATGCTTCCCATGGTTGCATCTCCGTACTTCAGGTATCCGAAAAATCCAGTAGTTGCGTATAGGGAGACAACGAAGAACATGCCAGTGTTGAGTACGCCTGGACACCCGATGAAGTGAGTGGGAGTCTTCATGTTGTTCTCGAGGGGCATCACGACGCCGATGCCTTCCAGGGCGAAGATAGCGGTGCCGAAAAAGGTTGGCAGTCTTTCAAATCCTGCGAAACTGTCACGCTCGCTAATAGCAGGAACGTCTTGGAATAGGTAGTAAAACGTGATGCCCATGCCTGTACCGACCAATATATTAGCAATCATTGAAAACGGCGCCAAGTATTTGAGATTTCGGATCAAGTTCATCAGAATCAGAAGAGGTAGCAGCACAGCCATGTAAATTCTTAGATCTATATCATGCCAATCGCTCGACTGCGCGTAGAAATCGACTACTTGTTTTACATTCTTCGCAACGAATACGATGTAGACGCAACAGCATCCTAGCAGGTCGATTACTAGAAACCAGTTCACCATAGCTCTGAAACAAAATAATTAATATTTATTTTCGTCCTTTAAAATCAAATAGGTAATAGAACGACGAAGATACTCGTACTTTTTAAAATAACGAAGGATGCAATGATCGAGGCACAGATCCCTAGCTACTCCGCTATTAAATAATATTTCAAACGCGAAAAACTAAATTGTCTGTTTGTTACCTCTTCACACTTAAACCGCTGAACTGATTCAGATGAAACTTGGTATGGACATGCTCAAATTTGAGTCTCGGGGAAGTACATTTTTCAGGGGATAAATATTCGATGGTGGTATTGTTAAACGTTTTCAACTGAGCTCATACATCTAATTGGTCTATGCTTTAGGTATTGAAGTTAATTAAAATGAATCTAAGAGTATAAGGCGAATCTGGGGAGTGAAACTTAGAGTCGGGTTCTTGCGAATAGCACTTTCAACACAGGCGTATTTTATAATTATGACCACCTTAGCCAAGACGGACCATTTTAAACTTATTTAACAAATAATAAGGTTAAATAATTCAATGTGTCGATACAATGTAACGTATTTCTATTTTTTTTGTAAGCAACTAGTTGGCGCCTACGACTACAAAGCAGGATGCAAATTGGATAAGCTCAGTTGAAAATGTTTTGATTATAAAAATCAGTCAGTATTTTTATGTATACTTATATGAAAACAGTAAACGCTACCATTAATAAAAAGGTAAAGGCTATAAATATACGTATTGGTATATTTCAAGTCAATCCGGAATACTAAAAGGGGATAAAAATGATTTGCAAAATTTGTTAACATTATTATCTTGCAGGTGAAGCTATGAATATTAGGTTCCTACGCAGTACTGTAGTACTCACTTAGCTAGCCTAGAAAACTTGTGTGCAGCCGGCGGCCCGGCTAAAAATGCAGCTTCAGCAGTTTCAGCGAAACCAAGGGATGGTTTCTGCATTCTATGACATAACTCGTGAGCTGTCTTCACGAGCACGTGCACGCAGTACGTGCATATTCCTCCGATGGCAAAAGTAGCGACCAGCCCGAAGAACAGCCCTGCGTTACGAAAAGCCAGAGGCATGGCTAGAATTCCACTGCCGAGCGATCCTTTCAATAAATGAATCAGAGTGTCCAAATCCCTGAAAATATAAATAACCTCCTTAGTTATTATGATAATGACGATAGATGAAAACACGTTTTAACTATGATTTATCATCGTAATTGTTCATTATCGGGAACTATGAGTATTTTATATCAGTGTAACTACCAGACAGAAATAAGAAGATTATCAATACCTAACATTCTAAACCCTAAACGTAATATAGCTTAAAGGTTTGACCTGCGGCCTCTCGAGCAGAGGGTCTCGGGTTTTTCGGATTTTATGTCTTACATTACATTCTAAATTTACCATGAGCTCTTCGGTGAAGGAAAATATATCGTGAGGACACCTGCACACATCTACGAATCAATTCAATGGTATGTGTGAAGTTCCCAATCCGCACTGGGCCCGCGTGGGAACTATAGCCCAAGCCCTCTCCTTCTGAGAGGAGGCCTGTGCCCAGCAGTAGGACGTATATAGGCTGAAGATGATATTATAAACCCGAAATTGTGTCTCTATGTCTGTTACCTCTTCACGCTAAAACCGCTAAATCGATTTAGGTACCTAGTTGGAATTCGGTATAGAGAAGAGAGACAGTTTCAGTCCCGGGAAAGAACATACGATATTTTTTCTCCCAGAAAATAGGATAATTCCCGCGGGATAGCGACAAGTAAATTCAACTGTTAGTCGATAATAACTTACGATGTAGGATGCGCCAATTTCCGGTGTTCAAAGGGGTTGTAGTCTTCGTCTGCCTCTATGTCCCGGCCCGGGATCTCCATGAGAGGCAGGGTTGACCCCGCCTGCTGTTCCACCGGGATCTCATTAGGGTCAACTTTGTACCTGTGGAACGTTTTCCAATACTGTTATAGTTAATATCACAACTATTGACAACATATCGAAACTAATATTAAAACAACTTTATCTATTTGGTTAGAAGTGAGTAGGTATAACAGTGTAGTTTTAATATCTTAAAAAAACACAAATCGAAGAAATGTGATGGGTAGCTAAGAACAAGAAAAGCGCCACACTTGAAGCTGGTAGGTATGTGATTTGATCGAAATGTGAGACGATGTGTTGTCGCGAACGCGGGTTGAGTGTCGGAGAGGTCTATTGTGGCTGTAATTCGGAATAAACATGAATACTTTCAAATATTTATTTTAGCTGCGATATAATTAAGTGATTAAGTTTGTTTGGTGTGTCAGTGTTGATGTGTAAAGTGTGATACATTCATTATGGTCTCTAAAACAGTGTGTAAATTATTTTTCATATGCGTGTCACTCTGTTAAGACTCGGCATTTACAAATATGTGCTCCAAACATTAAATTCAATACAGCTTTACATAGTTAGGTACACCATTATAACACCGAAATATGATGGTTTCGTAACGTTAAACTGTCGTGTACTAGAATCGAAATCTGCATATAAGTCAATCAACTATTGGGTTAAAATTTAAATGAGTTAATTTAAATTTAAGCTTTCAATATAGGTAATCATGTAAACAGGATTAAATATTTGATATATAAAGCTAAATCAAATTTGTACAAATCGCCTGTTGGAGCCAATCCCGAGCCTGAAGAGAGATGGCGCACGAGGGCCCGCCGCTGGCGCCGGCGCGTGCGCACTGCACCGGAGGCGGGCTCTCTCATTGATTACATATCCAAATTTTACCATTACCAAACAAAACAAATTAAATAAACAAAATCGAAACCATAAAATGGAATGATGTACCGGTGTAAGAGTCCATTGCGAGATGGTCAAGGTCGGTGACCGACTTTAATCTCGTGAAGCAGCACACGTCTTCCCGGAACGTCTCCGTACGGCGTCGAGCATAATAGCTCGTTTTAAGGAGCGAGTACTTAACAGTCAACATACAATATAAAATACCATTTTAACAACAAAATATCTTTTAAATAATCAAAGATGAGGAAGCCCAGGCCTTGCATTGCATGCCTTTTGCGCTTCATGAGCGCTCTTTGTATTGAAGCTTTGGTAACTACCGAGTTCAAGTCTTTAATTTTTAATAAAGCATATAAAAAGGTGTATTAAACATATAAACTCTCTTTTCAATATCCTGTTGAACAAAAATGTCAATATTATTAGTTTTTCGACTCAACTCCATTGTAATATCTTGCTTTCCAAAATAATGAGGTTAAGCTATGAAGCATGCTTTATGCTTATTTTACTTCCTAAATACAAGCATTAAATCACAGATTGCAGTGAACCATATTGAGAATTTAGTGATGGTTTGGTGGTAGTTATTGCACTTATGCATCACTAAAACTGATGACGGATGAGCACCGCATCAAGATGGACAAAACGCTATGAATTTATAGTATTTAATAAAAGGGCATTTGAAGCTCACAAAGTGATAATGAGTGTAGGGAATGGGGGTTCCCGTCGAAAATTCTGGGAACGGTGTCACTTACTTGACCATTACTATATCTGATAAGTCATTTCTGACTCCTTTTTTCTTGGGGTCATATTCGGCTATCATCGGCCGCATTTGAGGTTTCTGAAACAAGAAAACGGAGTTATATTGCAAAAGAAATAGTAAAAAAACATTTAAATTAAGGTATCCAAAGGCTAGCAGCATTTCCCACGTCGAAAGACGATGTTCTTTCATTGAGACGCTTAGTCAGCTGCCAATTTAACCCTGTGGCCGCCAGTTGTGTCGGCCGGGAAAGGACCTACTTAGCACACCGGCGTTTATCGTGCACATAACGCATTCATCCCTGTCGCATTCGTGTACTAAATAACATGCAGTACAGTACATACACATAACCGGCTTAACAATTCGCCCTCGGGAACGTCACTATCGATGACGTCTCG
This sequence comes from Pandemis corylana, assembly GCA_949127965.1. Taxonomy (NCBI): domain Eukaryota; kingdom Metazoa; phylum Arthropoda; class Insecta; order Lepidoptera; family Tortricidae; genus Pandemis; species Pandemis corylana. The sequence goes on from OX421850.1 coordinate 22,673,516, forward strand.
CTTGGCGCGATGCGCAGGGGCTCGTTTCGGTCGTACGCGACCATGTCGTCGCTATTTCGGGTCTGGTATAAATAGCACGCACTCGTGAACGGACGAGGCAAACTCGCAAATATAACCCGTAGAGCGAAACTCCCGAAAACAGATGAATGTTTTTATTATTTATGCCTTTACAAACACATGAATAAAATCATCTCAACCTAATGAGCTACGACCTAATGCTAATAATAATAATGGCTAATGGGGGTTGAATGTTTGTTTGACATACATGTCTATACACTAGCTTTTACCCGCGACTTCGTCTGCACAGAAACAAAATTTGCGCTTAAACTTCTTCCTCTCTCATATCTAAAATGTACAAAAACCAGCCAAATGCGAGACGTAGGTACTATAGCACGAAGGATTTCGTACTACCTACCAGTGGCGTGGCGTCCATAGAACTCGATTCCCACTGGCTTGCCTATTTTAAGGCAGTTAGGCACTTTATTGTGCAGAATTAGAAGAAAAGGCTAATCAAATTCCCTTTCCACTTGCCTTCTGATACACTTGACGCCACGCCACTGCTACCTACCTCAACGAAATAAACCCGTTTCTTGTATGGACACCCACATCCTTTATTTTTTATCCCATCCTTTATTTCTGTGGGAAATTCGATAAATCCCTTCTTATGACGCCTTCGTGATGTTCAATGAACATGTCTACTAAATACAAAGTCTATATTTTCTATAGGTACCGTCCTTTTATACTGTGGGATAATTGGAAAATCTCAGTGCACTTTTTTGATTATCAAGGAATATGTCTGCCAAATACCAAGAAACTATATTAGCAAGTCATACTCTATTTTTCTTATTCCACGGAAATTTCTCAAAATCCTGAAATCAGTTTTCAGCTATCATATTACCTACTGATTCTGTTAATGTTCTAGATAATTACCAAATGATGAAAATTGTAGTACTAAATAGATACAGAGATAAAAATATTTTAAAGTAAGAAAACTTTTATTGAGTAGACGTTATTTGAAGATCACATAGGCGTCACCAGAAGGGATTTAACGAATTTCCCACAAAACAAATGGATGGAATAAAAAAATAATGGAAGTGGGTGTCCATGCGAGAAACGGGTTTATTTCTTTGAGGTAGGTAGGCAGTACAAAATCCTTCGTGTTAAAGTACGACTCGGATTTGGTTGATTTTGCGCGGACGAAGTCGCGGGCAAAAGCTAATTATCAATATAATTAGTATACTTTTACGGCAAAAGAGTAGGTACTTAAATAAATACGTATCAGGTAACAAAGCAAATGCTTGATATTTTAGGCGTCAAATTATCGGCTGCGGCGTCGTTTGTTAGCGGCGTGGGCGCGATCGCCAAATTAGTAGGTATACATAAGAATTTTGTGTTTTTGAAAAGCCTTCGTGTACACGGAGTTCAAACAATTTTTTTTTTAATTATTTTCAAAAATAAACGGGTTCTTTTAAAACGGAGATCTTTTAACTAATATAAAAATGCGTTCGGTAAGGTAAACAGCATATTTTCGTCTGCCGTAGAGTCTCAAGACGAAAGTCTTTTACCACGTGTGTTGTCCAGAATAACAAGAAACGTCCCTTGTAGTGGGCCTCGCAAGAAAATTTATAGCCACTCCAAGGGCAAGAGAAAGATTTAAATTTGGAATATCTACGAGATCAAACCTGAAATAAAGAGATCCACTAAAGAACGAAAGTTACAACAAATTGCACTCCTTAAGTAGGTACCTATATGGTGGCGGAAGAGGTAAATTGCACGTGGAGCTAGTGACCGTTGCGTTTTGTGTCCGTTAGGTTTGGAATGGAGACCATGTACTGCAAGGCGAAGTGCTGGTACTGTTAGAATGATAGGCATCCCATAAGGTTGAAATCAGGGAAAACCATTGGCTGCAGGTTGACAAACGCTACTTGATATCGTATCGAAGGATATAATATGATAGTTGAGGTCGACTCTATTTTGTTTCTGCAAAAAAAAAACAAAAAAAGTTGGTCAGCACTCGAGAGAGAAGACAATTATACCTATTAGAAATTTGTAGTTGTGTGAGACGGCCTTATATATATAACCCAATAGGGTAGCAAAAATGCTAAACTTTTTTTTATTTATTCCCTTCTGTTTGTTGGCCAGCTTGGTAAGTACCTATCTATACATATAAAATTCAAAGTCCTGACTGACTGACTGACTGACTGACTGACTGACTTAACTATATATCAACGCACAGCCCAAACCACTGGACTTAGAGACTTGAAATTTTGCACATAGATACCTTATATAATGTAGGCATCCACTAAGGAAGGATTTTTGGAAATTCCCACGGGATAAGGAAAAAACGGGAATTTTATATTCGACTCCGAGTGACGCTATCTCAGTAACTATAATAACTAGACTCTTCAATTTTGATACAAATGTAGGTGATTACAAAACAAAGAAACTAATTTCAGGATTTTTGGAAATTCCCACGGGATAAGGAAAAAAACGGGATTTATATATTCAGTTTAACGAAATCCTATGAACTATAATTACTAGACTCTTCAAATTTGTCATAGAAGTAGGTGATTATAATAGTAAAATAATATTTTAATGATTTTTGGAAATTCCTACGGGATAAGGAAAAAACGGGATTTATATATTCAGTTCTACGGGATCGATTTTTCGTTTTACTGGTTGTATAAAGCTGAAATTTGGCCTTCAGGTTCCTTTGGGGAGTGTAGGGGAGCACTAAAAAAAGGATTTCCCAAAATTCCCACGGGAACGGGAAAAACGGGACTTTTCATTTTACTGGTTGCAGAAAGCTGAAATTCGGCATGTAGATTGCTTCGGGAGTGTAAATGAGCATTTAAGATAGTACTTTCCAAAATTCCCACGGGAACGGGAAAAATATTTGTTTACAAAGGAATACTGCGGTAGGCATAATATGGCTAGAAACTTGAAATTTGGCTTACATATACCTTGAGTATCCTAGAGGTGCACTAAGAAGGTATTTTTCGAAGTTCCCACGGGAACGGGAAAAACGGGACTTTTCATTTTACTGGTGGCAGAAAGCTGAAATTCGGCATGTAAATTGCTTCGGGAGTGTAAATGAGCATTTAAGATAGTACTTCCCAAAATTCCCACGGGAACGGGAAAAATATTTGTTTACAAAGAAATACTGCGGTAGGCATAATATGGCTAGAAACTTGAAATTTGGCACACATATACCTTGAGTATCCTAGAGGTGCACTAAGAAGGTATTTTTCGAAGTTCCCACGGGAACGGGAAAAACGGGACTTTTCATTTTACTGGTGGCAGAAAGCTGAAATTCGGCATGTAAATTGCTTCGGGAGTGTAAATGAGCATTTAAGATAGTACTTCCCAAAATTCCCACGGGAACGGGAAAAATATTTGTTTACAAAGAAATACTGCGGTAGGCATAATATGGCTAGAAACTTGAAATTTGGCACACATATACCTTGAGTATCCTAGAGGTGCACTAAGAAGGTATTTTTCGAAGTTCCCACGGGAACGGGAAAAACGGGACTTTTCATTTTACTGGTGGCAGAAAGCTGAAATTCGGCATGTAGATTGCTTCGGGAGTGTAAATGAGCATTTAAGATAGTACTTTCCAAAATTCCCACGGGAACGGGAAAAATATTTGTTTACAAAGAAATACTGCGGTAGGCATAATATGGCTAGAAACTTGAAATTTGGCACACATATACCTTGAGTATCCTAGAGGTGCACTAAGAAGGTATTTTTCGAAGTTCCCACGGGAATGGGAAAAACGGGACTTTTCGTTTTACTGGTTGCAGAAAGCTGAAATTCGGCATGTAGGTTGCTTCGGGAGTGCAGAGGAGCATTAAGAGAGTACTTTCCAAAATTCCCACGGGAACGGGAAAAATATTTGTTTACAAAGAAATACTGCAGTAGGCATAATATGGCTAGAAACTTGAAATTTGGCACACATATACCTTGAGTATCCTAGAGGTGCACTAAGAAGGTATTTTTCGAAATTCCCACGGGATAGGGAAAAACGGGATTTTTCGTTTTACTGGTCGTAGGAAGATGAAATTTAGCATTTAGCTTCCTTAGGGAGTGTAAGGGAGCATTAACAAAGGATTTCTTAACATTTTTACGGGAACGGGAAAAACCGGGATTTTACGTTTTACCTACTGGACACAAAAAGTTGAAATTTGTCACGTAGGTTTATTCGGGAGTGTAGGGGAACACTAAAACGGGAAAAAACGGGATTTTACGTTTCCAGACGAAACAGCGGAAGAAAGAGACTTAACATTTATAACGTGTCTTTCTTTAAAGGCTTTAAGTGTACCTACTCCGAAAGCACTCCCCAAAATTTTCACGGGAACGGGAAAAAACTTATTTTTTCGTTTTACATCTTAGCGCGTAACTACGAAGTCGCGGGCAAAAGTTATTTGGGGTAGGTATATTTTAGGACAGCCCTATAGGTTAGGTTAGGTTTGTTTTATAAAAATCCTGCAATATTTACAGTTTCAGAAAAATTAAGGCAGCGGGGCAATGCGGGGGCTTGCTTGCATGCTTGCTTGAGTCCTTGCTTTGCATGCTTGATTGCATACTTGCTTTCATGCATGCATGCATGCTTGCTTGCTTGCATGCATGCATGCTTGCGTGCTTACTTGCATGCATGCTTGCTTGCACGCTCGCTTGCATGCATGCTTGCTTGCACGCTTGCTTGCATGCTTGCTTGCCTGCTTGCTTGCCTGCTTGCATGCCTGCTTGCATGCCTGCTTGCATGCCTGCTTGCATACTTACATGCTTGCAGGTTTGGGTGCTCGCTTGCTTGATTGCTACCTTCTTTGAAATGCTCATGGTTCACGCGTGCGAAGCCGCGGGCAAAAGCTAGTTAGAGATAAAATCAACGACTGCCCCAACCCTTCTTTTAACTGACTCAGTCACTCATTCGGTTCGCACAACTGGTCATAATCATTATTTGGCACGCAATTGTCACCCTAATTTTATTTACCCTTTTTCTTTTTAGGGTTCCGTGATTCCATACAAATTGCCGTGGTATCAAACCTATCGGGTACTTCCAGTTGACCATGAAATTTGAAATTTCGTATGAATATAGCTCATATTTTATAGCACAACTTATTCAATAAAACTTTTTTTTGTCTTTTAGGGCTTTACTAATACTAGTTTTATACTCACTTGCTACAAACCCACTTAGTTTCACCATCAAACGTAAGCAATTGTAAGATAAGAACGAATAAATTCAATATATTTGGTACATTTGTAAAGTAGTGTTGTGAAGACCCTTTTTTATACTCTAGTAAATGATAGTATAAACATGGAAACAAAAAAGTTTCACCATCTTAGTCTGTTACCGGCCTTATAATACTCCGAATATGGTTTATACCTAGTTGCTACGCACGTTGCCTGATTATTTATGGTAGGTATTTTACTAAAAAAATGTAAAAGTATTTTACTTGCCTTAGTTATAACGTATACCTATACCTACTAGCGGTTGCCCGCGACTTCGTCTGCGCAGAATGCGCTATTATTGCTATTCTGCGGGAACTACCGTTCAACGGGGTGAGAAGAAATTGCGGGGGGTGTAGGGATAGAACTAACATTTTGTGTTTTCGCTTGCTACTTAAAATTCCTGGCTCAGCTTGCTCTAAAAGTAGTTTAGTTATATTTTTAGACATATTATAAGTACTTATCTCATTTATTTAGCAGAGGTTACAGAGTTTATTTTATGAATTTATTTTATTTAAAAAAAAATATTTTCAGAGTTTATTTTGTGCGGGTGGTAGGGCCTTGTGCAAGGTCCGTCCGGATCGCTACCACCATCTTACTCGCCAATCTTGCCGCTAAGTAGCAGTGCTTGCACGGCTGTGTTCCGGTGTGGAGAGTAAGACAGCCGGGGAAATTACGGGCACAAGAGGCATTTCATCTTAGTCCTCTAGGTTGGCAACGCATCTGCAATCCCTCCGGGGTTGCGGGTGTCTATGGGCCGTGGTGATCACTTACCATCAGGTGACCCACTTACTCGTTTGCCTTCCTATTCAAATAAAATATATATATATATATACACAAACACTAATCCTAAAAACTACATATCTATGCTAAAAATAACTATAAAAAACCTATATTTACAAATAAGAAAAGTTATAAAAAGAAAACCCCGTCTAATCCTACTAGCTGCGGTAGGGTCCCCATGACGCTGGCGGCATTACCGCTTTGGACCGCAAGTGCGATCCGCTGGGATAAATACACGCCAGCTCTTGGGTCCCCTGAGGCGTCGATCAACCGGCACGACAGAGCCTTTACAAAAACTTTCATGTCGGCTGACCAAGGCCCTAAAGTCTCAACCGCAAGCGCCGCAAACTCATAATCCTTTAGTAAGGTGGAGTACTTGCGGCGCTTGAGGATTTGGGCCTGATCAGCTGCAGCGCCGGCATGTAAGCTGGTTGCCTGGATGTGGGACAGAGCGAATGTGTCGACACAAGTAGCGTCCCACACCAGGGCCCTACCTAGCTTCCACGGCACCAAAGTGACACCAAGTTGCCATCGTCCTTTGCCATGCCAGCTAGCTCCAAAATGGAAGGCACTGACGCGGTAGCAAGCGACCGACGTATCAGGTCGTTAATCGTGCCGTGACGGTACATACGGCCGGCGCTCCTGACACATGAAAGGCCATGTCGTCTCAGTTGATCTACTGCTTTGCCGCAAACGCAAGTGTGAGGAACACATATCCTGGTCTGAGGGAAATTGCAATCCTCAGAGTGCTTGGTATCTCATTTTTTCTAGTAATTTGTTATCGTAATTTTTTTTTCTTGGTCCTTTCTGACCCCAATACGTGTGAGCTGGGATTTGCCTATATTTTAGAGTTTATTGTTTAAACTATGAAACTAAACGAAAGATAATAATTATTTTACAAAATACTCATGTTAGGTACCGAAACATTTTTGAACTAAAAAAACAACTTTCCATATATGTTTTTTTTTTAATTTTACGGATATCCGTTTTACGGTATTCGATTTTCTAGAGAACCATGTCCTTCACTGGGACTGAAACTCACCCGCTTCCTTCTTACCCACCCGTGCCATAGTTAACTCCATGTTAACACCTTTAGGTAACCAACCCAAAATCAGTTTGTACGGTTAAGTGCAAAAATAAGTATCGATACGATCTTCTCAGAAATATATTCCACGACTTTATTAACGCCGGTGTAAGAGCGTACAAATTTTTGATACTTTGACTAGATAGGTAAATATTATTACAGTTGACTGTATCATCAGCCAACATTATGTGGTCTGCCACCCTAAGGTTAAAAATATTTTGCACGTCAAAAAATACTTACGATGTCATGTCGATAAGACGTAGCTGCCAACGTGAATGTTCACGAAAAGTTGGATGAAAAGTGATAGACCACTCATTTGGCCTATCGTAATATCTACACAGTTTTTTATCTTCTTTTCATACAAAATCCATAACTAAATACAAAAATATCTTGAAACTAACCCGAGCCTTTAAATATAAAGAAAAAACAAGTCACAAAGTCAACTGCTCTCAAACTAATTAACGATATTTAGGTAAGTGAATACGAATTGTTGTTTTAGTATTTACAGCAGCTATGGATGAAATCGTAGTATTCAATCGAATAGCAATGCCACAGCCAATTTAACTGATGAGTTGTAATTGGGACCGCGCTGTGGTGCTATTACATCGTCGTGCTATAAAGCTGTCTCGTTACGTTCCATGACGTTGCAAGTGGATGTACATACTTACAACATTTGTTTCCGAAACAATGATGCTTGCCCATTTGACTTGTTGTTGTTCATATCACGGAGGGTTTTAAGCATATAATATGTAAACACCTACGAGTATACAGGCCGTTATTAGATTTTTCTCATCATTTCCAAGTGTCACGTCTATACTGCGCCTCATGACGGAAATCGCTATAATGATTTCAGTCAATCCAAAATAATTACGAGTGCTTTATTGCTTTTCTCATACTCGACATGTGACCGTGTAAATATTTGTCATAAATAGGTATAGCAAATGTCCACAATGGATGGCACGACTTATTGCGAATTGGTAGCTCCGTCGGTAAATTAGTCGCCTCCGTAAATGTAGAGCTGATCGTCACGAGTGCTAATAAGAAATATACTTAGTTAAGAAGAATGACGACAACATGATAGATGGCCAGTCAATATGCGCAGTTCGTCTAAATCAACTGCCAAGGTTGCTGTAACGTAGCTGAACAACCACTGAGCAAATTATTGGTCGATGAGCGACACGCCTCTCATAATCTCGACATATAACAAAAATAAACTCGCTCTGTACACAGCACAATAGTTCGTAGTCACGCTCGACTAGCAAGCACTCGTGATCAAAACACGTTGACGTTTACATAAATGACATTATTAATATACTTTAAAAGAGGGTCTTTAAATAAAACTGAAGGTGGAAAGGCAAAGTCACACAAAGGAATGTGCCAATAACAAGTTGCCCAATTTTAACAGTCGTTTAAACATTTTAATTTTTCAGTATCATTATTGCTGAAATGTAATGTTCTTTTTAGCATGCCTTATCGCTATTATAACAATCGGGTTCCCAGCCGAATCGTTCCATAATAAGTTTAACCGGTCAATTACATTTTTAATACAAACATGCACATGTACAAAATTTCAAGTCAATCGACTTGCAACTTTTGATGTTTAACATTGTTTCTAACTTAGTTACAAGTAAAGCTTATTGTAATGGGCGTCAAAAATACTGAAACTAACGTATAGATAGACCATGTTTTATAAAAAAAGTACACTGTGGCCTTGCATTTCCACTCAATGTCGACGATGGCGTCAACACGGAGAACGTCAAACAATTACTTGTATCAACAATTCATTGTCACTTCGTTAGAACAGGTATCATTATTATATTATGTATTTAAACTCGATATGCACGCATATGTTTGCAACTGACACACCCTTTTTCTCAAATAGCAAATAACCTACGAGTTTCTGGCAAAATTCCACAAATTTTTTGCCTGTTGTTTTCGTGTAGGTAGAGACAAAAATAATAACTTTTCAAATATTTGAAAAACAATTTTTAAATGTGTTTTGTATCCAAATGTATGTTTTTTCTCAACTACGATGTGGCTACCTACTACTTTGGTGTCTTAATTATTTATGAAATAGTAAAAGCCACAATGATTAATCGATAACGTTGCATTAAAGATTATAACAATATGAATACAAATTTAGTGTGTCTGATAAGGTTAGCGACCCTGACTGAAGCTAGAAATTTCGGGATCGAATCGGATCAGGTAATGGAAGCCACTTGTATGACGGATACAAATGCTAATACCCGGATCATGGATGTTGTACCTAAGTATGTACATATTAATGGGAGTATTAATATAGAACTAATACAAAACTACTTTATTTATTTTTTTAGTTTTATTTATTTATATATCTTTTTAGTTATTTCAGTATAATTTGCAACCACGCAGGTACGCCGCCCTACGAGAAATCGCCAAACTGTAATGTATAGTACTTAATTGCTAACTTTATAATGCTTTCAAGTTTGTTTGTTAGAACGCGCTCTATAGAACTACTTGTCAGATTTGAAATATTTCAAATCGTTAATTCCTAAATTATTTTCAAGATTTGTTAACGTTCGTTGCTAAATACAAAAACTGATTTACTATTAATTTAACTGTTTTTCTTCCCGCATCCACCATTTTTCTCGCTGTAGTGAGGTGAAAATCGTGTTTCGCTCGGCAGCAAAGTTGTTTAGTGTCTCGTGCCTTGAAACCCTCGCGACGCTCAAGATTCTTCTTCTGAATCACTCGCTTTCGCTCGTGGTTCAATCATAGTATCCTTCGCTTGCTCGGGGTTTAATACAGGCACTCGGGCGTAACAAAAACTTTGCAGCCATGCATAACAAATAACTATTTGTCGTGTAAATTAATAAGGGCCGTTATTGTTTACGGTTATTCTATTACACAGTGTTATATTAATGTAATTTGCAAATCTTTAAGCTGTTCTTTAACGCTTAGCCTAAACGAGTTTTAGTCAGTTAGGTAGAGTCGATTTAAAAACGTTTACATGTAGAGTAAAAACATATCTCTGCTTAAACGTAGTCCACTTTAACGCCTAAACGGGTCAAACTTAAAAATAGACTCCAATTTGATTGCTCTTGAGTGTATACATATATGCGAACAATAACTACGTCCTCGCTGCTGTAGCGAATCAGGAAGACACCAACTTACAATTTTATTATGCGAAATTGATCCAGCCGGATCAGAATGATTTAGCACTTGAGTGAGCAGTTTGACTAAAGTGTGACACAGGAATGGAGGCCGAGTCCCCATTGCTCGCTGGCAACCCGTGTTTTAGAAAATCAAGTACATAGCTATATATTATTGTGCTTGTAGGAACATACAATTACGATGAGAGTGATTTCTTAAAAAATACTATTTTAAGTTTTTGTAGGCGAAAATCTTCGTGTGTCGCGCTACCAACAATTTGAACTGTGCATGCAACACGTGGTTTGCTTATTGCGGGTTTCTAATAGTACCGTGGGCGCCTACTTAGCTTGTCCTTTAACACTTGTAATTCATTGTTCCATCTACCAAACACAAAAATATGAACGGTATTTTGACAGGTAATGGAATTTCCACAAAAAAAGAATATCTACAGCGTGTAAATTTCATACGGACCGACACCGGACGGATATTTTACCCAGACAGTTTCCGGCTATACAAATCATATGAGGTAAGCATTTTATTAAATATCTTAATTAATAAAGAACATTTTTTTTTAAAGTGGGGTCGAGCAGCAATGTGGGTATACGATCCAATGCTGCTCGACCAAACAAACCAATTGTTAGTCAGGAAAACAAAATATGAATAGACACATGAAATGATCATTATTAGGTATCTACATTGCTTACTCAATTATTTAGTTTACACGGTTACCTTTACCGAATGTAATTTAACGCTGTATACGAGTATAAAAAGTACGTAGGTACTAGATAATGACATTTTAACTTCGGCAGAGTTTGGAAACAGTGGAGCATTGCTTCTAGAAACTTGTGCGAGTGTTCTCGTTATCGCTTGTAATCCACACGACCAACCATTAGAAAGATTAGTCTAGCTAAACATACACACTGTCGAGTGTCGGACTGAACCATTGAAGGCACGTACGAGTACATTTAAGTGTAACCTGTATAACTAACAGATAGAGGGTCCGTGTCGGTGAGCACATTATCATTAAACTGGGCAGGTGTTGCCGTGCCGAGTCAACACGACTGTAACTGGAGCCCGAATGGTTCTTTCTCATAAAAAGAACGACAATGATTGAATCCAGGATCATGAATCCATGATACTATGAAATACTACCCTTAAAATTTGAAATTTTATTGAGATTCGTTAAAATACTTTAGGTACTTCCACTATTTAAATAGGTAGGCAGTTTAATTTCGATGACTGTATACCATATTGTTATACTTTATTAAATATACTTCAGGCCTTACAAGTCTTGTACACTTTAAATTAGTGAAAAGTAAACAAGCAAAAACCTTGAATCTTAACTATAATCAATAACAAAGTGAAAGTAATATTTTACGATCATACCAACAAAACAAATTTTTAAATCTTTTTTGTCAGCGAAGATGTTGGAAGAGAGTCAAAACCATTTAAAATCCAGTCTTAAGTAAAAGTTAATATAGGTATTTCAAACGATTATGTTTGTATACAGTTTTAGATGTTATTTACCACCCGCGCGTCTACTTGCCAACAGAACTCGCCCGTGTCCTTCCTTGCCGCCTAGTGATCCATCATCCCGTTGCCAAAAAGTATATTTATAATAATATTATTAGCTGAAAATGTTGCTCGCGTGATTTAAAATAACTCTAAACAGGGAGGGAAGTTTGATAATATCAAAAAAAGCTGAGAAAAGTGGCCTTCTTTAGCCTCTCTCACCGTCGGCTCGCCTCCAACCCTTATGTTTTTTTTATATACGACAAGGAAGGCAAATAAGCACGTGGGTTACTAGATGATGGTAAATATGAACACCCCCACCCATGGACATGTGCAACACCAGAGGATTGCAGATGAGTTGCTAGCCTAGCTCATCAAGGTATATCAAAGAACGACTGGTAATTTTCAAAACTACATGATTTTTTCGTCTGATCCTACATATTTATCTACTTAATAAGCTCTATTTCAGCCAGCTAATGGTAGGTACTTACGTAATTTATTTAATGCAATGAGTTTTTCCACCTAAACACTGATTGTTGTTTAACTAAACGGTAAAGATCTGGAACCAACTTCCTGCTGCAACATTCCCTGAGCGGTACAATTTAGGGATCTTTAAAAAGCGAGCCTTCCTGTTGCTCAAAGGACCGGCAACGCACTTGTGATTCCCCAGGTCTTGCAGGTGTCCCTGGGCGACGGTGATTGCTTTCCATCAGGTGACCCGTCTGCTCGTTTGCCCCCTCTTATATAAAAAAAAAATGATACACACTATTCTACATCCAAAAAAAATAGTGCTTAGGTATTTTTAATCAATGCCAGTTATTGTACAGTCCTTCCCAAAATTGCCTAAGAGTGACCTTTGAGGCAAAACAACTGAAGAAATAGAGGAAACTAAATATGATCCTCTTTGGAAAAATGAACTCATTTATCTCAGATTTTCGCTAATTATATACTCTACGCCTTAGATTCCAATCAAATATATTCAGTGTTCTTCCCAATTACGAAAGACAGTAAAATTATAGAATTGTAAGTATTTTTGATACCTACAAGGTGTCTCGAAAATTATGGTGTTGCTGTTGCCCCAGTTTCTAAGAATGATTTAGAGATGAAATATAAATTGGTAGTCTATTTTAAATTGACAATAATATCTCAATCGCTTGACATAAAGATATTTTAAGACAGTAAGTAGGTACATAAAACTCAATTACTTAATACTGAACACAAAATATTCTTATAGGTAACTACAAAGACAGTACCTATCCGGAAGACTAACAGCAGTGCAACATTTGACTGAGCTTGCGATCCGCAGACATGGTTTGGTTTGATTTCAAGGGCGACCGACGTCTCGTTGAATGAATATGGGCCGGGGAGGCGGGGAAGCTAGCTGCGAGAGATAACATCGACTTGTTTGTAAGCCATCGAGAATGAAGATTAAGCCCGAGGGCAATTGCATTCACGGCAACTGAATAACGCGACCTTGTTTTATCGGAAGCTGATACTTACAAATCTCACAATACAGCGGCTGGAATAGATTTTTCAAATATTTAAGAACTGATACTTAATTATTTTTTTAATAGAGTTTAGGTAGGCATAAATTATGGTGTGTCTCGCTTTGTTAAATTTAGGTATTAGTAAATCACTGAATTGTGATATGCAAAGTACCTAGCAGTTTCAGATATCACCAGTTAAGAGGTATCGGCCAGTGTAGTAAGTTAATTTCACGTTTTAATATGAGTGTCAATCTTACGGATGCTAACTCTTGATGATGGTGGCTCGAGCGAAGCCGGCCCAATCAGCGTGTCACAGACCACACTCGCCAGCCAGCCCGCGCCGCGCCTGACAGTTACATACTCGTACCTACTATCTTTGTACCTGACAAGCATGAGTCTAGATGGAACTGATTTGTTGCGACGTCAGCTTAATTAATCTAAGTACTTATTATGCAGTATGAACACATCAAATATCATCGTCATTTACTGCTTCGGTTTATATAAGTAACGTTAATGGCTATTCATCCGATTATTTGTGACAGAAACGCCACACAAACAAACTCGTCCAAAAGTTTAAAAAATGCCCACCTACTTATGAAATATGCCATCTGGATTTTTATTGCAGTATAGGTAGGTGTTATTTCGATGGTGTAACAGAACTTGAAGTACCTACGTTGCTATAAAACGTTATATTTATTGTTTCGCAATAGCTAATAGATAAGGGTTTACGCTTACCTACTAACTAATTAATCTTAAAATACAGAGACCCTACATTAGGCTAGTTTTAGGTTCATTTTGTACATAGTATGTAGCTAATTTTTTAATTTTTAATGTACAGTTTTAATGCAATTTTTGTTTACTTATACTAGGTATATTAATTATATTTTTACAACATTAAAGGCGAGACCCTACTATTGAGTAGAGCGTTGAGTATTATTTTTAAACTTCTAAACCAGCTTCGCGTTTCGTTGTGAAATTGAAATCATTACATTATGCGTGCAATCGTGCATGCATAGCCGATGCGAGAAATACGCTAGGCGGTGGGGTTTTGGCCTGAAACCTTAAAAAGCGTCTTCGCTATGCAATAGTCGCATTAAAACATTGGCGAGGGACGAACAGTCTTTCCCCGTGCGTGACGTCATCGTCTGAACGCAACCCCGCAGCCCGCAGTGGCGCCAACTTGGCATTCGCATTCGCACGTTACCCCCGCGTTATAAGAAATGATGCATTGTGTAATCTGGGGGCACGGTAGTGCCCCCGCCAAGTCGAGCGCGAAGCAAACACTGCCGTACCATCCTTTACTGGAACCATTTCGCCGCATTTTCAGGCCCCTATTTGAGAACTTCTGGATAAGACCAGAACGCAGGAATTTTCGTCATCCAGTAAGCTATAATCGCATACTTAAAATCCAAAATTTCAAGTCTTTAGGTCATTTAGTTCCAAAGTTAAGCGAAAGCAAAGTTTCGCATTTATGACACACACACTCAGTCACTCATGATCATCAAAATAGAACTAGTGCTACTTCCCATGAACTCGAGAGCTGAAATTTGGTACGGAGTTAGGGTTTAATGGCCACATAAAGGGAAAACTATAAAAACTAGGAGTCGAAAAAAAAAATTGTGTTAAATAAGAAAATCTAGTAAAATAAATCAATATGCCCACGTTTCTAAAAAAGAAGTAATCCCACCAAAAACATTCTGCAAAAATTAGCCAATCTCGATGGAGCTGCTTGTTTATCTCTAAAAAGTAATGAAATCTAGACCAAGTCGTGCCAAGTTTAAGGTTCCTACTGCGATTTCTTTATTATTATAGTTAATGTAGTGTGATTTGGCCGTTGAAGGGTACACAAGGGTATGAAACCAGGTGCTCCATGACATCATTGTACCAATCTGCAATCGTCAATGGGTAGCGGTTCTGGCGACAGATTGGTGCAATGGTGTCATGGAGCACCTGGTTTTGTACCCTTGTGTACCTACCCTTCAACGGCCAAGTCACACAACATTAACTATAATAATAAAGAAATCGCAGTAAGGAACCTTAAACTTGGCACGACTTTGTCTAGATTTCATTACTTTTTAGATATAAACAAGCAGCTCCATCGAGACTTGGCTAGTTTTTTACAGAATGTTTTGGTGGGATACTTATTACAGGTTATATTGAAACAGCTACGAGTGGCGGTCATTTCAGTGTACATACTTAGTTTTCCGTTTTTTAGAGCTTCAACCATTCCCTATACCTACCTAAAAAAAATTCAAGTTAATGCAGCCGAAAATACGAAATGAAAATATAGAATACTCGTAGGATCCCAATTTTTGAGAATACGTCCTTCGAACGAAGCTCTATTACTTGAAAGTGATTGAGAAAATGTGATAAAGTAATTTGAAATATCAACAAACAAGAAAATTACAGCTATACTTAGGTAATAAAATGTTCCAACTTCAATTACTGCGCAATATATATGGTGTGATATATATATGTATATTCCGCAACATCGCCGCGATAAATATTAATTTGACGTTTCAATAATTTCATTTTTCAATTGGATACCTAGTATAGTATAGTAGGGCAGAACGAATTTTCCGTACTCTGCTGAATGCAACCCTATACGGTGTGATTCCAACCGAAACACACTAGGCAAGAAGGGGCAACCGACGTTACCGTTATATAATTTGCGACTCCAGTGCTTGAAAAGGCAGCAAACTAACCGCAAACAAGAGAGCGAATGATTGTTATAAGTGAAAGGCTTAACGACGTCTTTCACATGTCTGCCAACTGTAGTTGGTATACCTACACGTATTGGACTGCCTACGCGGCTACCGACTTTGCAACCTGTCATAACTCAAATCTGTATGTTATACCTACTACCTCTATTATAATGTCTACTGACTGGTATCCTTGACCTACTTGAAGAGATATTGAATAGTTTTCTCTTGCCAAGCACCTTTACAAAAACCAACATAAGCGTTAAGAGAACTACGACGTTACCTACGGTTAACCTAAATAGTAATTATTATTATGAAGATCAAATGCTTTTTTTGTGATATTATAGAACAAATAAACTTAATATTGTTGCTGGTTCATAATAAAACGTCAATTACTGCGTTGGCGATCTGAGACGCAGTGGTTTCAGACAATGACACGATTGTCCGACATCGTTGCGACTCAATGATTCTTAGAACACTGAAAAATACGAGGAACTCTACCTACAACCGCCTCGCATAATAAATCATTTATAAAATTACCTATTGATTTATTCAATTTTGACACAACTGACGACCGAAATACTAAACTGGCCGTGGACTAGGCACGGGAGAAAACTCATCATTTGGATTCCCGTCGTATAACTTGTTTTTTTGCATTAAATTTGATACAATCAGATAAAGAAATCGCACGAATTGTAAGTTATAAAAAACGTCATTAGGTACATTGTCATGGTCAGCAGAGCGTGCCTGCTTAGATAAGCGCACATTATAGAAAAGACATCAACGTCATTGCAACGCACCGCCACGTGATGCGTAAGGCGTAATAGACTACAGGCCCATGTCCAAAAAATGGATGGGTCATATGAACCACCAGGTGACGTATATAGGACGATATAAGAGCATAAAATAATAAGATTCAGCACTATGCCGTCACTTGTAAGCTGTCCAACTTGACTGCAAGTAGAGTGAGTACATTTTGGTCATATATTTTTACGGCATTTTTACCATCGATAGATACATGAAAAATAATAAGAAAGCGCGCAGTGCCGTAAAAAAAAGGTGCACCACAAAGTCGGTATTTTTTATTTATTTTCTGACAATTTCCAGGGTAGATTTGGTCATTTCGTTCTGTACGGCATCAGTTTCATACTGTTTCAATACAGCTGTACATTAATCCGCAACGCCGTACAAAAGTCATGCGACAAGGGGAAAAATCGAGGGTTGCAACCCCCTCTCTTTCCGTGGTCCGGGGGGTGATTTGAAACAACATAAAATAAATCAATTTTGATAGTATTTTATGCATAGATAATATTTTTTACATGCCGTACATTTTCGTTGCTCCAAAGGTTTGTAGGGGAAAAAAAACTCAAGGAAAAATCCATAGAACGAAATGTAAGAAAAAAATGGTCTGCATTAAAATGTACGGCATCATTTTTTCCTAATTTATTTATCTTAATACTATTTAAAACAAGGGAAAAATTTAGAAAATTGCTATATTTTATAAATCTATGAATATTTAAACTTTTGCAAATTTCAGTTTTTGTATTTCTCTATATTTTTTTAGAACAGTTTCTTTTGAACGGCAATACTATATAACAACTGTATTTTACAATATTATCTTTAAAAAAAAGTTGCCGTACAGAGTCAAATGATTTTACAGCTTTATAAATCAAGTATACCATGAAATTAAGATAATTATTAAGATCATTTTTTG
Organism: Pandemis corylana; assembly: GCA_949127965.1. Classification (NCBI taxonomy): domain Eukaryota; kingdom Metazoa; phylum Arthropoda; class Insecta; order Lepidoptera; family Tortricidae; genus Pandemis; species Pandemis corylana. The sequence continues at coordinate 22,691,159 of OX421850.1, forward strand.
ACGGCATTATTTTTAATAGTACTTTTGAGTGCTAGATAATGTTTTGGAACCGAAGCCGTACTTTTTCAAATCACCCCCCGGACCACGGAAAGAGGGGGTTGCAACCCTCGATTTTGTCCCCTTGTCGCATGATTTTTGTACGGCGTTGCGGAATAATGGATTAGAAGCTGTATTGAAACAGTATGAAACTGATGCCGTACAGAATGAAATGACCAAATTTACCCTGGAATTTGTCAGAAAATAAAAAAAAATACCTACCGACTTTGTGGCGCACCATTTTTTTACGGCACTGCGCGCTTTCTTATTATTTTTCATGGATCTATCGATGGGAAAAATGCCGTACAAAAATATATGACCAAAATGTACTCACTCTACCTGCACTTTTGAATTCTCACCAGCACTCAGTTGGACAGCTTACAAGTGACGGCATAGTGCTGAATCTTATTATTTTATGCTCTTATAATCGTCCTATATACGTCACCTGGTGGTTCATATGACCCATCCATTTCTTGGACATGGGCCTGTAGGTTATAAGTATTTCGAGACAGTTTGTAATGATTTTAATACATATACTTAACTATACTATTCTCTAATTACTAAATTGAAGTTCCTTCTTGATCCTTCTTCTGAAGATTTTTGTAATTGAAATCATAACTATTCTCCGCTCATTACAATTTTTTCCCTTATCTTACACAAGGACATTTTAATGGTATCCTATCATAAATCCTCGTATCATATATAAATAAAAAAATATGGGTAGCGAAAATTGGGTAGGTATGGCAAAAGAAGCATGAAAGTAAAAAAATGCAGTAGAAATGAGAGCGTTAAGTTAAGTCTGGCATGTACCTATCACTGAAAGATAAAATAAGGAATAGTGTGATAGGAGTACGTGCTGGCTTGAAAGAAGATATAATGACTAGGGTAGGAAGAAGTATGCTAAGCAATTGATTTGGTCATGGTCACTTGAAGAGGATGGATGAATGAAGGTTAGCTAAACAGATTTATATGGCGAGTGTGAATGGGTGTGTTAAATGCCATTTTCTACTATTGTACTATAATGTATTATCTGTGATTTTTGTAATCACGAGCACCACTATAATAACACTCATAACAAGACTTTGGATAAGTCTATTTGTGTATTCCCTCTAAAAGCTCTGTTGGCTTATGTCACTAAAAATGCTCCATCGTTACTCTGCCAGCCGTTGACTGTTAGACCAAGGTAAAACTTTTACACGATCAACATTAAATTTACGATGAAAATGTATGACTAGAGTCTGGCAAACGAAAGCGTGACCTGAGAAACCGCGGCAAATTCAAAAAATATACATGTGGTATTACTAATTATAGTAGGAAAAAAATGTTTTGATACTGGTTTTTTTTTGTATTTATGACAATCAATTTGTATAATAGTTGTTTGCGAACTTAATCTAATACGGCTTGACCGATTTTATGAAACGTTTTTGTCTGTATTCGGTAGGTCTGAGAATAAGTTGTGGGCTATTTTTTATACCCCTATCGAGATGGAGTCGCGGGCAACAGCTAGTTTCTTATACAAGGAACACACCACATCTTTAGAAATATTAACCTGAGGTTAAAAACACACTTCAAAAAGTCATTTGTTTTTTTTTTAACGCATTAAAGGCCTTGACCGTTGTGGATGTGAGTAAAAAAAACAAGTGTGTTGATTTATTTATTAGAATGTAGGTACATTTATTAATATCATAATATTTACCTACTTAACATTTACTTTCTTCAACAATTGGTTTAATCTAGTACCAAAGACTTTGACGAGTGCTTTGACGTGCCATTGACAGATTAATAATGTTGCCATATTAAAACTTTAAAAAAAATCCAGGTCACGCTTTCGTTTGCCAGACTCTACCAACTTAACAAATTATTTCATTCAAATAGTTTTTCATAGAACTAAAACTTTCTGAACTAAATACATAGTTGCCAACATAACAAATAACACTTTCTAATAACTTCACTGGCAAGTTGGTAAACGTATTGGCTAAATGCGCCAAGAATGCAAGGCTGTAAAAAAGTAAACGCTAATTAAAAACAAAGTTTACTATAATCAAACTTCCAATTTTGTCGTTTGACGTTTTCATGTTTCATATATAGCAATAGTTTAAAAAAAGTTTTGTAACGTATCATAAGAAATCATGGATGAGAACGTAATTAAATCAACACCGGAAGAAATGTCCGTGGCGGCCCAGGAAGTGATGGAAAATTTGTTGTCTAGAAACTCTCTACAATGATAAAGCCTTCGAGAATGTCATGGCGTGGAGACTGCAACACCGGACTTCTTCATTTTCGGAGAACGTATTACTTTCATTTATTAAGTACCTACTTAGTCGTAGAAAAAGTATTGTATGCAACGTTGTATAAGCAAGTCAAAAAAAGCTCGTGGCGTATGTCTTACGATGATCGCTACGCTCACGTCGTAACCCACACCACTCGCCTTTTTTGACCCCTCTAATACAACTGTTGCATAAGATTGCCTAGACGGGTGTTCCGTGACCAAATTGGGGAAGTTTCGACAAAAGGTCAGGTCAAGAGTACCTTAAACTGAGAAGCATGTACGAAGAGATGGATGAATGGGGATGAAGCTACTAAATGTATATTTGTCGAAATAATAAAATTATTTATACAACGAGCATTTTTAAGAATAACAGGTTTGTGAAATGAATGGTCTGTAAATCGTTGTTTGTTAAGTGATAATTTGAGAAATGTGGTTTAGAAAATAATGGTAAACCGTTTTTGTATGTACTGTTCCTATACCTATACCTCAATTCACTTACTGTTCAATTTATCATTATACGCTAGTATTTTCTTATTTTAAATATGTACACCTGCATTATTTATGAACAAATTTGTATAAATAAAATAAATAATCTTAATCTATCACAGTGCCAATTCATCTAACCAAATATTCAGCTTTTCTGGTGTGAAGAGTAAGAAACACCTGTACAAATTTTCGAATTTATAATCAATAGTACCTAACCGTTTTTGAACTTCAACCAGTAGAGCCACTAGTGTAAGTCGAACGCGTCCACGTTAACGTCTCAATTAGGTAGGTACTATGGACTTATTGACAGCACCACTAGCGGAACGAAACGGCAACTAACAGTTCTCACCGTATTTGACATTTAACGCAAAAGTGAGACGTATCTTGTGACCGAAAACTTACACTAAGCATACAAGTTCAACTCTTTACTTTACAAAAACACAAGTAGGTACACAACATACAATGATACCATGCTCGAGTCAGTTCGTATTAGGGTGCATACAAGTCTGTGATCAAAGAACGGTTCCACATACACACACATTAAATCACACTTGTGTCAATCAATCAATAAAAAGTGGCACGTGTATAAACTTTGCCAGTACCGCATTTGAGCCGCTGCGCTGCGGTGGATGGCGGTTAACACTCTGACCGCGGCGGCGCAGCGTCGCATGCGCATGTCAGTTTTGATTGACCTTAAAACGTATTGACTATGAAATATTGACTAGCATGGTACTACGTATATGTTATAATTATATGTGACTCTCTAAAGAATCCGACTCGTTGTCTTTGTTCTCTCTACCATAATGTAGATGTAGAATCTTGGAACTTTTTCGTAATACACATATGTATATGTAATAAAATGATAAAATGACGAGATTAATGTCCATAGCCCGGATAGGCCATCGCAAAACGACAATATTATTATTATTAACACTGAACCAGTTTCACAGAAGTATCATGAAAAGAAGGAGAAGCAGAAATTGACAATAATTTATTTACCTACCAAGTACACCAGTGCAGTGGATGAAGAGTCTTGGGCGCAATTAGATGTAACTTGAAACTTTTCAGTAACATAGTTAAAACATCAGATCTATCATCAGAGCAGCGAAATTAACTTTAGGTGTTCTAGCAGCAATTGATATCTTAATCAATGATGTATTGCACTCTCGATGGCTCAACATAACTATACATAGGTACATCAAGGAATACAAGAACGAGCACAGCTTGGTACGCGGAATCAAAAAAATTGGCAAAGAAATATCTAGTACTATTGCCAAAATGAGCATGTAAACGCATGCCGTTCTGTATAAGGAAAAGTTTTAGCCTTATAGATGTATGTAAGGGAATGTGTGCAGCGTTCGGAACGCAATTCGTGGCCGGGACCATTGGCGCTGCACGGCGACCGCGCGACCACGCCGCGACCACGCCGCGACCACGTGCCGGCTGCGTGCGCCCGCGCCGCGCGGGGAGGGCTGCTCATAGACTCTCTCGCTCATAAAGCTCAGCTGCTTTATTCATACTTACTTCATGTTTTTATTATCGCTTGGTACTTGGAAGGTATCAATCAATTTCAGTTAATGTACCATGTCTCTTAACATTCTAGTTTTGTGACACGCTACAATGTTGTTTTGTAGATCTTATATAGGCGCTTCGATACTTGAAATGATTGGCGAAAGATTATAATCAAATCACATTTCAAGTGGTTTATCGTTTTGAAGAATTTTCAAGAACCCTCGTATAATACTAGTTCAGATGCTTGCGTGAGTGACAGGGATCAATAGAAAGATTTCTATTATATTATAGGCTGGAGTACTCAGAAATTGTTTACTTTATTATTTTATAATTGCAATAGGTAGTAGGTACCCACTTGAATAATTTTACTAAGCACAACGAGCTAGTAAATTCCGTTCAAATTAGTTCGCGGATATAGAGTACATAGGTAAAAATAGAATGTTTGTTTCATAAATAGTATGTTTTCCTTGTGAGTAATTGTGCTACAGATATTATGGTGTGTTATTTTAACGCATAGAACTTGAGCAAATGCGGAAAGCTACTGCGGCGACGAAACTCATGACACATTATGTTCACGCCAATAAACTGAACGCCGCCCACAGAACCTAGACGGGTGCTGCGTTCTCAGACTTGCCGACCCGAATCCCAGGAAAAAGTTAATGTTTACGTTAATACAGGGGCTCCCAAAGTGTGCGCCGCGGCGCCCTGGTGCGCCGTAGAAAGTAAAGAGGGGCGCCGTGAGTTATATCATTATCCGAAACCACAAATATTCGCGGGTACCTATTTGAGCGCTCGCATCGGTAAATAATATAGCGTCGTGTCACTCTTTTTCGACCGCGATTTTACATTTACAACGATGTATAATAAATGTACATCATATTTATGTGAAGCTGGATTTTCAGCTGTAGCTGTAATAAAAAATAAATATCGCTCAAGAATCAATGTGGAGCAAGAAATGAGAGTAGCAGTGTCAAGTCTTATTCCCCACTTTGAAAAACTGTGCGGAGATCACCAAGCTCACCCGTCACATTGATTTCACTGTGTAAAATAGCGTATTTTATTTTTGTTTTTAAGAAAAAAAACTTTTTAGTTGTTTTCTGTTTCAATCACTACATAGTGTAAGACAAAGTCGCTTTCCCTGTCCCTATATCCCTATGTATGCTTATATCTTTATAACTACACAACGGATTTTGATGCGGTTTTTTTTAATAGATAGAGTGATTCCAGAGGAAGGTTTTTATGTATAATTCTACGCAGACGAAGTCGCGGGCAGAAGCTAGTTTTATAATAAATAAACTTTTATTCATTTTGTGGATGTTTTATTTTGTAATATCTCCCTTTAAGTAGCCTAACCTAACAACTAACATAAGGCAGGGCGCCGTTACAAAATACTAAACTTGTAACTGCGCCGCAGGTTGAAAAAGATTGGGAACCCTTGCGTTAATATTTAGGTTCCACCATTGGTAGCTTTACGAAATTTAGTAAATTAGTTGTCTGCAAGTAGTTGAGTTTACAGGTGCATAGTAAATATAATCTGGTGTAGGTATATTATTTTATATGAAACTGTAATTCTGTAATAGGTACCTAATTACTATGCATAATCTTAGGTATATGCATTTTCAGTATACACGCAAAAGATGCAAGCTAGCTTAGCCACGTAATAAGTGACTCTCTCAATACAATGTGATGTTTATAAATCAAACGCGGCGAATGTTGACACATATGCGGCTTACAACCGCCTTGGACTGGTTCAGGCGGCGCTGTAACAACTTTATAATGTTTGTCACGCATTATTGTAATGTTTTCTTTAATAATCGAATAGGTAGTACCTAATACGCCTGAACACATATTGACACTGCAAACATGCTCAGGCAGGGGAAAACTGAGGGAATTTTAAAGCATTAGATTGATTCCTTAAATCAAATTAGCAGTGTACGTAGCACCAAGGTAGTCTGTTATGATAAGCAGATATTTTGCATTTGTGAATAAGTAGGTAGGTACATACTACAAGTAAGGGGCCGTCCATTAATCACGTGAGGCCTGAAAGGGGGGGGAGGGGTTTGACAAAAATCACGAAATGTCACAAGGGGGGAGGGGGGGTGTAGTAAGATATCACGTGTATTTATTTTTTCATTATTTTTTCAAACGCACGAATTTTAAATTACAGCTACATGTATTATAGTAAAATGACACAAAAATATATCATGACATATACGATACCAAATTAATATATAAATTCAACACGCGCGCTTGCGCGCGCTAAACAATTCTAGTTCTAAAAAATTTAAGTTTTTTTGTAGATACGAAAAATACACGTGATGTTGGATGGGGGGTGGGGGGGTAGTCTTAAACCTCACCATGTATCACCAAGGGGGAGGGGGGGTTAAAAAATGCTTAAAAAAAGATCACGTGATTAATGGACGGCCCCTAAGCACTAGGCAGAGAACTTAGTTTGGAAAGTATTAATAAGCCGCCGCTGTCTGTCCGTCCGTCAGTTACAGCGCTCCAGCCATTTTAATCCATTAAGTATAGGTGAACACTAAAAATTTTGCAAAGCTAACTGATTATGAGTAGAAGATTACACACAGTTTAGTTACACAATTTTTACTGATCGCAAAAAAGGTAGAAGTTTTAGATTGATTTTAGACCAACGAGGGAGAAAAACTCAATCAAATTGAAAATTAAAAACCCCCACGCAATTCGATTTTATGCCAAAAATGCCTTACTTCCTTTTTTTAAAACAGCTGACTTTAAAACAACTCTTCAAACTGCTGGAGCAATTTATATCAAACACGGCTAAGATAATAAGAACCACCGCAAGGAAACTGGCTTTCGAATGAAAAAACCGCATCGAAATCGGTCGATTCGTTTGAGAGCAGAGCCCATAATTTGATTGTGATTTAGGTATATCCCTGAGTTAAACACTACTCTTCTTTTAGAATAAGTATGTAGGTACAAGGAAAGTAAAATATTTTTCACCTCACTGCTCGAAAAGCCAGTCTTTTTGACTATCATTTGTACGAAAAAAAATTCTTCTTTGTTTTTTTTTCTAAGCTATGTAGTTGTTGTGTTTTCATTTTTCACTGGCGTTTCTCGTAATTTTCCTGAACCAAAAAGCTCTTGGTAAATTTTTAATATTAGCGCACATAATTTTTTTAATAATCATAGAGGTGCGGGCTGAGGCGCGTTTGACTATATGTTTGTTTGTATTTACTGGCAATCCAAAGCTATGTAAACCCTTAGATTTTTCGAATTTATTTTGGATCGTAAAAAACTAATTTTGGTCTTCCTATATAAAATCTCTTTTTACAAATGCAACTAATTTAGAAATAAGTACCTAAGTAAAACAATTATTAAACTGTCCTTACAATTAAAGTGCACGTACTTAGGTGGGTCAACAAAGCAGTATGTAGGTATAACATCCACATGGACTTACTATAATAAATAGCGGAAATATTAACGTAAAACCAAGTAATTAGTTCTGGATACAATCGCATGGCAGGCAGACAGACGACGCTGTATTCCTCACATCACAATCACCAATTACTCGCAATCTAGACAACGTTCATGTGAATTGACTCATGCTCTCATCATCAAAGATATATCCGCAATTGTATCGATTGATAAATTCTATAAATCATTCACTTTATCAAAATTATCAGTAAATACGTGTTAAAAGCAGTAAAGATCGGTTACTGATGTTATATCGGTTATTTTACCTCTACATACAAATTTTTTTAATACCTACACACAATACAATACATATAAAAACGGTTTAAAAGTAACTTACATTTACTTAACAAAAATAAAGCTAAAGCTCAGTGATAGTTTTCCCTTTATATTTGTTATATAATATACACAACCACACTGCCGTGAATTTTTTTACGTATCTATCTAAAAACAAGGATTTAGCTTTCTATATTATATACACTCATGCTAACTCACAGTCTACTGTATTACTTACAATCTTTGAGCTAAGTCATACAGACATTAGACACACAGACGGACATGTAATAACTATAAGGCTTGCGTTTTTGCCACTTAGACAACAGAACCCTAAAAATTAGGCGGGCTGTATTTGAGACGTCAACATAACATATTTCGTTACATTTGATTTTTGAAAGTAAATAGGTACGTACTGACCGAAATTAAATAAAAATAACGTTTCACTTATGAACCCTGTCTGAACCAAATTAAAGCTAAGTTTATACGACGAAAATCGAAAGAGTGTTCAGTACATGAACAGTAGATATTATTTATGGTTTTTTTGTTTGTCTACGGTTTATGTTCTTTTTGTTTGTGATTCTTATTCTTTGATTCTATGTAAAATGTCAATAATAAACTAGTGTTCTATAAACACAATATTTTATTTAATGGATCCACGCATAATCCTATAGTATTAAAAGCCACGACCATATACGCGGCTGCGTCGGATACAAAGAGTATATTACGACTTATTGCATTGTTAATTTGGCCTCTTACTGCTTGCTTACGAGTTATGGGCGAACATCACCAAATCGATAAATAAAAGTTAAATTACACGTGTAGGTCTAAAAGGTAAAAATATATTGTAACGTACGAGCCGCGTTTAGGTCTTGTTACTTTGGGCTTTGTCTACCGCGAAAGAGATAAAGACGTGATTTATGTACCTACTTATGTATGAACGAGCCGAAAGATGTACCTAAGTAAAAGATAGATACAGGATTTGTCGGAAATTCCATTAAACCAAAAGAATCAATGATGACAATCTGTAAGTATTGCAATCTGTATGTTAATGTCAGTCTCAAGTAGTCTGTGATAGATAACATTAGTGATAGTCACCTATCGTGGGTTGGGCCGGGCGGCTGGGAGCGGCTGTCTGCGGTACTTTTCGATGGTAGTATATCATGAAATGCGCTAGTCTAACCTATCACGAACGTGACCTGTTCCCTAAAACTATATGCGTACGAGAAGGTACGAGTACAATTGGAAATCTTGCAAATTTGGTTTTAAACAGGCTATTAAGAATTGCTCTTTCCGTGTCCTCGAAAACATGTTCGTCATTGTTTATTGTTTCATCTATCCATAATAAAATAACTGGCCAAGTTAGTGTCGGACTACGCACTTATGCAGTATAGTTGGTTCTGTACATTCATAAACAGCACATATCTGTATTTTGAACTAGCCTATATATCTAATGAAACATTGATTTTAAAATTACATATATCACAGTTCCGAGGGGCTCTCCTCGGGTCGTTACTTGACACTGATTTAATTGTAAGGCGTTCATAAAGGACCTATCGTAAATGTGCCGGGCATGAACCAACAAACCAACGCCAAGGACGCCGTGCGTTATCTTATCAGTAACTTATACGCTGCGTGCACGGCTTAATCGATGGCTAAACCCATAAGTTTGAATGGATTTTTTACTCTGATCATAAAGAGGCTGTTTAGCAATGTGTATATATTACAATTCCGTGTTGTTTTTTTAAAAGCTTTATATTAACTTGCAATGTACGAGTATGTTTGTATGTCGTATGTTTGTCCGGGTGGAATCTTGCGACTTAATTTTGAAGCAGTTATCTTCACCCAATTGAGCTGAAATTTTGCATACTGGTGTAAGTCTCATGACAATACAATAATCTAACAGTGGAGTTCTGGTGACCCAGCCAGGATCGTCTCCGCAGGAGGGAACTCTTCAACGGTTGGTCCGATTGACTTGAAATTTGGTACACATGAAGGACGGATGACAATGCAAGTAAAATCAGCAAAAAGTACAGTCAGCAAAAAAAGGTTGTATTAAAAAACTAAATTTTTGACAGAAACTTATTTAATAGGAGTTAGCGAGCACAAGGCAAGAGTTTAGTCGACTTATACAAGTCCTTTGCCAAGGTATCTGCTTTTATCGTGTAACGTGTGCCACGAAAAGCATTCTAATGTTGCTTGATTGTGTTGCTGTTACTCTATCTATATCAACGCCCCTGAAGTTTTGTATACTTTAATTAATACAATTTTTTGCTGACTATATTTTTTACCAGACTACAGTGAATCCAAAAAGAAAGTATGTACAGTACGTTCCGCTATAGTGCCTATACTACTGAACCGATTTTAATAAATGAGGTGTAAATAGATTTGTAATTATGGCCCGGGTGACAGGCTAAAATTTGATACGACCGAATTTATACCTCAGATTCTTTACGTATATCTAGTCGGGTTTTAAATTATACTTTTTTGAAGTTTTGATGGTTATGAATTCAAACCTAGAAAACAGTACCTAACTTTTTTGCGTGCATTGCATCTTCGTTTTTTGCATAGCCAGTGCTCTAATTTGCTGATAATTGAACATTTATTTTACTATACCAATAAATTTGTGATACTGTCTACGATTATTCATAATCTGTAAGTAGGTAGTATATCTAATCCAAGCTTAAAATTAGGCACTCCCACGGAGAGCTATTTTTATGATATTATATAAATGTTTTAATGCATTATTGTCTTTTATTAAGGTATAAAATTTTTTGATCTGTGCGATTGATATGCTTTTGTTTGAAAAGTGTTCGAAGCACCTATTCTTAGCGTCGGCTCGGTAGTAATAGGCGTTCGACCGCCTTTCATTAGTATTTCAAGTACGTGTGCACAATAGACACGAGAAAGCCGCGTAACGCGCAGGTAAGCGTCTGCCGCGACTGGCGCCCCGCCCACGATGCGCCTACACTCCGCGACTATGAATTATCACCGCAATCGCAATCGCAAGCAGCACCTTTTTGATTCTTAATAATGTTTGTGCGTCGTGATTATTATTTAGGGACAGGTTTTTTTAGGAATAAGTCATGTACTAACACTATAATGTATGAGTCATGTAGTTGCTCGAAATAAATAATAATAATTATTTTTATTATTAGCACGCCATAGTATCAAAAATAACACACTATTGTACTATGTTTAACGGGCAGCTATTCGTCGTAGTTTTCTTGTTATACAGATACATTGTGATTAATAGGGAATATATTCATGTTTTTTTTTCATGACTTTCATTAAGAGCTCATTTATGTAATAAACAACATAATATAAATATTTTTTAAATAACTATAAAAATAACTGAGATATAGCTTATAGTAACAAAGATTTGTTTCTCTCAATCTATGTATTTCTTTCTATTTTCTAATCGCCGACTAATTAGTAGTTTAAAAGGAACTCTTATGTTTTCCGTATTTCTTGGCCGATATTACTTTTAAATTCAATTATTGTCATCTATTTTACTAGGTATCTATTTTACTATAATATTTTCATACCTACTTTCTTAACAAATATGATATTTTTAATCCATATTCGCCCTACCAAAAAAATACATCAAACTACTTCAAAAGTTGAAGTTCAGGCATATGAAAAGACTAAATTAACAAAAAATGTATGTTTTTTCATCCATCAGCCTAATATATTCACAAAAAGAAGATAAGGTTGCGTGTGGATCTTTTTCCTCTATTGAAAAACTGCTACTTCGCAATGCTCTTTCTATGCGACATCAAATAAATTAATAAGTTAAAACGTGTTTTTATCTGTTTTCATCACAATTTTCGATCAATTTCGTTGTGTATCTGAGCTGAGTACCTACTACCGCTCAAGTGATAAGCTTCGCGAGAAAACACAAGGTTATTTTGTATTTTGATCTTTCCAGGGATTATTTGTTATGATTACCGCTCCTAAATGCGGACGCTTTAAAACTCAAATAAATATTGGGCCAGAAATTCAAAAGTTTGTTTGGGTTACCCGGAATGTGGACACCGGCTCAGGTAACACTAAACACAAAAGTCGTTTCTGTATAAAAAAATAAGTTTACAAGTATTAGGTAGGACGTAGGACAAAGTAGGACAGTTTTTTTGTCAGATGCGTAAATAGATTTCCGTAGTTCGCTGTAGAATTAGCTAATAATCATATTTTATTTGATTTCTTCGAGTTATACTTTGAACTGCGAGAAATATCGTTACAAAAAGTTTGACAAATTATCGGGGTGTCGATTGCAAGCTATAGCGGGAATGACCGGTCCTATTAAGAAGCGTCCTTGCCCAATCTTTTGAATACCTACATAATAATCTGGAGAGAAACGGGGAGCAGCATAATGGTATTCCGCGTGAGGGGAGGGGTCGGCGGGGAGAGGGCGCTGCGCTCGCGCCGACCCGAACGCAGTGGAAATTTCCATCGGGCAAGCGCGGGCTCGAATAAAACCGCGTACACATTGCTAAACCGGTTCGTTAACACGAAGCTTTACGATTCCACGAAACGTTAACTTTCTGATTCGGTTTTTGGCAGAGAAACAAAACAAACTCATCTTTCCGCCCTCTTCTATTATTTGATGATATTTTGGACAAATACGTATTTGATGTCTTTATAAAATGAAAGCACTAACATAGTTTCGCTTTATTTAGTAACGTGCGAATTGACAACAAGATTTTGAAAAGTGGTTTAGTTTCTTCCTTTAATTAATATTTTATATGGATTTGGGTTGCGCCCATGTTACTAGAATAGAGTAGGTAACTAGGTAGGTTACAAGACTACCTTGAGTAGGTAAGTAATTTTTGAAGTTGGCATTGTAAATTAGACTCAATCGGCGGCGTTGGTCGCTCGTTGATCGGTGAGTAAGCGCGGCGAGTCGCGGCCGCGGCCGCCTCCGCTTCGCTTTACAGCTCTACCACGCCCGCGTCCTCGCTCGGCGCAGACAGCGCAGTTTTTGGTCGCGCTTCAGTTGAAAAACGATTCTGCAATGCTAAACTCTTACTTATTTTGTTACCTTCGGCCCTCCTGGTTAGGTGGACTTTTATATTTAAAGGCAATTAGAAAATTCGTGAGTTGGTCGAGAAACAATGGAGTTAGCTATAGTGAAAAATGAACCGTCATTAGATTTTAAGGCGGCTTGGAGCCAGCGCTTCATTTGTATTCTGTTCACTGTCTCATTTAAACAACTTTTTGTTCGAAATGACTTACGTGATTACACAATTGAAAACTTAAATACATAAATTAATTAAATCAGTAAGTAGGTAACAAAAATCATTGCTTATAACTTTATTTTACAATGTCAGAAAATTTATTACGCAGCGTTAAGGAGGAATGTGCTAGCTAATACTCCTCAATTGTGTACTTCGTACAGGTACGGTTTTTGAACATTTGTCGCGTATTGAACAAGATATTATAGGTTATTAAGTACTTAGTTCAAAAGTGTTATAAAAAGTAAAAAGGCAACACGGTGCTGAGTGATAGGCGAGTTAACGTTATTGCCCTTGCAGGACCGCAGCAAGGTGCTCAATAGAATCACGTGAACAGACTTCTTCAGGGTATTTAGTAAGTGCCTTGTTTATGAATAGATTTTCCTCAGGCACAGTTGTATGGCAGTGCTGTTGCCTGAACAATAACATATTCTTGCGACGTATCGCGTGAACAATGCGCCACCCGACTCCGAGCGAAGAATGGACACGAGAGAACTATATCTACCTACCTTATTACGCGGTTGGGTATCAATTATTAACCGTGGCTTCAAATCGCGGCTCCGATAGTTATTGATTTACACAAGAATTCGATCTTCCATAGATACATGTTATCTGTCTTACTCTTAGAGATATACAATGTACACCAACATCGACTGAGTACCAGTGAGCTCTGAAGTTGTTTTTCACTTCTCATGCTCTTAAAATGTTACCAAAAAAAACCGCACATCATTTATTTGCCATTTTTGAATATTGTGCAAGTATTATGGATAGTAATATTTTTTTAGTTTCAATCTTTTTGGCTGTTGATGGCTGACTGGTGCTAGTCTATTGCCAAGCTCCGCGGCGCTGGACAAAAATAATAAAGGGCTGTCAGTTGTTCTTCAAAATCGTTGATGCACGTCTATTTAGGTTTTTTATTCGGAACTTATACTTAAGTATTGTGTGTTTGGTTTAAATTAAAAAGTGTAAATAACAGCAGCTTTGGTCCAAAACAGCTTCCTCAAGGTTTGTGGCTCTGGAATTGATTGCTAGATTACTAGTCCATTGCAGGTTTTATCATACAAATATTAAAACACAAATATGTATAATAATATAATAATAATAATAGTACTATCCCCTACAAAAATAAACGGTTCAATTTTTTCCTGTGAAATTCTCACGTAGGGTACGAAGTAATCTATTCAATATGAAAACTTGTTTTTTAGACATAAATGTTGATTTTCACTTCTCATGCTCTAAAAGTAGGTCAATATAGCCTTACGAGGCGGGACTAAAGTGAGCACTTTAGTCCCTAGTGAGTAAAATTTTTTTTTTAATTTACTTTGAGTGAACTCAAACAGCCAGTACTTGCTTAGTTTTTGGCATAAAGTAAATTTTCAATAAGTGAAGGAATTTCATTACCACTCTTTAAACCACATTTAAAATTATCACAGGAAACGATGATAAAAATAATTTAACAATCACAATAAATAAACTTACAGTTTCACACAGATCGTTGTAATGCGGAAACAAAATAAAAAAGTATGCTTATGTGTGGACCATTTTCATGACGGAAATGTTACGTTCTTAGTCTACGTGGACTTAGTTCTATGCTTTTTCCGCATAGAAGGTGGCTCCATTCTATTTTTTTCAGTTTGTGTATGGACCATTTCGCCGATGCGATTTTGTTATATCTGTGTCTGGTTGGAAAAAAAAATACCGCGAAAACTTTGGAATTGTTACATACATAGATACACAAATCACGTCTTTATCCCTTACGGGGTAGACAGAGCCCAAGGCAACAAGACCTTAAGGCCAGGTTTAGCAAGAGTGTGGGCGTATAGGTGGAAATTGTTGTAGAGCGTAAATCGTAAACGATTAAAATAAATTGATTATTTTCACAATGTCGTCAAGTGATAGTGAAAATTATAATGTCGAGCAAAGAGCAAAAGACATAATTGATAATCTTTTGCCGCCGAAATCTAGAAAGATTTATTTAAAAACCTATGAAAGTTTTATGGACTGGAGGAATAAAAAACGCAATCATTCTTTCACAGAAAGCGTTTTTATAGCATATTTTGACGAGATCTCAAAAAAGTATCAATCGTCAACATTGTGGAGTATTTATTCCATGTTAAAAATGACGGTAATAATTAAGCACGAAGTACAAATGAAAACATACGCAAATTTGATTGCATTGCTAAAACGATTGTCTAGTGGACATAAAGGAAAAAAGTCGAAAGTTTTTACGTCTGAGGACGTAGAAACGTTTTTAAATAACGCTCCTAGTGAAAAATATTTAGCAACCAAGGTATGTTTATGTACAATTTTAACACTTTTATCAATTAAAGGCAACAACCACGTTATATATATTTTTAACAAAAACTTATTTACAGGTCGCCTTGATTTTCGGCATAAGTGGCGCATGCAGAGGGATGGAACTAGTGAACATTACTCTGGCAGATGTCGAAAGCGACACTAAATTACAGGCTGTAAATTTGCCTAAAACGAAGACAAATAAACAGCGAAAATTCGTAATATCTGAAGAGTACTTGAAAATAGTTAAAGCTTATCAGCAACTAAGACCCAGTGACGTAACTACCAATCTTTTTTTTAAACTACCAGAATGGGAATAGCACCAAACAGATAATAGGGAAAAATAAAATAGGTTGCATGCCTAAGGAAATAGCAACGTTCTTGAATCTGCCAAATCCAGAACTCTACACAGTGCAGATTCAGGTGCAAATATCACCACGCTTAAAAGACATGGTGGTTGGAGGTCGGACCAAGTAGCTGAAGGGTACATTGAAGAGTCCATACAAAATAAGTACAACATCACCCAACAAATTACATCAGGCATTAACATAACTTCACAAAATGAGCCACGTCCGTCTACATCGCGTGATATGTCACATGAATTCCAGCAGTCGAATAATCGAAATGAGATCTGTGACGAAAAGTCTGAAATTCTGCCGACATCTCCGACTTTTACACAACAGCTGACATCAGACTTCTCACAAAATTCCCAAATACAAGCTACGAGTACGCGTGTCAATATTCCTGGAACGACCATAATATACAATATTAAAAATAATTCAAATTGTACATTTAACTTTAAGTAAACTTTTTATTTTTTGATTAAATCTTTTTGTACTTAACTGACTATTTTTTTCTCGCAATTGAAGTGAAAAATAGAGTTTTCACCTCGAGACTAAAATCCAATATAAACCCTCGGATAAATAGACACCCTCGCTAACGCTCGGGTGGCTAATCACCTCGGGTATATATTGGCTTAGTTTAGTCCCTCGATAAAAATAAGCTATTTTGACACAGTAGTGGCGCACAAGATAATGTGTTGTGTGTGTTGATACGCCACAAAAATATTGAAGAAGAAGAAGAATGTGTGTTTTATGAAATTATCCGGCTCTGTATATAAAATGCTTTGTCCTGAATGACTGACTGCCCAAACCGCTGATCGTAGAGACCTGAAACTTGGAGGGTGTGTTCTTTGTATAACGTAGCCATCCTATAAGAAAGGATTTTTCGAAATTCTACCCCTAAGGGGGTGAAAAGGGGGGCAAAGTTTGTATGGGACAACGTGATTCCTTGGTCCAATCTACTTCAAATTTTGTATAAGTACATTCTTTAACAGAATTCATGGAAGACGTGTTTCGTATTTTATTGTAATGCATCCCTTAAAGGGGATAAAAGGGGTAGAAAATTATTTTGGATATGATTTGCTTCGAAGTTGATATTACATTTTTTTTAACACATCTTTTCAAACTTAATCCGATTTTATTTAAAAAAGGTTGAACTTCACATAAAAGCTGGGTGCCATGCAAATAGTCCGCTGAAAAGGGGCCCTACCTAATTCATAACTATAATTACTAGAGTCTTGAAATTGGTACATAGCAGGTAGGGAATAATTATAACGGCTAAAAACAATTTCAGGACTTTTCGAAATTCCCGCGGGACAAGGAGTAAAAGGGATTTTTATTATACTTTGAAAGGTTCGTATCTGCGTATCTACTAGAATCTTTAAATCTGGCATAAACTGAGATTCAATTTTCCTACGGGATAAAAGGACGGAATAAAAATATAGACTTAGTATTTAGAAGACATGTTCTTTGAGGATCATAATACGAAGGGATTTTTAGAATTTCCGACAGAACAAAAGGACTGGATAAAAATAATAGAAGTGGACACCAACGCGTGAAACAAAGAAACACAAACAACATGAAACGCGTTTATTTCGGTCAGGTACCTAGTACGAATCTCTTCGTACTAAAGTATGACTTGCCTTTGGCCGGTTTTTGTACCTTTTCGATGGGAGAGAGGAAGAAGTTTTACTGCAAAATTTGATTCTGCGCGAACGAAGTCGCGGGTAAAAGCTAGTATTACCTAATATAATTTTATTCCTATATGAATAATAGAGAATGGTCAACGATGACGAGGCAGACCAAGAAGGCGATGGCGGGACGATTTTGACGCGTATATGGAGGAATAGCCTGATATTGCGTCGGACCGAGAGTTGTGGAGGTCGAGAGGAGAGGCCTTTGCCCAGCAGTGGGACACCGCAATAGGGTAAACAAAAAAAATACCTATATCAAAATAAATGACCTATTATTCATCGAAGTTAGGTTAGTAAACGAGTCAATTGTTTTAACAACGTCATGGTTGCGGAAGGAAAAATATGGCAATTAAATAATTAAACCAGCATTATTTATCCCCTTCATGAGTACCTAAAGCATTATGACGCGTAGTTTATGACAACCGATTTTTCCAACTACTATACATATATATGTACCTATATGCCCCTGAAGCTTATCATACACTATGGATTTCTCAATTTCCCTAGTTCATACGTTTAGCCTTCCATGTATACCACCTTACGAAATGATTTAGGTAAAATAGGTAAATCACATTCTCTAAAAATAATTTTACCTACCTACGTTATTCGGAGCCTAGTAATTATTATTAATAGGTAAACTCCAATTAAGAAGAAGAAATATGACATACTAGCGATTTCCCGCAACTTCGTCTGCATAGAATTCGTTTATCGCTATCCCGCAGAAATTACGCAATTTTCCGGGATAAAAAGTAGCCTATGTGCTATTCCAGACCATAATCTATATATGTTCCAAATTTCATCCAGATCTATCTAGCCGTTTTGGCGTGAAAGAGTAACAAACATCCAAACATACTCACAAACTTTCACATTTATAATATTAGTAGGATTTATTTGACGCATAAGACAAAGAAATAAAAAATAAAATAAAATAAATTAATAGTTATTTGTTATGCAAGGCTGCAAAGTGTTTGTTTGGCGCGAGTGCCTGAATTGAAACCCGAGCAAGCGAAGGATCGTATGATTGAGCCACGAGCGGAGGAGTGGTTCAAAAGAAGAATCCTGAGCGTCGCGAGGGTTTCAAGGCACGAGATACTAAGCAAATTTGCTGCCGAGCGACACACACAATTTTTCACCACACTACAGCGAGAAAAATGGTGGATGAAAGAAAAACAGTCTAATAGTAAATCAGTTTTTTTATTCTTTTTCTTCTAAATAAGAAAGGTAAAAGGATCTAAGCCCATACAGCCTAGTCTAATAATCTAATAAGTAAAACTATTTTTTCTGATTGTTCTATTACATTAATTTCTTGTGTCTTATACTGTTTTATCATAAACCAAACAACATTTTGGTCAACTTTTCGGTTTCCCGACGAGCAATCTCTAAAAACTTTTTTTTTCTAATCTATAGATATATTTTTAAAAAGAAAGTTAAAAAATCGCACTAACTAGAATAAATTAAAAAAAATGGAGCGCGTTCTGAATTTGCATCATAATATCTGTTTTTTCCTGCTTGGTTGCTATTTTTGTGGTTTACCACAAATTAAAATAATTAATGAAAACCAATATCGTTTTTTCTTTTAGCAACGAAAGTTAGCAAATCTTGAAAATAACTTAGGAAGTAACGGATTTCAAAATAAATTAATAATGGATACCGAATCGCGTTTCTGAACGTGACATTATGTTTTTTTTTATCGGATGAAAAATTTTGGGGTCTGATAACAAGTTCGACATTTGAAGTTCGTATTATTCCGTCCTTCTCATTCACCTAATTAAGTACTATTCGTGTAAGCGAGACGACAACATACGAAGTTCAAAGTTCTAATTTCTGAGTATATGAGTAGGTGGGCAATGGTGGTCATCGTCACGTTCGAATTTCAAAAACCTTTTGCACTTTTCCACGCAGATTTTGAAGGAGAAAGACAGCCTTGTCGAGCAAGTGATGTGAAAAATATATTATCATACCTATGCTGTTAACCGATATTAAAAAGGTTGCAACTCAGCCATAAATGAAATCTATACGTATAATATAATAAAGCTGAAGAGGGTCGAAAGTCTGTACAAAGAAGATAATTAAAAAAAATTGACTGACGATACTTAGAATCGATAACAGATCACGTTTCAACAGTTTTTAGAATTTTTGACTGTTTTTTGTTTTATCTGTTTGTCTGTATATTTGCGAGCGCATTACGTGAAAACGTCTGAACGAGTTTGGATACAAACTTTACTAATCTGTTGAGAAAATCCCCGGCCAGGTTATAGACTACTTTTTATCAGGGAATCATAACTGCTGAAAATTAGTTTCAAGTTTTTCTTCTTTCCCGCGGTATAGGGAGAAAAAAGGGATTTATATTACTACTTTGAAATCTTCTTATCTCAGTAACTATTTTTACTAGAATCTTTAAATTTGGCATACCAGTAGGTAATTATGATAGATGAAAACTGATTTTAGGATTTTGCGAAATTCCCGTGGGATAAGAAAAAAAGAGTAACTGACTTGCTTATATAGTTTCTTGGTATTTGGCAGACATATTCCTTGATGATCAAAGAGGTCGCTAAAAAGGGATTTTCCAATTTTCCTACGGGATAAAAGGACTGTATAGAAAATAAGACTATGTATTTAGTAGACATGTTCTTTGAAGATCACGTAGGCGTCATAAGAAGGGACTTTTCTAATTTCCCACAGAACAAAAGGATGGGATAAAAATTAATGGGAGTGCGTGTCCATGCAAAAAAACGGGTTTAATTACGTTGAGGTAGGTAGGTAGTACGAAATCCTTGGTGCTTAAGTACGACTCGCATTTGGCTGGTTTGTTTGTACATTTTCGTCGTGAGAGAGGATGAAGTCGCGGCCAAAATCTAGTAACCATGTAAGGATGTTTGCTCTATGCACATACTAAATGTAGCCTTAATTTCATCCTGAAGGTTGTCAGGGGTTTACCAAATTAAATGGGGGTAAGCGTAATGATATAGATTGTTCTGAAAAACTTTATTTACTTTAGTAGGTATATGCGATTGCGGAGCTCTTTAATAGATTTATTTAAGTTCTAGTTTATTAAATTTTTCTTGTATATTTATCAGTAGCTGTTTTTTGTGAATAGGTACCCAATTCACATAAACATACCATAAACAATACTGTATTGACAGATATAATATTTCAAAAAAAGAATGGTAGCTATAAGCATATCACCACTAAACATTGTCGCGTTGCGCTCGTGCTCGCATCCACACTATTAATAAAACTTGTATATAATATATTCTACGGCTCACGAATCTCATGATTGATTACCAAAATAGTCTATTATTAAACGTGTGGAAGATAATTTTTGTAAACTCTATCATAAACTACGCGTCGTTTTTTCAATTTTGACATACTTTGAGTAAGGGTGATTAAAGTCACAATCATGACGCAGTGTAATTATTTTCTCTAAATTTTCCTGATCTATTGGAATGGAAAACGGAATGGTTTATTTTTTTTACTTTTTCTACTCCTGTAGTTCAACTTGTGATTTATGTAATCATGAGCCACCACTATAAGAACATTCATAATAAGACTGGATAAGTCTATATTGTCTATTCCCTCTAAAAGCACTTGTCGGGCTTAAGTCGCTCTAAAAGTGCTCCTTCGTTACGTAGGTAAATTTACTACCAATGATTTTTATTTTTATTTGTCCATTTAGACAGGTTATCTTCAAAAACCATTCAGTCGTTTAGGACCAAATACGGTAGTAGGTACTTATTTAGAAAGGAAAAAGATAACATATTTCAATATCACTTCACTACATAGTATAAAACAAAGTTGCTTTCTCTGTCCTCATGTCCCTATGTCCCTATGTATGCTTATATCTTCAAAACTACACAACGGATTTTGATGCGGTTTTTTTTAATAGATAGAGTGATTCAAAAGGAAGGTTTTTATGTATAATTCTACGCAGACGAAGTCGCGGGCAGAAGCTAGTATTCAATATTTCAGTATGTTTCAATTTGACAATTAATGTCTAGGATCCAAGATGGCGGACATAATTTGACACTTGAAACGAAAATGGTGATGGGTGTCGTTTTTGGGTAATTTGTTGGCTCTGAGCTTAAATTTGGCATATTTTTTTGGATTCCAGATGGCGGATGACATTATGACAAATTTTTCAACAAAAATGTTGATGGGTGTCGTTTTCGAGTAATTTGGTGGCTCTGATCACGAATTTTGATTTATTTTTGGATCCAAGATGGCGGATGACAACTTGATACTTTTGATATAAAAATGTTGATGTGTATCGTTTTTGAGTAATTACGTGGCTCGATTCACGAATTAGGCATAATTTGGATCCAGGATGGCGGATTACATTTTGTCAATTTGGCACAAAAATGGTAATTGGGCGTCATTTTCGGCTAATTTGATGGCTCTGAGCCCGAATTTGGCATTATTTATGTTTTATTTACAGTACACAGGCCCCGGTCCAACGGCGAAAACCTTTCCACTGTTGACAATGACGATTATGATGGTAATTTGAAAGAAGTTATAGAAAAAGTATTGTATGTAACATTGTATAATTAAGTCAAAAAAAGCTCGTGGAGTCTTTTCTTACGATGTCCGCTACGCTCATATCGTAACCTACATCATTCGCCTTTTTTGACTATACAACTGTTGCATAAAATATTATTAAACGATCACTTTTGAAATCGTCAAAAAACAAACACCAACGGGATAGTTACCGGTTATACACGAGGTTATACATAATGGGCACATATTTATTTTTGTAACTATCTTTACTCGTAAGTTACCTACAAAGTGCCACTAAAATACAATCACACCGTGCCGAGGTCATCTTTAAAGTTAGATTTTCATTGTCTATTGTAAATAGTATGCGGTTAGTGATTAAGTATTATTGAGTTTCATTAATACTTTTATTTAAAATAGGTCGGTTAAAAATCCTGAAACGTGTCTTGCGTAGTCGGGAAATAATAAATAAATGGTGACACCATAAATTTAATTTGTTACGCGTTATATTTATAAGGCGATAGTAATTGCCTATATAAATTCATATAAAGCGTACATATCAGCTTTATGATTGAGCAATATTTTTAGCTACCTATATAGACACTATGACTCTCTGTTTGATTTAGGATGTTAAACAGCAGATTATATTATATTCTATTTAAAACCGATTCTTTCCGATATGGATATGTATATTAAACCCAAACTCATGCTTTTATAAGATGCATCGTAACTCAACTCGTAAGGTTTTGTACAGTTCAACCAGATAAGTCGTGACACATTAAAGATAGATTCTCATAATAGATCACCTCGGTTTATGTCGTTGGTAGGTAGTACAAAATCCTTCGTGCTAAAGTACGACTCGCATTTGGCTGGTTTTTGTGCATTTTCGATGGGAGAGAAGAAGAAGTTTTAGCGCAAATTTTGATTCTGCGCCGACTAAGTCGCGGGCAAAAGCTTATTAAATACTAGCTGTTGCCCGCGACTTCGTCCGCGTGTGTTTTTGTGATACTTACGGCTTTTATCGATATCAAAATTATTATTATTATGACTATTAACTTCGTCACATGAACCACTGAAAGTATGTACGAAACTATAATTTTAGAATTACGTCATGAAAATAATAATTTGCGACACGGAATCTTGAAAAAAAATCAAGTGCAAACTGGTTAATGACTCATCACATTTATTTATACTTTATTTTACAAATAGATTTATTTATAGTTTTGTTTATAGTTTCTTTATTCAAAAAAGCTAAGTACAGTTTTAATTACATCACTATTAATTTCGCCAAACTATGACGCTTATTGGCGAATACTGCGCTCACTTTAACGATATTTGTACCCTGATTAATTTAAAAAATTAAATCTATTTTAACCAAATAATACATAAATGTTTACCTGTTTTTACCTTACAACTAACAATTCATTTACTAATCCGTTTTAATTAATATTTTGCGACTCAATTTTTTCTAGCAGAAGCTTTTTTAATTTATTTTCTTGGTTTAAGTAGGTACGTAATTACAGATTATTAACACTTATTATCATTCTACAAATTAATTACCTACAGGGGCCTTGCCATAGTTGCCATGATGTCTTAATGCGATTCAGTTTAGGTTCGCTCGCTGTCAGATTTATACTAAAAGCACCAACTTTTCACAATAAAATTCTGTCATGTTCGTAGCGCAGGCGTAAACGCGCCCTTTGATTTTGCTTTTTATAGGCAAAGGTACCAAGAACATACAGCCAAGCGTTTCACGCCGCCCTCATATTAATATCAGGTTTTCAAATAAGAGTGCGTTCAAAAACCGAACACGTTGTTAATAATGGCGCAATAAATAAAAACAAAAGTAACGGTATTGCATATTGAACTTTAGGTGTTAGGTAAAGAACACAATTTAGGACGCCAATTTAGGTTGATTTAGGATCGACAAAAATCTCTTCGTTGAAAAAATGCCTGTACAGCATGTAATTATTATATTAATGTTTTTTCAAAATTGACACGCTTTTCCGGCTATTATGTCTTATGTACATTTGTATCTATCTATTTTCTTCGTAGTATTATTTTGTTTGTAACTATTACCAACTACTTATACCGAGGAAGCTGATTTTCTTGAGTTCCGCTATTTTGTGCGTAATCACCTCAAAAATCAAATTTCAAGAAAACTGAGAAATTATATTTACCTGTATTAAATTGGAAGTATTATTTAGCTATTTCAAAAGGTTACGCTTCATTGGTTTTTATTGTATAGGTGTATGAAGTTAATTAATTTTAAACACAAAACCCTCTTTTTTGCGCCTCTGGATGAGATTTAAAAAAAATGCTAAAACAGGCATTTCTTTATTTTTATTACTAAGTATTTATTCTGAGTTTCATGATTCTAGAACAATCTAATTTTCTTTTTTCATACAAACTTTAACCCCCCTTTTCACCCCCTTTTTCCAAAATTTTCCACAATTTCTGTAGCCTATATCCTATTCTGAATTTATTGGAATCGATTTGTGAACATTTCATTAATATCCGTTCAGTAGTTTTTACGTGATGCTCAGTCAAACAAACAAACAAACAAACAAACAAAAATTTTAAAAATGGTTTTAATATGTTCAGTTACCGATTTTAAGTCACCCTGGTCGGTTTTTTTTTTTAAATCTTCAATGTACAGATTTTTTGGTCTCAACGATTTTATTATATGTATAGATGAGTATTTGCAGTCAGAACCAATATTCAGGGTGACGTTTTGGTTATTACGGCATGTCGTCATCAGTATTTCGTTCATCTAGTACCTACCTAATACAATACAGTGACGTAGTTATTTTGTTTGGGAACGGAATAACGCGTTTTAGGCGTTTACAACCGTAAAAATGTTTTATTTAAAAGATTTTACACGGGATTGATTCCTAAAAAGTACTACCTATTTCAAAAAGACGATCAGTTAAGATTGGCTCGATTGAATTTGAGTTTAATGCTTAAGTGATCTGATCTATTACTACAGTTTTCAAAACAGAAAACACCATTAGTAAACCTAAAAGGTTTAAAATTCACTTCTAGTATTTTTCTATTAATAATTTGTGTTTCATTTCTTAGAGTTCAGAAGTGCGCCACGCTGCCGGAATAGTATATTCTCTTTCACTCAGCCACGCGAACAGAATATGTGTGAAGAGTGGTGCTGCCCAAGGTCATTGGCGTTCGACTGTCTTAAGGTAATAATTTGAATTAGCAAAGAAAATAAGACTTCTTTTTCTGAAACACTACAGTTCTGTTTACGAAAGTCTGATAATTTTTGGCAGTTCAGTAGCGAGCACCTTTGACCATAGACATTTCAATCAGCACTAAAACAAGTGTCTGGGATGTGGTTGGTGAAATCATATTTTACTTACAGATTAATACCCACAGAAATAAAAAAAGACACATATAAGCTACTTCAGGTTCCTTGTAGGTATGTATAAAAATCAACCATTGATTAAACAAACACGTTGCAAAGATTGAGCAAATAGCTACTAAGCAGTGTATCAGCTCCATTTTAACCATTGAACTGATTACCTATGCTAAATTTGTTACTTCAGCGACATGGCATGCAAATAGGTACTTTTTATATGGTAAATACTCTATTTTATTGTCATATTCGGGAGAACATAAAAGTATAGATTGTATGTTACAATAAAAAATCATATTGGTGCCTATCGACCCTAAGCTGGGTTTTCTACCAATTAGTTAAGGATGTAAAAAAATTGTCGGTGGGTTGCTGACGGAGAAAGGGAAAACCTTGTCGTGTCAAATCCAAATTACACTTATTGCTCCTATCAGGCTTAGGCACTTTGACAGAGACCTTTTGTTTCGTCCTGCAACTAAGTATTACCTGTGATAATATTGTTTTTTCTAAGTAATGCACTGAACGTACCCTTATACTGATCTAAATAATATTTATGAGTATATAGAGATGAAATCACTTTAAATTTTAAATATTTTGACTCTACTCAACAATTTAAATTCGTCTATCGCAAAGCGTTTGTGTATTTCCTTAAAAACTAGGTATATTCAAAATCCATTCCTGAGTAAGGTACCTGTAATCGTGAAACAAGGTAAAACCGATCAAAAACAAAGCACATAAGATGTCTGAAAAAAATTCGCAATCGTTGTAGAGCAGGACAAAACGCAAAATTTTGCTTACCTTAAATACAGCTGGGGCTAACGGTATAGCAGCTTGGTTGTGGAGATGTTTTTTCGACATTTTCGGTTCCTTCCTGTCTAGGTACTTCTTTTAAAAAACTGATTCAATATCTTCACAATTTTATAAATGCCTCCCTTGCAAGGATTCGTATAAAATGCACAGCAGGAAAGCCGTGTTTATCAATTCGCGCGTGTCAAAAACCGAGATTTCAGTTTTGCCGTTAAGTTTAAATAACTATGCTCGAGATTTCGAAACGAATATTCGAGACTTTCACTTGTTTAAAAATGAAAGAAAAAGGTGTCTGGAAATTAAAAAGTTATAGAAAAGCGCGACAGCGACGTCGTGCCTCTGTTGCGTTCAGATCGGCAATGAACGGTGGGGCGCACCGTGCGTCCGAGTGCGCCGAGTGGAGTGAGCCGAGTTCCGCTCGCGCGAGCAGCCGCGGAGCGCCGGGAGCCGCGGCGCCGCTGCCGCCGGCCCGCTTGCCAGCGCGCCGCTAGCTACCTACATACCTATACAACAACACGCGCCATACGTGGCTACAGCCTTGTCTTCAATTTTAGGTATACTTGTGTTCAGCGCCTAGCGTCGAAGGCACGTAGTAAATTTAAGCTACCGCACTCGACTACACTCAATGCAATGTTCATCACGCAATGCACTCAGTGAATTGGGGTGAGCGTACACTAGAGCACCCTCCGGACTTATAAAAAAGTGTTCTTTTATTTCTTTGGAAAGTTACTCAGCTCTACCTACCCACTTAACCACTGTCAGCCAATTTCTTACGAAACTTACATTTTCAAAACTTGTATACAACATAAATACCTACCGAATAGAAAATCTGAAACCGTAGATTAAATATTGTATACAATAGTTACGTAGGTACTTAGCTGTTTTTTAACGAACAGAGTTACTCACTCTTCTCATCAATCACTCTTCATCGCTTCATAACGTGCTCACGTGAGCAGTCTGCTCTACATAATATTTGCCTAAAGGGTTCACTACATCATAAGTACCTAACTTTAATTTTTATATTTACCTACTTACATTTACATAGATAGAGTATAGCTTGTATCTATTTATCCACACATATTTATTTAGTTAACTTAACCGACAACAGAATAACTGGCGCAAATTAAATGTCAACTGGGACTACGTTATGATGGTTTGAAAAACGACGAAACGGTTCGAGAAAAGGTAGGTACTCAGTGCCCTGCCTTCTTTTTTTTCATCTTGGCGTGGGCACTGCCGTGCCCCCAGATTATAAGTCATTGTACTAATAATATCATCGTACAAGTATACACATAATCAATCTATTCGTAACTATTAAAAATAAATGATCAGCATAAACTAATTTTAAATATTAAGTATACTTATATTTTATCTTGAAAGGGACGGAAACAATGGCTGAAAGCCCAGTAGTTATCATTATTATGATTGTACCTATAGTATAGGTCCTATACATTATAGGTATAACAAACACCATGTCTATGTCTACATAAGTACCTAATTAAGGCTTTCCTACATAACCACATATTATAAAACAAAGTCTTCCCCCGCGTCTGTCTGTCTTTTTGCGATAAACTTAAAACAAAAACTATCCGGTACAAAAGGAGCCCGAATTTTGAAAGCATATCAGTCGAAAATACCCCTTGATATTGGTATAAATTTGTGTACTGCTACAAAACTACAGCTCAAATATATTTTTTTACTAGGTCACTAGATTAATGCTAGGCGTAGTTTTCTTTTACTCGACTCGTATTACAAATTTAGCTATATTTACACTTTCAAGTGACGTGCTTTAAAAAATCGGGCCCTAGTGGACAGTGATTCACGAGGACGGTTTAGGTATATTATTTACTACATACAAGTTTTTGTAAGGAGTTCAGTCAAACTAATCGAAATACCTGCTGAAATATCCTGAAAGAATTTTGCGTCGTTTTGTATACAGAAATGTAGACTAGCCGCAAAGTAGATTTTTCCCTTTCCTGTTATAGGTATACCTATAGTATATTCATCCGAATGTAACGCTCTGTGTACTCGCACAGTCATTTTCAAACTGGTCGTAACTAATGTCTTGGAGAGTAACAAAGCTTTGTATTTGCTTAATAGTGTCATTGAACCACTTAATGGTAGTAATATAAGAAGTTGAGGGAGGTAGCATAGCGATATACGATAATAAGTATAGTTGTAGTCGTAAATGTTCTAACTTGACCATTCGCTCATCTTCCTTGTTATGTTGTACATAAGGTTCACTGATAATAGTAGTCTTGGTGGCTGAACGCATAATAAATTCTTGTTTAACTGAAAACATAACATAACCAATTATAGTAAAGTCGAAAATTTATGCAAATTTACTGCTTAATGTTACAATACAACGGTACAGGTTGACAAATCATGTTAAATTATGAGATAATTACGTCTTGTTTTAAATTAATATAATATACGTGACATACAGTATATACATACTAGTGCCTGGAATCCGTCACGTGAGAATTATCAGGTCACTAATTCCTAGAGGTTATCTAAAAGTGGATTTATTTACAAAACTCTTCCTCTATTCATAACAAATACATACACACATACAAACACAAATCACGTCTTTATCCCTTATGGACAATCAAAATAGTGATAGGTTGCTAGCCGCATCGCCTATACATATAACATGATTCCTATTATTTTCGCCCATTCCCTCGATGAGCTTTTACCATCAGCGCGGGAAGAGAAGCAACTGGTACATTCTATGTTTTTTCTTTGCTCCCAGACCAGCATGGAAGTAACAGATAAGTACCCTACTACAATTTTACTTCCATTATATTATTATGCTTAAAACCAGTGACCCGCCCCGGTTTCGCACATGTTTTAAACTAAACGTATAAAAGTTCCTCTTGAATCATTTTACCTATTGATGGAAACCATATTAAAGTTTGTGGCGTAGTTCAAAACATATACAGACATGGAGGAACGAGTTCAGTTTAAACTAAATATCACTCACAAGTTTTTCTTTTGCATCTCTGCCACGATTCAAGGGCGCAGAAAGACAGCAAGCAGCACACTTTACTTAATGAGGCTCAGTTTAAACTAGCGGAATTGCAATCAACATGGTACGTCGTGTCACGTATGGTTGGTTGTGTTATAGCATGACGTTGAAACCTTATATCGCAGTGCAAAATATATGGAACAATGCACCCAGTTCTATTCTAATATGTATAGTATACCTATCAAATATGTTCCATTGTAGGCGCTTTCGAACGCTATTTTACAAGTAGGTGTACCTACTAACTTATCTTCATCACATGTCTTGATCATACTTTCTTGGCTCGGTAAAAACTCTTGCATAAGTGCGTGCAATATTAAATGTAGCTACTACGAGTACATACTCGTACCTACTCGAAAACGTGCGGTTGACTCAGTTAATGTTAAATACGGATGGGTAAAACGAATAAGATAATATTTACCCGAGATAAAGTTTCTGTGTTTTAAATAGCTATCTTTGATTTTATGCATCTATGTATAATGTATGTAGATGTAAACGGAAAACATAATTTACTTTTTTCTACTCCTGTACTATTATCTGTGATTTATGTAATCACGAGCACCACTATTAGAACACTCATAAAAAGACTTTGGATAAGTCTATATTGTCTATTCCTAGTTGGCTTATGTCGCTCTAAAAGTGCTCCATCGTTACTCTGCCAGCCATAGACAGCCAGACCTAAGTAAAACTTTTACACGATCTACATTAAATTTACGATGAAAATGTATGACTACCAAGTTAATAAACTATTTCATTAATATGGTTTTTTATGGAACTGAAACTTTCTGCATAGTTTTGCCAACATAACAAACAAGATTTTTTAGTAACGTCACTGGCAAGTTGGTAAACGTTTTGGCTAAATGCACCAAGAACGCAATAAAGGCTGAACAAAAAAAGTAAACGATAATTAAAAACAAAGTTTACGATAAACAAACTTCCAATTTTGTCGCTGAGCGCGGGAAACGTGAAACGCGGCGGTTGTGTTTTCTGGTTTTCTTTTTTAAATAAATAATTTAATTAAGTTTAAAGATCAGTTAGGTGACGGTTCTGTATATATTTTGTTTCCCTCTTTTCTAGTTTATATTTTTTTTGTATATTTTATAGTGCTTGTAAATACGTCGGATTAGGTAAGTTTTACATTTTGGTATTCTTGCCCAATGGGGGATAAAGAACACCCAGATCCTGGAGGTGCGAACCTCCAGGTGGGTTAACTACATTATATAATGTAGTTGTTGATGACACCGATGCCTCCACGTCATTTAGTGTTAGCGATCGTAAAAGGGTATTAAAAGGCCAAAAAAAAATGCAAGATCCTACTGTGAAAGTTTGTGAGTATGTTTGGATGTTTGTTACTCTTTCACGCCAGAACGGCTGGAGAGATCTGGATGAAATTTGGAACATAGATAGATTATTGTCTGGAATAACACATAGGCTACTTTTTATCCCGGAAAATTGCTTAATTCCTGCGGTATAGCGATAAACGAATTCTATGCAGACGAAGTTGCGGGCAGCAGCTAGTGTGTAATAAAAAAAAGGAAAAAGAATAATGGCGGTGGCTATGAATGTGATTGTACAGTACAAAGCAATCCAGTAATTCCGGACAGACAGGAAATTAACATAGGAAAAGATAAAGCTCCAGGGATTGGCAGAGATTTTTTTAATAGTACCTACGGATGTCAGTCCGTTTACTATTCACGTACAAATAAAAAAAACTGATGTAAACTCGTCCTTACACCCGGTATCATTCGGAAAGTCTTTAATAAAAAACAATATACGAAACATTATTAATGGGAGCGTAAAGCGCATTGGTCGCACTCGTATATATCAATGGCTTTTCCCAACATGAACGATGCTAGTGCGTTCATTACCGATGCTCGATTGGAGACTGAGAACTCAATGCCCACATTCCTACGTTCTTAACTACTCGGATGGGCCTAAGTCAGGGGTCGGCAACCTTTTGGGTCGGAAGAGTCAAAAATTACTATTTACAAAATTTCAAGTTTTTAAAGAGCCACAAAATTACAGGGGTGCTGCGGTGAAAAGCGAGTATAAGTAGCTGAGAGATAGAAATAATGCCTAAACCTCGTTAATCGTTTCTGAACATTTTTTTTATAAAATAAATAATATTTGCGAATGGAACTAAAGAGCCGCAGCCTCACATCCAAAGAGCCGCATGTGGCTCGCGAGCCGCAGGTTGCCGACCCCTGGCCTAAGTAGAGATATACCTGCACAGTGGTCTGAGGAGGAAATTTTGATAAATATTTCGGTGCCCATCGGGTGCGGAAAGGTAGTAAAGGCGAGAAGACTCAACAGAACGGTCACTGAAAACGATTTGGTTTGATGGCTACCCTCAGAAACAGCCGTCCTGACTTTTGACGGACAACAATTGCCCAAGCGCGTGTTTTCATGCTACAATGCCATCCCAGTAGAGCTGTATATTTTCCCCACGGTACAATGTTTCAGCTGTTGTAAGTTTGGACACACCAAAACTAATTGTAGATCGAAGCCTCAATGCTACAAATGTGGTCAAATGCATACGGCTGAGACTTGCTCTGTGGTGGAAGACAATGCATTCTGCTTTATGTGCAATGGTTCTCATTTCGCAATAAATAGATCATGTCCAGAACATAAAATACAAAAAGATATTAAAGTGACTATGGCTAATAGCTGCGTTTCGTATGGTGAAGCTGCAAAGCTTCATCCGCCAGTAACGAAATCTTTTGCAGATATTCTTCTTCAGTCAAATCCCTCACCTCACCAACCTACACCTCAACAAACATATCGCAATAGTAATGGACAAGGAACTAGCCAAAATACATTCAATCAATCATACAGAAAAACAGTGTTTGTTAAACCTCGTGGCCCTCAAATTAGAACTAGTAAAGGCTATGATCAAGCTGCTCGTAATGCTCTGTTAAAGGAATACACTATTCCGGCCCCAACCAATGGTTGTGCTCTGAAGAATTCAAATAATTCTGAATTGCAAAATCAATCTGTAGCTGAAGCTATAGTTGCTTTAATTACTTTATTAACCAAATATAACCTAGTTTCATCGTCCCACGTTGCCCCCTTGCTTGAAGCACTTGCTGCTACTTTAATACAAAATGGACAAGATTGTTCAGTGGAATTGTCGAAATGTAATTAGTAAAAAACAAGACCTAATCTATCTTATAAATAAGTTTAATCCCTTCGTTCTTGCCCTCTCGGAGACATGGCTCAAACCTGGAGCTCTGTTTAGAGTCTCCGGCTACTCATGTTTCCGAAAGGACCGGCTCGATGGGTATGGTGGAATGGCATTACTCATTAGGAATAATGTAACATTTTCATCAATACCCACTCCATCACACAGCAACAATGAATGGTCTATTGTTGCTGCCATTATAAATAACATTTGTATCATATCTGTATGTATTCCTCATCCATCATCAATAATATTTTATGAGCTGGAACAAATAATATCTTCCCTCCCTAAGCCCGTTTTAATTCTATGGGATTTTAATTCCCAGCATCGCTATTGGGGTAGCTCAGTCTCTAATTGTCATGGAGAACAAATTTTAGATATTTTGGAAAATCATAACTTGTGTGTTTTCTACAATGGCTCCCCACTAGGCGAACTGGCCCATTGGAGTCAGCTAGCGTGGTGGACTTATCCATTTGTTCTGCACAACTATCATCATCTGTATCCTGGCAAACATTGGAGTCATCATATGGTAGTGATCACTTTCCAATTTTAATTTCCTTTTCTTTTAGTATTATGTTACATCCAAAGCCTAGCCCCATGCTAAAGTACAATTTAAGTAATGCAGACTGGAAAATGTTTACAAACTGTGTTGAAATGAGACTATCTAATCTTCCTAATATTGATGAGGGGGATGTAGTTGCTTCCTCGGCTGCTCTGGCAAAGATAATTACTGAAGCAGCTGATGAAAGCTTTCCTGTTAAAAATAGTGCAGTAGGTAAAATTCCTTCTCCACCTTGGTGGGACCATGAATGTTCCCAGTCAATTAAAAAACGGAGGGAGGCTGAAAGACGATGAAAACTTTGAATTATACATGAAGGTTGCGCGGGATACCAAGAAGTTGTTGCGTAAGAAAAAATATGCAAGATGGAAGCAATTTTACGCATCACTCTCTCCCAATGTAAAGCCTTCTTTAGAGTGTAATAATGTAAAAAGATTTAGATCTGCATTTAACGATTCCCCTAGGCGAATTCTTCCTCCTAACCTAGCTCAACAGTTTATGGACCGGTTAGCTCCTGCATCAGTTCCTGAAGAGTATGTTTTTCAACCTCCCACCATTCCCAGTATTACTCCCCAATATGGTCTCGATTCTTCCTTCCAAATGGAAGAGTTAAAAGGTATTTTAGCCAATCTAAAGGATTCTGCACCAGGATAGGATGGTGTTCCATATTCTTTCCTTTCAAATGTTAGTGATAATACTCTATCTTATTTTCTTAATATCATAAATACAGTTATGTTTACTGGAATTGTTCCGGCGGCATGGAGTTCCCAAATTGTAATTCTTATACTCAAGCCCTGTAAAACAGTGGGAGATGTTTCCTCTTTATTGCCCAGTTGCTCGCTCTTCTGTGTTTGCCAAAGTGGCAGAACACTTGATCAAAAACAGACTAGAATTTTTCATGGAAAGCAAACAGTTACTGGCTCCCAGCCAATTTGACTTTCGCAAAGGCTGGTCTTGTCATGACAGCCTGGCGATAATAACATCCAATATCCGATTAGCATTCTCAAAAAACGAGTCAGTAACAGCTGCTTTCCTTGATATTAGTTCTGCCTATGATAATGTGTTAGTTCCAGTTCTGATGGATAAACTCTACAGGTTAGGTGTAACTATATTTTTAACTAATTTCATTATTAATTTATTGGCAGAAAGATCCATTACTAGATGACAAGAATCGAATCACCCGTTCAGTGTGGCGAGGATTCCACAAGGTTCGGTACTGAGCCCTTTGCTATATAATATTTATACACTTGACTTAGAAACATCTTTAAATGGATCAGTAAGTGTATTACAATATGCTGATGATTTACTATTGTACTCAATTAACAGCTCCATTGAACAAGCGAGAAATAGTCTCACTTCTTCTTTAAGTTTATTAAAGATGTGGTCAGATTCCAATGGTTTGGAGCTTTCGGTGTCTAAAAGTGCAGTCGTTTTATTTACAAGAAAAAGGCTCCCTCCCCCGATTAATGTTAAATTTGGTAGTCATGTCATTCCAATTAAAAATCAAATTAAATTTTTAGGAGTTATACTAGATATCAAATTATCTGGTCTTGCTCACTGTGACTATATAGTTGCAAAATGTGAAAAAACATTAACATTCTGAGATGCGTATCTGGAGTTTGGTGGGGTGCACATCCTTTAAGCCTGAAGTTATTATATAATGCATTAGTAAGGAGTATTTTAGACTATGGTACGTTTTTACTAGAACCTGGAAGTACTGCTGGTTTCAATAAATTGAATAGTGTCCAGTCTAAAGCTCTTAGAATTATCTGTGGAGCCATGAAATCCAGTCCAATTAATGCACTTCGAGTGGAGTGTGTTGATCCTCCTCTCTATTTACGGCGTCAGTATCTTAGTGATCGATATCTTTTTCGTTGTGCTCAGTTATACAATCATCCAGCTTTGGTCCATTCTCTCTTGCCTATCTATGCAAATATCGTCATCAAGTTATTGGAAACATAAGAACACTCCATGTTTGATTAGAAGCTTTGACAGATTTAAACCTATTTTAGCACCCACATTCAATTCGTCAACACTACCCATTTATCAGTATGAATATGAATCTTTAACTCTTGTTCCGTCCATCTTAAAAACAGGTATCTCTAAGAATGACGTGGAACATAACCGCCAGTTTTTAGGTTTCATTGGAACAGAATCAGATGCTCGGGATGCCCAACATATTTACACTGATGCTTCGAAGGTCTCTCCTAACGGGTGTGTTGGTGTTGGTATCAGTATACCAACACCAACACACCCGTTAGGAGAGAGTGCAGTCACTCTCAGTATAATATTGTACAAAAAATAAAACTGCCACCGGAGTCTTCTGTGTACACTGGAGAGTGTTTTGGCATCCTGAAAGTAGTAGAATATATCCTTTTAATGAAACTTAAAAATTGTGTAGTATTCTCAGATTCGCTAAGTTCATTACAGGCTATTTCTAAATTTCCTTTTAAAGCAAAATCTTACAATCCACATGTTTATATATTACGGAGTTTACTATATAAATGTCACCAGAATTGATATGTGGTTTCCTTTGCTTGGATCCCTGCAGGGATGGGCATAGTAGTATTAAAGGTAATGAGAGCGTGGACCGGGTAGCTCGTGAAGCCATTGTTTGTTGTGATCTCTATCCATACAAAAATATTGCGGAGGATCTCCTAGGCCTTCCAAAGACATACTTACATGAGACACGGAGCCAGCTCTGAGCCGCCCCTGGTGTAAGAACTGGTTTGCGTTATCGTGATATCCAACCTAAAATCCCTGCCAAGCCCTGGTTCTCAAAAATCTCACTTTCCAAGACTGCAACAAGCATGATATCTCGCATGAGGATTGGACATGTATGTACACCCGAACATCTTGCAAGATTGGGAATTGTTGATAGCTCAACATGTGAGTGTGGAGCTCTTACCAGTGACCTCAATCATATACTTTTCGCCTGCCCTCTTTATGATCGTTATTCCTTCTTTCAACAACTGTCACTTCTTGGTGTTCCTTTTCCTATATCTGTCCCACCCCTTCTTGTCATAAATGACAAGTCTTTATATATTATACTAGCTTTTCCCCGCGACTTCGTCCGCGCTCATAACGTCAGAGAGACACACCCCATACATCCACTCATGTCTCCAAGTATAAGGTTTTTATTGCCTATCCCGTGGGAAATTCGGAAAATCCCTTCTTAGAGCACCTACATGATCCTCTAGGAATATTATCTACTAATTATAGTCTTAATTATTTACCTCGTGTTTTTATCCCGTGGGAAATTTGAAAAATTCCTTTGTAGTTGCACCTTTATACTAATCAAGGAATAATGTGTAGGCATGCTAAATTTAATGTCTGTAGCTTTATTAGTACAACATTTCGGAATTTTCCAATCCCGTGGGAAAATCGGGATAAAAAGTATCCTATGTCCGTCTCCTGGTTCTAAGCTACCTCCCTACCAATTTTTAGCCAAATCGGTTAAGCCGTTTTTGAGTTATAAATAGTGTAACTAACACGACTTTCTTTTATATTTAAATAGATTTAAAGTATTATACATATTCATTCCTATCCGACAACAATATAAAATTATAAGTAATTTTATTTATCTTTAACCCTTCCTGATCTTTTCGTCTCCCTTTTTTCCAAATTCCGATCCGTCTGTATTTTCGTTTCTTAATTCCGTTTCCCCGTTTGGCTAAATGCGCCAAGAGCGCGAAGCTAATAATAATAAAAAATTGTCGCATGTCGTTTTCATGTTTCCCGCTCGTGTCTTGTTTCATTTCTTTGTCGTTTGATTGCAATAGTTTTAACAAAGTTTTGTAACGTATCATAAAAAAGCATGGATGAGAACGTAATTAAATCAACACAGGAAGAAATATCCGCGGCGGCCCAGGAAGTGATGGAACATTTGTTGCCTAGAAAATCTCGGCAATGATAAAGCCTACGAGAAAACCACCTAAGGCCCTATGGCAAATTTAAACTACCTCCTTTCAACATTTTAAATCTTAAAAGTACCTACCTATGAACATACTTAGTAGGTACCTACAAAAAAACCAAGAACCGTCATACAAACTTGCAAAACCACCTTAATCCGGCGCTGTGGCAAAATCACTAAACTTCTTAAATGCGTGTCCTACTTATAAACTGCATTCCTGCCAAATTTAACTAGCTTATGCCCGCGAATTCGTCCGCGTAGATAAATCCCGTTTTTTTCCTTATCCCGTGGGAATTTCCAAAAATCCTGAAATTAGTTTCTTAGTTTTGTAATCACCTACTTTTGTATCAAATTTGAAGAGTCTAGTTATTATAGTTACTGAGATAGCGTCACTCGGAATCGAATATATAATTCCCGTTTTTTCCTTATCCCGCGGGAATTTCCAAAAACCCTTCCTTAGTGGATGCCTACATTGTATAAGGTAACTATGTGCAAAATTTCAAGTCTCTAAGTCCAGTGGTTTGGGCTGTGCTATCCCTCGGGAACTATGCAATTTTCCGGGATAAAAACTATCCTATGTCCTTTCCCGGGACTAAACTATCTGTATACCAAATTTCAACTAAATCGGCCCAGCGGTTTAAGCGTGAAAAGGTAACAGACAGACAGACAGACAGACAGACAGAGTTACTTTCGCATTTATAATATTAGTAAGGAGTAAGGATAAACAGATAATAATGTATACGTTTTCGCGGGTGGTAGGGCCTTGTGCAAGGTCCGTCCGGATCGCTACCACCATCTTACTCGCTAATCCTGCCGCTAAGTAGCAGTGCTTGCACTGCTGTGTTCCGGTGCGGAGAGTAAGACAGCCGGGGAAATTACGGGCACAAGAGGCATTCCATCTTAGTCCTCTAGGTTGGCAACGCATCTGCAATCCCTCCGGGGTTGCGGGTGTCTATGGGCAGTGGTGATCACTTACCATCAGGTGACCCACTTGCTCGTTTGCCTTCCTATTCACATAAAAAAAAAAAAAAAAAAAAAACAAAAAAAAAAAAAAAAAGTATTTGATAGTGAACAAAATAAAATTGCTGTTGTACTATAAAAAAATCCAAATAACGTAACGCCAACAAACGACTGAAATATTGACCATAAACCTGTAGGCTTATTACCTAACCCGCTCGCAATCGCCATCGTGTTCATTTTGACAGTTTTTGTATGAATGTGACAGCTAGGTGATTCCGATACCAATTGTCAGCCCATACATGAACTGTCAAAATAAAAACGATGGCGATTACGAGCGAGTTAGGTGATAAGTCTACTGATCAACTTAACAGTCATGTTTTTAAGACTCCGGTTAGTCTAGTCTCTCTATTACTATACTCACTTGTTCGTAAATAGCAGAAAAAACTTCACCCATAATAAATTTATGGCAAATGACACCATACACAACACAGTTAAGATTTTAATAGGCACGCAGTCCGAAAGTAACGACGACGGAAACTTCCATTGAGCAAATCCTTCCTGTATCACGA
The DNA here is from genome assembly GCA_949127965.1 of Pandemis corylana. Taxonomy (NCBI): domain Eukaryota; kingdom Metazoa; phylum Arthropoda; class Insecta; order Lepidoptera; family Tortricidae; genus Pandemis; species Pandemis corylana. Next base: position 22,729,621 of record OX421850.1, read on the forward strand.
CACTAAAATGTTCATTGTCGAAACAAAAGGCATACAGAACATTAATCATCCAAATAACGAGTGCTTTGCCATAAAACGACGATTATGACCGACCCTGAAAACCGAGTGACGTTGTATGACTTCGAATATTTTAGACGCACAGCGCTACCTACGTACTGAAAAGTCATCTACAACTATTTTACAGCCATAGAGGACATGACATGACATAACTTTTTAGACATGATTCTAATTAGAGATTAAATCTTTTCAAATTAGAATACAAAAATATTAAAAAGAGAACGCACTAATATAAATCATTTACTTATTTAGGAATGTATTATACAATGTATCGACTGTGAAACTCATGAAATAGCGAATTTTGTTAATTGCTACTTTACTTTCTCTAAGTTGCAAATCAATAAATACATAGTATTAAACAAAGTCGCTTTCCGCTGTCTGTCCCTATGCATGCTTAGATCTTTAAAACTACGCAACGGATTTTGATGCGATTTTTTTAATAGATAGAGTGATTCAAGACGAAGGTTTATATGTATAACTAGCTTTTGCCCGCGGCTTCGCACGCGTGAACCATGAGCGTTTCAAAGAAGCAAGCAATCAAGCAAGCGAGCAAGCGAACCTGCAAGCTTTCAAGCAAGCATGCAAGCATGTAAGTATGCAAGCAGGCATGCAAGCAGCAGGCATGAAAGCAGGCAAGTAAGCATGCAAGCAAGCATGCAAGCAAGCATGCAAGCAAGCATGCAAGCAAGCGTGCAAGCAAGCACTCAGCGAGAATGCATGAACCTGAACATGAAGCAATCAAGCAAGCGAGCAACCAAACCTGCAAGCTTTCAAGCATGCATGCAAGCATGTAAGTATGCAAGCAGGCATGCAAGCAGGCATGCAAGCGAGCAAGCGAACCTGCAAGCTTTCAAGCAAGCATGCAAGCATGTAAGTATGCAAGCAGGCATGAAAGCAGGCAAGCAAGCATGCATGCAAGCAAGCATGCAAGCAAGCATGCAAGCAAGCGTGCAAGCAAGCACTAAGCGAGAATGCATGAACCTGAACATGAAGTAATCAAGCAAGCGAGCAACCAAACCTGCAAGCTTTCAAGCATGCATGCAAGCATGTAAGTATGCAAGCAGGCATGCAAGCAGGCATGCAAACAGGCATGCAAGCGAGCAAGCGAACCTGCAAGCTTTCAAGCAAGCATGCAAGCATGTAAGTATGCAAGCAGGCATGCAAGCAGGCATGCAAGCAGGCATGAAAGCAAGCAAGCAAGCATGCAAGTAAGCATGCAAGCAAGCATGCAAGCAAGCATGCAAGCAAGCGTGCAAGCAAGCACTCAGCGAGAATGCATGAACCTGAACATGAAGCAATCAAGCAAGCGAGCAACCAAACCTGCAAGCTTTCAAGCATGCATGCAAGCATGTAAGTATGCAAGCAGGCATGCAAGCCTTCAAGCAAGCAGGCATGCAAACAGGCATGCAAGCAGGCATGCAAGCAGGCATGCAAGCAGGCAAGCAAGCATGCAAGCAAGCGTGCAAGCAAGCATGCATGCAAGTAAGCACGCAAGCATGCAAGCAAGCCCCCGCATTGCCCCGCTGCCTTAATTTTTCTGAAACTGTAAATATTGCAGGATTTTAAAACAAACCTAACCTAACCTATAGGGCTGTCCTAAAATATACCCTAAATAGCTTTTACCCGCGACTTCTTACGCGCTAAGGTGTAAAACGAAAAAATAAGTTTTTCCCGTTCCCGTGGAAATTATGGGGAGTGCTTTTGAAGTACACTTAAAGCCTTTAAAGAAACACACGTTATAAATGTTAAGTCTCTTTCTTCTGCTGTTTCGTCTGGAAACGTAAAATCCCGTTTTTTCTCGTCCCTGTGGGCGTTTCGGAAAATCCTTTCTTAGTGTTCCCCTACACTCCCGAATAAACCTACGTGACAAATTTCAACTTTCCCCCGCTTCCCGTTTTTCCCGTTCCCGTAAGAACTGAATATATAAATCCCGTTTTTTTCCTTATCCCGTGGGAATGCAAGCATGTAAGTATGCAAGCAGGCATGCAAGCAGGCATGCAAGCAGGCAAGCAAGCATGCAAGCAAGCGTGCAAGCAAGCACGCAAGCATCCATGCATGCAAGTAAGCACGCAAGCATGCATGCAAACAAGCATGCAAGCATGCATGAAAGAAAGTATGCAATCAAGCATGCAAAGCAGGGACTCAAGCAAACATGCAAGCAAGCCCCCGCATTGCCCCGCTGCCTTAATTTTTCTGAAACTAAATATTGCAGGATTTTTATAAAACAAACCCAACCTAACCTATAGAGCTGTCCTAAAATATATCCTAAATAGCTTTATCTAGCTTTATCTTTATCGCTATCCCGCAGGAATTACGCAATTTTCCGGAATAAGAAAGAAAGAAATTAGCCATGTGTTATTCCAGATTATAATCTATCTATGTTCCAAATTTCATCCAGATCTGTCCGGCCGTTCTGGCGTGAAAGAGTAACAAATATCCAAACATCCATACAAACTTTCACATTTATAATATTAGTAGGACATATTTTACTAATTTTACTAATAATTTGATTTCTTACCTGCAATCACAAATAACGTAATAGTAGTAATAGTACCCACTTAGTAGTAATATATTCATCACCATCATCATAATCATATATCCCTCGGGAACCGTTCATTTTTCCGGAATAAAAAGTAGCCTATGTGTTATTCCAGACTATAATCTATCTATGTTCCAAATTTCATCCAGATCTGTCCAGCCGTTCTGGCGTGAAAGAGTAACAAACATCCAAACTCACAAACTCACATTTATAATATTAGTAGGATTCTACGCAGACGAAGTCGCGGGCAGTATCTAGTCCATTATATGTCTAGTTAAATAATGATCATCCCTAGACACCCCCACCTTTTAATTTTTTATAGTTTAAATAGCCGACCAAATGCAGATGAGGCCAAAGAATTTACTGGTTCAGTCACAAGGGACTCCAACTCCAGAATTCTGAGTAGTTTTAAAACCTATAATTAAAAAGTTGCAGGATTTTTTTTCTAATGCAACCTTTGTACTTCCCGGAATTTAGTTTGGAATGCTAATAATGTACGTACGCTACGCTCCCCAATTCGGTTCCTGCATATTTACTAAAAAAAAAATTGTAATTGTTTGTCTTCAAAATAAATAGTATAATTACTTCTAGTATATTATGCATTTTGAAAAACAATTTGGTTAAATTTGCATTGTTGTATTTTTTCATTTAAGACAAAATGTTCTCGCTGCTGTGGTGAAAAATTGTATGTGTCACACGAGACTAGTTTTTTGAATCTCATGTCTTTGAATCCCTTGCTGCACTCAGGATTCTAACCAAGAATCCTTCGCTTACTCGGGATTCAAAATCATAACTCACACCGAATATCAACTTTGCTCTCATGTTGCACAAATAACTATTGAGCATTAATAAACATCAGATTGTTTCGTTTCACATCGATACCATACGAATCAATTTTAATAAGACGGAACCAGGACTAAACGCTTCGGTGGGCAGTGAGCACATCCTTGTATAGCATGGCGGGCGATAGATGTAAATTGATACGTCACACGACTTTTGAGTGACTTGCAAAACAATAAACAAACGAATAAACACCTCCCTCTTTGCGAGTGCTAATGAATAGCGAGGTACCCAAGTATATTGAGAACATTTCTCGAATCAATTCCAGTTACAGCCGCAGTTAAATAGTTGTTATATATGAACTTTTAGCTCTAGTCACAATCATACTTAAACATGGTAGATGAAGCATGGAAAGTAAGTATAGAACACTCTGTAATGGTTTTTCACCATAATTTTGGATTCAAAATTAAGTCACCCCTTTGACGCTGTACACTTTGAACGTGGACCAATACAGATACCTTATGGAAACATTTGGTCAACCACAGCAAAAAATCCTGTAAACATTAAGTAAGTACTTTACCTAATCCATTAAGTGTTCAAACGAATCCAATCACCTGCTGAAGGTTTCCGGGATTTATTTAACAAAAATTAGGTTTGCATGGTTTATTTTTAGTCCCATAAATTTGTTGCCGACGACGCTGCCAGGAAAGATTTCGTCTAAAAGACAAATTTATAAATATTAAGGTCTTTTTACGATAAAGATAGTTGGCTAGATGTAAGTAGGTTATATGTAGTTAGGGAGCTGGCGAGCATAATTTCGATATTATCAGCACACAAGGCAGACGTTATTAATAGTGACATTTATGCCCTTAGAAACATCAAGGACCTTGTTTGCCACCATGGTGGCGCGGCGTTGTAAATTTACAGCGTTTCAAAAATGTTAAAATAAAGGTGTGCTATATTATACGCACACGTCTGCTTCTGGGGCTGATTGTCACAGTCATCCTGGAAACACAAAGAATCGAAAAGGCAGACATCCAGGGCTCTAACTTTTGTAGTACCTATTCAAATTTTAAAATTATTTTTATGATTTAAAAAACTGTATATGAAGTGCACATTTGGTCAGATTTGAATTGTTCGATCAAAAACAACGAGAAGAACCACGGAAAAATAGTCTGCTAACATGTTGCCTCTGCGTTGTCTATTGACAGTGCTCCAAAAATGTAAAAAAAAAGGTGTGCTATATTATACGCACACGTCTGCTTCTTGGACTGATGTTTGAATTCCTTATGAAAACCAAGAAAATCGATGAGGCAGACGTTCAGGCCTCTGATATTCCAAAGGCAGAACGTTTGATTTTTTTTTTCTGAATTGAATTGATTTTTTTTTGCATAGATTTCAGCTCCAGAAGTTTAATCGTTACCGTGAGTTTAGAGGATAATATTAAACAAAATTATAAGAATAAAACTAAAAAATAACAATAATCCCATGCAATACCCGCTGTCCCTTGATTCCGTGAATTTCAAACAGTTAAACAGCTGAAAATCAGTGAGCAAAGTGTCTGCCACATTTTTTTTTGAATCCACGGAGTCATAGTGAATCGAATGGGCGCAATGAGAACCGCGTGCAAATGACTTAGTAGAGCTTTTTTTTACATTTTTTCAACACACTTGCTCGTAAATTGAGTCTTATTGCACCGCATTTAAGCTCATAATTCAGCTTATTACGCACAAGTGCTGTAATATATTACCGCACGAGTGCGGTAATTTTGTTTTTTTTTTTAATCTCAGCAAAAAGTTCAGTTATGTATAGGAACAAGGAATATTTTCGTGAATATTAAACTATTTTAGGTAAAAGATGACAAATAAACATTTAATTTCGACAAATTATTCATTTTATCTAAAAGTGACCATAATTTGCATAATTTTAATATTAGGCTGTTTAGCAGTCGTTGTCAGTGTCTTCGTCACGCGCGTGCTAAGTGCACAGCGCGCATGCGCGAGTGCTGCGCGCGGATTGGCGCGGAGAAATAATATCTGCCGCCATTTTTCACTGATATTGTTGATTCAGACTTTTTTATTTTATTACTTTAAAAATTACGAGTTCAAGTAATAAAGAAATGTAGTGTCCGTCGCTGGAAATACTAAAATATGTTCGGACAATGTTCGGACAGTTATATCAGTAAGAAATCCAAGGTGTTAATTACCAAATGATAAAGTAAAGTTCTAAAGCAGCTCCAGAGGTAAGCAATGTCTGGTAACAAAGGTAAACTAAAGTTCTTAAAGTCCTTTTATTAACTAAATTTTATTTATTTTTCCTCGCAAATGTGTTGAAAAACGTCGTATGCGACGCGTGTGCTTTGGTAATTACACATCTCGGCTCTCTTACCCGCGCTCGCTAGCGCTCGCGCGTACAATACGCCTCGTGTATAATTACCAACATAGCACACTTGTATCATAATGTACTATTACAACTCCGTCCCATGATAATGCAGAGTCCTGAATGTCTGCCTCTTCGATTTTCTTCGTTTCCAAGATGATTGTGACCATGAACTCCAGAAGCATACGTATGTGCAAATGATTTAATACCCCGATTTTTTTAAGCAAATTCAATCCGCAGTAACGCGAAAACGCAGCGACATAGGACCTTATAATTGATTGAACCAAATCAATTCGTAATGATTTAAACTGCAATCTACCTCGACGTGAAACGTGTGCAAATCCTATACCGAAGTGCTCGCCAGCTCCCTAACTATTAAACACTAATTTGTTTCCGTGTAGATTATTTGGTGGTACCTACATTTAAAAAAAATAATTTAACCAAGTCTTAAAAAAAATAGTCAAGTAAGAAGAAGAGAAGTTTTGAAAGCACATCACTCGAAAGTAGTATAAAGAAATATGTTTACATCTTCAAAGCTACAGCTCTAATCAAATTTTTGACTAGTTCACAAGATTAATGAGAGCCGTAGTACCTTCTAAGCTACTCGTATTTCAAATTCAGCACAATTTTTCAGCACTTTCGGGTGGTATTTTCACATATGTGCTTTCAAACATCGGGCCCCAGGCATGCGTGAAGATCGTTTCGACGTTATAGGTAATTTCATGCAAAAACTTATGAATGTGTTAAATAGATAATAGTATTAAATTTGTCTATGGCTCTTGGGCTTAATTTGTAATAAACAGTTTGCCGTTAATCGTCGTCAAATTAAACAGTAAGTAGGTAAAGTAAGCTACCTTAAATTTTCTTCATCGAAAGATAAGATAAGAGGTAGTTTCTTTATCGAACTTATGAAACAGGATTATCAGGTTGCATTACGTAAGTAACTCACCGGCATTTCCCGCCCAAAACGAACTCGTTGTCTTATGGTAAGTTTACAGATACGAGTAGGAGTAGTCAAGAACATTTAGTTAAAAATATGATTTATGGTAGATACCTACATAGTTGCGACCAAACATGTCAGTCCTTAGACTTTCCTTCTGTGTCTCCTTTAAAATCGCTTGTAAGAGGTGCAACGGCACTTAGTGCAATCGTTAATTCTATTCTCTGATGCACTGTGTCTTATGAAGTCTTATTATTGCGGAAAACTTCAGCAGGTATTTTGTTAGTGTTTGTTTGACTGAACACCCTGTAAATGTTTTTAGGATTGTTTAATTGTGGTTAACAAATGTTTTCATATATTATATCGGCCGCTGTACAAAGTGCGTAAGTATTTATAACGTCAAAGAGGTGACTTAATTTAGAATATAAATAAATATGAAAAAAAAACTCGGGATTGTTCAATCAAACCAATCTAGCCACCTGCTGAAATATTCCAGACTAATTTCTAAGACATATATGTTTGTGTATAAATATGTATAAAGGAGATATAACTATGTACCTACCTATACAAACTTACACTGTACCCTACCTATTGTATTTCTCGTATCCAACACACAGAATTTGTTTTTATTGAATTAAAAGAATGCGTGATCTTTCGTTGAATGTTTTTACTATCTTGAATCTAGATGAAAGTTAATCCGGTGAAATCATCGATCTTCATACCGAAAATAAATTTATTTCACCGTTGTTAGCGTGATTTTCCTATGTCGTGGTCGCTTATCAGTCGTTATCACTATTCCAATATTTTTTCGAGCCTAGATAGAACTTCCCCTCTTGAGTGGGTGTGTCATCATCATCAAATGACTAATTACTTAAAAGCGTACTTCTACATACTTGTAATATACGTAATGTACAACCTGACGCAGTTCGTCTCGTATATACGTGCTGAATTTAATAGCCAGTGAGGAAAAATAGATGATTTGCTTTATACGAGTACCTAGGTACCTACCATAAGCGAAACCTATCACAATTTAAAATAATGATACTGAGTTTCATCGGGAATCCACCTCGGGCTGTCAATTAAAGGCGTAGACAATTGCATATGAATTAGCTTTATTTATATTTAAGTATGTATACACTATAGGACTAACAAGGATGTAACAATAACTTGCTTCGATAAAATGTACACTGCACATGTATGTAACGCAAATGTAGTTACATACATGGGTACCTTCATACATACTCTTCTTCTTTTTTTAATATGGCCCCATCGATCGATGCGATGGTTTCGCCAATGTCAAAGTAATAAATACAGTATTCAAACTGCATGTACACATACATGCACTCATATGCAATGAATGTCACCACGACACGCCTTTGCCGCCTTCCTTCAAATCTTCAGCATAAAAACAAAACAACTACGCAAAAGTAATTTCTTGGCAGAATTCTGGCTTGCCGCGGGCAGTAGTGCAAGAAATTTACGTGAACAAAAAAAAATAACTGTGCAATGGTTCTGCGCAGTGCGCACAAATCGGTGTTAGAAGAAGCATCACACTTTAAATTTTTAGTATTACCTATCGCTTTTGAATATCGGCATGAACTTCTGAAACAAACTTTTGTAAATTATATGTAAGTAGGTAGCAAACGTAACTTTTTCAGAATTAATATGTGATATATTTACTTAATTAGTTAAAAGAACCGTCAACTTTGCAGTAAGTAACGAAAGATCTTCTAATTTTTCCGTCTTGAAACCTGGTAAACGTATCCTTATACTCTCTTGGGTTTTTATGTTGGCCACATTCCCGACGCGTAATTTTTAAAAATAATTCATATCTTACTATGAACAACTGCCGAGTTCAAATTCATACAATTAGCGTCGGTGCCGCGATGGAAAATTACCAAATGAGCGACTACCTAACTCTAACTATTTTGCAGGCCGTCGCGCTTGCAAAAAACCAAGCCGTTGACTCAACCATAGCGAAACACTCAATTTGATAGTGATTAAGGTCGTTAACGCTAGAAAGACTTTTAAAGTCTAGAGATTGATATAGATTATTTTTGACAATCGATACCAAATTTGACGTGTGTTAGGATAAGGTATTTTTATTAAGTTCCCCGTAGCGGTAGGTCAAACTACCCTTTTTCTTTTTTGCTGTTCTAATGTAAAGAGCCCAGTACCATATTAACTGTCAATCTCAATTTTACCCCTATTTTTATTTATAGAAGTTTCAAGCTTCTAGCATCAAAACTATGTATTAAGTAGGTATGTTAAGTAAATACGTATTGCTTCATCTTCATATTTTATGGTTTGAACTTTGAAAAGACAGAGGAATTCATTTTCAGTAGCCTGTAAGTGAATTATTCTGCAAACAAATCATTTAGAAGTAGCTGAATGCTTATAGTGAAAGGTCAGTTGTTTACGGAATCGAGGACACGCGAGGGTGGGAGTTGCTCCCTGGATACTGACATTGAATGGAGCAGCCAGATCAATGGGATTGGCGTCTACTAGTCTGCCTCCGACTGACGTCACGGAGGGAAAGTAAACGCCGGGCTACTGTGCCATGGATAGTAAGTATGGAGGGGTTCCATTGGAAGCTCCCATAATATAAACTGCCTACGCTGTATTCCCCGAAATAGGCTAGGGAGTGAAAGATACTACTTAATTTATCACGTGGGCGACTGAGATGGACGATTGAAAGTATTGAAACCTGAGTAGGTACGCATAGTAAATGTGCATAACAAAGCAGTTATAATTGCTTCAGTACCTACTTACCTACTCAATGCTTCTTTTAACTATTTTAATCGTATTTGTCGAATTTGTGTGCGAGCGAAATAGATGCACTTAATCATTGTTCACGTGAGCGACACGAGGTGAAATGCGAATAGTGAAGTGTTAGTGAAGTTAGATGCGCGCATTTTAGGGTTCCATACAAAAAGCCTCACTGAGTCCACTTACTTAGTTCTAACTAGACTCATACTCGTAGCATAGAGGATCATCCCCCGATTAAAGTTTTAGATTAGTTCTAGCCTTGAAGAACTGACTGACTAACTCGTCAACCCCCCCGGCAGAAGCTATTTATGGGTCACAAGGGAGCAAAATGATATTGTATTTACGGCGAGGGCGCTACATTGAATCCAGAGCGTAATGATATGAGGGTTTCAAGTGTTAACGCCCAAGATGAAATAATTTTGCTCCCGAATGGCTCATACCTAGAGTCATTCGGGGTAACAGCACGCGGTGGGTAAAAGTACGCGGTGGTCCGATCTCCGACAGGGGTGGGGGGGCCGAGGTCTGTGTTTGTAAAACAGAGTGGCGCTACTGTCGCCGTTTAGGAGCCACACGCCGCGCCGACGCAATCTTAGTACTGGTCGCGACACGTCGCCGAATATTTGTAGCACGCTTATTTCGTTTAATTTTTGTGCCACGGAAAAGTGTGCTGTAGTTAAATGGATAGCTCTGTGCCAGTAAGTATACTATATTTCTATTGTTCATTTAATGTAGTTTTTATGTAAGTTTATCATATTCGGAAAAAGTATTTAACGTGTGTGTTGTGACTGATTATTTGGTATATTTGCCGATTGGGGTAAGAGTACGAGATTAATAGTACGCACGCGTACTTACCCCCGTTGCGTACTTATACCCCAAATGAAATAAAAATATCAAAAAAAAAACAATCTTTCAGAATACACCAAAATGCCGAGAAATTACATAAGGAAGGCCCCTGAGCGGACCCTCATCTCAGATGACCAAATAATGAAGGCGAAAAACATCGGGTCAAGAGTACGCATTGGAAAAGTTTTCAGTTAAGCCTATGTAGGGCTAAAACTAATTAATCTTGATGGAAAATTTTCTTAAATAGTGAAAATTTATTGAATATTCTAGATTTAATATCATAACATGCCAATTAAACAATTCTTTATGGGTCTGGGAGGCCATCAAAAAAAAAATGCGTGCTCTTGACCCGAATGACTGCGTACGTTTACCCCGCGTGCGTAACTTTACCCTAAGACTTGCGTAATTTTACCCACACATCGGGTCAAGATTACGCATTGGAAAAGTTTTCAGTTAAGCCTATGTAGGGCTAAAACTAATTAATCTTGATGGAAAATTTTCTTAAATAGTGAAAATTTATTCAATATTTTACAGATTTAATATCATAACATGCCAATTATATACTTCTTTATAGGTCTGGGAGGCCATCAAAAAAAAAGTGCGTGCTCTTGACCCGAATGACTCTACAACTTTTCACACCGGACATTAAAAAACTTGAAAAAATAATTCTAAATATAATTAAAGAGCCCACCACTACCAGCATAGAAAATGGCGTGGTTTTACAATTTTCAACTTCAAAAAACTGCACTTGCAAAAAAAGACTTAGAAAAGCTTGAACAAAGCTTACTTTTCTGAATGAGAGGTGTGAAAAAATATTTTTGTCGCTAAGATTTAAGTAGTTAGGTACCTAAAAGATTTCTAGCGACAAAACTTTAAATTGTAATATACCTACGCTACGACCGAGACGATGAATTGAACGCATTGTAGTTAGGAGGAAATACAGTCGGCCTTCTTACTTTAAACGAACGAACGGAAGTATGTACATCTACCCACTCCTTCCTAAGTATCTGGATAATGACAATAGATTATTTTTTACTAATCGTACAATCGATCATGTTAAAAAATACCTATGCTTTTTATTTATTTTGGAAGAGCAGTAATAGTCCTTTTCATCTCTCATACTCGGAAAGTGATGCAAATCATATCTGACATACGGGAGGATATCTATTATTTTCTTCCCAAGGGTAGAAATGTATTAAAAAAAATAAAGGCATTGGCTGTCAATGGAACATACGCATTCATTTTTTCTTAATTAATAATATTATAAATTTTATAATGCTAGTCAAATATTATTTTTATTAATTTATTTACATTCCTTTCTTATACAATACTACGTAGACTTAATGCAAAGTTTTAGAAAAACAATTAAGAAAAAAAAAACATTGTAAATGACAATGGTATAATGGCCACACAGCCTATCTCTATTCCGCTTAACTTGTGGTTCAATTTGGTAACTTACTAATTTTACATATAAACTGACTAAAATACCTAGCTACTTTGTCTACAGTTTTTCTCTAATCATTATATAAAACATTTTAAATGTTGTTTATAGGTAAATATTTAAATATTTGACAATAAGCACATTGACCTTAGACCTATGTTTAAAAAAAAACTGATTTGCTGCCAATGCAACAACTAGTTAAGAAAAAAAAAGCGAGCTCGAATTTGGCGCGAAAACATAAACGTCTCGCAAACCATATCTAATGTAAATATTCCTGGAAAAAACGTGACGTTTTCCTTTATGAACTGTACCTACAGAGGTTTCAATTAATTTTAGTAAATTTTTTATTTAATAAATTTTTTCTCATGTAGTAGCTACTTACTTACGTATATTTTATTACTTTACTTGTAGTCGAAATTAAAAGTAGAGTGTTTAACTCGGGAAAAACACCAATATCACACTCGAAATATTGGCACCCTCGCAAGGCTCGGGTGCCAAGTTACCTCGTGTGATATTGGTTCTTTTCCTCCCTTGTTGAACAATCTACTATTCCCTCTTGCAGCTGCATTTTGAATTAATTCCCGCAGGGCGGAAACGGCATCCACTGTGGAATAGCTTTCCCTAAAGCCAAATTGGCACTCGGACACATTCAGGCCCGTCTTTGATAGGTGCCGGGAGATCTTGGAGGAGATGATGCGCTTCATCATCTTCCCGGCCTCATCCAATAAGACGACTGGCCTGTGTCCGGAAGGCGAGTCATGTGCTCGACCCTCCTTTCGGAACAGGCACAATCTCCCCACCTTCCAACATCTCGGGACGAACGACAGTCGTTGAAGAGGGACCTGAGCCGGTCTCCGAGATGTTTCATGGCGATCGCCAACACCCTCCCAGGGACCCACCCCGTCCTTTCCTGGCATCTTCTTAGTGCGTTGGATTCGGTCCACCACCCCCATCAGCTCGTCATCCGTGATGAGGGGACCTCCGGTCGCGATTCTGGTTCCGCCGTCGGCGGTCGGCGCAGTCATGACCGGCGGGTCGAAAGGTAATGCCTCCGGGAAGAGGCCGGCAACAATCCTGTTGAGTAGTTCCGGTTCCATACTACCCAGCGCAGGGGCGTGCCGCATCTTAGTTCTAAAGATGCGGTATGGTCGCCCCCACGGGTCCTCATCAAGAGTAACGAAGAACTCCTCGTGAGCACTTTCTTTAGCGTCGGTGATCGCCACTTTCAACGGCGTCTTGGCCGCTAGGAGCGCTCCGTGGAGGCGTTTTTCTTCCTCCGTGGTGGTGTGGTGTGGGCTCATGGGCTCCCCTGCGGCAATGAGTGTAAGTAGATAGGCCCGGCGCGCCCGGTTGCTGATACACTGCCTTTTTTTAAGGGCGGTTGCGGTACTCGAGCCCTCTATGCATGGAGTTCCACAATGGGAACACAAATTAAAAAAAAAAATTTTTCGAAACCATGGGCTGTTTATTTTTATTACCTATTATTTTTCTCTGGGAGCAAAACACCAGTAGGTACTTACCACATATTCATTTTATCTCTCCAAAAAAAAGTCATCCACAATAGGGTTAGTGACCATAGAACGTAACCTAGTAGCGCCTCGTAAATAATGACATTTACTGAAAATTTGTACTTACCTGAAAATTACGTTAATGAAAAATAAGTCGCCGTGATTCTTTTTAGAACGCTTTTAATGTACAGTACCAAGTATTCAATTATTTCTATTTTGTATTTATTTCGCTATCAAATTCTTCATGAACGCTACCAGTTACATTCTAGGGATCTGTCAGCCATAACTTTCTTATTGAAACTTCTTATTCCTCCGATATTGTAACAGACCGTAATGGTCTATTTTAATAGTTCAAAACTTTTATATTGCAATTTTCGGTGAAGCTTTTAGCTAGACAATTTTTTTTGATCGCGTAATTTACAAAAAACTGAATTAGCTTAGGCAATGTTTCTATCAGAACTAGCTTCCGTTAAGTTGTAATTTTCTGAGAAATTAATAATATAATATTTTGAAACATATTGCATTTTAACCTATTACTTATGCAGTTCAACTTTATGTGATGATGCTCCGATACATACTTTTTGGCACTTCAAACAAACATTGCAGGAGCTCCATAATCTTTTACGTACCATCTCGCTCAGTCTAATAAGGAATGGTACTAGTGTGAGCGAGATGGCACCATTCGAAATTCGTATTTTGAGAGCATAAGATGTGTTGTGCGTATGTTCTTATGTGTGCGTATGAGTGCGCAGTATGTGTAAAGAGTGGTGTGGTGCTGCTCAAGGTCATTGGCACTTGCCATTGCCAGGGTGCCAGTGTCGAAATAATTATGACAGCTTCCGTTTCCAATATATAGAAATATAACCTACTAAATCTAATTCTAACTCATTTTTACCAAGATAATTTTTTTTTATTAAAAAGTTATGGGCTCAGATCAGCAGAAATTTCTTTCATCTGAGGTTAGGTTAGTTTAGGTATCTAATGATGTTTGTTTGTAGCCACTTGGTGCTTTAACCAACCGTTCTATCCTACTCTAACCTCTTTGTGTACAGATATAAATGACATACTTTTTTTTAATATAACCTCGTGCTCTTGGCAAATAATATACTTTTGATTTTAACCAAATTCGTCACATTTACAAACAGCATGTTGCTATTCAAGATAGCAAAATATAGTTGTCGTCTTTATTGTTTTTCTTTCTAGTGTGTGAAGTGAAGACCAAAGGAGCAAAGCAATGCAAAAGCTAGCGAAGACGGTATACCTAATGTTTTAGTAATTTGGATCCAACCTCGGCGTACTATTAACAAATTCGTGACTGTTATGTTGGTTAAACTGAATACGTCATATGTTTTGAACAATATTTAAAAAATATATTTATAACTTTTAAAAAACTATGGAATTGGAAAAGCTATAAATTTCCATTCATTTTTTGTAATGACTAATGAAATGAATGGAACAAAAATGATTTATATTAACCTAAAGTTTTATGTGTTTATTATATTTTAATAAGAATCAGGAACACATTCGGACAAAGAAGGACATGAAAAATAATATTTTAAAAATGAAAGGTGGTTTTTAAATGAACCAAACAAACTTTTAACCACTTATTTAAGATTGAATTGCACATAGTGCACAACTGTCTACTCAAACTCATGCTTTATCATGGCTCTGTGGCCTGCATCCAAAACAAAATGCACTTTTTTTACCTATGCTTTGAAATAAAGCAACTAGCAAGCATCAGTCAGCTTTGCTTGGATTAAATGGCTGCGCGAGTGTTATAACTTAAGTTTCAGTTAAAGTATCTATTTACAAACATCCTTTATTGTAAAACTACTCTTGAATGTGTTTTGACAGTGTCATTTAGAGTTCATTTTATCGTTAATGCTAGGAGCAGGTGAGGTGAAATACGCTTGTCAATAATCAAACAAAGTAAAGATGAATGAATGAGTTATTGCCGGGATTTTGATATTCTACAACAATGATCGGATGAATAATGTTTTGGTAAATATGCCGTAATTCGAAGGAAGCTGTACATCATGTCATTAGAGTTCATAGCATAGTATCCATCCAACTTCAATTGATATCAGCTCGTCTCAGGATTGCCTCTGTTAGCTGCAGACTGCAAAATTTTACTAAAGTTATTGCTTGTCTGATTAACACCTGCAGTGCATTCTAAAAGTTTTCATTTCATTCATAAAACTCCATCAGTTATCTGTGTTTTTTGATACTTTTGTCGATAAATAAATTGAAAGAATGCAATGAATGTAATTGTAATAGTAAATAACATAGCATACAATGTCTAATATTACAGTCTTGACCAGAACTTGTTGTTTAATTTGTAATATTATTTTGTAAAATGGTGGTTTCCAGCTTACTAAGATACCAGCAATAATCAATTTTAAGTGTTGAAATATTTTGAACTTTGCTTCTTGAACAATATCTTACATAGGTGCATAAAATTCCCTCAAATAGCAAGTTGCTGTTGGTTAATGCCAAACAAAATACAAAAGAGTGTTTTGTCTTTCTGATTTTCTCATTTTAATACTTTATGCTGCTCCCAAGAGGTGGAAAATCAATAACATCCATCCATGAACTTAATTATTTATTATCTGTTTTTATATAAGAGAGTAGTTTGAGAGTTGTAGTAGTATATTATGCCCTTGCCCTCATCACCATCGGTGTTGCGATGAGCAGGATGTGTCCCAAAGCTTGGAAAAAAATATGATATTATTGAGAAAATTTGGGGCCCCTTATCATGCCTGCATAAATTTGTTTCGAAATTATGAAGATTTTACAAGAAATTTTTTACGAAAAAATGCTCTCTAGAATTGTATACTTTGTGTATGCTTAGTCTGTTCTATAGGCCAAAATCCAGTATTTCCTCCCATTGCCGAACATCATAATAATCGTCATCCTCTCTTAACAACTTCCCTGTCCTCGGAGTCATATCTGACTCATAGAAGCATTCTGGTATAAAGCTCATGTCATGAAAGTCATGAGTAATATGAGACTCATTTTCGTAGTAATTTGGTTCTAGTGATGTAACGAATATTCACATTCGCATTTGCGGATATTTGCTTATTTTTATATTTTCATTTCATTACATATTTTCGCATCCGCAATTTTTCAGCGAATGTTTTGCGAATATGAATATCAGAAAAAAAAAACTATTTGAAGATAGGTTAATAAAATCAAAAACCCATTCATTTCTTATGTTTTTAATGCAAGAAAAAGTAACGTAACCTCATAAGTATGGTCATTGGTAGGGTTTAGTGAAACATTTTTGTACAACCATATCTGTATCTGTAACCTGAATTCCGCACACAATAAATGATTATTATGATTATTAAGCACATTAACAGTCTTCACTTTATCAGTTGGTATTATTTATTCATTATTTTACTTTGGGCAATAAAGCTTAATAATTAAATTTTCATTAAAACTTATAAGACAAAAAGTATGTATAATCTAATGTAAACAAACGAAAACAATTTTTTCTATGAAATTTTTATCAGTTTTTACTTAAGTTTTAATGTTATATAATCATCTGCTTGAACAAAACTTCTACTACCTACTACTTCTACACTACTTCTATTCACATTTGTGTCTGCGAATATAAGTAGCAGACATTTGCAATCACATTCTTCAATGTTTAAAAAATGACATTTGTTACATCACTACTTGGTTCAATGCCTCAGTGTTTGCAGCATGAATGAGTAGCAAAAACCCTTATTTTGCAAAACAAAAATATATGTCATAAAATGTCTTTAGTGTTGTGAGTCTTGAGTGCTCTTCCAAAAAAATGATATCTTCTACAATGTAAATTTGAAAAAGCAGTGAGTCAAAAATGAGATATAAAAAATGCCCATATGAGACTTATTGGACGTTTAAAAAATATATATGTACTTACCACATTCATTAGTTGTATATAACTATATGAGTCACTACCAGAGACAGAAGAAATTTTGGGTACCACACTTGTGAGAGTTACATACTCACAGAAAATGATCAAAACAAAAGTACCACGCTCACAAAGAACATAATAATGTATATTGACTCAAAAAAAAAACATTTTAAAGAATGCATATGAAGAACAAAAGTTTCAATATTTAATTTACATTACAGGGGGATATATGTGTTCTATGGATTCAATTAACTTTAAGGGTGACTGTGAGGTAGTTTAATAAGCATGGCATGGCGACCAGTGAAGTTGTTAAGGCGCTTAAAGATAAAGATCCAGCAATTTTCAAAAAAATCTGATCTATATAAAGGGATAGGAACATTTCATTGAGGGAGCTGGCATAGTGTCAAACACTATTATTGTTTAGTACAGAATTTCAGTTACTGTAATTTTTCAAATTTCGCGCGTGGTTTCGGATCAACTATGTAAGGTATAAATAATAATAATAATAATTGACTTGGCTCACGAGGTTACCGCCATGTGGCCTGTTGATTCCACGATCACTGTCCCGATAGTCGTTTCGGCAAACGGTTTTATAGCGAAGAGCCTTGACCATCACCTTAAAAGGCTCTCGCTAGGTGGTTGGGTCAAGGGCCAGATACAGAAGGCGGTACTCCTGGACACGGCTCGGATAGTCAGGAGGTTCCTTTCTCTGTCGCCCTGACCACCGGTAGCTTAGGCCTCGCCTCGCTGCCGGTGGCACCCTAGGTTAGGTTTTTATAATGTTTTTATATTTTGTATTAATATTGTTTTATTACTTTTTATATGAATATTGTAAAAACCTAACTTGAGATAAAAATAAATATACAGAATAATAATAACTAACTAGAGATAAAAAATAAATATACATTCATAATAATAATAATAAATATCATGGGATAAATTACACCAATTTCCCTAGTCGCAAACTAAGCAAAGCTAAAAAAAAAATTGACACTATGAAGGCGTGTCGCAGGCAAACTATTGCGTTCGTCAAAATAAATAACCAACATAAGTGACCCAAAATAAATAAAATCAAAATAAGTCACCAAACTTATTTTTTTAGTTAATAATTTCCAATAATAATTCAATTATGAAGTAGTAGTAGGAAATAAAAAAATATTATATGTGGTCCTCATTCGAAAAAAAGCGTACCTTCTTAGACGACCCAACCTTATTTTATGGCAATATGGCTCATTAAACATATATCAATCTTAAGTATTAATGAGGTTACAATCAGCAGGAATAATTATTACTAACACAACAGGGATTCCTTCATTTTTATTACTTTGAAAAGCACTATAGGTATGTGTATCCAAGAGTATTTTGCGTTCAGAAACAGTCATGTTGTTATTATATTGTTTGGTCAATCATTAACAAACAATTTTTAATTTGTAATAAATAATTTCTAATAAAATGATTTAATTACTAAAAAGTACTAGAAAAATTATAGAAAGATTAAATAACAAGAGTAGCACCCGGGCTCATTTATAATCATGAAATCCTGTTTGCATGTAATTTAATTGTATGCATAATGGCAGGTGCCATTCTGCCTACCTTAATCTGTTATCATTTCACTTAATCCATCTCATCTATGTTATTATGCATAATTGTACAATATCATATCACTGAATGCTATGTTGGAATAAAAAGTGTAAAAATTATAAATTATAAATGTAATGATACTTTTAAATTGATTTTTTGTTCTATTGTCAGACCTTACTTCTTGCCAAAAACAGTTACCCTATAGGTTTGGGTTCTCTGATTTTAAGAAAATGCAACTTCTGAAGGTTGTACCTAGCTATTTAATCATGTGAACTTGTGAACTTACTACTAACTCTACTAACTGAAAAATCATCTAGGTAACTGAAAAGAAAAAAATACTTCTGTATTAGAATTTTGTTTTGACTAAAATAAGTATAATGAATTACATAAAGTTGTAGCAGGTACGGACAAATTATTTGAGGTACGGCACCTTAAAAAATACATTTACATACATACATACATACACACATCACGTCTATATCCCTTACGGGGTAGACAGAGCCTGAGGTAACAAAACCTAAAGGCCACGTTTAGCATGATTGTAGGCGTGGTGGAAAAAGGAATCAAAATAGTGACGGGTTGCTAGCCGCATCGCCTATAACAGGATTCCTAAGAATTTCGCCCATATCCTTGATGGGCTTTTACCATCACATTTCATTACCTACATACATACATTTACCTAGTGTAATTTACGTTTTGGATGAATGAATTAAGTACCTAGTAAAGAAGCAAGTCTTCAAATTCTTCGTTTTAGAGGCTAACATACAAATGGTCACATTCATCTGCTGCTAACTCATTCATTGCTTGCTGATTCTATTTGTTGTATGACCAACCCATTGTGCAGATTGACTATAGTTAAGAGTTATTTACAGATTTTGAAATAATAATGAGGAGTTCAATATGAAGGAGATGGTAGGAGGATGCTGTGTGTGCTCTGACGAGCGCGGTTGGCCTGACAACCCGCTGGTCTACTGTGATGGGAATGGGTGTACAGTCGCAGTTCATCAAGGTATGCTAGTCAACTCTCGATAAATAAGATTAATATAATATTCATTGATCCCTAACCCTACCAAACTGTACTATCCTACTTCCTACTAATATTATAAATGTGAAAGTTTGTGAGTATGTTTGGATGTTTGTTACTCTTTCACGCAAAAACTACTGGACAGATCTGGATGAAATTTGGAACATAGATAGATTATAGTCTGGAATAACACATAGGTTACCTTTTATCCCGGCAAAATGCGTAAATCCTGCAGGATAGCGATAAACGAATTCTATGCAGATGAAGTTGCGGGCAACAGCTAGTTGAGTATATAGGTAATGCATGTAATAAACGAAACCTTTATCTTACTTTATATTACTTTGAATGTAATGTTTGCATAGACAAACTTAAGTACTCGCACAACTCGTTTTAACAAACTATTTGCATTAGTTTGAACTTTCTCTAGATTTGGGTTGATAAATCCTCTTCCATTCAATATTCGTCACAATAATAATTAATAATCATTCATTCATGTTTGTTAATTATAATTTGAAATAAACAGTTGTTTTTCTGCCCAGTCTTGGCACTTACCTGCATCTGTAATGTACTTAGTTATACATACATACATATATCACGTCTTTATCCCTTACGGGGTAGATAGAGCCTAAGGTAACAAAACCTTAAGGCCACGTTTTAGCATGATTAAGGGCGTATTGGTAGAAAGGGAAATCAAGTGATGGGTTGCTAGCTGCATCGCCTATAACATGGATTCCTACGACTTTCGCCCATACTTAGTTATATCTTATGACTAATATTATTTCTCATCCATTCAAGCATATTTTTCCAGCGTGCTACGGTATAGTGACAGTACCTACTGGTCCATGGTACTGTAGAAAATGTGAGAGTCCTGAAACTAAAGGAAAAGTGGTAAGTAAACGTATTTATTATAAATGATTTATTATATGTATAGATTATAAACTATCTTTCTAAAAAAATGACTATTATACAATATTATTTTAAATTGTAGCGTTGTGAGCTTTGCCCTTCAAAGTCTGGTGCTCTCAAGCGAAGTGACACGGGAGGCTGGGCTCACGTCGTCTGTGCACTGTACATACCCGAGGTGCGATTTGGGAACGTTACTTCTATGGAGCCCATAGTTTTGAGACTAATCCCACCTGAGAGATATAATAAGGTACTTGTTTTTATTTCTTAAATTTATAATCAGTATCAGAATTAAACCCTTTGTTCGCTGGATACCAGATACGCAAAACAATTCTCAAAACATACATTTAATAAACAGTATTTTTTTTTTAAACCCACGACGAATACATAACTAACTAATGATCAGAAACATTTAAAAAGTAATAGGTAAATATTTTTTTGGAAACCCACCGACCTTATAAAGTTAACTAGCTGTTGCCCGCAACTTTCGTCTGCATAGAATTCGTTTATCGCTATCCCGCAGAAATTACGCAATCCGTTCTTAGAGGATGCCTACGTCATAGTAGCTTTATGCATGCAAAGTCTCAGCCCGATCGGTTTAAAATTGTCAAAGTTTCATACAAACTTTCATCCCCTATTTTATCCCCTTGGGGGTAGAATTGATCAAAATCCTTTCTTAGCGGATGCCTACATCATAACATCTACCTGCATGCCAAATTTCAGCCCGATCCGTCCAGTGGTTTGGGCTGTGCGTTGATAGATCACTATGTCAGTCAGCCAGTCAGTCACCTTTGAGTTATCTATATTTAGATTAATGTAAGGGCGGCTTTGCCCACCGTGCATTCCCTTGACTCGCCTTGCTGCCGCCTCTTCTGTAGCACATACAAAGTTATGAGTAGGTACATAAAGGAACTTCTAGTGAGGAGAATTTGATCTTTTGCGAATTTGCTATCATGAGAATCTGGTATTATAAGAATCTGCTGTTTTGCGATTGTGATCTTTTGCGAATCTGGTATTTTGAGTATCTGGTATTCTGCGTGTTCGGTGTTTTGAGAATCTGGTGTTTTGCGAATCTGGTATCCAGCGAACAAACGAATTAAACATAAACGAGTGTGTATACTGTTTCAGAATTGCTACATTTGTCAAGAGTCCGGAAAGACCCATAGAGCAAATGCTGGTGCTTGTATGCAGTGTAATAAGTCTGGTATGTATTTCCAGAAGGATTACCCTTTTCAGAATAAGTAATTGAGTTTGCATACTGTTTAATATTGATTCTTATTGTAAACTCCGGTTTTGATTTCTTGATTAGGTAATAATAAATTTAATACCTTTACGTTATTAGGTTGCAAACAGCAGTTCCACGTGACTTGCGCCCAGAGCTTGGGGCTGCTCTGCGAAGAAGCCGGCAACTACTTGGACAACGTCAAATATTGTGGCTATTGCCAACATCATTACAGCAAACTGGTAAGTGAAGATGAGAACGAGTTGAAAGTAAACATTTTGATTTGTGTCCAAATCAATAGGGCGTGTTGATGCAGGTATAAGTCAACAATTTAATACTCCTTAACACAACCGTCATTCAGCAATTAAAATAATTGTCAATTCTGCTAGCCACTTTTTCCATTCTTGTCACCATTCTTACTTGCGAAGTTAAAAATCGTTTCTTTGAATATCATGCACTTACAGAGGTAGAGACACCGTACATCACTAAACTGGTTACATTTAGGTACAGCTATAGTTTTCTTATCATGATGTCACCATCATCGCAAGAGTACAAGTTTGTACAAATACAACGGGAAATCAGATTATAAACGAAAAACTAAAAAGCCTAACCAAACTCAACTAACCATACCTACGCACATCATATCAATTTTAATAGTATTTTATCCTGTTTACGAAGCTTCTACACGACGGCAACGAACCCGTTATTAGTGTTGTATTATAGCATTAGCGAGTAGCGTATTTCCTAGTGTTCAGGTATCGTCAGATTTGCCTTTGTTCGGCACTACTGCCTGGACTCGTAGTCTTAGTTTCGATGAGGGATACGTTCGAATCGAACCGGAATGGTTGATTGTGCAGAAAAAGGGCGGGAACGTGAAGACCATCCCTCCGTACAAGCCAGTGTCGCATGACAGCCCGTCCAGTGATTCCAGCGGTGAGAAGGAGGGTGGCGCGTCGCCCATGGCTAGCGGCAGCGGGACCCCCACACATGCCGCTAAAGCCAAAGGGGTATGTGTATATATGTATACATTTATAGGCCGAATACTAACTATTTTACAATATAACATGACCATGGCTGGTTAGATTCATATATCAGGTAAAAATCCTACAAAGCATGCGTTGCTAGATACGAGTCGAACACAATATTTGGTGATCCACTAGCTGATATAGAGTTCTGAAAAATCGATCAATGCAATGGACCTCCAATTATTTTCTTGTTAAAAATTTGTTTCGGTATAGGTACTTTTGGTATGTAAATCATTCTTATAACCCATTATTAAATATACAGTACCGTGTGGCATGTTATCAGCCTATCAGGTTACGTTAGTTGACACGGGATGTATGAACGCACTTGGTTTGTTTTGCTAAGGCAAGCTTTTCGATGTAATCTTCTTTCTTTCGAGCACATTGGTTCTCACCATATAGTCGACAACACCTTTTTGGTTTCGTTGTTAGTAAGAATACAATAAAATAATGTTCTTCCAAATTTAAAGAAAATAGCGTTGTTTATTGCGATGATAATGATATTATTTATTAATGATATTTTTGTAATGTTCGTAATGTTTTATTTTACATTTTGATCATCGATCACTTCAGAACACTGATTCAATTAAGTTGTTTAAAATTGTAGCCTGGTCGAAAATCCTCACACTCCGGCGGGTCGGTATCTGGGAAGAACACTCCAAATCCTTCAAAGACTCCAACAAACGCAACACAACTCATAGGTGAGTACATCTTTGCATTTCGTTTTATTCAGTTAATATTTTAAGGTGTTATCAATATTGTCTAACGCGCAGGCGCTCGCAGTCGCATTCACAATCTCTTATTTCCCTTTATCCTATATAATTTAACAGAAAAAAAGATGTATGCGTTTGTAATCCGAGTGCGTTAGACGATATTAATCTGTTAACGAAATTAAATTGTAAATGACGCTAAGTAAAACAAGATGCCGCTTTGCTTCTAAATCCCTATTCATAAGATAAATGCTCATTAAGCTTTTTTTAAACTTAACGTTATTTTGTCTTTGTCTGCCAATTTGACATTTGCCTTTACCAGACATACGAACATATATTTTCTTACAATTGGTCTATAACTTTTTACACTGGATAATCTCCGCTAAAAAGTCTGTCATTAATTATTATCCGCGGTTATTGTTATCCGCACAAACTGACTTTGCACACATTAACTTATAAGGGGGCATATTTCGCATTTTGTGACGGATTTTTTTTGGCATGAATTTGTAATAACGTAACAAAATATTTTGACTAGTGTGTGTAATACGTAGACGTAGGCTGTATAGTACTAGCAGTACGCCTAAAAAAGCTGAAAAAGGCGTTAAAAGCATGAACATCGGAACGATTGATCTTTAGGCCATACAAATCAATTTGACCCGTAGCAAAAAAAACTAAATGTCAATATCTTCAAAATTGCTTTTTTGGGGTTGGATATGAGGCTATTACGTATCATTTTTGGTATATTTTACGAATATATAATGATTCAACCGTATCATATCTGGAGAAGCCCAAACTTGGTATGTTATGAAAATTATTTTTATTTTAATTTAAAACAAGTGACTGAAATATAATGATGCGATATATTTTTAAAATCGGCTTAGTAAGAACTTTCATTGGATACCACACCACACACGATAGGTTTCGGAACATTTTTTTCCCATACGAAAAGAGATGACGTTTCTGTAACGATTCTCCTTTTTTTTCTTCCTGTGCTACGGGTCAAAGTGATTCGTTTGGCCTAAAGATCAATCGTTCCGATTTTCATGCTTTTAATACCATTTGCAGCTTTTTACTGAATTTCGGGGTGTACCGCTGGCATTAGTGGGTACTTTATTCCTGTTGCTTCCTCGTGAAGTGGGAGAAAAAGTGTATAATAAATAAGCCTAAGGCCAGTTAGAGCATAGAGTAAAGCTTCATTGGTCTGATAAACATGAAGCAATAATGTGTGTATTTTGTAAATGTTTTATTTACCTGCTGCCAAGCGAAAGGATTATCAAAGTTGAAAATTGAAATGTGAAGCGAATTTAGAAATAATTGTTTTGTGTAAATTTTACCGTAAGAGAGCTGAGTGCCAGTAATGGATACGAGCTTAGCTTAAATTAGGCAATCAATAAAGTCAAAGAAAAAGCTTAAAGAGTATAAAATGTGCAGTTGTTCAAGATTAAATTCAGCTTTGGAGCTGATTGTTCGTTTAGTTGCGATGTGTCTTGCGATGCGTAGCGATTTATTTTCTTAATGATTTTCTGCCTGAAAGTTAAGTCCTTTGATTTAAGTAATAAAATAGGGGAAGAAATGTGACTAACCATTATTTAGTACGTGTACCTCGCCCAATTGACTTAGTCGCAATCCGACTGTCATTTGGAAGACGCGTGCATGATTGAGATATTTTGTGACCTTCAGCGGAATTACGGTGCCACTAAAGAACCAATAATAAGAGGAATGAAAATATCACGCGAACTAAAAAATTTGGGCCGCCTATATCATGTACAGCTAAAGAGCCGTCTATTTACCTCCCCAGCTTAGTCCGTAACCAAATTAATGATTATAGATAAGCTACGTACCTAATTGAAAAAATTATGTAATGTAATCAAAAACCTGTGGGAACACAAAAAGTGTACACATATTGACCAAAAAGTGGCAACATCGCTTCTGGAAAACAAACAATGACATTTCTATTCTTCTCATTATTAGTTCTGTGGGTACAAAAGCAGCGATATGACGTCTTACTCACGCACCGTCTGTTTGCTCTTTCTCCTACAAGTTATTACAAGCTTTTTATTAACTTGCAATGCATGTGTGTATGTGTGTTGTCGAGGGCATAAATATCGATACAGCCAACATGTCAAATATATGTATCATGGCCTTATTGTTTATAGCATAAAGGTGTATAGATATTTTGACGTCTTGGTAACGTACGTACATTACATATATTTATGCCCTTGACTGTATGTATGTAAGTACATATGTTTGTCCGGGTGGAATCTTGCAACTCTATTTTGAAGCAGATATCTTCATCCGATTGAGCTGATATTTTGCATACTTGTGTAAGTCGGATGACATTACAATAATCTGGTACATATTGGGATTCAGATGGCGCGGTTAAGATCGTCTCCGCAGGAGGGAACTCTTCAACGGTTCGTCTGATTGTCTTGAAATTTGGTACACATAAATGAAGGACGGATGTCAATTCAGTACAGTCAACAAAAAGTAGTCAGCAAAAAAGCTTTTGTATTAAAAATGATTTTTTTAGGTTAGGTTATGTAGCTAATATATCTACGGTAGGAGCATATCCCAGTTCGAGCACGTAATGTAAAAATGTCACCTACGTTAAACTATGTCACTTTAATCAAAGGTTGACACTAAACTTCATAGTTAATCCAGTGCACTGTATTGCGCAGGAGCAGAGAAGAAGAAGCCATCGCCATCGCGACGCGGGTCTTCAGCAGGCGAGGCAGGAGGTGCGGGGGGCGGGGGCAGCAAGGCCAGCACGCCAGCACCTTCGCCGCAGCACGCGACCGAGTCTCAGCCTCCGCCCGCCAAACGTGAGACTGACAGACATGGGTTATGCTATGTTGAGCCGCTTGAGCGATTGGGAAACGTGGGTTCGCTTGGGTTCGTTACGAGAAAAACCCGGTTTCGCAATAGCGTTTAAATTTTAATGCAAGTTTCTAGTGATTTATTAAATATTTTCTCAAGTTTTCTCGAAGTCAGCAAAATATAGAAGCTATTCGTTACAAATTGGAACATAGTGTAACGAATCAAGCAAGGTACTGAATTAGGTACTCAAAACTTGAGTATTTGTTTAAAATTCGCACAAGATGTAATTATATGTTCCACTCATTATCTCGTAACCCTACAAATAGAAAGGTACATTTCCTAGCCTAGACGCTCGAGTGACTTAAAATCTTACACCTCTACTGGTGCTGATTGCGGAACCGCATGATAAATACAAAAGCTACATGCTTGATGCAAACGGTACTGAATGTCTGTAAGTTACTTTTTAGATGTTTTAAGTGTTTTAAGGTGTTTGGTACCTAATATGTAACGTTGTATTACGTTCAATGTGTCATCCTGCAAGAAGCGTAACTAAGCCCGAAAAATAATTCCACGCGAAAGGACCGCAAGGGTCGGGACTTAAAATATGTACCGCGCGGCGAATTAGTTCGGGTCGGGACGCTCGAGCCGTGCAGTCGCTCCACAGATTACAACATACACAAGCTATCATCAACCGGCTACTTAACACAATGTTGAACGTAACGTAAGGTGCGCCGTATGACGTACATACGTACATGTACAGATTAGATAGACACCGGTAGTAGAACATGGCGTCACAAGGATGGCGGATTTCGGGAGCGACACTAGCGCTACAACGGATTAGATTGAACTAAATGGCATGATTGAACTGTCATACCCCTGAGTCGCTCCGTGGGAAGTTGTCATTGACGTTATCATTGTATTTTTGCGCTAATACAATATCCCTTCCCTTTTCGCATGTGGGCGGAAACCGCGGAAACGACCAAGACGCGCGGACTACGAATAATAATAAGTCAAGAAGCGTAATTCCCTAACTGTTGCCGCTTCGATTATCATTCCACTTACGCACACAAACTAACAGCAATGCAAACGTGACATCTGTCACTCCGATGGACAATACTTGCACGCGATTAGTCCGCGCGTCATGATCGTGTCCGCCTACTTGCGGTAAGGGAAGGCTGCGTGGATTGCATGCATTCAGAGTCGTCAAGTATGGTGTCCTACCTAAAATATTTATTTACATACATATGAAAGGTGAGTCCTCTATTTTTCATATCTGAATGGCTTCTACACCACTTCACACAACACGATGGCATATGTTTCTAATGTATTAGCGCAAAAATACAATGATAACGTCACGATAACGGCTCGAGCGTCCCGACCGAACTAATTCGCCGCGCGGTACATATTATAAGCCCCGCCCCCTGCGGTTCACTTCGCGTGGAAAGATTTTTCGGGCTCAGTTACGCTTCTTGACTTATTATTATTCGTAGCGCGCGGACTAATCGCGTGCAAGTATTGTCTATCGGAGTGAGAGTGTTACGTTTGCATTGCTGTTACTATGTGTGCGTAAGTGGAATGATAATCGAAGCGGCAACTGTTAGGGAATTACGCTTCTTGACTTATTATTATTCGTAGCATCCTGTATAGTATTGTGCATGCCAGGTGTAGGGAGTAAAACAGCTCAGGAAAGACAAAACACGTTTTATCACATACCATTATCCAAGTTACTACAATAACATGTTACAATACAATGTTATATTCATGTTAAGCTTAATAACAGAAACCTGTATTGTTTATGTTAGCACCGGGTGGATCGACACCGAAGGCGACACTGCCTGCCACGTCACCGAGCTCGAAATCTACGGACGTAGGCGGCGTGATCAGCACCCTCGCTTCCGCCACCGCCGTCTCCTTGCCAGCTGTCATTGCGACTCCTTCGAGGTATGACCACACTACACCAGCAAAACGCGTAGCATTCCATCACGGGACTATGGAGCTACCAACGTCACACACCGAAATGCAAGGATAGTTGTAAAATTAACTATTTAACATAAAGTGTGCTGTATGTTGGGCCCTTGGGGGCTTAGCTCAAACTCTGATCACGTGATGCGGTTATTGAAGATCTATCTTCGTCACAATACTTATTATTCTTATTGTTGACAGCACATCGGTGAGCACAACAATCGTGCAAGCACCGGCACCTAAGCCGCTTTATCAGGAGTCTGTGATCACCAATACAGAAGCAATAGACACCAAGCAAACCAAGAAACGCAAAGCTGTAGCCGCTGCCAACAATCCTGCTACACCAATCGACTACGCTGCTACACCACCTCCTGCGGTAATTGTAATTTTTCTGTTGTTTGCATATAAAAAAAAACTTCAAACTAGAATATATAGTAGAATATTAAATATAATAAACCAGAAACCGTTGGCAGACCGTCTGCCAGTGAAACGAACAATGTTACTCTATATAAGAGTAATATGATGTTTTCATAATCAGTTGTTCAGCGGACATCGATGGTAAACAACCTTGTTAATCGTACCACAATAACTGCAAATATGCAGTCTTATGCCATTCCCACGAGCAGAAGTTTAGCTGGGCGCAAAAACAAACATGATGGGATCTTATTTCATGTGTAAGTAGCACAATCACACGCCATGTTATTTAATTATTGGAATTAAGTATTTTTGTTCGTCGTTGTCACAAAAATTGAAGTCTGGTCTCTTAGTAGGTATTGCCAGTGTAAAAATATTTCTACCCTATTAAACGGTACACATAGCTGGTGCACATGGCGAGCCGTACATTTACTCGGTCACATTTTGTTTTTCAAAGAGTTCTGTCTTGGCTGAAGAATTCTATGGCAAAGAATTCTGTGTTGGGTATAAAAATAATAGCAGACATCGACATATTTTAAGTACTGCTACGAATAACTGTTCCTTTTACGGAATGTATATACCCTTTTATTATTATTTTCTCTATAATTATCCATCGACCAGATATCTGAAATACTCCAACTACCCCGAAATTGTTAAATTGTTCCTGAGCCGCCTCCATCCCGCGCGGGGCAGGAGGGGTAATTCGCTTTGGTTGTGGACACTCTTGTTACACTAACACGGCTTCTGGTTTATTCTATATTCTAAGATTCAAACAAAAGCATTAAGTTTCTTTGAACACATTTAAATAATGTAACTAAAAAGAATATATTAAGTACATATACATACCCTGTTCAAATTCGAACGAAATTAGACAAACAGATAAGAAGGACTACAACTAACGTTACTGTCCATTTTAATATGAAACATTTTGTCATTACCTACATAATTGAAATTTAGTACTGGTAATTATTGTGATGGAGGGTATTAAACCAGTTTTAGCTAAGTCGCGATTGCAACTAGTCTTATGATGTATTTTAGTTTCTTTTTATTATAATATCCTCGAATCCTAGAAAGAAATTATAAAAATTAAATAGTACAAAGACTGTTTACTCAACGACGCGGTTTCCGTTTTCAGCTAACGGACGTGAACTCACAGAGTGGTAGTAGCATGTGGGAAAACAGCCATTTATCCAGTGACGTGCAAATGGATAACGCGGAAAAATTAATAAAGAAGGTATGAGTACGTCTACTCTATTTAATAGTTTGTGTTTTTTTATTATTATTTTGCCTGTAATTCGGATAGGGTCGATTCGCTTCAATGACAATTTTTATTAGCTAGTAGGTAGTTAGAATATATTAGTATTTGCCACTACACTCATAGGTCATGCCTCGATAACATAGTAGTTGTGTAGTGATATTTATCACCATGGTATTATCAGTTCTTTGCGTGGAGCTTGCTAGGACGAACGGCAACTGTTAATGTTCTGACCAAATTGGGTGAGTCAACTTAATTTTTTTACTGCTGTTTAAAAATAGATAGGTACTTAGGTAATGATAAATATTAATATTTATCACGTCTAAACCACTTAACATATTTTAATGAGATTTGGTACAGAGATAATTTCGGTCTTGGGGAAGGACATAGGATAATTTTTATCTCGGAAAATCGCATAGTTCCCGCGGGATAACGATAAGCGAATTCTGCGCAGACGAAGTCGCAGGCAAGCGCTAGTCGTATCTAATTCATTTTCCAGCTGCATAGAGCCACCCATCGAGTGAATATGTCATTATAAACCTACAATACAACAATACGAATTTGTGTAAGTTCGATTAATGGTAGTGATAATTAATGCGTAAGATACAAACAATTTATAAAAGTGATTTGTCCAAAAACGAGTTTTTCTTAAAAGTAAGTACAAAAATTAAAACTTCCTACCTACACCTACATAATAAAAGACGACAAATTGGTTGATGCTTTTAAATGGAAAATATTAGAGAAAGCTTGGTAACGCAATAGACATCAATGGGTGTTCCTCAAGTGGGAATTATGTGCCTCCAGTGAATACTAATACAACTCAAAAAGTGCAACTTTACAGGAGAGCGATTTTACTTTTGAAAAAAAAGCCCTTCAGCGTAGAAGGCATACAAACTAATTCAGACCTGATGAAAAATAAGTCAAAAAATCAATATTTCTTTAGATATAACTTTGTATATAAATATGTATGTATGTATGTAAACTCTTTATTGTGCGAAATAAACAAGACAAATACAATTGACAAACACTGAGATACATGCACAAAGGCGGGTGATTTAAAAAAATCAAATAATCTTTGAGATAATCATGAATTTCGATCAGATGAATGGGGGGGTGCTACGAAAAATTAAAACTAGCTAAAAGTGAGTGATGATGTATGTCGAGATGTATTTAATTGCACCAAAAACAACACTAAGTGGGTAATGTCATACTTCATGCTTTATCCAAAATTCCAATCATTATAATGTACTTAAATCTTGAACTTGTTGAATTGAAGTTTTGTATTTCAATTTTTTGAAATTTAGTTATTTTATGAATACATTAGGTACATATCGACACACCCTAAGAAAAAGTGTATCTACAAAAACCAAATTTTACAGGAGAGCGTTTTAAAGTTTCTATAAATTTAAAATCGCAATTGCGTGGTAACTATATATACCAGAGGATTGAAATTTGGCATGGAGTACAATATTGTGACAATAATGTATTCGTGATTTTTTATATATTATTAAATACGGTAGTTTCTTAATAATTACAGTTATTCACTTATACGTGATAATATTTCGTCAACTCTGACGTGCAAGTAGCAGATACATACTTGTTCTACGTATATTTAACTTTGACGAAACAGTTTCTGCCAGATATACATATAATATGTAGTTCCAAATTTTACACTAGATTAATCAAGTGACAGATATTGTACAGCCTTTCCAAGATAAAGACTGGTAGTGGTTGATACACATTTATCTTTATTGACTGCCTTATTAAGTAATCTGTATATGGCAGATGCACACTTGTTCATAGCGACTTACTTTACGCTATTTCGGTAAGTGACTAGTAAATACTTACCTTAAGCAATTGTTCCCAAAAGAAGTATGTAAATGGCAAATACATACTTGTTACGTGACATCCACCCGCTCAATGGGTTCCCGCGTAATATTGTATAAGAGGCAAATATTAAGTTTTGCTCTGGAGTTTTTTTTAGCAATGAATGTAGATAGTTAGTTCTTCGTTTGGGAAAAAATATGTTCGGTCCACTTATTTCTTTTTTTTCTTAATGTAAATGATAAAGTCGATACCGTAGACTACTAAAATGCAATAGTCGCATAACTAAGTATCAGGCAGATACAAACTTTTTCTTAGGGCGTGTCGATATATCATTAAACAGATACATTTGTTGCTGAAAATAACATGCTTATTGGTTTGTATAGAGTTGTATTTTCCCACACAAATAGGTAATAAGACAAAATTTGAGTTAGACTAGTGATAATTTTTAACATGTATTTTTATACACTAGTTTTAAGAATGGTATTGCGTAATTAATTGAGATATATTTGATCTGGAATCATTAAAAAACGAATAAAACACGAAAATTAAGCGAATTGTATCAATTGTCACAAATTTTTCTACATTGTTTTAAAAGTTAGAATAGACCAAAAAATGGGTATTTTTTTTCTGAATCGAATGGTGTATTAGTATTCACTGGAAGCACAGAATTATTCTTTGTATTTTTTCTGTTTGCGTGTGCGTTTTTTGCACCGTTTTGAGACTATGACTCGCGATGTGTTGCGGCTTGCTTGGGGTAATAGTGTTTATTTCATCAAAATCGACCCACACAACCAAAAGGTAATTTTTTTTATCAGTTTATGCTCCATTTAGGATAGGAGACTTAGACAGAAGAAAAAATGATTTTATAAGTACAATTTTTAAAATGTCATTTAATATATTTGAGTTTGAGTCTCCAAACCCAATACAAAATAAATACTCGAATATTAAAATAATTTCACCTAATTTATCAACCAATCATTAAGGGAATTTTATGTCATAATTTTTATAATGTAATACAGAGACCTAGTTTTAATTTGCAATAACTATAAATAGAAGCAGAGAGGTAAAAATTAATGGTCACCACCTTGTCCGGATTTTAATGTACTGTACTTTTTTGTATGGTCGTACATGCTCTCAAAATTTAAACACTAAAAAATTAAAAATTTAGAGCAAAAAAAATCGTGTTATTTTGGAACGAGA
The DNA here is from genome assembly GCA_949127965.1 of Pandemis corylana. NCBI lineage: Eukaryota > Metazoa > Arthropoda > Insecta > Lepidoptera > Tortricidae > Pandemis > Pandemis corylana. Next base: position 22,762,718 of record OX421850.1, read on the forward strand.
TGCTGATGGAGGTAGTGCGTGCTGCGTCCCTTGGATTCGAAACGTGCTTCAAGCTGGTGATAAATGTTAATAGTGGAGTTGAACACGGTGTATAGTGATAAGAATACGCAATATATCACTCCGTCTCTAAAAGGCACCAAGTGTGATTAAAACGAAGTTAGTATAGGGTAGAGATGTAAGCGCGCTTTAAAGCCACTAGTCTTAGTCTTTCCGGGCTGCTGACACTCGCCAGAGTCACCATGTGTAAAGACCTTTGTTTGTCTCCTAGGCGAAGACAGAAGTTCAGGAGAGCGTGCCCGTATCGCATTTCTCGAGCGTGAGCGCCGCGCCGCCGCCGCCGCCTCCGCCGCCTGCGCACAGCCCTGCCTCGAACCCTAGCCCCAGGTACTTAAACCTTCTATGTATTTCAAATAAGGGGATAACAGTGGTTTACCTCCAATCGAAAACTGTTATAAAGTAATTAGGCGTTCAATAATTAGTTACCTGCACATATTAACTGGCCATGTTATTTAGGTACACGGTGTTTATGAATAGTATTCTTACACTTGTATTACTTGGTTGAATTGACACAAACTTTGGAATGTACGGGAAGTAGCAGTAGTAATGTAAATTCTAAGGAAACAAAAGCTTGCAAAAGATGAAAGCCGAGGTCCCTACATTGCTTCGATTTTTTTGTATTTTTGACCCTAATTTCAGGCATCTACCTAGTCCAATGCCAGGTCCCAGCGGTATGAACCCGGGGGGTTCCAACATCAGGTCGCCATCTCAACCGCAGGTTAGTATAATTTTGCGGTAATGTACATTTTCAATGCAACGTCGCTGTAGACAGTGATCGATCAATAAAGTTACAATCTCGTAAATACACTACCTCGAGTGTTTGAGTCAGTATGGTAACCCAACAAATCGTTTTGAGTATAAAGCACGAAACCCCTAATTAGTACCATTCCGTGACATATTTCTTAAGCGGGGATACCTGCCAGCAAATTTAAAAATGCACGAATGAAGTTTTTACCTTAGGTGAGAAAAATCTCTGGTGACACTTTTACACAAAAATCGAATTCTTCTGATATACGGTCTGTTTCAATAAGGAAGGAATGGCTAACAGATCTGTAGAATGTAACTGTTAGTGTTCACGAAAATTTGACAGCAAAATAAACACAAAATTGAATTATACATATATAGAAATATATGAATACTTGGTACTGTACATTAATAACGTTCTAAAAGAACCACGGGGACTTTTTTTGCGTTTACATAATTTTCACGCAAGCACAAATTTTCGATAATTACGAGACACGAGACGTTACCAGGTTACATTATATGGTCATTAAAACCAGAGAGATGACAATGTATAATTAGATAATCGGTTAAAATCGCGTATAATAGAAAGTCCAAAGACACCATACTAAAATATTAAGTGAGTATTTTTTGCATTATTTCACACACAAATCGAGTTTATTCGTAATAAATAAATTCCTTTGAACATCAATTACATATTTAAGTTAAACAGTATTTTATAAAACCTGAAAAACAATATTTATTTTGTTGAAAAATCACGACTTGGCAAAAGCTTAAAATATGAATTATAATTATTGACATCTTGGAAAACTGACTTGAGTATTGTTATAATTAATATGTACTCGATGTCTTTATGGAACCGATTGTTGATAGTACTAAAATACAATAATCGATAATCGTGGAATATACAGGGTGTCCCAATGAAGCTTCATCTCTAGATTTGTTTTAGTGAAAGTGTCAGCCATACCCTGCTGATTGAAATAGACTGTAGTTAATTACGTCTTTTTTGACTTATCTTATGTGTATCATTGTTTCACATGCCATTCGCTTTGCTTTTATTTATGTTTGTGCAGCTTTGCAACATTATGTTAACGTTATATTGTTTACTGCGGAAGAAAAAGCATGTACTTGTTTAAAACATAACTTCAAATGTTTTACAACTTTAGTTTAAAAAAAATTGAACTTCGAATTTAATCTAAATAGCTTTTTAAACGTTGGGATGGTTTAATTAAATGTTTTAGTCGGGAAATGTAGGTAACTAAGCGTTTTATTTTATTCCACCATTTGATTTTGGTAGTAATCCCGGGGAACTGCTCACCGGATCAGGCGGCAACTGAATTGCTGCACTCATTAGCCTACTACAAAACAAACTATTTCATTAGGGATGGTCTTCATTCCTGAACTCTTCCCGCAAACGTGATTTAATAAAGCTGATATATGCCTAATCTCTCTCAAATATGGTTGATTCCACGTAGGAGAAAGTTAAGTAACCTTGTTACATCGTTTTAAATTCTAAATTCTGTTTATTCCCGCCGGCTTGATAGCAGAGGAGTTCGACATAGATAAAACTGATTGCAAGCATTTTTCAAAGCTGCGAAACTAACAAAGACAAGGTATTATCCTCATTCTCCGACTTGAACTTTTTCTTATCATATTTGTATTGTCTTCAGCAAAACTTAATCTCGGAGTCAAAGTCGTTGAAATTGTGGTAAGACCTTTAATGCAGTTTAAATTTTTATTAGAACGTATATATTCTATAATTACCATCCCCAAATAACCCTTCGGACGTTCTGTCCGTTTCGTAAACAACCGTTCCTAAAACATCAGTTCTAAACGAAAATGAAAATGAAAATGAATATTTTATTTTTTTGCAAATTGGCCGCCAAGGGCTCTTTTACATGTCTTTTTGAAACTACCAGCGCATTCGGAAAGACCATCATTGCCGAGAAGAATGCGCCGCAAGAAACTTGCAGAAAGTCATTTTTTCAAAATAAAATACAGTAAGAATACTTAAATTCTACTTAAATTAAATAGATTTATAAAAGGGATGTATAAGGTCCCTGAGCCTTAAATTATATTAATCTATAGTAGAGAGAGATGTATAAAGTATCTACTAGTCAACAATAAAAATAATTTAAGTTCAGTGGCGGTGTAAAACGCCTCCACCGTCAGATAAATTAATTGGAGATGTCTCCAATGTCGAAGAGAAAAAAAATTATGAAATATACATTTCATGTCAAGTAAGTACCAATAAGCTTTTGGATTCCGAATGCAAGCTTACGTCTGCCGCTCCCAATGTTGGCTCTCTAAAATAACAGTTTCCGTATGCCAAAGGATCTGTTTCTCATGACACCCGTATGCCCGATTTATCTTTATTGCCGTTCAAAGACTTGCGCAATATTTGTGACCTTTCAAATGTTTTGGGTAACAAATATCAAGCCGAACGTATCTTTTGGGAGAAGCACATTCTGGGAAACACTTATATCGGGAAACGGATTATTTAGGAAAAGGTTGTTACGGGAACCGATGATTTGGGAAACGGGCAGAACGGTCCGAAACCCTAAATAAAAAGATCCTTAATTAATTTCGTGAAAAAAAACAAACACTCGTAAAAAGTTAATTTAATAATGTTTAGCTAAGTATAGCGCGTTTGTGAATCCTTGATAATGAATTAATAATAATTTGTGAATACATGTGTGAATGAAACGGCAAACATGTTGCCATTTGGACTCCTCAAACGTCAGGACGGCGGGGTTAGCTGTCATAAACGTTGTCATTTTCGGATACTTTCTAACCGCGTGGGTTGTATAGGGCGGGAAAAACGAGCGCGACGGGCCGGCGTCGCTTCTCGTCTCGGTGCCTTTGCCGTCCGCCAGCCGCGGGCTCAGTCTCACCGCCCATGCACAGGTTAATCCCAAGGGTCTACGCACAACCTTTATTTTAGTTTTGCGCTTTTTAATAATGCACAAAAATCCGTTACGTAGGTCCTATTATATAATATATTAATCAAGTGAGATATTGATAAGCTGACATAATGATGTGTATAAATACCATTTAAACATGAGCTGTCTGGTCCGCGTATGCGTACTTTATTCTAGTTGTTTACCATAACAAAGGTGAGAATGTAGTGTTCGCAAGACTTGTCTGCCTTAATTTCTTGTTTCATTGTATGAGCCAAGTTAAAATGTCGATTCGTTTATGATCGAATAGGTTAAATTGTTTGTGTCTGCTGTTCCGTGGCACCGGTATATCCATATCTATCTATCTATCTTCTATCTATATAAATAAAAATGAATTGCTGTTCGTTAGTCTCGCTAAAACTCGAGAACGGCTGAACCGATTTGTCTAATTTTAGTCTTGAAATATTCGTGGAAGCCCAGGGAAGGTTTAAACGGTGAGAAAATATTGAAATTTAGAAGAAAAAAATCGGGAGCGAAGCCGCGGGCAACAGCAAGTTTTTAATAAATGTGTATACATGTCTAACAATTTTGAACAGATCATGTTGGTAAACTGTGTGTCTTGCCTGTAATCTCACAAAAATAACGGTTGTGTGTTCCCCGAGGTGACAGATCTCTCAAATAACATGGCTTTGTATGATAATTGTGGCCTAACAACATAACAAAGAACGAACTGTCGGCTTGGCCAACATTAATGGATTGAGGTAAAATCGATTTTTTTCCTTTTAATAACCCTCTTATTAATTTATAAGCAGCCAATCAATCTGCTTTCTTCAAAGTATGATGCCATCATTTTTGAAAGTTGTAACGTTTGCCTTCGAAAAGAAGTGATTCAGCGTGCACACGAGCTAATATAACGGGTCGCTTTCACCCGATTTTGTATGGAAAGCGACCTTACTTTGGCTCGTCAGTATATTTCAATTCAAATCAGTTAGTGTTTTTTTAATGAATAAGAAGGTTACTATATTTAATCATTTATTATTTGTAAAGATAGTCAGATATAAATAAGCATATATCATGATCATTTTAACGCTTCAATTCATTTAAACATCTAGCTCTACTAACAACAGCCTTGCTGGAACGACGCCGAAGGTCCTGATTGTGCATGTCACTTCATTTCATTATAAATATATCTCAAAGCTTAGTCTGCGTTACTTATAAACATATCATACTGTTGCGTTCAGTCAGTTTCGCAATATCACAACAGAAAAATGGCTGAAAAACCAGGGTGTTTCAAGACCAGCCACCCAGCCGGTGTTGTGTAACAAGAGACCCAATTTTATAGAAAATGTATGAGAGCAATTCTCTGTTGTGATATGTCTGACAATACACCATACTTTTTCATATTTTTAACTTCATATCGTTTCACAGTCACATTGTAAAGTTGAATTTATTTTAAAATAATCTTAGTAAATCGTTTTCCTTAAGTCTATAAATAAGAATTAAAAATAATTCACTGACAATGATCACGATGTAATTGCTAAATAAGTGATACATAGTTAAAAAACGTTTCAGAACACCGTATCTATGGATGTAAATACATGTGCTTCAGAAAGAGAACGTTTTAGAAACCCAGTTTTCTTATATTAGTCGGATGAAACAATATTTAGATAATGCTTTTTGATTATTAACAACCAAAGCGTATTATTTTATTACCTATCGCTTAGTAATCGGGTGCGCAAAAATTTCTATGGTAGGGTAAATATCTATGCTATTAAGGAAAAATAATATTGTTATTATCAGAGATGTACAAAATGGTTTTAAAAAAGCATTTAAATACAAAATGCAAAATACATTCCAGATTTACTATTTCAAATGCAAAATACCAAATAGTTTTGCGTTTTGTATTTCAAATGCTAAATGCTAAATAGGTATTTTCAAAATAAAATACCTTTTGATCAAATATCAGACATTTTTATTTATTTTAGGTATTTATCATGAGAAATAGAGACACAATGGCGAGCCGAACAAAAACATCCAATAACATGGCACCTTATGCATAACATTTTGGTAAAATTTATCAGTAGGTACGCGTATCAATAAATTCTGTTACGTTAATAATTAATAATAATAATACTCACTTAAAATAATGTAAAGCAACTAGACTAACGAAAAGAGAGCCATTTTGTGAATTGTGTGGCCATTTATTTCGGTTGATTGTGCATCTAGTGCGGCAATACAAGCGTCATTCATTCATTTCATTTTGTTTGACTGGTAATGTTGGCTAAACTTAATCACAAAGTATTTTGCATTTTGAAATGAATATGAAAAATGCAAAATACATCTCAAAAGGTATTTCAAATAAAATACAAAATAGGTATTTTGCATTTTGTATTTGCATTTTAAATAGAAGTATTTCAAATAAATCGCATCTCTGGTTATTATGTGCGCCTATAAACTTGGCTATCAAATTGTCTGCCTATCTTTCTACTGTCGTCAAAGTGTAGGTACATATTTATATTATACTAGCGACCCGCCCCGGCTTCGCACGGTATATTATGCATGTATTATACATATAAACCTTCCTCTTGAATCACTCTATCTATTAAAAAAAACCGCATCAAAATCCGTTGACTGGTTTTGAAGATATAAGGATACATACGGACACGGGGACAGAAAAAGCGACTTTATTTTACACTATGTAGTGATGATCTCATTTGTTACAACAATTATCGAAGTCTGTTTGCTTATGACGTAACAACTTTTAAAAGACCAAATACCAAAGAGTCCGTCCCTTTTTGAAGGGTATAATAAATGTATAACAATAAGATCCTATTCATTTGGTTACTTGCGATTTTACTAGCGTACTTATTGCTCACGGAATTTAAGGGCTTCCAAATAGACTTTAACAATAGAGGCTACGAATGTCAATTTAAAACGTAAAGGTTTTTTTTATCATTTAATTTTACATTAGGTTTTGGTGCGCTACGTTAAATTGACTGTTCAAGTAATCATTTTTAGAAGTGCTGAAAAGTGTCCCAAAACTGATTTTGAAACTGGTAGAGTGTGCAATACGGTTAGGCGCGATTAGAGCGGCGTCAAGGCGCGAAGCGGCACGACCTCACTGAATAATGATCTCGGCAGTGTTACTGCGTCGCTCTCGGCCGGACCGGAGGCCAACAAAAAATGAGTTTATAATACAAAAATAAGTAACTGGGAACATAACTATACTATCTATTAACATTGAAACTAGGTTATTGCCTTCTCCCCTTTACATAAATCCCTATCGCTTGTTTAAATTATAAAGCGAGCGCTACGCAAAATTTCAGCTTCCTAGATCCTTAGGATTTGACTTAGGGTCAGTCAGTTCCATAAAGTGATAAAATCGGAATACTGTACATAGTCGACCAGATGTTTCAGTCAAACGAAAAAGGTCGAATCCATAATTGTCGATTAGTTTTTCTGGAATTGTAAATCGAACAAGAGCTTTTGTGATTCGGATTTGTCATATTTACATAATTTATGTACAGAAATACCTTTTTTCTTCTTAATTTCACATTAAACGGAATTTTAATAAAATTTCTTTATGTTTTTAAAAGGTTTCTGCGCCGCTGGAGATGTCTGGTCCGTCTCATATTTACCACCAACCACCAAAACAGGCAAGTGTTTAGAAACAAAATTGCTTTGAGTATATTGCTTATCTCAAACAGTTATTACAATAATACATTCACCATGTCACCTTGCACGTATTACGACTTTACTTGGATTCGTCTTAAAAGAAAACCTGTTTCGCATTAACACATTTTTTAAAAATTTTGATTACTTGTAATTTCCAGGCATTGTTGTGCAATTTCACTGAATATGAAGTACTTATTCAAGTCAATATAAGACGATCAAAATTATTTCAGTGGGAATAAATAACAGATTAATTTTATTTATTGCGCAATTAAGTATACGTACCATGTGGTATTTTATGCCAGACTTGAATGCTATTTACATCAGTAGGTACGAAATGTATTCAATACGACCGTGACAGCGTGAAGTATCGTTGGTTTGATTGAAAAAAATAACGTCTGTATAAATTTAAAATGGTGCTATTCAGCTGAATAAAATTGAGATGATAGAATTTTAATTTTTTTCCATAAAAATAAATTCCAGTCGAACGTTACGCAACGAAGCCTCTTTATTTGTTTCAATAAAAATTTGATCACGTGTTATGATTTCGTCAAGAAACGTGCACCATTGTGTAAATTTTTGCTGATATTCTTACAAAAGTTCCCTGGGCACCCTTATAAGTTGCCATTTTGTACCTGCTCCCCCAACTGCGCGGGCACGGCTTCCCGCGCGGGCACGCCCCATGTGACCGCCAGCCGCGTCCGCGCCGCTCAGTCGCGTAGAGCACGACGCCGCGCCGGGCCACATCTGCTGCCATTCCCTTCGCGGCGAGATGTGCTCATTTATTTTGCTCTTGTGAATGAAACATTGTTTTCAACGACGAGCTCAATATAGTGATTCATGTGAAAAATATTTTTTAATAAAGTACTAAGTGGCGCTCAAGATGGCTGTCAAGAACAAAATTTATATTTGTCAACAGTGGTAAGGAGACCATGTTTAAACGCAACAGAATATAACCTAACAAATAGTCAACCGACACTACATGCACGGTCAACAATATGAGAATTTGTTATTTAAGTAGGCACGCAGCATGTTGTGCTTCTGTCAATGAAATCAAATGAGCAAGTAGACCTAATTATAAAAGTAGTATGAAGTTATTTTATATTTTAATATTTTAAGTATTGTAGAGCCAATTTACCATTATATTGTTTTCGCATATGAACAATTTTAAATTTATCATTTTTCACTGACCAACAATAATAAGTACTACTTTATTGAACTCCTTACAATTGCATATGCAATTTTCTAATTATTAAACCAAAACTCTTTACTGATTTTTTTTTCATTCTTTATCCTTTTTAATTAACATAAAATAATACATACTTAAATCACTTCTTTATCCTTTACGGGGTAGACTGGGGTATGGGTATAATTAATCCCATATTAATAAGGTACCAGTATTAATCAAGTGAAATGTTTGCAGGCCATTATGGAATCAAGTATGGCCAGCCACTCGCCGCACACAGTTCCTGGCCGCAACACTTGGGGAGGACTAAACGTCTCCTACGAAATGCAACAAGATCCCAATAAGCCCAGGTAATTCGTCCATAATCAAATTTTGATATTATTTAGTATCTACACTAAAGTGTCAATCTAAATAAGCCGCTCTAATCGGTTGGGTTTTCACGCAGCGTGCAGTGCAGTAAAAGTGCCTAATGGGTTGCTCTCAAGTTTTTTTTTTTAGAAATACAAATATAACGTTAAAATCTGGAAAAGGTTAAGTTTTGAAATGTATAAAAAAGAAAATGTAATAATATGAGATAAATATTTCGTAGCGCCTGCTTTTTTACCCAACAGCCGCTAAATATGTGTTATATTTCCGAAGTACACCGTCGTTTTTCCTTAGATAGTTTTAAAGTCTGCAAATATCTTTAATGTACGTGTAAGAGAAAACTACATAATTATTTTATAGTACACTCATATTACATATCATAACAAGGTTGTGTGGTTTGCGAGTGCTGTTAAGACTACATTTCTCATCCCTAAATATTTTGTCACTGCAACACGCAGGATTTAAATATTTTCGGTTTTACGGTCTCAATTAATATTTCACCAAATGTACTGTTTATAAATCGTACAAACAGTACATTGTTTATATACAGGGTGTTAGGTAATGAGTGGATAATCCTTGAACTATGGATAGAGATACCTAACAACCTGTATACCATGTCACTAGTTTTCCAAGATTTATAAATATCGTCTGGTGAACCATTACTAAAGACTGCAAAACCGAATAACTTGAAATAGCTCAAATTCGTTAAGTAAACTAAACAATTTTAAATAAACATACTCGTAAAAACTTGTTTACACTTAGGCTGTCTTGCTGTAGAAAGTTAAATCTCTATTTAGTGTTCAACTCGAATTAGTAGTGTCAAATCTCAATTGACAAGCATTAAACCAGATTTAGCGACTCAATCAAGATTAAATTTTTCTAACGAGTGGCCATTAGTCGAACTATAGGTTTTGATATTAAAGTCCTTTTCAAAGTGTTGACGACGTAATATTATTTGTATACAGCGTGAGTTGCCTTCCTGGCACAAGCAAAGATGCAGGCATGTCTGTCGGCAGCATGGGACCGATGCCAGTTACCATCAGGAACAAAAAACGGGCCGCCATGGCATCTTCCATCGCCTCTATGCCAAACAATCCTACGTCTTCTATTCGTAAGTTTTTTATTATTACATATTAATAAGTTTGTGAAAGTATCACGAAGTTTCCTGAAGATCATTGTTACCAAAACAGCTAGCAGTCTGAGAGACCGCTGGCTTTTTTATTTGCTTTCGCACGGTATAACTTCATTAACTGCACAAGCTCGTAACTAATTATCATCATCATCTCCAGCCTTATATACGTCCCTCTGCTGGGCAGGCCTCCTCCGTGAGGATTTGGGTTATAGTTACCACGCGGGCCCAGTGCGGATTGGGAACTTCATTCATACACACCAATGAATTACTTTTGCAGGAGGTTACAGGTTTTCTCATTATATTTTCCTGTACCGAGAAGCTCATGGTGGATTTCAAATGTGATTTCGCACATCAATTCTGAAAAACTAAGAGGTGTGAGCCTGGGATTTGAACCCACGACCCTCTGCTTGAGAGGCCATAGGTTAAACAACTCACGTATTTTTTTAACGTAACTAATAAGAGCACAGAATTGAAAAAACAAGTGGAAATTGTATGTCAACGAGACTGGGCGTTATCCTTTTATGAATAATTCACCTATGCGTTACGATTATATCGTCCATTGCGCGACAATCTGGGGGCACGGCAGTGCCCCCGCCAAGTCGAGCAAAAAAAGTATGTATAAAACACAATTTTTCTCACAAGTAATACAGATTATATTAAATTGATGGGTTAATGCGAATGCCAAGTCAATTTATTTATTTATAACATAAACGATTTTTAATTTTGATATGGGCATTATATGTTGTTAGGTTAGCTAATTACGTAATAACTTATAGTGGAGGCAAAATACGTGAAATTTCACTTAAGTCAGGAAATAATTCTAAGAACTGATAAAAACAATTGTTTTTGATTTGTATGGGTTAGAAGTGGAACCTAATACAGCACTTGATATATTCACCCCCCCGGAAAGGGGTGGAATTGGTTGAAAATGGTGTAATAGTAATAACTAAGAAGAAAAAATAGGTGTAGTCTGTGCAATTTGCCATACGTTTTATTACATCTTAATCCATATTTGCACCCGTTATTTAGCTCAATTCAAGCTACGGAACATACAAAAAAAAATCATATAACTAAAAATATACTTTTTGGCATTGCGGCCCCGGGGAAAATACAGAACGCGGTGCAAATTGAGGAAATGATGAGAAAATATATCAAAACACAATACCAAATTTGCACCAGGGTGCGACACCCGGAAAGTAGTTTTCTATGTTTTACTGTCTTTGTACTTCGAGGGAAATTTTGAAATTAATAAAAATCGTCACAATCGTCTTAACTTGGTTTGATTTACATTCGCACCCCATAAAAAATTGACATTTCTACACGGAACATGCGGTTCTGTAATACTACCCGCTACCTAGCGTTCGCTGCTATTCTTTGCGTTTAGATAGAACTATGTTTACCAAACTTCCAGTTAAAATTTTCTTTTTTTTATTGAGTGCGAATGTAGTATCTTTTAAATATGTGTTATTTATAAATGTTCACGACTATCTTAATTTCCCCTGAAGTACAATCTACAAGAGTGAAAAAAACATGTTCCATATTTTGCACGGTGGTGCAAAGTTACCTGGGTGTTTATAATACTTTGAAAAGCTTAATGTAAGTTTGCACCAACCGTCTGAATTATCCTCGAGCCGCAATCAGAAAAAAATATTTTACCAAGATTCTATACATCGTACACCTTTTTAATTAACATACATTATGTACCAAAGGGGACCCTTCACGTGGCTTAACTTGCGCCTAATACCTTTTATCATACTCCAAAATAACGGCATTTGAAGTTTATACCTAATATTTTAAAGTGTTCCGTACATGATAGAAGCGGTGCAAACCGAGGGAAACCATCTAGTCGTGCCCTCTAACGATTCCACAAAAAAACACGACTACACGAATTACTTCCATACTTTTCCGTAATTCGACTATACTATTAAGACAGGAGGTCTCTTTAGTAGGGACTGAATAAATTAACCGACTTGGTATTACATGGATCTCACAACTTTTTACGGTAGAAGAACTGAGTTGTGAGACTTGTTTTTTTTTCACAAGTTTTGTTTTTGATGGGATCTTATTGACACCTCATATCATGTCAGAGCGTGTTTTTTTATATGATAGGGGGCAAACGAGCATGGGGGTCACCTGATGGAAAACAATCACTTCCGCCCATTTACACTCATAACAAAGGGCTTTAAGAGTGTGTTTCCGGGCCTTTAAGAAACAAATAGGCTCGTTTTTTGAAGATCCCTAAATAGTAGTAGTTACGAGTGATACGATAGCAAAACATAGCAGCCGGCAATAAACCGAACAATTCCTCGGAATACTCCCCGTGGTAAATGCGGTACAAGACGCATAGGGACAGGGACGCAACATCACTCTGCAAAGCCAGCGGGTCCAGTCTCCGGTCATTGACAATTCGAGTGGCTCTTCGTTGAATGCGGGCAAATGGAAGGAGTTGATATTGAGGCGCTCCAGCCCAGAGATGGGAGCAGTATTCCATATGAGGCCGGATTTGTGCTTTATAAAGCTGCAGGCGATAAGCTGGCGAGAAATACTATCCCGTTCTACCGAGCACTCACATTACTTTTACTTTTTGACACCTGAAACTTGAATTAATGTATTAATGCATTATTCTGCAAAACAAACAAAGTTATGTTACCACTTCACCTCGCGTTGCGTATTTGCGCCGCGCTTACGCTAGAAACAACATTGTGCATAACTTTCGCTCTAAGTTACTGATTTTTTTTTAGTTAATCCCTACTTGCATTCTAAATTTCTAGACTAATAAATATATTTACGGAGGTAGCGCCCCTTTGAATACATAAAACCCATTTATTCTCTATCCCGTGGGAGTTTCACAAAATACCCCTTTAGTACACTTCTATGATACTCGACGGAATATGTCTGCCAAATTTCAAGTCTGTAGCTTTATTAGTCTAGGCCAGAGGATCCCAAGCTTTCGGGAACCACTTTTCTATTTTTCTTGTTAGCAGGGACCACTATGTAGGTATAATAAAAATAAAACTGTAACAATCAAACTGAAACTTTAATTAAAAATTCATAAAAAATCATTCGCGGACCATATTTTGGCTTTTGCGGACCACTGGTTGGCAACCATTGGTTTAGGCTGTGCGTTGTTTGTTAGTTAGTTACATTACTCTTTTATATGTAAGTACTGGATAGTTACAGATCGGTTATAATTTGATTTGGTTTGATGTAAGCCAAAAGCAAAAGTAAAAGTGGTAAACGAACGCAGGCTTAAACTTACAGAAACTTGAGTACCGTTTATTTGTAAGGGATAAATTGGACATTTGGTTGTAGGTATACATTGTTCTTTCACTTGCATTTTTCGAGGCAAAGTCATGGTCATGTGTAATGTTTTCGTGTGGTGTAGAGGCGGCAGCTGCCCAGAGCTTGGCGAGCGTGCGCCGGCAGCCGCAGCCCACACCGCCGCCCATCTACCAGGAGACTATCAAGGATTCTCCGCCGAGCTCGCCAAGTAACATACCTCACTAATTAGTATATCTGCTGTGAAATCAACTGCACGGAGTCATTTTATATCAACGTTTCAGAGTATGTTGTCAGAAAATATTTTGAAAGCGTTGAAATCAAACTGTATTCATATACCTACTGAATTTTGTTCTTTTTCAGGTTCGGAAAGACCATTAAAGCCTAAGCTGGAATCAAAGTAAGTCTAAGATCAAATTATTAACTCATTCACTATCAGCTGCCAGATCATACTTTTTCAGGCGCAGAAAACTTGTTGATTGTTTTGTACATAGTCGTTAACTTATAGTTATAACACATTTAAGTATTAAATCTGGACGGGATCAATGGGCACTATCTCAACCTCGAATCTAGACCCTTTTGGCATTTCACGAAATTATCATATAGGTACTTATCAAGAATGTATCGTTTCAATGTGGTAAGAAAGAAGTGTTATTTGTATGAAATTCTATACTGTGTAACGCTCTCTAAAGGGCACAATTTAATTAAATGCAAGCGGCGCGTTACCAACTCGGCGCAGTCGCCGCGCTTACGTAGGGTCTCCGCCCAGCTTACCGTCAGGCTACCCGCTTTTCAGCGCTGACCGTTAGCAGTCAATTAGTCGCCGCCTTTGGTGTTGATTTACTTCCATAGAAAAAAGAAAAAGTAGAAGTGGCATGTTAACAAGACACGTGTGGCATATTTATGCGGAAATCGCATGTACAAACATCAGTTGAGGCTCAGTCTTGTTGCGATGTCATAGCTGAGTAGTATCATAACATTCGTCAAATCGTACACGAACTATGCCTAATTGTGCTGTTTTATAAAGACAGTCGACGGAAAAATCTGTCAAATAGAGGTGTTTCGTACCATCTGTTAGCATGATTACATTATTTTTTCAATCTATATATATATATATATATAACTCAAAGGTCACTGACTGACATAGTGATCTATCAACGCACAGCCCAAACCACTGGATGGATCGGGCTGAAATTTGGCATGCAGGTAGATGTTATGACGTAGGCATCCGCTAATAAAGGATTTTGATCAATTCTACCCCCAAGGGGATAAAATAGGGGATGAAAGTTTGTAAATTTTAAACCGATCGGGCTGAGACTTTGCATGCATAAAGCTACTATGACGTAGGCATCCTCTAAGAACGGATTTTGATAAATTCCACTCCTAAGGGGATATAAATTCCACCCCTAAGGGGATAAAATAGGTGATGAAAGTTTGCAAAGGTCGTAGCTGCCTAGAGTCGCGACGTCAATAATTATTGCTGAATATACTATCAACATCAGTTATTAAGTCTAATTCTACGCGGACGAAGTCGCGAGCAGGAGCTAGTAAAATATAAAATAGAGGCATCAGTTCAGTAGAAGTCGACAATAGCTTAGCAGCTAAAAAGCAAATTTATTCAATTGTGATAAGGTTTATTCCACACTACTTGTCAATGTATTTGTCAAATTGAATTTGACGGTTCTATTAGCAGAATGATTCTGCCAGAATAGGATTTTCTCGAATGTCATCAGTTTGGATTTCAATCACTTAAACCTAAATCGCAAACAGCAGAGTTTATTTAGCAAACGCACTTTTTTAATGACATCAATTGTGCAATGGCAAAACTATTATTTAGACAACTGATATGTTCAGACTGTTATCTTTTGGCTACTTAACGCTAGATGGTGCTTATATACATGTACAATGAACCTTTTGTAATAATGTTGTTAATGGAAAGTTCAAATTACATTACCGATTCAGAACTTATTACATCTTTATAATTGAAAAGCTACGACCAATGATTGCAATGCTGGCCATCCATCATCCTTCCTATCGTCCAATCGGCATGACGCTGCAGGCTTGATCCAATCTGCAGTTCGTTTATACATATACACCACACACGGTCAGTTTAAATTGTCCAATCGGTAGCAACGTTCACATGAAGCCGTTGCGTCACCGGTGACAGACGACGATGTTTTAGCCGTATCGGGCATTTTAGTCGTGAAAATGAAACCAAAAAAAAGGAAAAGATCGAGCAGAGTGGTACAAACACTGGTTAATGAACACAAAACAGTCTGCTCATACAAATTTATTAAAAGAATTGTAGATTACGCCAAAAGATTATTGTAATCATGCCAAAATATTACTTGCTATTTAAAAATTAAGTTAAATCTTGACCTGACTTAACTGACGATCGCCGACCGCCATACACGGACCAATCGGCATGATCAAGCCAAAATAATCGAAGTTCGCTAATGCCGTATAACTGTCATGCCAATCCACTCCCACACACGGTCAGTTCTAACTGACCCAATCAGCAGCGTCATGCCGATTGGACAATAGAAAGGATGGTGTTAGACTACATGCCCATGTCCAAAAAATGTGGGTCATATGAACCACCAGGTGACGTATATAGGACAATATAAGAGCAGAAAATAATAAGATTCAGCACTATGCCGTCACTTGTAAGCTGTCCAACTGAGTGCTGGTGAGAATTCAAAAGTGCAACACTCGATTTTTTCCCCTTGTCGCATGATTTTTTTACGGCGTTGCGGAATAATGGATTAGAAGCTGTATTGAAACAGTACCTTTTTCCAAAAAAAAAAAAAAAGGTCAGGAGTATGAACAGATTGATGACTGTGGATGAAGCGAAAGAAATATGTCAGGATCGTAGCAAGTGAAATAAAGTAGTCTCTGCCTACCCCTGTGGGAAAGAGGCGTGACGGTATGTATGTATGTATGTATTGAAACAGTATGAAACTGATGCCGTACAAATGGTGAAAGAAAGAAAGATGTCATTTATTCCTTTTTGCAAGACACACAAATAAAAGAGAATGTACACAATTTTATAGAAAATAATCAAGACAAGAAAAATAGATCATGAGCCATGATGGTGCGCCACAAAGTCGGTAATTTTTTTTGATTTTCTGACAATTTCCAGGGTAAATTTGGTCATTTCATTCTGTACGGCATCAGTTTCATACTGTTTCAATACAGCTTCTAATCCATTATTCCGCAACGCCGTACAAAAATCATGCGACAAGGGGAAAAAATCGAGGGTTGCACTTTTGAATTCTCACCAGCACTCAGTTGGACAGCTTACAAGTGACGGCATAGTGCTGAATCTTATTATTTTATGCTCTTATATCGTCCTGTATACGTCACCTGGTGGTTCATATAATCTACATTTTTTGGACATGGGCCTGTAGTCTATGTATGGCTAGCATGATTTAAAGGTAGGAGTAAACTGTCGATGTGAGAGTTTGGCGACACCGGTTTCCCTAGCGAATGTGACTTATCGCACTTCTACTTTGTCTTTGTTCTGTGGTTACTTCCGTTTCGTGCTTGGATTTGGTTGCCACCTGGTGAATGGACAGTATGTGACGAAACATAATCTTTAAAAGCCATATAAAGTTGTGGCACAGTCTCTGCGAAAGACAAGAAGCTTGCTTTATGCCTTGCTGCGAGCTAATGCATTGTTAGTGAAAATTGTTACAAAATCGGTTGGAACACCTTAATGACAATATTGTGTGCGTGGTGAGGTTAACAAATGTGTCGTTACTAGTAGGTTGGCAGCGCCGCACATGCTGGGCAACGAGCTGAACCCGGAGAGCGGCGCGGCGGCGCGGCTGCAGGAGCAGCTGAGCGCGGAGCTGGCGGCGCACGCGGCCAGCGGCGCCGGCCTCGACCCGCTCGTGCCGCCGCCGCTCATCAATAAGGCTGCGCCGGTAACTACAATACCCACGAGATTAACTCGGACACCGGCGCGGCGGCGCAGCTTTTTCTACGAAAGGTCTCAATAGTTTCGCGATGGCTTCGAAATCTCATTCATGAAAACAGCATACCTATTTGACGCAGTGTCAACGAATACAAATATCGTAAATAATTGATCGAGTCGGAAGCTACTCTGTGGGAGGTCCGAATTACCTTGTTATTCCATGAATAAATCATTCGATGGGATAATGAACAGTCGTGCACGATGTACTTTAGCTTTGTAAGTTAATTCGTAGATATAGTTGTGAACGCGTTAGCGCCTGTAATGGATTTAACAATAGTTGGTTCTGTGACATATTAATTTACATAAGTGTAACCATAGCTGCCTTCGAGATGGCATATGTGTCACGGTTGTAGTTGTTTTTTACATGTGGTTGCAGAGTAGCAAGACAGTTGGTTTTAGTTGGAGTAGTTCTTGTTCCAGGGCGGCGGCGGCGGGCGCGGCGGCTCTTCGGGCGCACAGAGTCTCGACCAGCTGCTGGAGCGGCAGTGGGAACAGGGCTCGCAGTTCCTCATGGAGCAGGCGCAGCATTTCGATAGTTAGTATCACGTCACATCTTTACTTCAAATAATAAGTACAAGCTATTACCCGCGGCTTCGCCTCGCGTGAATCACTCTGAGATCTGTTGGCAAGTTTAACTACGTCCGATGTCTGACTCTATAGTACTACATACCTAGGGATAATGCTGACCGCTTGACTACCTCATAGTTAAGTAAAAAAAATAGACTCGATTTCCATTGGCAACGTTGATGACCGACTGCTAAAATAAAGCTTCTGGCCTTACTTCCATGCTAGTCTGGGAGCAAAAAAAAAACATAGAATGTAACAGTTGCCTCTCTTCGCGCGCAAATGGTAAAAGTACATCGAGGGAATGGGCTAAAATCATAGGAATCATGTTATAGGCGATGCGGCTAGCATCCCATCACTATTTTGATTCCACCTATACGCCCACAGTCTTGCTAAACGTGGCCTGTAGGTCTTGTACCTTAGGCTCTGTCTACCCCGTAAGTAAGACGTGATTTGTGATTCGATTTGATTTGATCTGGCCTTACTAAACTTAAATACATTACGAGATTTACAAGTAATTTTAGATGAGTATCATAACTATAATGTCGGTAAAATTCAGCGGATTTGAGAAAAATACTCATTCATAACACTCATTCATATGTACTCATATATATTTCAGTGTTTCAATTGTATTTGTTTTGTGTTTATTTTACTCAATAAAGAGTTTACATACATACATACATACCTAAGACTTATAGCCTGCACACGTCCTCTGTATGCTGATATCATTACACATACATACATACATACACATACACAAATCACGTCTTTATCCCTTACGGGGTAGACAGAGCCTAAGGTAACAGGTACCTACAGGCCACAATTAGCAAGATTGAGGGTGTATGGGTGGAAAATGGAACCAAAATAGTGATGGTTGCTAGCCTCATCGCCTATAACATGATTCCTATAAGTTTCGCCCATTCCCTCGATGGTCTTTTACCATCTGCGCGGGTAGAGAAGCAACTGGTACATTCTATGTTTTTTCTTTGCCCCCAGACCAGCCTGGAAGAAACATAGCATTACGTGTACCTACAATTTTACGTTAAAAACTCCCAAGCACTCACAAACAGCCTGCAAATCTCTCGACGCTGGTGTGATTGACAACGCGTGCTCGTATGCAGATTGCGAGTCGCGAGAGTAGAAAAATTGTATTGCGCAACAACCAATTGGCATATTTTGCACACTGAGCTAGGTTTTTGTTCCAAGCTTACCTACTTATGAGAGAGCACTCTAATTTCCTTGTGTTGTTGAGCAGTTGCGTCGCTGCTGTCGTGCCTACACCAGCTGCGGACGGAGAACGTGCGACTGGAGGAGCACGTCGGCAGCCTGCTGCAGCGGCGCGACCACCTGCTCGCCGTCAACGCGCGTCTCGCCATCCCGCTCACCGCCGGTCAGTGCCACACCACACCACACAACCACACAACAGGGCGCGGCAAATATCGTACCAGTTGCGTTACGTCAACGCGACAGGTCAATTGTAAAAAAATATGTAATTTTGTATTGTATTTATTAGCTGGCGCCCGCGACTTCCTTCGCAAGGACTTCGCCTTTATTAAAGCAACGAATTTCAAATCGAGGATGCACGAGGATGCTTTTAATATAGAATTTTTAGGGCTCCAGATTTACGATAAGGTTTGTATCATAAACTTTCTGACATCTTATTTTGATGAAACATAAATGTGAACGTTTCTAATATCTTCCAGAGTAGATTTTCTTAAATATTTTACTTGCACGAAAAGGTATGTAGTCTGATTTCCATGATAATTTACTTATTGGATAAGGTAGGTAAATAAGCACGAAGCGAAACTTTGTTGTCGACGTTCACAGTTTGGTGCGTGTGTTCCTAGTTCGGTGGAGGAGGCCGACTCGCACTTGCCGGTTTTTTTATTATTATTGTCACACGCCAAAATATTGATCAGTTTGACTTAAGTTGTGCTTTTAAATATCATAAGATTCCTAAGCATATCGTAAGAGATATCTTCATTATAATTTATCGTGTATAGCGAGACAGTCACGGCATGCCAAGCCACGTGACTTGTCACCCCTCCCGTACCGCTCCGCTCCCATACCTTAGGAACAGACGTTTTTTGTAGCATTAGAAATAAGGTAAGCAAACTTGGTATGTCTTTTTATTGAAAAACAGTTTTAAAATTTAAATAACAGTATGATTAAATTTAAAATCGTTGGAATATAGTCATTGTTTTGTTATGGTTTTATATTTTCCAGTTACCGATTTTTAAAAAGTGGTTTTCGATAAAAAATACCTGTCAAAATTGTTTACCTTCTTTGTAATGCAAAAAAAAACAAAAGGTGTGTTATGTTGAAGGAGCACTATCTGTCATCTTGTGCATGAATCTTGTAGCTGGCTTTTTTAGGTAGTGTGTATGTGTCTATTTATATCTCCATTTATTGTAAATGTGTGTTTCATGTATAATATATTACGTATTTCAGTACTTAGTGTATTAATATATATTCTGAATTGCACCACCTGCTCAGATCTGTTCTGTTCTCTGTAGTTGCCTGGTAGAGATCGCTCTGTAGCGATAAGGCCGCCTATTGTTACCTTGTATACCTTTTTTCTGTTTTGGTTGTTATATGTGGTGTTCAATAAAGAGTTATTGTATTGTATTGTATTGTAAAAGTACTTAAAAGTTGCTCCCATTTAAAAAAACTGTCCCTAAGGATTAAATTATTATTTTACCTACCTATCTATATATATAATACGCGAGGCCGATTTTTGTACAAGCCATCAGATCTACAGTTATGGTCCGATTTTGATAAATTATATGTCATTAGATTCGTCTCATGCTGGAGAGTTGCAAACTGCTCTTCGTTTTTAGATTTTTTTACGAAAAACCACTAAAAAATGAATTTTAATGAACTACTGTGCGCTACCCAACCAGCCAGCATAATGTGACCCGTGTCATGTGTTTTGACGTGAGATGACACAATAAAAATACATGTTTTGGACTGAAACATGTAAGTTGTTATGAGAAAATATCCGTTTTGAGTCTACCAGATTTTATCCGCAACACTTACATATTAAGATAATTATACAAAATACAAAAAATATTTTACGATTTCTTTGTTTACAATGAATGACTTGCGTCAACTTTTAATTTCTTTTTTATTGGGCTCTATTATGTCAAAATTGATTTGCCATGTTTGTTTATTTCAAAAAAGTATTTAATGCTTCAAAGTTTGATATAGGTACAAATACAGGAGGTTCTAATAATAACATGGACTTGGGGACATGGATCGAAAACGAAATGGAAATGGCATGAGTTTTGGCAACAGCAGTTAGGTATCTTAGTCACGGATGAGAAAAAAAGAGTGAAATTGACAAATGTCTTGATTTCTAGGAATCCGTTTATTCCGCAACTAACGTTTGACTACCTGATTCACTTCACTTTCAAATATTTGGAATGAAGTCACATTAATTAAATCTTCTATATATGTACCTAAATAAAAATGAATCGCCGAAATGTATGTACGCGCATAACTTCCAAACGACTGCACCGAATTGGATACCTAATTCTTTTTTAGCTGTGTTTGTTACTATTCGGACAGTTTGTATAAAATAACATTTAAAAAAAAAATTGCAGCGGGGGCGAAGCCCCGCGGGCAACAGCTAGTACTTTCTAATCGTCGATTTCATGTTTTTAAAGATTCAGCCATCCCAACTCTCAACTGTAATTTTTTATTTTTTGTTTTAAATTTCATTATTTTATGTAATAGTTACGAGTATTTGTGCAACAAGAGAGCAATGTTTATTTTTGGTGCGAATGTCGATATTGACTCTCGCGTAAGCTCAGGATTCTAGGGTAGAATCCTGAGCGCAGCAAGAGATTCAAAGACACGAGATTCAAAAAACTTTCGTCTCGTGTGACACATACAATTTTTCACCTCAGCATTGTCTTAAGTGAAAAAAATAGACTAAGGCAAATTAACCAAATTGTTTGTTTTACTAAATGCATAAAAATACTAGAAGTATAGTTTGTTTCAGTTAAAATGACGAAAATGCACTTAACGTGGGATTTTACAACTTCTTTTGTTGCTGAATATGAAAGGAAAAGATAACAAAGAGACGTAATAAAACTGACCGAAGTATGGCACGTGTACTGGAGTACCTCAACCCTTCTTGATCTTTGAAATGAATGATTTTAAAATTTATTTAAAGTAATTAAAGTCCAGTAAAACGTAGCCGGGGTCATCGAAAACTTAGAACACCAAAATCCAATCAGAAGCATTCAAAGTCCAGTAAAGTATAGCCAGGTTGTAAAAAAGAGACTATTTTTGCAAATACTATAACACATGTTCTAAAAGAGCGAAAGCCAGTTAGACACTAAAAAAATGTTGCAATTAAGCCTAGAAAGTATCCCCTCCTATATATTATTGTTTAAAACCTGAACTGGACACTTTTAAGTATAATAGGTGTATTGTTTTCCAAATACATTAAACTATCAAGATTGTTTGTTCACGGTATACT
Organism: Pandemis corylana; assembly: GCA_949127965.1. NCBI lineage: Eukaryota > Metazoa > Arthropoda > Insecta > Lepidoptera > Tortricidae > Pandemis > Pandemis corylana. The sequence goes on from OX421850.1 coordinate 22,785,083, forward strand.
TTGGGCCTACCGATACACCTGCATAATTGTTGTACAACCCCACTTGAAGATAACAATTAAACAATAGATGTTGGTTTTAAGTACTTTTCGTCATTTTAACTAAAACAAACTATAGGTAAGTGTACTATTTATTTTGAAAACAAACCATTTCAAAAAATTATTAATTATTAAATACATAGCATAGTAACCGGATTGCGGCGCGTACATTGACATTCCAAACTAAATTCCGGGAAGTACATTAGATTTTTTTTATCTCGCAACTTTTTAAAAATACGTCCTGAATCTACTCAGAATTTTGTTACAACGTTAAGGATTATTAAAATTGTAAATTATTATTTAGGTACAATTTATAATCAACATTTGTATAATTACACTATCTTTATTTCATAATAATAATATCATTCGATTATTTGAAAAAAAAAACACATTTGAAATCTTAACAGGTGAATTGCAATTTTATGGCTAATTGTGTACGCAACCGAACGTGCTTTTTTTTCGGGCCTACTATCATTAGGCATAGAATTTGAAAATCAAACATCGATCGACTTGTTTCTATGTCTCGCTTTTTGTATCGAAATAATAGTGACAGATTGAAGGGAAGTTTAAACCTTTCGAATTTCGTGAATAAACCCAGTACTGACCTCTGAATTTAAAAAAAAATATTAAAAACTTACTTTGTCTCACGCTTGAAGCAAAATCGAGTTTTGCTCACTCTCTGGAGTAAGCAAAACCCGCCTGTTTAAGGTGCTGAGGTGAAAATAGTTATTTGTTATGCAAGGCTGCAAAGTGTTTGTTTGGCGCGAGTGAATGAATTGAAACCCGAGCAAGCGAAGGATCCTATGATTGAACCACGAGCGAAGCGAGTGGTTCAAAAGAAGAATCCTGAGCGTCGCGAGGGTTTCAAGGCACGAGGTACTAAACAACTTTGCTGCCGAGCGAAACACACAACTTTCACCTCATTACAGCGAGAAAAATGGTGGATGAAAGAAAAACAGTCTAATAGTAAATCAGTTTTTTTATTCTTTTTCTTCTACATAAGAAGAAGTCTAATAATCTAATAAGTAAAACTATTTTTTCTGATTGTTCTATCACATTAATTTCTTGTGTATTATACTGTTTTATCATAAACCAAGCAACAATTTTGGTCAACTTTTCTTTTTCCCGACGAGCAATCTCTAAAAACTTTTTTTTTCTAATCATAGATATATTTTTAAAAAGAAAGGTAAAAAAATCGCACTAACTAGACTGAATTAAAAAAAAATGGGCCGCGTTCTGAATTTGCATCATAATATCTATTTTTTCCTGCTTGGTTGCTATTTTTGTGGTTAACCACAAATTAAAATAATTAATAAAAACCAATATCGTTTTTTCTTTTAGCAACGAAAGTTAGCAAATCTTGAAAATAACTTAGGAAGTAACGGATTTTAAAATAAATTAATAATGGATACCGGATCGCGTTTCTGAACGTGACATTATATTTTTTTTATCGGATGAAAAAGTTAGGGGTCTGATAACAAGGACATTTGAAGTACGTATTAGGTATTCCGTCCTTCTCATTCACCTAATTAATTACTATTGGTATAAGCGAGACGACAACATACGAAGTTCAAAGTTCTAATTTCTGAGTATATGAGTATGTGGGCAATGGTGGTCATTGTCACGTTCGAATTTCAAAAACCTTTTCCACGCAAGCGGGGAAAAAGCACTTTTCCACGCAGATTTTGAAAGAGAAAGACAGCCTTTTCGAGCAAGTGAGGTGAAAATATAATATTATGTATGGCAGTGTCGACGGGCCCACCGGAGCCGAGCCGCTGCCCGCGCGAGAACGGTGCGCCGCCGCGCGCGCCTCCCGGCCCGCCGCGCCCCGCGGAGACCGTCACCTCCGACCGCTCCCACCAGGTATAACACATCATCTTACTTTGACACCTAAAGAGCGCGTCAAATTCTACTGACTTGGTTGATAAATATCAACTCCTAAGATACAGTCATTAAAAAAGGTGTTTTCATACAAATTGCCGAGCTCGAAAAAAATCTGTCATGGGGTACTTCCAGTTGTCCTAGAAATTTTAAATTTGTTCTGAAGGTAGCTCTTATAGCACAACTAATGAAATAAATCTAAATATCTGTCAAAATGTCTGTTTGTCTATGTAAGTAAAATGACCTAACACTGCACACATTTTGCTTAAGAGCAGGCTCTGCTATGATTGAATTTTATAATAACTTGGCGAATCTGTACAGAACCCTCGGTGCGCGAGTCCGACTCGCACTTGATTTTGAACGCTTGGAGCGCCATCGCTTATTGTGCGTTTATTACTCTAAATGATTATCCGAATGAGCCTTTTCTTTTTTTTATAATGGCTGTTCTAATGACATATTTCAGACATCAGCGTTTATAAACTGACAAAATATTGAATTTTGAGGATAAATTGTTTTTAAGGGTGGCAATAGGACCCAATTACTAAGGTTCGGATTTTTGCTTGGCCGCCTGTTACAGTACCTACTGTATCAGGATATGTACGGGGCCCATGTTTAAAACTTATTTGAACAAGCTTTCATTTATTTAACTTGCATTGTTTGTAATTCACAACATTTCAATTTTTTTACCTTGTGTTTTCTTATGCTCAATAAATAGTACTTTGAAAACTAGGAGACCCATATTTTTTCTTTTCGCGAAATTTGTATTCTAAGTTAGTCAAAAAAAATATTGAAATCTCGAAAATTTCAAAAACGCTTGTAAGGTTGAATCTACACATTGCCTTTGCCTGGGTCATAAAAAAATAATATAAGATTGATGTCTACATTGTCTACTGGTTGTCACAACGGGTTGTCATTTTGAATTTTTGATTGACGTTTGGTGATTTGATATTGGTTTTTATTGGATTTTAATTATTCGCATTTTCTGGACTGAATTGGAAATAATTGACAACAAAATAAGCCAGATAATAAAACAAATTGAATGTTTGCATCCACCCTGACTTGCAGCACAGTCTTCACATTTCACATCCAATATAGTTTCTTCTGCCTCGTTAATGCTTGCGACAACAGAGTAAATTTTAGTACGAACTCGGTGCTCAGGAGTTACTCTGCCCTTGATAAAACACACAGCATTCTCTCGTTTACTTCCACATAGCCTACAGAAGTTTCAACGTAAGCATCCCCTGATGACAACAAAACCTTAGCTCCCCGGATTTCGGCAACGTTAAACGAGTCGTTTTCACGCATGTATTGCAACAACATCATTATAATCCACCTTGGGAAGGTTTCGGCTGTCTGCCATGGCATAACCGTCCGAAACTTTCATCAAATCAATTTAATAAATATAACAATGCTTTTTCAAAACAAAACGAACAAAACATCGATCGGCAAACAACACTGATATTTGACATTGACACCTTTTTGACATTGACATTTTTATTCATAAAGAATTAGGAAGGCAAAGGTATACTACGACGATGCCTTACTTCGGATTTTTTGAAGATTTTTGTGAATATTACGTTAAATAAGTAATAAAAAAAATCAAAAAAATATGGAATGGAATACTTAAACACAAAGCTCGAAATGGTTGTCGGTACTTTAGTAATTATTTAAAATTGAAATGTTGTGAATTTTGTCTTCAATATTTGCATGTAACATTTGACCCAATATCATTATTGTAGTTGAGTTGAAATGTGGTAGGTATTTAGTTATTTAGGATGGATGACTTTGCGAGTATAGGCCACAAAGAAACTTATATTAAACGTTTTTTTTTCGGCAAAAACATTTTTTTTACATTTTTTGTGTCATTTTGATCGCAATTGTGTGGTGGTATGGGCCCCTCATGAACGAGTCCGACTCGCACTTAGCTGGTGATCTGATTAACGGAAGTAATGAAAACACTCATAAAACTATAGCGATCAAGTGAAGAAAGTTTCAAGAATTGTATGATTTCAGCGCCCTATAGAACAAATTGGAAGCGCCCAGACGATCGATCCTAATGTCGAAAAGGGCTTGTTACAGCTGATGATGCGCGAAATGCAGCAAAAGCCTAGCTGAAAGCAACCTAGCGGCGGCGGCGATGGGGGAGGCGGCGGCGGCGGCGAGCCCGCCGAGCAGCCCTCCAGCGCCGAGCCGGGGGCGGCGGCGGCGGTGGCGGGGGGAAGCGCGTGCGACGCCGACGCGCTGCGCACCGTGCAGACCTACATCATGCTGGAGCAGCGGCGCCGCGCCGACTTCTCCATCGACGCCATACTCAAGTTCGACCACTAGACGCCGAGCCGACTTCGCGACTCCGCGCCGGCACTCGTCTACTCGCCGACTGATCGATCGCAGATTAGCAGCGTTTCACTTCTTAGTTTCCGGTTACCTGTTCGGACTGCGGTTTGCCAGATGTGGACAATTGCAAGCATCACGCGTCATATTTTATTCATGCCGATATTGACATAGAACATAGGATTCAGTCTGTTACATTTCTCAATAGACGATCGTTATTTGTGGCACCATGGGAGCGTTAAATATTATTCCTGCAGTAGTGAAAGAAACACTGAACTCGGAGTGCTGCCAGTCTTTAAGCTCTCAGAAAACGTTACGTGCACTCGCAGCCCCACTTTGCAGCAACTTCAGCATGATCAATAATCCTCACGAGGTGGATTGCGCAAGAGTGTTGATTAGAACCTTAATTGCGAATGTGTAAGCAAGACGAGCCTGTGGTGTTAAGTAATCAGTCAAGCAGACACAAACAATCATTGCGTCTTAATCATAATCAATATTTTAAATGTATGTAACGTACAATGTACGCTGATGGAGCAACGAAAATATGATAATAAACATTAAACAATTCGCTAGCCCAGATTCTGGTGTATCAACTGGTTGAAAGTTGATGCTGAGAATTTTTTTGTAAATATTTATCAACCGGTGGCGTAGAAATGGGTACTCATCAGAATGCATTGTACGTTTCTTTAAAGATGTAACGAAAAATATAAACGAAATTATTTTTAAGCGCGCTTTGAACGTTTAAGTGTTTACAAGATTATGTGTACAGAACTCCCCTTTTAATATTGTAATAATCAATTTCAGGTAATAATATTGATGTCAATTGGTAAATGTTTAGTGTTATAATTGGCCTTGTACTCAATGTTCAGTGTTGTTTCCAGTGTTCTATTACATATCAATATCATACAGATTTAAGTCTATGTTTAATGTGAATTTTATCAATTCACGTAAAAATAGTTGGATCATAAGTACTATAACGTTTTCAGTGTTTAGGCTTTAAGGCGGGAGGTGGATTAATTACTTTACACTTAGTAAAAAAATACCGCTTAGCCGTGCGCCGCCATACGATCCCCTTGTGCTGAAAACGCCATATTTTTTTATTTGTCAACCTAACCTGAGCTTAACTTGAACTCGAGCAGCTAATGCCTGGCCCGCGCTTCATGTTTGGCGTACAATTATGCTCTACGGGCTTCATTTAATGTGAAGTTCTGATTCAGTGAAACATAATTATTACAAAACGTGACTGAAAATCTTAACTTCGATCAGTAACTTCTAGCAAACACCTTAAAGTCCGCAATATTTTCACTTGCATATCATCATTCACCAAAACCATCAAATATGTCTAAGCCGTTCACTGCACTTTAAGCACATGTTTTACCGAACGGTATATGGTGTTACGAAAGGCCTTGAGACCTAAAAGCTTGCAATTCTTTTGTTTTTCAAAACTTAAACCTACTGATGTCTTGTACGTAATACCAATGTTTTCTATGTACGAGTATTGCTTGATCAAGATGTCTGTTATAAGTGAGAAACTATTCTATCTAATCTACTTCAATACATTTCTGGAAAACAATACATTTAGTACGTAGCTGTCTTGAAGCCTCTTTTATTATCAACAAGTGATACCGTGTACAGAACACAGACTTGCATAAACGTTAAGCGAGAAGTCTGCTACAGACGTAACTGCATGTTTGGGGAGCATGCCTTTTCAGTCTCGCTTGTGTGTAGTGTACCTTGAGCACCTTGGAGCCTATGCAGGAAGTTCTATGATTTGGTCCTTTGTGAACATAGTTTCACAGAATACTTGCTCATGCATGCCTTTCAAATATGTAGGTAAGGACTGTAATTTCTTTTAAATTTACACAACTCGAGAAGGTGAAAAACGCATCTCATAGGATTAATATTGTATACAAGTGCGACTTCAGCATAGACGGTGCTGCCGCTGTCATGTGTTTCTTCATTATTTCGCGTTTTGTAATTGACTCATCATATGTATGTGTAATGTACTGTCGTAAAAATTGAATCGTGACCTGCCGTAGAACGTTCTCACACTTAAAAGTCGCGATAATTTTCCTTTTCAATTAAATTTCACTATGACTTTTACATTTACTGTGAAAAGGTTACATAGTAGGCCAGGAATCAATTTGTTCAATAGCACCTTGAAATAAATAATACAGTTACGGAATACATCTCTGCGACCTCCTTCAAAATGTTGGCGATCACATTTGTCACAACAAATAATTGTAAGTAAGTATGTTAAATTCAATGCAGTGTTTCTTTTTGTTTAATATAGGTTATTGAATTTTTTAATTTTTGTTTCGAATTTTGCGTTAAAGGTGGTTTGATTCTAAACAAAACATTCGTCGTATTTTACATAAATTAAATCTAAGTTTACTCGGCGTGAGTGTACCTGTAGCCTGTAACTAAGAACGGCGACGGTATTATATGATTAGATTATACGGCATGCAATTAATACATACAGTTACACTATTAGATATTACTTATTGAATGTGACGTTGATGTTATCAATAAAATAGGAATTAATTTCTGTTTTGACATTTCCTCCAATAACCAGCGAGACTTCTTTATTATTGGTTTATACTTCGACACTATACCTGAAAAAATGTTTATTACTTTTTACTTTTCGTCATTTTAACTGAAACGAACTATACTAGTATTTGAATATTCTTAAGTGTGCTATTAAACGCATCCTTCTACATAATGATCTCAGCCTGCGTCAGAGTAAGACTATGTTATCTTAATTAATTTACCTACGGTTTAATTTTACGTATGTTGTCATTAAAATGTTTCAATAAAGGATACGATCCTGGCGTATTTTATACCGCTTCAATATGTTTTTCATCTGGGGAGTGTGTGATAAATAATGTTGACCCATTTACTGTGGCATGCATTATTTCGTATTGTTAATTCTTAAGTTAAATGACGCGTAATGAATGTTTTCAAAATAAGATAGAAATGTCCTAATATGATGTTAATGTAATTCGTTTCAATGCATTTAACGTTGAAGTAAGAAGAGCAGCCAATTACCAAACATGCTAGTATATTAATTAATTATAAATAAAACTGTTCAGTAAAAGAGCCCTGACTGTTTCACTACATAGTATAAAACAAAGTAGCTTATTTCCTCTGTATATCTTTCCCTATGTATTCTTAGATCTTTAAAACTACGCAACGGATTTTGATGCGGTTTTTTTTTCAATAGATAGAGTGATTCAGGAGGAAGGTTTATAGTTTATATGAATGATACATACATAATATACCGTGCGAAGCCGGGGCGGGTCCCTAGTCTTATCATATATAATTAAAATTATATAGTTCGCAGGAAAAGAAAGATTAACACTGGAGCGTAGATTATCTAGCAGTACTACGCCCCTAGAGTAGTCGAATACCGTAAAAAAACGAGCAGCAGGCTAACATTTTAGCCAGCGTATTGTCATTTTCTTTTTTTGCTGATTCCCTTGCGTGTTCCTAAGTTAAATATGGCAAAAAACAGTTTCCATACCTCTCATTCGGAAAAGTAACGTTTGCTCCCTGACGAGAGGGATCAAATTGCAACTTTTCTGTGTTTACTAAGTGATTTTTTGCAAATGCATTTTTAGTGATTTTAAAACCACTTCATTTTCTATGATGGTCGCTCTTTAATTATATTTAGAATTGTTTTTTTGTTTTCAAGTTTCTTAATGCTCGGTGTGAACAAAATTATTTTCATCTTGGGCGTCAACACTTGAAGCCCTCATTACGCTCAGGATTATATTGTATCCTTCGCTACATTCTGGTTTTATTGTAGTACCTACTGCCCTCGCCGTATAGATACAGCAAATAAAGCATTATACGGCTGTCGGCGCGTGTAAAAGAAAAAAATGTTTTACTTACTCTTTTAATTTACGAGTGTCAGCAGCGTCTTTCAGGCTCACTATGTGTAAAAAAATATTTTTTATTTGTACGCCATGCTCAAATTTACGTACTCAAACTGCATGCAAAGTTTCTATAGTTAAAAAGTGGTCTGCTCCTGTATGACTCTATCTCAAATTTATTATGATGCTTTGACTTTATTTTTTCATCATATTACATTGTTCAATGGATGGAAAGGTACATACGACACGAACGGCGGCGGTGAGCGAGCGAACGAGACACGAGAGTTCCTTTTATTAGTGGCAAGGCGTGCACAGATTTTGTGTTGCTTTGATTTGATAGTTAGCGCATTAGACTTTTATCAAAGTACCTATACAATGTTTGTAAGTTTAGGTAAGTAGGTGCATAATATAATAAATTAGGTGTTGGTATGACTTTTTTTCTGAAAATGCAAATTCATAGACATCTTGAAAATGGTAAACTTTTGGACCGAATGATCTTAATGATCTGATTCAACTTGTCTTAACTTCGACATCTACTTAATGCTTGGCACATTCACAGAAAATACAATAGGAAGTCAATATTAGGTCTTAAATCCGGTGAAATTACTGGGACGTGCATATGAGGTATTCTATCTTATACTAGGCTGGCGACGCATCTGCAACCATCTTGCGTTGCTGGTGTCGTTTGCCTTTCCTGATTTAGAAACAACCTAACCTAAAAATTTCATTTTTGATAGAAGCTCTTTTGCTGACTGCACTTTTTGTTGACAGTGCTTGCATTGCCATTCGTCCTATTTAATATGTGTACCAAATTTCAAGTCAATCGGGCCAACCGTTGAAGAGTTCCCTCCTGCGGAGACGGTCCTGACGGGGTCACCAGAATTCTACTATCAGATTACCGATTACTCGGTTACCAACCTCCATCAGGCAATCTGCCTCCGTGGTGTCGTTCAAGGAGGGCTTGAGGAAGATGTGGCTCACACCATCTCCTTAAATATTGTATGTGTGTACTCATATTGTATGTAGTGTCTATGTATGCATGTGTGTAATGATATTTAGTATAGTTTATAAATTGTTTGTTGTATTTTGAGATGTACGCTCTATTGTGGATTTCACTATATGGATATATTAAACTCACTCTTTGTCGGTCTCTCGCTTAATGCTCCTCTCATTTACTCAAAGGTTAACTGGTAGAGATCCCTTATAGGGAAAAGTTCGCCTTTGTGCATATATTTAAGGTCTTTTTTGTGATTTGTCTCTGTTTCTTTATATTTGTACAATAAAGCATTTACTTACTTATTGTATTGTCATCTGAATTCCACAAATAGGTATGCAAAATTTTAGCTCAATCGGTTGAAGATATCTGCTTCAAAATTGAGTCGCTAGATTTCATACCGACAAACATACTTACATACATATGTACATACATTGCTAGTTAATAAAAAGCTGGTAAAAAATAAGGACGAACGGAGGACACATCATGTCTAGCGCGCGGAGGCGCTCTTACAGATAAACCGTCTCACGCAGTTGCCACATGACCGATTTGGTCGCTAGCTCTCCGTCTATAATAAGGTTCTTATTTATAAAACAATTTAATCTGACAACTGTCTGTTATTAAAGTTTAAAACTGGATAGAACTCAACGAAATGTCATGAGAATACTTTATTTCAATTTAAATACACTTGTAACTTGGTGCAACTCCCACGTAACTTCTAACTCAGGCCTAAACTAAAAGTGACAAAATGTGGGTACCTATTGAAATGTCATCTCTAATCCAGGGTTAACCTACCGTTCAAGTGGCGTAAGAATTTAGGTTAAATGTAGTACCAATATTGTATACATATTTAGGGAGCAGTATGGTATAATGTATTGTAGCGAAGGTGGCATTGTCCCGCCCGAGATATAAATATTTTTTCTACCGCGATATAAACTCTACTTTTCACTTCTATGAGAAAGATGATAAAAACACAGTCTAAACTCAATATTTATTACTTAAACAGGTAAGTAACCCTAAAAAAGAAGTGTATAACAGAAAAAAAATAGAGAGAAATTTACAAGTAACTACCTACCTAGTAAATTCGTTATTCACGCCTTCTATGATTTTATTGTTCTTCCTTTAGTGTTCTTCCATATGAAAAAATTTCATATGCTTTCATCAGACCGGTAAGTCTGCTACCTATTCCATCCAAAATATACGAATCTCTACCGCTGCAACGAATCCCTCCTATACTCAAAGAAAAATAATTAATTCCTGACCACCAGCCAGTTTGGGTTCCGCAGTAAGCACGCCACTATCGACCAAGTACGCAGATTAACAAAAAAGATAATGGAATCACTGGAAGGTAAATGTTACTGCGCCAGTGCATTCTTGGACAAATCCCAAACGTTTGACCGCATGTGGCATGAAGGTAGCTATGCTTTTTAAATTGAAAAATTAACTACCAGGTCATCTTTACGGAATATTACAATGATTCCTCCAACATTGCTTGTCATCTGTCCCATAAAAGCAGGAGTTCCGCAGGATAGTGTACTATGGGCCCCATACTTTACATACTATATATACACTGCGGATGTGCCGATATCTGAATTCTTAACTACTACCTTTGCTGACGACACACCTACACATTACAGCAATCTAAACATAGCCTCACAAAGTTATATATACCTAGTAAATAGCTCAAAAAGTGGCGAATAAAAGCAAATGAAACGAAATCAGTCAGTGTAACATTTACTTTAAGAAGATGATCATGTCTTCCAGACACATTAACAACATTGCAGTTCAACAGGTGGATCATATATTTTATTGAATCAGGCGTTACTTTGCGGAGGTCCATTTCAATGAACAAAAAATTTACCTTGCTACTCCGCTACTCACGTGCAAGATAACCAAGCCTGTAGCCTGTAGCCGTAGAGGGATCGAAACGCGTCAGTGTTTGTGTGGTGTAAGGGATAATTAAGTTTGTGGGATTTATATGTGTTTTATTGGCAGCAGTGGAGGGAGGGTTTGCATGAAAAACATATATTTCACACAGGCTTAACCAAGCCAGGCGAGTAGCGGAGTAGCAAGGTAAATTTTTTGTTCATTCAGGTGGATCATATATCAGATCATTACTGCAGAGGCCAGTAAGGGCTTGCAGGCTGAGTATGTATAGACGGCCGAGCGTAGCGAGGCCGGATAGGAATACGAAGCTGGCAAGCCTTGATGGCAAGTTCTTTCACGCCGAGGCTTGTATAGTGCTTTTCTCAAACATGCACTGAAATAAATAAAAACTCCTATAAATCTTTTTTTTTATTCGTAAGACAACTAAAATTGTACCAGACTTAAATTATAACCAGGTACCATCACACAATCAAGGAAACCGAATCACGTTCCAGGGTTGGAACCTTTGTGCTACTAATGTCATGTTGACATCCCATACATCTGCCAAACATATCATAGCGTTACGAAAAGGTTCCACCCTGGTACGTGATGTGATTCAGTTTCCTCGACTGCATATAATAAGCGTTTGTCTTTCTAATATGGATTTTTAAAACGTCAACATAATCCCAAAAAAATCAAGTTGTACAACATGAGATATAAGGGACTGCTAAAATAAAAAATCACAGATCAGAAACGTTTCAAAAGACAAGTGAAACTTTTTTTTAAAGTCCTATTTTGTCTTTGGTTACAAAGTAGATTTGTTCGAGATAACGCTCTTAAGGCCATTATACACGAACTTTAGCCTATTTAATTCTCTATTATGTAAATTGAATTGTAATTTGACGTAAAACACGTCGGCAATATTTATATATTTACATATAGAATATTCATAGTCCTGTGAATTTATTCACTAACTAAAAAATGAACCATAGAAATTCAGATTCTTAATTTCAGGTCGTGGATAGTGGCCTTTATCGTGGATATTTTAGCCTGACATATCGTATCTTTAAAAAAATGATGTTTTGCATTGAAACAAAAGACTGTCGTCTTGCAGGCCAAGGCCTGCAACGTTGTATTTTGAAGCCTATTTTAAGGAACACAACATAAACATTACATAGCATGTTTGAGAAATTTATATTTTTCGAATAGAAGGGGTGAAAACAAGTTAACTTTGTTAGACCCATAAAATATGTTACCTTAAATTTCGAATCTAAAATAAAAGAGCATGGTGCATGCTGACTATATTCATATATTGTATCTATCTTAGCTTTAAATGGAAAACAGACTTAACGAGATAATACTTTATCTTTATCTATAATGTTATCAATCCACTCACAAATCTAGGGATTGCATAATGTGATATAAGATATAGCTTGGCTTAATTAATTGTGGGTTCTGGTAACTTTCTTAATCCCAAATCACCTAATTACACTAAAATGCAAATAAAAAATATGAAAAAATAAAAATACAGCAATAAAGTAAAAATATGATATTGTCCACTTTTCTAGAGAAATGGGAGACGGTTAAATCAATCGATGATTAAGTTAATGATTCCTCTTGCACATCCTAGAACAGTATAAAAAACTAGAAGTAGGTACTAAGTAAAAATGGCTTATAAAAAAACTTGTATCCTATTCAATGCTAAAAAACATAAATATTTATATATTTATTTATTTATCTAAAGCAGAACGAATGTTTTTTTATTGTTTTCTAATGAGTAGGCTTACTCAACGATCCCTAATTAGTTTATTTATCACCATTAATCGTATTGACTATATAAGCTTATCAGAATCATTTGGGCCCCAAGGGTGCTATAGGTACCACTCATAATTGCAGTCGTTTTTTCGCGCGGTTATGGGCCTTTGTATTTAATTCGTGTAGATAGCTTGATTTGTACCAAATAATGTGCAACTTGGCGTGCGGTATCACGACGCTAGTCCTCGGGGCCATCCTTGTGTTTACTTCTTCCTTTGTAGGGTATGGCCTAATCGATGGCATTATCGAAAATGTGATCGTTGGCGTGAGTATTAATAAAATTATACTGCATACTGTCATATTAACCTGAATGCATTTAAAATACAGAATATATTAGGTATAGGTACAACAATGCGTTTTATATTAAGTACTTTACTTAGAAATTATTGCCGTCCTTCGAACAATAGTAATTTGTGCAACAAGAGAGCTAAGTTGATTTTGAATCACGAGCGTGGCGAATGATTCTAGATTAGAATCCTGAGTGCAGCAAGGGTTTCAAAGACACGAGATTCAAAAAACTTTGGTGTCGTGTGCAACGTGAAATTTTTCACCTCAGCAGCGAGAACATTTTGTCTTAAGTGAAAAAAATACAACAGGGCAAATTTAAATTTAATCAAATTGTATGTTTTACAAAAATCATAATATACTAGAAGTATGTATACTATTTATTTTGAAAACAAACAATTAAAAAAAATACGAATAATTGGCACTGTTCACTTTTTTAAGCTGTGCTTTTAACACCTTTATTTGATAAAATGGACTATTTCGAATAATACTAACTATTTTGAATAATATGCTTTTACGTAGCTTTGTTTATTAATAACTAGCCTTCCGTCCGCAGCAGCTTCGCCCGCGATAAATTAATTTTCCCGTAGGAAAAGGTATTTTCCCGCGGTAAAAAGTAGCCTATGTCACTCAGTGATAATGTAGCTTTCTAACGGCAAAAGAATTTTTGAAATTGGTCCAGTAGTTTCGGAGCCTATTCAATGCAAACAAACAAACAAATTTTTCCTCTTTATAATATTAGTATAGATAAATATTTTTTCTGTTTGATAATTTGATAAGTTTGGCACGATCTTCAATCAAAAGGTACTATTTTAATGTGAAGTCCGCCTTAAAAATGAATACCTAGACGACGGGCTTTATCATCTCCAGCCTATATTATGTCCCACTGCTGGGTACAGGCCTCCTCTCACAATGAGAGGGCTTGAGCTATAGTTAACATGCGGGCCCAATGCGGATTGGGAACACCATTGAATTGCTTCGCAGTTGTGTGCAGGTATCCTCACGATGTTTTCCTTCACCGAAAAGCTCATGGTAAATTTAAAATGAGATATCGCATATAAATTCAGAAACACGCAGAGGTTCGAGCCTGGGATTCGAACACACGACGGGCTTTTTAAACTTGTTAAATGCAAGTCGATTAGATTGTCGATAGATTTAAGAGAAATGGGATATAAATATCAATAGGCAGTGTTTCAAATACACTTCTGGCGAACTCTCAATTTAAAAAATCGGCTTTATTAAGAATGAAAAAGTAAAGTTTCATCTCTAGGAGTAGCACTAAATAGTAGAAGGAGTCTTCCGGTTTATGAATAAATATGGGCGGTTTTTTTCGATATTTTTCGGTGCGATAAGATTGGAAATGCAATTAGTTAAGTTCTCCCTTTCCTACTCGTTATACAAACAATACGCATTTTTAGAGTAATTACCTAAGTATATCTAGATTTTTTTCTTGAAGTAATACTTTTATTTTGATTTTTTAGGAAGTTGCTCTGCATGACGATACTATACAAATGGAAAGATTTGAGACTATCCCGTTTCCTTTAAATTTCACAATTAGAGTTTTTAACATTACGAACAGGGATGAAGTGCTGGCAGGTGGTGTTCCAATTGTTGAAGAAACAGGCCCTTATATTTACAGGTGAGTTGAATCGGAACTTTCTGACTGTGACGCATAATTAGGAGGACATTGGTGCAGGAAGAAGAGTCTGCCTTATTGCTTTTCAGCCGTCAATGATCGACAACAGACACCGATCAACACATAGCCTTGTCTCGTAGTAGACTAATACTACAAACAGAAGCGTCAATGAAGCAGATGCTTAAAAGTATTCATTATTCTTTAAGTATTATCCAGATTGTGTTCTGTAAACAAAGTGATGAAATGAGTACCTGCTACGTCTTGTCAACGTTTTGCTAGTTTTTCTCTGATTTTTTTAAGCTGCCTCGCTTCAGTTGTCAATATATACTATTGTCATCACTGTCGCTCACACAAAACTATACCTAATGTAACGTACCTATGGTGTAAATGGAGCATCATTTTCGTCCCAGAAATATTTCGGTGAATACGCCGACTGAATTGCTGAAATTTAGGGACAGCAGAGTAAAAATAAGCTAAAATACAAACCGGCAAGAGCGTGTCGGGCCACGCGCAGTGTAGGGTTCCGTAGTTGTATTATGGACATTCTGAACATAATTATTATTTTTCATTTTTATTCGATACTATGTAGGTACAATGAACGTAGTTTACGGTTTCGAGTACATTTTATAAGATGGTCGACTATTACTCGTTAAATTGTAAAGGGAACCTAACTGTGATAGTTTTCCTTTAAACTTCGTTATAGGTATACGAGTATACTACTAGACTACAAGCCCATGGAAAAAATTAACCTGTGAAATGAACCAACGTGAATAACGCTTAGAAGGCTGTTACTATATCATAAAACTAGCATTCCGTCCGCAGCTTCGCCCGCGATAAATTAATTTTCCCGTAGGAAAAGGTATTTTCCCGCGGTAAAAAGTAGCCTATGTCACTCAGTGATAACGTACCTAGCTTTCTAAAGGCAAAAGAATTTTTAAAATCGGTCCAGTAGTTTCGGAGCCTATTCAATGCAAACAAACAAACAAACAAACAATCATATCATAAAATAACTCTGAGCGCTATGCCGTCATTTCTGTGCGGTACAGGTGAGTATGTGAGTAAATGGAATTTCTCAGGTACAAGTGAGGAATTAAGACTAATTATTAATGTACGGCTTTTTTATAGCCTATAGATGATTAAAAATAAATGTCGAAAAACCTTCCGTTCGAAAGAAATTCCATTTAGTTACTCACGTACTCACCTGTACCGCTCAGAAATGACGGCATAGCGCTCAGAGTTATTTTATGATATAGTAACAGCCTTCTAAGCGTTATTCACGCTGGTTCATTTCACAGGTTAATTTTTTTCCATGGGCTTGTAGTCTATACATCCATACATTTTTCACCTATCCAAATACAACCGTTTAGCTGGCAAGAGGGGGCACACTTGGCTCTTATCGATAATTTAGAACTTTAAAGCTTAATATTTCGCTAACGGATCCCTGAATCGAAAAATGGTTTTACCACGCCTACCTACAATATTTTTGAACGACCTTTCCAACGCGAGTCCCCACACTATGGGGAAAAACGAAAAAAAAACATCCCCACTTTAAGTGTAGGTACCTATAGATACCTTAAAAAAATATTTTGTCAAGATTTTATTTTACCACTTTGTCAGCGTAGTTCATATATAGGTACACCCATGCCTAATTTCAGCTTTCTAGTATTGAGTATCTGTGAGCTAAGCCGCGGACAGACAGACGGACGGACGGACAAAGCGAAACTATAGGGTTCCTTGTTGACTACGGAACCCTAGTGTGTGTAGCCTCCTAAATTTGGGTATACTAACGCCAATAGGTACCTCTATATCGTTTGTTTGCAATTACCGTTACCCTTACAATCAGATTAAGAATGTCCAGTAAAAGTATGTCGTCTACAAAAACTAAATATATATTTTTTATGTGCAATAAAGAGTTTGCATACATACATACTAAAGGCAACCGTTATGTTCAGTGCGATGTACCCATTGACCTCTTATGAAATGTCAACTTTTATTTTAGTCTTAGTATACATAGCTACAAACAATCTAAGGAATTAGGTACTTAATAGCTCTGTGTCTTTTCCCGTTACCGTTGTGGTTCGTGAAAGACGCAGTAGGCCATAGACTTTTGCGTCGATTAGTGTCACCAAATGATTAAAATCTAAGCTTAGTGTAAGTTAGGTACCTACCTATTTCTCGCAACAAAATCCTCGAAATCGTTCACGTTAACGCCTCAATTATCTACTATGGGCATCCTCCTAGCAGCAAGGTAGATAGGTATCTACAACAAACTATTCTCATACCTAGTTAGAATTTGCTAACGTGAACGCATTCGAGAACTTTATTGCGACAGTAACTATTGTAAATTGTCATAATTTTTTCAGGTTTCACCGAACTCGGACGGTCACAGACAAAGAGGACGACACCCTTGATTATCATATCACGGATCAGTTCGAGTATGACGCCGAAGCCTCCTTCCCGCATACTGAGGATGATATGCTAACCATCGCCAACGTTCCCTATCATGTGAGGACTAATTCCCAACAGAGGCAATAGCAATGATATGTTCATTATCATACTTAATCCTTAACATGGCTACACTGTTCATTAGGCTTATTACCTAACTCGTCGCAATCGTCATCGTGTTCATTTTGACAGTTCATGTATGGGCTGACAATTGGCATCGGAATCAGCTAGCTGTCACATTCATACAAGAACTGTCAAAATGAACACGATGGCGATTGCGAGCGAGTTAGGTAATATGCCTACTTGTCTAAGTATTTGGGTGACAGAGATCCACTGTTTTCCGTGTGAGCGACGGAGATACAAAAATATAAAACAAACAAGGAAAGCTATTTGTTTTGTTGTGCCAAGTGTACGAGTAGGTAGGTACTTTAAGAACCGCTATGCTATTGGTATAATTATGTACAAATTCCACTTGATATTTTATTACAAATATGGTATTTTACTTGCTCAGTAAAATGTTGCGCAGCGAAAAATATTGCTACTGTTTGATTGGTTTTTAAAATCGGTAAAGGTAGGATGTTTTAAGGAACGAAATCGTTAAATATGGATGTTGTATTTAGTAAGTAGGTACAGATATTTATAGTTTCGATGATACGATTTCTGTTAAAAATCGAGACTAATCTTTTCGAGCTCATGTACCCTTTGGAGATCTTTGAATCGTGTAATTCAAGACAGTTTCCTATGAAACGGACTCTCGCCTAAGCTTTTGTGGTAACAAGGTAATATTTTTAATGGAACAAAGTGACGTCTACTATGAGAACGTTCTACGGTGGTGGGTCAGGAATCAACTTGTTCGGAGATGGTACATAAAGATACGTAATTCTTGAAGATACCACTACGTACATAACTTTAAATTTTATTGGCATAATTACTGGCAACAAAACCCTTTCAACAAAAAAAGCACCTGCATGGCAGATATAACTACCATGGTGTTTGTTTGAGAAAATATGCTAAATACCTATTTTAGATTATTTGGATAGCTACCTACATGCTAAAACACTTATCATTTAATACGTATTAATACAATTTACGTTATCGGTTAAAGCTACTGATTGATTAACTGTTGTCAATAATGCTTACGCACGTATTTGTATGGATTATTTATAGGTGTACTTAGGTACTGTCCACTGTGCTGTACCTATATCTACTTGTTATGCTGTACTACATGACTTCACCTTGTTCGTCGAATATAGGTAATATTTAATAACAAATATCCTAGCCATTGAAGCCGGGTACTCATCAGCGAGCTGTAACCGAAACTAGGATAAAATTGTCAAACTTTAAGTGAAGTGTGGCGTCCGTTTGACGTAATGACATTGTGTTATGGTGGCACTCCACTTGGCGTATTTATTTAAATATTTGCGTGAGTGAACGGGATGCACTATATTGTTTCTAGCGTATGCGACGAAGATGCCAATAGCGCAACGCGAACACGCAACGCCAGGTGGAGTGCCACTTTTACAAACAAAATGAATGCAAGCCATCCTCGCCGTACTGACGCGTGCTAGGCCACACCGCGTGCTTGTCTTAACACAACGCAGTTAACGGTCAAAGCAGGTCAATAGTGGACCTACTGAAGATGGATTAAAGTTTCCAATGACTTGTTAAATTAAAAGGAAACTTTTAATTGTTCCGGAATATTTCAGCAGCCCTGGAAATGTTATAAGTATAAGGGTTTTTGAATCATAGTTGACTAAATATTTCCGTATATTGATCGATGTCCAAAGTGAGCCGCGGCAAGGGCAGGACTACATTTAGAATTACAAATTGAAATAAAAAGTCTTTGTACAGGGTGTTTAGTCGAACTAACCCAAACACCAGTTGAAATATTTCGGAAAAAATGTGAGAGACCAAGGTCAAGATAGGTACCGAGGAAAATCACGTTCTCACTATTAATATACACAACTAGGCAACCTTATTTGATTACTTACGCTGGTCAGGGAATAATCCGTAAGTCAAGATAGCATTATCTAATATCTGCTTAATGCGGCCACTTTGGTATCACATAATTAAAATTCCGAAAGAAACAGGTAGTCAATGAGTCAATGATGAAATACATATATGACATGATTTATAAAAAACTGGCTTTTGCCCGCGATTTCGTCCGCGTAGAATTAGTAATTGTCATGTTTATCGCTATCCCGCAGGAAGTATGCAATTTTCCGGGATAAAAAGTAGCCTATGTTTAAATCTAGGGTACGAGCTGTCTCAGCTCCTGTGATCTAAATGCGCCCAGTCGTTTCAGCGTCAAGAAGGAACAAACATCACTCAAATCACATCCTCACCAACTTTGCCATTTATTTATAGGATTAGTAGAATTTCTTAATAAAATATGAAAATATCATAAAAGAGATGACGAAAAGTGAAATCAAAATATATATGTGTATATAGATATAATATATGTGGAACTAAATAACTAAGAAAAGCTTATTTAGCCTCCGAGATATATTTATTTCATGTTTAGGTACATATCGAAATCGTACCGCAGACTGATTATAACTAAATCCTAAACATCTTACATACGTCAAATCGTATATTCGTCGTCTCACTCCTAACATCGTCCGTCACCTCCACACCCGCGTCTTCGTCTTCGAAGTTATGCAACTTTCTGGGATAAAAAGTATCTTACTATATCTTAATCTAGGTTATAGTCTATCTCGGACCTGCTTAGGTGTCTAAGCGGGCGGAGAGGTGTACTCGGACGTGGCGCGTCCCTGGGTGGTGGATAAGGGAACGCCTGCCTCACGGCAGATAGGGGCCCGCAAGGGTCCCCGCGAACCAAACACCAGGGGGGGGGGGGTTCGAGGGATGGGGCCCACCTGTCACAAGTTATGTGCCCGACTTGCGGCGGGTGCTTGGGCACCCTGAGTGCTGCTCCCAGTATCCCTCTGGCCTCTAGTAGGGGCATAGCAGAGGGTACTTGGGATGTGGCGGCGCTTCGGCGGGGCCTTCGGGCATTCGAGGTTCAGGGTGCGGGGAAGCTGATGGGGTTAGCTCTGCACTTGTCCACTAAGTAGCCCCTCCCGCCGTGACCCCACACGGCCTGGAGGTGGCGTGGCGTAAAGTGCGGCAGTATTGCACCTATCCCGGATGCGCCTCACGCCCTGAGAGAGGGGAAGGGGTACGAGATTCCGAAGGGGGTGGCACCTGGAGGAATGTCGTACCTCTTATGAGGGTTCGGGGTGAGGGGAAGCTGATGGGAGGCATACCCGGATGCGCCCTAAGCCCCAAGGAGGAAGCAACGGCGGCGGCGAGGCCGTCGTTGGGCACTATTCCTCGGGAGGACTTCGCAAGAGGTTCGGGGGGCGGACTCACGTTGACCTTGTTTCAACGTGCAACCGCTCCTTGCGCAGACGAGGGGGGAAAAGGCGAACTCGGTGCTTGCACCGCTCGCCCGATCCCTTGGGGGCAGCGGGAACGGTAACGGGGCATTACCTACCTGCATTGCACGGTCTCATTGTCTAAGGGAAGACGGGCCCAGCGTACGGGCCCTCCCCTTCTTGGCGCGGTCCTGGCGGAAGCCGGGGCCACCGGGGGGGCGTTTGTGGTGAAACCCTAGTGGCATCCCACTGCGTCCCCGTCACACCGGATTGAGGCAACGCCGGAGAGTTTTTAGTTCGGGTATACCCCTTCGGGGGGGGGGGGGAGTCCCACATAACCCTACGGCATCCATAAAGATTTCCTCTCCGTTAAATAGTCTATCCGAGTGGCAAATTTCATCAAAATCTGTTTTATAGTTTTTGCGTGAAAGAGTAACAAACATACACACATCTATAGACACATCCCTAGCTATCTATTTACATCCTCACTACCTTTCGCATTTATTAAAAAACTTACAATATGAAATTAACAATGACAAACAATGTTGAATTTGTGCTTGAAAATTTCACTACATTTACGAAATTTAGCATATTAACTGCGTATTTCTATCTATCCATTTATCGATTATAAAAAAAGCTTGTAAAATATGTTGAACACTTCAGGCGCTTTATAGTAAAATATAGCCAGCAACTTTTAACCTTCACCTGATTGGTTTTTGATTCTTGTCAGGCTATTCTGCAAGTAGCAGAACTGGAGTACGAGGAGCTGATGGGCGCACTGAGCCTGGGCCTGAGCGGCGTGTTCGGCGAACTCAACACCCCGATCGTGACGGTGCGCGCGCGCGACTTATTCTTGGACGGGCTTCCGATCTGCGGGAACCCCGGGGCGCTCGGCCGCCTCCCTTGCACCGCCATCCGCGCCATCACTGCCTCTTCGCAGAACATAGCGGAGATGCCAGACGGTTCGCTGTCCTTCTCGCTCTTCGGATACGTCAGTGAACCTCATTTAATTACGTAACTGTAATCAAGAAATTTTAATTAAATCCTAATTCACATCCTAAGTACTTCCTCTTGCTGCTACTGGTGCCTGATTGTTGAAAGCGCATATGTGAAAATACCACTCAGAAGAGGTGAACAATTGGGCTGAATTTGAAGTACGAGTAGATTAGAAGGAAATTACAGCTCTACCTCTAGCTCTAACTACTTAGTCAATTTGTGAAATAGTTTTGTATATATATAACAATAATTTTCACGTAGCAATTTTATAGTTTTCTCAAATAAAGAAGTGTCTAATTCATAGATACTAAGCTAGTAGGCGAATAGTTACCAACATTCAACGGAAGATCATATTCACAGAGAAACGGTCTTCCGTCGGCCGACTATAAAATACATAGAGGAATCAACGATCCGGGAAACTTGGCCGAAATCATTAGCTACGACAACAGTCTGCGTCTGCGCAAGTGGCCCGAAGGCGACGACGGCTCCATCGCGGAAGACTCGCCCAACTGGTGCAACAGCATTAATGGAACTGATACGGGAATGTACGCGCCTTTCTTGGACAGCAATACACGGATCTACGGGTTCAAGAGTGATATTTGCAGGCAAGTATTCGCACTTAATCAGGTTGATAACAAACAGCCTGAGAGGAAATGGAGTTTGAAAATGATTCACAATCGGCAGGTCCGTGGAGCTCCGATTCCAGTACGAGCACGAGTTATTCGGTATTCCGGTGCTGCGGTTTGCGGCCAACGAGTGGTTCCTAGACAACCACCAGGGCTGCTTCTGCCTGAACCTGACGCGAGGCGTCACCGGCCCCGACGGCTGCCTGCTTTCCGGTGCCATGGAACTATATTCGTGCGTCGGTATGTACTTTTGTCTTGCCCTGCGCACCGCCTTTACCGCCCTTTGATAATTAAGTGGACCCCGCCCAAGCATTATACATATAAAAATGTACGCACTGACTATGTAGGTACGTATATACAATTATTGTTTTTCGTAGGTGCCAGGCCGTAACATTTAATATGTACCAAACCTATTACTTATCCATTAGGACGCGATATTCCACTTTGTTACCCATGGTTCTTCTCGTATTCCCTTGAAGGCACCATGGGAAATAAAAAATCCCCGTGGTCCCTTCAAGCATTATTATGCTGCTGAATCACGAGGTTAGGTTAGGTTAGTCAGGGATCTTTAGTTGTCCAAAGGGCAAAATACCCAGAAAAAGCCCAGGGGCGCTTCGAATCGAAAACCAGTTGGACAAACTGTAATTGAACCACGGACCGGGAGTGTAAATGTGTTTCAAATAAAAGTTTCTTAAAATAACCAACTGATTTTTCTAACCTCGTGATTCGGCAGCATAATGTTGCTTGAAGGGACCACGGGTATTTTCATTTTATTTGCCTTCAAGGGTCTATGAGAGGGGCCACGGGTAACAAGAGGATATTTCGCCCCAAAGAATGTGAATGCAGATGAAACTCAACGTACTTACCTACATATAGTCAGCAGGAAACTTATATGATACAAGATACCCACTTATTTACTAGTTTGTTTTCGTTTACTTAAGTAATTAAGAATTTTTAATTGAGATGTTAGGTAAATTGAGCATATCGAATGCTTCAAGAACAAAATAGTCGGAATATCAGTTTTTCAAGGTTACGTTGTTGTCATGAAGAGTCCCCTATTAATAATTTTGACATGTCTGTCATCTATGCGCGGCTTATTTCAGTTTACACTAGGTACTGTATTTGTCTAATGCGGTCGTCGAACTTGTTTACATAGCGGAGATGCCAGACGGTTCGCTGTCCTTCTCGCTCTTCGGATACGTCAGTGAACCTCATTTAATTACGTAACTGTAATCAAGAAATTTTAATTAAATCCTAATTCACATCCTAAGTACTTCCTCTTGCTGCTACTGGTGCCTGATTGTTGAAAGCGCATATGTGAAAATACCACTCAGAAGAGGTGAACAATTGGGCTGAATTTGAAGTACGAGTAGATTAGAAGGAAATTACAGCTCTACCTCTAGCTCTAACTACTTAGTCAATTTGTGAAATAGTTTTGTATATATATAACAATAATTTTCACGTAGCAATTTTATAGTTTTCTCAAATAAAGAAGTGTCTAATTCATAGATACTAAGCTAGTAGGCGAATAGTTACCAACATTCAACGGAAGATCATATTCAAACTAATTCGGCCAACAAACGTCGACTTTGGCTACCTATTTAGGCCGTTGCAGCGGTCACTCGCTCTATGCGGCCGACTAACGTATTCCTTATATACTGTGGTCACCTCGTGTTGTTTGTGGCGGTCAACTTAGTGTAATTTCCCTTTTAGTGTTATAGTGAATGCTGTAATTTGGCATGGGTATGTATTACTGAACCGCAATGAAGATAGGTATGGAACTGGCAATTATTCCGTATACTTTTGTCAACATTTATATAGTGTCATAAATTTCAATGTCATTCTGATCCCGGTTTAGTAATATAATAATAATCACATGAAATATTTAAAAAGAAGTTATTGGTACCTAACTTTGACCTTAAACTTAAATGAATGTTTTCACGTCCATCCTGTTGTGATGTGATGTGTCATTGGATAGCTCGTTTAAAAATCTGACGGACAACTATACCAACCCTTAACAGTCCGGTTGACGCACATAGGCGGCTTTTATTTTTTAATTATATTTATACTGAATTCTTCGAGTTTGAATTTATTGCTGATTGTTATTTTTTAGTCGTGTCTTGAAGGAGATGTCGAACATATTCATACCTAAATGCGACAAAGTTTTGATATTTTTGTTTTTTATGATATGATAAGCATTATCTTTGACCACAAATGCCGTTATCTGTGACATATATAATTAGATAAGTTAATTTTAATGTTGAGTCCGAGCGTGGTATTAGGCACCTGAGGCCAGCGGCTCACCTCTTGACCTGCTGCGGAAATCGACCAATAATGTTTACACACGCGCCAGGGGTGGTCAATCTAGCCTTCTTGCGTATTGTACCTAAGTGCAGACAGTGAGGAGTGAGGTAAAGCAAAGTAAAAAAGTTTTCTACTGCAAATTTTTACAGAAATATTAACTCTAAAATTATGGAAATAGTTTACATACACATACATATACAAATTACGTCTTTATCCCTTACGGGGTAGACAGAACCTAAGGCGACAGGCCACGTTCAGCAAGATTATGGGCGTACCTACCTATAGATGGAAAATGAAATCAAAATAGTGATGGGTTGCTAGCCGCATCGCCAATACCATAATTCCTATGATTTTCGCCCATTCTGTCGATATTTTATATAATATTTTACTACGCAGAAATTTAGTTAGGTACATTAAAAAATTAAAAAATTCCCCACGCGAGAAAAGACTTATAGTTTACTAGCGACCCGCCCCGGCTTCGCACGGGTGCAATTAGTATTTCTCTACTATATTATGCATGTATACCATATAAACTTTTCTCTATCTATTAAAAAAAACCGCATCAAAATCCGTTGCGTAGGTAGTTTTAAAGATGTAAGCATACCTACGTATGGACAGGCAGACAGCGGAAAGCGACTGTTTTATACTATGTAGTGAAGAAACAACCCTTAAATAAATCCATTTTATGCCAAAAATGCCTTACATCATTTTAGAAGAGCCTGATACTCTTCAAACTGCTGAACCAAGTTCTTTTTTTTTTTTTTTTTTTTTTTTTTATATGAATAGGAAGGCAAACGAGCAAGTGGGTCACCTGATGGTAAGTGATCACCACTGCCAAACATGGTTAAGAACCACTGTACTACAAGGAAACTAACTGGCTTTCGAATAAAAAAAAATCGCATCCAGATCGGTTCATCTGCTTGAGAGCTACGACGCCACAGACAGACAGACACACACACAGATATTGACGTCAAACTTAAAACACCCCTCTTTTTGCGTCGGGGCTTAAAAATGGACTAAGACTTTTTTTTGTGTATTTTAGTTCAGTTTTAGTAATATTTACGTATCTACGTTGTACCCGCACTTCACGCGCGAGTCTAATTCGCACTTGGCATATTTTTATATTCCATATAATCATAAAGTTGAAAAATCATTTTTACAAGGAAAATGTATACAACCTCGGTTGAGTACCACTGCGCTTGCGATGACGCGCCCCTTTCAAGGTGAACCGCCGTTAAGTAAAGCCCGCCGTAGCCGTTCCATCCTTTTCTTGATCTGCGCTTGTATGACAGACGTAAAGGAAACAACCGCTAACATTAAAACGCATCTTTATATTTGGGCCAAAATGCTCGACAGTCTAATCCGACAAGTGATAAAGTATACGTTTATAATACGGGCTTGACAAGGATCGAGTGCGGGACGCAGCGGAAGGTTGTAAAAATAAAAAAGAGCGTCCGCGCGCCCCACGCGCAAACGCATCGCAATGTTCGGAGTGGCGTGGTGGAGCTGCGCGCTGGTGGTATTGGGCGCGTTCACGCCGCCGGCGGCGCGCGCGCGCATTCTGGAACGCTGCGAGCTGGCGCGAGAGCTGCGCCGCCTCGATGTCCGAGCCGAACACATCCCCGTCTGGGTGTGCATCGCCTACCACGAGTCCCGCTTCGACACAGCCGCGCTCAACCCCGGCAGCGGCGACCACGGCCTACTACAGATCAGCGAGCTGTACTGGTGCGGCGCGGGCAAGGCGTGCGGCCTGCCGTGCGCGGCGCTGCGCGATGAAGACATTGCCGACGACGTCGAATGCGCTCTGCGCGTCTACGAGGAGCACACTAGACTCCAAGGCGATGGCTTTCTAGCGTGGGTAGTTTATCCCCAGCATTGCAAACAGAACACCAAGAAATATCTTGCAGATTGCAGTGTGTCTTTAAAAGATGCCAATGCGACTAAATCGTTAGAAAAGTCACGGTCTATCAATACAGTTGATTATAAAATGAACACCACATTTGACCTAAACCCAACTATTGACGAACTGAAACCACCGTACTTTTCGACCATGTCGAATATTGGACATCGGGGAAATGAACTGGAAACTACGGATCGTGGCAAAGAAGAGCAAGTTAAATGGCAACATATACACTTTCCGAACATAGATGATCTATCGCTTCCAGTGTTTAATCATAGAATGGAAAAAATCTCTAAGTCCCCGCCTTCTCCGACGACAACGACTGTTAAGCCAAGAGAACAAACGAAAAGGCCGAAAAATAATCAAATTAATTATACACTGACGACGGCAAAACCCATACCAAGAACGACAATTGGCATTAACTTCAAGTATAATTGGGTAACAAGTAAAACAACGCCTCGTGCGTCAAGCCGCGGATCACAAACTCAGTCTCTGCGAACTACTACGACTGCTCCTACAACATTAAAGCCAACGAGTACCACCAGTAAACGAATACCTACAACAGCTGTTACAAGTTATTCAACTACTACTACCACTGCTCGAACTTCCACGACTCAAACAAGTTTTTATCAATACAATTATTTCCGAAATCCCAAATCATTTAATTTTTCAAAAGTTGTTTCTACTCCTACTCCTTTAATTAAAGAGCTTATGAAAAAGCAATTCAGATGCCTCGGATGTCGTGCACCATCAACAATCAACACTACTACTCTTAAACCGCAGACTACGTCATTCTTCCAAAAACCAAGCAGAACGATTCCGGCAGACTCGTCTAAATCTACTACTACAAGTACAACACCAGCGAAAACTACCGCTACTACCGTTAAGAACAGCACTTCCACGTCCTGGCGAACTCAGAGTACAAAAACGTCATATTCAGTCACTAATGCCAATAAAGCTGCGACCGCCGAAACAAATTCAATATTTGACCTGTACTTGAATACCAAACGACCCAAATTGTCAACATTCAAATTTGCTCCTCGAGGCGAAAGTTGGTACAAAAGGCGTATATTCATCGATGGCACTACATCTCCAGCCACGCCGTGGAAGTCCATCAACAACGGTAACGATGAAATTAATGGCATGTGAAAATATAATCGCAAACATAAAAATGATCTAAATGTAGAGAATATTAGTTATAGTTTGTTTTAGTTAAAATGACGAAAAGTACTTAAAACCAACATCTATTGTTTAATTGTTATCTTCAAGTGGGGTTGTAAAACAATTATGCAGGTGTATCGGTAGGCCCAAAGTATACCGTGAACAAACAATCTTGATAGTTTAATGTATTTGGAAAACAATACACCTATTATACTTAAAAGTGTCCAGTTCAGGTAATAAACAATAATCAATATGACTGAATACTTTCTAGGCTTAAGTGCAACGTTTTGTTAGTGTCTAACTTTGTTTAGTACATGTGTTATATTTGCAAAAATAGTCTCTTTTTTACAACCTGGCTATACTTTACTGGACTTTGAATACTTCTGATTGGATTTTGGTGTTCTAAGTTTTCGATGACCCCGGCTACGTTTTACTGGACTTTGATTACTTTAAATAAATTTTAAAATCTTTAATTTCAAAGATCAAAAAGGGTTGAGCTACTCCAGTACACGTGCCATACTTCGGTCAGTTTTATTACGTCTCTGTTATCTTTTCCTTTCATATTCAGCAACAAAAGAAGTAAAATCCCACGTTAAGTGCACTGAAACAAACTATACTAGGGTAGGTACTTAAGTATTTTGTAAACCATACACCAAAAAGCATTTACTTTTAATGTAACTAAATAATTGAATTACGAATAATATTTTTCTGTATTTAATTTTAAATTCATAAGTAGACTCGTAAATAATTTTATTAACATGTAAAACTTGGGTTTCCTCCATCTTCATCACCCTTTTTGCAGCTGGCTGATAATTTGAGGAAGTATATAAGTAGGTACGTATATTTAGTGTTTCAAGCAATCGAAGTGCACTTGTTGGAAAAAATACACTGTGATGATGATGACTTAGTTAACTGCACGAGTGCAGTTACAAACAGTTGTTGACTCAATTATTTAGATAGTGTTGATTGTTATTTTTTTTTTCTAGAACAGACCCTTACGGAGTAAGTCCAAGTAAGGAGGAGTCCAGGAAAAACAATACCTGTACCTAACTATAATATTATTACCGCATGTAAAGGAATACTTATGTGGGAGTATACTTAATTAAATTAATGATATCGATTGTTTTTGTATTACCTACCTATATACTTACCTCGTTTTTTTCACATTAGTAAAAAGGTAAACAATCTCGACCTGTTATTTTATCGAAAAATCCTTTCTTAAAATAAATATCAGCAAGTTCCAATTAAAATTTTGGGATAGTGTGATTTTTGTTTTGTTGTGGTTTTTTATGTTCAAATGGACAGACCAACAAACATTATTTACAAATGTGAAAAAAAAACTAAGCATTATTTATGACAATGCTATGGATGTGAAACATAGTTATACTAATATTGATACCCGCATGATTGCTTTGGTCTAGAGCCCTAGAAACACATTTTTTGAAACGATATGTGAGAGCATAATCATATTAGGTCGTCGTATGAAATTTACACTGTATTTTATATAATGTTTAGGAAGATAACAACTTATTTTCTATACTTGGAAGTTAACTGACAAAACAGCATGTAGTAAATAAATATTCACTGATTATCCTCATTCACAAAGGGCAAGCTAACAATACATTCAACTTAATGCACGCATGAAGGTAAGTTTGTCTACTGTTAGGCGGACGTTTCTAATATAATAACATCGCATTCTGGTTTCAGTTTATCGCAAGCATAAATATAATTATAATGTTCTTGTTATGCGGATGCAAATGGTGTGAAAATGTCGGTCTTCTAAAACGTACTCGTATGTAGTTGATGTCGAGGATAAACCCATCTACGAGTAGGTAATTAACTACCTACTTTATACCTTCTTTGCGTTATGATATTATTAACTCAAATCCGCATGGATTAACTATGGATAACTATTCGGTAAGTTAACTACCTAATAATAAAGCTAGTTTTTCTTTGATTAAATAAAGAAATATAAACAGGATTATTAAAATATTTAATTAAAATCGTACAAAACTATAGTAACCAGATTAAAGAACCGAGAGTAGGCATGTATTTTTAGTATACAAGATTGATGGTGACCTTTCGGTTCGAGATAGCAATCATTCTCAAAAGTTAATG
The DNA here is from genome assembly GCA_949127965.1 of Pandemis corylana. Taxonomy (NCBI): domain Eukaryota; kingdom Metazoa; phylum Arthropoda; class Insecta; order Lepidoptera; family Tortricidae; genus Pandemis; species Pandemis corylana. Next base: position 22,814,732 of record OX421850.1, read on the forward strand.
TTAGCAATTAATATTCAGGTGTACGAGACACCTCGGTGGAAAGCGAGTTAATCAAGCCGAAGTGTTGTCGGGCCGGTTCTCTTAGGGTTGCCAATTACACCGCAGCGCTGTGAAATAATCGCGCTCTAAGGGCTAGCGCGCACGGGCAACTTAGTTGCACGGCAATTTATTTGTCTCTGTCAACTTTTAGCTGCTCCCCGCGGCTTCGCCCCGTTCCAGTTTTTTAATTTTTTTTTTTAACTTTTTCTCACTATAAAAACATTCCGTGTGCTCTAAGAAACAAAGAAACAAATGCTGATTCCGTCCAGGCGTTTTCGAGTTTTGCGGTTAGCACATAGTACCTATCCCTGTGGGATATAAACCTTGAAATACTCGAGCGCGTAGAATTGCTTTTTTATTTTAAAAGAAATCATTTAAGGATCACGGGAAAAATATAATCTGCCGATTTCCACGAGGCGAAGTATCTAAAATCATCAATAAAGTGTTGTACGTGCAGCTGCTGAGAACTGTGTTTTCCTACCTCTCTTTCCTTCTCGTCTCAAATCGTCAGTCTTTTGAATAGGACATCCTTTAGGGTTCACTTAATTAATACTCCTTTTGAAGGTATGACACGCTCGAATTACTTTTTTTTTCATTTTCTACCCCTACCCCTTCTCGTACAGCCACCCGCCACTACCAAACCGGCAGATATATATTTCTTCGTCATCAGAAAGACGTAGGGGGTCGTCTGACGCGCTCGAGTATTTCAATGTGACTATTTCCTTTTTACATTTTTGAAATTTTGTACACGCTTCCCGCCCCACTAAAAAGGAAAACTTTACATAAACTTTTTTTTTTCATCCAAAATTCACAATCTAATAGGTCCTCACGGCGCTTTAGTAACTGCACATTGAGCATATTGGCCTCCTCTACAATATTTGTAGCCGTGCGCGCACTTACATTGAAACCAATAGAGAAGGCGACAGTTGCGTCGCGGGCTTGTTTTCAAACCTGGGGACAAAAAAAGCCACGTCGCTATCACTACGTGCGCGTACTAACCCGTCGATTTGATGTGAGAGACCAAATAGTTGCGCAAACCAAAGTTAATCGTGCGCGCGAGCCCTAATTTAATTACTTACCATTATGTTTTTGTGTAAGATTGGGACTTAATCACTTTTATACACTTACTAGCTTTTGCCCGCGGCTTCGCACGCGTGAACCATGAGCATTTCAAAGAAGCTAGCAATTAAGCAAGCGAGCAACCAAACCTGCAAGCTTTCAAGCATACATGCAAGTATGCAAGCAGGCATGCAAGCAGGCATGCAAGCAGGCATGCAAGCAGGCATGCAAGCAGGCATGCAAGCAGACATGCAAGCAGGCATGCAAGCAGGCAAGCAAGCATGCAAGCAAGCGTGCAAGCAAGCATGCATGCAAGTAAGCACCCATGCAAGCAAGCATGCAAGCATGCATGCAAGCAGGCATGCAAGCAGGCAAGCAAGCATGCAAAGCAAGCGTGCAAGCAAGCATGCATGCAAGTAAGCACCCATGCAAGCAAGCATGCAAGCATGCATGCAAGCAAGCGTGCAAGCAAGCATGCATGCAAGTAAGCACCCATGCAAGCAAGCATGCAAGCATGCATGAAAGCAAGTATGCAATCAAGCATGCAAAGCAAGGACTCAAGCAAGCATGCAAGCAAGCCCCCCGCAATGCCCCGCTGCCTTAATTTTTCTGAAACTGTAAATATTGCAGGATTTTTATAAAAAAAACCTAACCTAACCTATAGGGCTGTCCTAAAATACATCCTAAATAGCTTTTGCCCGCGACTTCGTACGCGCTAAGATGTAAAATGAAAAAATAAGTTTTTTCCGTTCCCGTGGAAATTTTGGGGAGTGCTTTCGGAGTACACTTAAAGCCTTTAAAGAAATACACGTTATAAATGTTAAGTCTCTTTCTTCCGCTGTTTCGTCTGGAAACGTAAAATCCGGTTTTTTCCTGTCCCTGTGGGCGTTTCGAAAAATCCTTTCTTAGTGTTCCCCTACACTCCCAAATAAACCTACGTGACAAATTTCAACTTTTCCCCGCTTTTCGTTTTTCCCGTTTCCGTAAGAATTTCGCCAAATAAAGCATTTCCCGAAATTCTTACGGGAACGAAGAAGAAGAATTTTGGGAAATTATCTCATAATGCTCCCCTACACTCCCTAAGGAACCCACTTGCCAAATTTCAGCTTTCTACGACCAGTAAAACGTAAAATCCTGTTTTTTCCCCGTTCCCGTGGGAAATTTGGAAAGTACTCTCTTAATGCTCCTCTACACTCCCGAAGCAACCTACATGCCGAATTTCAGCTTTCTGCAACCAGAAAACGAAAAGTCCCGTTTTTCCCGTTCCCGTGGGAATTTCGGGAAATCCTTTTGTAGCGCTCCCCTACACTCCCCAAAGGAAATTGAAGGCCAAATTTCAATTTTATACGACCAGTAAAACGAAAAATCGATCCCGTAGAACTGAATACATAAATCCTGTTTTTATCCCGTGGGAATTTCCAAAAAGCATTAAAACATTATTTTACTATCATAATCACCTACTTCTATGCCAAATTTGAAGTCTAGTAATTATAGTTCATAGGATTTCGTTAAACTGAATATATAAATCCCGTTTTTTTCCTTATCCCGTGGAAATTTCCAAAAATCCTGAAATTAGTTTCTTAGTTTTGTAATCACTTACTTTTGTATCAAATTTGAAGAGTCTACTTATTATAGTTACTGAGATAGCGTCACTCGGAATCGAATATATAATTCCCGTTTTTTCCTTATCCCGTGGGAATTTCCAAAAATCCTTTCTTAGCGGATGCCTACGTCATAAGATCTACCTGCATGCCAAATTTCAGTCCGATCCGTCCAGTGGTTTGGGCTGTGCGTTGATAGATCACTATGTCAGTCAGTCAGTCAGTCACCTTTGAATTATATATATATTATATAGATTGGTTCATTTTAAACGAGTTTGGGTGTAAACAAGTGCAATGGTGAAGAATTTACGGAGGCAAAACCGAGCCTGGGTAAATGTGGTGGGTTGATTGATGCTCAATGAACTTTTATGAAACATACTTAAGTACTTAATTGACTAGTCAAAAATCTTTGTACATTTTGTTTGGTCGCCCCTATTGGGAGAGTGCAAAGCGGGTGGAGGGGGTAGCCTAAACGATCACAGCGCTAGCTACGGCTAAAATTGTCATTTTTGTCACTGACTTGAGCTGTCAAATCCATATTGCAGTAAACATTTTCTAATCGTTTTTGAGATAAAAATATGGTCCTGGTAAGATGTGTTGTTGTGAATTGTAATAACACCAAGAAGAATAGCGACTGTAAATTTTACCAATTTCCAAGACCATGGTGGAAACGAGACCAAAGAAATAAGTGGATATTTGCCGTAAGAAAAAAAAAGTAAGTTACCTAACCTCTAAAATTTCACTGAAAACAACAATTTTAATATTATTGGCAATAATGTTACTGACTACCATTGTCCAAAATTGTGTAATATAGTAAAATAACACAAGATTTCATTAATATTTTTCACAATATTTACTTACTTCTTGTTTGACAGCGGTGACAATATTGTCCATAATGGCCGCCTATCACGTGGCGCTGTCGTCGCGCACGGTCCCAATAATCAATTAGGTTGGTACTCTCAAACGATTAATAATACATATGATCTAGCATGCGTATTGTACTAAATTTAGAAATGATATTATTTGTTTTGGTTACTACGTGTTAAATGTCCTCGATTTAAAAAATAATTAACTAATCAGAAATATGAGTAGGAACCTTGTCCTTGGAGTGGAGATCCGTAACTGAAAATGTAGTAATTTAGCTCTCTTATTCCGTGACATACGTACTATCTAATTAAACTCGTAATTCGTGGAAGAGCTTCCTCACTTCAAAATGTGTGGTTATAGACTACAAGCCCATGGACAAAAAAACATGTGAAAAGAACCAGCGTGAATGAAGCTTAGAAGGCTGTTAGGTACTATATCATAAAATAACTCTGAGCGCTATGCCGTCATTTCTGAGCAGTACAGATTTTTTCTCATACATTAAAAAAAAATTGCACTAACTTCCGGCACCACCACTTTAAAGCGACACTAGGTTTTTCGACATTTATTTTTAATCATCTATACCTAAGCTATAAAAACGCCGTAAATTAATAATTAGTCGTAATCCCTCACTTACTTGTACCTGAGAAATTCCATAAATGAACCGCTCAGAAATGACGGCATAGTGCTCAGAATTATTTTATGATATAGTAACAGCCTTCTAAGCTTCATTCACCCTGGTTCATTTCACATGTTTTTTTTCCATGGGTATGTGGTTAACAAACGGTAACGTAATATTTACGACAAAAGCCACATGAAAATCTTGTAACTATGGTATATAGCTGTGAAGCAGAATCTAAAATAATAGGGTGAAAGGTAAAACAAACAAATGACACGTCAATGACGTCACGATCAAAATGAAAAGGACAAAGCGATCATGACAGAACGGTCATAATTCAAAATTAGAAAACTTGTTTGTTTGTTGTAATAGATATTTTTGACTGTGTAAGTGTGTAGATAGATAGATAGTTTTTTTAAGTTTTTGAAGTTTTAAGTGTGTAGATATTAATGCCCTTGACTGTATAGATATTTTTGGCTTGGGTTTTGTTCTTATGTATGTGAGAGTTGCGTGTATAGATATTTATGGCCTCCTATTTGCCTACATATATTGACTGACATCGTACATTTATTTATGACCATGTAAATGTAGATCTTTTTGACTAATTAAATGCTCACATATTTTTTGGCCGGATTACCGTACCTACATATATTTCTGGCTAATCAACTGTACATGTATTTTTGACGCCTTGGGAACGTATGTATATATTTATGCCCTTGACTGTACAGTTTGACAACAAAAATAATGCTCCACAATGTACCTGCGCAGTAGACCAATTTTAGTAGCGCGGGAAACTCTGGCGCTGTTATTGGTCGATCGATTTCGTACCAACAATGGCAAAGTCGTGTAAGCGGGACAGAGCTAAGAATGCAAAGCAAGCAATACTCTGCCAGTTGCGCTTGCAAATAAAGTTCAATATAGATTATTTACACGTTCGGCTACCATCGGAAACTGGTCTGCGCTTCTCTGCGCAAACGAATACTGCCGATGCGCATTATATTTGTTGTCAAACTGTACAAGGAGTCGCCGACCGTTAAAAAATAAGTCCTGCATAGGTACAACGTATACCTGTTTACGTAGTATGAGTTGCACGAAGTTACTTGAACGATAACTTTAATCATAACCGAAAATTTTGAAGTAGATTTGACAGAAAACCTATGAAATAGAAGTCAAAATCATCGATTAAGGTTAATACATACATACATACATAAATCACGTCTTTATCCCTTACGGGGTAGACAGAGCCTGAGGTAATAAGACCTAAAGACCAATGGAAAAAAGGTTAATGTTATTGTAAAAATAAGTTGGCGGTGCAATTCCCAATTAACTGGCTTAACAACGTTATGGAGTGGATGTCGCGAAGGGTTGGAATTTATATTTTTGCTTGTTACTTACCAGTCTTACCATATTGGGGACCGCATATTCACTTAAAAATAGGGAAAAGATGTTCTCGGCCAAACAGTTCAGTTTTTACAATTAGCGTTCATTAGGGCCGCCAGAGACGTGGAGTAAGAAATAAATTTAAGAACCTGCCCAAGTTTTAAAAGCCCTCCAGACCCACCATACCCCTGGCACTGGCACTACACCTGGGGGAAGGATGGGAGTGAACCATACCACCGTAGTAGTGTTAGGATTTGAGAAATTGAAAAAAATAGCCTATTCCTGGGCGATGTGCTACCTAGCTAACCTAAACCTACCTTGTGCCCGTAGCTCACTACAGCACTACGATGGTATGGTTCAGTCCTACCCTACCCCCAGGGGTAGTGCCAGGGGTGAGTCTGGAGCCTTTTGATATCTGAAAATATCACTCAAAAGTGGTAAAAATCGTGGTGAATTTGAAATACTACCAGCTTAGAAGTAAATCACAGCTCTCCTTAATCTTGTGAAGTACTTAAAAATTTGATTCGAGCAGTAGTTTGGAAGGTATAAGCAGATTTTTACCACTTTTCGTATTGTAATTTACTTAAACGGTACACCATTAGTTATTTTTTGGCAATATTATTCCAAAGATCGATGCAAATAAATGAAACTAAAAACAAGCATCGAAATTATTATTTTTACCTTCATAATTATCCGGCATTGTCAACTTTCCACTTACCTACTTAGTTGGCAGTTACCATGCTAAAAGTGGTAAGTAAATATCCGATATTAAAGAAGACATTGACACTATTCACTTAACCTTAAACTAGTTCTGATCGTGCCCTTACACCATACCATGCAGGTAAATGATAAAACAAAGTTATAAACAAACACATCTTGATTATCTTATTAACTACTAGCTTTTGCCCGCTTCGTTTGCGTGGAAATATTCCAACTAGGTATACCTGTGCTGCGCGGACGAAGTCGCGAGCAAAAGATTGTATTTTATAAAAATAAAAACATTTCACTCAGTCTCTTGTCGGTCTCATAATCACTATCACTACATAGTATAAAATAAAGTCGCTTTTTCTGTCCTCATGTCCCGATGTATGCTTATATCTTCAAAACTACACAACGGATTTTCATGCGGTTTTTTTAATAGATAGAGTGATTCAAGAGGAAGGTTTATATGTATAATACATGCATAATATACCGTGCGAAGCCGGGGCGGGTCGCTAGTAGCTGATAAGAAGTATGTCCATAACATCACAATTGAAGAAAAAATGGCTGCTTATCTGTGGTACACAATGACATTTGTCACTGACGTTGATTTGATAGCACAGCTCTCTCGGAAGCTAAAAGAAGCAACGGCTTTGTGGCGCCGTCTGCAAATAATTGGTGTTACTATTACCATACATGGGGGATTCCAATAAAAATTACTCAAGTCAGTTTCCCATAAAGATGAAAATATATAATTACTATAATTTCTATTTTACTTTTTTGCCAAGTCGTAGATGTACTTTTCCAACGATTAGGTTTTATTAGATACTAGCTTTTCCCCGCGACTTCGCCCGCGCACATACCGTCAGTGTGACGACACACCCCATACATCCACTCGTGTCTCCAAGTATAAGGTTTTTATTGCCTATCCCGTGGGAAATTCGGAAAATCCCTTCTTAGAGCACCTACAGATCCTCTAGGAATATTATCTACTAATTATATAGTCTTAATTATTTACCTTGTGTTTTTATCCCGTGGGAAATTTGAAAAATTCCTTTGTAAGTGCATCTTTATACAAGGAATAATGTGTAGGCATGCTAAATTTAATGTCTGTAGCTTTATTAGTACAACATTTCGGAATTTTCCAATCCCGTGGGAAAATCGGGATAAAAAGTATCCTATGTCCGTCTCCTGGTTTTAAGCTACGTCCCTACCAATTTTCAGCCAAATCGGTTCAGCCGTTCTCGAGTTATAAATAGTGTAACTAACACGACTTTCTTTTACATATATAGATTTAAAATTATTACATAATAGGTACCTAATTATTGTTCTAATGAATCTACTTATTACCAATTTTGTATATCAGATCATAGTAGGTACCTTACCTATAGCCCGACCGCTTAACCGCGTCCTCGCCCGCACTTGTACCTACAGGTCCGCAGAGTGGGACGACAAAGGGGGCTGAGAGCGGTGCGGGCGGGTGGTGCGCCTGCCGCCCGCACCTCTCTCGGCCCCCTATGTCGCCTACCCACGCCCCTGTGCCGCGCGGGCAAGGACACATTTAAGCGGTCGGTCTAAAGTAGTAAACGCTTTATTGTACAAATATGAAGAACAAACACAATTGACGAAAAATATAAGATATAGGTACCTACCTACCTATCTCTACCAGGCTGGCGGTCAGTTTCCGAAAATTTAATTTTACTGTAAGCAATTTTTCTATTTGCAGATTTTCCCAATATTTTTTTATCAATATGTAAATAAAGCGAGGCTCCTATTTCCGGGCGTTTTGCCCTTCAAGCTTTGCATCTCAAGATAACTAACGAACCTAACCGTCTAGTGCCTTATACTGAGAATAAATTATGTTGGGAAATTTTCCGAATGGAATCTTCACTTGTAAAAAAATCCTAAAAGAAAATAACATACCTACCTATTAATAAAAAATAAAGTGGAAAATTTTAGGAATGGAATAATCGCTTCTAATGAAATTCGATTTTCGGTAAATGAATCGAGGCACCACCAGTTAACCTAGGCTAGATACCAGTAAACCAAATTTTTTTTTTTGCAAAATTGCAAGTGGCTTTGTGGAGAAGAATACTTTAACGGTGTTAGTTTTTTCATTCCAGGTGCTTTATTGGTGTTGTCCAATCCGCATTTCTTGTACGCTGACCCCGCCTATTTAAATGGTGTTATCGGCATGACACCAGACGTGGAAAAACACAGAATATCTATGGATTTAGAACCAGTAAGTAAAATGTAGTAGATAAAACAAAATCTAGAATAAACTCCGAGATTATCAATAGGAACCTCGAATTTGAAATAACCGAGGTGGGACCAAAAGTGCTATAATAAGCTTTGTGCCTTTCGTTTGAGCGTACCTACTACTAGATTCATGCGGAACAACAGAACAGAGCAAAACATTTTTCATGTTTATCTTGCACTAGCTTCTGCCCGCGACTTCGTCTGCGTAAAATGATGCATATAGTTAACCCTTCCTCTTGAATCACTCTATCTATTTAAAAAAACCGCATCGAAATCCGTTACTTAGTTTTAAAGATCTAAGCATACATAGGGACAAACAGACAGCAGGAAGCGAATTTGTTTTATACTATGTATTGATTGATATATTGATGACACATAACATAATATGCGTATGTATTACTTACCTACATCGTTCTTACTTTTACATAACCAATTTTTAAGGATTTCTTCTATTATAGGTATGTACCGTGTGTACGTACCTACCTAAAGGTTACACAACAGACGTTAGGATCCTACTTCAATCCGTTTTCCGCCTTAATATTGACTTTAATATCCATCAATACTTTTTACGTTTTTCAGAATACTGGCATTGTAATAAGGGGAGCAGCGAGAGCGCAGTTTAATGTCTTCTTGCGCCCGGTTACTCGAATAAGTGCAACAGCTTCTCTGCCGAACGTCCTGACTCCTATTTTTTGGATTGAAGAGGTAAGTTCAAAAGTACTTGTAGTTAGAGGGCGCCGTTGCTACCTGCTGTATTAAAACTAATAACGGGCTCAAAAGTGAGTCTATAACCTACTTAAGTTAAGGTAAATTTATCATCAGCCAGTAGGCATGTAGGGTGATTCTTAGATTATGTAATTGTTCCCCGTTTAGTGGATATCCACAAGTTTCGGAATTGCCCCAATTTCGATTTTACCCCAATGCACTATAATACATTTATTGTTCAACCTTTTTAATGATCCAAACATGAGGCTTTTGATTTATATTTGAGAAAAGCACTATACGAGTAGGTATTACGAGTATATGCTTCAACTAGTAAGTGCCATGCTGGACTCGTATATAAAAATTTATATTCAGTTTTCGTACCATGCCATGTAAACTAGAATGTAACCAGAAAAATATAACTAATATAAATATTATATTCCCAATTCTTTTAAAACTAGTTTCGACGTTTTGAAATCTCAGTTGTTGCCGCGTCGTCCTCCAGTAGCTACGTAAAGTCTTGTCGGCGGGCGCAAGATAACTACGCGACTCCTTAAACAATAAAATTAATGATTTATAGAGAAGTTTGTAACATCATTAGTTAGCATTTTTTTAAATTAGTGTTTATTAAAGGAATATTTTAAGGCCATTCCGATTTTATTCTTTGTTCTGAACTAGTGAAATATTGACTTTCGGAATCAGGGACATGTTGGTGTCTGCTGAGTTGAACATGATTCCGTAATCAGGGAAAATAGGACGCAATTGTTTTTTAGTTTTACTTTTTAAAGATGTAATAATAGGTAATTATCAAGTTAAATTGTAATAACATAAGAAAAAGCCACAGCTGATACTTGTGAGGTAAATACTACGGCATATGTTTTTCCTTCATTTCACTTGTATAATTAAATTTGAAAAAAATGTTGTTTGTATGCCGGAATCATGTACACGAGTATGTTACTAATCTGCGCATCAGTAATTTTAAGTTGTACTAATTAAAAAAAAATATTACATAAATATTCTGTTTTTTCCACCAATTTGTTATTAATAAACAAATTTATACCTAACCAAAAAAATATTTTCCTTTGGATTGTATTGAGCAAAAGGATACGTTTGCAACGTATCACGGAATTTGTGCATGTACGGAAATGTGTGCCGGAATCAGGGAAAGAGCTAAATTGTATTACGGATTAAGAGACAAACGCGGAAAATATTAATTAGTAGTACCAAATACGACCCAATGCATCAAAAACTTATTCCTACTTATACGAATGGCATATGACTGATGTTTATGTTAAACCAAATGCCATTACTGGGAAACACTTAGTTTTTAGGGTTCCGTACCTCAAAAGGAAAAAACGGAACCCTTATAGGATCACTTTGTTGTCCGTCTGTCCGTCCGTCCGTCCGTCTGTCAAGACCCTTTTTCTCAGGAACGCGTGGAGGTATGAAGCTGAAATTTATATCAAATACTCAGGTCTACTGCCCCTTGGAGCTGTGAAAAAATCAAAATTCTAAGCCAACGCAATCAAAAGATACAGCCGTTTATGCCGCAAATTTCCGCAAATTTTCAACTCTCAAGGGAATCAAAACCTACAAGGTAGTTCCCGTGAACGCAGAATTTTGAAATTTGGTATGAAGGTAGGTCTTATAGCACAGATTAAAGAATAATTGCGAAAACCGTAAATGTGTATGTATGTCTGTATATAGCAGTGACCAATATAAAGTAACCCCACACTGCGTACATTTTGCTTTGGAGCAGGGCTCTGCTTACACTGGTTTTATATATTTATAGATAATGATACGGAACCCTCGGTGCGCGAGTCCGACTCGCACTTGACCGGTTTTTTCGTAACATGTCCTTAAAGTTAAATAGTCCTTAATATACCGGAATAGTATACATTTACCTTACTTACTGGTCTGTATGGTAATGAAATGGTAGCACAGTCATCGCACAGTAAAGCATCATAGCTAGTTAAGTATGGATAACTAAGAGTAAAACGTGTCTCTATTGTTCCAGGGTATGGTGATGCCGGAAGATTTTCAGGACGAGTTGAAGAGTAGATTGCTAGCATCTTTGAGGCTTGTCGACATTCTAGTTCCAGTTTTAGTTGCTATCAGCTGTGTGGTACTAGTATTAGGTATTGGTTTAACTATCCGAGCGAGATTAAATAGACCGGCAGAAAATAAAACTTGATAACACTAGACAATAAATAAGATTAAAATGAATATTATAATAATATCAGCTGGTTTTCCTTCTAAGTTATAAATTCCCGATTCCTAAGCCTCGCTTAGATTGCGAGCGCGCTGGTGAATTCGCTAGACGTTGTCTTTAGTCCTGATGGATGTAAAGGCTCTTACACACTAGCGATTTGTTCGCCGGCCAAATCGCTAGTATTTGAGGGCCCTTAGTTCGTGCGCGTGCAATTTGAGAGACGATAGTCCAAGAGCTGCATGCCAAGTAATTTAGCCGGGGTCTTAGCCTGAAACTTGCTTTCGAAATGGTATCACAATGCAAATGTTATACAATTGAGGTCTACTTGGCCTGTTCTTCCACTCCGATCAACTAGTTGGTCAGATCCATATTTTGTAAAAAAAATATTACCAACGGGACAATTCACAACCTTTCATTTTTTTTACCTTGTGTTTTCTTATGCTCAATAAATAGTACTTTGAAAACTAGGAGACCCATAGTTAGTCAAAAATAATTTTGAAATCTCGAAAATTTCAAAAACGCTTTTGTAAGTTTGAATCTACACATTACCTTTGCCTGGGTCATAAAAAAATAAGATAAGATTGATGTCTACATTGTCTACTGGTTGTCACAATGGGTTGTCATTTTGAGTTTTTGATTGACGTTTGGTAATTTGATATTGGTTTTTATTGTATTTTAATTATTCGCTTTTTCTGGACTGAATTGGAAATAATTGACAACAAAAATGAATAAACGATGTGACTGAAGGCTCTTCAGTCCGCTTAATAAGTCACATAATAAAACAAATTGAATGTTTGCATCCACCCTGACTTGCAGCACAATCTTCACATTTCACATCCAATATAGTTTCTTCTGCCTCGTTAATGCTTGCGACAACTGAGTACATTTTAGTACGAACTCGGTGCTCAGGAGTTACTCTGCCCTTGATAAAACACACAGCATTCTCTCGTTTCACTTCCACATAGCCTACAGAAGTTTCAACGTAAGCATTCCTTGATGACAACAAAACCTTAGCTCCCCGGATTTCGGCAACGTTAAATGAGTCGTTTTCACGCATGTATTGCAACAACATCATATAATCCACCTTGAGAAGGTTTCGGCTGTCTGCCATGGCATACCCGTTTGAAACTTTCATGGCGAATCAATTTAATAAATATAATAGTTAGGGAGCTGGCGAGCATTTCGGTATATGATTTGCACACGTTTCACGTCGAGGTGGAGTGCAGTTTAAATCATTACGAATCGATTTGGTTCAATCAATTAAGGTCCTATGTCGCTGCGTTGTCGCGTTACAGCGGATTGGAGTTGCTTAAAAAAATGGGGGTATTAAGTCATTTGCACATGTCTGCTTCTGGAGTTCATTGGTCACAATCATGTTGAAAACGAAGAAAATCGAAGAGGCAGACATTCAGGACTCTGCATTATCATGGGACGGAGTTGTAAAAATGTAAAAAAAAAACTCTACTAAGTCATTTGCGCACGGTTCTCATTGCGCCCATTCGATTCACCATGACTCCGTGGATTCGAAAAAAATGTGGCAGACACTTTGCTCACTGATTTTCAGCTGTATAACTGTTTGAAATTCACGGAATCAAGGGACAGCAGGTACACACAGCAAAGCTATTCGGTAAGCAGGATAGATACGGCGCGAGCGTGCGTAGGTGCTTACATGATTATATTGCCGTGTGTACCTATTGCATGGGATTATTGTTATTGTTTAGTTTTATTCTTATAATTTTGTTTAATATTATTCTCTAAACTCACGGTAACGATTAAACTTCTGGAGCTGAAATCTATGCAAAAAGAAATCAATTCAATTCAGAAAAAAAAATCAAACGGTCTGCCTTTGGAATATCAGAGGCCTGAACGTCTGCCTCATCGATCTTCTTGGTTTTCATAAGGAATTCAAACATCAGTCCAATAGGCAGACGTGTGCGCATAATATAGCACACCTTTTTTTTTTTACATTTTTGAAACTGTAAATTTACAACGCAGCGCCACCATGATGGCAGACTATTTTTCCGTGGTTCTTCTCATTGTTTTTGATCGAACGATTCAAATCTGCCAAGTGTGCACTTCATATACAATTTTTTAAATCATAAAAATATATTAAAAAATTTAATACTACAAAAGTCAGAGCCCTGGATGTCTGCCTTTTCGATTTTTTGTGTTTCCAGGATGACTGTGATCATCAGCCCCAGAGGCAGACGTGTGCGCATAATATAGCACACCTTTTTTTTACATTTTTGAAACGCTGTAAATTTACAACGCAGCGCCACCATGGTGGCAGACTAGGTCCTTGATGTTTCTTAGGGCATAAATATCACTATTAATAACGTCTGCCTTGTGTGCTGATCATAATAGAAATTTTGCTCGCCAGCTCCCTAACTATAACGATGCTTTTTCAAAACAAAACGAACAAACAACATCGATCGGCAAACAACACTGATATTGACATTGACACCTTTTTGACATTGTCATTTTTATTCATAAATAATTTGGAGGGCAAAGGTATACTACGACGATGCCTTACTTCGGACTTTTTGAGGATTTTTGTAAATATTACGTTAAATAAGTAATAAAAAAAATGAAAAAAATATGGAATGGAATACTTAAACACAAAGCTCGAAATGGTTGTCGGTACTTTAGTAATTATTTAAAATTGAAATGTGAATTGGAGGAATAGTCTGTGTTATGAATCGTGGCAATTGGCTTTTTTCCAAATTCTTAATATGGCAACAATTTTATCTGTCAAACTGGCCTGTGGAGCTGTCGTGAACGTGAAACTTTGGGTACCTCCCATTTTGTTCTATGGAACTGTGACGTCATAGAACTGTTAACATTTTTCTTTCCCAGCAGTTCCATGGTAGAACTATTGAAACAAAAAATGTGCTATTTGTTCTATAGAACTAAAAGCACTTCAAGTTTCCCATCACAAACTAATAGCACAAACAAATAGCACATTTTTTGTTTCAATAATTCTACCATGGAACTGCTGGGAAAGAAAAATGTTAACAGTTCTATGACGTCACAGTTCCATAGAACAAATGGGAGGTACCCGAAACTTCTTGAACATTGCATCTCAGTCGTCTCAGCTGAGTGTATGGTTTACGGAATATATTTTAAGTGTTATAGTTATATACCTAGCCGTGGTAGCCTAGTGCTTGACCTGTGGCCTCTCAAGCAGAGTGTCGTGGGTTCGAATCCTGGGTTCGCACCTATGAGTTTTCGGAATTTACGTGCGAAATTACATTTGAAATTTGCCATGAGCTTTTCGGTGAAGGAAAGCATCGTGAGGAAACCTCCACACATCTGCGAAGCAATTCAATGGTGTGTGTGAAGTTCCCAATCCGCACTGGGCCCGCGTGGGAACTATAGCCCAAACCCTCCAATAAACGGAGGAGGCCTATGCCATGAGGCACGCCGAATTACACGATAATTTAAAAAAAAATACTACACAATGTACTGAAATTGTAGCGAAACTGAATTAGCTATATTATCTATACTAATATTATAAAGAGGAAAGATTTTGATTGTTTGTTTGTTTGCATTGAATAGGATCCGAAACTACTGGACCGATTTCAAAAATTCTTTTGCCGTTAGAAAGCTACATTATCACTGAGTGACATAGGCTACTTTTTACCGCGGGAAAATACCTTTTCCTACGGGAAAATTAATTTATCGCGGGCGAAGCTGCGGACGGAAGGCTAGTATGTTATATACCTAATGGCCGAACAAAATCAATTGATTATTTTGTATTTATTTTCAACATTAATGTTGAAAATAAATACAAAATTAAAGACAGTATTAACTACTGACACCGAGTTGGCATCGTTTATTATTCAGCTTCGTGAAAATGATAATGAAAGTGAAGATTCTTTATCAGTTGTTGAATTTCTAGAATCTGACTTTGATTATGACTTAAATCAATTCAGGATAACTAGTAAAACAGTACCTAAGTTGAGAATAAAATTATACATTCTTGAGTATCTATTTTCATTTACTTTACTAGTTCCCCAACCTCTCATGTTTGTCTCGCCTTTCAGCCTCGGGAAGCCAGGAAATGTCACTTTATATGATTTTTAATTAATTTATTTTGTTGAACTAACTTCTTCACTTTCATAAAATAATTATGGTTCATGACATGATTCCTAAGATTTTCGCCCATTCCCTAGATGGGCTTTTACCACCTGCGCGGGAAGAGAAGCACCTGGTACATTTTATTATTTACTCCCTAAACTTTCACTATCAAAATGTAAAAACCTTCAGAACCTTCAGCTCTAGCTAGGAACCAGGTAAATATTAAAACATGTATTTCAACATTGAGCTTTATTCAAGACTTAAAACATCGTCGTTTTAAACACAAATCCAGTTTACCGACAGATACGTAAACTTTGCAAACAATAAGTCTTCTTTATTACAAAGGAAAAAGATCACATACTTCCGAGGCTGATAATGGGGTTATTTAGTCTTTCCGTATCTGGACTAGAAAAAAAACTATATTATAATGCGTGAAATTGGTGTACAACTACATAATTATTACGAACTAACTCAAATGACAAATTAACCAGACCTCGTCATCAGCCCCCCTGATCTGCACATTCTGCTTATGTAATGAATGAAAGGAACACATCATAAATTTATTATAGCGATATATTTAATGCATGCACTTAATGATTACTCACAGAAATATTTCTTTTCCTAACATAAATATTAAGATGTTTCATATCTAATCACTTGTTAGAGAAATGCAATAATGCAGTTAGAATTATTATTTATTAATAATACAGAAAATGTGAACATATTAATGCGATACCTCAACTCGAAACATGTATTCCCATTATAAGTGAATAAATATTTTCTTAATTTATAATCAGCACAAAGACTTTAATATGGGCAAGTAGGTAAAGATGAGATCTCATATTAACAATCCACAACATTCTGAGTGAACCCTGTCTAAGGGAAACGTGCCAATTCCAATCAACATCATTCTTGCTAATTTATACTCAAGAATCAGCTAGGTTAAAGTACCGCAGCCAAGTCATGCCCACTTGGAGTACATACACTTACACAAATTAACTAAATTATGCTTAAAAAAAATATACATCATTTACAATTGCCGTGAATGTCAATCAATAAAAATAACAAAATATCAAACAATATCATTTGACACTTTTTTCTTTAATAATTCAGAACAAAACAAATTTATTTACCTAATGCTACCATACTGCAAGGGCCGTAAGGGATTTAACTAATATATTGTAAAAAGATGTACAGTATTTACATAACTCAATTCAATTATATTTTATCTTTAAGGGATTCTGGTCAAAACGTCATGAAAAATGACACTTTATAAAGAACTAAATCAGTATATACAACATATTTACAACATTAATAAAAGCTAATTATACTAGTTATTCTACCAAATGACGTTTGTCATCGTTATTACGTTTACGTCCTTTCGCATGTGCTAACATAGTAACTAATTTCTTATGGCTATCGCCAACGATCCAGCCGTGCTGCTGCTGCAGCTGCTGTTGCTGCTGCTGTTGCTGTTGCTGCTCGTGGCCTTCCGGTGACCAGTAGAACACGGTGTGAAACCGACCCTTGCCACTGGGCGCCGCCTCCGCCGGCTCGGCGGGTACGAGGAACGTCGCCGCCCCCTCTGCGCCCGAGGTGCCCGCGCCCACGGCCGTCGCACTCGCGCTCTCCGCCGACCCCGATGTGGACGGAGTGGCCGTATCGCAGGCTTCCTCGTCCACATTGTCTGCGCTAGTGCTGGCCTCATTAATCTTTGCCGCGAATGCGTTTGTGCTGCTTGCACTTCTGTTCTCTATGTCACCGCTGTTGCTAGTGCGATTTACTTGCCCCGTTACGTTGCGATTACTACTAGATACCCTGCTTTCAATATCCTGTTTTCTAAATGAAATGTGGCGACTACCCCGCCGGCTACTAGACTGATGTCCGTCTTTCTTTTTGCCTTTCTTCTTACGAGTAGTCCCTGACGCTAAAGATTCTGCACTGTTATAACGTGGCGGTCCACCATCGGGTTCCGACTCTGAGCTCCAAGTTTCTGCTAGTACGTTTTGTTTACCGACGGTGCATTTTCTACGAGCTCTTTGTCTGGCCACACCTGTTTCGTCAGCTGTAGAGTTCTGATCATATGATTCATTGTAATCACAGCTAATACCCGTGTCATCATCCTGTTTCTTTAAAGGCGATCTATTTTCAAAAGATAGACAGTCATTGACCTTGAATTCTGTGTCTATTTTAGAAGCGTCAGTTTCATATTTCAAGAAATCATTCTGCTGTGCAGAAGTTTTTTCTATTTTCTTCGATGCTGAATGTTGAGGTTTGTCCAATGAAACATCGTACTTGTTTGTTGAAAGTGGCGATGACGAGTGACGTTTTCTATGTCTAATACTTTTGTGAACACCAATTAGTGATTTCATTGATATTTTAGATGTTGAGGGACCATAATCAGTTAAAGATGAAGTTTCGTCACCGTAATCTGAAGAAAGACCTGTTTGTTTTAAAGACGCATAACTATCTTGAGCTGCAAGTGATTCTTTATTTTTGTTGTAGTTATACTGCTGTTTATATTTAGACAAAAGCGGCTCCGGTTGGTTAGGTGACAAGTTTCCGGATGTCCTAACAAATGTTACTTCATCTTTGAGGGGTAAAGATTCGTCATTGAGCATAGAAGAACTTGGCTCGTCCTCGAGTAAACTGTCAAACAGTTGGTCGAGATTAGCCTTAGGTTTCTGAGGTTCTTTACTCTTTATCATCTTTTTTTCGCTCCGTACAGCATTATTCTTAAATATTTTTCCCATAACTGCATTTTTCTCTACTACATCTCTCCTTTTCATATGAGTTAAAAGTTTTTTAGTATCACTAACTATTTTTGTGTTAGTCGCATCGCATGACATTAGGCTGTTTTCAGTTTCTTCGTCACTGCACACATAGTCATCAGACATGTACACGAAGTCGTCTCCATCCGAAGCACTACTACTTGAATTATCAGCTTCCTCAACAACTGGATTAACAATTTTAGATGTACTAGGGGTTTCCTTGTTGCTTATACTTTTAAATCTTTCCATCAATGTAGAAGGTCTAAATTCAAATAATTCTACATCTTCATTGTCCATAAATTCGTAAACATCGACATTCTTCATAGAAGCAAAACTGTCATTTCCTGGATGGTCACTGTCGTACTTACTACTTGACTCAGATATTTTATTTTCTCTTCTTTTCTTTGAATTTCCTTTCTTCCTTTTCTTATGAGAAGTCCCCAAAGGTGAAACAATCGCAGCAATGTTAATGTCTGACGTCGGAATAGACACTTTGATGCCGTCGAAACCTTTAAGTGCACCTTTCGTAAGTACAGTACTGGAGTGGATCTTTTTCGAGCTCTTCTTTCCCTTTTTCTTGTCTGACTTTTTCCGGCCTTTGCGACTGAAACAGAGGTATAAATTAATTGCCATTGTTTTACCGTTAAAAAGACTGATTTAGCAGTTTATGACCATGTAGAAAAAAACGTGAAAAAAATGTAAAAACTTAAAAACAATCTGCCTCTACTTTCATCGTATCAAAAGCTTAATTATGTAAGTGAACATAGGGAAATTGTAATCCTTGCGATTGTAAGAACACAGCTGCACGTGACAACAGAGCATAGCTTCGGGTCATATACAGAATTTTTGGTCATGAAATATTTTAAGTTTGACGAAACCAAAAATTTGACTTGAATTTTTTTTTTAAGCACCAGTACGGTTCCTGACGTACTTTTACCTCATTCATAGGCAACATGAGTTTAAGGAATATGTCGTTAATTTCATGTTCATAGGAAATACATCTTTTGTTTCTAATAAGACATGAAAACGATACCTACCTTCTTTATCAAACAAATCGGAATTGTGCAAATAAATATGTAAACAATAGTTTAAGTGCGTGTTCAGATATTTCAGAGGACCCAGACAGCTCCGATCTGTCTGATATCGAGTGTAACTTTATTCGAAGTAAGATAATGAAACATTTCCCACCGAAAACCGAGGGTCATATAAGTGAAATCAGACTATACCACGGTGTCATTAACTAATATTTACCTTGTATTAAATTCAACTACATGTTGAGTTTGTTTTGCTGCTGCTGCTTGAGATCTACATTTTCTTTTAATCTTATCAAACTTATCTTCAAACATGTCGAATTCTTCAATGTCTGGATACATTTTTTCTTTAAATTCGGGATATTTTTTAGTTTTAGCAATAGTTAGCTCTTCTGGTTCTCCATAGTTGTCTAATTGATCATAATGTGATTCTCTTGCAGCAGGACTAGACAAGTGATCACTAAATTCCTGGTGTTGGTCTGTATCTTCTGTATTTACTGAATGCAGATAAGCGATATTAGTTTTCAGATTACTTGCGTTTGCGGCTTCTTTTAAGCCAGATATCAAATCGTTTTCTAAATTTCGTACTTCTTCACTTTCTAAAATTGATTTAGCGGTAATGGAATCAACATCGCCGTCGTTTTTATTGTCGCTTTTACTATCAACGCCACTTTTCCCCAAAAGATCTAAACCGATGTTCCTAGATTGTGATGAGCACATCAGATTATCGTTATTTTTATCTAATGATGGCTTGTCAGCTACAGGTTCCGGTTTTTTATGCGATTCCTTTAATAGTTCACAGCAATCCAAAAAGAGTTCTTCATCGCAACTTAATCCTCGGTGGGAAAGTTGTTGTTCACGTACGATTTTGTTAACATCAGCTAAAATTTCTTCCAAAGTTAGTGGAGTGACTTTTGGGCCTGATTTAGAATTCTTTTTACGTTTTGTAATTTTGTCCGTTATTGCTTTGATTCGATCTAAATGCTCTTTGTAAGCCAATAAATAATTTGGTTCTTCGTGAACTGGGACAGTTTTGCCTTTCATCTCAAGCTCGGACAATTTTGAAACATGAAGGAGGGTCATTTGATGCCTCAAATAATTATCTGGGCGCCGAAATTCTTTCTTACAGATGTGACAGTACCGTGGTGTAGTAACGGTGGATGTTTTTTTCTTACGACCTCTCTTGGCTGACTTCTTTGGGAGCGGTGAGCGTTGCCTTGTATTTTTCACATTGTTATCTTCATCAATAGATTTTCGTTTTTCATTAGGCACAGATTTTTTTGGATTTCTATCCTTGAAGCCAAAGTACATGTCGTCACATTCGTTAGCTATAATGTGGAATGTTTCTGATATTTTCTTGGTCGCAAGCAAATTAGATTTACGAGGTTTGCGTTCTGAAAAGAATCCAAAGCTTTCCATGAACTGTTCTGATCGTAGTTGTTCCTCGGTTTTATCTGGGGTTATATCTTCGCCAGTGTTGCAAGCTTCACGTGTCCGTTTATTTCGTTTTTCAATGAGACTATTCTGGGTTTCCGTAGAACTAACCTCCGTGGAAGGCACGTTAAGTGCGTCATTTTTATAATTAGAGCGAGATGTAGCCAATACGCAATTTTTCTTTTCTTTTTCTTCGATGTACTTATTTAATGGTACATCACTTCTAGAAGAATCGTCAGAGTCAGTCGTGTAATTTTTAATAAACAATTCTGTGTTAAGATCTCGGTTTTCACTTTGATATGATGTTTCTTTATTATTATTTTTCTTTATCGCCAAATCTTTCGTTTCTTTCGTTGAAGTTTGGTGTTTTGTATTACAGGATAACTTTTGATCTGCACTTATTTTGCGCTGCCGGAGAGGCTCGGCGTGTTCAATCATGTCATCCATATCTATGTCATAAGGATCATAAACCGCCGATTGAATAACGGCAGACTTTGAACGTGTACGTCTTCCGGCTGCTCCTGGCATATTATAACAGGTTTTTACTCGCAGGTCACTTTCCTTAGATACTACACTGATATTTTTATTCCACTTCATAGCTTTAAGAGCCGCATTTTGTTCATTACATTCGTCTTCTTCTCTCTGTGAAATAGATGGAGTTTTTAAGTCTAAAATCTGTTCTGTCCTGTTGAGTTTTATTTTTTTCGACAGAGGACTCTGTGAATTCTCTGCTGATATTAAATCACTGCATTTACGCTTCGCTATTGATATTAATAAAATTTTGTCTTTATCCAGAGACGTTCCAATGTCAGCCGTTGATAAATTAACAGATTTAAGTGATGAAATATCACAGTCCATCTTATCCGAAGAGAGTTCGTATGATTTCGAATGGGTATTATCCATATCAGAAGTAATTTCAACCGGCTTAACTTGGGTAAACGGCTCAGCTCTCTTTTCTTCACGATTTGTCTTATCATCCTCCAATTTTCTCTTCTTACACTTTCGTTTTAAATGTGGCGATTTTTTACGTTTAATATTCTTAATTTTGTATGTTGTAATGTTTTCAATAATCTTAGTTTCATCTTGAGATACATTAGCATCTAATGATGTTTTGTTTTCTGAAACATTTTCAGGTGCTTTTAAATTATTTTCTTCGTCAAGTAATAATTTTGAAAATATCAGTTGTTTCTTTGTCAAAGGCGTCTTAATTTCTAGCGATATATCAGTGTGCAATAACTCTTCTTCATCAACTGAGTTGCTTAGAGATTTTCCCCGCCTGCTACGTCGAAGAGGACTATTTTTATCTTCAGGTTCTTGGGGTCTAGAGCATGTCGATACGGGTTTGTTAGTCAAATTACTACTGTCAGAGCCCCTAAAATCATTTTCTGGATTTTGGATTTTACAACTTTCTTCTGGTATTGAAGATTCCTTTGTAGTTAAAGTTTGTTCTATAACTATTTCCCGCATACTAGGTTTTGTTTCTGCGGCTTCATCACCTTTTGTTTCGATGTCTTTGATTGATTTTGATGCAATTTCTTGTTTTTGCTCGATTTGATGTTTGTACCTCTCTTCTGTTGGGACATCATCAGGTGTTTTCTTCTTTTTCTTACTTTTCTGTTTAAGCGGTATTACCGCGGGTAGACTTTCATGACTGGGATGCTGATTAGAGATGTTATTTATATCCGAGTTATCGCGTTTTTTATCATGTTTCTGTGACGGGTCAATTATTTCTTGTTCATCTTTCAGTGCGTAATCATCGGATCTTTCAGTTTCAACATTACTCGCTTTTACAAGTGTGTTAATTTCTTTAGTTCTTGTATTGTCAATTAGACCGCACTCTTTTTTGACTGGTATTTTTGATACTTTTTCATTAGCATTTACAACTTTTTTCACTGTTATGATACTGTTACGCATTTCACTAACTTTATTTTTTGAGCTATGATCAATAGTTGATGATTTTGATTGCACATCTTCAGCGCATTTTGATGAAACGTCACTTAAGTCAATCAAGCTAGTATGTTCATTGTTTTCTTGTGATATTATTGGTAATAAAGTATTATTATTACAAAAAGATTCTTCTCTTATCGAAACACTCCTTTGATCATTTCCCGATTTTTTCTTATTTTTCTTAGCCCGTTTCCGTACCGCACTGGTTTTTTTCTGTGGGGCGTTTTCGTTTTGAATCAGATCGTTTTGGAGATTTTGTTTTTGTTTACATATTACCGCCAACGATAAATTATCGTCAGAA
This sequence comes from Pandemis corylana, assembly GCA_949127965.1. Classification (NCBI taxonomy): domain Eukaryota; kingdom Metazoa; phylum Arthropoda; class Insecta; order Lepidoptera; family Tortricidae; genus Pandemis; species Pandemis corylana. The sequence goes on from OX421850.1 coordinate 22,837,730, forward strand.
TCCTCTTGTTCTTCACATGTATTCGACCAACTCTGATTTATTGCGTTTAGAACTCTTTCATTTTGGCTGTCTAAAACGGGTTTAGCGTTAGGAGTTGAACAGCGTATCGGTGCGTCCAATTCATATGATTCAGAGATAACCAAACCGCTTTGAATCTGTGATTCTGTAAGAGAACTCGACTCTTCTTTGGTGATGTTACCGCTTTCAGAAGATATAACATGATTTTTTGATGCATATTTTGTAGTAGCAAAATCACTATTCAGCAAATTACTAGGTTTTTCAATATCTTTAGTAGAATTCTTGCTGATGTTGTTTACAATAGATGATGTTACTAAAGTTGACTTTGCAACGGATTTTAAAGGAATATTTTGCATGTCATCATCCTTAACAATTTCATCTTTAGATGCAGTTGTCATTAAAGTTAATGGACAGTTATTAATTTCTTCTAAGTTGGATTCTTGTACATTTGGTGAAATCGCAGATGGGAATTTGCATTCAGGAACTACATTTCTGTTACTATGTTGAGTACTGCTAACTTCAGCTTGTTGAATAGCAAGAGAAACATCAGTATTTAAAGAAACATTTACATGTAGCGATTTCTTAGCCTCGTTATCTCGATCATCATTTAATTTGTTAGGTAGTACTGATGGCAGCGTAGACTGTTTTATAAGTTGATTATCAATGGATCTTTGTCTTTCCGATGGAGCTTTAATACGAACTGCTCTTAAGCTAGCTGTTTGATCGTTATTACTTTTATTACGTTTTGGTTGCTGCACAAGTACAGATATATGCGCCGCAGCTTCCACGGGAGGATCGTTAGGTATTTCAGCGCGCGGCGCACTTTCGTCTTCAGTCAAATCTATTACTTTATTAGTCGAATAATCGTGACACAACGGCAATCTACTTAAAGCCAACGTGTTAGATTCTTCAGATATAACATCCGACTTAACTTCCACAGCTTCCACTTGCAGTTCTTCTTCTGAATTTCGAAGATGCTGTGTAGTTAAGGATTCTTGCATTTTAGCATCGTCATTTAAAATAGATGGAGTTTGGGTCTCCAAAGTGCTAGGATGTACCGTTGTTGATTTTGACGTGTTCTCAGAACTTTTAAGCGCTACAGACTTTAACGTACGCATGTGATTATCTTGTTGCTCGATGTAATTAGATGATTTAATATTTGCATCTGGTTCTTTTATACTATCTTCTACGATAGGTACTGTAGTTTCATGGTGTTCTATTGATGATGATGTTTTAATTTCATCAGGTAATTCCGAATTATTGGTTGAATCGCTCTGCAAATCCGGAACAGTCGTTGCCGCAGAAACATATTGAGGTAAAACATTTAATAGTTGGTTTCTATGATCAACTGGCATGTTCCCCAGAATATCAACAAGTTCTTTAGGTAGTAGCGCAATTTTCCTTGCCGTTTCTGGATCATGGTCTACATTAAATGACTTGTTAGTATCGCTAATCAACTCATTACTCATACTTATTTCTTTTTTTAAATCACTATTTCGACCACATGAACTCTCAATATGGTTTTCGTCATGATCTTCAACCACAGATATATTATTGACTGCATCTTTAACGCTCTTAGAGCTCGAAGGACTTTCAGGAACAACATGAGAATACTTTGCTGGTATACCGATAGTAGTTCCTGCTAATGTGTAAACGGGCGTTATATTAGCAATCGTAGATCCGGTTATGCTCAAAAGAGTATTCGTTAAGGTAGAAGAGTTCGATGTTTCGATTTTTGTCACAGATATGCAAGCGTTGGCAAGTGTATAAATCGGAGTAGTACTTTCAAATTTACTTAACTGCGAAGTTCTACCATTGTTTGTAGTATTAAACATGCTTCCAGTATTTGAATTGGGAACACTTGGATGTACAGATCCATAACCAAATATTGGTTCTTGTAAACCGATTAAGGGTTTTTCTGATGAAGTCATAGCAAAAACGTCTAGAGACGGCATCGCAGGTGCTGCATTAGTATAAGGTACAATAGCACAAGTTGATGGCGGTGTTGCATTTACCAATGTAATACTCGTATTAAGAGATATATTATCTGTACTGGCAGGCGCATAATTTTTAGGTACAGCTCTTATCTTATATTGCGGTATTATCAAAGTTGGATCATAAACAGGCTTTTGCAGAGGCAAAGATTTTTCACATGTGCGCGGATGTAATGATAGAGAATTCTGCTCTTGATTAGTTTTTAGCTCTCGCTGATTTTTAGACGCTGACTCTGGTACTTCAGATATCATCGACGATAAGTCAAGCGAAATATGCTCAGGTACTCTGTCAGTTGGTTTTGTCTCTTTGCGCAAATCAGCAGGTATATTTTCCACAGTTTTTTCGATTACATTTACAGGTGTCACTATGTTAAGTTGCAAACCTGGGGATCCACTTCTTGACCCTTTTTCAGCAGATTGATTTTCTACCGCTCCCGAAATCAAATTTGTAGTTTTCGTTTTCGAATCATTTTCAGAGAGAGCAGTCAGGGTTTTATAACCGGTTTCGGTCTGAAGTCGACCAGGAACCTCCGTGTCTGAATTTCTCATCAATCTACCAAATGGCAAGACTCTCGCGTCTTTATCGTTTGTTTTAATTTCAGATTCCTTATTGGAAATTTTCTTACTTAGTTTTTTCACAGTTAGATCTGTAGGAACATCATTGTTCACGTTAATCAAAGATAGATCTGTTACAACATCATTTACAGCAACATCAGCCTCTGAGGACTTGGAATGAGATGGTTTGATACTCAAGTCGACAATCTCATTTGAAATAGTTATATCTGGTCTATACAGTTCATGATTTTTGTTCGACAAATCTAAAGTTTCGTACGTGTCATATGAATTCCTCAATGCATAAGCATTCTCATGATTTGAGAAGTCTTGCGAGTTTTTCATAGATGCCTTCCCAGACAGATCGAGAGGAATCGACATAATTGATTCAACATTAGTACTAGCGTGTGCTGGGCGAATGTTAACTGACATATGGTTTAGATCTGTGCCAGGGTAGTTTTCTGATAACATTTTACGATTATAATCACATTCCAAATGAAAATCAGTCTGTTGTTGGAGATTTAAGCAACTATCGTAGTAATCGGTATCTTGACCTTGCTTGAGGGATTCATTCTCTTCCGCCGACGTCTGGGGGGCAGCAATTACATGTCCACCAAGTTTTTCTTTTCCCTGGACTGTCAAATTTTCAAGTTTATTTAACTGCTGATGTGACTGCTGCCTTTCATTTGATTGTAAATGAACCTTGTCTTTAGCAGTACTGGCTTCGTTTTCCTGCGTTTCACTTGTTTTAGGTACATCATTTTGATGATTAATGACTTTTAGTGGCGACGCATCTGCATCTGCTACTACAGGAATATTATTTGGTAGGTCCGGCTTAGAAGACGCCAATTCCGTAGCTTCACTTTGAAGTGTTAAATTAGATTGAGATGTCATAACAGCTTGTTTAGCTTCATTCACAACTGACCTACGTCTGGTTGATTCACGTTTTGCAACCACATTCTGTGTTTTCTGCTTTGGTGGCACCTCTTGGTTAAAGGTTGCAGGTTGTTTACCTGTATTGTCAGCGCATGCGTTCAACCATTTTTTTTCTTGGTTTGCAGCACGACGGCGTTTTAGTTCCAGTGTATTCTTTTTGCTGGGTATTGTTTCACGTAGTTGTTCAGATTTAGCGATTCCAACATTAGGATCTGAGGAAAACGATGTTGGTAGCGTGGTATCTGTTTTAATATACAACGGTTCGTCATCACCGCACTGCACAGACACGTGCCCTGTTGGAATACTGGCACCAGTCGCTGGCTCAACTAATTTATTTTTCAACATTGCTATACAAGCATTTAATCCCTTCCGGGGCTTGTTCAGTTTATTCTTCTGTAAAGAGCAGGCATCCAGTGGCGCGGATGAGTGTAAAGGAGGTTTGTCAAGTGTAAGGACTGCAGCTTCATTTTCAAAGAGCAGCTGCTGCCCCGAATTCACATGTTGGTTAACATTATTACACTCCTGTTGAACTAGAAAGAGATGGTGAAATTGCACCGACTTGTCTTGCTTCTCTGAATCTGCTGTAAGTCGAGCAATTGAATGTTTAAGCGGAACATTTTGAACTGGAGCACAACGGTTTTGTGAATTTGCATTTTCCCCACTGCAGCCTGGTCGTTGGCCGTCGTGATTACTAGAGTTGCCTCGACCAACATGCTCTCTTGCTTTAAAATCTGCCGCCTGAACATCAATCTTTTTTGGTGAATTTTCAACTGACATGTCTGTCATAACACCTTTTGAACTGCAATTAGGATTCAAGTTATCTTTAGTGTTATCGTTTTTGAGAAGCTCTTTTACCTGGATACTTTTTCGTTTTGGTCTATTTAGACGTTTGGTTTTAGTTTTATCAGTCTCTGTTGATCGTACAGTCTTGCGTACTATTCGCTTGATTTTGGGTTTTAAAGGTTTATCTTCGTCGCTTTTGGATGACATGTCGTCATTAGTAGGGGATCCAGATCGAGTTCCAGCAGTTTCTTTGTCATTGCGCTTTTTTCTTTTATTCCGATCTTGTGAGGTAAGGCCTTTCATTAAACGTTTAGGTCTCTGTTTTATGCGCGGACGCAATGATGGATTATTAGGATTTACCAGTACCCGGTGTCGCTTCGCTGGCAAGTCTGCTATCATTTTCCGAATCGTTTCAGCTGAAATAAAATAAATAAATTTAAAGTAATGAAAACATATTTATAGCAGTACAGAAGCAGACGAATATAAGTAATTAATATAACTAAATAAGACACTGCTCTCAGATCTAACATGTGTAATAAGCAAGACTGTCACTGAATAGATTGAACATTTCCTAATATTACTTGGTGTAGAAACCGTAGAAGCTTTGTCTACCCCGTTAGGGATAAAGACGTGATTTGTGTATGTGTAGGTATGTATTTATTCAGCTATTCTGTGGATAATTTTGTGGGTTGTTTTTATAAAATTTTATGCAGTGGTCACTTCAAACACCTACTAAAATAAATTAAAGTATGTGAAACAATGCATTTTATTCATTTTAGACATCATGTTTCATAGAGCCATTTACTGCTTTAGACCTACACAATCGATATCTAAATAGAAATAGTGTAAGTTTATTTTTTCAAAACAACCGGGTTCGATTCCCGAGCTGAGTAGGAGGTTTTTTTTTAAATGTATGAATGCAGTTTTTCTTGTTATTAAAATCGATTGCATGGTTCCTAAGAACTCCATGTCTTACAGTTTCAGACTTTCCCATACTGACCGTTTCAATGAGACACCCTGTATATGGAACATGACGAACAGGAAAAAAATTCATAGTAAAATCTGGGACTCATTTTTTCTTGTATGATGATGATAGGGTAAACGATTCTGATTACGAAAAACCCAAAATATTAAAATCCTGGAAAAAACATGTGGACTTTTTTTTTGGAAAACGCTCGACTACATTGAAAAATAAAAAGATTATTTTTAACTTAAAAGTAATTTTTCATTATTAGACTGGAAACTTTTGAACCTTACCACGTAAGTAGGCTGCTGCCAACACTTCGACCTTAATAACAATTTTGAAGGCATTGTCTTGTCCAAGGTGTCCCGAGTGTTTTATACAGATTTTTTTGTTATGTGTTTGTTATACCTACCTACTGCATTATACAGGATGTTAGGTAGTGACTGTAGTGAGAGGATAATGAATCTGCGCTAAGAGGGCACTTATGACAAACTAAAAAAGGGAACTCAGGTTTAGTATAAATAGTCACTGCATCCAAGATGCTTGCACTGTGTTTTTTGTTAAAAAATTACACCCTTTTTTGACATTACATAACCATGAACTGAACCACAAGAAAAACCTTAGACAAGGTTGTGATTTCCGAAGAAAACATAAAATATCTCAAAAATGGTGACAATTCTACAAAGCTATTATTAAGTTGCTAATCGCCTGCTGTCCCGCAGGACAAAGATTTTGTAATATACCCTGAATGATAATTGACCCAAAAGTTGGTTCTGTAGATGTTTGTGACCTGACAGATCATAATTACAAGAAACAAAAAGAAAGAACTTGATTATAACTTACCATCTCCTACTTCGGTTCTAATGGGCCTGGGCCGCATAAGGCTCTTAGGCCTTGTTTGCCTGGTTCGAATATCTTTACGTATTTTCTTGCGAATAGTATTGTCCGGCAGGCGCGGTCGGCGCCTCCTCACACCGAACGGCCGATATCGACACTTTCTGCGCACAGCTGGGGTATCTCCAGCGCAATCTAACATATGTTGATGTAAATCTTCAAGTGTGACGGATTTCTTACATTTGGTGCATTCTCTTATTCCTCTGAGTGGGCGTGTCCGATTAGACATCTGACTAGGGGGTACATACAGATGTTTAAGTATATCAGCATTCAGAAGCTGTTCTCCGACGATCTCGTAGTGTTGTACTTGAGCGTTGGGATGTTGAGTGGAGCCGTGCGCGCAGGCAGCGCGCGAGTCGCGGTTCTGCGCGCCGCACGCACAGCACACGTAGCAGCGCGGGCGCACCCACTCGCCACTCAGTACGGCTGGCGTCGGCTCCAGGGTCTGCGTCGCAGGCGCCAGTCCCAGGCAAGCGGGAAATTCAGCTCCAGTGCCATTGGCTCTAGATTTATTTACCACTTTCACGACTGGTGCCGAAGAGGCGGGTAGTTCTCTGCTTTCTAATATGTCTTTTAACTCGTTACTTATCATTGTCTGCTTTTCAGTCTTTTTCTCGAGCGGGGGACAGCCGAATTTCTCTTCAAATTTTCGCCTCATACGCAATTGCGTCCAAATGTCTAGACTAGAGACCAACGTGATGATGCAGTTGTTCGTATGCGAATCGCGTTTGATCTGGTCAGGATTGATAGGACTCTTTTCAGTTTCCAAATTGTCCCACTTCCATTTGTGCTTCGGAGCAACAGCCCGTGGCATGTAGCGGTCGAACTCGTTGCGTGAATACTGGTCACTTGCTAGAAGTATCGGGAATCCTTCCGCAGTATTTATCACTACGCTGTTTTTGGATTTTCTTGTTTTAATTGTGCTATCTGGGTCTGGATTGAAATTAAAAGACCCATCCAAAAATTTGCTTATATTTTCATGAACGTTACTTGCCACTTTAGAATAGAAAGAAGTGTCAAAACATTTTTCAAACTTTTGTGTTGAATCATCAATCGATTTCCAATCTTTTTTACTTGGCTCTCCAGTGCGGGGCGAGCGGTGCACCACGCCTAGTCTGGAGAGTATCTGGTCGGCATCAGTGTTATGGAACGAGAAGTTCGGTGGTATTCGTTTATTCCACTGAATGTCATCCAGTACGATAACGGCGTTCTTTTCAACAACCGTGTTGCTACCTAGATTTTTACTGGGTGGCAGAATTAAATTCGTTGTTATATTATCCTCAATATCAGCACCGTCGCTCACTTGTGACGGTTTTAGCTCACAGGAAATAACTACGCCGTTAAAGCCGTGTGCATCTGAGAAAATATTACTTTCTTTACCAAACTTACTTTTACCGTCAATGGCAGATTTGTGGGTATCTTTAAAAGTTCCCGTTGACACTTTTTGGCGTAACTTACTGCGATATGGTAGTCGTAATTCACAAGTTTTTATTCTGTGTTCCGCCAATTCAGATACAGCAGGAAATCTTGCATGGCATTTAAGACAAGCAAAGTATTGTTGAGGATGAAGTTCAGCCATGTGACGCACAATGTCGCTGCTCTCGGCCTCGGCGTGGCTGCAGAATAGACATGTGAACAAGTTGTCCTGCTTCGAGCTCGACCCATGTATGCGCCGTATGTGTTTTGACAGAGATTGTTTGGAAGCGAACTTTCTGTCACAGTATGGACAAAGAAATGTAGTATCAGACTTGGTGGCGAGATCATCTTGTTTATTTGGTGGCGTTTTGGAAAGGGTACTATTTCGTTTAACCTTATCATGACCAGTTTTCCCGCTCGACCTACGAAGAGATTTGGTAGCTTGTGGACTGGGAATGCTCGACTTCCTCGGTCTCAGCCTTCCATTTAACCCAGACGATGGTTCATCAGCTCCCGGGTTCATCGTGTTTAACTTTTCGGTCCTTAAAAGAAAATAAACACTACGACATTACTGATAGACAAATAAATATCACTACATATAAAAAAGTCCTCCGCTGCGTCTGTCTGTTGGTCTGTCTGTTCGCGATAAAATCTAAATTATTGGGACGGATTTTCATACAATTTTTACCAATGGGCAGAGTGATTTATCATATATATATATATATATATGTACGAAGCCGGAGCGGATCGTAATAAATAAGATACAAAATGCATGCAAATGTGTGCACTTACGAGTTCAAAAGTAAGAGATGAACCGGTAAAAAGTCATCTAAACAATCATCTGATGCAAACGGGTCTGGCGCGATGACGTGCGGGTGCAGCTCTACATCACGCTTAGCTTGTTCCGATGTCAATAAACCATCTGGTGGAAATCTGGACAAAACAACAAATTGGGTTATTTATTTACACAATAATAGGTACCTACTTAAGCTCAGTCACTGTTGTTCATTGATAGGTACACTAATAATAATAAATAATTGATAAAAACGTAATTTAATTCGCTTCGTGCAAGGAAAAACGTCATTTATGACAGAATTGTTCCCCTTTAAGTTCTTAAAAAAAGTCCGCGAAAGTTTATGTCTAACTTTTAAGGTTGGCTTACTATAAACTTTGTAAAGTAATCCATTTTTTTCTAAAATAAAGCTCTTTAAACATAAGCTACCCAAAATAATAATTTCTGTACAATGTCTTCAGGTCAAGGGCACGCTTGTATAACCCAACTACTTGCAGAACTAAGAGATTGTGCATGGGTTATTATTATTAAAGTTCGGTTTGTGGAAACGTAGTGTAGCTCTGACGTAACCCCATTAGCACAGTATTCAGTTCAATGAAAGGGTGGAAAAAAATGGATAAAATAAATAGGCCACGCTTAACTGTAGTCTCAATTGAGCCGGCTTGTCATCGTATATATACCTAAGATCGATGCACTTTATGTTGGTATCTAGCTGCGCGCGGAATTAATCGATAGTTGTAATCTAGGCATAGCAGGGACGCGGCAGGGGTGGCTTGACCCGCGCTACCCCTTCCCGGCCGCGCCCGCCTCGGTGGGCGACGCGGGGCTGCGATTCCCGTCTCCCATCAGGCTCGCTTCACTGATTTATCATTAAGTTCTTTTTGTGGCAATTATTTTTCACCTCAAGACTTCAAACAGGCGGGTTTTGCTCATTCAAGACAGTGAGCCAAACCCGATTTTATTGGGTACCTCCCATTTGTTCTATGGAACTGTGACGTCATAGGACTGTTAACATTTTTCTTTCCCAGCAGTTCCATGGTAGAACTATTGAAACAAAAAATGTGCTATTTGTTCTATAGAACTAAAAGCACCTCAAGTTTCCCATCACAAAATTGAGGTGCTTTTAGTTCTATAGAACAAATGGCACATTTTTTGTTTCAATAGTTCTACCATGGAACTGTTGGGAAAAAAAAAATGTTAAGAGTCCTATGACGTCACGGTTCCATAGAACAAATGGGAGGTACCCATTTTATTTCGAGCGTGAGACAAAGTAACTTTTTAATTATTATTTTTTTTAATTCCGATGACAATGCTGTCTATTCAAAAAATTGGAATGGTTTGAACACAGAGCTAAAACAAAGAGGAGCTGGCCTAAGCAACTGTGCACTGTGATTTTCAACTAGGTCCTGACGTCATCATTGTGGGCGGGGCTTAGTTAGTATGTTGCCAGCGTTCGTCAGGTGCACATGTATCGAGACTCGCATTATCGGTGTGTTTTCGCGGTTTTAAGAAGAAAAGGATGAAGTGTTGTGTTTTATCATGTCAAAGTTATTCAGACAGACGTTCTGATGCTATGAATGGTATCACATTTCATTTGTAAGTAATTTTATACGTAATTATTAAAATAGTTCTAGAAAATTTTCGGCTTTCAAGTATAAATTATACTTCTCGACACTAGATGGCGTAACTTTTGTGAATTAAAAATATAAATACGTAAAGTTCCGCATTAGTATTTTGTAATAATCATACGTGGATACTGAAAACTAAAGTATATACATTTAGTCCTAAATACTTTTTAGTCGCCAAAACAGTACTTTAGTAGTTTTATAAATATATTGTGAACATGCCGCCATCTATCGTCAATTAGAACAACTATTTTCAACGTACCAAATATTCAGAGCCGTAATTAGAATCAAATAATTTTACCGAATAACGCACGGCTATGGTCAGTAATGAAATAACAATACATTTTAATAGCAAATATTTTGAAGTAACAAAGTTCTGAGTTGTATACATATTAGTCTCCGTGACTGTTCATGAATTGAAAGAACTTCGAATATTAAATAAACATTTTATCCATATTAACATAATTTACCACTTAGTTAATTTCATTTCTTTTTGTTTTAGATTTCCATCCGATGATAATTTAAAACAACAATGGATCACAAAAATAAATAGACCGGATTGGACTCCGACAAAATATACAAAGATTTGTTCTTGCCATTTTAATAATTTTGTAAATAAAATTATGTTCGTTATAATAATTAGTCTATTATTTTACATAAGTACAATATACATATTATATATTTTGCTTAGTTTGGGGCTGGGTCAATTGGTGTAATTTGTCCCAAGATATTTATTTATTTATTTCCATCTAAATCAGTAAAAATGGTTACCCTTATTTTATTCATTTATTACACAAACTTTTTGAAGCTCAAAGTTCTGAGTACGTCCCATTACTTTTACACTTATTGACATCTAGTGTGATATAGCTGAACTACGTAGTGACGTCAATGTATCGATGTTAACTTGCTAGGCGAGTGGTTTTGCTACTAACCGACGGATGGAAAATTGAAAAGTGGGCGGAGTTCCACAACCCCTCACCCCGCAAAATGTCGCGCGATGTTTCATAGGGAAATTTATTACCACACCTCCTCTTTGTTTTTGCTCTGTGGGTTTGAACTTCCCTTCAATCTGTCACTTTCATGTCGATACAAAAAGCGAGATAGAATCATATACAGGACGTATTTTTAAAAAGTTGCAGGATTATTCTTAATTTTCTAATGCGACCTTTGTTTTGTACGTCCCGGAATTTAGTTTAGAGGTTGAATGCCAATAATGTACGCGCCGCCTTTCGGTTTCTACATATTTTATAATAAGTATTTTTTTTGTTTGTTTTCTAAATGAATAGTATACCTACCTACCTCTAGTATGTTAATTCATTTTGTAAAACGAATAATTCGGTTTAATTTGCCTTGCTGTATTTTTTTCACTTAAGACAAAATGTTCTCGCTGCTGATGTGAAAAATTGCAGGTATGTGCATCACACGAGACTAAAGTTTTTTGATTTTCGTGTCTTTGAATCCCTAGCTGAAGCCTGAAGCACTCAGGATTCCTACTCAGAATCACTAGCTGCGCACAAATAACTGTTGAACGCAAGTTCTATTATAGAGAATTTAATTAGTGTAGGCTTAGCTCATTATTTTTAAGAAAACGAAATGAATTTCTGGCGGGCTTTCACTTGCTAGTGAGTTTTTTCTTTTTATTTAAGTACTTTGTATTTTTTTATATGATACTATTTCTGTGACCAGTCATAATTACGACAAATATATATATCAAATGTCCTGCTAATACCTATTTTTTATTTGCCGCTGTTTTCCTTTGCCAATTCATGCTTCCTTGTGTCAGAATCTTAATGTCAAGTATATACAGAAGATTTCAAGCTTAAAACATTATTTTTTGCGTTGCATCGGGTGTTACATTTTACATAAACTATCTCAGGTTCTAGTTGGTATCCAGTAGACATAAATGTATCTATTTAACAGAAATCGAGAAACAAAATACATATTAAACTACAAAATATTACCTAAATATTTTCTTACTAACCCACTGCTAAGTTTTTTTGTGATATCAATTTATAGGCATTGAAACTAGTTAAAGAAACTGAAGAAACCCAAAACTTTACGTAAAAGTAAAATAAATCAATTAATAAGTAATTTTAATCAATTTCGCTAGGCATAAAAACTTAATTAATACAGAAAAACAACAGCCACAAGCTTAGCACGCTTAGCAAGATGACCAAACTTGAGCTAAAATTTTATGTAACTGTTAATTACGTCGGCACCTAACTACACAAATGCCAAATATAAAAAAAAAATAAGATAAATAAATAAATCGATAGAAAAAATTGCCTTGACATCAGTTATTCGATAATAATACAATACGGCGAATAAATCGTTATACACAGAAATCAGATCAGAAGCTTTGATGTAAAATAATACAACTAACTAGGTAAATTCTGCCTATTAGGTTTTGCAGACACCATTGTAAAACTTGTATTTTGACGCTTGGCTCAACAAGTGAATTCATTCGCAAATCGCTTACCGTGGGACGGAAGGACTATTAACAGGCTTCATTGACATACGGCGATATCGTAGAGTTGGTGTTGTCGAGACATAGTTCAAACCTTTTAACTGATTTGTATAACACATTCTAGCACATTACTGACTCAATTATTGACACATATATAATATTATTTCGAGCCCCGAAAATTAATGTAAAAAGTTAAAATATAAACTCCATAATATGAAGAAAAAAAAACATTGTATAGTTACAAAGCAAGCAATTGATTGCCGTGCCGTGATCGCGGCATCTTTACCACAGCAGTTATGCAACAGGTACAACGAGCAACCGTGCTGTCGAACAGAACGTCGATAACGCTTTCGCGACTGCAGGTAAATATCCGGGGCACTATTGCCATGGCGATGGGCGGCGGGGCGGGAGGTGTATTAGCGCACGCATGCCAACATTGCAATCGCACTTACATATGCAGTTGTGGGGCGGCGCAGAGCGCCCGCCCCCGGGCGTACGCAGGCCCACACGTGGCGCCTTCTCCCCGCTGTGGCTAGCACGCAAACGATCACTGCCAAACAGTTTACAGCGGTCGTCCGTTACCACTGCCAGCGTAATGCAGCCTGCAGCGCAGGGCATTCGGTGTCACCTGAAATAGATACCAAGCTCGACGTCAACATCAGAACGCGTCGCGGAGACTAATGTATCATTTATATGACCCAGATGTAAGTGACCGATAGTTTTGTTACAACGCCATCTGCCGACAATTTAAGGACTGTAACTTGCTTCATGCGCAATTGAGCAAATTGAGGATAAAAAATGGATGCTTCAATTAATTGTTTGTACCGAATATAAAGTTAAATAGTTCAAGGAACAGGACAGGTTGCAGGCAGAAGCCTGTGCAATTGTGAATAGTAACTAACTATTCGAAAGAAGTAGAAAAAAGATTATCTCTTAAACCATCGATAAATCTCGATTCCTATTTCATAATTTGCATAAAGCACAAACATACCTACATATACGTAATACGTGACAGGTAATTAATGATAACATTGACGTATCCATTTTTTAGACATTTTATACAGGGGTTGTTTCTTACTACGATATATACACCGAATTGTCATCGACATCTGTTGCCTGCACAAAGCACCTATACGGGAGTTGACAAGATAGGTAGCATTTGCCTCTGCAAGAGTACATCATAGACATTGCATTCATATTTATATATTTTTCGACATCGCTGAACAGCGCTCATAAATGCTATACTGAGCAGTTGTTTATGCAAAAAGAGATCAGAAAAATTAAACTTCTTATCATGCTTAAATAATTTAGTTATATATCTATGCTTTTAATAGATACAAATACGGATAATGAATGCAGATTCGCCAATATAATATACTTAATTTTGTAAGGTTCAAAAGCAAAATGTTTAAAAATGCCCAGTCCCGCAACGCAGTTCTTTCACTGTAAAAAGTTGTGAAATGTCACGTAAAAGTAAGTCGATTGTTTTAGTTACTTAAGTTTTGTCTGAGCGAATAGCGGAATTGCAGTACAGGTGCAGTAAAACTAGACGATCCCTAAAACTTGCACCTGAACTTTCAATAGACTTAAAATGATCCGAAGAATGTACTTCCGGTGATAGACTCAGTGTTGATTTGATAACTGGACATCTGATATGCTGGTAACCGAAACGAAATCATTCGAGTATAGGTTAAATCGATTGGATTAATTTAAAACTATGAATTTCCCTCCTGATTTGTATTTAATAAATTCAGTTTTCACCGAATCGCAGAATGTTCGATATGGTGTATCAATGTTAGATAACATTGAAGTACGTGGTATGCCACCTTAAGATTGAAATTCCTTTGCACATTATAAAATAAGACATCGATAAGGCGTGGCTCTCAAGTTGAAAGTCGACATTTTCATCTGATAGAAAGTTGAGTGAAAAGGTCTTTCTTATTCCTCCAAGGTGAAAGGTCATAGACCACTTATTTCCCCAACCGACCGTACATATGTATGTATTTCGATCACTAGTATTCCAATCTAGTGAATATTGGGTCCAATAACAGTTGAGCTAACTAACATTCGATAGGATGATGTTTCAAAGGCCCGTATTCCGTATTCAAGATGATACACTCCGTGTCAACGGTAGGGTCGGTAGTGGATCGTACGGAAACCTTGCGCCGAACAACGGCTTAAGGCTACCTCGACCGACGGCGCAACTTACGTGGTGCTCTAGTGCTAATTGTAATTTCATTTCTTACAAAACCTAGTCGCAAGCGCTTACCATTATAGTATACTGACTAACAAAAATAAAGGGCTACTTTTCATACAACTTTGTATTGAATATGACCTGTTATTTTTGTTCGTCAGTTTAAGAGGCTGTCAACACCCAATGGAATTGATGTTCCTTAAGCAGTTAAAAAAAAACTAATTGTTTTAGTGCACCAAAAATATATATATATTCATCATATTTCTAAGACCGCGGCCGTACTCGATACATGATTGAACGAAATCGGCTCGATAGAAAATAATTCCAAAGATTGGTCTAAAATCATCATTAAACGGTTTTATGTCTTTATTCTTTTGACTTATTCATGTGCAATTAAAATCACAATTTCAACATATTAATACCTAAACCGCTAACAAGTTAAATTACACAAATAATCTATACTTTTTTATTTCTTATTATGTGTTTTATTTCTAAGAATTTAGATGTGCGCCACGCTGCCGAAATAGTTTCTTCTCTTTCACTAACAGGCGCGCGGACCGCATGTGTGGAGAGTGGCGCTGCTCTAGGTCATTGACAGCGCCTTAATTATGTACAGGGTACTTTAGGGTTAGGGTCTAAAATTAACGGAGTGCGATTTCGGAAACCTCCTCGAGTGCCCTAGCGTTACAGTTTCCTTCTATCAGAGGCTCATGACCTCACAGGGAAGGGTAACGCATAGGCCGGCGCACCCTGGGCAACGAAGTTTAATTATTTATTTAATTAACTATTGACAGGGTGGGGTGTTAATGTGAACCCGCAACTTGTTTGCACGGGATCCGTCCGAGCCAGCGGGCTCATTTATAGGTGGGCATGTAGTGAAGACGACGCATTCGGGCTTTTTGCTAAGCCAAGTAGCTGTGGCGAAGAGCGAAGGTTAGCCTCATCAGACAGAGGCGGAAGCTCACCGCTAAAGCAGCGCAACCCAAAAGCATGACTGCGGTCATTGCCGGTCAACAGGTAAACCCGGCCCGGCGACGGCCGGTGGGCCATGGTCTTTTTCAAGACGGGGGACGGGAGCCGCGTGGAGTAAAGCTCTATAAAAATCCAGAGGATATTCCAAATACTTTTGCAAGCCCCATTCGCACTAGTTCGCTAGGTATTCATTATTATTTTTGCAGGTGCTGTAATGTGTAGGCATTTATTTTGTTCATGAAATAGGAAAGAGTCACTAGACGGTTTGTAAATGCCGGTGACCGTCGCTCACAAATAATTTATTTTTGAATAAACTTGAGATGAATTACTATCGTATTTAAATCTGGCCAACCGTGTGTCGCAGTCACACACGAAGGGTTCCGTGCTCGTAGGTACGTTGTACTCGTTTGTTGTTATTTTGTCAGTCTATCTATCTATCAAAGTTTCAATTTAATCCTATTACAATCTATCTAATCTAATCTAATCTAATAGGCTTTGTCTACCTCGTAAGGGAAAAAGACGTGATTTATGTATGTATGTATGTATGTAATCTAATCTAATACCTTTAATGTCTTATTTGTGATTTGTCTCTGTTTATTTATATTTGTACAATAAAGCATTTACTTACTTACTTTTAAATGGGTAATTCTTCTTTTAAATAATATATATATATATAAATATAAATAATCTGAATTGGAAAAGGGCTCCATCATTTTCATGACATTACATGTGGCTAGGTTTCATTTTTAGAAAACGTACCAAAAAAAATACCGAGAAAATTTCGGTCATCCAGGTCTTATTCATTACTAGCTGTTGCCCGCGACTCCGTCCACGCAGAATTCGCTTACGGCTATCCCGCGGGAACTATGTTTTTTTCTGGGATAAAAACTATCCTATGTCCGTCCCTGGGACTGAAACTTAACTTTATACCAAATTTGAAATAATTAAAATTATTTTGGGAGCTTTAAAGCGTCTGCAAAGCAATTCGGCCGACGCAGTGTCTGGGTGTACTGGCGACTTATTTTTAAGGACATTGCCTAAAATATACGTAAAAATCAGCTTGGAAAATGTACGTGAGATACGTAATGTTTTTCTTCTCAAACATGCTATGTAATGTTTATGTTGTGTTCCTTAAAATAGGCTTCAAAATACAACGTTGCATGCCTAGGCCTGCAATACGACAGTCTTTTGTTTCAATGCAAAACGTCAACTTTTTTTTAAGGATACACGACCTGTAATAAAGAATCTGAATTTCTATGGTTCATTTATTAGTTAGTGAATAAATTCACAGGACTATGAATATTCTATATGTAAATATATAAATATATACACGACCTGTAATAAAGAATCTGAATTTCCATGGTTCATTTATTAGTTAGTGAATAAATTCACAGGACTATGAATATTCTATATGTAAATAAATAAATATTGCCGACGTGTCTTACGTCAAATTACAATTCCATTTACATAATAGAGAATTGAATAGGCTAAAGTTCGTGTATAATAGTCTTAAGAGCGTCATCTCGAACACATCTACTTTATGACCAAAGACAAAATAGGACTTAAAAAAAGTTTTGGTGGGAAAATGTATATAAGTCAGTTGTCGTTGTCACTTGACGTTTCGTTCAGAGTCGTGATCTGTGATTTTTTATTTTAGCAGTCCTTTATATCTCATGTTGTACAACTTGATTTTTTTGGGATTATTTTGACGTTTTAAAAATCCATATTAGAAAGACAAACACTTATTATATGCAGTCAAGGAAACTGAATCACATACCAGGGTGGAACCTTTCCGTAAACAATTGCGCTATGATTTGTTTGGCAGATGTATGGGATGTCAACATGACATTAGTAGCACAAAGGTTCCACCCTGGTGCGTGATTCGCTTTCCTTGACTGTGTGATGGTACCTAGTTATAATTTAAGTCTGGTACAATTTTAGTTGTCTTACGAATAAAAAAAAATGATTTCTAGTTTTTATTTATTTCAGTGCATGTTTGAGAAAAGCACTATACAAGCCTCGGCGTGAAAGAACTTGCAAGCCTCGTATACCTATCCGGCCTCGCTATGCTCGGCTGTCTAGGCCTACTTGGCCATCAAGGCTTGCCAGCTTCGTATTCCTATCCGGCCTCGCTACGCTCGGCCGTCTATACATACTCAGCCTACAAGCCCTTCTTTCCCGGCCTCTGCAGTAATGTACTAATGTACCTTGATTAGTACTTGATACGGTGGAGGCGTTTTACAGCTCCACTGAACTTAATTTATTTTTATTGTTGTTCTGACTAGTAGAGACTTTATACATCTCTACTATAGATTAATATAATTTAAGGCTCGGGGACCTTATACATCCCTTTTATAAATGTATTTAATTTAAGTAGAACGCTTGCATGGCATGCTTTCATGCATTCTCGCTGAGTGCTTGCTTGCTTGCATGCTTGCTTGCCTGCTTGCATGCCTGCTTGCATGCCTGCTTGCATACTTACATGCTTGCTTGAAAGCTGGCAGGTTCACTTGCTTGCCTGCTTTCATGCCTGCTTGCCTGCCTGCTTGCATGCCTGCTTGCATGCTTGCTTGAAAGCTTGCAGGTTCGCTTGCTTGCTTGCTTGATTGCTTGCTTCTTTGAAATGCTCATGGTTGACGCGTGCGAAGCCGCGGGCAAATGCTAGTACTTAATATACATGGTTTCATTTAACCGGCAATATAAAGTATCAGCACGCCATTTTTACTTAATGAGATGCATATGTCGTTGTGTACTAAGTTGCATAAGTTATTATAGTTTTTGAACTATCCCACGGACACTCTTTAATTTTCCGGGATTAAAATTATCTCAAAACTCGACCGGGGATATAAGGTACCACCATGCAAAATTTCATTTAAATCAGTCCAACAGTTTTGGAGATTAGCGGACACAGACATAAATATACACATCCATACCTACATACATAGACAGACAACAATTTTAAAATCCACTTTTTTATGTTGTATTACTCTTCCCTAATCGTTGGCACTCTATTTTTGATGAATTTATTTAATGTACAGACACGAACTTTCTACTGATTTATTATATGTATGTATGTATATGATTACAAAAGAACCATTACCTGTATTTTACGTGGATCTCGAACCAAACTCTAACAATCAAGATATATTTAGTGTACAAATTTAATTACATGAAAATCTCATTTGAAGCACCATACATTAAAAAGGAAATACTACAGTGTAAAAGATGTTAAAGATTTGGGCACTCTAAAAACCAATGTTTCCGCCCTTTCAGATGTGTCAAATGTGGCGAAGAACATGCAACAAACACATGGCCTAAGACACCAGACACAGAAGCAACTTGTGCTAAATGTCAAAAGAAACACCCTACAAGCTACAAGGGATGCAACAAATATCAACAGTACAAAGAACTTCGCTCCAAAAAAAGGCCAGTAAAGAATAAACAATCTCAAAAAAATGAGAAAAATACAAAAGAAAAAGAAGAATCAGTACACACACAACAGCAACAACATCAAGAAAACTTGGATAATAAACAAAATTTCAAAAAACAGAATTACACATATGCTAAAGCAGCCTCTAACACCACAAGAAACAACCGAGACATCAATGATAGCCAACTAGTAGGGTTACTCGACTCAATGTTTGAAAGATTTCAAAAACTAATCAGCCAAATGCTAGACACGATGGACCGTTATGATCTAACTTATCGCACATTTGATACCAAAATGCCCTTAAACCGAAGAGTAGTGACATGGAATGCTAACGGGCTCATAGAACGTAGACAAGAACTTGAAGTCTTCCTAAATACAGAGAGAATAGATGTTGCTCTGATATCAGAAACAAGACACATCTAGATCTTACTTTAAAATCAGAAACTACAATACATACACAACAAATCACCCATCAGGGAATTCGCATGGGGGAACGGCAATAGTTGTTAAAGAAAATATTAAACACTAGCTGTTGCCCGCGACTTCGTCCGCGCAGAATTATTATAAATATAGCCTATGATACTCACAAATACTGTGGCTTTCTATTGGCAAAAGAATTTTCAAAATCAAAAGCGTCACTCGGAATCGAATATATAATTCCCGTTTTTTCCTTATCCCGTGGGAATTTCCAAAAATCCTTCCTTAGTGAATGCCTACATTGTATAAGGTATCTATGTGCAAAATTTCAAGTCTCTAAGTCCAGTGGTTTGGGCTGTGTTATCCCGCGGGAACTATGCAATTTTCCGGGATAAAAACTATCCTATGTCCTTTCCCAGGACTCAAACTATCTGTATACCAAATTTCAACTAAATCGGCCCAGCGGTTTAAGCGTGAAAAAGTAACAGACAGACAGACAGACAGAGTTACTTTCGCATTTATAATATTAGTAAGGATTATCCTATCGATGAGTATTGTACGGACAAAATACAGGCTACGTCAATAAAAATCCAAGAAAACTCAAAAGAAACTATACTGTCAGTAATATATTGCCCGCCTAGGCATGTGATTACGAAGGAAGACTTTAGGCACTACTTTAATGGGCAACAGGTTCATTTGCGGTGGGGACTGGAATGCTAAACACGTCCACTGGGGTTCAAGACTAACTATGCCACGAGGAAGGCAACTATATGCGGTTGTCAATGATCTTAACCTGCATAGTGTCTCGCATGGTTCTCCTACCTACTGGCCCACTGACAATAAAAATATACCTGATTTACTGGATTTCTGCATTGTCAAAAACATTCCACATTACAACATTGAGGAGTCTGCAGACTTATCCGCAGATCACTCACCAGTTATACTAAATGTCAATTGCAAACCACTTATACTTCAATACCCTCCAAGATTGTACAACCGCAAAACTGATTGGGACCGGTACAGAAACATAATCACACATGACACAAACCTCCTGATCCCTCTCAAGACGACTAAAGACATAGAAGAGGCAATAGAAATGTTTAACAAACTCATCCATAAAGCGGCCAATATGTCATCGCCACTTATCTCAGATAAATCCAAAGCACCACACAAATATCCAAAATTTATCAAGGATAAGATAAACGAAAAACGACGACTACGAAAAATTTGGCAAAACACTAGATACCCAAGTGACAAAACAAAACTTAACAAGGCAACAAAAGAGCTAAAGAAACTGATTGATGACACTATAAATGAAGAACTACAAATACATCTAGCCAGCCTCACCCCAACTGAGAATACAAACTACTCACTATGGAAAGCCACAAGGAAATTAAAGAGACCTAAAAAACACATGCCACCTATACAAACAGCTGCTGGTAACGGGCCCGATCAGACAGAGAAAAGGCAAGAGCATTCGCAGAACACTTAGAAACAATATTCAAACCACATCCTAGTAGGTACCCTGATCAGGATGAAGAAGTAAGAAGAAGCCTTAACTCCCCACTACAAATGTGTCTTCCCCTAAAACCAACGACTCCCCGAGAAGTACTTGCGGAGATAAAGAAACTGCAAGAAGGAAAATCACCGGGATATGATTCAATTGATAATACATTAATGAAACAACTCCCAAAGAAGGGAATTCTCCTCCTTACAATCATCCTGAATGCTTGTCTGTGACTATCATACTGCCCTGCGCAATGGAAAATCGCTCAAGTAATTATGCTACTCAAGCCAGGGAAGCAGCCAAATGAAGTGAGCTCATATAGGCCTTTAAGTCTCTTGACAGTGACAGGTAAGCTGATGGAGAAAATTATATTAAATCGAATGCGCCCGCTACTGCCTGACATAATACCAACTCATCAATTTGGTTTCCGCGAGCAACATGGAACTATAGAGCAAGTACATCGCCTTACTGATGTGATTAGTGGAGCACTCGAAAACAAAAAATACTGCTCAGCGGTATTCCTAGACATCGCCCAGGCATTTGACAAAAATTGGCAAGCAGGTCTACTATTGAAAATCAAAACTATGCTCCCACACTCGTTCTACCTGATAATGAAATCTTATCTATCCATGCGATGCTTCGAAGTTAAATGCAGTGGCGAGACATCACAACTTTTTCAAGCGCAATCAGGGGTACCACAGGGGAGCATCCTGGGACCGGTTCTGTACTTAATTTATACGGCAGATCTACCTACATTTGAAGCAAATATCACAGCAACATATGCAGATGACACTGCTATAATGCCAGTTCACGAAACACCGGAGACTGCATTTACTAAGATACAAGCACACCTGTTGATGGTTGAAGAATGACTTGACAAATGGCGCATCAAAGCTAATCAAGATAAGTCAGTGCATGTAACTTTCACACCCAAAAGAAAGACCTGTCCAGCGATCAAACTCTGCGGCAAGGAAATACCTCAGTCAGAATCTGCAAAATACTTCGGTATGCACCTAGATTGGCGACTTACCTGGCAGAAACACATTTGGACCAAACGCAAACAACTCGACACAAGGCTTAGGGAAATGTACTGGCTGATAGGCGGCAAGTCTAGATTGTCACTGGAAAGCAAACTAACCTTATACAAGGCCATACTGAAGCCAATTTGGACTTATGGAATACAGATATGGGGAACAGCATGTAATAGTAACATTGAAATACTCCAAAGGTTTTCAAAATAAATCACTGAGAGCAATGCTAGACATACCTACCATTCTATATAAGTTACAAACTAATACACATGGACTTGAAAATCAGTACAGTGAAGCAAGAAATTGTCAAACACAGCAAATCATATCAGGCCAGGTTGCTGAACCATGTAAATCAATTGGCAATGAAACTACAGGGCTCAGGAAGTGTACAACACTCCAGAATTAAAAGACACAGTGTCCCTGCCTTAGCAGGCAGGTTCAGTGACAGCTCTTGATGGGATGCTCGATGGAGTGTTCCTCGGTCGATGACGAGCACAAGTAATTGACAAAGGGGTGGCTCATTGTGATCACTTACAGATTGCCACATTGCAGAAAAATGAGAAAAGAAAAAAAATATACATATATATGTAAACCCTCCAATACACGGAGGAGGCCTATGCCATGAGGCACGCCGAATTACGCGACAATTTAATAATAAAAAAAACAACACAATAACAACAACAAAAATGAAATTGTAGCGAATTCGGAATAAAAAAGGCTATAATATATATAGAAAATATAATAGATTATATGTACATATACAGACATATAGTTTATAGATATAGGTATATAGATATAGATTATTATGTACCAGCTGGCTGAGTCTCTTCCCGGGCAGATTGTAAAAGCCCATCGAGGAGAATGGGCGAAAATCTTAGGAATCATGTTATAGGCTATGTGGCTAGCAACCCATCTCTATTTTGATTCTCCTTTCCACCTATACACCCACAATCATGCTAAGCGTGGCCTTTAGGTCTTCACCTTAGGTTCTGTCTACACCATAAGACGTGATTTGTATGTATTACATACCATATTTTTATGTATGTATGAATATGGGACTTATTAAACAGCTAGTAAAAAGAATATAGTAAATAGTTTTTAGCTAAACCTTGGTCCGTGGTCATTTTGAACACATCTTAGGCCGCGGCCGCACTGGTAAAGCGATGGCGACGCGACAGCGATGCGACGGGGACGCGAATAATTAGTTTCCTCTTTATCAGCAACCACGAATAAGCGAATCGCCAATACATTACAACATGCACAGTACAAGTCGTTAGTACAGTTAAGGGCATAAATATATGTAAGTTACCAAGACGTTAAAAATATCTATACACCTTTATGCCACAAACAATAGGCAGTAATTACACTTATGCGAGTATGTGACATGATGGCTGTATCTGGGGGCAAGGTAGTGTCCCCGCCAAGTCGAGCGGGAAGCAAACACTGCCGTACCATCCTTTACTGGAACCATTTCGCCGCATTTTCAGGCCCCTATTTCAGAACTCACTCTTAATGGTTTGATATTAGGTCGGGCGAGTGAGGAGGCAGCAAGACAAACCTGAATGGCATTTCTAAGTGCTGATGGCACGGACTGTAAAGTTCTTGACAGTTATAAGAGTGGTTCTTTAATGGGGTAATGACATTGAGTCGATCACCCCATCCAACATGCGGTGACCACAACAGATAAAAGAATACAGTAGTTGGTCGCATTCGGCGCGCTACAGCTGCGACCGCCTAACTAGGTGATCGAATAGGCGGACAGACTAATGTAAAGGACAATGTTCGTTGGCTCATTATTGACAGGTATGACAGTTTGCTTTTATATGTGTATTGTATTGTTTGTAGGGTGACCCGTTTGGAGTCATAAGGAACTTCAATTATTTGTCTTGTTAGAAAGTTAACGATGATTAAAACAGCTAATTTTAACAACTGAATCAATAAAATACTAAAACACTAAATTTATTAAAATCACGATTTATATCATATAAAATCAACCCTGAAAATAAGCAGTACTTCCTCACATACTATAAGTAATATTAATAACTGACTGTTGAAGCATGTCCATTGAACCACGGTATGCTACGAAAAAGTCATAAGCCTCTTGATACCTGAATACATACATACAGTTAAAAAAGGTATTATGGTTGAAAAACGATTATATTTCACTGGTCAGCACCACAACTTAATAAATCCTATGAAAACACAGAAAATCTGTGTGACAGAAGAAACAAATTTTATAATGCTTTGTTTTTAAACAAAGTAGAAACAACTACATTTGTACTCCAATTATTATTAGTTATGTGTATTCATTTATTGCTATCTCGCAGGAACTAAGCCGTTTTCCAATGCTTGCTATGTTTCCTATGTAATAAAATAACCCATGTTGTAAAATACATGAACCTATATGTGTCATATTTTATTCAAATCAGTTCAATCATTATTATGTGAAAAAGTAACTAACAGTCACACAAACTCAAGCAGTTATAAAATTAGAAGGGCAGTAGGAAGAAGGATAACTAATTCAGACCATTTAATATTATTTCCCAAAAACAAATGAAATTTAATTTTTAGAGTTTGACAACTCTTCAGTATTCACTATTAGTTATTTAGTGGATATTAATTTGGTTGCCAAAATCCAGCTGTCACAAGCCAGAAAGTCCGATCTGGGAGGACTTTGGCTCACTGTGTTAACTGCCAAAGTGACTACCTAAGCTAAGTTATATTAAGACTAGCCCTTGCCCACCCTCACAAGTGATGTGGCATTCTATTGGTAAAAGAATTTTTAAAATCGGTTCAATAGATCCTGAGATTACCCCTACAACAACACAAACTCACAAACTTTATATATTTATAATACTAGTATAGATTACATTGAAGAGAAGTTTTTAATTCAGACCTTTTACAGAGAATTAATCATTTGGTAGCATTTTCTGGAATTTAGAATGTATAAATGAAAAAACTACATGAATATTAGTAGTTATGGGGAAAAATGGAAACAGGCAAAGACATGCATTCACAAACACACTACCTCTTACTCCAAATGCTATAACCATCTATTTTGTTGTTGTTAATAAAGTGGTTTTACACTGCTTGCAACTCGTGAAGTAACAAATTATTCTGCCAATTGTTTAATGCGAATTGTTTTTTCTTTTCATAATGCGGCGCTGCGGTGCTGCGGTAGACCAATGCTTATATATCAATTGCAGTGAAATTACAGGATAATAGTTTAAGTGTCCCATAACTACACAGTAAAATTTATGTAATTCTATCTACATGTTGTATATACATAATATTAGTACTTGAACTAAGTATCATCACCACCCAGGAATGTTGAGCCATTCATTAAAGCTTTGTGCCGAAAGTCATGCCTAATTTGCATTTTACAGCCGAATTAAGACATGTGGCAAGTGCCTT
Source organism: Pandemis corylana (assembly GCA_949127965.1). Taxonomy (NCBI): domain Eukaryota; kingdom Metazoa; phylum Arthropoda; class Insecta; order Lepidoptera; family Tortricidae; genus Pandemis; species Pandemis corylana. Next base: position 22,863,137 of record OX421850.1, read on the forward strand.
AACATTTCCGAGTGGTGGCTGACTTTTAGAAAAATGTTATATATTCAATAGGTGTGATGCCACTTGCAAAACTTTGTTGTTTTACAAAAACTTTGCATTGCCTTTGATCAATTGGATCTCTTTAATCCATGAATGCTGTGACTATTAATAATTATTACTTAAGATTTCACCTATCATGTTCATTATTATGGAATCAATAGACGAATACCACGGAACCTGTACATGTATTGAATTTTTTAGATATTCATTGATTACTGTAACCCAATAAGCTTACAACATGATGGCTGTTAATCAAAGTCAATGCATGGACCAATCAGGGGATGCTGTAAAGTAATATTAACCTTTTGAACAACAATGTCATCTTTAGCCAACAGAGCATAGAAGTGTAAGTATATGGAAATCATGGATGTGCATAAATATTCAAACTACTAGCTTCACTGAGCTAGCTTTAGCCAAGCTTGGCGTCCAAAGGGTTAAATTAGCAGATATATTAAAAATACAAATCTATTTCTTGTAATGCAAATGTAAACTAAAAATAAGAATATCTTGAATGAAACACAAGAAATATATCTGTCAAAACTCTTTTAGTTCACTTGTTGATACAACCTTATTGATTGCTTATACTCAGCAAATAAGTAATTGTGTAAATATCCACTTGAAAACTAATGATACCTAACTAACTGATGATCTGCCTATAAAGTCCTGTTTTTTTATAAGTTAAAACACCTGGTTTGATTTTAATGAAGTAGGTAACTATGAATTATCACAAAACATAACATAAGTATATTTTGCTAGGATTCACATTCATAATTATTTCTTTAAATAGAATCATAAAGAAATTACGTTATACCTAGGCAAATTCAACAAAAATTGGGTTGGGATCATCACGGTGTAGAGCAGCCTCTATAGCTACTTTTTATTGTGTAGTTGGTACCATGCACGTAGCAGTAAAATATGGAGGATGCGTATCCGAATTCATCCGACACTGGAGCTCGATCACATAAATCACACAAGTGATAGAAGTTTCGGTAATATCAACCACATACAACCAAATTACAGCCGATTTCATTTCAAGATACGCAAGTACACTAAAAACGCTGTCAATTCCCACACGGCCGTACGCCCTAAGCTATGATGTTGATGTAGGACAAACTTGTACTTACCACTCTTGAAACAGACATATTTCACTAAAAAATTGATTACAACAAAGAAAAAATAAAATTACACAGATTACTTGTGATAACAGTGTACAATTTAGTTAAGTTTTACAATTTTTTCCACAAAACAATAACACTACGCGCAATCACTATCGCACCACCACACTGAAGTTGTTGACAAGCATATCATGAGAGCCAACCTAACGGAAAAAATAAATCAATTCTATGGAACATGAACAGTGTCGGAGGTCTGTCTGGGGATTGAGTTTTATGCCTGCACTTTGTTGTTTTATTTTCATTATATAATTTAGGGTCTGTTTATAAATTACTTTAAGATACATAAAAATACAAATTTGAGATTACATATTTAAAATAAAATAAATGTGTCTTTTTATGCAGTACGTAAGAATGTCTGTTCTACACAATAAAGTTAATGCTTCGTGTGAATTAGATATCAATGTAGTTTTTTTATTAATTTTGTAGGATATCTTTGAACATTTAAATTATTTTGATCCGAAATACGAAGTTCATAACTCACTCTCAAATTAATGATTATTTAAGTGCCAGCTGAACGAAACGAAACGAACTTGGAATTTCTAACTTTGGTGTATAAGGCCAGTATTGACAATTTACGTTTATGCAGTTAAATTCATTTCTTAAATTCTTTTATTTATTTATTTTCCTGACAAACAAAATAATTTATTCTAGTATTTTCTAATACATGGGTCCAATAAAGTAAGCCATAAACCTTACGTTCACTTTAAATGTGGCAGGCTGGACGTTAAACCCCATAACCTTTTCCTGGACTGAAAGGAAATAAAAAAATAAAATTCCGTCATAGATTTATGATATATTTATATATTTTATTCTATTCCTGCTGTGTGCTGTCATTGTCATCATGACACGACACGGATGGATGTTACAAATGACTTAAGACTAGATAATTTTGTTGAGTAAAAGTAATTTTGTGGCATTGTGTCTATTGTGATAGCCTGATAACCATACATAATAGAGACGACAGTTAATGATCCACTGAGGTGCATGGCACAGGATGTGCGCATAAATGTAGTTGTTGGGTCTGTCCTTGTGATGAAAACAATAATTTTAATGTGCCTATTGGATAGGTTTTTCTTAATTTATGATCTGTGTGCTGCAAGTTTTAAATAATGAAATCTGTTTTTATACGCAAAAGAATCCTTATTATGGCTTTGTTTTTAAGTGCTGTTCTTCTGCTTTTCTTCAAAAACAGTGTGGGAATTCAAAGGTAACAAATTTTATTTTATTAAGTATAAATATACAATAAAATCTTGCTTAAGATAATTTAATGTTTTCATTTTTTAGATAGGCAATTTGTTAGATAGGTTTTTAAATATAATTTACGAAATGCTTGTTAATCTAATGTTGAGGATTCATAACAAGTAACACAATGAGTCCAGAAAAGTGTAGCAGTCATGCATTACATATTATTGTGTAAACAATTCTCAAAGAGTGATTACTGAGTTTTTAGTAGCTCACACCTTGTTGAGTTTATTTTAAAATTTAATATGTATTGTTTAATTAAGAGTAAAGAACAGGGCCAGAGCAGTGGTGTGAGCACTCATCATCATCATGTTATTTGTGTAAACTATATTTATACTCATTCATAACTAGACATCGGATTATATGCATTTGCATGTTTGCATATGCAAATGCATATAATTCAATTTTTATAGCGTTACTGCATATTTTGGTACTTTTTCATTGATAGTGCTTATTTCAATAGTTAGGTATATGTGTTTAGCATGTTGTATTGAGCTTAACCGATTTGGCTGAAAATTGGTAGGGAGGTAGCTTAGACCCAGGAGACGGACATAGGATACTTTTTATCCCGATTTTCCCACGGGATTGGAAAATTCCGAAATGTTGTACTAATAAAGCAACTAATACAGACATTCAATTTAGCATGCCTACACATTATTCCTTGATTAGTATAAAGATGCACTGACAAAGGAATTTTTCAAATTTCCCACGGGATAAAAACACAAGGTAAATAATTAGGACTATAATTAGAAGATAATATTCCTAGAGGATCTGTAGGTGCTCTAAGAAGGGCTTTTCCGAATTTCCCACGGGATAGGCAATAAAAACCTTATACTTGGAGACATGAGTGGATGTATGGGGTGTGTCATCACTCTGACGTTATGTGCGCGGACGAAGTCGCGGGGAAAAGCTAGTAACAAATAAAAGCATGAACAATATAATTATCAGAACTAGAAAAATTAACCTTAACTTAATATTAAACTAGCCATTGCTTGTGACTGTCTTTTCTGAAATTGCTTATCACTATCCTAAGGGAACTATGTGATTTTTAATGATAAAACAATCAAGCTATTAAGCTATAACTATAAGATAATATTGCTTTAAAAAAATCTTGTACTCTTTGAGGTACAGTAAATAAAGTTCACTTCATAAGATTAGTGATTTCATGATATGAGATTTTTTCAAAGTAGTGATGTTAATGTTCTTCACCATAACTGAAACTGTATTTATAAAAAACTCCAACTACATTGTTGCTGCGGTTAAAATGTGCAGAGGTAACAGTCAGAGAGACAGACAGTTACTTTCGCATTTATTATATTGCTAGGGATTTTGCTTGTATTTATTTTGTTTTGCCTGGATGTGAAGGCTAGCATGAGACTGCGTTTCTTTGTCTGCCACTTGCTAACTAATGTAGTATTAATTAATTAACATAGAGATAAACTGAATAAACAGCTCGAAAATGGCATAGACAAATGACAGTTGCAACGGGCATGAATCTGACAACAGTGTAGGAAAACATTTAAAGATTGTTCCAGGGAAGGATATAGAATAATTTTTGATTGCGGAAATCATCCTTAATAGGTGAAAAGCAACCCTAAGGCAGGTATGGCGTACCAATGGCAGACGTGCAACTGGCAGCATGCATTAAAATAATCAAGGGCACACCAGTAGTTTAAAAAGCAATGTGCTTGATTGATATTTTTATTTTGATCATTAAATAACCAAGTCAAGTTTTTTTTAAGAAATAGGGTGGTGAACGATGGTAAGTAAGCACTACTACCCATGGATGCCCGCAACACAAAGAAAGGTTTTTGATGACACACCATATGCCATACCAAAAAAAATATTATTTGCATTAAAAATGGCACATCTACTAGAAATGGTTTGCCACCCCTGCCCTAAGGGCAATTTATGTTCCAGATAAATGAATGTTTGCCACCACCTTTTTTATAGCTGTTAAAAATAAGCTACCCAAAATACTAATTCCACCCTGACAAAGTCTTGGGCAAAGACTAGTAGGCATATAATTTTCATAAATTATTGTTTCTATTAATCTTGTCTAGGGCATTTACTGGTTATTTAAATGGATCGAATAATAAAGAACCTATTAGGTAGTTAAATATTTTTAAAGAACATTTCTAATAAGGAGTATATATGTAATGCATTTTCAAATTCAAGCAAAGTAATGTTTCTTTCCTATCCGGTCCTTTTTTCCCATGGGAAATTAGAAACATCCCTTCTTTAGAGCACCTCCGTGATCCTTATGGTATATACTTATTAAATACCTATCCTGTCTTTATTTCTTATCCTGACCTTTTATCCCATGGGAAGATTGAAAAATCCCTTCATTGTGCATCTCTTTGATCCTCGAGGAATGTCTGCCCAATACCAATCTATTATGTATACATTAGCAAGTAAGTTACAGTTATAGTTATAGACTACATGGCAAATGGAAAAAATTAACCTGTGAAATGAACCAGCGTGAATAACGCTTAGGAGGCTGTTACTATATCATAAAATAACTGAGCGCTATGCCGTCATTTCTGAGCGGTACAGGTATGGAATTTCTCAGGTACAAGTGAGGAGTTACGACTAATTATTAATGTACGGCTTTTTTATAGCTTATAGATGACTAGCCGTTGCCCGCAACTTCGTCTGCATAGAATTCGTTTATCGCTATCCCGCGGGAATCACGCAATTTTCCGGGATAAAAAGTAGCCTATGTGTTATTCCAGACTATAATCTATCTATGTTCCAAATTTCATCCAGATCGGCCCAGTACTTTTTGAGCCTATTCATTACAAACATACAAACATACAAAAATAGGTACAAATCTTTCCTCTTTATAATAATAGTATAGATTAAAAATAAATGTCGAAAAACCTAGTGCCGTACTAAAGTGGTGGTGCCGGAAATTAATAGTGCATTTTTTTTCCATTTACTCACGTAATCACCTGTACCGCTCAGAAATGACGGCATAGCGCTCGAGTTATTTTATGAGTTATGTTATTCACGCTGGTTCATTTTACAGGTTATTTTTTTCCATGGGCTTGTCGTCTACTTATAACTATAGATATATTTTGAAATAGATAGATATATTTCATATTTAGACACACCACACATTACAGAAGCTAAAGCAAGTGAACAATTATAACTGTAATTTTGTTCTTATTTCAGCCTCGAAAGCGTTTCCCCTAATATCATACCGATTACAGTAAAAAATAAATTATGTCATGTGAATTTTGATGATGAAAGAAGCCATTTTAGTAACAAAACTGATATGAAGACAATATATTTTGTGACACCTACATATCCAAGGCCTCAACAAGTGCCTGAATTGACAAGGCTTGCTCATACACTTATGCATGTGCCTCGAATCCATTGGATTGTTGCTGACGATCAGCCATCGTGTTCTGATCAAGTATCAACTATTCTCAAGTAAGGTGTTGAATAACAAATGTTTAAGTATGTTTTCTTTCGAAGTTGATGATGATGTCCAATTTTTATATTTTTAGGAGATCTGGCCTTCCATATACACACATATCCAGCCCGAAGCCGTATATTTATAAATATGCCAACTTTCCACGGGGAGTAGCAAACCGCCGAGCTGCCCTGAGCTGGCTCCTGGATAATGTAAACGAGGGTGTTCTTTATTTTGGTGATGATGATAATACAGTGGACCTTCAGCTCTTTGAAGAGATAAGACACACTAAGAGAGTGTCCATGTTCCCCGTTGGTTTGATTGGAGGTTATGGAGTGTCTGCACCAATCGTCAAAAACGGAAAGGTATTTTTTTACGCTAAACTAAAGTATCTAGTTAATTTGTTGCATGATTACAGCTGTGTAAACATTATGAAGTCTCTCAGACTCGCAGTCTGTTATGAGTCTTGACACTTATGTAACTATGTAGGTATAAATCTGAATTATAGGGCCATAATGCTTTCTCATTAAAGTAAAATCATGTTTTTTTCTTTATTACTAAACACTTAGGTATCTTAAAATTCGGTCAACAAGTTTTTAGAATCAAGAATCATTCTCATGTTCATTCTCAAATGATCCAAGCTAATAAATAAAGATTTAAAAAAAAGAATCATTCTGTCTGGCACAGTCAAGATTAACACCAATATGTATAAATAGTTGTATACACCACATACCTACTCAGTGCCAAAATAATGTAAAGAAAACGGGCACTGGTTTTATTTCGATTTAAAGGAAATAACTCACATTGACAAAAAAAGGCAACTTAATTGAGTTTCTCCTTTAGTTAGTAAAAGTAACAAAGAAAAATATAAAAAGATAATTATCGTCTTCTGGCTGAAATAACTGCTGCAGTCCTTCGTGGCATGAAAAGTTTTGGGTACTTACTTACGCGTTTTTTACGAGCTTTTTATTAACTTGCATTGTATAATGTAGGTACGAGTATTATGTACCTACCTATGTTTGTCCGGGTGGAATCTTGGAAGCAGATAGGTATCTTCAACCGATTGAGCTGAAACTTTGCATATAAGTGGGAATTAATTGACAAATGACAATACAATAATCTGGTACCTAGTAGAATTCTGGTGGTCCGGTCAAGAACGTCTCCGCAAAAGGGAACTCTTCAACGGTTGGTCCGATTGAGCTTAAATTTGGTACACATATGTAGGATAGATAGCAATCCAAGTGCAGTCAACAAAAAGTACAGTCAGCAAAAAAAGCTTGTATCAAAAATGGCATTTTAGGTTAGGTTATTGCAAATGGGTTTATTTACACGGGCTATAATATATACATCGTGTTAAAAATACCCCGTAAAAATATATATAATCTATATATATATAAAAGAAAGTCGTGTTAGTTACACTATTTATAACTCGAGAACGGCTGAACCGATTTGGCTGAAAATTGGTAGGGAGGCAGCTTAGAACCAGGAGACGGACATAGGATACTTTTTATCCCGATTTTCCCACGGGATTGGAAAATTCCGAAATGTTGTACTTATAAAGCTACAGACATTAAATTTAGCATGCCTACACATTATTCCTTGATTAGTATAAAGATGCACTTACAAAGGAATTTTTCAAATTTCCCACGGGATAAAAATACGACTATTTATAACTCAAGAACGGCTTAACCGATTTGGCTGAAAATTGGTAGGGAGGTAGCTTAGAACCAGGAGACGGGCATAGGATACTTTTTATCCCGATTTTCCCACGAGATTGGAAAATTCCGAAATGTTGTACTAATAAAGCTACAGACATTAAATTTAGCATGCCTACACATTATTCCTTGATTAGTATAAAGATGCACTTACAAAGGAATTTTTCAAGTTTAAGGCGGAACAAAGTTCGCCAGGTCAGCTAGTTAAATATAAAAGCCAAAAATATTGTGAACTCTAGTAAACTGTCATCTCAGGGAACCATAATTATTTTAACAGAGAGGCTTAACTACCTATTTTAATAATTGTACCTATTTTAATCGTTGTTCATTGACAAATGCTTACTACCTCGATACAAGGATATCATTATGCTCGGTACTAGCTTTAAAAAACGTCAAGGTGTATAAAATAATGTTTTGTCAATTTCAAATCTTTTAATCGATAGCCAACAATTTTATTGTTTCGTGTTTCTTCGCATTTTTTTTCCTATCAACGATGTTTCTAACTCGTAACATTACGTTCTTTTGGTTCGGTGACGTTTAGAAGTTACTTAGATATTTTAAAATCTTCCTGAACTTGACATGTAATATCCATCTAATCAAATTCTAGGTATATTTTGTTATTATGTCTCTTTATCGTATCGGGAATAAGGTAGAAATTTAGATACATTCTGCATAGTTTACTCTTTGATTTTACTGAAATAGGGTTTGCACATCAATGAAAAAAATACTTAATGTTTTTTTTCTTCTTTTTAGGATAAGTTATACAGCGATACTACGGTTCTTAAATATTGTAAATGGACTTGTTATAAGGCCACATTTAACCTCCTTTCGGCTTTAAGCGTAGTTTTGTAACATGCTGTAATAATGTGGTATAATGTGGTATAATGTGGTAGTTAATAATATTGAAGTAACTGGTTTATACTTTGTAAATTCAAAAAATGAGACTAGTACGTTTTACTGTACTTAAATGTATTTTTAACCTCCGATGCAAAGACTTATAAATTTGATGTCGATATCTCTGTGTGTTTGTGTCTGTTTGTGGCATCGTAGCTCTCAAGCGAATGGACCGATTTCGATGTGGTTTTTTTCATGTCGAAAGCCAGTTTCCTTGCGTTGGTTTTTAGCCATGTTTGGTAAAAATCGAAGAGTATCCGCTCATTTCCAAGGTGATGTAAGGCATTATTGGCATATATATGTTTTTATTTACGTATTACTCGATTAAGGCGTGGGTGTTTTTATTTTTTTAATTTTGAATTTCATGTTATTTGTAACTTTGTGCTGGTTGATTGAGAGTATGTGAAGCTTAATAAATATTAGGTTTTTCTTTTCCCTTTATTTTCAGATAGTTGGTTTCTTCGACTCTTGGCCGGCTTCGCGAACATTCCCGGTCGACATGGCGGGGTTTGCTGTAAACATTGAATTTCTGAAGCCGTCAGCAACCATGCCCTTCATCGCTGGACACGAAGAAGACAAGTTTTTGGTTAGTTTAGGTGTAAAATTAGAAGATATAGAGCCCTTAGCTGAGAATTGCTCCAAAGTGCTGGTTTGGCACACTAGAACTGAGAAGTTCAAGAAACCTACACTAAAGATAAATATAGATAAGCTTGATAATTTACCAAAGTATCAAAACTTTGTTAACTTGCTCAGGGAAATTTCCAGGCTGGGAATGGCCATACTGGATCCAAAGAATGGGACAAAAACGTTTATAATACGAAACCGCAGAACTTACGAGACACTACATGGCCTTGATTAATGTTAAATTATGTTACCTTTGAGCAAACATTCATAAAATGAATGCGGTAAGCGTTATTGCTGTAGATAGGAACGTGAATAAAAAATAAGAATGCCTCTTATACATATAGTATTTATATGAAATAAGTCGTTATAAAGCCAGTCCAACAAGAAATAAGCAAATTTGATTACCTATCTAAATCGGAAATTTTTTCACTAGGTATAAACAAACTCTTCTATGTTTGGTGTAGGTAATGCAATTGCTTTTTACCCGTAGTGTTGCACATTATTTCCTACCTAAAATTCAGTTATTTTGGCATTTATAGTCTGTTTCAATAAGAAAGGTATGACATTGAGAACTCCAGAGGTGAGGCTTCATTGTGACACCCGGCATATTCAACGATTATCGATTATATTTTAGTACCAACAACAATCGGCTCCATAAAAATATCGACTACATATAAATTTATAAATAAATGCTATTTCGATATAATAATACTCAAGTCAGGTTTCCTAAGATGTAATAATTGTTAATCCTATTTTACGCTGTTTGCCAAGTTGTACTTTTTCAACAAAATGGGTTGTATAAAATATTATTTAACTTCATTATGTAATTGAAGTTCTAAGGAATCTTTTTATTACCAATGAACACGATTTGTATTGTGTAGCGAGTGTGAAATAATGTAAAATACTCACTTCATATTTTTGTAGGTTGTCTTTGGATTTTCGATTATATGCGATTTTACCCGTTTACCCAATCATACATAGTCACCTCTCCTAGTTTTAATGACCATAGAACGTAACCTAGCAACGTCTCGTAAATAATGACATATATTGAAAATTTATACGTGCAAATTATGTAAACGCAAAAAAAAAGTAATTCAATTTTGTATTTATTTTGATGTCAAAACTTTCGTGAACGCTAACAGTTACATTCTATGGATCTGTCAGCCATGCCTTCCTTATTGAAACAGACCGTAGAAATATAATTAGGTGCAACTATACAAAGAACAGACGCTCCAAGTTTCAGGTCTCTACGATCAGCGGTTTAGGCTGTGTATTGACCCGTCAGTCAGTCGGTCAGTCATTGAGGACAAAGCATTTTATATGTATAGATAACGCGACTGACTGGCTGACTGACAGATAACAGATAACGTCCAGTCTAAACGACTAAAGCTACGGACTTGAAATCTGATTGGCAAATTCCTTAAGTATCATAGAGGTGTACTAAGAAGGGATCTTTTGCAAATCCCACGGGATAGGGAATAGATGGGATTTCGGTATTAATGTTCGCTGTACAGGAGCCCTATCTCCGTTACTACATATAAACAGAGTTTTCAAATTTGACATGCAAATAGGGAATCATATCTAAATCACTGCTAAACAATAATTTCAGGATTTTTTATATTGACGCGGTTATATATTATTACTTTGGATATTATTACTTTAAAATGGGCCCTGTCTCTAGAGTCTTCAATTTTGGAATACCAGTAGGTAATTATGAAATCTGAAAACTGATTTCAGGATTTTGCAAAATTCTCTTGGGATAGGAAGTAAAGAGATTATGCTATGTAACAAACTTTCTAATATAAATTTGCGGTATTTGGCAGACATACAGTCTGGCAAAGCTGACTATCTGCAGATGTCAAAAACAGTCATATTAAAACAAACTAAATAAGGCAACACTGTGTATTAATAGGAGAAAGTAATCTTGATACTTGAATTTTTTTTAACTTAAGTATTAACATAAATTGTCAGAAGTTCGAGTAAAGTAATTTAGGTAAAAATGTGATCGCAGCATTAACTTATTGCATTTCAGTAACTGCAGTAAATTATACAAATTGTTTGTATTTGGCAACAAGTTTATCGACTAAAACCTTATTTATTTTCAGCGTTTGCATGGGCTTAAAAAGGTACATGTCATTAAATTGTAAACTAATGTTACATACTGTTTATTAAAAATCAACAATCAAACAAAATGAGATTACATGTATATTTAGTAGGTACTTATTTAGCCAGCGTACCCGTCAATATTTCAATCTCTTGTAAACATTGTCGTTTCTGGGAGAGCTCATTAGTTTCTTGCTCCTTTACGAGCTGAAAATTACATTATCATACGAAACAGTAATTTCCGCACATTTGATTTCAAAAATTTCACCATTTTTACTTTTTTTTAAATCTATAATAAGCGACACCGTAACCGACTTGACACATGTAGGTACCACGAAAGTGAAGTGACAGTGGAGAAATATTTCCATAATATATTTCGCCTTGGGGTTGCCAAATTATTATATTGCAGACTTAGCTTTGCCAGACTGTATTCCTTGAGGATCAAAGAGGTACACTACGAAGACTAAATTCAAATATTAATGGGCAAGAACTAGTTATATCATAAATATACAGGGTGAATTTTTTTACGTGATTCAGAGTACCTAAATGTGTTCGATACATCTCTCCAAAACTAAAAGACTCGTCACATAATAGTACCTAATTAATTATTAAGTTTTTTTAAAGATTTAATATATTCTAATTTTTTACTTGTTGGGTTACTCTACCACTTCGGTGATAGAAAAAATATTGAATTTGTTATCATTATCACAATCCATACATACATAAATCACGTCTCTATCCCTTACGGGGTAGACAGAGCCTAACGTAACAAGACCCAAACGCCACGTTTAGCATATTTGTGGGCGTATAGATGGAAAGCGGAATCAAAATAGTGATAGGTTGCTAGCCACATCGCAAACAACATGATTCCTAAGACTTTTGATTAATAAATACTCGCCTCTTTACTACCTAAGTAAGTACCTTGGCAAGGAATGTGAAAGTTAATTAAATTGTGTTTTAGAACAATATGAATAATAAAATAAGACTAATTTATACAATTTAGTTAATGCTTCATATTGTCGAGCTTCGGTTTAGCAAGAAACACTAATTTTGTATCACGTATAAAATTTAACCCTGTATTTGAAACTCACAACATGCCCTTTGATTGGGCAAGCTAGTCACTCGATGTACTTCGCAAAACTTTTTTGTTTTAGTTTCTAATTGAGTTTGTGTACCAAATTTCAAGTTAACCGATTCAGTAGATTCGGTACACATCGGCTGTGACAAAAAGACATACAGTCGGTGAAGTGATCCTATACACACCCACACACAAATCACGTCTTTATCCCCTACCTACGGGGTAGACAGACCGTAAGGTGACAAGACCTACAGGTGACAAAAAGACATACAGACAAGTGATCTTATAAGAGGTCCATTTTTTAGAATAGTTAATTATTAACTTTCAAAAATATCTCGAATTATACGATAAGCGCCGTTACAGCTTTTTAATAGTATAGAAAAATCCATAATACTACGAGTATTTACACTTTCCATAAGTATCGGTAAATACATACTAGAGATGAAACGGATAGCAGTTTGGCCGGATACCGGATACCGGATATATTACATACCCCACTTTTATTAGACAAGTCGTAGCTCGACCTTGCCGGTTTGTAGCTTTGTTGCATATATGCTTTTCTAAAACACCATCGTATTTTGAGAGGAGTAGGTACCTAATACAAGTTACGTACCGTATCTTCTGAAGGCAATGCTTCTATCAATTTTCAACTTATCTACCACCACACGCACAGGATTGCAGTTAGCATGTGGTTGCCGAGAACTGGAGTGGTGTAATACTATTCCGATACTACGGTTACCGATTTAAATGAAGTCCATACTGCTGATGTAGTGCAAATCTATAAAAGTTTAATACTATACTGGTGCAGGTTACAATATCGCCAGCATTAGAATAAATTATTCACACCAAACTCTCCTTTCTATTATACTTTTGTGCGGTCGGTAGCGGCTGATTGAGCCCGTGGACTGAGTTGACCTTTAGCGGTTGTGATTGCACTTGTCCGCGGGCTCAGCTAACAGATTAAGTTGGTCAAGTCAACCACAGAAAAATGAATACGGTCAACTCAGCCCCGGGCTAAGTGCTTTGTGGACTCATTTGACCACAAAGGGGCTGGGCCGTTAGTCAGGATTAAGGTGTCGTTGTAGGAGTATGTCATTTTGCGAGTAGCCATTTCACGTACTTTTTTGTTTACACAAATGTGTCGTAATGCGTATTGGTCATTGTACGTCGAGATCCTCAACGTGACCACTGAAAGGCAGTTCTTGTTGTGCTAAATGACAAACAATATCAACTAAACACTACGATTGTTGTCAACTCGCATGTTGTGTTTCGTAATTTCTTCAGATAATTGGCGCGATAAAGAAGTTTAAATTCGTTGTTTACCAAAATTACTAAAAAAAATCACAGCATTCATCTGTTTTTATTTACCATTATTTCACAGGAATTTAATGAAAGTTTGAAATGTGCGTTTGTTGTGCTCTTCGTTTTTAGTGTATCAATGTGTCCAATGCAATAATTAATCGTAATGAACTCTTATTTTGGTATTAAAGGGATAAAAGAATATATCTCGTGAAATAATCGTAAAAAGACACCAAAAATGCGACGTTGCCAGCTCATTCGGAATAAACCATCTTAACGTGGAATTTGAATGTAAATGAGCGCGCGAAATTTTAAATAGTTCGATTGTAGATTTTAATTATTTGAGTACACAGTACGCAAGCCTGGCATTTGAGTTTGTATGAAAATAACGCTACTGTAATCAGCACCTCGTACTCGTATGGTGTAGGATCCCTTCACCATACGACACTACTCATTGTCTCCGTGCCGTGTATGTTTTGCACTGACAAAAATATTTTCAGTTTTTGTGTTCATGCTAGTCATTAGGTACGAACCTAGTTTTTTATTGACAAGAAAAATCATATACCTACTTAATTTAAAAAAATATAGTGAAAAATTAAATACCTGATACATAAGTTACCACATTCTCTGAAATAACTTTTTGCCATTAATATTACTATAAATATCGAGATTTTCAATTGTTTTATCCTAGACCACATCGTCAGCTCTTAACGAAGTCGAGGTGGTTCTACGCTGGAAGTATTTCCTTTCAAACCAAAGTAACAAAATATGTTTTTTATAATATATAGTACCTAAAATCAGATATTGCTTCATTTTACATTTGACGTGGCTGTCGACTTGAAAGTTCGACTTCAGAGACATTTTCATTTAGAAAGAAAGAAAAAAGTTTATTTATGACAATCACAAAACATCAAATGGAATAAATTAAACAAAATAAATTGTCACAAAATGGTCCCAACTCAGCATTTGCTGGCCTTACAGCCAGCGCTGGTCTTCCGTTGGGACCATATGGTAGGAAGTTAGATGAAAATACCCCTTATTTGGCCGACCATACATACAACAAGTGTTAAGTGAAAAAATAAGTGCACGGCCTGCCTTGAGTTTGAGCGAGTCTAGCGGCCAGTACTTTTGATGCTTACTTTACTGTCTTACTCAAAACAGATCGTTAATGTCTGTTTCCTTTAAGTACAAATATTTTGAAAATGGGGCCAGTTTTATTGCAATGAATGTCTTTGTGTGCGACAGTTACGAATAAATCAAAGAAATAGTCGACGAATTGATACATATCTATGAAAAATAAGCAAGTAGACCAGGTTCGCGTTCCATATTTCGCACCCTTCGTGGAAGAAAGACGTAAGTCCCATTAAGGCTTAATAGGACTTACGTCTTTCTTCCACGAAGGGTGCGATTTATACTCGTGACTATTTTAAGTTAAATGTATTTAAAAAAGATAGTCAAAACAATAATTACCTACATGCTTGCAAATAGCTACAGTAGCTGTGTTGAGTGCTGTATTTTATGTGTGAGGTCAGGTAGGTATTTCATTTCCAACGGACGTCGGACGTTGAGCATAGTAAATTGAATAAATAAACTGAAAACAGTTCTGGTTATCTACTTCAATGTAGTCATCGACATTTATATTAAATTATAAAGGTGTTATTTTATTCATAAAAAATGGTTAGTGTTTTATAGCAATAAGGTAACGGTGTTGGTAGGTATGCACTGTAGGGGGGTAGGGTGGTGGGGCGAAAAATTTGCTCAATCTGATGCTGCACCTATAGGTAGGTACGCTAATTACCGCTTTTTTCTCAGAATAGGCATCAACTTTTCAAGTGTGCTAGAGATTAAATAAGAAAGAATTGCAGCCAGGCTGCATTCTTCACCGGTATACTTAAATATACACGAAAAATTTATTACCCAAAAGAACCTAACTAAAGTCTGGGGGAAAGATTTCCCGGTAGGTGGTAGGTAGATTTTGAATTTGATCACATGTGGAAGCCGCTCCAGAGGCTCGAGAGGGAATGAGTCATGGGTGCAGTGAACAGAAGCAAAACAAAGATCATGGTGGTGGATCATCCTGTTCAGTTGGCAAACACGTTAGAGATGGTTCCAAGAGTGGATACAGTAGAATATTTTATATTTCTGTATGCAAATGTAAAAAAGTTGGCATCTATGTGCAGAGACGAGAAGATGCATTGGTATGACCTAGTACGCTGTGACCCGCCTGAACCAAATAAAGAAATAGAGAGGAATCACTATTTTCACCAAGAGTTCACCCAGTTGTTATGGTGTTGAAACACGGAGGATACAGTCTCGAAAGAGTAAAAAAAAGATTATTTGGTGATGTGGCTTTGGATACGTACCTATGGTAAGGACATGCATGAAAAACATATACATATATTTCGCACAGGCTTGGTTATCTTGCACCTAAGTAGCGGAGTAGCAAGGTAAATATTGACTGTTCACTGGCGTCTTCGCCCATGTTATGATTTGCCCATGAGCTGATTTTGGTTTTGAAACATTTGTGCAAGTCCAGGGAAGCTTTAAACGATGAGAAAACATTACAAAAAAAACAGGAACGCCCGCAACTTCGTCTGCATAGAATTCGTTTATCGCTATCCCGCAGGAATTACGCAATTTTCCGGGATAAAAAATAGCCTATGTGTTATTCCAGACTATAATCTATCCATGTTCCAAATTTCATCCAGATCTCTCCAGCCGTTCTGGCGTGAAAGAGTAACAAACATCCAAACATACTCACAAACTTTCACATTTATAATATTAGTAGGATTTGAGATTTTAAATTGGTTTTAAATGGGAAATTTAATTGTATATTGTTTTTATATAAATCATTATTATTATGCATTTATTTAGTTTTATTTTTGTTGTTATTTTGTTTTATTTTAATTTCAATTATTATTACTATTATTGTTTTTTTCCAATTGACGATTCTTTGTGAATTACCTTATATTTGATATTTAAATGTATTGTATTTCTAAAAAGGTGACAAATAAATCTATCCATCTATCTACATATAGTAACTTTAACGATAACCGACAATTTTGTCATAATCTTTAATAGCTTTTCTGTCATAAATCGTTGGTTATGGTTAAAGTTATTGTTAAAATAACTTGATGCAACTCACGCTTAGAAAAATAATCTTACATAGGTATCGAAAAGCTCTAGAATTGTCCGTATTGAATTGAATCTCAAAATGAAAAGGCTTTAGTTGTACTTAAAGCATTGAAGATATTTCCCTTGGCTAACGGCTGGACCGATTTCGACAATTATATTTTGGCTATCCTCGTTATTGTCACGACAAGGTTCATTATGAAACAACACAAGGTCTCTCGGAATTTTTCCAGAATATTTCAGCAGCTATCTGTATATGTATTATTATTATTATGAAATACGTACATATTTTTGCACTTCACTGTAGGTACGTAACATAAGTACAATTCATAAGTGTTTTTTGATAAAACTGAAGAACGAAATAACGTAGAAAATATAGGTTACTTACGTGTATATTTAATATTAATAAATTGTTAAAAAATCGTAATAATAATAATAAATTTATAGGTAAATAATATAGGTATACTAAAGAGTTGTATACTGAAAGGGTCAGTTGGTCTGCGATAGTAGGTATAAGGATTTGATGCTTACTAAGTTTAGTTACAATAGATTTTTTTGTCTTGAGGACCCTGTACATACCTACATGCTAACTGAACAGGGGAAAAGCTAATGAAATGATCATACAGTTAAGTTTCTCAACTCATTTTTGTAAAGGATGAGAATGAGAATGCTTCTGCATATTCTTATCTTTTTAACTTTACTGCGCCTTCTGCTGCTGAATGTAAAATGAATGTTAAATGGGCTTTCTAATGTTCTAGTGCAAAGTGAATGCTCGATTAAGGATAGTGGGTGCACTACATGCTCAAGTAGTTTATACAAACACGGCTTTGAATGAAGTGAACGAATTTGATTGCAATAGGTGTCACCGTTTATCGCCGATACGTAATTTTGCCTTAAAATCGAAATGTTTCGCCACATATCAAGCCTAAAGATATCATGTGAGCCGTGAATAGAACCTACGCACTGTAAACACGTCAATCACGTTATTTCATAATCATTACACAATGTTGATCAGCAACTTTACAACACTTAGGAAACTGAAATATTTTCTTCATAAGCTTCTTAACATCAGTAGGTACAGATCGATTCACAAGACCTGGCACGAATGAATTGAATAAGTCAATGATAATGTCTATGTTTCATCACAAAACGATTTAATATAGGTACCGTTAGGGAGCTGGCGAGCAAAATTTCGATATGATCAGCACACAAGGCAGACGTTATTAATAGTGATATTTATGCCCTAAGAAACATCAAGGACCTTGTCTGCCATCCAGGGCTCAGACTTTTGTAGTAGGTATTCAATTTTTTAATTTATTTATATGATTTAAAAAATTGTTTATGAAGTGCACACTTGGCAGGTTTGAATTGTTCGATCAAAAACAATGAGAAGAACCACGGAAAAATAGTCTGCCACCATGGTGGCGCTGCGTTGTAAATTTACAGCGTTTCAAAAATGTTAAAAAAAAGGTGTGCTATATTATGCGCACTCGTCTGCCTCTTGGACTGATGTTTGAATTCCTCATGAAAACCAAGAAAATCGATGAGGCAGACGTTCAGGCCTCTGATATTCCAAAGGCAGACCGTTTGATTTTTTTTTTCTGAATTGAATTGAATTTTTTTTTAATAAAGATAAATCGATTTATTAAAAATAGATTTTTCTTTATTCAATATTAATCGATTTTAATGAAAATAAATAATCGATTTTTGCGAAAAAAACGATTTTTCGATTATTTAAAACCTTACATGCTTTTCGTATTCCTTTATGACCACAACAATATAAACAAACAAGATTAAAATAAAATTATAAGAATAAAACTAAAAAATAACAATATACATGCAATACCCGCTGTCCCTTGATTCCGTGAATTTCAAACAGTTAAACAGCTGAAAATCAGTGAGCAGTGTCTGCCACATTTTTTTTCGAATCCACGGAGTCATAGTGAATCGAATGGGCGCAATGAGAACCGCGTGCAAAGACTTAGTAGAGCTTTTTTTTACATTTTTACAACTCCGTCCCATGATAATGCAGAGTCCTGAATGTCTGCCTCTTCGATTTTCTTCGTTTCCAAGATGATTGTAACCATGAATTCCAGAAGCATACATGTGCAAATGATTTAATACCCCGATTTTTTTAAGCAACTTCAATCCGCTGTAACACGAAAACACAGCGACATAGGACCTTAATTGATTGAACTAAATCGATTCGTAAAGATTTAAACTGCAATCCACCTCGACGTGAAATGTGTGCAAATCATATACCGAAATGCTGGCCAGCTCCCTAACTATAGGTTGATGTGGATTATTGCGACGTCAGTGTTAAACCAGAATAAAACAAAAAATCCATGAGAGTAAAATTTTTGTATCAAACAGTTACCTTTCTGTCATAATGCCTGCATACCTGCGTAGTCCTAACATGAAGACGTACCTATCATGTATCTACCTAATTGTTTACAAAATATTATGAAGCATCTGTATAAGAACGGCACTCACAAAGTGACATTATTTCGTTTAATCCATTCGTGCCAGCTCTTGTAAATCTATCAGTAGGTACGTGCTCTCGGAAATCGGAAAATACGCTTTTTACATAGATGCGGCCTGGCTATTTAGTATTTATTAGCTAATTTTCCCAATGTAAAGTAAGACACAGTAAATAAACATGTCGGCCATTGAAAGGTAAAAACGAACAGAAATTTGGATAGCTACTAGTTAACAGTGGTTGCTCAGGGTACATGAGCGCAAGCGCTGCACTAACTCCTTTTGGTGCCCCTGCGGAAGGGGACCCGTAATGCTCCAAGCACACGAGGAGGTTATGCGCTTCGCACCCTTTAGTAAATGATTATTGTGGTCCTAATCTGTCACTTTGATATTTGCCTTAATAGTACCTCAGATCAAATATTTCATCATCATCATCATCATCATCATCGGCCTGTAACAGTCCGCTGCTGGTCATAGGCTTCCCCTAAAACGCGCCATTTTACCTTATCTCCAGCTTGTCGCATCCAATCACTACAGCCACCTATCGCAAATCGTGACTCCACCTAGCTGAAGGGCGTCCCACACTACGTTAGCCGAGTCACGGTCTCCACTCAAGAACTCGGTTTATCCCAAACGTTATCGGTTTTTCGACAAATAAGGCCAGCCCACTGCCACTTCAGCTTACTTATCCTGTGTTGTCGGTGGCTTTCGTTCTCTGCCGGATAACCGTTGCGAATTTTTCTCTCAGAGAAATTTCAAGCATAGCACGTGCTATGCTTGAATATAGCTCGCTTAGCGATATAAATGGTTGGACCAGCTGTATTGTGTGTGTGTCCATGTCTCGGCGCCGTAGGTCATGACAGGTAGGATTCATTTGTTGAAAACTTTCGTTTTCAAGTATTGTGGTAGACGTGACGAGAAGACCGGACGTAGTTTTCCGAATGCTGCCCTAATCAAATATTATAACACTAAATACTACGTGAAAAGGTGTGCGGTTTAATTTGATCTGTTCTAACGTATCTTTGTCACAATGAGTTAGAATTATTAGTATCAATAAAAATTAAATTTATTTAGATGAAAATGTTTAAAATGTTAATAAGGTAAGATACAGAGTGGCAGAACAAAGAACAACTTAAAAAAAGCTATTGCGGCTTCGAAGCGCTTGCACAAATCGTATTGCAAATCCGTTGCACGAAAATAGAGTTCACATGTGCAGGCGTA
Organism: Pandemis corylana; assembly: GCA_949127965.1. NCBI lineage: Eukaryota > Metazoa > Arthropoda > Insecta > Lepidoptera > Tortricidae > Pandemis > Pandemis corylana. The sequence goes on from OX421850.1 coordinate 22,883,558, forward strand.
ATGTGTAGGCCTGAGCCGCGACAAGGTCAATCAAAGCCAAGACAGGACAAAGGTATCGTAATTCGAAGGTTATACATGCGTTAGTGTCATAAAACACTCAAGTCTGGAGAACTTATTTTGTGGACAAGTCAACCAATATAGGACCCGCTGAACTCCAAAGACTTCGGGTTCTGACTGAGTCTAGCCTGAGTCGTGTGCGGAACGATTTGTGCCTTATAAATAGCTCAAGTCTTAACACTCAGTTGTTTACTACTACCATCAAATTTCGTATTTTGAGGGATGAGAGGTGCAACCCTTTCTTGCATTATTATTCTTATTAGCTTCTCTATAAAGTTAACTTGACTCCTAAACATTTTAAAAATAATGCTAGTGTCTTTTGATGTTGTGGGGTCAGGAGCAAGATATTAATTTCCTTATTACTTAACTATTAGAAGTCGCGGGATAGTGGTCCCTTGTCAAATACCTAACCTACTCACATTCGTCATAAAAATAAATCTTTAAATCTAAGAAGCCTATAGATAGACTTTAAATTCGGCTTTAAGGTGCTCGTATAAAACGATATTTCGAAATTTAATTGTTAGTGATAAGTAGGTATGATATGAAATTTTCAAATATTGATCGCTAGTGATAGTAATGAATATTTAATAAATAGATTATATATGTCAACCTAGTACCGGGTGATTTTAAACGTATTTATTAATTAGAATAATTGATCAACTGCAACTTTTAATTGCTACGTACATGAACAATCTTGGTTTGAACAATCTAGATGTGTCAAGAATAAATGGAATCAACCATGTTATTATAAATTATGAACACGCTTAAAAATATCTAGAGACCAAATGCATATGACAATTCGTACGTGATTGATCCCTATGCACTTTTTTGTGTGTATTGCAGTAGGCAAGTAGCACTAAGATGAAATCTCATTCTATGTAATTGTTTTTTTGTATAAGTAAGAGATTAATTATTTTGGTATTGTTACCTTCAGTTATTAATTCTTAAATGATCTTATATATTGTTATTGAACTGTTGTCCAATAGATTACATTATCATTAGTTACGTACTTGATATTATTAGGAACTGATATTTACTAAAAACATAGCAGACACTTGTACAAAGGCAGAAACATTACATACTGCTAAAAAGTTTCGAGATTTTTTTTCCTCAAACATGCAATTAAATTATATTAATGTTATGTTTCAATAGGCTGCGAAGTGTCACGTTTCAGGTGCGACTAGACTAGACTACAGGCTACGGCCGGCAATATGCTCTTTTTTAATTTACGTTGCACCATATTTGTGATTCAGCATCTCGGCATTCAGCCATTAAAAAAAAAACTATAAGCAATATTGGCTTTCTGGCGTTATGACAGTCTGCCACTACCTTTATTTAAAAAACGTGGGTAGTTATATCTTACAGTTTTATTTTGTCTAATCGGTTTACTTTTAATTTCTTGGAAGTTTTTAATTTATTTCATAGCATGTTTGAGGAAAGCACTATACATACCCCGGCGGGAAAAGGGGTTGCCAGCCTCAATAATCCAGCCTCGCTCAAGCTCGGCGGTCAATATGCTTACGGCTGGCAACCCTTACTTCCCGGCCTCTGTGGTAATGTAATGTACTAAATATGACTATTGCTTGAGTACAATCTTGGGACTTTAACGTCAATTGAATGTTTAGCTTTAATTATGTTTTTAACTTTTCTTTATATCACACACAACCTAATAATATATTAAAGGCAAATACCAACTGGCTATAGCGGTAGAGCTTTCTTGTGGTATTCCAATAAACCTATACCTAGGTATGGAACCAATCCTCCACAGGTGTGAACTTTTAATCATTAACACCATGTTGAATCTATCTAGTATCTAAGATGTTGTTATGCAAGAAGTTTCCAAATGTGATCAATAAAAAAATCATTAATATAGTGGCGTTGTGCCGTAATGTAATTCGTTGTAAAATTATGAAACAAATGCTACAGTGAACAGAAAGTCGAACTTTTAGTAGCAAGGTTATCTATCAATTATAGACACTACAATATACGATAAGCTATTATTAAAAATTAATTCAATTTAAGCCTACTGCCTGGAGTCCAAGATAGGCTGCACTTAAGTCGTAGTGTTATTGTATCAAAATGATAATAATATTGATAAAAATTGCGTAATATTAATTTTACTGTTGTTGTTAAAATTTGGTGCTGTAAATGATAAGTTTATAAAAGTTTTCCATTGTAGCACTTGAATCATAATTTAGTTAGTATAAAATAAAAACCCTATCTTAGGGTGAGTGGAAATAAAGACAAAAAATTGTAGGTACTATATATTCAAAATTTTAAATTCTTTACTATAATGTTATCTCCAATAAAACGGTGACCTAACACATTACACCCACAATTCACATTCAAGTAAGTTGATCGCAGTTTAATAGATTCATAAAGTTAAAAGCGATGACTCTGTAAAAATGTGACACTAGTAGGATGCTGTAGTGGCTGTGTTGGGACACATAGGCTCACTTAAATATTTTGTTCTTGATGTACATATCTGTCATAAGTTGATAAGTTCATCTGCATTTTTAATCTGTCAATGATCATTCATTAAACACCATCAAGTTTTATAGTTAAGTACATTCCTGTTTGAAAATTAAACAAAATAAAAAGTAATGAAGTTTATGTTATTTTAACATTTAATAAATATTTATATCGAATTACAAAAAAAAATAAACTATGATAAAATCTAAAAGTTAACTAAATATACAAAACTTAAAACTAAATAAATATACCTAACTATAAAAAGAAAACACCATCTAAAAGGCCCTCCTGCGGCATAGACCCCAAGACACTGGCGGCATTACCTCTCTGTACAGCCAGAGAAATTCGCTGGGAGAGGTAAGCGCCAGCTCTGGGGTCTCCTGAGGTCTCTATTAGCCGGGACGACAAGGCTCTCATGAAGGCCCTCATGTCAGCCGACCAGGGACCCATTGTCTCTACTGCGAGCGCCGCCAACTCATAATCCTTTAAAAGAGAAGAGTATTTGCGGCGCTTGAGAACTTGGGCCTGGTCAGCTGCAGCCCCGGCCTGTGAGCGGGTTGCCTGGATGTGGAACTGTGCGAAAGTGTCGACACACGTCGCGTCCCACACCAGAGCCCTACCCAGCTTCCATGGCACCAGAGTAGCCCCGTCGGGGCGCTTGCTATCGTCTCTGGCCATGCCCACGGGTTCAAGGATTGCGGGCACAGAGACGGTGGCAAGCGCGCGGCGGACCAGGTCATTAATGGTGCCATGGCGGAAAAAGCGACCGGCGCTTTTGGAGCATGAGAGACCGTGGCGTCCCAGCTGATCTACCTCCTTACCGCAGGAACATGTGTGGGAGACACATATTCTGGACCCAAGCCTTAACGATATTGCTATTCTCAAGGTGCTTGGATCCAGAACCGTACCCAACTGGCGGGAAGGGAGGGCGTTGAGCCAATGGCCTGACTCCGGGGCTGATACTGCCAGGAGACGGGCACGTTCATGGTCGTCCGGGCTATTTTCGAATAGAGAAGCATGGGTTGCTTTTAGCCGAGGAGAGTCCCAGTCCTTCTGTATGTGCCGTAGAACTGGGATGCTCGCTCCAGGACATGAAACACACCAGGCTTCACTGGTCTCCTTCAGGCAAGCTAACTCATCGTCGAGTAACTGTGAAACGTTTAAAATGGAACTGACGAGAGGTAGCGAACCATGAACAGAGGACAGGAAAGCCGGTAATGCCACACTAGACGAGGAGCGAACACCCAGCCCCCCAAGTTTTATCGGGAGAACCGCTTGGGTCCATGAGATACTGTCACAATTAATATTTAGAATTTTGGATAATGTAGACTGAAGAGAATTGTCGATGGATGGTAAAATGGAGGGGAATTTCCATAAGGGGCAGCTGCGGAGTAAAAACATGAATTTTGGTGTGAAAAGACAGAAACGGATAATAAAGAGTGCTAATTCGTAAGTAATTTAATTCCTGTTCCTAAAAAAAAAAAAAAAAAATGAAGTTTATATTTTTTTATTAATTTATATTAATAAAAAATCGATAGGTTTTTAATTATTATTTTTTTAGTTGATATTTTTGAAGCTCCTCTCTGTAGGCAGGTAATTCCACACCGTCCCAGTGAAGAGGTATCTCTTCGAGAAACCTAATAAAAAAAGAATGAAAGACGTGAATCGAGCCATAAGTATTGAGTCGCTTAACTTCAAACTCGGATAAATTGATTTATGATTTGAATACTAAAAAAAGATTAAAATTGAAATGAAAAAAAAAACAATTCAATTTATCTGAGGCCGAACTTAAGCGACTCATATTCTCGTCTGTTCACAGCTTTATGTCCAGATTGTGAACTGTATACAAGACATCATTATTAATAAATTTATTAATAATTAAACTATAGGTGCTGACAAGCATTAGATCGTTTAGATAGATATATTTTATTCAGCATCAGAAGTTGATAAACAGATGAAGAGCTCTAAATGATCTACACACCCTCTTATTACCATAGCGATAGAGTCGTGTGTAGATAATATTGAGCTCTTCAACTGTTAATCAACATCTGATGCTGACTGGACTTAGGTACCTTGACTGCAAATGGGATAGGATACTTTGTTCATATTGCGTGAGTCCTTTGTCCAACAGGCTTAATGTATCCTTCATTTGCGCAATGTTGAAGAATCCGCAAACATTAGTGTTGACATTCGGTTGGTTAAGCGTAAACCAAGTTGCTAGTCGAGCCAGCTCTACACCTTGTTCCTGAAATTTAATGAAATGGTTATTGCAACGGTTATCCAAATGTTAAATGGTTATTGCTGGCGTTCGTATCGTCACAGTGTATGTATGTTTTTTTTTTGTTTAGTTTTTAGTTTTATTTGGGTCCCACTGAAAAACAGCGCCGCAACATTATGCTGAGTGGGGCCCATTGCACTTTACACCATATCGATACTATCCGTTTAGTATATATGTATGTATGTATGTATAACTCTTTATTGTACATAAAACACAAGAAAGAGATGAATACAGGACAACACAATTTAACTCTACCAAAACCTCTTTCTTCCCCCCTTTCTTCACTTAGGTGACTTCTTTTAGGTGTTTTTCTTGCTCCGGGTTGCCCAACGGAAATTTTCGCATAGGTTAGGGTTAGTAATCTGAGCAGATTATGTTAAATCACCACCCATCTCGTATAGTTAAATATGTATTGATATAGGAGTGTGAACACGTTTTCGGGGAGTGAACTTTCGAGTAGCTATGTTTCACTTATCGTGTGTCTCGTAAGTACGTGTAAGTTTTAAATATACTGACTTTGCAGTAGTCAGATGCCTGCTTGCAGACAGCTTTCACGTGGTCGCTGGCCGGGTGCCACGGCTGAGGGCCGTTGTTCGTAAGCAAACCCATGCCGGTGGCTGCTGCGTTTATTATTCCTACGCCTTTACTCTGTGGAAAAATTAGATAATTGTATTTTTAAACGTTTTAAGTACAGATTTTATTATTACTCAACCGACCAAGTCAACCACGAGGACCATGACAAATAAATATCGAGTTACCTGGAAATAGTTAGAATAATGTTGCAATCTATTGTCAAGCAGTGTAGTTTTAGCGTACGATAGTACTGTAGATATTTTGATATCGGACTCTTCAATAATCTCTTTCATCAGATCTAAATCGTAATCACACAATCCGATAAATCGCGCTTTGCCATCTTTGACCGCTCTGTCCAGAGCTGGCAACGTTTCTTTTAATAATACAGACATATTTGGTGCGAAGGTTGGGTCGTGAATCTGAAAGTAGGAGCTAATTAAAGTTGATATTGGATACCTAATAACATTAAATCAAAAAATTAAAAAAGTCGCATCGTGTTCGTCCATCGGCTTGAGAGCTATGATGCCACAGACACAGACAGACACACACACACACAGACATCGACGTCAAAGTTGTAACACCCCTCTTTTTGTGTATGTACAAACGCAAAAAGACGAACTTATCCCTAAAAAGGATTTCTTCCAGTTAACCTTCGAACGATTATCGACGGTACTCTGACTCAACCTCGTATATGAAATTTCTTAACTTTTCAGGATCGTGTAAAAACCGTTTTTTGAATAATTTTTCTACTGAACTGATGTGGTGCTTTCCATAATTAAATGAAACTAGTTCGATGATGAAATATTTACTAAGTTTATTTTAAATCAAACGCAGCGTTAAGTTATAAAGTGAAAATTTATGCCGATACGAGTTTGAGTCAGATACTAATAAAGTGTCTTTAAAAATGTAATACGTGTTTGCGTATTTGCTGCTAAATTAGAAGTAAACACTTTCCTACGATTAATTTGTCAAGAGATGTTTCATATAGGTACCTTATGTTTAACTATTAAAATAAAATTAAGTATAATATATTATTATATTTTATTTAGGACAGTTTGTAGGTTTCGCCCGCACAAAACTCACAATACAAATCATATCTACAAGTCATAATAATTTGGATTCGCCCCTCCGTCATCACAATATTCCTTGGTGGCCCCGCAATAGATGCAGTTCTTTAAGAGCATTATTTCTTCTTTTTGGATTCTTTTTTCCGCAACTTTAAGCCTTTGATATTTTGATTTTTCTTCCTAACAATACTATAGTTTTTACCTTGTTCCCTGGCTTTTACTATTTTATTTCTTGACCATTGCCTTTTGTGGTCCAATCCTTTTCGTGATCGGTTCCTTGTAAGAATTCCCGATTCGACATCTAATTGCTGGTATGATGTCGTTGATAAACCAATATCGTCGGCATAAGATACAGAAAAATCAGAAGAAACTTTATCACTGTTACACATTTTTGTATCATCAATATTTACATCAGAATTAGATACAATATATCCTGTTTTCTCACATAGTAAATAATCAGTAAAAACATTGCCTTCAAAATCTTGCTCAGCTACGGGGCAGCCGTATATGAAATTACCAGTAGGTAGGTACTTTCATTTAAAATCTGAACATCTGGTGGTTTTTGTGGCTCATCTTTCAAAGAACCAGACATTTTTACAATCTAAAACAACACGAGTTCATCTATTTAAGTTATACCTACTTGTACATGGTAAGTACATCCACCGTTAAATAAGACATTTATATTTACCAGAAATAAACAGAGAAGATTTTATTACTCACCAATTTGACTAATGCCTCTATGTATGATATCGAAAACTGCACAAGTCATAAAATAATTATTTCGTTACAAATCAGTTTGATTAATGATAGTTCCTAAATTTTATTAATTTAATTGAATCCTAAGTTCAAATTAAAGACAGACCACTAAGTCGTCAGGAATAAGTACGCGTTGTCTCATTGCCATGAAGGACATAATTATTATTTCTTAACATGAAAACAAAATAAAAATAAAATAATAATAGGCAAGCAGGCATGAAAGCAGGCAAGCAAGCAAGCCAGCGAACCTGCCAGCTTTCAAGCAAGCATGCAAGCATGTAAGTATGCAAGCAGGCATGAAAGCAGGCAAGCAAGCATGCAAGCAAGCGTGCAAGCAAGAACTCAGCGAGAATGCATGAAAGCATGCCATGCAAGCGTGCAAGCAAGCACGCAGCGAGCATGCAAGTAATCATGCCAAGCAAGCGTGCAAGCAAGCAAGTTTCAAAGTGAACAATCAAACGCCGTGTTGGGTGTTATTTATTTATTACAGCTTTTGCCCGCGGCTTCACACGCGTGAACCATGAGCATTTCAAAGAAGCAAGCAATCAAACAAGCAAGCGAACCTGCAAGCTTTCGAGCAAGCATGCAAGCATGTACTAAGTATGCAAGCAGGCATGAAAGCAGGCAAGCAGGCACGCAAGCAAGCATGCAAGCAAGCGTGCAAGCAAGCACTCAGCGAGAATGCATGAAAGCATGCCATGCAAGCGTGCAAGCAAGCACGCAGCGAGCATGCAAGTAAGCATGCCAAGCAAGCGTGCAAGCAAACATGCATGCAAGTAAGCGTGCAAGCATGCATGCAAGTAAGCATGCAAGAAAGCAAGTTTCAAAGTGAACAATCAGACGCCGTGTTGGGTGTTATTTATTTATTATTCTAATACCGTTCTGTACACAACATTATATGACTTATAGCTTCTACCCGCAACCAAACAACAACAAACAAACAATCAAATCTTTCCTCTTTATAATATTAGTATAGATTATTGCAGTTTTTTTAAGGATCCCTAATGTTTTTGAAAATAAAATATAGCCTATGTTAACCGGGAATAATGTAGCTTTCCAACGGTGAAAGATTTTATTAAATCGGTCTAGTATTTTCGGAGCCTATTCAATTCAAACAAACAAACAATCAAATCTTTCCTCTTTGTAATATTAGTATAGACAAGCCCATGGAAAATGAACCAGCGTGAATGAAGCTTAGAAGGCTGTTACTATATCATAAAATAACACTGAGCGCTATGCCGTCATTTCTGAGCGGTACAGGTATGGAATTTCTCACGTACAAGTGAGGAATTACGACTAATTATTAATTTACAGCGTTTTTATAGCTTACTGATGATTAAAAATAAATGTCGAAAAACCTAGTGCCGCTTTTAAGTGGTGGTGCCGGAAGTTAGTGCATTTTTTTTTCAATGTATGAGAAAAAATCTGTACCGCTCAGAAATTACGGCATAGCGCTCAGAGTTATTTTATGATATAGTAACAGCCTTCTAAGCTTCATTCACGCTGGTTCATTTCACATGTTTTTTTTCCATGGGTTTGTAGTCTATTACGCCGGTGTAAGAGCGTATGATAGGTACTTATTTTTGAAACTTAGACTAGATAGATATTATTACACTTGACTGTACCTATGGATTACGCATTTAGAACTTAGAACATGGTACCTACACTAATAATATGAGCTTTGTAATAGAGCCGTGTTCACAATTTAAGATAAGATAAGATAATCATTCATTTATTGAGCATCTTAGCACATTACCTGGATCAAATCAACGTATTCCAGCCCAAGTCGTTCAAGGGTCTTGTCTACGGCAACTTCTGTTTTTTCCGCGGAAAAGTCAAACATGTGATGAACGGACTTCTCATAGCGTCCAACTTTACTTCCAATAAAATATGACTCCCTTGGAATTCCTTTGAGCGCCTATAATTTTTAATATCGGTTAATTTGTGCACATAACATACCTAACGTCAGGTACCTACCCACTCACCAGCATCATTCGTATTTCACCTAACCGTTCGGATTATTCAACCATTAGATGTAAAAAGCAGGCTGTGTGTGCGCTAGGGTGGCTTGCACGGACGGCTTTTATCGCTTGTGGCTTAAGGGCATTTTTACAACCTTTGCTGTCCTATACAAAAAAAAAATAGTTACGACATGGTTCAAAGATTACCTTGCCATAAGTTATTTCAGAACTTCCTTGACCATACCACGGGCTAGTTTCCATGTAATTAACGCCTAACTTTAAAGTTTCTCGTATTAGTTCCAAACTTTTTTCTTCTTCTTGTAGTCTGAAAGCAAAGTAGAGTAATGCGGCCGTGACATACTTGGTGTACCCCCTGTATGTAGCCCCTATATATAAACAGAATGTTAGGTAATGAGTGGATAATCCTTGAATTATGGATAGAGAGCACTTATTAGGACGTTATAATAAAGCTATAATAGGTTTAGTAAAATTGACACGGTGTCCGAGATATTTAGGTTTTTTTCGAAAATGAACACCCTTGTTCAGTGTTTTGATCATAGCACCATTTTAAGCTAACTTTTTCAATTTTTTATTTTTGCTCAATATTCTTGAGTACTTGTGTTATCAGATAGGCATTACTATTTTTGTAAGACTACATATGGTTTTATTTTAAATCGCAAACTTAATTTTTGCGTTTTCAATCGTGCATTGATCGAGTTTTCAGCTCTCATGGTGAAATAAAATACACTACTGCCTAGTTGCCAATAAGCTTAAAAACATGCCAATTTACTGAAATTTTTAAAATAGTAATTACCTTTTGAATTCAAATTCAAAACGCCAAAATAATAAAAAAAATACACGATCACCCAAATTTTTCCCGATTTACTTTTTGCATCACGGGCGTAGAATTCAAAACTTTTTGTTGAAAAAATAACATTAGGTACTTGCCACTTAATGCCATTTGCATTTAAATAATTCTAATTTTAAAAAACATGCCGAATGCCTTGTTTTTTTTTTCGAATTCGATTTTGAATTTCGCTATTATTGCGTAATGAATGGTAAATTGTGCGTTTAGATTGTTGTGTTGAAGTTTTTTTTAGTTTAATACTGCTTCGAACATAATACACACCGATAGAATATGCCCAAATGCATTACATTTATGGTGAGTGCCAAGGCACAATTTCACCATTCATTATGCAATAATAGCGAAATTAAAAATCGAAGTCGAAAAAAAAAACAAAAGGCAGTCAACATGTTTTTTAAAGTTAGGTATTTTTGCATCAAAAAGTTTTGAATTCTACGCCCGTGATACAAAAAATAAATCGGGAAAAATGTGGGTGAGCGTGTATTTTTTTTATTATTTTGGCGTTTTAAATTTAAATTCAAAAGGTAATCAATATATCGAAATTGTCAATAAATCGGCATGTTTTTAAGCTTATTGGCAACTAGGCGGTAGTGTATTTTTTTTCACCTGAGCTGAAAATTAGATCCATGTAACTACGATTGAAAAAGCAAAAATTAAGTTTATGAAATGAAAAAAAAAATCTTATGTAGTCTCACAAAAATGGTACCTAACGCCTATCTCAAAACACAGGTACTCCAGAATATTGAGCAAAAATAAAAAATATAAAAGTTAGCTTAAAATGGTGCTACCTATTATGAAAACATTGAACAAGGATGTTCATTTTCGAAAAAAACCTAAAACTCCGAATATCTCGGAAGCCATGCAACTTTTACTAAACCTATTAAAGCTTTATTATAACGTCCTAAGTGCCCTCTATCCATAGTTAAAGCCAATACTTAATTGATTTTTATTGACTAAGTTTTGGTAATGTAACTAAACTAACTTAAAAAATAGGTAGCAGCGAATCGAGAACCCCTCTTTTAAAAACAGGTAAAACGTTTGTCGGTCCACGATTACCAAAAGGATCCCATAGATGAAATGAAGTAAAACGGCGGGTTACCGTAACGAACTCGTTCAAAAAAGACACGTAAAAGAGCTTGCTGGCAAGCCTCGTGGCCTAAACACGGTACTACTCGATTTTAAGAGCCTTCATTATGCAACGATTGTAAAAAATACTATAGAAATGCACTTGTGTTCTTGCTTACCCGTAAATGTTACTAAAAGATGCACCTCCCATACTAACATGGGAAATTTTAATACCGGTGTTACCAAGGTAATTATATTTCATCTTGTGTTTTTTTTTTACTTAGCGTTACTTTTTTATTCGGAACGTCCCGCGTAAGTACTCCGTGTACGGCCTGACCGACCAATACTGGCAAGCGAATGTAATGTACAGCTGTATCTTATGACTAACTATAAATAGGTACATATAAGTTTACTCGTCTCGTCAACAATGATAAGCGGACATTCAGTATTTATCAACGTAACTACCTACTCGTAGTAATCAGGAGTTGTAAAATAATGGTTAAAGAAGAAATAGAGTAGTTAGGTACGTAGAATCAGTTGGATAATAACGACTTAGTAGGTAGTACCAAGGTATATCTCGCCATATTGTAGGTCTTCACTAAAATGTTTATTGAATTAACTTTAGTTAACGGTGATGGATAACACTAGTTACCTTGCTTACGAAGTCAATAATCGAATCGCATGATTTAAACGTGGGGATAGAGAAAGGTAGTTAGTTCGACGTTGTTTACAGCGGTGACAGCGTTCGCATCACGTTCGCATATACATATACATATACAGACATACATACATTATTCTGGTTTTTAGTATTTGTTGTTATAGCGGCAATAGAAATACATACATTATCTGTGAATATTTGAAGCGTTTACCTGTTGCCGCTGTTAATATCGAGCAAAAAACGCAAAAAAACACGTTTGTGGTGTGGGAGCCCCCTTAAATATTATTATTATTATTATTTTTAGTATTTGTTATTTATTTAGCGCAGTAGATGGTAAAAGCCTATCGAGCAAAAGAGGCAAAAGTCTTAGGAATCGTGTTATAGGCGACGCGGCTAGCAACCTATCACTATTTTGATTCCCTTTCCACCTAGCTATACATCCACAATCATGGTAAACGTGACCTTTATACCTTGGGCTATGTCTACCCCGTGAGGGATAAAGACGCGATTTATATAATTATGTATGAATGTTAAATATTTTTCTTTCACATGTGATTTTTTTTTGTACTTTCTAATATTAAAGTAACATTTTAAAGGTTCCGTACCCGAAGGGTATAAACGGAAACCCTATTCATGAGGCTCCGCTGTCCGTCCGTCTGTCACCATGCTGTATCTCGTGAACCGTGATAGCTAGACAGTTGAAATATTCACAGATAATGTATTTCTGTTGCCACTACACTGTTGTTAACAAATACTAAAAACAGAATAAAATTAATATTTAAGAGGGGCTCCCATACAACTGTCCGCTGTCCGTTCGACTGTCACCAGGCTGTATCTTATAAAGCGTGATAGCTAGACAGTTGAAATTTTCACAGGTGATGTGTTTTTGTTGCCGCTATGACAAACAATACTAAAAACAGAATAAAATTAATATTGAAGGGAGGCTCCGATACCACAAACATGGTTTTTGCGTTATTTGCTCGATATTAATAGCGGCAATAATTAGACGCTTGAAATATTTACAGATGATGTATTTCTGTTACCGCTATAACAACAAATACTAAAAACCAGAATAATATATGTCTGTCTGTATATATGAGTAACCAATATAAATGACCCCACACTGCGTACATTTTGCTTTGGAGCACGGCTCTGCTTACACTGGTTTTCAGATATGTATAGAATCTATAGCCAACGGTCAATGACATCCCTCAGAAACTGCCAGGAAATCATTAGCCGATGCCCAGGGTGCACCGGACCAAGCACTGTTCTTCCCCCCGGACGGATCCAAAAAAGAACCACAGGTCTTGACCACACGAGAGGTAACCCGACTCGCACCCCTTTTTTTTTTGTTTTTTTTTATTCGGAGGAAAAATGCTGTTACGCACTATCCACCGTGCCGTTGGGACGACACGGCGGGGTGTATAGGACTCTCCTCCTCCATTCCTTCCCTCCTGTATGGGAGTGAAGGAATGGAGGAGGCATACCGATTAAAAGCCTCCGGTATTCCCTCAACTGCCATACAGCGGGTGCTATGGGAGCATAGTGTGAACCACGGCACCAGCTGGCCGGCCCAGCCACCCAAGCTGGACCTCCTCTCCGAGAGGGGGGGATCGGGAACACGTGATCTCCCCCTAGCACTGTGGGCCCTTAAGGCTGCTAGGGGATCCCAAGGCCCCTAACAACAGGCACCACTAGGGGGAAGCGCGGCGAGATATTGTCGCCCCCTTTCCCCGGTCTTCTCCTCCGGAGTGGGGGTGCGAGGGGATCTTCCTCGCGCTCCCTCTCCCTCTCCTCCTTCTGTGAAATAATATTTTCACAGAAGGAGAAGACTGCCTCCCACGACGTCTCGCTCTCCAGCATCTTACGGACGACGCTGGGGAGGGAGTGCTCACTTCCTATTGACACCACCAGAGTGCGGCGCTGGGAAGACCAGGCCGAGCACACCTCGAGGGTGTGCTGGGCCGTGTCCTCGCTCGCACCGCACTCATGGCACGTCATCGTTTCCTCTCTCTTCGTCACCCTGTGCAGGTACCGTCCGAAGCATCCGTGTCCGGTCAGCACCTGCACAAGGCGGAAAGTAAGGACTCCATGCTCCCTTTTGCACCAATCGTGGAGCACTGGGCGGATGGCCTCAGTGGTTCGGGTGCCGTATTCAGCGTCCGCTAATTCATCCGCCCAGCGCTACATCACCTCCTCCATCAGCAATTCACGAGCCCTCGCCAGCAGGTCTTGTGGGGCGAGCGACTCGCCTCGGGCTCTCCTTTCCACTCTGTTCTCGTACGCGCCGGCCCACACCCTTGCCTCGATTTCCCAGGGAGTGGAGCCGGCCAACGCGCACGACGCAGCCCATCCCACAGTGCGGTATGCACGGCACATCCTCACCGCCGTGATTCTTTGCGGCCTGCGAAGCAGTGCTTTGTTCCTGGCGGTGAGGGCGTCCGCCCATATTGGAGCCCCGTAAAGGGCCATGCTCCTGATGACCCCTGCAAACAGGCGTCTGCAGGGGGCACCAGGACCACCCCCGTTCGGCAAGAGCCTTGCCAGGGCGCCAGCCGCCCCCATAACAAAATGGTTCAACTTCAACTACAATTTGCGTGGCTGCGTATTTTCCTTTGCGGCCAGTGTTTGGGGCACAATGATTTGTTAGCATTAGCACTATGTACACCTATCAGATTTTTCATTATTAGGTACATTTCATTTCAGATGTTGACTAAGTAAGATACATTTTTAAAGGGCGTGCTAGTATTAATGAGTAGGACCTATTTTGGAGTGTTAACGTTAATGCTTGTGAATATTGTTTTTGTCGCTGAAGATCACATTTAAATGGAATAAAGGGTGACAGGATGAATGATATCGAACATGCACTGCTTTCGAGACTGTTTGTGTATAATTTAAATCAGTCTATCAGGAATGCCCTTTTTGATCCGAAGACACAGGCATTGGTTGCTGGGGTGTAGGGTGTGTACTACACCCTCTATACTGTTACGTAGTGTTCAAGGTTATTATTTGGTCTGGGGTGTAGAATGGGGTCGAACTAAATGAAAGGATTTTTCTAACAGAAATTTCTGATAATGTGCGCCGATACTTAGGGGGAGAAAGTTTTATACTGGGGCAACCCTGTAGGCGCATTTTTTTCATCGTTTATTTATCGTTCATGTTCAGTCGGTTGTTCTCTCGGCACGTATTGTAAGCGTCAGTCATTTTAAGCGAAATAAATTATCGGATTTTGCATTTTTCATTAAACAACAGTATTCGGTTATTGATGTAGGTAACTGATTTTACGAAAAATGTAATTCTAAATTGACATTAAGGCCAACAAGATTTATCTCGGTAAGTAAGAATAAACCTATATATTTTTTAGTTAATACCTGCTCATTTCATTAGGATTTATTAATTAAAGAAAGTAAATATTGGGTCATGCTCAACACTATTCAAGAGGAAATATAATTCTGATTTATTTTTGTGTTTATTTTACTGAGACTGCAGGAGAAAAATAGGGTAAAATATATTTTTACTAAACATAGTGAGCGCCAAAATCAGAAATGCTAAAATTATTGAATACTTATTCATAATAAAATTAGGAAATATTAAATGACATAAATGGTTAAAATCTGCTTGTAAACATTTTGTTTTTCATAATTTTCAATGTAAGTACCTACCAAAAATTTCCCTTGCCTGTTTCCTTCAGTACCTAGGTACATACATACCTATTTCGTGAAAATTTTAAAGCCTTGAAATACTGGTACTTAAAAAAAATATTTCAAAACTTAAATATCCTGTTATAAAATTATAAGTAAAATAACAAAAATTATAATATACCTAATTTCCTGTCCTCATAGTGTGGAAATGACTAACCTTCAGTGCAACCACAATTATTAAAATTAATTAAAAACTTAGTAAGTACTATATTTAATTGAAAAAATAAGCAGAATGACAAAAATATTGATTGAGAACTGTTTGTGTACTCCCTATTTTACACAAAACTCAGTTAATTAAATAAGTTCTGTACCTGTTTGGTTTATTGGTTTTAATTAAAAATGAATAAACTCAATAATTTCATTTTAATCACTATGGGGTGACTAATCTGAAATATTTACTTGTTTGTGTACCATGGTCCTTGCTCCTGCTCCCTACTAATTAAACCTTGCAGGTGTTTCAAATTCGCAAAATTATTACTGCATGTTGAATCATTGCATCTAAAAAGTTTGATGAATACTGGCCTGGTGCATGAATACAGTTCAAAATTTCTTTTCATTCTGAGTCAAGTGCATAAAGAATCATGTAATGCCCTCTTAGACCAGCGGACTGGATCACTGATCTGGAACGACTGTTTTAACTAATTAAATAATAGTTATTCCTCTATTAATAGTCTACCCCGTTAGGGATAAAGTCGTGATTTATGTGTGTATGTATAGTAAAACAATTAATCTCAACATTATTGCAGTTACAAGTAAATGGTATGGCAAGAAGAAAGTTTTTCATATTATTGCTTTTTATATAAATAAAAATTATTTCCATCTTGAGCCAACTGAAAATGAATTTATCTACAATACAATACAATACAATAACTCTTTATTGAACACCACATATAACAACCGAATCAGAAAAAAGGTATACAGAATATTACAAGGTAACAATAGGCGGCCTTATCGCTACAGAGCGATCTCTACCAGGCAACCATAATGGACTGGAGAACAGAACGGATCTGAGCAGGTGGTGCAATTTAGAATATATATTAATATCTACTTTTATATACAGAGAGAAAAATATCAATAAGGTACATGTATCATACGTACTTATCTATACTTCTATACTAATATTATAAAGAGGAAAGATTTGTACCTATTTTTGTATGTTTGTAATGAATAGGCTCAAAAAGTACTGGGCCGATCTGGATGAAATTTGGAACATAGATAGATTATAGTCTGGAATAACACATAGGCTACTTTTTATCCCGGAAAATTGCGTGATTCCCTCGGGATAGCGATAAACGAATTCTACGCAGACGAAGTTGCGGGCAACTGCTGGTCATATATATATGTATATGTACGTATGTATGTGTATGATACATGTCCCTTAAAAATCCCAAAAAAGTTTTTCATTTTGTCATCTTACTAAAAATAAAAATGCAAGTGCGTGAGGATGTATCAATGTATGAATGTTTTTAACTTTTTCACGCAAATACTTCCCAACGGATTTTATTGTAATTAAGTAAACACACAATTGGTTTACAACCTGAATTAATATACATATAAAGGTGGACTTCCGAGTATAGCGGCCCCGGCGACAGTAACGCGTTAAGTTAGATTTTGACCAGGAAAATTCTTGCAGACAAAGTTACGGGCAACAGCTAGTTTATGATAAAATAATAAAGAGGCAATATTTGTTTGTTTTTATTGTAGTTCTGGAACTTCAGAACCGATTCAAAAAAAAATCTATCACTCATTGTTTATCTACGTTATGCCGGATTATCGTTAAGTACCTAGGTACTTTTATTTCGAGAAAACATAAAGTTCCCACGGGAAGCAAAATAACACGCGGACAACTACTACTCTAACATGGTCGGTGCACTGGTCGTTGCCGAGGTTAGCTACTCGATCGAAATCTCGAGGTAAATAAATGAGTACATAGGTACTTAGCTATGTTTTTTACGCGCTAAAGCTACAAAAAAGGCGTTACTTTGCGGGGGCCCATCTACTTACACTAATATAAAAAAATGGAAAAATTTGATTGTTTGTTTGTTTATTTGCACTGACTAGGCTCCGAAACATCTGGACCGATTTAAAAAATACGGCCAAAAAGAATAAAAACTTATCAGTCTCTAGGTGTTAGCGATTAAAGAGGCGGAAATCGAATGCGGCGCTCTAGTTTCATAGTTGGTTCGCTGATTGCTTAGGTTCGATCGAGATCTCGTCTCTACCATTTTCAGCCAGAAACACCTACAAAGTCTCCGTAGACACCCTCAACTCTAGAGTATTGCAGATGCGTTGCCTGCTTAGAGGCTTAAGATAGAATACCACATGTAGCCGGATCAAATTTGCAGGTTTAATGGGCCATGTTGTAGGGTTGTTTTAGAAATAGTTTTTGCTTTTTCTTGTCATATGATATTTTAAACGTATGCCCATCTTTTAAAAAAAAATACACCTTTTTTATTTTATTTCTCAGAAAGTAATAAGTAATTATCTTAAAAGTGTAATATGTTATCAATGGGATTATTAGTCTATCATTATTGTTAAAGTAGTCAAGGTTCTCGTGTTAAGGAGAAAATTAGGAAGAAATGAAAAATTTTGGGTAGGTACTTACGAAAAAACTAGAAAAATGCGATTTTCTCAAAAACTATAATTTTTGCTGAACGTACATGGGGGCGTTTCGAATAGCCCGTACCGTAAACCACCCACTCTATCGATAGTTTTCGTCTGGCCCACATGAAAACCGACACCCTGTTTACCTATATAGCGCTCTGTCTGCTATGAAAGAAAAAACCATAGTGAAAAAAAAAGTTGAAAATGTCCTTAGATATGTCATTATTAATAAAGAAAGTTATAACTGTCTGTTATGACGTTATGAGTTCCGATGATAAGAATAACAATTTATTAACAAATGAAGAATGATTATTATGACCACAAATCGGCAGTAGAAAAAAAATTTGACTAAAAATGTTATGTGAGCCGATATACATATATGGACCCTAATGAGCTTCGAACTGCAATTTTCTTCTTATCTTCTAGGTATTTCAAAATCAGCACGATTTTTCACCACTCTCGAGTGGTATTTTCACATATATATGCTTCCAAAAATCGGGGCCCTGCTAAGGGCGCCAATGTGAAGTGACAAAGGGCGTGAGTCTTTGAGAGTCAAGGTGTTTCTAAGTAGAAACCGTTGATGAAAGAGCGGCAAAAGTCAACCTAGTTCTACCCCCACCTGATCAGTATGCTTAGTGTAGCTTTTCGGTCATAAAATACGTCTCCAAGGCGTTTGCGTTAAAATGTCAAATACTATTAGATTTGCAAGGGGCGCTGCCAATTTTTCCATAGTAGGTAATTGAAAGCTTCATCAGTGCCTCTAGTGTAAGTTTTCGCAATATAAAAACGTCTCGAACGCGTTCAGTAAACGTCTCAATTACTATGGAAATTTTGGCAGCTCGACTTGCGGATCGAAACGGCAACAAACTATTCTCATAGTATTTGACATTTTAACGCAAACGCGTTCGAGACGTATTTTGTGACCGAAAACCTACACCACAGTAAATAAATAGAGCAGTATGGAAACTAGGCTTATTTTTTGAAATAAATACCTACGCTCCAATAGAGCGTTAGGGTTGTCGATTTAATTTTTGTAAATTGAAAAGCTTTTTGTTTAGTTAGCGCTATTTCAGCTAGTAAGGCCTGTTTTAAAGTAATTAGCTACACTTAATTAAGAGTATTAGGGTTGGCACCCTTTATTTCCGTAAAAAAGAGACAATCGTTTACTTGGGTTCTATAATAATTAAATAATCGAATAAATTAACTCGTTTATAAATAAAATAGGGCATTTAAAAAAAACTTCAACAGTTTAAGATTTTTTTATTCGTCGGTAGGTAAGTATTATATATTACTTACTGAAAAATACTTTCGCCTGCTACGACGCGTTCGGGAAGCTCTATTATTAAATTTTATGGTATGAAAAAATCTCATCCGAATGAATAGCTTTCTTAAATAAACTATTAGGAAACATGGACACACTGCGCAATACGCTCTAGTTACGCCCAGACTGTCCGCAATAGTTTGCGGACAGTCTGGGCGTACGTAACAGACGGCCACTCATCTCAACGCGGCACTCACGACTGACGGCACCGCGAGATCCGCTTAGGGGCCTTGTAGAAGCGCGCGTCTATGTGTGCGTTCGTTTCAACCGTTTTGTTCGTAGTTTCCTTACTGCTTTAGCTTATAAATATAAATATACTGTGCCTACACTAAGCATACTGAGCCTCTTAAGTAATTTTTTTTTTGACACAAAAAACGACTCGAACGCGTTAACGTTTTAATAACTTACAATTATTTACGATTACTTACAATATTGTCCATCTCTAGCGATAAGTATCGACCACTAACTGATCTCATTGTACAGTCGAGGGCATAAATATCGATCATGCATCAGCTATCATGTTAAATATATATGTATCACTGACCTTATTGTTTGGGTTCACGTTTCATAACACGACAGTCTTTTAACATCGTTTTTCCAAAAGTTTACGCCGGAGCTATTTTTCAAGGCAAATAAAATTGTTACATTAAATTAAAATAAAATAAAAATTGTACTTTTCTGATGCAAAATTTAGTCCACAAGTGCACTATACAAGCCAAAAGACGAAATTTTTGCAATTTATTGAAAAAACATAAAATCAAGAATCATCAATCATCAAATTCAATACGTTCATAAACTTTTATTACATAAATCGATAGATATTTTCTAACAAAAATATTTTTTGTGATATGTATATGTTGAAATAGAGTAGGTATATATATATATACTCTATTTCAATGATTTGTAAAAAATAATCAAAGCCCTTTATTAAGACACAAAAAATATTTTTATGTTAGAAAATATCTATCGATTTATATAATAAAAGTTATGTATATATAACAAAGCGCACGAACGGCGTTCGAGTCAGTCAGCGGTCGCCGGGCCTTCCCAACGAGAGCACAAATCGCTTTTTCGTTTCCCCTGGCAACTTCTAATATGCATCTACTCTCGCCGCGATTTAGTGATCGTGAAAAATGTTGAATTGTCGTGAACGCTCTTAAAACACGAGTGGGGTCTTATGAAACTCAGCTTCGCTTTGTTTCATAAACATTTTATTTTATTTATTTATTCATTGTCAAGCCATGTACATACATAATAAAGATAACTGTAAGGGCACACAATAGTAATTAATACCTAAATCTAGGATCGTAATTATGATGTCAAAACATGCCATGAAATTAATTAAGTACATTAAACTATACATTGATATTATTAAATTCATTAATGTTATTCTATTCTAGTTAATTCTTTGTTAATAAAATGAGATGATTTCAATAACATAGTATGTCAATTAAATCTAGGAATGATTACTATAGTATATAAGATTGCACGAGTGTTTTAATGCCTAATTATGTACAGTCGCATACATAACTTTATCTGCATTCATAATCATAAGTTTTCTACAATAAACGTTTTCATATTAAAATACGTGCCTAGGTAACATTATTTTCTGTTCTTCGAAAGTGAAACGACTGATATTTAAAAGAAATGTTAAATTCTAAGCAATAGACATAGAGATTTTGTTATTTAAGATGTTCGAAGTTTAAATGCCATTAGAGTATCAATATTGATACTCTAAAGTAAACATTATAATACAACCACAGGTACAGGTTTCTTAATGTAGCGTATAGTGCACAGAGATCACTGAGATTAGATTGATCAGAGATCAAACCCTACACATCCCTGAACACATCATAGAGAGCTTATCATATGTGTATGGATTAAAGCAATGTATGTACCTGTACGTAATCAGGCATTACGATACAGTCACATAAACTGCTATGTTTCAGCAGTTGAAATAATATGTGGAATAAATACATTTGAAAATATCACTTTGAGCCAACTTGTTTGAATTTCTCTTCCGCATCGTGTTCCTTGCGTGAGAGATCAATTTATTCCCATATAACATCAATGTATTGTAATAATAAAGAGTTCATTTCAAAATATAGAATCAGTACCTGAGTACACAGACAATAATTAAATTATCGTTAATTCGCAAACGATTTTTATTATTTGTAAATGGCAATTAAATGTAGGTATAATTACTTTCCCTTCCAAGCTGGTCTGGGAGCAAAGAAAAAACATAGAATTTACCAGTTGCTTCTCTTCCCGCGCATATGGTAAAAGCCCATCGAGGGAATGGGCGAAAGTCTTGGATTGATGAGGAGATGTTATAGGCGATGCAGCTAGCAACCCATCACTATTTTGATTCCTTCTTTCCATCTATAAGCCCACAATCATGCTAAACGTTACTTTGGGCTCTGTCTACCCCGTATACGTGATTTATGTGTATGTATGCATGTACAAATAATTACTAATAACTACAATGAAATTAAAAGGTAGGTCAAATTTTGATTCTTTATTTATTAATAACTGACTCATAGACGCCCCAAATGATGTAGACAAAATATAAGAAAGGCATTTTTAAATTCCCACGGGATAATAATTCTTCAAAGAGGAGCGAGAAGAAGAGGCAATAAGATAAATAACACATATATATATATTGCTTGACCAGCCGTCACAGTGATCGCTGATGAACTTGTGGTCTGGTCTGGTTTGGTCATTATTTGAGTAGGCACGAACAGAGTTGTTCGCTGTGTAACTCTTTGCTTGGTTACTGTATACTTATATTTTGCGAATTACTTGAAAATAAAAATGATTTAACAGGGTTGAGAATGAGGGCTCGAGTGCCTCGCTGCCGAGTGTTCTCTCCCCGAGTTTTGGGTATCCTTCTCCTCGTGGCAGCCTTGGGCGCTTATTGTTACTACCACAGTGCTTCTCCACAGCCGTACAGAAAACAAGGTTGGTGTACGCTTTTGTCACTTTGTCTTCTTTTCCATATTTTATTGTAGCCGCAGATGCTTGTTTTTTTTTGACAATTTAAGGCTTAGATGTACTATAATCAGTTAGCAGTTCTCATATAAAAGTTTGGGATATCCACGACAAAATCCTTGTGCGATATGCTCCATGTGGATAAGCGACTTCAGATTTCAAAACTGTCCGGGGTGACTTTTTCTGTAAAGTTTTAGGGAAACAGTAGATAATTAAAGACGTTGTTTCCTCAGTTCCTATAGCGAACACATCACAAAATAAAAATAAAATAATTATTCATTGTTCTCCATGAAAATTAACTGTTTTTAAATCTGAAGTCGGTCAAAAGTCAAAACCTATATATTTTCCTGGATGTTTAGTGCAACTTGTTCTAATTTAATTATTTCAATTCGTGAGATGTAAGCCTCATAAGTTGGCTACAAATTCATTTGATGCAACTACCTCTTCCCTCGGCGGCATCCGCTTTCCTCTAGACAAGGATGGTCGGTTTGATTCCATTCCAATGGGACTCTATCAAACTGTCATTTTTTCATCCCGTAACGGTAACAATAGCGTGAAAAACGATCGACAGGCAAAGCAAAACAATTTACTTGCTATCTTTCTTCCTATGACCTCTAGTAATTATGTTCGTTGAATTGCAATATTCTGAATACCGAAAAGGGTTCTAAATTACTTGATTTGAATAGATTTCCACGCGTAGTGTTGCTATGGCTTACCTAATAATAGTCTGTACATTGTTGAAACACTGGAATTTCATATTGCTGACCAACATACAAAGTAAATATGGCCTCCCAAAGTGGTTTATTTGCCTACCTATAAACTTTAATAAAGCAGGTATGAAAATGTTGGTTGCAGTTTTTTATCGCCTAGCAATTAACACGCAGTTTGATAAGGCAAATTACGTAACCTTAGTTTTTTTCATAATATAAAAAAACATTTATATACCTATGCATATTACAAAAGTTTTCATTATACAAACCAGTTATTGTAGTATTTTATTAAAATGCATTAATTATCATATCGTAAGCAGAAAGCAACAGCAACATGTCGTCTTCGTTTGAATTTCATACAGAGTACACTTATACATAGTAGGAATAGCTTTCTGACATACAATAGATGTTATCTACCTACCTGTTCTTTTCATATTGCATCGCCTGCGTTCGCTCGGCACTGGTGTAAGTAAGAAACAATGTGAAACTATAGTTAAAATACTCAACTCAACACAAATAAAAAGCGAAATTTAATATGCTGTATGTTAATAACTACATACGGTTAGCAATTCCCTGATACATGGCCAATTTTCTTAGAGATATAAACAATATAGGGCCTGTTTCACCACTCTCAGTTAAGACCCTGTTTTTTTGACAGTTATCTATGATGTCGCCTCCGTCTGTTTCGTAGTAAAAATTAAAAAAGGAATTATAGATAACTGGCACTTAACTTATCTGCAAATTTACAGAGAGTGGTGAGACAGGCCCTTAGAATTGCGTTTGTAATTTTTATCTTCTATATACATATAATAAAGCTGAAGAGGGTCGAAAGTCTGTACATGGAAATATAAAAAAAAATGCCTGGGGATACTAAGAATCGATAACAGAACACGTTCGAACAATTTTTAGATTTTTTGTCTGTTGATCTGTTTGTCTGTATATTTGCGAGCGCAACACGTTAAAACGGCTGAACGGATTTTGATGCATACTTTACTAATCTGTTGAGAAAATCACCGGCCAGGTTATAGGTTACTTTTATCCCGGAAAATTGTATAGTTCCGTCGGGATAGCGATATACATGTCAAAGGTCGCAGCTGCCTATAGTCGCAACGTAAATAAATATTGCTTCAGTAGTATAGAGGTGCACTAAGTAGGGATTTTTCAAAATTTCCATGGGATAGGGAATAAATGGGGTTTGTAAGTCTACTGAAAACGAAGCCTATCTCCATAACTATAATTACTAGTCATGAAACTTGGCATACAAGTAGCTAGGGAAGCATCACTGCTGAAAATTAATTTCAAGACTGGTCTAAATTCCCGCGGGATAGAGAGAAAAAAGGAATTTATTGTTCCTTTGAAACCTTCTTATCTCCGTAACTTTTATTACTAGAATCTTTAAATGTGGCATACCATTAGGTAATTATGAAATCTGAAAAGTGATTTCAGGATTTTGCGAAATTCCCATGGGATAAGATAAAAATAATAACTGACTTGCGAATATAGTTTCTTGGTATTTGGCAGACATATTCCTTGGTGATCAAAGAGCGCACTACAAAGGGATTTTCAAATTTTCCCACGGGATAAATGGACGGTATAGAAAATATTGACTTGTATTTAGTAGACATGTTCACGTTGGCGTCATACAGAGGGATTTTTGGAATTTCCCACAGAACAAAAGGATGGGATGAAAAATAATGGAAGTGGGTGTCCATGCAAGAAACGGGTTTATCCCGTTGAGGTAGGTAGCTAGGTAGTACTAAATCTTTCGTGCTAAAGTACGACTCGCATTTGGCTGGTTTTTGTACATTTTCGATGAGAGAGAGGAAGAAGTTTTAGCGCAAATTTTGATTCTGCGCGAACGAAATCGCGGGCAAAGCTAGTTATACAATAAAAGCTAATCAATGAAAAGTAGAGTTTGATCTCAAGATTTAAAGCTTTATAATCTAAAATCCTTTATGGTGATTTTGTTCGTATAAAATATAGCTTATTTAATCCTGGCCATTTACCTAACGAGTTAATACGAAGATTATGAGATTATGGGATTATGGCACGAGATTTATTTTTAAGACCTAATTATGTTACGACTGTCTACACTACACTAGAAGACACACTAGAAGAATTGAATTTGTATCCCAGGCGGCTGGACTTATCTCGACACTTCCGACCAATTTACAAAAACCATGACAAACTACACACCTAAACCTACTTGTTGAAAACTGCATGAAAGTCCGTTCAGTAGTTTTTGAGTTTATCGCGAACAAATAGTTAATCAGACACAGGCGGCGAAGGAGTTTTATATTATTATTATCATCATCATCATGTCTCCTTGACGTGTCCGTCAACGGCGAATCTTGCTAACTCCGGAGGTGAGAGCGAAAATGGCTGACAAAACCCAATTTGGATTTAATAGTGTATTAAACTACTGGACCGATTTCAAAAATTAAAAAATGCTACATTTTCCTAAGTAAAACAGGCTGCATTTATTAACGAAAAAACCAACCAAGTGCGGGTCGGCCTACGCGCAGTGTAGGGTTCCGTAGTTGCCTATCACAATAGGGGCGGATATTATGAACATAATGTAATATTTTTTTTAATTTTTATTCGATACTATGAACATAGTTCACGGTTTCAAGTGCATTTTATAAGTTGGTCGACTATTACTTGTTAAATTGTAAAGCCAACCTAGCTGCGATAGTTTTCCTTTTAACTTCGTCATAATAGTATTAGCTACGTTCGTTTTCTGCACCTATTCAAATTCAACCATTTAGCTGACAGGCAGGAAAGACGAATGATAATTAAAACTTTAAAGATTTATATTTCGAAAACGGATCCCTGAATTGAAAATTGGTTTTCGCACTTTTCGCACATCCATTATATTTTTGAACGAATTTTCGAACGACACCCATACTATGTGATAAATCAAAAAAGAAAAAAATCCCCACCTTACTTGTAGGGGAGGTACTTAACCAAAAAATAATTTTGTACAAGATTTTATTTTACCACTTTGTCGGCGTAGTTAATATGTGCATAATATATCTACACCAATGCCAAATTCTTTCTAGTACTAAGAATCTCTAAGCTCAGCTGGGGACAGGCAGACAGACATGACAGACGGACGGACATGGTGAAACTATAAGGGTTCCTTATTGCCTAGGGAACCCTAAAAAACCAGCCAAGTGTGCGCCGGACAAATGTTGGCGTGAGGTCATTTTCTATTGGTTTGGTTACTTATATATAGACGACGGATATAAAAAATAGTTTTTTTAGACTCATTTCATTAATAGTGCTACTATATATTCTTTCGGCAATTATAATTCGTGAATTCGTGGATCTAAGTGCAGGACTAGATTTTTTTTGATGACACAAGCGTCGTATATGTTTTTATTAGCATTCCCACGATTTGTGAGAACGAGGAACTAGACCAGAAAGTTAGATTTCTCGAGGCTAGGAAAACCCCTCTTAATATGATCACTCTAAAAGTATAATACTGACGTGCAAAAATAACGGGTCACCTTCTATAAAAAGTTGTTTCTTTATTAAATTTCCCTTCAATGTCGGGCCATATATAATCTCCTGTCCCTGTCGGAGTCCCGATCGCGAACGCTGTGAGCTGTGGGATACTTTGCTACAAACATCGACGGGACTCCATTGCCAGGAAATATCAATCGAGCCGGTCGACTCCCGGCATTCATTTAACTACCGGCCGCTGTGCATATCTAAACTGGGAGAGAACTGCGGTTCACTTGTTTATGATAAAATTTATAAAGCAATTCTAACAGTGATATTCTGATACGAGTTGCTGTTCTTAGATATTACCAGTATGTTTTGTTACATTCTGTAGAGAGAATAAAAGGGACGTAGCTAGTTACCTTTACATAAAATGTTATTTTAATGTATTTATTAACATTAATTTATTGTTTGTTGTTGACAGCAATCAGCGAATTAATAGGTAATTGAATAAAAAGGCATTTGCTCAAACGTCTTGTTTGTAATTTAAGCGTTTTTATGGCTGTATGATCCCCTGTCCCTATGGGATAACTTTGTTGTCCCTTCGTCCGTCTATCAAAACACTTATTCTTCGATGAGTCACAAAAAAACAAAGTGTTAATTCAGGCTGCAATTCATACACGTAAGTAACTTAGGTAGGTATATACTATATACTCAATATATTCGAAGACCTTTTATTTATTGGTTTTGATGACTGCAAGATGACTTAAGTATTTAATATGTTTATTTAAAGCTAACGCACACTATTAATTGTTAGCTGTTCAGGTAGAACCCTTGGTGGCATTCTTCTCCAGCGAAGTACCCGTTGTGACCCAACTTGTGCCTTACTTTTACATGGATATCTACTTACTGTTGCTAATGAAAGTGGAACATGACACCGGCATGGAGAAATGATCGTATTAAGGCTAAGGTAATTAGAACCACTGTGTTCAATCATGCTTCGCATAACTGCCGTCTGCCTGTGCTAATTGATGCTACAAAAGAAGAAGAAGGGACATCAACATCTAACACTAACACAACTAACACAACTAACACTAGGTATACAGCTACCAACATTCACAAAGTAGTAACGTACACGAAACTTTAGAATTATGACGTATAAGGTGTAAAAGAATACTGTTTTTCTTCGGTAATAGTAGTAGTTTTAATCGATAATAGATACAATGTAAGATTTTCAAAACCAAGGTAATATGGCAAGAGTGCAAAATATTACGGACTGCGAGTACGAAGAATAATATTCAGAGTGAGCTATATGACTAAAACATTTTAGGCAGACAGAAATGTAGGTTTCTGATAAAAACAATTTTTTTTTTCTTTTTAGATAATACAAGCTAGATGTTGTCATTTGTACTTACGCTTACCTAAAGCAAAAGTTGAGTGTTTAACTAAAGCTTTACACTTGCAGGCAAACCTAACCTATACATCATCGTAATTAATAAACGTGTAAATTGAGTTAATTATTAATAATATGTCCAGACATTGTCTGAGAGAGCATGAGTATCGCATTTTTTCTTTGGTAATTTAATTTAAATCATGCATCTAATTTAGGGTATTTTTATTTATTTTGATGGGTGGATTTATTATTGTTTATTATAGCCAAGCTTCGCTTCATAATTATTTGTGGCATTAATGTGTAGCTCCTCATTAGCATATTTTAATTTGGTCTTGCAAATTAAGTTTAAACTTCTAATGATTTAGTTACATTTCGATTGTTGCAGGCGCCAATTTTATTCCCGGTGACTTTGATGATCGTAAACTACCTGTACTGACTGTGCGAAAGACAACAACAGCTCTTCAACAGGAAAAGGTGTGTGAGGAGTAAGACACTAAAGTTGAGAATTACGTTAATTAATCGATCAGTCTACCTACACCCTACACGTCTAACTACCTCGAACTCAGCCATGAACCCATGGTTTACTTTATTGAAGACCTAAGCCATGGCCCAAGTCATGGATATAACCGTCTTAAAACACTTCGACAGTACCTAATTGGTATTTGTTTGTAATGGAAACTGTTTAGCTGGAAATATAATATAAAATTGTGGGTTGTAGAACCTTGTACAATCTTACTCGCTAATCCTTCCGCCGCGCAGAATTCGAGCTGCTGTGTTCCGGCGTATTCTATCTTAACCCTCTAGGTAGTTCTGCAATCCTCTGGTGTTGTTTGTGTCTATGGGTGGTGATGGTCACTTACCATCAGGCCACTTGCTCGTTTCCTTCCTTTTCGTGTAAAAAATTGAAATAAAAAAAAATCACACTCAAAATCCACAGAAATTAAGACAAAGTTATCAACTTATCTTTTTTCACTGAAAAAAAGTCTTGAAAATCATAAATCACGTAATTGTAAATTGGTACAGTTGTTCTTTGAGGTGTATTTATAAACACACTTTTAGTCCTCGATTTTGCAGGGTGAGTAGGGAAGATAGGGTGAAAGGTGTATTTTGACATCGCTTACCCCTGCCAATTAAGACTTTTAGTCTGCATGTTTATCAGGACATCTGAAAGAACAATTGTACCTACCAATTAACTAAACTATTGCTTAAAATTCGTTGGAATCAGATTTTTAACAAAAACCCATTTGTTTTTATTACTTTCCGCAGGAGATACCCCAGCAATGTCCGGTGCTGCGAGAAAGTGTTGCCGACATAGATACGTTGTCCGTATATCCCTCTTTCGAATTCCAGGTAAATGATGAATCCTACAAATGTTCGAAGTTTTTAATGTGGTAATTCTTAACACACTGCTGAGTTAATTCAGCGTTATAATTGTGTCAACACTTTATTATTCTTTAGCTTTGAAGTTTTACTCCTTAGACAAATTTTCAGGCAGTATTAAAATACTGTACCTGAGTAGTACACGCTTTAAAATGACCTCACCAAGTACATATTTTGCTTAGGAGCAGTGCTCTGCTAACTCTTGTTGGTTACATTTTTTGTCTAGTTTACTATTTTATCTAGAATAGAAACTTTGATTTCTAGGAGTTGCGATGTAATTAACTTGCTATTTAATATAGATTCTTATATGTTACGTACCTACTCTTGGTTTAAGACATTGGAATGCCGCGATTTTCTATGAGTACCTAATTCGTGACTCGCTAGCAAGAGCTTCACCACAAATTCTGCGCGGAATTAATATTTGTAGAATGAACTAAGTCGCCGGCAAAAGCTATTTATGCGAAAGCAAAACATATAGCCAGTTCAAGTACCTACCTGTAGCCCTGAATTTCAACCCCGTGGACGACGCGTTCTCATTTGTGAGGCTTTAGTGACGAAGCCTTATACTTTCATAAACAACAATGTTTGTTGTGTTTTCTTTTTCTTATATATATCGATTTTCAAGTTAATTAATTTCTTGCAGCCTAGCTGGTTGCGCATAAAGGAGTTTTGGGATAAGACCTTTGAAGATCGATACGAGAAAATCCGCAATGACAGTCGGCGGCCCAGACTAAAGGTTCTGACCTTTGTAACTTTTTAATTTTATACTTAGTTACATTCGCAAAAAGACACCAGAGGCCAAATTTTCGAACCACATCTGAAAATATTAGTTACTAGAAATTTAACATCGAATCATCGCCTCGACTTAGTGACGCCGTCAACCATGCGCAAGCAAGTAACGGGAGCGTCGCGCTCGAGTCAGCCAATACATCCGAAACGTAAGCGCAGCTGCAGCTGACGACGCCTGCGACGAGACGGCAGCTGCTTATCGACCGACGGTCATCGTCGACCAGTTTAATCGCAATCGGCGGGGCGTCCGACGGCGAGGTGCGAGTGCGGCGGCATTGAGATGCCGCCGAGTTTACTATGCGTGCCGAGGCGATGTCGATGTCGTTGCGATGCCGAAAAATTTTGCTGAAGTTGAATTACGAGTAGATTAAGTCATCTATTCAACTAGTCGAAAATTTTATTTGAAGAATATTATTAAGACTCAATGTATTGTATACCAGTTTGAGAAGAGGCGGTACCCATCCCGTTCCGATTATGCAACAACCATTACCCAGTCTTAAATTTATACCAATATTGAAAGAAATGATTATAAATGAATTTAAGAATATTACAAAGTGTGGTTGATTAACCTGCAAAGAAGATTTTTTGTATGTATTTTCGTCGAGATCTTTGCCGTGTGATGATTCTTTTTGGGTTGGCAGCTGGGTCCATATAAATTTGGTCTCGATCGGTTCATCAAATTATAACTCAATTCCGTTTAAAAAAAGTTATAAGTACAATTATAACATTCCAGGTTATAATGGTTCCCCATTCTCACAATGATCCGGGATGGCTAAAGACCTTCGAACAGTACTTTGAAATGAAGACCAAAAACATTATCAACAACATTGTACAAAGCTTACATCTCTACCCGAACATGACCTTCATTTGGAGTGAAGTATCTTTCCTTAATGCTTGGTGGGAAAGAGCGCACCCTTTGAAACAAAAGGTAATCTTATTTGTCTGTATTAAACAAACAACCGTTCCAAGTCATAGACAGATTGTTATAGTTCCCAGTAGAGACTCACATTTTTCTTTTTACAGGCCCTGAGAAAACTTGTAAAGGAAGGCCGTTTAGAAATAACCTCAGGAGGCTGGGTAATGGCTGACGAGGCTTGTACGCACATGTACGCTTTGATTGATCAGTTCATGGAAGGTAATTTTTCATGTTTTCATCATTTCTATCTTTGTTGGTAAAACTTATTTGAAAACAGCACAAAACGTGTGGTTCTTTGCGTTTCAGGTCATCAGTGGGTAAAAACCAATTTAGGTGTTGTTCCAAAAACTGGGTGGTCCATAGATCCATTCGGACACGGCCCTACTGTGCCTTACTTGCTGGACAAAAGCGGTCTTAAAGGAACAATCATCCAGAGGATACATTACGCTTGGAAGCAATGGCTGGCAGAAAAACAGATAGAAGAATTTTATTGGATGCCTGGATGGTCCGTAAAGAAACCGGCTCTAATAGTTCACAACCAACCCTTCGATATATATTCTATTAAAAGTTCTTGTGGACCACACCCGTCCGTTTGTTTGGGCTTCGATTTTCGGAAAATTCCTGGTGAATATACAGAATACTCAGCTAAACACGAGGAAATCACGCCAGAAAATCTCCATAGCAAATCCAAGACTCTTATTGAGGAATACAGCCGAATCGGAT
This sequence comes from Pandemis corylana, assembly GCA_949127965.1. Lineage (NCBI taxonomy): Eukaryota > Metazoa > Arthropoda > Insecta > Lepidoptera > Tortricidae > Pandemis > Pandemis corylana. The sequence continues at coordinate 22,915,285 of OX421850.1, forward strand.
CACTGACCCCGCACAACGTGGTTCTGGTGCCACTGGGTGACGACTTCCGCTACGAGTATGCCCTCGAGTTCGACGCGCAGTATTCTAATTACATGAAAATGTTTAACTACATCAACGGCCACCGGGAACTGTTCAATGCTGATGTACAGTTTGGTACACCTCTTGACTATTTTAAGGCTGTCAAAGAACGACATAAGTCTATACCGACATTAAAAGGTGATTTTTTTGTCTATTCAGATATATTTAGTGAAGGTAAACCCGCGTATTGGTCAGGCTTTTATACCTCAAGACCGTACTTAAAAATTCTTGACAGACAATTGGAGCATCAACTGAGAACATCTGAGATCTTGTTTACTCTTGTTTCTAATTACATAAAACAATCAAATAACCAAAAACTAGTATCATCTGAGAAGAGATTAGAAAGGTCTTATGATCAGCTCATAAACGCCAGGCGGACTTTAGGACTTTTTCAGCACCACGATGCCATAACTGGAACTTCTAAAGCCAATGTCATGTACGATTACGGTACAAAGCTGTTTATGAGTTTGTACCATTGCATTCGCTTGCAAGAAGCCGCCTTGACTGCCATCTTGATTCCAGATGAGACCTTACATTCGCAGAGCGTTCTTCAAAGCGAAGTCGAGTGGGAGACTTACGGAAAACCCGTTAAAAAGCTTGAGATTTTATTCTTTGACCGAAAAAAAATAATTTTATTTAATCCACTCGCTGAAGCTAGAACTGAGGTTATCTCGGTAAGATTGAACACAACAAATGTTCGAGTTTATGACATGCGGCGGAAGGAATACGTGTTGTATCAGATAACGCCGATCATCGAAGAGGGCGCTGATGGACGGCGCGTCATCAGCGCGGCCGCGGTAGACGTGCAGTTCGTGGCGGTGCTGCCCGCGCTCACGGCCGCCGCCTTCCAGCTCGAGGAGCACGCGAACGCCTCGCATCGCGGCGTTGTCTTCTGCAACACCTGCACCAACGCCAACTCCGACACTGATGCTCACAGGCTGCCTCACTTTGTTATTAAAACTATGTTGCCGGGTGATATTCAATTAGAAAACACCGTCATGAAACTTTTAATAAACAGAAATACTGGATTTTTAAGACAAATATATAGAAAAGACATAATGAAGAGAAACGTTGTGGAGATGCAGTTTGGTGCCTACCAAAGCGCACAAAGGCATTCCGGGGCTTATCTCTTTATGCCAGATTATGATTCTCCCGAAAAACATGTCTTACATCAGTATGCTAATTGGAACAGTGTGCAGGATAACAATATTTTCATAGTTTCAGGCCCAGTGTCTACCGAAATAACTACCACGTACCTGCCTTTCTTAGTACATACTGTCAGAATTTATAACGTAGACGATCCCGCGCTATCGCACGGGTTGTATATAGAGAACGTAGTAGATTTTGAGAGTCCCCCTAAGAATAGGGAAACTGAACTGTTTATGAGAATACAGACTGATATACAAAATGGAGACTTGCCGGAGTTTTATACGGATCAAAATGGATTTCAATACCAAAAACGTATAAAAGTGGAAAAATTGGGAATCGAAGCCAATTACTATCCAATAACAACAATGGCCTGGCTGCAGGATGATGAGACTAGATTAACTTTGATCACCAACCATGCTCAGGGGGCAGCAGCCTTTGAACCTGGTCGCTTAGAAGTTATGCTTGACAGGAGAACTCTCTACGATGACTTCAGAGGAATAGGCGAGGGAGTAGTGGACAATAAACTAACAGTATTTCAGAATTGGCTCCTATTAGAATCAATGTCAGGTTTACAAAGGCCAAGAAGAGAAACCAAAGACAAAGAATTTCGCTATTTACACGAGCGTCATTTTAATCCTGACCAGAAAGCAACTACATATCAGTTGCCGTCACAAACTGCTGACTACTTGAGTAGAACTCTGAACTATCCTGTCAATATTTACTTATTAGACACTAGCGAAGTAGGACATATAGAAATCAAGAGTCACCAAACATTTGTGGACAATTTCCCGGCTGGAATCCACCTGGTGACCATGCGAACAATCACTGATGACATCTTAGAACAGTTCCCCAGTTCCTCTTGCTACATGGTACTGCAAAGGCCTGGTTACAGCTGTTCGGTAGGATCGATGGAGACTGTAAAATCTACCGGTTTCACATCCAAGACGTCGTTCAACGGTCTTCGCATCGACAATATTAGTGCTGTAAGTTTGACTGGACTAAAAACTTACAAGTCCCTTTTGGGCCTGAAAGATATAGAGGTGGAACCAATGGAAGTAAAAACTTATAAGATCCGATTCTGAAGACTGTTAGGTTAGTGAATATATTGTATATCTGTATTTATGTGAAACTGCCCTCTCTATTCTACTTGCAAAGTGCAAGCTACTAGTAGGTATTTACCAATTTTAAACGAATCTAGCACGGCGCTCGATTTTTGTATCGTTTTTATTTGACTGATGGCCAATATTTTATAGACTGTCATCATATCATCTTTAATCAAGATATTGGCTCAGTCAGTGTTTTTAATTTATATTTTTATATGTATAAAACTCAAAGCCAAAATACGAAATTGTATGATATTTACGACGTGGTTGGCTTAGTTGGTACCCTGCCTGCGAAGCGAGCGCCCCGGGTTCGAATCCTGGTAAGGGGATATATTTGTGTGATGAGCACGAATAATTGTTCCTGAATCATGGATGTTTCTATGTATTTCTCTATATAAGTATGTATATTGTTGTCTAGTACCCTTAAACAAGCCTTAATAAGCTTACTTTGGGACTAGGTCAATTTGTGTATGTTCCCTTATATTTATTTATTTATACTTATATTATTTATCTATTAATACTTTAGGGGCGTCCATTAATTACGTGAGGTGGATTTGGAGACTTGGCTTGCCCTCCTCCCCCAATCTCACTTATTTTACATCGATTTGAACTTAATTGCAATTCATCAACATTGTTTATTCGGATAACCGTGATAAATGTTATGTGACTTTAAGCTTTATTTTAATAGTAAAACATGTTTTACTTAATTTATAACACATTTTCTCTCTCAATTTTAGTTTCTTCCGGAGAAAAAATACGTTATATTTGCCAAGACAAGACCCACCCTTTCCCTTATGGATGTCCCTTATCAATTACGACACAAGAGATGGGGTAAATTAATGAGCTGCTCAAAAAGTTAGTAGGTACTTACGTCTAAAAATGTAAGGGAAATGTAAGAAGTCCTTTGTAGATAATATTCCAATGTGTTAACGATTCCATTTTCGTAAAGACTTTGCATATCAATTGACCCTTTGTTATTTTATAAAGTGTTTATTTAAATTAGGTACCGAAATAGGATATCGACTCGAGTAAACTAAGCTCGTTTATACATAGAGAAAAAGTATATACACGTAAGAATCTGAACAGAACATCAAACTCTAGATGATGACCTGTTTTATTTTTAACTAATTGACTATAACCGAAGATTATATTTAACTATCAAAATTGCATTAAGTTAGGTTTAAGATTTTGATTTATTTATTTATTGCTTTATATTATTTATTTTAGTTAAAATCTAATGAAATGATGCTGTGAAGGATGTTAGATTCCATATAAATTTTAGAACTATGTGCAATCTGAAAATAATCAAAATTCTATTTGGTAACTATACGAGTAGGTAGAATAGGTAAGGCTATCCAAAGCCGTATACCTGCTCGCATGAGTAGGTCAGTAAAATTGAAATCCTTCTCAGGAACATTGTCAGGAAGGCAAAATACCAGTTAGACAAAAAGCCAGAAACGCAGAAGGCCAGAAAAGTAATCAATAAATCCTCACTAGAGATAATAAAATTAGGTTAGGTTCGTTAGGTATCTTCAAATGCCCGAAGGGCAACCGCATAGAAATAGGAACGGGGTTCCGTCATCCTTTTGGTGGAGTGTAATTCGACGTTTTTATAATAGTGGGGCATACCTAACAGTGGGACCACGGGTAATAGCCGAAGAATTCAGGCAAAGAAAACTAAACAAACATTTCTGACATATTGCTTTTCTAGCTTTTTGGCTAATTTCATTTTGCGTTCCAGACAGGATGCGTACCTATAGTTAGGGAGCTGGCGAGCATTTCGGTATATGATTTGCACACGTTTCACGTCGAGGTGGAGTGCAGTTTAAATCATTACGAATCGATTTGGTTCAATCAATTAAGGTCCTATGTCGCTGCGTTTTCGCGTTACAGCGGATTGAAGTTGCTTAAAAAAATGGGGGTATTAAGTCATTTGCACATGTCTGCCTCTGGAGTTCATTGGTCACAGTCATGTTGAAAACGAAGAAAATCGAAGAGGCAGACATTCAGGACTCTGCATTATCATGGGACGGAGTTGTAAAAATGTAAAAAAAAAACTCTACTAAGTCATTTGCACACGGTTCTCATTGCGCCCATTCGATTCACCATGACTCCGTGGATTCGAAAAAAAATGTGGCAGACACTGCTCACTGATTTTCAGCTGTATAACTGTTTGAAATTCGCGCAATCAAGGGACAGCAGGTACACACAGCAAAGCTATTCGGTAAGCAGGATAGATACGGCGCGAGCGTGCGTAGGTGCTTACCTGATTATATTGCCGTGTGTACCTATTGCATGGGATTATTGTTATTGTTTAGTTTTATTCTTATAATTTTGTTTAATATTATTCTCTAAACTCACGGTAACGATTAAACTTCTGGAGCTGAAATCTATGCAAAAAAAAAACAATTCAATTCAGAAAAAAAAAATCAAACGGTCTGCCTTTGGAATATCAGAGGCCTGAACGTCTGCCTCATCGATTTTCTTGGTTTTTATAAGGAATTCAAACATCAGTCCAAGAGGCAGACGTGTGCGCATAATATAGCACACCTTTTTTTTTAACATTTCGCACCCTTCGTGGAAGAAAGACGTAAGTCCTGTAGAACCTTAATAGGACATTACGTCTTTCTTCCACGAAGGGTGCGATTTTTGAAACGCTGTAAATTTACAACGCAGCGCCACCATGATGGCAGACTATTTTTCCGTGGTTCTTCTTATTGTTTTTGATCGAACGATTCAAATCTGCCAAGTGTGCACTTCATATAAAAAATTTTAAATCATAAAAATAAATTAAAAAATTAAATACTACAAAAGTCAGAGCCCTGGATGTCTGCCTTTTCGATTTTTTGTGTTTCCAGGATGACTGTGATCATCAGTCCCAGAGGCAGACGTGTGCGCATAATATAGCACACCTTTTTTTTTACATTTTTGAAACGCTGTAAATTTACAACGCAGCGCCGCCATGGTGGCAGACTAGGTCCTTGATGTTTCTTAGGGCATAAATATCACTATTAATAACGTCTGCCTTGTGTGCTGATCATATAGAAATTTTGCTCGCCAGCTCCCTAACTACTATATAAACGACTTATAAGCATACTTAAAATTGGTAAGCTCATTCCTAATAGCAGGTAATTTATACACATGACAATGATAAACTATTGAGAATGTTCATCTGACTTATGATTCTTTATGTCTTTGCTTTCCCTAAATCATCGTATGTATACAGATTTGATAATTGGCTATCAATATTGACTAGCAAAAAAACAGGTTTTATATTTAGAAATCCGAAGCTCTTATCGTGCAGTTTCTCCCACTCTGATATTCATTTGTACGGGAGCGTAAGGGACTGCCTGACCACTTTAACATGCAACTTTGTATGAAAATTTTCCCGTTATTTTTGCTTGTTTGTAGTAGTGGGAAAATATTTTACTGTAGATTTACATTTTATATTTGATGGATTTTTGAATTTCATAGAGATGTGATTTTTTATTTAACTAAGATTCAATACAACATAAAAATCATATAAGGTAGAAAGAAAAACCGGAACCCGGTTAGAACCCAAATCTTAGCTAGATCAGATTATAATTTATTATTTCTCGGTATTATTTAATATACAAATGATTTCAGTATATTTAGTTATTGTTATTTAAAGAGCTTAGCAGGCTAAGGAAGGACGTGTGGCCCCTGTCAGGAATATTCGAATTGGTAAATGTCAATTGTTGGTGGCCTCATAACTAGTAATCACTCAAACTTTCAGCCCTCTGTCTTGAACTGTCACAGAGATAATGTCAAAAATGTATTTTTATCCCATTTTTTTTCAAACTCTTGTATCTTCTGATCCATACCAGCTAGAGCATTGAAACAAAATCACAGTTATGTAGGTTTAGTGGGAGTATACCCTATAATTTTATTAATATTTTATACGTGAGAAATAAAATAAATAAATATCAAATTATTTTTTGACAGCTCTTTTCAACAAGTTTTTTTGAAAGTACAACTATGAAAAAAATCATATGTATTGCTTCTAGTATTAGCTACTAGCATACGCAAAATCAGTTAATTATATTTGGTGGAACATACTCAAAAAAAAATAACGAAAGCATTCAAGTAATATAAGGAGTCTTTCCTAACTGCTAACACAGCAGTAGTTTAGCGACATGACAGCTATACGTTCAAGATAATACACCCTTAGTTGCTAAGCAACAAACAAAACCTTAAAACGAATTTTCAAAACTTTAGACTTTTTTGACTACTTCGTTATTTTTTTTGAGTATGTTCCACCAAATATAATTAACTAATTTTGCGTATACTAGTAGCTAATACTAGAAGCAATACATATGATTTTTTTTATAGTTGTACTTTCAAAAAAACTTGTTGAAAAGAGCTGTCAAAAAATAATTTGATATTTATTTCTTTTATTTCTCACGTCTAAAATATTAATAAAATTATAGGGTATACTCCCACTAAACCTACATAACTGTGATTTTGTTTCAATGCTCTAGCTGGTATGGATCAGAAGATACAAGAGTTTGAAAAAAAATGGGATAAAAATACATTTTTGACATTATCTCTGTGACAGTTCAAGATAGAGGGCTGAAAGTTGGAGTGATTACTAGTTATGAGGCCACCAACAATTGACATTTACCAATTCGAATATTCCTGACAGGGGCCACACGTCCTTCCTTAGCCTGCTAAGCCCTTTCTTTAATTTCTTACCAGAATGCTGCCTGGAAGAGATTACTACATATCTCTGATTATTTTGTTTTATGTTTGTGGCACTATTTTTATTGAATTGCATTGTACACTAAATGTATCGTTGATATAAATACAATCAAGCGTTAATTTTTTGCACTTAATCATTATATTGTATTAAGTTCTTGTAATATTATAAGATTACTGTGATAGTGCTCATAACTTCCTTAGACAATTATTTATTTATTACACTGATTAATGTACAGTCGAATGACACATTCAACAGAACATTACTAATCATAACTGAGATAATTTTTCATAATTACCAATTTTATATTGTTTATTATTTAAGTGCGTTCATCAACAATTCAATCATTCGTAATTGAAACATGGTAACATAAGGTGTTTACAGGTTATTATACAATTCGTAATGTGCAATGCAATTCATGACAAGAGTGGTTTCGACTCCTTTTAACTTTTGTGACCACTCACACCTTCGCTGTATTTCTTTTATAATTGAGCTATCTGAACGGTAAGCACGGGCGCTGTTTGCTCGCTTATTACTCAGTGCATTTTTTAGTGCAACAAGCGAGACCTTAACGACGCACATGTAGCCCTTTGGTCGTTCTATCGTACCTGCAAGCGTGAATAATGACTGTTAAGTGTGTTCGTTTAAAGAGTAGGGCAACTCTTAAGCGGACATACATAAGTGTGATAATAATAATTTAAGTTACATATTTGTTGAATATTATATTGTTATTATTTTTTTATTGCTTTAGTGCAGGGTTTATGAAATTATTTATCATGAATATCACAATGTCAGATACTTGCTATATCCGATATTTATCATGTATATAAAAAAGACATTAATTTTATTTATAAGTGATTTATATCAAACATTGATAAATACAACTTCCAGTGTGTACCTACTAGTTATTAGACTTATAATTATAAAATTAAAACGAAAACGTATGCGTTTTTAAAAGACTTTCCGTCTTATTTTGTGAAATAGTCAATCGACAATTTATACAGTTAACTAGATGTTAATTAAACTACCATGTTGTCGAAAAAACCCAAGTACCTAAGTAGGTTTTGTTTCTGAAAATATTTATCAGAATCCAAATTTAAACCGGATTTAATTAATTATTCCAGAGTATCAAATGAATGTATATTTAGTGGTGCCATTTTATATGGAGCGTCTATCGCGAAGCTTGACTTGCAAATTAGTCATGGAAAGACGATTTTAGTAATACATATCTATTTAGATTTTTATATGACTGTATTATTATGGACTCCCCTCTAATTTGAAATTTATTGCGTGATATTGCCCCGCCTAAAATTACCTAGTTATTTATATTACATGCTCGCAAATAAAGAAAATAGGTAGGTAACTAAATAAAAATATAAATTTAGCAAAATTTCAAAACTTAAGTACAAAAGAACTTTTGTCATACGAGTCGCACATAGCTTATTGAGTATTTAATCGTCTTAAAATGAGTATCGTGTTTATTTCGTGAACTTCGTACAGTCTACTGTAAAAGTGGATGAGCGTTTGTCGAATTTAAAATGATCTACATTCGACTGTATTCCCAAGGTAATAAGAGGTTGTGTTGATCAGTTTAAACTCCTACTCCGCTCATCCACTTCTGATGCTGACTGTACTGATCCTTACGGAAAACAAAATAATAACAGTTCCAGTGGTTACCCCAATTTTATTTTAATGGTACAGCTGGGAAGATTTTTTTTACCACTGGGTTGAAATAGTGGTCACAGCCGTGAATAGCCCTAGCCATTGCTATTTATCAATATTCGTGTTACCTGTGGTACAGTCAAGGTCAAGGTCACGATCACAACACTACCTTCGCAGACCTTATTAACGCGGCAATAATGTTGATGTTTTCATATTTTTGCAACTTTCTGTGAATGTAGATATATTTCCGACCTAGACTCGCTTCGCTTTTGAATTGTATTTCTAACTTTTTCACAAACTCAGACAAGTGATGTTCACGAGAATTTTATTCAATACTTTTTTTGTCTGAAAAAACCACTAAATGGTTAGTGGAGATCTCATGTTATAATCATGCCAATGATGTAAAATACTATGGCAAGACGACGTTTTGTTTTGCCAGTAAAGCTTTAAAAGGTTGGTCAACATCATTATAATGTTATGACAACCGAGTAACTTGCCAAATTTAGTGAATCGTAGATAACTTATTTATTTAATTTATATTAATGTAATGTTTATATTTACCAACATGAAATAAATAAAGCAGCCATTCCCTTTAGTATGGGCTGCCTTTTGGTGGAATATAAACCAATCCCAGTATAGGTATTCCGTATACTCTGTAATGTCGACTAAGAAAGTGGGCCATTTTGGACAGCTGCTTCTCCTTAGTGAAAATTTCACATTAACTCTTGTGTTAGTCTAAATATACGCTGAGTTCTTGGTAAACCACGAAACAGGCGCATGAAAATTCTAATCAAACGATATTCAAACCTATACATTGAACTACAAATCAGCAAGGAACAACAGTGTAAGAGTAACTGTCCTTAAATTTCACTTTGGTGCATCAATATTTGTCTCACTTCTAACTATTAGCTACTGAATGTAATGCCACATGCACACAATGGGAGAAATTAACAAATGTCTTCATCGATTACAATACTATTTCAATGATAGATAAAATAACATTGGAGCACGGGAGCTTTTATGGTATAAGATGTAGAAAAATAAATCGCGGCTTTACGATGCCGACAGTCTTGATTTACCGTTGGAGAACTTTATTACTATGTGCATAGGGAGCACGATGGTCAATGGCGACTGTAGGCTCTGTCATACTAGCCATAACAACAACAAGACTGATTTTCCCAAAGATCAGACTTACTGATAGCACGGAAGCATTAGAGGGCTAGTGATACAGCTAACTGTAAGGATATGCAATATCATTTCAATTGTTGGCGAATATGAATCGCGTACTATTGGAATCCTGACATGCCTACCAAAGAAGTCATTTAAAAGTTCAATTTGAGAAGGTTCCACAGTTGGCCGAGATTCATATTCTTCAATTGTACACGGAGAAAGAAAATCAATTGTAAGTTTAATATGGTTTATTTAATTAAGCCTTTATGGACCCTGTGTTTTTCTAATTCTGTTTTCTGTGTGACTTTTTATTGAAATAAACTAAATAATCATAGACAAAACATAGACTAATATGTACAACTTTTGTTCAAGAATTGAATAAGTAGTTGAAATAAAATGGAAAAATTTAAGAAAACATGTTTTATTTTGTTTATTAACACACTTCTCTATAACATATTTCATTTCGATAAGGTAAACGTTGTATACAACCTCCCTCACCACAATTTTTTTTTTCGTGTATTTCACATCTATAACTAATAGTGACCCAGGTTCAAGATCCCAGTTATCTCAATTCCAAAATCCTAATAGATTTTGCTTTGGACTGTATTGAGGCTTGATTGACGCCGAAAGCTTAATTCGTCAAAAATTTTAACTTGTGAACGAATATCTTTGGCGGTTTTTAAACTGCAATTTCATAGTCTTCAGGCCTGTTCCACCTCTCTCAGTTAAGACCCTGATATTAAGTGTCAGTTATCTATGATGTCTGTCAGTTTCATAGTAATAAAAAGAGAGGAATCATAGATAACTGATACTTAAGTTATCAGGAACTTTACAGAGTGGTGAAACAGACCCTTAGTAAATTGAAAAATCCTTACACCTCAGCATCTCAAACAGGCGAGTTTTGCTTAATACAGACAGTGAGGAAAATTCAATTCTGCTTTAAGCTTGAGACAAAGGCTATTTGTTATGAAAGGCTGAAAAGATTTTGTTTGGCGCGAGAGCCTGTATTATAACCCGAGCATGCGAAGGGTGCCATGATTCAAAATAAGAATCCTAAGCGTCGCGAGGGTTTCAAGGCACAAGACACTGAACAACTTTGCTGCCGTGCGAAACACACAATTTTTCACCTCACTACAGCGAGAAAAATGGTGGATGGAAGAAAAACAGTTGAAATAATAGTAAATCAGTTTTTTATTTAGCAACGAACTTTAGCAAATCTTGAAAATAACTCGGGAATTAACGGATTATAAAATAAATTAACAATAGATAACGGATCGTGTTTCTGAAGGTGTCATTTTTTTTATCGAAATTAAAATTAAAAACAAATTAAAATTAAATAAAACGTTAGGGGGTCTGATAACAAGTTCTACATTTGAAGTTCGTATTATTCCATCCCTCTCACTCACCTAATTAAGTATTATTCGTGTAAGCGGGACGGCAACATACGAAGTTCAAATTTGTAATTTCTGAGTACATATTGGGACCGTGCGCGACGACAGCGCCACGTGATATGCGGCCATTATGGATAATATTGTCACCGCTGTCAAACAAGAAGTAAGTAAATATTGTGAAAAATATTAATGAAATCTTGTGTTATTTTACTATATTACACAATTTTGGACAATGGTAGTCAGTAACATTATTGCCAATAATATTAAAATTGTTGTTTTCAGTGAAATTTTAGAGGTTAGGTAACTTACTTTTTTTTTCTAACGGCAAATATCCACTTATTTCTTTGGTCTCGTTTCCACCATGGTCTTGGAAATTGGTAAAATTTACAGTCGCTATTCTTCTTGGTGTTATTACAATTCACAACAACACATCTTACCAGGACCATATTTTTATCTCAAAAACGATTAGAAAATGTTTACTGCAATATGGATTTGACAGCTCAAGTCAGCGACAAAAATGACAATTTTAGCCGTAGCGAGCGCTGTGATCGTTTAGGCTACCCCCTCCACCCGCTTTGCACTCTGCCAATATGGACAATGGTGGTCGTCACGTTCGAATTTCAAAAACCATTTCCACCTAAGAGGGGAAAAAGCACTTTTCCACGCAGATTTTGAAGGAGAAAGACAGCATTTTCGAGCAAGTGAGATGAAAATTTACTTTTTATTTATTATTTTGTAAATGCAGTAGACAGCGCTGGGCCTATCTATCTATCTACAGCCGTTGTCCGTCCACTGCTGGACGTAGGCCTCCTTCATATTGCGCCAACTTTCGCGATCTTGGATGGATAGCGCCTGGGCTTATGATATTCACAAAATTAGAAAGGTTTCATTCAAACTTCACTTTAATCGGTCACTCTCATTTCGATACAAAAAAAGGAAAGATAGAAACAAGTCGATTCGAAGTTTGATTTTCAAATTCCATGCATATACTAGAAAGGTTTAGGTAGTTAACTAAAGGTAAACAATCTTGGCATGCCTTTTTATTGAAATATACACTTTAAAAATCTAAATCTTTACACTAAACAAATAATTTAAAAGATTACATTGTTATTTCATAATTAATTTGTAAAGAGATTTAGATTTTTAAAGTGTATATTTCAAAAAAAAGATATGTCAAGATTGTTTACATTTAGTCAATTACCTAAACCTTTCTATTATAGTAAGCTAAAAACAACAAACGTTCGGATACACAATAACCATAAAATTGTAAATCATCTGTTACTTAGATTGGTTACGTCTTTTTATAATTAATCAAATAATATTATTTAGATTGTATCTTCATAATTGGCATTGTACATTTTTTTAGTACCTATACCTATGCTCTAATTTGAAAACCATTTGGAGGAAAACAAGCAATTATCCGATTTCAAAAATACTTTACGATTGCAGATATTTTTGTAATAGTAATTTTGACTTTTGTTTGACCTAACGACCCGGTTTTCTGGCAGAATCGGGCATTCAATGTTTGTTACAAAAATGCAAAAAAAATATTTTGCTACCGTAACTGTTAGCTGTCACTGTGACATCTAAGTCGACATTGCATTCCTACTTAATCTACAAATGTGAGAAATAAAATAAAACTCAAAATATAAAACTGAAACACAAATTGGATATTTATAGAAAGTGCTTCGTGCCGGGATGAAACAATGACTCGAACTAGAACAATAGCCCCAACAAAATCATTGTGTAAATCAGAGAAGATTTACGGAAGGAATGGATGGTGTACGCAAGTTTATGTGGAATATTTCAAAGTTTACACGTTGTATTGTTGCGAAGACCACTTTAGTGTATGTAGGAGTCGCAAAAGATGTTCAGGGGTCAAACGAGAAAAGCAAAAACAGCACGGAAAACCATAACAACATCAACGGATAGAATGAATTCGAACACACGAACGTTGGTTGAGGTTGACATTGACTTCACACACAGATTCACAGATCTATAACGTTAACGTATACCGTAAACCGTTTATTTTTATTGCTAAACGAAGGCGATTGGGATCGTGCGAAGATTAACAAATTATCAAACAGCGATTATTGTTAATCTACGTTAAAGCATAATATTCAAATTAGTTGCTTAAAAAAGTCCATTTTATCAAATAAAGGTGTGAAAAGAACAGCTTGAAAAAAAATACCAATGCCAATTATATACAATTTTAACAATCGTTAACATTGTGACAGAAAACCGCGAGTGTAGTTTCAGGACGCATTTTTAAGAAGTAGCGGGATCCAATTATTTTTTCGGGTGTGGCCATTGAATGTCCGACCCAGTAATGTGCACGCCGTAATTCGATTCCTTCATATTTGTTCCAGGAGTATTCCAAGGCGTACATTCCGGGACATACAATGCTACGATAGCTACAAAGTTTGATACTTGTTGGATATAATAAAAATTAACATTATTTTTTATATTATTTGTAAAATATGCATATTACTTATTTTAAAACAAACAATTTGGTTGAATTTCTATCATGTCGTGTATTTTTACTTATAGGCAAAATTTTCTCTTTGCTGAGGTGAAAAATTGTATGTGTCATACGAGACCAAAGTTTTTTGTTTCTCGTGTCTTTGAATCCCTCCTCGCTACACTCACGATTCTAACTTAGAATCACTCGCTACGGTCGTGATTCAATTATAAAATCCTTCGCTTCCTCGGGATTCAAAATCAATACTCCAATCAAAAACCAACTTTGCTCTCTTGTTGCACAAATAATTATAAATAATAATTACAAATGGAATCCTGGCAACTGGGTTTCAAAAGTATTTTAAAAGTTAACAACGTAATTAAATAACTCATCGTTATCGGCGTCCTGTCATTTCTTCTTTATCCTACTTGCAATCCATTCTAGACCTAAATGTAGCCTGAAACAAATAAAATACATAATTTAGTAAACTATTTGGTGATTTTTAGTATAGCATTTAATCATTTAATTTTTCATCACCGTATTGCTGGTAGCTGTTATTATAGACTACAGGCCCATGTCCAAAAAATGGATGATGGATGAGGTGACGTATATAGGACGATATAATATAAGAGCATAAAATAATAAGATTCAGCACTATGCCGTCACTTGTAAGCTGTCCAACTGAGTGCTGGTGAGAATTCAAAAGTGCAGGTAGAGTGAGTACATTTTGGTCATATATTTTTGTACGGCATTTTTCCCATCGATAGATCCATGAAAAATAATAAGAAAGCGCGCAGTGCCGTAAAAAAATGGTGCGCCACAAAGTCGGTAAGTCGGTAATTCTAATCCATTATTCCGCAACGCCGTACAAAAATCATGCGACAAGGGGACAAAATCGAGGGTTGCAACCCCCTCTCTTTCCGTGCTCCGGGGGGTGATTTGAAACATCATAAAATTAATTTATTTTGAAAGTATTTTATGCATAGATAATATTTTTTTACATGCCGTACATTTTCGTTGGTCCAAAGGCTTGTAGGGAAAAAAAAACTCAAGGAAAAATCCATAGAACGAAATGTAATTCTACGAAAAACGAAATTCTACGCAGACGAAGTCGCGGGCAGAAGCTAGTGATGTCTAAAATGAATAAATGCATTGTTTACACATATTTTAATTTATTTTAGTAGGTGTTCGAAGTGACAGTTTATCACCTAGGTTCGGCCGCCATTTTACAAGCTTTTACTAACTAACTTGCAACACATGTATGTAACTATGTATTTATGTTTGCCCAGGTGGAACCTTGCAACTCAATTTTGCATACTAGTGTAAGTTGGATGACAATACAAAAATTTGATAGTGAAATACTGAAGGCCCGGTCGGGACCATCTCTGCAAGAGGAAACTCTTCAATGGTTGGTCTGATTGACTTGAAATTTGGTATACATAATTTAGAATAGATGACAACGCAAGTACAATGACAAAAAGAGACCAGTCAGCAAAAAAAGCTTAAACTAAAAAACTTATTTATCTTAGCTCACTTCAAAATAGCAGTCATGGATTTTTGACATCCTATTTAACTGCTTTCAAAAGGCAAATCGATATCCCCAAATCTTTATATCGATAAGATGTCTGACCCACGCACTGATGGAGGTTGCTCACGTTTGGATTGGCTCATCTACAAATCTTTATATCGATAAGGTGTCTGACCCACGCACTGATGGCGGTTGCTCACGTTTGGATTGGCTCATCTACAAATCTTTATATCGATAAGGTGTCTGACCCACGCACTGATGGAGGTTGCTCACGTTTGGATTGGCTCATCTACAAATCTTTATATCGATAAGGTGTCTGACCCACGCACTGATGGAGGTTGCTCACGTTTGGATTGGCTCATCTACAAATCGTTATATCGATAAGATGTCTGACCCACGCACTGATGGAGGTTGCTCACCTTTGGATTGGCTCATCTACAAATCTGCTGTATTTTCGGGTGGATCAACTATTTCTTGTTGTTATTCTGTCCCATCAGCGAGAGGACATAAGTAGTGCAGTTTGTTAGAAGAAATGGTGTGTCTCATTATAATAACATGCTTATGACCAATTATAGAATAAGCTTAAAGCTACCGTAAAAATACATGTTATGCAAATTTTAAACTTAAAACTTACGGTTAGAGTGAGCGAGGAGAACTTAACCATAGCAACGAGTGACAAGAAAAAGTTGATCCACCCATTTAATCAACATAGTTCGGACAGGTCGTCGTAAAAACAGATACAGACTATCAGACTAATCTAAATGTTAATTTGTTAATCTCTAAAAAACTAAAAAAAATCATGTGGTTGATGAACTTTTGATGATGATGAAACAAACTTACTATGCCTACTAGGGCTAAAGACAAAGAGGATGTTTTCGCAATTAACATTTGACCTTTTTAGGTCAATTTCTGTCAGTCTTCTTAAAACGTTGTTTCTGCAACAGTTTTAAGACAACTAAAAAATTTAAAAAAAATTAGGGCTAGTTTTGAATATTTTAAGTACCTATCATGAAATTAAGAACAAGTAAAAAGTGGATTACCAACTATCCCAAGCTCTCTTATGATGAAACTGTCTGTGAAATATTGTGTACTTTCACTATATACGTGGGCTGTTCCGAAAATTTCTAGCTACTCAAAAAAACAAAGATATGGTTATTATTTACAGTTTTTCAAAATACTCCCCTACAACATCGATCCACTTTTGCATTCGTCTACACCAACTTACGAAACAAGAAAAAAAAACGGTCTTGCGGAAGGTCGAAAAACGCACGACTAAATTCATCAACTGCATCATTTGGGTTGTTGAAACTTCGTCCTCGCAAGTTTTTTTTATGGTGGGAAACAAAAAAAAATCGCACGGGGCCAGGTCGGGGCTGTATGGTGGGTGCGGCAATAATTGAACACCAGAAGTGTGTAAATAATCGAGGGTCCGAGCAGCAGCGTGAGCTGGGGCATTATCCTCGTGAAAAAGAATGCCGCGGGTACCACTCCTCTAACGGTCTTCGCCGAGCTGTTCGAAGGCTTGAGGCAGGCATACTTCTGTGTACCATTGACTATTGACAGTTCTTCGTCTTCGAGAGGAATGAATGCCACAGGACCACTGCGTCGAAAAAAAACAGCTATCATTTTTTTGCCGACTGTCCTGCCACGAACCACTTTCGTAGGCAAAGTGTCTTCTTCGAACACCCCTTGCCTTGACTGTTGCTTTGTAAGTGGGTCGTAGCTATATGCCCACGATTCATCAGTTGCTAGGATGTACGACACATGCTGAGATCTGCCGCTGTCAAATTTTTCGAGCATGTATTTGCACCAATCTACCCGGCCGGCTTTTTGCTCTTCAGTAAGCAAATGCGGTATCCATCGCGAAGAAACCTTCCGTACTTTCAGATGATTATTTAAAATATTGCAAACAGCTTGTGATCCAATGTTAAGTTGATCCTGTATCTCCCTATGTGTAACGTTTCGCTTTTCTTTAATTAGCCACTCCACTTTGATTACATTTTCATGAGTCACTGCGATCGGAAGCCTTCCGGGTCTTGCTTCGTCTTTGACGGACTCCCTACCACGATAAAACTCTCGAAACCAAAAGGAAACGGTGGCTAATGAAGGACCAGATTCCTTAAAAGCTGCGTATAAATTTTCGTGAGATTGTTTAAATGTTAGACCTCTTTTGTAGTCATAATAAATCATCACACGAAATTCTTCTCCTGTTATGTTCATCTTGCAATCGAAACAATGCTTGACACATTTTTCAAATCAACTTTTTTTTTTCGTAACAGTTGTCTATTATATTTCGGCCAGTATTTGAAACTCAATTAAAAAAGGTTTCAATCGGTAGTAAAAAAAATATAATTTTGCATACCTATAGTTTTATCACAGCTAGAAACTTTCAGAACAGCCTAGGTATATAAGATACATATGAAATAGTCACCAAAACGTCAATAGTAAAGTAAAGTTAAGTAGTAAAGTGTAAATAGTTAATAATTACTGTACATAATATGTCTCCTGATTGATCTAATTTAATTACTGTGGTACGATTGTTTTGCGATGACCTGCCCAACTACGTTAATCAAGGCTGATGTGGCTGTGCTGTTTTAATTATAGTGTGATATTATTAGTCAACGTTATGCCTTTTATCTCAGAGCATTAAACCAAATGGGGAATTCAATGACAGGCTTACCTTTCAGCAAAAAATAATGATAAAATAGCTGATCGTGACTCTTAGAGATTTAAAGGTTACGATTGGGCATGTATTGAGAAGTGCTGGCATGACCCTAAGTTGCCTCTTTCGTTTTTCGATAGTTCGTAGTGTAGTGTAGTGTAGAAAACTTTACACTACACTTGCCAATCAGTCCAAACCCCCAAATCCCATATATACATTCCAGCGCATAATGCGTCTCGCTATTGGTCAGAGGCTACCTCTCACAATGAGAAGTATTGAACTGATGGAGAAATTTAAATTTATTTCAAAATATTACTAGTCATTCAGTTCAATTGAAATATGTATAGTAACTGGAATCTCACCCCTCCCCTGTCAGAGCGCAGCACGCCTGTATGTGCCAAGGGTGTTGTTTGATGGACGTTAGGTCCAATTGCTCCGATATTTCAGCAGCAGTCATAGAGCCTTTCACATCCTAAAATATAAAATATTACAAATAAATTCTCTTTTAACAATAGCTATTTTTGGTCGATGATATTGATATTAAAGCAATCAACGAGTATGAGGTCATAACTAAATATATAGACTCAGTTGTTAACATCTAAAAGATGTAGCACACAGACTATCGTTTACTTTATTTTATTTTCCAAGGTCATTAGATAACTTATCCATGCTATAACACTGTTATTATATTGAGATAACATACACGACAATATTAGATTGTTCAAAGAGGAACGAAAAACACCAATTTCACACGAGATGTTTTGAGACCAATAATAAGTGATTCTACGTTCTTGATATCATTCATGATAATTCTTGCTAATCCTATTAACTAATATGATCAATGCGAGTGTTTATGCGTATGTTGTTGCACTTTCTCCCTAAATCGAGTAGACGGATTTAGATGGAAATTTTGTACTCAGATAGTTTATAACCTAGCCTAGATGTACGCATAGGATACTTTTTATATGTGAAAATATAATAGTTCATTCGGAATAGCGCTAAACGAATTATTTGTAGATAAAGTCGCACACACCTAGGATAACATAAAATTTACCTGCTTGTTCGCAAACACGAGTAGACACGCACGACTGAGCTCTTCGTACGTCAGCATGCGGTGGAGCTCTTCGCGGCTGATCGCCAGCCGCTGCCGGTCCGTGGAGTCGATCACCATTATCACGAACTTCATGTATCAAACAAGCAAACGTTATTTATATCCGTCATGTCGCTACTTATTTGATAATACATTTATTGCTCGCAAAGCTAATAATTAAACATATCAGTAACATTTTACGGAGGTGCAAATTAATTCAAGATAAAGTGACAATGAGATAAGAAAGACCAGATGTGTATGTTTTCAGCTATAAGTATGATTAATTGATTGATTTAAGGAACCATTCTCTTGCTTTTCACTGAGTGTCCCCTTTTTTGTTCAGCCTAGTAGCCCTTAGCAAAGGGATGCAGTAAGTGCCAGCAAGAATTTTTTTCTTGTACAAGCTCTCCCTTTCCTTATTAGTAGCAGGTAAGATGCATGTCTTGAGGTAATTGTTTGGACAGTCCTATTACATGTCTATGTACCTACCTAAGTAACACATTTAAGGTTCATGTCTTGCATTTTGAGCCTTCATCATTTTTTATCTTGCAAAGCAATTTTTATAATCATTTAGGGTTGAGTGGACACTATTCCTACATTAATCAGTTTTATTTCATTCTATATATTATTAACCCTTTACCAGGTTAAGGGATGTATGTCTGCCACATAGAATATTGTACACCATAGTCCAGTTTCAACTCCGAACAATACAAATACAAACATTATATTATATAATCCCTGAAAATGTGATTTCAGGTCCTTCATTCATAAAACACACTTAAATACAATATTGAATCTTTGGTAGCCGTTTGACTTCACTCAGTAATTTGTGACAAAATCCGAACATTCTACTAGAGACACAGGTGAATGGTTTTAACCAGCTAACCTCCTATAGTAAATATACTTCCAAGCATATTGATCTGGTCTGGGAGCAAAGAAAAAAGATAGAATGTACCAGTTGCTTCTCTTCCTGCGCAGATAGTAAAAGACAATCAAGGGAATGGGTCAAAATCTAAGAAAACATGTTATAGGCGATACAACCCATCACTATCTTGATTCATCTTTCAACTTGAATGCCCATAATCACACTAAACATGGCCTTTAGGCTCTGTTGACCCTATATGGGATAAAGATGTGATTTATGTATGTATGGATCTAAATATAACTAATTAAGACTTTTGTAACCAAACCTTGTTGCCATAACATTGTGTGGCTTTAAAAAGCCAGTTTAAATCTCAGTGTAAAGACAACAACCCAACCAACTCTGCTTCATTCGCAATACCATAAGAAGTAAATTAGTACTAGCAAATATTAACATTTTTAAGATTATTAAATTAAAGGGTAACCTTTAATATACCAAAAATATCAAACATGATTTCTAAATTAAAAATACTTTTCTTCGCAATGCATCATAAAAAAACTTAACTGTCATTTCAGATAATTTACACCTCAATGCTTTTAAATGTTTCTACAGTGCAGTCAGATTACTAGTAAACAGTCTACAATTGATACAAATTGTATTTAAAATATGAAGAGTGCACTATTAATTTCCATTAGCTATCTGATGATTTAGCAATATAATGAGTCATAGTACTAACCTCGCTGTTGGTGTAATAGGTGTTCCATGCCGAGCGCAGGCTCTGCTGGCCTCCGAGGTCCCACATCACAAATCGCAGGTTCTTCCAAACTACCTCCTCGACGTTGGAGCCGATCGTGGGCCGCGTGTGCACTGCCTCGCCCAGCAACAGCTGGTACAAGATAGTTGTCTTTCCTGCATTGTCTAGACCTACCAGGACTAGTTTGTGTTCTAAAAACATAAAATTGGGATTAGGTGTAATTGTAACAGTTATCGCCCTCATGACATGCTTACGTGACGAGCATTTCATAGGGCAATTAAAACTTGACCAAGATTATAGTAATGTCACATTGAAAAATATTTTCGCAATTATCGTAAAACTTACCTTCGTTTCCAAAGAGGCTCCATATTTTAGAAATCAGTAAGCCCATCCTGTACCAGATTCCGTACAAATAGGGTGGGTACGAGGAATGAGACTGCTACATCGAAGGTAAACTACTTGTTTCACTTGTGAATCTCATTGTCTCACTTTGTAAGCGCTTGTGAATATATAAATAATGAAACTGCGAAGTATCTTGCACTTTTCAGAAATAACAGTCATAAATACAGAATTCAGTGTTTAAAATCATAACTATTTTGGTGAAAAATATGTAACTTTACGCGTCAATCAGCTTTCATTTCGACATCTTGGACTAAATTGACGGCGGTGAGGGGCAGGGGACAAGGAAAGGGGAAGTGGAGAGGAAAGGAATGACGGAGGTTCTAATGTGATGTTTACACTGTCATATTATGTCTGTTCATACATATTTTCCGTTTCAGTAGTAAGTTTTTCCTTTTTTTAGAAGTATCCACAAAAATACCAATGCAATTTTAATGCCAAAGAAAATATCTTCTTAAAAAAACTAAAATTCTGCTAACGAAAGTTGACTGGAATCTCGCGGCAAATTTAAAAGTTCAGTATTGATAAATTTTATGATAGGTTATGTATTGAGAACATTATGAACGATCCATACAATATTTTGCGTATATACTTAAATAAAACAATATTTGATTATAGTAAAGTACAATTTATCAAATAAGAATTGCTTTTATAGCCGTAGGTACGGTTGCTTAGCAAAAACTAAATTGTATTATACTTACTTAAACTTAACGAAATAGTTTCTCCCAGTACCTGACGCGCGGCGCCGGGGATGGGGCGATTCTAAAGTCGAGCACTCACATGTACACATAACGGAAACCCACATGTGAAGACGACATTTGCGAATGTATGTGCAAAGTTTTCGCTGCATTTGCGCTTTTCCAAGCTGTGTCAGTTTCATGACGCACACCGAAGGACACGAACCTCAAACCTTTGCATAGCGTAGACTCCCAACATGCGTGCAACTTTTTTAGGAATATGACGTTTGACATGCGTTTGGAGTTTTAAGTTTAACTACTTAGTCAGTGGTTTAACCATTTGTTGTTTGTTTCGTTGCGTTTGCTTGCTTGCTTGTATGTAAGTATAAGAACACAAAGTAAAACAGATCAACTGCACAAATAAAATCATCCTCACTGTCCATGTTTGACAAAATCGCAAGCAAGACTGAATACATTTTCACATATTCGTAAATAAGTGTGGGAGGAAACCGCAAATAGGTTCGCATATGAGTATACGAACCCATTTGCACACACTGGGTTCGCAAATAATTTTTTGATCGCCATTCACAGGTATTGTGTGCAAACAATTGTACAATGTAGGAATATTTGCTCACATGTGAGTAACCGGAGTAACGCTTTTCCAAAAATTTTGGAACGTAGACGTCGTTGACTTCATGCAAGTTCCATCAGGTGGCACCACCACTACACACCACAAACGGCATAATTTATAACAAGCAATTACTTTTTTCGGAGAGTTGGTTAAGTTGGTTTAGTCGTGAGTCTGTAGAACCGGTGATCCAATTGGTAGGACGCTTGGCGTGTCGGCATTAGAAAAACTTTTTCGTTTTGATAAAATTTACAAATTATTAAATTGATAAATTTATAGATTAATATTCCCCTGGTAATTAAATTCCGAAAAATTTACCTAAAATGCAATTGGCAGAGTGCAAAGCGGGTGGAGGGGGTAGCCTAAACGATCACAGCGCTCGCTACGGCTAAAATTGTCATTTTTGTCGCTGACTTGAGCTGTCAAATCCATATTGCAGTAAACATTTTCTAATCGTTTTTGAGATAAAAATATGGTCCTGGTAAGATGTGTTGTTGTGAATTGTAACAACACCAAGAAGAATAGCGACTGTAAATTTTACCAATTTCCAAGACCATGGTGGAAACAAGACCAAAGAAATAAGTGGATATTTGCCGTAAGAAAAAAAAAGTAAAGTTACCTAACCTCTAAAATTTTCACTGAAAACAACAATTTTAATATTATTGGCAATAATGTTACTGACTACCATTGTCCAAAATTGTGTAATATAGTAAAATAACACAAGATTTCATTAACATTTTCACAATATTTACTTACTTCTTGTTTGACAGCGGTGACAATATTGTCCATAATGGCAGTCTGTCACGTGGCGCTGCCGTCGCGCACGGTCCCAATACAATACAATACAAATACTCTTTATTGAACACCACAAATCAGTACAAAACAATACAGAAACAAAGAACAAAGTAGACAATAGGCGGTCTTATCGCTTAATAGCGATCTCTTCCAGACAACCAAAATGGTAGATTGTCAAGCTTGCAAATGCCAATGAAGTGCCATTGCGGTTCGTTTTTGGATCCGTCCGAGGAGAAAAGCAGTGCTTGGTCCGGTGCACCCTGGGCATGGGTTAATCATTTCATTTCCTGGCAGATTCTGAGCGACGTCGTTATCCGTTGGCTAAGAGCCCGACAGATTCTTAAGATCGTGTTCTGCCGTACAACGTCGCCGACATTTTCGTTAGATACAAGATTTTTGAATACTGTATTTATTACTTTGTCATTGGAGTGTTTTAATTAAATATCAATTGGTGCGACAAATTATAAAATTAAGATTGTTTTCTCCGGCAATTGAATTTGATTTTATCTTTACAATTACAAATTCTTAAAATGTAGGAACGTTCATTATTTAGAAAAGTGAAAATTTACTGGTGTTCTATTTCATTAATGGCAACACATTGGTAGTTTTTTTAGAATTTAATTACCGCGAGGAGGTATAAATTACACCCCTGTGCCGATCTAGAAAGCTTAATCACTCCTAATAAATATTATAGTAAGTAATAATAAAATATGGCCACAGTTATGATATGAAATTACGTTAACATATGCCCGGTTTACATTATTCTAATTCCAGTCCAGCACTGAACTGGGCCGTTGGACGCATGCACTATTGGAGCAATGGAGACCGGCACCTAGATCAAAGTAGTACCTACCTATCTAGCTACGTCTGTGTTACAAACAGACGAAAGGTGATTCTATAAGGGTTCCTATTTTCCTTTTGAGTTAAGGAGTTAAGTATCCCTAAAAACAAATTTTTCAATAGCTTCTATTCCTTTTTTTTATATAAGACAAGGAAGGAAAACGAGCAAGTGCGTGCCTGATTGTAGCGAGCACCACCACCCATGAACACACGCAATACTAGAGGATTGCAGATGCGCTGCCAGCCTAGACGGCTAGGATAGAATTCCTCTTGTGCCAGTAATTTCACCGGTTGTCTTACTCTCCACGCCGGAGGCTGCGGGCTCGAATTTACTGTTGTGAAGTTGTATTTAACAAAACCGTTTTATCTGTTCCTTGCTTATCTACATCTTACTAGTGTATATTGATCCACTCTCATTTTTAGATGTCATTTAGATTTATTGAAATAAGTTTATAGATGAACTACATCCTTAAAGAATTTAGACATTACCTACATCCAATTAAAGACCGCTAATTACTGAATACATCTGAGCGGCACCTAGCGGTCCTTGGTTCCATTGTCCTACCATCAAACCGCTTCCACATTGAAACATAAATTATTTGTATTTATTTATTTAATAATCTTATGTCTATTTCAATAAATTATTTGTCGCAGTAAAATGGTTGAAGCGATTTTACTTCCGATTTATTGGCTTCAACAATGTTACTGAAACAAGCAGATACATACAAATCACTAGATAAGCGCACCACATCAAACTACTTCACGTTTTTAACTCAAATAAGAGCCATCTTCGTTGTATAAGAGCACCTTCAATGTTTTCACGTAAATGTTTTTGATTGTATTTTGAGTAAGGAAAGATACATTTAATAACCATAATTTAAATGAAAAACATTCTGTACCCACTCCATAATCAATAGTGTTTATTAGTCGCGCCAGCATCTTCTTACTTTGTTAAAAATGTATTCTCACAGTCAACAATTCCATGGGCGGAAAGTTTGCTAGGTTAACTTTACTGATGGGTGCTCCCTTGTCGGTACCAGCTAAATTAGTTTGATAAATTGACTTTGCATTTCGAAATATGCTATCCATTACAAAATCAGTGTCCAAATTACAGTTTATTAGAGATTCGTAATTAATATTGCAAGAATAACTCTGTCTGTGTAATACCATTAGCGCTGTATCTGGAGAATAATGATTGAGATTTCCGCCGTCCGTTACAAGCCTTTGGGTAAGGAGAGATACATCACATGGAAATGGTGTTTTTATCAAAGGGAGATAAGCATAATGACAATGTTCTGTCTGATTCCTCGAAACTGTAAAAATATCTAAGAGATAATTAAGCGAATTAGAAAGAAAGTTTGCCCGAAAACTAGGTAGCTGCAAATGCTTAGGCGTAGATATGTGATCGGGACCACCTGAAGTTCCAATAAAATTTTCTAGTAAAATGTAGTGCCTATGATAAGTGGCGGCGTTGTCGGCGAGCCCCTCGTCGGCGCCGCGGCCGTCGTCGAAGAGTACCCGTCGGTCTAGCATCACGATCACCTGCCCCTCCTGCAGGGCCGTCACGCCTTGCGCATGCTCCGTTATTAAAGTCAATCGACTCCTGTGGTCTTGTATATAAGTCATTGTTGTCATCGGATACAAGTTGGATTCAATACGCCTGCTTATATTTAATATTCGAGATGTGTATTGAAATCCATTGTTATCAGTGTAAATCTCTGGAGGATTGCCATTTGCAACATCAGTTTGCAGGGTTAAAAATAACTCTAAATCTCTGTTTTTTGGGGAGACCTCATAATCTTCTTTGGTTTCAATATAAATAGCATCTGATAAAGGGCTATTAAGCAAGTTAAATATTTTGACTGAATGTTGCAAAAACCGTCCGTAAACAGAAGTCAACTCTGTTGTTATGCGACCAGAAATAATGATAATTAGCTTTGTTTTCTTACCAGCTCTATAAGGCATTAATATATCTTCGAGTGGTTTTGACACATTTGTGTTAAACAAAAACATTCCAGAGTTTTTATCAGAACTACGGAATGCCCCGTAATCCAGCACAATCATCTTTTCTATATTAGTGTCTTTTTCAACGACTCCTTTCAAAAATCCTGAATGTTGGTCAAACACGAGGCGATGTTTATAGCTTTCCAATTGAATGTCACCAGTTTCAATAGGTTGAATGTGAAAAGGAAATACCGTCTTGTTATTCGTTACATCGTCTACGACACATGATACACAGTATAAAGTTGCTACGTTTTGCGAGGCAACTTGGGTTTCTTTAATTTTATATAGTTCTAAAGTCAAAGGTGGGACAACAATGGCAAAAACTATTTTAAAAAATGTGCGAGATAACACGATAAAGTTATCAGAATTGTATTTCCAAACTGGATTTATCTGGATTGTGACGTCTTTTCTGTTGTGGTCAAGGATCCTGATGTGAGGAGTCCTTGAAAATAATTCTACTATTTCAGGTCTTTCGTGACTCAGGGAATTAAATACAAAAATATGATCTCCTGGATTCACTGTTCTAAATACAGATATAAACTCACCATCTCTGTAGACATACTTCTGTAAGTATGGTTTTCTACTTCTTTTCTTCGTGCCTAATAAACTTATTGCAATCTCCTGTATATACCAGCAATCTTTAGCCGTCATTAATATCTTGTCGTGAACATATCTGAGAGCGAAAGCAGTTAAAGTGCCACCTATTACATTGCGGTCTAATAATCGGGCTACTGTTTCTCTACTTTTGATTAAAAGGTCGAATATATCAGACATTTGAAACCCAAGGAATAAGTTTCGGCTTGCAGCGAAAGAAAAAATTATCTCTGTAGATCTTAGAGTTGATTGAAGACGTCTAAGCAAAATTTTAAGTTGCGGTCTGGACGTGAAAAATCCTACCCAGTAAGCTGGACTGCCTTTTTCAATATCGGCGAAGTTGAGAAAATCCCCTCTAATGCTCGGAAATCGTAAATGCCTTTGAAGAATAGTTTTGAAAAAGTCTGACGGTGTTCCGAAGTCAATGGTAGCTTTGTAAATGTCCCGATTAATGTTAACAAAGTCAGTAATTTTCAAGTAGTTATTGTACTGAAAATCGAATTCAGATTGAGATTCAAAGCGATGTGGCCCGCCAATGGGTGCAATAATGACGTTATGCGGTGAAATAGTTCCTGTTTTGGAATATTGCTCAAGGAGTAATTCAGATTTATCTTTGACGTTGTATGAATTGATGTCCACGTTCTTGTTCAGTTTAGCAAAATTAAATTCTGTGGCACATAAATTAGTGTTTGGTCCACAAGCTTTAAATCCATCAGAATTAAATTGTAAATAGTGGGAGATAACCGAATGTTTTGGGTAACGATCATTGCCAATCCTGTGGAGGACTTCATTAAGATTTGAAGTACTGTCTTTACTCATCCAGTTTTGAAGCCAGATGAACTCACTGATCTGGTACTCCGCAAGGTATTTTTCCCACGAGTAATGGACATTCGTGAAGATCATTTTTGTTATTCCCAGTAAAGAGAGCAGATAGGGCATTGTGGGACTGTGGGTGACGGTATTAGTTAGCCAACCCACTTTGGGTGAGTAGTTTAGGTTATTTAAGAGCCATTGGTGTCCTGAAACATTAAATAGTTAACGTATAAACATACTTAGTAACAGCGATCCAACAAAAAATAACTAAGTCTAATTAGAGGAAGACATAAAAAAAGACATTTAAGTATTTGTCCTTAATCAGACACTAATCTTTCGCGTGCCAAATAAATAGCCGTTATCAAATACTTATTATTAATACTTACCTTCAATTAGTAGGTGCACTAATCCAAATATATGTGTTGTTGCTTCATCGGATTCTACCCAGCACCCCGTTGTAATTTCAAGCTTTCCTGTTCTTACCAATCGGCGAAAAGTCTAAAATTTAACAACTAATTGTATTATGCGTGAAAAACTTAAGTAAATGACCTGTTGTATGTAGTAGTGTACAGAACTGATATGGGATTTAAGTCATTTTTCAAATTTGCAACGTTAATTTGTCTATTCGCACACATTACTCACACATACAACAGGTCATTTACTTAAGTTTTTCACCTATACGCAATGATACTATCGTAACATATAGGTAGGTACGTATTAAGAGCCCTTGCAGGAGCGGCATGTGAAGATAAATATAATATACGACGATGGTATATCTTCAAGGCACTTAAAATCGCTATTAGCTATATTGCAGCAGACTATATTTAGTTGTCGACGTTGTCGTAGCTTCTATGCTGAATTGGGAGCAAAGAATAAACCAGAATGAACCAGTTGCGTCTCTTCCCGCGCAGATGATAAAAGCCCATGCCATGAGGGAATGGGCAAAAATCGTAGGAACCATGTCATAGGCGATGCGGCTGGCAACCATCACTATTTTGATTGCTGCTTGCACCTATACCCTCACAATAATGCTAAACGTGGCCTTTAGGTATTGTTACCTTAGGCTCTGTTTACCCCGTAAGGGATAAAGACGTGATTTATGTATGTATATTTGTTGCTCAAAAATGCATGACCACGTGTCTACTCGTGTTGTCAAGCGTGTGTACTGAATTTGCAGCTAACTACTATGTTTACCCATATTTACGAGGAGTTCAGTTAGGGGCATAATAAACAATCAAGGTACCGAATGTTGATGGATATGAGGATATTTAAAGGTCTACACATACCTACATACTTATATATACGCAACAAAAGTTTAAATTACCTACCAAATTAAACTTTACGAATTTGATGGACAAGGTGTAAGTATATTATGATATAATTATGGTGTAGCTAAGTAGGTAGGTACTTACCACGCGACTTTTTTGTGGAGTATTTTTCCACCATCTACTTAGGTGAGAAACCTCGTGCCATGTAAAAGTCAGATTGGAATAAAATTGCAACTTTTTCACGATGTTAGACAGTATTTTATTTGCAGAATTGTTGTTGTATTCTTCGAATGTCTTTTTCCAAATAGTATCTACGTGTGTGCGAGGTACCAGTATGACCTTCACATAATACAAAGAAGGTATATTAATGGCTTGTCAGATATGTTAAACTCTTAGCGCCTTTGCACACGTGCCAGGTTGCCGGTTGCCGGTTGCCGGGTGTCGGTGTCGGTGCATGTCGTGACGTCAATATCATTCCACCAAAACACGAATAAGTAGTAAGTGTAGGTAACTAATTGTCCAGATTTTATAGAGAAAAAGATACCAGATATGTACATACACTTCAACACCGGGTAGATAGGTACCTGTACATACCGCTGTAGCTACTTACGAGCGACTACCCGGCAAACAGTTGGCTCGTATGAAAAGGCACTTAAATACTAACTATTTTTAATAAGTGATACCTACATAAAATATGGACTTTGATTACCTTCAGTGGAGGCCACTTGGGGTTTCTCATTAGGGATTCGTAGCGGCTGTTAAAAATGTTGTTCCAAAAATTTTTTTTTGCGATCCATGGTGGCTGTATAAAATTACAAGGTATAGAAATGGGTACGAGTATATTATTATCCTACCTTCAACTTTTCGGTCTGAGCACAGAAAAATTAACAACTATGAGCAAAAGTTTTTTCCCTTCTGGTCTCTTCTATTCTCAAATAAAACTGATTTAGTTGAAAAATGGGAACGAGACATTTACTTTTTAAAGCTTAAAAAATAGTTTTTGCAGACCTTTACTATTTTTAGAATATCTATTTAATAAAGTAAAAAATCCTTGTTTCGCGAAAGTATATTAGGTATACGATACGATATAGGGGATTCCTATAAAAAAAATCGACGACTTTGTCAGCATCATTTTTTAGGTTTCCGTAGACAACAAGGAACCCTTATAATTTCGCTATGCTATGTCCGTCCGTCTGTCTGTCTGTCTGCCTGTCCGCGACTTAGCTCAGAGAAAGCTGTAATTTGGCATAGGTGTAATATTACATTATACATAAATTACATTATAGGTACATAACTTACATTGTAACTACGCCGACAAAGCGGTAAAATAAAATCTTGAATAACGTTTTTGTTTAGAATACCTCTCCTACACGTAAAATGGGGATGATTATTTATTTCTCCTTTATCCCATAGTGTGCGATGTCGTTGGAAAGGTCGTTCAAAATAAATTATGCTAGTAGTTAGTATAAATAACGAAGTTTAAAGGAAAACTATCACAGCTAGGTTGGTAGGTTTTACAATGTATAGGTAGGTACCAAGTAATGGTCACCAACTTATAAACTATGCACTATGTTTAATAGTATCGAATAAATATGAAAAATAATTATTATATTCACTACATCCATACAAAATTACAGCTTTGCAATACTAAGAATCTCTGAGCTAAGCCGCTCGGCGCCAGACAGGCGCACAGGCGAACATTTGATTCCTGACCTGATCAGGTTCTTGGGTCGACCCACTGTAGAACGTTCTCACAATAAACGTCACATGATTTTTCTTGACAATTCAGTATACAAACGTAATAACTAATCCTTTCCTATCGTGAACACACGATTACTTCCGAATGATGCTGACGTGTCTATGAGTGTGACTGAAGTGGCATGACAAATACCATACAAATACGAACATTTCCGACATAATACGATGGCATGACATTTACTGTGAGAGAGTTCCACAGTGGGTCAGAAAGGATTCCGCTTTTGCCATTTTGACTACAAAACTCTAAAAAGTTAACATTTTAAGCCACATGTTAACAGTTTGAACTATGTTCATATGTAGCCGAAGATGTTGAATCGAGCGTAATTTATCGACGTTGTTTCTCGGGCATTGGGATGTAATTCTTTATAAAATAAAATTCCTTAAAATGTTCATTGATTGCTATGGCACCCTGCGATATTGCAATACTTACCTCTAATTACACATAAACGGATAACTCACGTATAAAAAGTCGAGTGATGCTCGACATGTTTCGGACTATTTCGTAGTCCTTCTTCCTGGAGCGCTCGCCCCGGCGGCAGCGAAACGAACACTGACAAACAGAAACAGAATGACAAGGGGTCTGCTGTCGCTGAACATTCGATGGAATCTGATTCGACGCATTATATCAGGTTTGATAAGGTGTCCGTACTGGCGAGAGAAAAGTTTTTCATTCCGCGGAAAGTACATGAAGCCATTGAAATAAGTCGGTATCCCAATTTCAACCGGGATAGCGGGTGGTCGGTGCCCCCGAGTTGGAAAACTGTTCTAAATATTGACCAAACGGTGAGTGTGAGCGAACCTTTACGGAGTGACGTGATCAGTGTTGTGTGCTGCTCTACATTTGACAGTAATAAAAATGACGATGAAAACGAGGGTAGTTGTGCGCCGCTGTCAGTTGCGTCGAGCAGCCACGCGAACAGAGCGCTGGCGCGCAGTGTTCGTTTCGCTGCCGCCGGGGCGAGCGCTCCAGGAAGAAGGACTACGAAATAGTCCGAAACATGTCGAGCATCACTAGACTTTTTATACGTGAGTTATCCGTTTATGTGTAATTATGATTGAGTCTCACGGTAGTTTCATGTTGAAAGTACTTACCTCTATATCAAACTCAGAAAACTTTGTCTGTGCGTCGATGTCTGCATTCATTGTTTTGACAACCGTACATTTTAATTGATAAGCAGAGACATTCTTACTGAATACAACGCCTGGCGACTCTGGTCCCGACGGTTCTTCAATTAAATAATCGGCTCTATCGCTATCATCAATTGCTGTTTGTTCTGTGCTGAGCTTAACTTCTGTATCAACTGGTTTTGTATTCATGGTCACATTTGGTCTAATGAGTCCTTTTACTTTTAAAGTGTCATATCGCTTCGTGTGTTCTTTATTGTCTGGTATAATAATGGTTTTTTCTTTGTTGATACCCCTTGAGTCAGAATTTTGCAATACATTTTCATCTACAGCCGGAAAAAAATTAGATGCGGGTATTTTCCGAAAGCTTTCGACAATAGCAGCCACTGGCTGGCTGATATTATACAGGTTTCTGTCGGAAAAAAACGGCTCATTCTTGATTGGCGAAGCCATGGATATATTTTGATACGTGTTTCTGGTCAGTCTAAGTTCAATGGGTAGTAACTTTTCAGTGTGTGCTATCCTGGTCCGAGAGTAAGCTTTGCCGCGGCCTGACTCCATTGATGCCAGGATGGCTGATTTGGGTCGCTGCCTGCTGCTGAACATGGTTTTCACTTGCGCATGGATCGGGAACATATGCGCCTCGTGAGTCCGCAAAGGATGAGGATGCGAAACATTTGACCAAGTCAATGTTCCGCCCATGTCGTCAAACGGTGTCTGTACCATTTTAGATTGATTTCGTACAATCTTACGAAGTGCTAAAATTAAAGAAAACTCAGTCACCTTGTATCGACCAAATTTTGTACAAAAATTAATTACATAGTGGTATTTCCGTAATATTTCCCTGCCTAGATTAAAATAAAAACTGGGCCGGGTAAGTGATATTTTTGATTTCACGCGTCTGTCTTGGCATTATCTACTCACTTTTTTCGTAGCATGTGACCGTGTCTATGAAACCGAATATTAATATAAGGCTCGCAATATAGCAATAGTTAGCGCTACTTTTGTACAGAGCCATCGCTTCCTCGGGTCGAAATGATCGACCGACCAACGTTAACTTAGAGGATGTTTTAAGGTTGATAAGTCAACAAAGAATTGTTTCCTTACATGTAACTGCAGTAATTGTTGACTAAAACATGACCACTAGTTTACAAGTTCATGTAGGTACTTAGGTCGATATCTGTTTATGTTCAGTATCACTACTTAAGACCGACAACTCTTATATATGTGTACGTAACTAGCTGATCCCCGCGACTCCGTCTGCGCAGAATTCGCTTATACCGCGAGAACTATGATTTTCTAGGGTAAAAATTAGGTACCTATCCTATGTCCTTCCCCGGGACTGAAACTATCTCTGTACCAAATTTCATTAGAATTGGTTCAGTGGTTTAGGCGTGGAAGCGTAACAGACAGACTTAGAGTTACTTTCGCATTTATAATATTATTAGGTAAGGATAGTATTAGTAAGGATAAGGATATAAAGGATATGTGCACCTATATTCTAGGTAGACACTTATTGAACTTAAAATGTATTAAATACCTACTAAGTCATTTCGGTAGCAGTAAAAAATACGAGTAAAAATTAGCAGTAAAAATTCCTTTCAGGTTCATGTTATAATAGATTTTAGAGGTTAGTAACCTGAGAATTGGTAGGTATCTATACTTTTTAGCCCCCCGAGCGGCCTGTCAATTGCGACAGGGCTCTACAGTGGCATATGAATACATTTAGTTACTATAGATCCGTTGAATAAAAACCCCATTTTTTGTATTGTTTATGACACTTTAATTTTCCAACCTACGGTTATTTTTGATTTCGGAATTTTTAAAAAAATACTGAAATTATGAATACTAAATTTAAGGACTGGTTAAAGATGTTTACGGATTCCTCCAAAATATCAGATAATGATTTCGTTGGCTCTGCTATTTGGATTCCTAAGTTTAAAATCATTTTAAATTTTAAAAGACTTCCTCTCTGTTCTATTTTTACTGGTGAAGCAGTTTCGTTATATGAAGCCATATCCTATATTAAATCACACAATGTTGATAGGTAATACTTTAATTTTGTCAGATTCTTTAAGTAGGCTACAGGATTTGGTGAGCTTCCCTTTTCATTCTAGAGATAATTTTTATTTAACGCTAAAAATCGAAGATGCTCTTCGTGATTTGTCATCTAGCCAATCTTGAAGTAGCTATCGCTTGGCTTCCGAGTCACTCCGGTATAGTGGATAACAGATAGCTGATTTTGGCGCTAAAGAAGCAATTCATCTAGGTTCATCTGTTTTCAATGAATGTTTTAGTCGTGACATTAAGGCTCTTGTGAAACCTCAGATGTTTGATAATTGGAATGAGTTGTGGCAATCATCTCGGTTAATTAAGGGAAGACATTTCGGAAACCTTCAACCATCTATTCCTACGAGACCATGGTTTTTTTCTAATAGAGAATTTTCAAAACTAAATACCTCCATCATTACCTACTAGGCTAATTGGGTCATTTTTGTTCTCCTGTATTTTTAGCAAAACTTAGGATAAGGGATAATGCCATTTGTGAATGTGGTTTGGCTGATGGCACTCTGGAACATATGTTTTTGGACTGCCCAAAAATATATGTTCCTTTATATGATATATTCCCTCGTGATAATATTGTTCGTCCTATTAATATTAATTTTCTTCTTACTTTAGAGTTCTCTTCATTTTGTGAAATATTAGACAGATTTTTGTCCAAAAACAAAATAGGTAAAATTATAAACGTAGTTAGCTAGTTTTTTTTTCTCATTGTAATTTATTTATTAATCTGTTGCGTGCTGTCGTATTATTTTACTGTACCTAGGCTGTAAACTATTTTCATCTTATTCATTTATCATATCATATTGTTTGTCGATTAGTTGTTGAAACCTTGTGTATCCTCATTGTAGATAGAACTGGTAGTTATCCCATCGAAAACTGGCAGATTATTGAACAAGACGCCCACCTACTTGCCATGTCTTATCCAACCTCTACATTGGCAGAATCATCAAAAAGTTGATGGAGCCACTTTTTCCTAAATTTGAATTGAATTGAAAGTTACTATAGAGGTACATAAACACATAAAAACACACTCAGTCTAGATCTGTGTTCAGAATGCATGATTTTGAATAAGACCTATTAGCGTAAATGTAGGTAAAACTAATCCAGAAAGTCGCATGCGCTAAAGTGGAACACGAAGTTAGCGCCTTTCGACTTACTGTGACCAATAATCAACGAAAAAAGCGGGCGAGCGGCACCCTGATATTGATCCAACCCACCCCTAATGGCGCCCTGCTCCGACATCAACACTCGCTCTCACAGTTTCCTGCTCTTTTATTATAAATCATTCAGTGATGTGAATTTATTCTGATCAAAATACTATACAGATAAACCATGGTAAGTTGAAGTGACTCTTTAATGCACTAAAAACATTGTTAGAAGTACTAGGTATTTAACAATTTTTTGTTAGAAGTGGGTACAGCTTTGGCTACGTGAATTCGGAAATGCTTCTACAATCAACCTGTGCAAGCTGTACCTACATATTAATATTAGGTACCGACCTACTAAAAACATTGCACAAAGAATCGCGTATTGAAATGACTTTCTTACCTCCGATTAGCCATTCAGTATGATATGATTGTGCGGTGGGATTCACGAGACTCACCATTTTAAGTAATTAATATAGTCTGACTAGGTTGACTGTATAAATAAGGCATAAGTAGGTAGATAAATAAAAATCATGGCTATTAGGTACATATATATGTATCTGATTTTTAACTGATTTTTTTATCTCTTTACATAAATTGTAGCTATAGTTATAATTATAACTGCTATAAGTGTGATAGTTTCGCATAGACGGTGCATGCGCTGTCAAATGTTACTTTGTTTACAGTACGCTTGCTTAGCGAAACCAAGTTTTATCATACATAAAGGAAAAACAATCGGGGTGTCAGACGGGGTTTGAATTTGAACAAGCGCTTCTTCGCTATACGCGCCAAACGTTCTACCAATTGGACCGCCGAAACTCCCGACCAACTCTCCGAAAAACTTATTCAAACGTTTTTATCGTAATCACAAATATCTAACTATGCCACGGGGGCCCCTCCTTTTTTAATTATTTTACTTTAAGATTAGTTTTAGTTTAGTTTTTAATTCGTTTTTAATTTAATAGTTTAATTTGTATCAATTTATGTAATTTAAGGTTTATTTTTCTGTTTTTTAATATATCAACATTTGTATGCCCTTTTATCACAAATATCATAATACAGAAATAATGTTCTAGCTACATTGATTACGCGAACGTTTTTTTTTAATTATGGTACAGGACACGAATTCAATGACAACATCCGGCCTGCTTGAATGGGAGTTTTCCTTGCCCTCCGATCAAATAATATCCCACGGATGGTACCACGGCGCGCTGAGCCGCTCGGCAGCGGAAAACCTGCTGCAACAGGACAGGGAGTTTCTGGTGCGAGATTCCTCTTCGCAGCCTGATAACTACGTGCTTAGCTGTCGGTCCAACGGCCAGCACCTTCACTTCGTTATTCAAAGGGTATATAATTCACGTACCCACATAATCCCTACTTCCTTACTATTTAATATTATTAATGCAAAAGTAACTCTGTGTGTCAGTCTGTTACGCTTTCACACCTAAACCACATAACCGATTTTAATGAAAGTCGGTAGGTACAGAGATAATTTCAGTCTCGGGGGAGGACATAGGATAGTTTTTATCCCGAAAAATCGCAGTTCCCGCGGGATAGCGATAAGCGAATTCTGCGCAGACAGAGCCGCAGGCAACCGCTAGTATGTCTTAAATTGATCTACCTATTTACGTAGCTTCTTTAATATTTAGGATTTAACTTTTATTTATTTTTAGATTGTCGTACACCCAGAAACCGTCTACGAGAGATACCAATATCAATTTGAAGACGAAGCTTACGATACAGTAGCGGACCTTATTACTTCCTACGTTGGCTCGGGGAAACCTATATCGGCTGCGTCAGGTGCCAGAATTCAGTACCCCGCCAACCGAATTGTACCGTTGACGAACTATATTCCCAGTGATGATGCCAATTCTATGGTATCTCCCGTAGGCGACGGATCAGGCTACGGCAACCCATTTAGTCTTTATAGTCACTTCGCCTCAAAACCAGGTATGCAATTGCGAGTGCCTTTCAAGAAACAGCGTTCTCATTCTTTAACACCAATCGATATGGGCCAGCATGCCAACCAGTCTAAGAGTGCCAGTGCAGACGGTGTCATTCAAAGTCAAACTATGAAACACTCGAAAAATTACTCGTGCGAATCAAATTCTTACTCCGGCACGTGGGATACCAATCTACCTACTAGTCCACCTGCCAAGCCGGCTAGATACGACGGCCCAAAAGCCGACGATAGAAGATTGGAGTTGCAAAGATTGTATCATGTATCAGGGTCCGACTCGGGAAACGGTTCCGGAGACTCAACGCAAAGTTCAGCGCACAGCGACCCTAACAAGTCAAGAATAGAATCGGATTACAATGTGGTTACACCTACAATAAAACAGCAATTTGATTACGAGCTCACTGAAGCACGTCTGATGCAATCAGAAAATTTGGACTATACAGTTGATTCCAGAATAAATCTTGAGCAGTTCCAATCTCAGATTATACTAGCAGGACTCTCAAAACCATTAGAATCCGAAACTTTACATACGATAAAATTGTTGTTACGGACATCTGGTCCACGAATTTTGGCGAATCATTTGACAAAAGTGGATTTACATTTTTTACTAGACGATGCAATCCAGATCGAAGGTCTGGAGAAAACAGCTTCAGGACTGGAGTTGTGTTTTTTGCCTCAGGGACGTTCACTTCGCTTAGATGTTTTAGAAAGGTAAGCGTTTTAAAACGAAAGACGTGCTTAAAATACCTATTCTATTTTCGTGCTCCATATAAAACGAGAAACCCTTGTAGTTATGTAGTTTCACC
Source organism: Pandemis corylana (assembly GCA_949127965.1). Taxonomy (NCBI): domain Eukaryota; kingdom Metazoa; phylum Arthropoda; class Insecta; order Lepidoptera; family Tortricidae; genus Pandemis; species Pandemis corylana. The sequence continues at coordinate 22,952,791 of OX421850.1, forward strand.
ATTCTCATCCCTCCGTATGTCTGGCCGCGGCTTAGCTCAGAGACCTTAAATACACGACATCCATTGAATGTAACCCTGATAACCAACTTCACTTACAATACAATACAATACAAATACTCTTTATTGAACACCACAAATCAGTACAAAACAATACAGAACACTTAATGCACTTATCTAATGGTCTCTCGCCGACGACTTTAGGTAGTCACGTTGGCCCTAAAACCTAATTTTTAGGGCCAACGCGTTGGCCGAATAGACGCGCCCGTTGGCATATGTCTATACTAATATTATAAAGAGGAAAAATTTGATTGTTTGTTTGTTTGTTTGCATTGAATAGGCTCCGAAACTACTGGACCGATTTCAAAAATTCTTTTGCCGTTAGAAAGCTACATTATCTCTGAGTGACATAGGCTACTTTTTACCGCGGGAAAATACCTTTTCCTATGGGAAAATTAATTTATCGCGGGCGAAGCTGCGGACGGAAGGCTAGTATATTATACAAGCAGTACCTAATATATTATAAGTCAATGTATTTTGCTTTTTTTAGGATTGAAACGTTCCGTCTTCTTATAGCAGTGACAATACTAACTTGTCAAACCGATAGACAACGAGCTGATACGATCAATGACTGGATTCTGCTTGCGGTCGAGACTAAGACGGCATTAGGAAACCTTTACGGATTTTCTGCCATTATGTTGGGATTGTGCATGCCACAGGTCAGGCTCCATTCCTTATACCAAACAGACAGCCACAAACATTTGATCAATGATTATTTTGTAAATTACTTAATTTTTTTAGGTGGAGTGCCTAGAAAACGCATGGCACATTTTACGACGTGTGTACACAGACAATGCATTTATGTTCGAAGCAAAATTACGGCCTTGTTTTAAAAGCATGAATGAAGGAACGAATCCTCTTCCGCCTAATACAACAACTCCTCATGTTCTTCCACCGGTTCTGTGCTTCCATTTGTTTGGTAAGGTCGAAAAGTAACAAAGAGAAACTAATTGTTTCTTAATATTTTTTTTTACATATTTGGTACGAACTTTAAAACCCAGGTGGCGGCGGCGACGGTATTTTTTAATGCATGACGCACACACCCAATCCCCCAATAAGTAGGTACCTATATATATGTGCGCCAAAAAAATATATGATCACCGAAAGTTAATAGAAAAAATTATTACAAGTATTTAACTCATTATCACTTTAATTTTTTTTTAAGCGTGGAATCTGCATGTGATTAAGTAATGATCCGTGATCGATAAAACAACATTTTTAGATGTTGGTACGTTTAATTTTTTTTGAAAGATCATAATCTTTCTTTGATAATTTGACATTTCAACATACTTAATAATTAAACGATTTACAGATGGCGAAGGAGGAGGGCTGATGCAGCCGGATGACACTTTTTCAAACAGTCTGATGAACCTACTCGCATTCGACTTCAATGCAACAGCGGCCCACCTGGAATGTGCTCGTCAATTCCCAGACCAAGTGGAGATGTTCAAAAGAAACGCTAGGACGGTTGTACAAGAAATGTCATCGCTTGGTCCTACACTTGATCCAACATTATTAGAACTATTTAGGACAGAGTTTCATATAAATTTTCTGTGGGGCGAGCGTGGGGCCCTAACAACTCCGAACCAAAGGTTTGCACGCCTAACAGATATACTGACGGCGATGGCAAATAAGCTGTCCAATCAACCTCCAGAGTGCGAAGCGGCCGTTTAATTTAACATTTTAGGCCAGCCAAGTCCATTCAAGAAAAAAAACACTCACGAAATCTGTACCATATCACAAAATTCATAAGAACTAGAAAAATATTTATTCCATCTTATTTTATCTTAAAGCTTTGGCCAAATTATATAGTAATATTTAAGTATCCTATGTAGTGAACCTTAATACTAGGAACATAGACATAGAAATATATAGAATCTGAATAATTTTAATCTGTACCTATAAAAATAGTGCCATGACATGATAATCGACAGACAATGCAGTCTAAAATAGTCTAAATCAGTGATTTTCAAAGTGGGGGGCGCGCCACCCAAGGGGGGCGCAGTGAGCTGCAAAGGGGGGCATGGGTTACGATACAGGACCTTATAGAACCTTATTAACAAATTCCTTGTGTTTATGCCTAACAGCCTACGGCTGAGCTATAGGGGGGCACAGAGTTTTATCTTTTTAGAGAGGGGGCGCGTAATGAATAAGTTTGGGAACCCCTGGTCTAAATCATATACACATTGCATTGCAATTATGGTTTCTGAGAAACTATCACATTCATTAGTTAGGTATTACATAAAGCAAAAGTTTATGATAGAGATCCTTTTTTTAAATTGTGCTTTAGACCGGCCTTAAGCCTTAAGTTTCTTCGGGAGTCAGGATCAGCGCTGTCTAGCACAATTTTTTTTATTAACGCTATTTAATATAACTCTAAATTTAAGAGCGCCCTCCCTCCGTAGCGTTTCGTATTTTTAAGGTAGAGCTGGTGGTTAAATTAAATACCACGATATATACAAGGTGTCTCATTGAAATCGGTCAGTATGGGAAAGTCTGAAACTATAAGACATACGAAGATCTGTTCTTAGGAACCATGTCATCGATTTTAATAACAAGAAAAACTGCATTCATACGTTTAAAAATAACACCTGCACTCAGCTCGGGAATCGAACCCGGTTGTTTTGAAAAAAATATACTTACACTATTTTCATTTAAATATCGATTGTCTTAAGCAGTAAATGGCTCTATGAAACATGATGTCTAAAATGAATAAAATGCATTGTTTACACATACTTTAATTTATTTTTGTAGGTGTTCGTTGTGTTGTGACCACCGTTACAATATTCAACAAGTTCGCTCGATTTAACGCCTATTGACTATTTCTTGTGGGGTTACGTTTAGGATGAAGTGTACAAAACAAGCTATGACACCGTTGAAGACCTAAAAGCAGCCATAGAGTCAATTTTAACGCCAATTCACCACATGAAGATACAAAATGCAATTGTAAGATCGTTACCTAAACGTGTTGAATATTGTATTGAAAAAAAAAAACGGTGGTCACTTCGAACACATTCTAATAGTATTTTATGCAACAGTCGAATAAGAGGGGTCTAAAAAGTCGAGTGGCGTGGGTTACGATGTGAGCGCAGCGAACATCGTAACGTAAGATATACGCCACGAGCTTTTTTTGACTGCTTATTCGACGTTGCATACAATATTTTTTCTACGACTAGGTACCAATTAAATGAAAAATAATTTTAGATAGAAAAAAATATTTATGAAAGTGCAGATGTAAATTTTGAATACTAACTATTATGTGCTATGGAGATATTCGGAAAGTTGGCCGAGGTTGAGGATAGTAACACGTTCTCTGAAAACGAAGTTGTCCGGTGTTCAAGCCTCCACGCCATAAAATTTTCGTAGGCTTTGTCATAAAATTTTCTATTACTCCCTGGGCCGCCGCGGATATTTCTTCCGGTGTTGATGGTATTTCATTTGCTTCCATGTTTTTTTATAAGTTACAAAATTTTGTAAAAATTATTGCGATCAAACAAGTCACGAACGAGCGGGAAACATGAAAACAACAAACGAAACGACAAAATTTAAAGTTTGCTTATGGTAAACTTTGTTTTTAATTAATGTATAATTTTTTATAGCCTTGCGTTCTTGGCGTATTTAGCCAAAACGTTAAACAACTTGCCAGTGACATTATTGAAAACCCTTGTTTGTTATGTTGGCAGTTATGCATTTCGTTCAGAAAGTTTTAGTTCTATAAAAACTATATATGAATGAAAAAAAATTTTAAGTTGGTAATCATGCATTTTCATCGTAAATTTAATGTTGATCGTGTAAAAGTTGTACCTAGGTCTGGCAGTCTATGGCTGGCAGACTAACGATGGAGCACTTTAAGAACCATAAGCCAACAAGTGCTTTAAGAGAGAATAGACAATATAGACTTATCCAAAGTCTTATTATGAGTGTTCTTATAGTGATGCTTGTGATAACATAAATCACAGATAATAGTACAGGAGTAGAAAAAATTAATTAAAGTATGTGAAAACAATGCACTTTATTCATTTTAGACATCAGGTTTCATAGAGCCATTTACTGCTTAAGACCTACACAATTGATAGGAATAGTGTAAGTTTATTTTTTCTAACAACCGGGTACGATTCCCGAGCTGAGTACAGGTTTTTTTTAAATGTATGAATGCAGTTTTTTTGTTATTAAAATCGATGATATGGTTCCTAAGAACAGATCTTCGTATGTCTTATAGTTTCAGACTTTCCCATACTGACCGATTTCAATGAGACGCCCTGTATATGTTGGGATATCTTGATATTTGAAATGTAGATATCGGAATGACGGTACCTACGCATATTTGTAACATTTATAAAACCCATTTAAAATAAAAACGTAAACATGATTTTGATGTTATCTTTCAATCCCAGACTTTGCTTTAAGGTTGCCAAAAAAGTTCTTAAATAATTTTACAGTGGTTGTTTCGTTTCCGCCCTTTCTGACCCACAGCACAACTACGCCGCTCAACTAGTCGAGCTGTTGCGAATTTAAATTCCCTATGGCACACCTAGTTGTTCCATTGGGAACCTCTCCGAGTTGAAATCAAATCAAACCCCACAGACACGTGCAGATATTCCCTTACAAAACCAGTACATTAATAGCTGTATTTAACAGATTCGGTAAATAATGCTGAATAAAATAATCTATCATCTAGTTATCTTGTAAACGGGGACGACACATAACAAGTAATACAATGTAAAAATAAAATTAAGGCTGCTTAAGGCACGGCTACCATTGGAGAATACAGACAGTCTCAACTATACACCACAGATATACAGGAACATAGTGATGTAGACTCTATCTACATTGTGGAGTATAGATAGACAATAAAAACTATATTAATCCAACACTGCTCAACTGGTACCAAGGTGAGGCTCTGCCGTAGCTCCTTTTTTCTCTCAAACTGTTGATTGTTCAAGATTGTTATAAAACGAACCTAACCTAACCTACACAGTTCTATAGAAAGCTAGTCCAAAGCTCCTGAGAAAAAAGCCTCTATGATATGGGTAAGTACCTAGATTTTCCCCACGGAACAATTAGGTGTGCGATGGGGAGTTTAAATTCTCAACGGGTCTACCAATAGATCGGCGTAGTCGTGCCGTGGTTGTTCGCTGTTTCCGCTTTTACACGTAACTTAGTGGTTCAAAGTTTACATTATCCTAGCTCAGATCAGGACCCCATTAACCAGAGCCCTAGCCCTAGCGTGACCAGGATAGCACAGAGCATATAATGAAAATGAAAATGCATTTATTTAACATTCAGGATACATATTGAGAAGGTTAGGGGACCTCCTAGTAGGTATGCAAGATACCTGTAACAGGAGACCCCGCTTCTCCAATAAAATGCAGCAAGGTAATCAGACTATATTTTCCAAGATATATGCAATTTCTAATTTCTGTTTTCAATTTACTTTAATTTTATAAAGCATGATCAGAACTAATTAAATTAAATTTATTATAATATTAATATGGTAGTAGTATACATAACGGAAAGGCAAACTATCACAGCTATGTTGGCTTTACAATTTAACGAGTACCCCACATTATGTGTACGTGAAACCCTGAACTATCAGTTAGGGAGCTGGCGAGCATTTCGGTATATGATTTGCACACGTTTCACGTCGAGGTGGAGTGCAGTTTAAATCATTACGAATCGATTTGGTTCAATCAATTAAGGTCCTATGTCGCTGCGTTTTTGCGTTACAGCGGATTGAAGTTGCTTAAAAAAATGGGGGTATTAAGTCATTTGCACATGTCTGCTTCTGGAGTTCATTGGTCACAATCATGTTGAAAACGAAGAAAATCGAAGAGGCAGACATTCAGGCGACTGCATTATCATGGGACGGAGTTGTAAAAATGTAAAAAAAAAAAACTCTACTAAGTCATTTGCACACGGTTCTCATTGCGCCCATTCGATTCACCATGACTCCGTGGATTCGAAAAAAAATGTGACAGACACTTTGCTCACTGATTTTCAGCTGTATAACTGTTTGAAATTCACGGAATCAAGGGACAGCAGGTACACACAGCAAAGCTATTCGGTAAGCAGGATAGATACGGCGCGAGCGTGCGTAGGTGCTTACCTGATTATATTGCCGTGTGTACTATTGCATGGGATTATTGTTAGTTTAGTTTTATTCTTATAATTTTGTTTAATATTATTCTCTAAACTCACGGTAACGATTAAACTTCTGGAGCTGAAATCTATGCAAAAAAAAAATCAATTCAGTTCAGAAAAAAAATCAAACGGTCTGCCTTTGGAATATCAGAGGCCTGAACGTCTGCCTCATCGATTTTCTTGGTTTTCATAAGGAATTCAAACATCAGTCCAAGAGGCAGACGTGTGCGCATAATATAGCACACCTTTTTTTTTAACATTTTTGAAACGCTGTAAATTTACAACGCAGCGCCACCATGATGGCAGACTATTTTTCCGTGGTTCTTCTCATTGTTTTTGATCGAACGATTCAAATCTGCCAAGTGTGCACTTCATATACAATTTTTTAAATCATAAAAATAAATTAAAAAATTAAATACTACAAAAGTCAGAGCCCTGGATGTCTGCCTTTTCGATTTTTTGTGTTTCCAGGATGACTGTGATCATCAGCCCCAGAGGCAGACGTGTGCGCATAATATAACACACCTTTTTTTTTACATTTTTGAAACGCTGTAAATTTACAACGCAGCGCCACCATGGTGGCAGACTAGGTCCTTGATGTTTCTTAGGGCATAAATATCACTATTAATAACGTCTGCCTTGTGTGCTGATCATATAGAAATTTTGCTCGCCAGCTCCCTAACTATATGTTCATAGTAGTATCGAATACAAATTAAAAATAATAATTATGTTCATAGTGACAGGCAACTAAGGAACCCTCCACTGCACGTTGCTCTACACGCTCTTGGCCGGTTTTTTAAGCTTTTATGCCTTTATTTAGGCTGCAACGTCAAATTAGTAAACACAAGTAAAGTAAAATCTTTCAGATTTGGTGAATATTTTATTATAAATGAAAAACATGCAAAAATAATAAAAACAAGGCTATTATAATACATAATATTCTAAGTTACTTATTGATATTTCATTGAAGTTCAAGTAAACCTTTTCATGTAGACTAAGGGTGTATAATATTACTATCTTAAATTATCTACACTCAAAATTCCCAATCGTGTTATTATTCTTTTTTGTCTTTTCTTTAACAGAACTAGTCTTAGTTTCAAATGAAGTCTCTTAAAAATAAGCCAACCAATCGACGCTCATTTGTGCTTACTGTATTATCGACACAGAACTACCCACGATAGTTTAGCAAGTGATTTGATGAGTATGAGTGGGTCCCTCTAGGCCCATGTCCACCTACAGATTCCCAATTCTATAGATTCTCATATCTACAGATTCCCAAATCTACGGAATCCCAATTCTGCAGATGACCAATTCTACAGATTCTCAATGGATATTAAGTGTCTCTTAACAAACGTTAGCATATTTTGCGATATTTAGGGTGCCTTTCCACCAGATCTATGCTATTCTACGGTGCTATGGATCCGTGTGAATCGGCTAAATCATATTCTTTGGTTTATTATACTGTGCTATATGAACCAATGGTCACGATTGGTGGATTCAAACGCAGCCATAGCAACGTAAAATAGCATAGCTCTGGTGAAAACGCACCTTTAGCGGCATATTACAAATATTTTATACCATCACGCCCACATAATCAAAAAGGTTAGATTAAGCACACAAATCCTATTTCTGTGCCAGTTCTAAACTCTGATTGTCGTGCGATATTACAATTATAGAGACATTATCTGAAGTGTTGGCAATCTGTAAAATTGGCAATCTGTAGAATTGGTATCTGTAGAATTGTTCATTTGTAGAATTTGGAATCTGTAGAATTATGAATCTGCAGAATTGGGATTCTGTAGAGTTGGGAATCTGTAGATATGAGAATTTGTAGAATTGGGAACAAACCAGTGGGTCTAGACATCGCTGTCAGTCGGTATTTATTACATCAAAAACATAATTTTAAAAATATGCGTTAGGACAAAAGAAATGACAGCCCGAAAATCAGCAGTTCTTGCTTTACCCGATGCATCATAACTTTTGTATAAATTTGAAAATAAGCTTAAAATTAACACAACGTCTCGCCTTACTGTTTCGAAATGATATCGGAACATTTGTTTAACAGTGTTGAATTAAAAATTAATATAAATACTACGCAAACCACCATCAAATCCATCAGTTTCCATTTATTTTATTATAAATCCCAACATTATTCAATTTTGACATAATACAAATAGAAGAAATGCACAAAAATAATAATATCAAAATTTATCTGTGTATGATATTGCTGAACATACACAGGTTGGAAAAACGAACTCCAAGTGGAGGGCAGTTATTTTAAATAATGCATATTATTTTTATTTAATTATAGTTGCTTCTAGCATAAGCTTTATTATTAGGTCATAGATGAATGAATATACGGTCAGCCAAATATGTGGTCTACCACTTTTCATCCTACTTCCTATCAAACGAAAATGTCGCTAAAGTCGAACTTTCAAGATGACAGCCAAGTCTTATCGACATTATATATTGAGACGTGCAAAGAATTTTTAACATTAGGGTGGTAGACCACATATTTGGCTGATGGTACCTAACAATACAAGTAATCGTTAGTTTTTACAGGTTTTATTTACTTTAAGCGTGTGTTATTGACAGATAAAAAAATATATAATCTTTTCGACATGAAACATTGTGTTTTTATTTTGACTCTTGATTACAACAAATTATTAAAAATATGAAGTTGTATTTTTGTCAAGAATTTGTTATTTCCAATATTTGAGAAAGCTGCCCTCCATGTGGCCCCCGTTAATCCGCCCCATAACAAATTATTATCGCTTTAAAATGTACACATTTAATTCGTTGTACAAAATTACGCACCCAACTATCTGCCAAAATACGTGCATAACATAATTGGTTTGAGACAACCTATTAAAAATTCAGTTGCGATCAGAAATCATAATATCGTATTGGGTCGTCCCATTCGTTTTTTGTCAAGTTCTTAATTTTTCTCATTCGGCTTTCGTCATCCATTCTTCATACGTCACGTTCACTGGTAGTCTTTGTCGTCTTTGGTCATCTATGTTGCTTGTCTTTCTCTTTTTCTTATTCCGGGTCATACTGGTATTAGTCTTCATCTTTTTTTGGGTATGTTCGATGTTAGTCTATTTCTTTTTTAGTCTCATTCGCTATTCGTCCTATCGTCTTTGGTCTTATTCTATGTTCGTATTTTTCTTATTTGGCCTCTTTAGAAATGGATCTCTTTCTTTGTATAACTAAAACTGGCATTGAGACGAAAACGGAACAAGCCGAATTGGGAATGGACCTAAAAACGAAAGTGACTTGTTGCTAATAGGACCAACTACGAACGTGTCGAAAACGAATGAGACTAAAAAATAAAGAGACTAACACCGAACATGTCAAAAGAAGAAGTGACCTACATCGAATGAACCTGAATAAGAACAAGACAAACAACAAATATGACCAAAGGCGTCAAAGACTACCAGCGAAAGTGACGAATAAAGAATGGATGACGAAAACAGAATGAGACTTGGCAAAAAACGAATTGGACGACCCAATACAATACGATACCCAATTGAGGCAGACCAAATGGTATACAAATTATAAAAAAAAAACAAAATAGAGGTATATTTAAAGATATACGCATTGCATTGTAAATGTAGTATTTGTTTTATTTAAGTCAATAACGGAGGATCCACCTCAAAAAGATTACACGTCAGTACATAATATGTTTGCATTAAGTTTATGATCGAACGTTAATTTCATTATTTAACTTCATTTATGTGATCTTAACTTACAAACAATAATAACAATTTACTTTACTTTTCATACTACTTGTATGGAAAGCGACCCGTTATTCTTATCCGTGACTATATTTTTTATATTTCCACTCGTCTTCGTCTGCGTGTCAGCGTCAGCGCCACCAATCGGCTGCAAAACTATCTTACCTTTCAAGCTAGAATGGAACCATCCGTTTATATACTTCGACAAAATTTCATTGAAATTGGTTGGGTGGTTTCGTAATTTGATTACCGAAAGCGAGGAGTGGTGTATATATAAGTTTTAATGATAATAATAATATCATAATATCTATGTACAAAATTTCTTGATTTATTTAAACAGTCGTAAAAAATGTGTAAACAAAAAGATAAATTTACTAAAACAAATGCTATACACAGTGTTCCTACTTTTGGTGAGGTGAACTTTTTCGGTCCAAAATACGCAGTCAATATTCATAATAAATGAGGGTTTTCATATTTATATTAACGAATATAGCTAGTACCCAACCCAACCAAACCATTACATCATTAAAACCTATAACTATGACTAAGTAAGTGCTATTCGGTCGAAACAAATTAACGACAACGAGAAATGCCAATTGAAATTGTAAGAAAAGCCAAAAACTCACCGAAAATGACATTAAGTCAAAAAACAAAAAGTAAGTAGTTACAATTCTCGCCGGTTGTCGAACTTCAAATTTTATATCTTCGCCAAATAGCCTAATAGTAGTCTAATATTGTAAGAATCAGTGTGCTATCAGAACTTAAGTGATTTCGCAAAAAGAGCGACAGTTGCTTGCGTCTTATCGCCGTTGAAGCGTCGAAGCTCGACAATGGCCTGCAATAATAATACAATAATTAAAACGATTAGCTTTTATTTAGTATCAATAACCCGTTTCCATATTAACGTATGGTACATGCAAAGTGCCAAGCCATCATAAATATTCTAGCTAGCGTATTATCTATACTATCTATACTAATATTATAAAGAGGAAAAATTTGATTGTTTGTTTGTTTCTTTGTTTGTTTGTTTGCATTGAATAGGCTCCGAAACTACTGGACCGATTTTAAAAATTCTTTTGCCGTTAGAAAACTACATTATCACTGAGTGACATAGGCTACTTTTTACCGCGGGAAAATACCTATTCCTACGGGAAAATTAATTTATCGCGGGCGAAGCTGCGGACGGAAGGCTAGTTAAGTATAAAGTAAAACATTCCCCGGGGGTTAAAAAAGTCGTTAGTTAGAACCTTTTTCGGGTTCCGTACCTTTAAAGGAAAAAAGGAACGCGTATACTTCTTTGTCAGTCTGTTTGTCTGTCTGTCCGTCAAGATCCTTTTTTTGGGAACGCGTAGAGAAATAACATTAAAATTGATACCAAATACTAAGATAAACGTTTAGTTACTCATAATTAAGCAAGTCTAATTCGGACCTTACGGCATGTAGTATCTCAATTGTCCAAATTGAGCAAAATAAAGTGTTTTATAACTATTTAATTTCGTTAAACAATCGCTATGGTCCAAGTCATAGATAAAAAAATCAGCAGTCACGTATTTATTTGAAAAACAATACATAAAAGTGAGAATAGTTTGATTTCGTATTTTATTTGCATTAAAATGAAGAAATTCACGTTTTGTCTCAAGTAAAAAAAATGTAATAGTTCTTCATGGATTCTTTAAAGTCCAATACGGGCCCTGGTTAAGCGCATGCATGCATAAGCGCGCGCACTCAAAACTGGTTACTCATTTCCGTCTGTTAGATCCGATTTTTCATGTTTGCTGTGTGACTGTCTTGTTTGGTTCCTAATTATTTAATCGTTTATCGTAAATAACTATTGTGGGTGTGTACGGACTACGGAATTTTTAACTATGTAACTACGTAAAACCATCCCAAATTATAGTTATCCCTGCCAAAGGTGCTGAAATGTAGTTACAATTTAGAAATTAGTAATCTTATTCACCTGTTCCCTGGTAAATCCAAGGGCAACAATTTCTTCGACTTCCGTCTCGCCAAAAGAGTCCGTAGGCAAGATCGTCAAGCTGGGGTCACCTATAACTGAAAATGTTAAACTCTTAAATGCATGGCCAGGGATATTAACTGCTGAGCTACTGCGGGATTCTGTCATGTCATATTAAAACATTAACTGTCCATGCATTAGGTATATGTAATGTACCGACAATCTAGCTCTGCCACGTCTATGTGACGTCAGAAATGGATGAATATTTGTGCATTACCTGTAATGCATGGACGTATCAAGCAAGGTCTTCAGTGCATTATATATGATGCACGGACAGTTAAAGTGTGATTGTCAATCCCTGCAACGTGTTCGTAACTATCTTGTAATCATCACCCTGTTCCATCTATCCCTTCCGCTATATTATATCCCTCTGATACAGATATGTGGAACATTTTTCCTTTCTTCCCCATCGGTAGTGATAGATGAAAATAATATGTCCACTTGTCCCCTTCCCTCCCAGCCGAATGACATACGTTAATTATTCAATACGCTTTAGACTATTTTGGTTAGGGTGCGGCGGGAGTGGCCCTTAGACCACCCCTAAGTCGCGAACATATTTGTTTTACCTTAGAAATCTTTGCAATTCTCGTTATTTCTACGTAGTATGGATTGCTGACAAAAAAATCTACAAGTCCCAGCCACAGAGGATTTTAGTAGAAATGTATGGAATGATATCCCTGACAGTGGGGAAAAAAGGAAAAATATTCCACATACATCTTCATCAGGGGAGATTTAGAGGCTTTCTTAGGAAGTTGTTGTAAAATCTTCGCTGAGATTATACAAGGCGAACAGCTATATATTGGTGGGCTGAGTTGAAAATCTGTACCGAAAAAGTCCTGAATGTGGCTCTCCACAGTTGCATCGCCTGTGTTGGGGTAAAAACGTCACCTAGAAATACTCCAAAAGCATCTGCTCGTTCCGTGCCAGTTCTAGCCCAGACACCATTAGAGTTTTAGCAGGTGTTGTGCTACTGTCGGTGCTGTTTTGCTAGCCTTAACGGCATTCCAGAGAGATAGAGATTGCGGATAGATTCTCCAGTTTATACAGTAAGGTGCTCTCTCTCTTCTACTACTTGAGATAGAGTTTGAGTTCTTGTGCTGCTTTGTTTAATGCTATTTTGTCGGAGGGATGTCGGCTGTTATGCTATTTCCTTCTTGTTAATGATCTAGTTCCTACGCTACCAATCTGTTTTGTGTTCTTGTAACAATCAACCGTCAATCATTTACTGTCTTACGCTATATTAAAATATCTTCCAACACACTGCGACTCGTATATTATTCTACATGGTGAGGAGTTAGATCGCCATGAACAATTGAGATACCAGTCCTTGGTAGGTGCATTAAATTATCTAGCCTGCAACACGAGACCCGATATCTCAGCAGCAGTGAGCTTTTTAGCTCAATATAATTCATGTTGTCAAACTGTGCACATGAAGGTGGCCAAGCGTGTTCTGCGATATTTAAAAGGAACTTGCGGCTTGGGGCAATCATTTCAAAAGTCGAAGGGTGAACATAACAATTATTTACTTACAGGTTATGTTGATACCGACTGGGATGCTGACATTTAAGACCGAAAGTCGTATTCGGGACTCATGTTTAAACTGGGACCGAATATGATATCCTGAGAGTGCAGGAAGTAGAAATGCGTCTCATTGTCGTCGTCTGAAGCTGAATATGTTGCTTTATCGGAGGCATCCAAGGAAGCTGTATACCTTGAGAGGTTAGTGAGACAAGTTGCCAAAAGTGCAGGCCCTCATACCGTCAAGTTGTTCGTTGACAACGAGAGTGCCATAGCTTTAGCCAACAATCCTGTGGCTCACCGGCGGACAAAGCAAATCGACATACGGTACAATTTCGTTCGTCACTATGTCCAAAATAAGTTGATTCAATTGGTATACATCCCGACTGAGGATAACTTTGCCGATGTTTTTACGAAGCCATTGCCCCGCGTTAAGTTTGAGATGTGTGTGTCAGGACTAAGTTTAAATTTGAGCGCCTGATACTGTGTGGTGTCGTGATGATGAAGAACGGTTGCTTGAGAGGAAGTGTTAAAGATCTAGTTCCTACGCTACCAATCTGTTTTGTGTTCTTGTAACAATCAACCGTCAATCATTTACTGTCTTACGCTATATTAAAATATCTTCCAACACACTGCGACTCGTATATTATTCTACACTTCTGAGTCTTCTTTTTTCCCGAATTCTGTTCCTTATTTGCCATGGTACGTTTTTAGGTCCGGTTCTTTCGTCACATACTGGAGTGGCCAACCAAGCTGCCGCCTGAGGGAGGTTCGTAAAACTCAATGCTGCTTCATATATACACGATATAGATCGTCGTTAGCTTTTAGGGGAATTTTAAGTGATATGTTGATATCAAGGTGCTGTCTGAAAGCGTCCCAGTCGGTGAATTTGTTGTGAATAAGAAAAACAATCTCATATTTTTTACTTCTCTCTAGGTACTGGCCCATTGGATCGATCATCCCTGTATACATTACTTTACATATAAAATTATGAGGAGTTGCAGATGATGGCTAACATTTTATGTGGTGCATTGGAAACGAAAGGTATGAATGTTAATGGAAGCAAGACGAAAGTAATGGTGTTTGAAAAAGACGACAGTATGACAGAATGTGAGATTGTGATTGCGGGTAAGAAAGTCGAACAGGTAAAAGAGTTTGTATATCTGAGTTCGGCGTTTACGAAAGATGGGAAGTGTGAATGTCATATTGAAAGAGTGAATGCAGGAAATATGGTAAATGGGGCGCTGCGCGCCTTTGTGAGCAGTGAGAAGGTGTCGAAGAAGGCGCGTCTGGCTGTCCACAGAGGGGGGCTTGTTCCAACATTAATGTACGGTAGCGAGACTTGGGTATGGCAAAAGAAGCATGAAAGTAGAATAAATGCAGTAGAAATTAGAGCGTTAAGAAGTATGGAAGGTGTATCGCTGAAAGATAGAATAAGGAATAGTGTGATAAGGGAACGTGCTGGTGTGAAAGAGGATATAGTGACTAGGATATGCTTAGTTGGTTTGGTCACGTAGAGCGGATGGATGAAAGTAGTCTAACTAAACTAAACAGATCTATATGGGGAGTGTGAATGGTAACGTTGGGAGGGGAAGGCCTAGACGGACGTTTAGAGACCAAATAGGAGACGTTTTGGAAAAAGGTCAGGTCAGGAGTACCCGAAACCGACGAGCATGTATGAAGAGATTGATGAATGTGGATGAAGCGAAAGAAGTATGTCAGGATCGTAGCAAGTGGAACAAAGTAGTCTCTGCCTTCCCCTGTGGGAAAGAGGCGTGACGGTATGTATGTATGTAAAATTATTCTCTCTTGGTTGCACTTCAACATTTTTTTTTTCATATTTTAACTACAGAAACGTAGCGGCCAACAAAATAAACCTACCTTCAAATTTTAACAGAGGATGAAACTATAAGTGTTCCGTTTTTGCCAATTTGACTATGGAACCCTAAACAAGTTTCTGCGAGCAAAAACAATAACAACGATAATTACAAATACGTACCCATTCTCTGATTGCTGGTCTGAGCCGATGCGGAACTTGAGGCAGGCTGGCCGCTGGCAGTCAATCGGGCGCCTTGACTGCTTCCAGCTGTTAAAAAAATGATATACAATTCAAATAAAATCGTTTTCAATCGGCCTAGAAGTAGGCACGAAAAGGTGCCAAAAATAAATGAACACAATCCTAGGAATATATATGGGACTGTAAACGATTTGCCGTAGTATTTGCGTATGTTACGTAGTTACGTATTTGCGTAGTAATAGAAGGCGCTCCCCTGACTAAATAATGACCTTTAGGTGTCGGAATTCATATTAAACACATGAATTACTTTCTTATCTTATTACTTTAACTTTTCAAATTCTCTAGCCATCGGTGTGTGTCGCAAGTAAAAGTATATTATGGTTATGATGTTAATACCACGTCACTCGCCCTCGGGTCGTTTTATAAACCCACACTCGTATTTTAATGTCTTTTATTATGAAATAGTCACGTAAACTATTATAATAAGCTAAAATCTCTAAGATTAAACTTTTCTAAAATACCATTGTTATGATAAGTAAGTCAGGTATTTGGTGCAAATTTCGCCACCAAGGTCATTTGCTCTGGAGAGCGCCTTAATGGAACAAGTATCTGACAGGGGAATTTAGGACGTGTTCAGAAACTTTGGAGCACCTTATCCGTTTACTTAAGTAAATAGTTATCTGATGGGAACTAAGACAATTATACGACTACATAAATGATGAAAACTTGTGTACAGTACAGATGACCACATGAAAATCAAGGCGGAAAGAAATAAATCGCATGGAAGCAAGATTATTTCCATGAACAAACTTGAGTCAAACCTATTCAAACTGATCAAATAACTGTCTGTGAAAAGCTCGAATCAAACTCTTCGTTCGGTCTGTGGAACATCTTACGACACTGTAAGGTTCACGAACACAGACAATTAAATAGAGATTCACTATTAACTGGAATTTATGAACATTTTTGCAAACGGTAATGGGTTTTTATTTGCAGTATCATTTTGGCTCGTCCCATTTAGTTTTCATAAAGTTCTTATTCGTCTCCAAGTTTTATCGCCCTTTTTAATTTCATGCAATGCAATACCATCTTTTAGTCAAATTTTTGTCGATAAGTTCGCTGTTGATCCACTAGCGGAACTGCTAGGATACAACATACAAGATAATGGTGAGACAGTAAAAAATTAAGTAATTCCGAACGTGTCCAAAGAAAACACTGGCTAGTGTCTACCAACGAAAATCACGAACGAAGAACTAGTGACGAATACAGAACATGACACGAATAAGAAGGCAAGATGCTAATGCTACCACCACCATATCATCAAAATTCAATTCGCAACATTACATGGCTCTACGCTAAGAGGTTTACACATCATCAAAAATCAGTTGAATGTACTAATTAAAAAACGAAATCCACACTTGAAACATTTTTGAACATTAAAATTACATACAATAACAGAATAAACATACCGCTGATGTTGAAGTGATACCACACATCTATGACTATTAAGACAATATCAGGTGTCACTGTAGTACTTGTATCAGCATGTATTTAAATCATTCATTTCACTGCAGCAATGTCAATTTAAAACAAAGTGATTTAAGGGCAGGATTTGTTTTAAAACAACACACTCGCCTAGTTTTCTGGACAGTTAATTTCATTTTAAGTGTATTCTTGCAACAAATTCCCAAGATAATGTTTTATTATCAAACAATTAATTCCAATTACCTTCTTTTTTAGACCAAATAATATAGCAGTAATTTAGAAGTAGCTGCGATTACTGGCTATTTATTATTCTACTAAAATACGTCATCTAAATAAGCAATATTCTGACTCTACATAATGTCTGGTTTAGAACACATCTCTATATATAACAGAAAGTCGCGTTAGTAACACTATTTATAACTCAAGAACGACTGAACCGATTTGGGAGAAAATTGGTTAGTTTAGAACCAGGAGTCGGTAATAGGATACTTTTATCTCGATTTTCCGGCGACATTAAATTTGGCATACCTACATATTATTCCTTGATTAGTATAAAGGTGCACTACAAAGGATTTTTTCAATTTTCCCATGGGATAAAAACCCGAGGTAAATAATTAAGACTCTAATTAGTAGATAATATTCCTAGAGAATTACGTAGGTGCTGTAAGAAGGGATTTTCGCGAATTTCCCACTGGATAGGAAATAAAAACCTTATACGTGGAGACATGAGTAGATGTACGGGGTATGTCGTCACTATGACGTTTTCTGTACAGACGAAGTCGCGAGCAAAAGCTAGTTTATTGTAAAATAGCTTGTGCCGGCGACTTCGTCTGCATGAAATTAATATTTTGAGTAAGTAGCTTATTTTTTGTATTTGTAGAAAGCCGGATTTACTCGCACAGAGTGCAGCATTTTGCCCGCGACTTCGTCCTCGAATAGTCGTTAGTGAAACGTCGACAAAAAGTTAGTGCCAAACACTTTAAATTAGCGCACAAATTATATTTAAGGTATCCTTCGTAGTAATTTCACCTCTTTTCGTACCAGTTGTTTCATCAGTTTAAGCGTGAAGAGGTGACAGACAGACAGACAGAACTACTACCGTGTTTATAATAATAGTATGGATACTCCAATTGATACTTAAAATAATATGAACTTATTATATAAAAAAGCTTTTGTTTCTGAAACATGATATCTTCAACTATAAACATTTTTTTAGTTTCACCTACTACATAAGATGCTAGAAAATTAGGTGCGAATATTTTCTGGGAATGTAATTAATAACCTAAGAATCAATTAAAATTATTTTTTTACTTTTTTAATTTACTTTTTTTTTACATACAAAAATAATAATTACCATTACCGTCCAAAGATTATATTCTTGCATCACACTGTAATTAATTAAATTTCCTTTAAACTAACTAACAACGATGTAAATAATCGATCCTCCAAAATTTCCGCATCTGATTTTCTAGCACCTTGTATACCCGCTTGATGCTGAAGCCTACTTACTCCTGTACACTCACATTGACAAATTTTGTCAAGAAAAGAAATATTACAATATTATAATACAACAAACTACACTGAAGATCAAAGCCATCAATGCAATTTTTATTGCTTTATATTCATTGCTATTTTTATTAGTTTCGATTATCAAAACATCATTTTAAACGAAATACAGTCGACACATTAGTTTATTGTATTGGGTAAATTACTTCTTTTTGCCTCTCCCACCTTGCTTTGACTTTTCCAATGCTTCTTTGACTTGTCTTTCTTCATGATCTCTCATGGACTGGCTGACGATTTCATCCTCTGAGTAGCCAGAGAGGCGGGCGCACTCTGGAAGCTCAGACTCTGGAAGGAACGGAGTCTCGGTTCCTGTTGTTCCAATGCGAAGCACATTTCTCTTCAGGTCTATGTTGCACTGTTGAGCATTCAAGATTCAGTGAGACTTTCAACAAAAGGCAGATAAATCATATAATAGACTACAAGCCAATGGACAAAAAAAACATGTGAAATGAACCAGCGTGAAACACGCTTAGAAGGCTGTTACTATATCATAAAATAACTCTCTGAGCGCTATGCCGTCTTTTCTGAGCGGACCTAGGGCCTAGGGGTTACTTTACTAAACATACCGTAGTGATAAAATTAGACTACATAGTTCTGAACTTATACATAAAATCATCCATACCTGATGCCGTTTTAACATATCCAGCCCAAGTAACATGTCCATTGGCTGTTCCTCTAGGACTGAGAAGGATGTGGTAAGAAAGTCTTTCTCAATTCTCATTTGCACCATGTGAATACGACCAATAATTCTCTGAACACCAACACCTTTAGCTATACCAGCCCACCTGAATGTAAGAAAATCTTAACTGCAGATTCATCACTAAATCTTTCAATATGATACATGAAATTAAAATACATTATAACAGAAAAAAAAATATTTGCATAACACACATGCAACTGTTTTAAGTAAAATTATTAAGGCCCGGGATTTTGCGTGCGATTACCGACAGATGTAAGGGAGAGAGCACTGCTTTTTAATGATATATCGGTATATCAGACATTCACTCTATCTTTGAGATTAATTTATCTAAATTAAAAACACTTGCAGCGTTCGAATTGCGTTGCATTGGAGTGTATCTAAAATTACTGAAAAAAATTTAAGATGTTTTAAACAAAAACCCAGATTACGAAATTATTCACTTTATCTAAATAAAGCAAATGAAACGGATAAAACTTTCCGATATTTCGAACTTTTTTCATAACCTTTGAAAAGGGTATGTATCATTGAAAAGTAGGAGGCTACTATTTTATACATAAATAAAAAAACCTCGATTTATTGATACCATTGATAAACATTGATGTTCTCTCCCTAAGACTTGTCAAAAGTCGCACCCAAAATTCCGGGCCCTAACAATTATTTTTAACAACAAAATACCTGGTGTCCACTAGACGCATGATGTTACATCTCTCAGCACAAGCAGCCGACATTATAGTTGTTTGAGCTCCAGAATCTATGAATGCCTTCACCGGAAAGCTGAGAAATTTAAAATTAATATCCTGCTTAACGCATCATCAAAACATAAAAGCTGTTCCTGTTGCTGCACAGCAATAGACTTATAAATTATGTAATATTAATGCCAAGCGAGGGGCCAACTTGCTTTATAAAGATTATTCATGGTTACACACTATATAGTAATATCTTGAAAACATGTTATTAGTTATTATACTTTAAAATATTTTTAGGGTTCCATACCTCAAAAGAAAAAATAATGGAACCCTTGTAAGACTATTTTGATGTGTGTCAGTCTGTATGTCAAGACCCTTTTTCTCAGGAATGTGTTTCCACACAAATTGCCATACCTACGGCAAAACCTATAGGCATCGAAATTTGGCATGAAGGTAGCTCTTGTAGCACAACTAAAGAAATAAATCTAAAAGAATCAATTTTTTTTAGTCTTAGTCTTTTATTTACCCATTGACATGGCAATTGATATAGAGCATCACTACTGTTCCAAATGTCTCAGGGTTATACTCCATAGCAGCCTCCATGTTAGCCTCAATATTTTTCTGCCTGATTTCTTCAGCAATCATTCTTTGAGCCTCAGTGTCGAATGGGTCCGAATTCATCATTCTGTAAGAAATGTTCCATTAAAATTTACCTTAAAAATTTAACACATAATTCAATGAGTCAGAATGCTTGCCTTATCCTTTGTTGTTGGCGTTCAGTTCTAGCCGATATTTGTTCACGAAGTACAGAGGCAAAAGTATCTATGGAAAAAAAGACAAATAATAAAGAAATACTTGAGATTTTAGATACATATTCTAATTTAATTAATTTTTCTGGCTAATAAATACTTACCAAGATTTCCACTGAGAAGGGCATCTGCTAATCTGGGATTGTTTTGTTTGAGGAGAGCCAGTTGGTCTTGATTAGCAAGGAACATCTCTCTTATTATACGAGGGTCTTCCTCAACAGGCGGATTTCTAGCTGCCATTGATGAAGATGCTGTGCTTGCACTAGCTACAGGAGGAACTTGAATGTTGCTGAAGTCAAGGTTTGCAAAGCCTGATGGTAAAGCTGCAAGGTAGTGAGTAATTAATTCATATAAGTCACAATAAAGTATGAGTAGAAGCTATTAAAATTTTTCTTTGACAATGTCATGTTCATGTTAACTTTTAAAGGCATGAAATGCATCGTTAAACATTGCCAGTGGTACAGGCATGACGCTCATTGTCATTGTTGACACGATATGACATGACATGACACTGCACATTCGGCGGCGGCGCGTACCTTGGCTGGCGTCCGTGGCGTTGAGGTCGGGTGCCGACTGAAGCATATGCAGCAGCACCAGCACGTCCCCGTCGTGAACACCGTGATCCTTAAGTGACTTCTTGTCGTCCAACAAAGGCTTTCCATTGAAGTTCAGAGTGATATCCTTGGCGGGAAACCCAGATTCTATTTCACAAAATGCCTTGAAATTCTCCAACTCCAAGTCTTCTGAGACGTCCAAGACGAATATTTCGTCGTTCAGGGTGGTAACTGTAACTTTCATTGTGAATTTTGGGTGCTATGCCGACTTTTGAACCAACTTTATAAAGACAAGTCAGTGATGTTCAATATATTTTCAAGAAACAACTGACCAAAACATTTTAAAACAATGTTTTATGTGTTCTTAGAGATTTTCTGATAGCAAAACAATGACCACGGCACAAAATGAAACTTAAGAATCTTTTCTTGATAAATGTAAATTCATCATGGGAGGAGAGTAGAGTGGGTGGGAGGTAGTTGAGTGATGTGAAGCTAAGAATTTACCGGTTTTTATTGCCTAATAAAAGAGCAGAATGGATAAACTTTTAGGTAATTCATGGAAAGTAGACGAATCCGGTGTGCAAAATATACAATTGTATATTTTCTGCTCTTTTAAACCTTAAACGACACAGTGTAGCTCAACCCTTCTTGATCTTTGAAATGAAAGATTTAAAATTTTAATTAAAATATGATTATTAATAAACAAAAAACAACACTTAAACATATTACATAGAAAACTTAGAACACCAAAATCCAATTAGAAGCATTGAAAGTTCAGTAAAGTATAGCCAGGTTGTAAAAAGAGACTATTTTTGCAAATATAACACATGTACTAAAAGAGCGAAAGCCAGTTAGACACTAACAAAATATTGCACTTAAGCCTAGAAAGTATCCCCTCCTATTGATTATTGTTTATTACCTGAACTGGACCCTTTTAAGTATAATAGGTGTATTGTTTCCAAATACAATTACAGTGCGGCTAACACTCAGGTAAAAATGTCTTATACCTACTATTAAAAAATTGTACAAAGTGATATTGTACAGTATATAATTATTATTTTAGAAGCGCACGTCATCTAGTGTAACACCGACCAACAACATCAAAACTATCAAGATTGTTTGTTCACGGTATACTTTGGGCCTAACGATAGTGGTTTTACAACCCCACTTGAAGATAACAATTAAACAATAGATGTCGGTTTTAAGTACTTTTCGTCATCTTAAATGAAACAAACTATACTAAACATGACTCAGCCATGCCACTATACGGTAAAAAAAAGCTTGTACCTGCATGACGGAAAACCGACTTTATTATTCGATGTTTCCCATCGCTTCGCTGTAAATGAAATGACATGACATGACAATTCAAGCGAGTCGAGTCACACACAACTTAAGTGAGAGAATCTTTGTTAATATAATGTGGATTTTGCAAGATTTTGGTACCTTTAAAATGTGATGGAGTTAGATTTAATATAAAGGATATGTTATAGTTTTTATTATACGATAAGATCTAGTTTAGATTTTTACATAGAGAAACTCATTGCGTCGTTAAAAATTAAGATGTGAAAATGAAAAACTAATCTAGAATGGTGAGTGTTTTCACGACATTGTTTATTTTATTATTTAGTCAAAACAATCCTATTATGAAACTAATAATGTAGTTCTAAATTTGATATTGTTATAACATAGGTACACACTTAAAACCCGTTCGAGTTACTGATTTATTACGGGTTGTAATTTTTTAGTACATGATAAATTATCGGTGGTGAAAGTGGGTTCTTAGATCTGTTAGTAGTTAGTAGACGACCTATGAGGTAACGAAATTAATACCGTCTACGAAATTCGTAAACACTTGAAATATCTAAATGACTTGAGGATTTTTTAATGACTAATGCCACATTTGTAATTTTCATGAACCAATTTCAAATCGATTTATAATTTAAGACAATAGTATTTATAACAAGATCACCTTAGGAAATTAGCTAAAGTCCTGTAAATTATGTTTTTTGGTTTAGTCTTTGTATGTTTATGCGACAGCTTAAAGCATATTTTTGAACACTTTCTTAATTTCCTCACGAAAGGAGAGCATGTAGCAAATTAACATGCAGTGGATTCAAATTGGGACTTTTCTTGATACTATGGCATGTAAAGTACTTGAATGTGCTAGTTAAATTGGACTGGAGTCTGATCAAAATTTTACTAATACTCTAAATTTCAGGTCATTCCTGCCACAAAATAAAATACTGAAAGTGCATTTTGAGTAAGCCAAGATGTCATCATCAGCTGGCCAGTTAGTACCACCATCAACCCGAACTCCTCCCAATGTGAGCATCAAGTTCAATGGACCTCACATTGAGGGCTCCTTCTGCACATCAATTGATTACAACTATGACCCCATCATAAGTGTCATCTGTGCCATGTATATTGCTTTCGGGATTGTTTACACATTATTTGGTAAGTGTTTTAATAACATTTATTAATAATTTGTGTAAAAGAAAGATCTCTACTATCTATGGAATAATACTTTGTTTCAGGTTACCGTTGCTTCAAAGCTAGTATGTTTTTGACAGGTTTTACTTTTGGCTCCACTATTGTTTATTTGATATGTCTACAGGACTATCTCATGCCTGCTTATGGGAATGTTTGTAAGTCTATTTTAAAATGAATTCTAAATACATGTATATTTCTCACCTTGAAATAACTTGTTATCTCATTTATCCCATGTAAGTGTTAACCAGTACTGTCATTTGTTCATAGGTGTGGCATTATGTGCAGGTCTACTGTTTGGCCTCATTACCATGTTGATTCAGTATGTGGGCCTCTTTATGACTGGCTTCCACACTGGTCTCCTGTTAGCCCTTGCCGGATTGGCCATATATGACCACTTCTTGGATAGCAGGCCTACAACAGTAAGTGATCCAGTATTTCTAAGTGTGCATTAATGTTAATCTAGTTCATGTTCTACTTATTGAAAGCCCTCTGCCATGCCTGCATTATTAAATTAACACACCGACCAGTTTTTTCAATGGTTGTTCAGTCACCGTCATATAGTATGAAACATCCAAGGTGGCCAAAAAATTTGACACACTATACTATTTCTATGGTGTACTGAACTATTTGGCCGACTTGGATGCTTCAAACTATATGACGCTGACTGTATTTGAAGCAAATAATCATAATAATGTTACTGAGCCATCATTTTGGTCACAAGAGGATTTATCATATTATTTTATCTTTAGCAAAATAAAGTAAAACAGCAAACTGAATCAGGGCACAAAAGTGTAGTGCACTGGTGCATAGCAGAGTTGATGAAAGTGGACTTGCTCATGAAAGTGGTCTAGTTCTAACAGTTCTAGTTGAATCAATCCATGTTCAGATTGATTTTGTGATTAAAAATGTTGTAAATATAATAACATAAACAAAAGGGCTTTTAATTTAGGAATCGCATTTTTTTCTCTAATTATTACTAGTTTTGATAAAATTTATGTCAGGTGTTTCCTTTCACCTTCATAAATAAGCTACCAAAAAAATATTTTTCTAATTTTTTATTATGGCTGAAATGTGCAGCAACTCTACATATGTCTAGTGAGACAGTATTTAGGGCCGATTTTTCAATCCTCAGGTAAGCATTTAACTGACAGATACCCCTAGAGTTATTCGTAGAATAGGGCTTATCTGACGATTGAAAAATCGGCCCTTAAGCAAATTAAGTGTGTAGTCGGCCGATAGTAAACCTTATTTCAATGTGTGACATATATCATTATTCATTACTAACAATCAATTAGTATGCACTTCAAATATTTTATTAAATTAGGCGTTACTTTGTGGAGGATCATTTCAATGAAGAAAATAATATTTACTATGCTACTTAACGCAAGGGTAGCGAAGTAGCAAGGTAAATATTTTTTGTTTATGACACTTCACTTCAGTGATTCAACTCTGTCATATTAATTGTTACAATGGATCTGACTTTGAATTATGCTTATGACAATCCTACTTGCATTTGCGAAACTTTGTTACAAACTGTGCTGTTTGTGCTGCTAAGTCTTCATGCTTGGAAGTTGAAAACTTTTAATCATTTCTATTAAATTTGTGTGTGAGCCGACAGCGAATAGTCATTGCCTCATTGCCATTAGGGACTACAGCAGCTGACTTTATAGGTTGTTCAAACCAGTAGGATGCATCGGAATTACAAACACTTGCTTCAAATACATAATGGGGCCTCCATTGCAGCGTTTAATAGACCGAAACTGCGTTCGATCGTCGGTAATTTGATGTATAGTTAGTATTTTATTTATTAGAACTTTTTAATATCTTCACTTGTACTTACATACAAGTATTGTATGTATGTATGTATGTGTGCTTGATCCACTTGCCGTGGCGTGGATGATTTAAAATTTGGAATATGTACATAGATCAAATAAATAAAGTAAAATAAAAAAAGGTTGTAGGTATTTTAAATTTAAATATTTGAGCAAGTATTGTTTAGAAGAAGCGTTGTTGCACACAAATATATCAATTACCTTGGATGGACACTAAACTTCGGTATATAATGTGGCTTATGCGAAAGTTTTAAATATTAAATTCATTCACATATTAAATTGAATTAGGTAAACAATAGAATATTTTAAGAAGCAACTGAGGAATACTGCAAAAACTCATGGCCTAAGAAAATTACAGTGTATGAGTATATATACATATTAGCTACTTATTTGATCGAGATGGATTTCCATCCATGGAGTGTATTTACACGTGACTGTGATTTCCGTGTAGTCTGTCTTTGGCTTTCTAACTCAGTCAGTACTGTATATTCTAAGATTCATAATTTTCCCCTAAGTATACACTTGTCTAAGTGTGTGTGTATTGTGTAAAATAATAATGAACATTTAGTTAGTTATTGTTGATGTTTTATTATCATTTATCTGCTTTCGATCCATTAAAAGTTTGTTTAATTGCATACGAAATCATTCACAGAGCAATCCTAATTGCAGCTTAATATTTTATATTGCCCTAAATTCACCGGGTCTTGAGTACATATAGCAAAAACTTTTAAGTGTATATTTTTAGGAACTGTTTACTTGTCCAAGGCGAGCGTTGGAAATGTGCTTGGTCTTACCAATATAAACATGACGTCAATAATTAGAGACATGGAAAAAAATGCAAAGCTACAAGGGCAAATTAAGTTTAAACTCTAGCTTTCGAGTAATTTAATAGCTAGCTGTTGCGCGCGACTTCGTCTGCAAATAATTCGTTTGTCGCTCTCCCGCGGGAACTATAACATTTTCTAGGATAAAACGTAGCCTGTATGTTATTCTAGATTTTAGACTGTACTATATATAATCTATCTCCGTGTCAAGTTTCATCCATATCATTCTGACGTGAATAAACAAACTCGCATTCGCATTTATTTGATACTTCTTTATGTAAGCCTATAGGGTATTGTTAAAATTTCTAGTGTACCTAACAAACTAAAAAAACAAAAATAAAACTTTTCAGTATTGGCTGTGTGTCGCGGCCTTGCTTTGTTCCGGAATCTTCTTTGCGGTCATCAACTTATATTGGAAGAAAGGTGAGTCAGAAACTGTCACCCCAGTTGCTGGAATGAGATTGCAACTGATTATACTCGTAGTACATTACATTCCAAGGGTGGTAAAATAAAGAATGTCTCAGATCGCAGGAACTTGTCGCACAAGCCAAAGGCGAGGGCGATAAACATGCGACCTGAGGCTTTCTTTATCACCGCCCGATGTGTGTACACAATTTTACGTCTTCCCCTGGCCAGGAAGTGGAAATTTCCGCTCGCGTAGCGGCCGGTAAATTTCTAGTTAATGCCCGGGCGACGAAAAATATTTGGTTGATGGATTACGAGGTCTTATTAGACTGACAAATCAAGCGACTTTAAGAGTTCCCTGTAGCTGCATTTGTAGTCGTGTTTTGTTCTTATTACATAAGTACTGCACGCCGAATTTGAAACATTTAAAGTTTGGTGTCAGCGGTTATTTTGATGTTTGTAATTAGTTAATAGTTGCAAAAAAATAAAACAGAATTAAATAATAAATTTTCATTTTAAACGCAACATGCAAATAGTAAAATAACTTGGTAATGTTTTTTCAGTCCTGACAATATTCGGAACGAGCGTGTACGGTGGTGCAGTTATAGCCACGTCACTCGACTATTTCTTCGAAAGAATGATGATGCTCAAGTGGGTCAGTACAGCGCTGCATTATGCACTTAGTTTATCCGCATTTTTACACAGAGATATTTTCTCATGAGTGTTCCTATTCTGTCATCGAAGGAATGATTTATTCAGCTCCGATATTGTATAGGTATAATTTCTTGTTCATAAAGATTTATCGTAACCATGTCTGGATTTATTTTATAATACTCAGGATTATTTGATGATGAATGTGTCTTGCGGGTCCCAACGCATAAAACCCATGAGGACATTTCTATGGATATTTCATTTTGTGACGGTTGTTTACTTATCCATCTGGTAGCTGGTAGCCGTAGTGGTCATAAACTACACTTTTCTATTCTTAACAGCTTTAAGCATTTATCATTTTATCTTACGTATTCGTTACTCAGGTAATTGTTTATATATATATTATATATATATATATATATATATATATATATATATATATATATATATACACATATATATATAATATATATATATAAACAATTACCTGAGTTACGAATACGTAAGATAAAATTTGAGTTATACAGAATATATATATATATATTCTGTTTAACTCAAAACGGTGCCATTCTAGTCTACGGAACTAATAAATATACTGCAGTGTGAGTTGCTCCAAGTTATTGTAACCTAACCATAACTAACTATTTTGACAAATATTTTCTTAGTTTTTCTGTCAAACATACGGCAAAATCGTCGTTTAAGGTTAAAGTTGTTGTTAAAATAAGTTGATGGAACTCGCACTTAGATATAATGTTACATTTGCAGCTGTGGGAAAGGGCGAAGTTGGAGCCGGCGGTGGCGCCGCCGTGCCGGCTGTCGTGGCTGGCGCTGGCGGCGTGGCCGGCCGCTGCCGTCGTCGGGCTGGCCGCGCAGGGCGCGCTCACCGCCTCCGGCATACACCACGAACAGAGTCAGTCTCTATACTACTTCAATCTAGACAGGCTGATCATTGATTATATTCGCACACAGAAAAATAGTCTTCCCATAAATTACAACGGATTCCTTACGATTTCATGTTTGCAAAACAGGTGTTTCCCCGCAGAATTCCGTTTTGGGTTTTATTTCAAAGGGCACCTAGACCATACAATTCTAACTTCGGTTTTAGTCTGTGGAGTGCCCTAGGATCACAAGACAATGGTGTTAATAGGTAAAAATGTCTCACCTGTATTATGTTACGCAGGTATAGGCGCGCAGAAACGTCGCCTTAAGGCGCAGCAGTCTCGGCCGGTGACGCGCGAGCAGCGCGCAGAGATGAAGCAGCGCAAGTACCGGTACCTGTACCAAGTGCGTACCGCGCACGGTGACGTCATATCCCAGGTACGCATGGAACCTAATTATCATTATCACATTACACACAATAAAGTCTGTTTTCTGCGATTTCATCTGCGAAGAACTCATTAGTTGCCGCGAGAACTATGCAATGTATTTAAATTATGTATTGTGTGCTAAATTTCATCCAAATCCATCTAGCCTTAGGGTGAACGAGCACATAAGTATAAGTAGATAAAAAACATACGAGACTTACACTCTCACAAGCTTTTACATTCATAAATTATTACTAGAATAGTAGAACTACTTATCGAGTTTGTCTTTGTGTCTGTAAACGGCCGAGAAACGATAGCAATGCGTCTGTTAAA
This sequence comes from Pandemis corylana, assembly GCA_949127965.1. NCBI lineage: Eukaryota > Metazoa > Arthropoda > Insecta > Lepidoptera > Tortricidae > Pandemis > Pandemis corylana. Next base: position 22,981,917 of record OX421850.1, read on the forward strand.
TTCAATGGTTGGTGTTCAAAGCTCAAAAATTTTGCCAGCACCTGCACTGTCAGTTTTTGCGAACAAAGAGTTTGCAAATAAGTTCTAACGCAGTTGCCATGTGGTACCACCTTGGAAAAAATAAAATTGATGGTGCTTTTGAATGATGTAACGAACATTATTGATGACGTCACGGACACGTACGATGTCGAGGGCGGATAGTGCGGTTTGCACGGACAGTTTTTTTTTTTTTTATATGAATAGGAAGGCAAACGAGCAAGTGGGTCACCTGATGGTAAGTGATCACCACTGCCCATAGACACCCGCAACCCCGGAGGGATTGCAGATGCGTTGCCAACCTAGAGGACTATGATGAAATGCCTCTTGTGCCCGTAATTTCCCCGGCTGTCTTACTCTCCACACCGGAACACAGCAGTGCAAGCACTGCTACTTAGTGACTGCGACACGGCCTATATCATTCGATTGCAGTCGTACGTGCAAGCGCTGCAGAAGAAGGCGCACTGCGGCAACTGGGGCGGCGGTGGCGGCGAGTGCAGCACACTCCAGAGCGACTCCACCCACCTGACCGTGCTGGCCGGCTCCGAGCTCGCGCCGCCCACTGACTCCGAGGATGACCTCAACCAGATTCGCCCTGCGCACTAACCGCCCACCCATCAGGTTTTCTTCTTACGCTATGTGCACCGCTGCTAGACAAAAGCCTCTTCAACTCTCCCGTCAGTCTGTACAACGCAGTTAAATCATAGTGCGCCCACCTTGATTTGGCGTTTCTTCGATGACAGTAACTCGGGTGTCGGCTTGGGCCTCCAGCTAAATACGCGTATGACAATTTAGTACTTGAAGGTCTGTACAAGCTGAAAAAGCGTCACGTAACCAAGTTGATTACTAAGCCTGCCTAATTACAACGCAGTAATTGATTAGTTGCGTCTGTTCACTTATCTAGCTCGCTATAAAAATGATTATAGCGGCTCTCCTTCAGAACTTTGCAAGAAAGCGTATGCGAAGCGATATGCTGTGCGTAAGCGGAGGAATAAAGCGATATCATACAGTGTTTTACCTCGCTAGCCAGTTAAGTGACTAATTAATTATAGTGCTTGTTCCAGACTATACTCCGAACGAAGTTAGAAATTCGAAGTTCGTGTCATGCTGTTTCTCTCACACTAACAGTCTTTAATATGAAAGTGACAGAAGATATGATTCCAAATTCCAATTATGAGCTCTGTAGTTCATTCCCTGGCATTGGGCAAAAAGTGGTAGTGGTGAGATCCAAACTGTTCATTTAAATTGAATTGTACCCAGTATTATTGTTAAACACTCATACTACATATGTATTTATTAGTGGTTATTTATCACTATTTATCGCATATATAAATGTGAATTAATTATTATTCTTCTTGCGACTTCTCGAGTAAGGCTTGGGGTTCAAGATATTACACCAGATATATTTTCGATATGCTATTTTGGCTGACCTCACACTGCCATACTTAATTGTAATAAAGGTACTAGCCACTAGCCTAATAAAGGTAAAACGCAATTTAGTCCAAGCAAGTTTGCCAAGTATTTCCTAGGTGTATTTAAGTTCAACAGTTAAATCTTGAACCCCTTATAATATATTGAGAACATGGCTGAGGCATGGCATAGGTGTGTTTGTTACTATTTCTGTAATTTTATATGTTTTAATGAAGTGTCAAAAGTTTCAACGTCGTCGTTACATTTGGATCACTGTCATGAGGACGCTCTTTTTGTTGAGATTTACTTTGATCAGATTTATTTTAATCTGAGACCTTATTGTCTGACGCGCGGGCGCTTACGGTTGAATTTACCTTCTCTTTCAAACCTCACTCCTTACGATTAAACAGAAAGGAATGGTGAATGCGTTTGTGGCTCCGAGTAGTCCGAATTCGTTAGACAATAAGGCATTTGAGCTCTGGTTCACAGTGTCACCTAGATGCTATCTCGATTTCGATTTACCATGCAAAGTTACGTGGTATACGTAGAATGACCATTTCAAATTTAAGTTAACTACTACTATGCAAAATTACATATTACTATTGACCAATACGCGGAATGGCCATTTCAATTTCGATACGCAAAATGACATACGTTAGTTATCCAATACGCTTTAAGACTATTCAGGCGAACATATTTGTTTTACCTTAGGAATCCTTGCGATTCTTGTTACCTTCACAGCCTCTTGCTCATGTTGGCATTATGCGTGTAGGGCAATTTGCGTTTTGCGTATGTGTCATTTTAAATATCATTATCCGTGAAACTGAAACGTACAATAGATATATTAAATTAAATGACAGCTAGAACCAGCGTGCTGTCAGTATCGTATTGTGGTTTAGCAAAATATTTAGGAATACCACACTTTTTTTAGCCAAACTCGATTAGTACATTTTGGTTGGGTAGATGATAAGATTTTTTTTTTAAATAATGTGTGACAGTAAACGAACAGTCGCAATGAGCCTCTAAATTGTTACCATTGTAAAAAATTGTTCAAATGAAGTTCCGCAACGTGGCCCATATTATAAATTACAAGTTATACATTTTTCGATAACTTTATGAATTTATAAAAGAACACCGTTTTAAATCTGATTTCATTATATTGATATCATTTTCATGGACTAAACAGTAAATGGCGTTCTTTTAAAACTCTTTTGTCGTTTGTTAGTCCTTTACCTCAAAAGAAAAAAATCCTTGTAGCGATTCATTTTTACCTCGATCGCATATTTAATTATCGCGTTGTGTCACAGTCGCTATAAGTTTTAGTCTCATTTCACCTGGATGGCAATGACATAGTATTGTCTGTTTATTGTTTATTAGTCACAAATATAATATTTCAATGAGTTTGATAGTACTTGAAGCACTTAAACTACAGGTACAAAACGGGTATAAAAAATACAGAATTTTAATAGTGCAAACATTGATTAACGAGTCAAGTTAATTAGAGTCCCAAACAAAAATCGATCGCGGTGAAATACGTCTAGGGTAAAATACGACACGAAAATTAAATGCTACAAATTAATCATACTAATGTAAAATGCTACAAGAAAAATTGCATCAAGTACAAGGTTCTATTGAAATTTTCTTAGTTCGAGGTGAAATGCGGTTCGGTGAATCGGTGCAAGGAATTTATGCTTTTGAGGTAAAAGACGAACAAATGATATGTTGTTTCGTTCATAAATATCAATGCGATTTATATTGGCCTACGTTACGTATTGAATTTCAAATCATTTTCTTATCACTACAATATTAATCACTACATGTATAAAACAAAGTCGCTTTCCGCTGTCTGTCTGTCTGTCTTTCCCTATGTATGCTTATATCTTTAAAACTACGCAACGGATTCTGATGCGTTTTTTTTCAATAGATAGAGTAGTTCAAGTGGAAGGTTTATATGTATAATTCTACGCAGACGAATTCGCGGGCAGAAGCTAGTGCTACCTAAATTAAGCACAAAGAAAGTTATCCCAAAAGTACTAAAACCAGGCAACTTTCATTGAGTATGTTTGAGTATTTGTTACTTAACATAATAAAATTATGGTAGCAAGTGTAACAGTAAGACTACAACAAATCTGTTCGTTGCATGAACTTTTTTTTACCCTAGCCCCTGACACAATGCGAAGTTGTGAACCGAGTTGCTCAAATACTATGCGTTGGAGCGTATGTGCAATAAGTGCAAATCTTTGTGCTTTTGTGTTTCGTAGTTTCGTTTTTTTGACAATCCCAGATATAGTGTACTAAGATGTTTGCGTGTTTTGTGATGTTAGCGTGTTTGTATTTCTAATTCCCTCTTTGGAATCTGTAAACCTTTCTTAAAACAACTCGATTTATTGAACAAACAACAACTTCTTTCTTGCCAAAACCAATGTAATGGTAAAAATATGTTCTAACTGTCAATTTTTGTAGGAAACTTTTATCTAATAGGGATTATTTCAAGCACACTGCGATCGGGATATGATGAACGGGTAAACTCTTAAAAGAGTATAGATTAAGTAAAAGTGTAATTATATTTTTCAAAAATAAATTGTGAAACAAGATTTTCTAAGAAAATTGGCCGCTAATCGCAAGTTTAGAAACGAGTTAGTTGTGTTTAATATATGAATAGGTATTGGTATTACAGATTAATATTTAGTTTAATGCAAAGCATTATACGAAATTCTAAACGCAGTTTAATAATCTTGTAGTAGACAGTATTGGCTTGACGGCTGCTGGTCACTTGAGCACGGGCGTAGTGCATTTTCTCGTACTAGAATCAAACCGATGTTCTCATTCTGGCTAGAAATGGTTTGAAATATTTGCAGTCGTGTAACGCCTGCAACTGAACAGTATTCAATTGATCAGGAGTATTACTCGCCGGAGACAAGGCTATTCCAAAGGAATGTAATGTCAGTAAAAATATTAAAACATACTAGCAGCAATTACCTTGTTAGTAGTGTTGATAACCGTTTTATTTTTTGTGTTGTCGCATTTGAGGATTTAGTCTTGCTCACCACTAACATGCTATTTCTCTTGGCTTGAAGAGTTCGTAATTCAGCGTTGTTCCGGCTGGTAATAAAAGTCAAAGTTCGTTATCATGTTATATTTTATTTGTTGGCCAAAGTTTATTTAAGCTGTTATGTTACTCGAAGCTCAAAATATGTTGTTTGTTTGGTTTACGTATTGAAGGAAAAGGCTGTAAAAATATTTATGAATATCACTCAACTGTCAAGTTAACTCAAGCTATATCGACAAATGTAAGAAATATGTACATATAATAATATATGATTGATTGTACTAGAGATAGTGATAGCTAGCGTTAGGGCAGGTATGTGGCGTTAGACGTCATACTATAAATAATTCTTATTTCTGAACTTTACACTTATCGCTCAATGTCTAGTCTTATTTTTAATATTGTTTTTACTGAAATCTTCAGCTAAAAGCTACAGTGTAGTTTTGTATGATATATCCGAATTAAGACACCACAATTATATGCACGCTTTAAACTCTAACGTCATTTCAGTTTTGACTGAACAGTGAAGTTATTTGCTTAATGATACACTTATATTTTTATTATTGTTTACTTTTTGTCTACGTTAATGTATATCTAATTGGTATCTTATTGATTTGACATAATATTACTATTTTAGTGTTTGTAACAAATGCAAGATAATAAATATAAGAATGGACTTGTTGAAATGGGACATGTGTTCCTAAATTCATTATAATTAACGCATTACAAATATGTATATCTATAGGGAACGTCTCATTGGCAAAAATTGGTGTGAAAGTTGGTTTTGCTATCTCAATTTTATTGTCTTTACAAAGTACAGAAAAAAGACAAATATGATAAATCCATCATCTCTCAACTTGATCTCAAATATTTTATTGTTATTTTGTATTACATTTAACGAAATTTAATCAATTAAAAAAACTGACGTCCAATCCAGATGACGAAAATAATTCTTTGACGATCATATAATCGTAACTTGATATTAGAAAGAATACAGTTAAGGTAATAAAGAAGAAATTGACATAATTTAGTAAAAAGCCTTGCGTACAGTGCAATAAAATACAAGATTTGCGGCACTGCAGTTTCAAGGGAATAAAATAAAGATTATTTCTAAATACCTAAAGTTCTGTAGCTTTATATACAAATGGGTTAGCTTATTATTCTTTCTTTATGTAGTTTTTCTGTGATTCAGCATACATATTATATTGATGTTATGTTTTATGTTATTGTAAATGACATTCCTTTTGATATTTATAATTTGTTTTATTTAATTCATTATTTTCGGCGTTGTCTATCAATAAACACACCCACAGCATTATACATTATATCCTATTGTACGGTACTTGATCTGCCCTTAGTAAACTTGCATCAAACGTAATTATAAAATCTAAACTAAAACCATTCCATAGCAAAGCCCGTTATTTTCTTAGATGTAGGTACAGTCGATTCGCTAACACTCTTAAGTAAGCATTGTCACGTTGGAATTAACAGTTTCTGGTATCGGTTTATGTAGATAATTCATACTCCTGCCGCCACACAGTTTAGCTTAGAAAGTTTCACATTAGGGACATTTGTTTAAACCAGTTCTCGTGAAGGTATCCTCGTACCTACGAGCTTGTGGACGTATACTCTAATCTCAGACAACCCTTTAGCCCCGGCAATCGTAAATAATTATAGTATAATACTTGAATGAATTTGATGATAAAATCGCGCTATCTGATATAATTATAGCAGCCAACATGAGCGATCCTTTAGCGTCGGGATGAGCCGGCGGGAGCGGGCGATAATCTTAGGAATCATGTTTATAGGCGATGCGGCTAACAACCCATCACTGTTTTGATTCCCCTTTCACCCATACACCCACAATCGTGCTAAATGTGGCCTTTAGGACTTGTTACTTTAGGCTCTGTCTAGCCCGTAAGGGATGCAGACGAGATTTATGTATGTATGTATTATGAACCGGCGAGATTTTTTAAATTGAGGTTCATTACTCGCTTAAACCTTTTTAACGCTTTACTGAGTAAAGTTCTCGTGGTATCTATCTATTTCATCTTCAGCTCCGTATGGCTAGTACAGTTTTCAAATAATTTAAGGGGTTGTAGGAAAGTTATTTGTTCATACTTTATCACTATTAATGACTATAAGATATTTTTATAATACGGAAATTAAAGTTAAGTAGCTAAGTATAAATATGGCGCTCAAGTAGATTCCTACTCGTTGAGAGCTCATTAATAGGATGGTTCATACATATGTCGCAATAGTATCCGCTAGACTGATTTTAAATGAAAAAAAGATTGTGATGACTGTTGACAATAAGTGTCAACGTGCAAATCTCGAGCCAAGATAATAGACTACAGACAGGCCCACGTACAAAAAATGTGGGTCATATGAACCACCAGGTGACGTATATAGGACGATATAAGAGCATAAAATAATAAGATTCAGCACTATGCCGTCACTTGTAAGCTGTCCAACTGGGTGCTGGTGAGAATTCAAAAGTGCAGGTAGAGAGTACATTTTGGTCATATAATTATGTACGGCATTTTTACCATCGATAGATCCATGAAAAATAATAAGAAAGCGCGCAGTGCCGTAAAAAAATGGTGAGCCACAAAGTCGATATTTTAATTTGATTTTCTGACAATTTCCAGGGTAAATTTGGTCATTTGATTCTGTACGGCATCAGTTTCATACTGTTTCAATACAGCTTCTAATCCATTATTCCGCAACGCCATATAAAAATTGTGCGACAAGGGGACAAAATCGAGGGTTGCAACCCCCTCTTTTTCCGTGGTCCGGGGGGTGATTTGATACAACATAAAATTAATTTATTTTGAAAGTATTTTATGCATAGATAATATTTTTTTACATGCCGTACATTTTCGTTGGTCCAAAGGTTTGTAGAGAAAAAACACTCAAGGAACGAACCCATAGAACGAAATGTAAGAAAAAAATGATCTGCATTAAAATGTACGGCATAATTTTTTCCTAATTTATTTATCTTAATACTATTTAAAACAAGGGAAAAATTTAGAAAATTGCTATATTTTATTAATCTATGAATATTTAAACTTTTGCAAATTCAGTTTTTGTATTTCTCTGTAATTTTTTTTAGAACAGTTTCTTTTGAACGGCAATACTATATAACAATTGTATTTTACAATATCATGTTAAAAAAAAAGTTGCCGTACAGAGTCAAATGATTTTACAGCTTTATAAATCAAGTATACCATGAAGTTAAGATAATCATTCAAATGAACAATAATTTTTTGACGGCATTATTTGTAATAGTACTTTTGAGTGCTAGATAATGTTTTGGAACCGAAGCCGTACTTGTTCAAATCACCCCCCGGACCACGGAAAAAGAGGGGGTTGCAACCCTCGATTTTGTCCCCTTGTCGCACAATTTTTGTACGGCGTTGCGGAATAATGGATTAGAAGCTGTATTGAAACAGTATGAAACTGATGCCGTACAGAATCAAATGACCAAATTTACCCTGGAAATTGTCAGAAAATCAAAAGAAAATATCGACTTTGTGGCTCACCATTTTTTTACGGCACTGCGCGCTTTCTTATTATTTTTCATGGATCTATCGATGGTAAAAATGCCGTACATAATCATATGACCAAAATGTACTCACTCTACCTGCACTTTTGAATTCTCACCAGCACCCAGTTGGACAGCTTACAAGTGACGGCATAGTGCTGAATCTTATTATTTTATGCTCTTATATCGTCCTATATACGTCACCTGGTGGTTCATATGACCCACATTTTTTGTACGTGGGCCTGTAGTCTATAAGAGTAGTTCAAAACCTTTGCCATAAAAGTTTATATTTTAGTATTACAGAAAGTTGACTTTTTCTAGATATTCTTTTGGATTTGTATTTTAGTATCGCCACAAACACCGGAGTTTGCTGCACTGACTTCTACATCACTGCCATAGTCTTAGAAGAATTTAAGTCGAGAATTAAAAAGTTAAACATTATATACCTATCTGAGCGAGAGGATGCCGTGCCCAGCAGTGGGACGACGGAGAAGAGATAAGGTAACAGCACTATTTACACTTATTTCATCAATGGTGGGCCGCAAGTCGTGATTTGGCTGTCATCGTGTTTGTAGCCATTGCCCATTGCAGACCAGATTTTCGCCATTAATATGAAAATATTTGAGTACCTACTCGTAGTTCTAATACTTAGTAAATATAAAACGTGCAATCAACACGATGACGGCCATAACGTGAAGTTGTCAAACGTCATTGGTGTAACATAAGTACCTACGTACAAGGAGCGTTAATGATTTACTACTTACTACTACGAGTACAAGTCAAATGATTTACATTACATACACAGATTAGTGATATTTTGAACTGTCTCCTAATTTCAATAATCAAGTTCGGCAAGGCATGCAGGATTACATGTACTAATGAGCGTTTTTCGAATAAAAAATCATGAACATTTTTTTCCAAAATTAACTATTTTGGGTTTTTCTTACTTAGAATCGTTTATCCTGTCGATTCTCGTGCAAGAAAACCTGTATCCCATATTTTTACTATGGCGTTTTGATTTCTTGTTCGTCACGTCTCCCATACTAAAAAGGGCGAACAAAAAAAGTGACGTTCGAATGGAAGAGTTTTGGGGGACAGGTTTTCTTGCATGAGAATCGATGGGGTAGACGATTCTATTCTGAGTAGGTAAGAAAAAGCCAAAATAGTAAAATTCTAACAAAAAGGTTTAATTGATTCACATTCCACTCTAACGCATGTAGTATATCCACTATTTTATTCACTATTTTATTTCGATTTTAAGATTCTGGAGCGATGTGATATGATTGAGGAATGATAATATACAAATAAGCCAACGTGGAGTTAGTACTCTTATAGATAGAAGGACTTTGGTCCTTTCTTGCCATTACTGTAATCTACGGACATTATTTTAATAAAGAATTTGTCGTCGTAATTTCAGAGTTTTTTTTAAGTCGCAGTCTTTCACTAACTTGCATTCTAGCCGTCTTACCTGTACTGTAGAAGGACATATAGACTACAGGCCCACGACCAAAAAAATGTGGGTCATATGAACCACCAGGTGACGTATACACATATAGGACGATATAAGAGCATAAAATAATAAGATTCAGCACTATGCCGTCACTTGTAAGCTGTCCAACTGAGTGCTGGTGAGAATTCAATGATAATTCAAAAATGATTTTTCACCTCACTTGCTCGAAAAGGCTGTCTTTCTCCTTCAAAATCTGCGTGGAAAAGTGCTTTTTCCCCGCTTGCGTGGAAAAGGTTTTTGAAATTCGAACGTGACGATGACCACCATTGCCCACCTACTCATATATTCAGAAATTAGAACTTTGAACTTCGTATGTTGTCGTCTCGCTTATACGAATAGTATTTAATTAGGTGAATGAGAAGGACGGAATAATACGAACTTCAAATGTCGAACTTGGTATCAGAACTTTTTCATCACGATTGATAAAAAAAACATAATGTCGTCACGTTCAGAAACGCGATCCGGTATCCATTATTAATTTATTTTAAAATCCGTTACTTCCTAAGTTATTTTCAAGATTAGCTAACTTTCGTTGCTAAAAGAAAAAACGATATTGGTTTTTATTCATTATTTTAATTTGTGGTTAACCACAAAAATAGCAACCAAGCAGAAAAAAACAGATATTATGATGCAAATTCAGAACGCGCCCCATTTTTTTTAATTCAGTCTAGTTAGTGCGATTTTTTAACTTTCTTTTTATTGCGAAGTATGCGGTACACTAGAAGATGTCCAACACTTACTAGTGGAATGTGTTCGGAATCGTGTTGCGAGGGAGGCGTTGGTTACAGCAGCCAATCTGAATATGTATGACACGGGGATGTTTCTAGATATCTTAGCCCAACCGACCTCAGACGTCGCGTTGATGCTGTTCAGGTTGGCTGATGTGACCAACAATATGAGCTAGTGTAATATATTGTTCCACTTGTTTCATTCGCTGTTGCCCTATGGGCTAATGTGACAAAATGTACGAAGCCCGTTTTAAAATATGTAAATATATAAAAAAAAAAAACTTTCTTTTTAAAAATATATCTATGATTAGAAAAAAAAAAGTTTTTAGAGATTGCTCGTCGGGAAACCGAAAAGTTGACCAAAATTGTTGTTTGGTTTATGATAAAACAGTATAATACACAAGAAATTAATGTGATAGAACAATCAGAAAAAATAGTTTTACTTATTAGATTATTAGACTAGGCTGTATGGGCTTAGATCCTTTTACCTTTCTTATTTAGAAGAAAAGGACTAAAAAAACTGATTTACTATTAGACTGTTTTTCTTTCATCCACCATTTTTCTCGCTGTAGTAAGGTGAAAAATTGTGTGTTTCGCTCGGCAGCAAAGTTGTTTAGTATCTCGTGCCTTGAAACCCTCGCGACGCTCAGGATTCTTCTTTTGAACCACTCGCTTCGCTCGTGGTTCAATCATAGAATCCTTCGCTTGCTCGGGTTTCAATTCAGGCACTCGCGCCAAACAAACACTTTGCAGCCTTGCATAACAAATAACTATTACAGCTTTATAAATCAAGTAACATACCATGAAATTAAGATAATTATTAATATACATTCAAATGAACAATAATTTTTTGATGGCATTATTTTAATAGTACTTTTGAGTGCTAGATAATGTTGCGGAATAATGGATTAGAAGCTGTATTGAAACAGTATGAAACTGATGTCGTACAGAATGAAATGACCAAATTTACCCTGGAAATTGAAGAAAAAAAAATACCGACTTTGTGGCGCACCATTTTTTTACGGCAATGCGCGCTTTCTTATTATTTTTCATGGATCTATCGATGGTAAAAATGCCGTACAAAAATATATATGACCAAAATGTACCTACTCACTCTACCTGCACTTTTGAATTCTCACCAGCACCCAGTTGGACAGCTTACAAGTGACGGCATAGTGCTGAATCTTATTATTTTATGCTCTTATATCGTCCTATATACGTCACCTGGTGGTTCATATGACCCACATTTTTTGGTCGTGGGCCTGTAGTCTAATATCCTAATGCCAATTCAATCATACATAACCCGGAATCGAACCACGTCAAAATAATAACATTTGCTTAAATGAAATAAATTTGAGTTTTTCTTTTAATTGTTTAACACGATTTCATTAAAAATGTGTTCCTTGGGACTGAATAATAAGAAACAACATCAACAATAACAACGAAAAACTTGCAGAACCAATTTATGAAATTGTTCGCAGAAATTTTGACCAAGTTAGTAGGTAACTACGAAAAAAATTAATATATATGTACATATAATTGAAATAAAAAAATAATGCTATTTTTATTAAATCTAAAATCGTTGCCATGTTTCCTAACAGATTCCCCTATCTCTTATAGTTCTTGACTTCTCCCTACTAACCCATTTGGATTGATCACCCTGTATACCTACTCGGGAGCAAAAAAACCTTTCTACTGATGCTCCCGAGTATATTTATAATCAGAAAAAGAAGGCACCGGCATAGAATAAATAATAACAGAGTAACGGAATCTCTTTTGACCGCGTCCAAAACGCCGCCATTTATATAGGTAGGTACCTACTTCCCCCCTCACATCGTTACACCCCTTTGTCGTCCAGACGTGTTGCTAGGGTTGCTTACTGTTAAATATTACTTACGCCTAAAGATAATATCGCCAAAATATAAGTTTTTATTTACTTTGAAATCATTATTTTATTCTAGTTTTACAAAATATGAGATTTATAAATCATTAGGTACGTATCTACACATTATAGATAGGTAGGTACTTCTAAGTAAGAAGTTATTAGGTACAAGTGCCATACCAAATGAAGCCATTTAAGGTGATTTAAGTAAGTATTACTTACCTACAAATATAAAATACTAGCTTTTGCCCGCGACTTCGTCCGCGCAGATAACGTCAGAGTGACGACATACCCCATACATCCACTCATGTCTTCGAATATAAGGTTTTTATTTCCTATCCCGTGGGAAATTCGGTATATCCCTTCTTAGAGCACCTAAGTGTTCCTCTAGGAATGTTATCTACTAATTATTGTCTTAATTATTTACCTTTGAAAAATTCCTTTGTAGTGCATAACAAATAACTGTTTCACCTCACTTGCTCGAAAAGGCTGTCTTTCTCCTTGAAAATCTGCGTGGAAAAGTGCTTTTTCCCCGCTTGCGTGGAAAAGGTTTTTGAAATTCGAACGTGACGATGACCACCATTGCCCACCTACTCATATACTCAGAAATTAGAACTTTGAACTTCGTATGTTGTCGTCTCGCTTATACGAATAGTACTTAATTAGGTGAATGAGAAGGACGGAATAATACGAACTTCAAATGTCGAACTTGTTATTCAGACCCCTAACTTTTTCATCCGATAAAAAAAACATAATGTCACGTTCAGAAACGCCAGTATTAATATCCAGTATTAATTTATTTCAAAATCCGTTACTTCCTAAGTTATTTTCAAGATTTTCTAACTCGTTGCTAAAAGAAAAAACGATATTGGTTTTTATTGATTATTTTAATTTGTGGTTAACCACAAAAATAGCAATTTTCAAGTTTTGCTAACTTTCGTTGCTAAAAGAAAAAACTATATTGGTTTTTATTGATTGTTATAATTTGTGGTTAACCACAAAAATAGCAACCAAGCAGGAAAAAACAGAAATTATGATGCAAATTCAGAACGCGACCCATTTTTTTTATAATTCAGTCTAGTTAGTGCGATTTTTTAACTTTCTTTTTAAAAATATATCTAGGTATGATTAGAAAAAAAATAAAAGTTTTTAGAGATTGCTCGTCGGGAAACCGAAAAGTTGACCAAAATTGTTGTTTGGTTTATGATAAAACAGTATAATACACAAGAATTTAATGTGATAGAACAATAAAAAAAAATAGTTTTACTTATTAGATTATTAGACTAGGCTGTATGGGCTTAGATCCTTTTACCTTTCTTATATAGAAGAAAAATAATAAAAAACTGATTTACTATTAGACTGTTTCATCCACCATTTTTCTCGCTGTAGTGAGGTGAAAAATTGTGTGTTTCGCTCGGCAGCAAAGTTGTTTAGTATCTCGTGCCTTTTCAAACACAATTTTTGAAACACAATTTTTCACCTCACTACAGCGAGAAAAATGGTGGATGAAAGAAAAACAGTCTAATAGTAAGTCAGTTTTTATATTCTTTTCCTCCTAAAAATAGGAAAGGTAAAAGGATCTAAGCCCATAGAGCCTAATCTAATAAGTAAAACTATTTTTTCTGATTGTTCTATCACATTAATTTCCTGTGTATTATACTGTTTTATCATAAACCAAACAACAATTTTGGTCAACTTTTCGGTTTCCCGACGAGCAATCTCTAAAAACTTTCATTTTTTTTCTATTCATAGATATATTTTTAAAAAGAAAGTTAAAAAATCGCACTAACTAAACTGAATTAAAATAAAATTGGGGCGCGTTCTGAATTTGCATCATAATATCTGTTTTTTCCTGCTTGGTTGCTATTTTTGTGGTTAAACACAAATTAAAATAATTAATAAAAACCAACTAGCTGTTGCCCGGGGCTTCGCCCCGCTGCATTTTTTTTTCTTTTCGAAATTTTATTTTATACAAACTGTCCGAACAGTAACAAACACAACTAAAAAAGAATTATCCAATTCGGTGCAGTCGTTTGGAAGTTATGCGCGTACATACATTTCGGCGATTCATTTTTATTTATATAGAAGATTTAATGTGACTTTAACTTCATTCCAAATATTTAAAAGTGAAGTGAATCAGGTTGTCAAACGTTAGTTGCGAAATAAACGGATTCCTAGAAATCGAGACATTTTGTCAATTCCACTTTTTTTTCTCATCCGTGACTACTAAGATACCTAACTGCTGTTGCCAAAACTCATGCCATTTCCATTTCGTTTTCGATCCATGTCCCCAAGTCCATGTTATTATTAGAACCTCCTGTATTTTTATATCAAACTTTGAAGCATTAAATACTTTTTGAAATAAACAAACATGACAAATCAATTTTGACATAATAGAGCCCAATAAAAAAGAAATTAAAAGTTGACGCAAGTCATTCATTATAAACAAAGAAAACGTAAAATATATTTTGTATTTTGTATAATTATCTTAATACGTAAGTGTTGCGGATAAAATCTGGTCGATTCAAAACAGATATTTTCTCATGCTGAACAACTTACAACATGTTTCAGTCCAATACATGTTATTTTTATTGTGTCATCTCACGTCAAAACACATGACACGAGTCACATTATACTGGCTGGTCGGGTAGCGCACAGTAGTTCATTAAAATTCATTTTTTTGTGGTTTTTCGTAAAAAAAAAACTAAAAACTAAGAGCAGTTTGCAACTCTCCAGCATGAGACGAATCTAATGACATATAATATATCAAAATCGGACCATAACTGTAGATCTGATGGCTTGTACAAAAATCGGCCTCGCGTATTATATAATATATAAGATATGGTTTTTTCTTTTAGCAACGAAAGTTAGTAAATCTTGAAAATAACTTAGGAAGTAACGGATTAATTTTTTTTTTTGTTTTTTATTGAGATAAACTCTTTATTTAGTTTTAAGTTTTGTATATTTAGTTCACTTTTAGATCTTGTAAATATGTTTGTTTAATTTTAAAATAAATTGACAATGGATACCGGATCGCGTTTCTGAACGTGACATTATGTTTTTTTTATCGGATGAAAAAGTTAGGGGTCTGATAACAAGTTCGACATTTGAAGTTCGTATTATTCCGTCCTTCTCATTCACCTAATTAAATACTATTCGTATAAGCGAGACGACAACATACCTACGAAGTTCAAAGTTCTAATTTCTGAGTATATGAGTAGGTGGGCAACGGTGGTCTTCGTCAACGTTCGAATTTCAAAAACCTTTTCCACGCAAGCGGGGAAAAAGCACTTTACCACGCAGATTTTGAAGGAGAATGACAGCCTTTTCGAGCAAGTGAGGTGAAAAATAATTTGCGATACTTCTCGAAATAGTAGTTAACTAAGTAATTTACAGTTTTTTTTGATAAAAGTTCCAGTTTAAAGAGATTCCAGGATTTTTTTAGCCAACCCATTTTTCATATAGTTTTGAAATATTCTATTATCAGCTCTTAATACACTTTTTATAAAGACGGAATTGTTGACGCTGGCCATCAAGACATCTCATAATGTTATTTTTTACGAGAATAGCTTTTACTGTCTTCTGAGTTTTCTACGTAGTTATATGATACGATTTTTTAATAAACCATTTTAAACATATATATATATATATTGTTATAGTTCTCTCCAGTTAAATAAAACGGCTGATATAAATTACAATATTATTATAATCAAATAAAATAAGTTAAGTACATGGAATACTTTCAGACGCCATTCCCGCCGAGTGCGGTGGCCTTGACAGTTCTAAAGTACTTCGTTACAATCAGCAACTTATTTTATTAAACATTTTAATAACTGTTATTATAATCATAGCAAAAACGTGTAAATTAAAGAAACATTAAAAGAACTTCATTCCTTTTGCATTATTGCCAAAATAAACATTATATCATTTATTGACTAAACTTAAGGAAAGTAATCGAACGGACACATACCAAAAATATCAAATTAACTGGCGGCCTACTCCGAAGCTCCTAACCCGAACCCCGTACCGCGCCGTCCCGCTCACACTAATGGTGTTTAATTGGAGAGTGAGAGGGACGGCACGTCACAAACCCCAAACTTCGATCTTGGGAGTAGCCCCCCTGTCGACATACCTACGGAATTACAAAAGAGTAGGTGCATCAACCAACCACTTATTTTTATAGAATCTAACAGTTCGTCCATCCTGATAAATGTTCACGTCCTCGTGAACTATGTACCTACTGTAATAAAACGTAACAAATTTACCATTAATAGGCATAAAATCTTCATTACATAAAATTAAAAATTTCTACTTTGCAATAACTTATATATTCATGTTAGATATAAATCCACTTTGTTTTAAATCTATTTATCCCAATTATTGACACACATTTTAGTTGTTATTTATACTTTGTTTTGCAACAAATGCATGTATAATGAACATAAATCAGACAATTTCATACATTAATACATTATATCATATTATACATTTATTCGGAATCAATATTTATGCCAACAAGAGTTGCACTTTGCATCTCTCCACACAAGTGCACTTTGCACATTCACTTGGCGTACTATATCTCGTGAATTGGAAGCGTCGTTCACTTTGCACGTTTGCATCGATACGCACTTTGCGTAAGTATAATATGTTTTTGGTGCGCACTTTGCGCGAATATATAATGGCACACTTTGTGCTTTTACCTTCTTCACATAAACTCAATATGCACTTTGCATTTTGTACAATAACTATAATACGATTTAACTATTGTACTACGAGGATTATCATTCAGTTAACTGCTCATTAACGCTGCTCTCATCACTATCAGAGTGTTCGCCATTATTTTTGTTATAGCACAACCAAGGAAATATTTTATCCACAGCAAATACCCCTTTATATGTGACTGATCCCTTTTTTGTAAGAGGTGTATCAGTAACTTCGTACCTGTCGTGATCAAATACTTTTGTGATCCGGTACGGCCCCTGTAGCTTAGGCAATAACTTTTTACTTTGACCACTTACGTGAACTGCTCTTTCTACACGAACTAAATCTCCACACTGAAATTTGGGTGGCATTTTCCTCTTCTTATCAAAACCCACCTTTTGTTTTATTTGCGATTCAACTATATGTTCGTCAACTTCTGTTCTAATAGCCGTCCGATTGTCAGAATCGCTTGGCTGTTCATAATCATCGGTAATATCAGGATATATTTCAGACATCAAGGGACCTTCACTCACACCAGTTAATTTAAGGCCAAACAATACTTCTGAAGGAGATTTTCCTGTTCCTTTATTAACAGTATTGTTTAGTCCCCACTGTACCTGTAGTAACTTTTCGTCCCAGAGTCTTTCGTCATTGCCATGATTTTGGGCAACCAACGAGTCTAAAATCGTCCGATTGTATCTCTCCACTTGCCCGTTAGCACGCGGAGAGGCAACTGCATTTAAAATGTGCTTCACTCCCACATCATTTATAAAGCTTTTGAATTTAGCACTAGTAAACGAACTACCTCTATCACTTATCAATCTGATGGGTAATCCAAATATCCCAAAATATTCTTTAAGAACAGAAATTGACGTCTTCGATTTAGTATTTTTCACGGCCTTTAATACAATGAATTTAGAATACGCGTCTATAATTACTAAAATATGTGTGTTTTTCTTTTTACTCGTTACAAACGGTCCCACATGGTCGATGTGGATTGTGTGGAAGGGTGTTGACACTTTGGGTATTGGGTGCATATACCCTTGTTTCTTTCCCGCTGGTAATTTATTATGTGCGCACTGGAGACAAGCATTGCATTGACGTACTTTTTGATAAACTTTCGCATGCGAGCAAACCAATAATGCTGTTTTATTCTTTCAAACGTCTTCTCAAATCCAAAGTGTCCTATATCGTCATGGTTTTTTTGTAGAATTTGCCATCGACAACCCTTCGGTACAACCCATCTCAACCCGTCATCGGTATTCCTGTAAACACGATCCCTTTTTACTACGAAGTTTTTACGAACTTCAACAACATCATCATAATCTGAGTTCGTTAAAATATCTCTGATCCTTTTAATTTCAGTGTCATCGGATTGGACTGTCGCTAACCAGTCATTATCGATGATCATAATATCACGAGCTTCAATAACTTTTACCACCCCTGCTTCGTCCGACACTGGATTTCTACTAAGGGCATCGGCATGTGCCATGCGCTGTCCTGGCCTATACACTATCTCGCAATCATATTCCTGAATTAAACTCCACCACCTTGCAACTCGAGGTATCATATCGCGTTTCAAGAAAGTTGCCCTTAAAGAGTTACAATCCGTAACGATCGTAAAGTTTGATCCTAGAACATATGTACGAAATTTAGTCAAAGAGGCAATTACGGCGAGAGTTTCTAACTCATAAGATGAGAAATGCGACTCTTCGGGTGACGTCTGCCGGCTATAATATGCTACAGGCTTAAATAACCCATCATCTTGTTTTTGAATAAGTACACTGCCAATGCCCGACTTACAAGCGTCTGTATGAATTTGAGTCTCAGCTTTGGGGTTGTACAACGCTAAAACTGGTCTCGATGTGAGCGCATCCTTCAATTTACAAAACGCATCCTCCTGTTCACCGTTCCATAACCACTGACCACCTTTCTTTAGTAACGTTGTGAGAGGTTTGGCAATCTGCGAAAACCCTTTTATGAACCGCCGAAAAAAACTTGCCAATCCAAGAAATTGCCTTACGTTATGAACATCTTTAGGGCGAGGAAAGTTAAATACTGCCTCTGTTTTTCTCAAACCGGGTCGAATGCCTTCGTTTGATACTTCAAATCCCAAGTAATCAACATTAGTGTGAAAGAAGTTACATTTTTGCGGTTTGAGTGTTAAGTTTGCCGCTCGCAATTTTTCTAATACCGCTCTTAACCTTGCTATTCCCTGCTCAAATGTTGTAGATGGTATTAATATATCGTCCATATAAGCTAAAGCCGAATCAAATCTTGCGTTTCCTAACATCAAATTTATTGTCCTTTGAAAAACCGCTGGAGCATTCGCTAAACCGAACGGCATTCTGTTGAATTCAAATTGTCCGTCCGGTGTAACAAACGCTGTTTTTAATTTGGCATCCTCTGTAAGCGGTACCTGATAATATCCAGATGCCAGATCCAGTGCACAAAAGAATTTGTTTCCAGCTAAACGATCGATTTGATCTTCTATCCGAGGAAGAGGGTAATGCTGCTTTACAGTTTTTTTGTTAAGTGCGCGATAATCTACGCACAACCTTTTATCACCTGTTTTCTTTTTAACTACAATAATTGGACTAGCATATGGAGAAGTTGATGGCCTAATGATTTCATATTGAAGCAACTCGTCTATCATTGATTTAACTTCTATGCGCTCCGCGTGGCTCAATCTATAAGGGCGGTAAACCACTGGCTCCGAGTCTTTTAAGGTAATATCCATTTCCGTTACAGCCGTACGCCCTAACTCGGACAAATCTTTGGCAAAACAATCACGGTATTCGTTTACTAAGTCGAGCAATATATTAATCTGATCTCCATTAAGGTCTGATCCAATTTTTAGGTCGTCTATGGTTAGTGCATTGTTAGTTGTTCCAATTTTCCTAATATTCGAATAATTCAGGGGACTATTATTAAAATTACTATCTATATTTGCCCGCAACACCAGTTCATTCTTCTTAAAACGTACAATCTGATCTCGTGTGTTTAGAATGCTAATGTAGCCTAATCCATTTTTGACATCAAAGTTCCCTACTTGAAGCCTAAAATTAAGGCGTCGACCGGTTTCAACGGAAATCGTTCCTGTAAAACTATCATTACAACAAACTTTTATGGATGCGTCCCCATAAATAGTTAAATCAGTGGCAGACCTTAAGGCCAATTTGGATGTATCGGTAGAATTTGCAGATTTTATGATCAATTCTTTATCCGTTTTATAAACTTCTACACAAGTTTGTTCAGTGGCAGTTTGTCCTACCAATATCTCGTAATCCAAATATTCATCGGGTACAATAGCAATATCTACCACTAAACTTACTTCGTCTACATGTAAATTTACTGTGCACATTCCTATAGCTCTAATAACGGATTTACCAAAACCACGTAATGTTGGTAAATTGTCAAATGCCCAATACTTAGGTTGTTTAACTTTTCGTGCAGCTGTTTCTTGCATTAAAGTGCACTGACTACCAAAATCAATATACCCGTCTAATTCAATATCGTTGACCGTAATCCGTTTTCTAAACTTTTGATCGGCATTTTCAATACTAGTTTGGTTTAGTCATAATGTTTTAACTTCGGTCGACCTGTCTTTCCATACCTCTCTAGTGCAATTCGGATCGTCGTGACCTGCTCTCATACATTTTTGACACTTAATTATAGGCTTTTTACAATTCGATATTACATGCCCAATTTCATGACAGTTAAAACATCTAGTTACCCTTGTTGAGTCAGGTTTCAGAAACTTACGAGTAGTGTCTGCATTAGAGGGTCTCATGGGCCGTTTAATAATCCTATCATTACGTTCATGTTTAACACTTCGAAGATATCCTAACAATTTGTCTGCGTCCTCGAATCCTACTGCCTCAGCACCGTACCTGACTGACCTATCTTCTATACCATACACTATGCAATCAATAGCATCCCTCCCGGTTACACGGCATCGATTTAATCCAACTATCTTATCGTAATAATACTCCTCTAGGTCATCGCCAAATTTAGCTTTCCTATTTAACATTTCGGTTAACAAATGCCCGTAATTTTCATAACTAGGAAAAGCAGTCTTTAGTTTTTCTTGCCAAATTTCCCAGGTGTGCAAGACAGAAGGCTGACCTTCATACCAACGTTTTGCTGTGCCCATAAGTTTTGGGAGAGCGTAATGTGCAGTTTGCTTACTATCCCAACCGTAAATGTCCGCACACTCATTCACTTTATTCAGCCACGAAACTATTGTTTGATTCTTTATTTTCGGATCGAACTCTGGTACTACATTTAAAGTTGAAAATTTTTCTTTAGGTTGTGGCATTGTTACGGTCGAAATAGCATGCAGTGTCTTGTTTAGGGTTTCTAATAGACTGTTATTTATAACCGGCTGTTCATTATTTACGGCTGAAGTAGTAGCCTCTGTTTCAGCCCCAATATTCGACACTGTTTTAGTTCTTTGATTTAATGTTAAATTCTCCTTTTCTTTTTCTGTGTTCGAATGTAAGGGCTGCAATAGAGGAATAGTTTCTCTTCGGGTCATAGTAGGCGTGTATCCAGATGCACTACTTTGTTGGACATTATTTTGTTCCCTTGAATAACCCCGATGACCCGAGGAAAACCCACTCCTTGAATAATTCCTGCCACGAGAGTATAAAATTGATCTTGCGCGTAATAAACTCCTCTGACGCGACTTACCACGGTGCTGCCTACTGTGGCGAGACCTTGACCGAAAACGCTTTGAAGATCTTGAACGTCTTATTGATCGCGATCGATCGGAAAAGTGCGACCTAGTTCGTCTTGATCTTGAACGGGTTGAACTTCTTTTGGTACGAGATGACGCCCGCGATGATTGACGTAAGTACCTCCGGTGCCCACGTGAACGTCGCCTTGTTGGTTGCGACGACCTTCGCCGCGAGCAGGACGTCGTCGCAGAGGAACCCCTCGTGCTCGCGCCTCGGCGACTCGGCGAGCGCGACCTCTCGCGCGACCGCTCGCGTGACCGTTCGCGCCGCCTCCGCCGCCGCGACCGCGACCGCGATCGCTCAGTCGCTCGTGGCGACTTGCGCGAAGCTCGACACTCAACATTACGCATCTTGTCAAATTAGAAATCTGAAATCAACATCCACTCATTTGTACATACATTATAAATTGAATTCGGTCCTGCTCCTAGTTCAATTGTTAACATTAGTTATAAAACCTCCGAGCAAAACATAATATTGTTAAAACATGAGACAGATTTGGCGTAGCGTACCTACTGTATTAAACTGAAATACATTTCTCAACAAAACTGGCACGCATTGTAATTTTTTTTTTTGTTTCCAAAGTAATAATCTACTAACGAAATCCGATTAGCACTTATTACGAAAGTATATAATTAGGTAACTACCCATCATCTATCATTTATCTAACTAGCCTAAGTATCATTTTAAAATTTAATATGAAATGTTCTGCATTGAAACAGATAAATCGAAAAAACTCAGATCACAGAAAGGAACGTTAATATTTATATGGAAAAAATATCTATTACATTATGATATAACTACCCACTCATTGCTTTGTGTAATAAATATAAATATTGTATTCTAATCTTGTCGGCAATATTTATTTTATTTACATTTATACACGATACTAAAATTCATAATTTAACATTAAAAGCAATATGGAAGAAAACAAATGAATATCTCACCCGTATGTTTTTTCTTTGTATTTTATTTTACCTTTCCTTTTCCACACAATACCGTATCGTTGTCTTGTTTGGCACGTAGTTATCCCGTCTTCTGAATTTGTTATAGTTCTCTCCAGTTAAATAAAACGGCTGATATAAATTACAATATTATTATAATCAAATAAAATTAGTTAAGTACATGGAATACTTTCAGACGCCATTCCCGCCGAGTGCGGTGGCCTTGACAGTTCTAAAGTACTTCGTTACAATCAGCAACTTATTTTATTAAACATTTTAATAACTGTTATTATAATCATAGCAAAAACGTGTAAATTAAAGAAACATTAAAAGAACTTCATTCCTTTTGCATTATTGCCAAAATAAACATTATATCATTTATTGACTAAACTTAAGGAAAGTAATCGAACGGACACATACCAAAAATATCAAATTAACTGGCGGCCTACTCCGAAGCTCCTAACCCGAACCCCGTACCGCGCCGTCCCGCTCACACTAATGGTGTTTAATTGGAGAGTGAGAGGGACGGCACGTCACAAACCCCAAACTTCGATCTTGGGAGTAGCCCCCCTGTCGACATACCTACGGAATTACAAAAGAGTAGGTGCATCAACCAACCACTTATTTTTATAGAATCTAACAATATATATGTTATATTTTTTGTGTATTAATGTGGTTTATTTGCTGAAATATGGGTAAGTGTTCAAACTCAACAGTTGGAAAAGCTAAAAGGCACCATTAACTATCGAAACTGGGCATTTCTAATGCAAAACGTACTCAGTTTCGGAAACTTGTGGCAATATGTTACCGGAACGACGTCCAGCTTTTGTACATCCCTACCCTACAGATGTAATGGTAGCAGATGTTTTCACCAAACCACTTGGGTAGCCAACTAGGTGTGGCATAGTGACGGCCTGGTGATGTCGACGTTATGGAGGAGTGTTGAATCTAACGCTGGCCATCAAGGCATTTCATAATGTTATGTTTCATGAGAATAGCTGTCACTCTCTTCTGAGTTTTCTACACGAATACGACTTTTTAATAAACCATTTAAATATAGCATTTTCAACAAAAATGCATAGTTTTTTCGGGAAAGCGATAAACTAATTCTGCACAGACTTAGTCGCGGGAAACTGCGTACAATTCAAACAAGAAAAAACAACCCGCATTTTGATGGCTTACCTAGTATATACCTACCTATTAAACGTTCTACTCATACTCGTATAAACGAAATAAGTAGGAAAATAAGAATGGGACATAAAACTTCGCGTTATGCCTTCGCCGCAGTTAGATAATAAATAAAACATAATTATTCTTAAACAACTTTATTAATATTAAACAGCACTTTGGTTTAATTTTAATTAGCTAAATGTACATTTAAATTATTGGTTTTAACAACACATTGTATAGCTACGCATAATTTTTATTTAATTATGAAATATATGAACTTAATTAGGAATAAGATTTTGTCATTATAAAATATCGTGGCTCTTGGTTAAAAATAATCGAATATTTTTTTAAAACTTTTTTTTCTTAAAACAGAAATATTAAGACTTTAAATCTGAATAAAATGATTAGAGCCGATTTCAATTAAATTTACATGGGAGCAATCTGGAATTAGGGATATCAAATCCTTTCAAATGAAAAAAATAATACCAGAGTTCTGAGGTAATAAAAAAAACAACCGAATTCAACCGCTGCTGACGTTCATTTAAAGATATAAATTTTTGATTAATGGAGGGTTTATTCGATAGAGTACATGTTGCTTTATGTATGACGAAACATTCATGCACGTGATAATAAACCTCCTTTGTTTGAAGTTGGTTGAAAATAGTGTAGTCCATTCTTTTAGTCCACGTTTTTCTGTATTTTTTTTAATTTAGGAATAATATACACGAAAATTATTTATATACAAATGTCTACGCTTATAGTGTACATACACGTATCTGTAATGTGCCGATATCAATGAATATCAGGCATTTAACCTTTTTATCGCTATTGTCTGAATTTGAAACACCAGTATCCAGCTGATTTCGCAGACGGTCCTATAATCCTACATGATCGAATAATAGTTATGTTGAACTTTACTTGTTTGGATTTGATAGTGTCCTAATTAATTAACGAGCTTAGTTACAAAGAAACTGCATCACATTTCATACGTTAATCCTGGTAGGCATTAAATTATGATAGTTTGCTAGTTTCCCGGTGTAAGAAAGTTTGTAATAGTAATAGCGTTCTCTTGCTCTACTCACTGTAACGAATTCAATAAAAACTATTAATAACATGCATAACATATGCATGGCGTGCACCAAAATTGTGTCAAGAAATTGACGATTTTAAATTTGTTGTATCTAACGTAAATAAATAAGACAAAATGATTGCCAGACGGACCCAGGGGGTTAATAAGTGTGTCTTCTGCTTACATTGCTACAAATTTAAGCGTTCCTGCAGATGGCGCTCTCAGCAATTAAATAAGTGGATGTGTTGCATCACGTGTTCATATACAGGTAGTGATTTCTTCCACGTAGGAGGCGGGGAAAATGCCGTGGCTACCATTGAGGTGGCCAGACCACCAGTCGTTGTCTTGCTTTGTCTCAATGGTGATTATGTCGCCTGCGGCAGAAAAAGTCATCATGTGTACGACAAACAACTCAATGGACATCCCACGTATGTCCCCAAGTTGCGTTAGAGTACAAGCTGGAACCGAACTTCTGTTTGGACCCTGTGGGCACGCAGGAACAGTCCAAATCAATACAAACTTCATTCGCAAACTATCTCGCTCTGCGATTAAAATATAATGTACAGATATTGCCAATGCATAGTTAAGTACGTCATTATTAACTGCCATGCAAACCATGCATGCTTACGCCGTTGAAATGAAAGTAAGTATTTGATGTGTAGGGTACAAACCAGAGCTGCTACTTAGCAGCACGATGCCAGCCAAGACTAAAATAGAAGTATTATGTAAATATGGGCAAGCGTTGATTTACCTGGTGATAAGGTCAATTCGTCGTTTAGTCTGGCCTCGTAGTTGTACAGCGCGCGACATTTTCCGATGGACTTCGTTTGAATGACCCCGTCGCCATTCTCATGCTTAAGCATTTCTGTGAGGTCCGACGAACTGTCGCTTTGTGACGAAAATTCATCTGTTGACAAAAACACGAATTTGACAAAAAGAAAAAGTTGATAAGAACAAGAGTTTAGAGAAGTAAACTCGCATACATGCACAGGTAAAGGAATAATGTACCTACTTAGGTTTTTTTATGAATGTACTCTTTGGTGACTTTAAGTACGTAATATGTTGAAAGTGATAATTGATTAGATAGATAGTTGTCGTAGAGGTTTCCTATTCTAGTTGCGGCCTTACCGAAGTCGCTATCATGTTGGTTGGATAGGCCATCCCCGGCGCCCCGCTCACTCCAGTTGAGGGGGCTCTCGGGCGGCGGCACGTCAGGCGTAGGCGGCGCTGGCGCGGGCGGGGGCAGCTCCACACACACCGGAGTCACCGGTGCGCTCTTGCTCTCCGTGTTCCTCCTGAACGACAGGTGCTCTATTCGCAGCTTACTCGAAGCTCTGCTCATTATAGAGTCCCGCCTTTCCCTCTCTTCGCCACCGTTTAGGCTTTTTGTTAGAGCTGTATAGTTTGGTTGTAGATTTTTATTAACTTCGTTTTGATAGTCTTCTTGTAGCCATGGGGGCACCTAAGATAAAAAAATACAATTAAATTTATCGTCAAACGGGGTTTTGATTAAAGTACAAAATAATACTGACTTTCAAAACACTCTGTTGTAATCCTTGTTTGTCTCTTATGACTTTGATATGTGCGGCGAGCGGATGTTCGACAGGCGCTCGACTATCTAGCTCGTTTAATGTCGAAGTTATTTTGTATCTTACGGCTTCCAAATACGTCAACATAGATTTCATCTAAAACCAGAGCATAAATTAAGGGAAACTGGAAGATGAAAGTAACCCACTTTTTTAACGCATCGTTAAAGTTAGCACATTACGTGATAAAGTTTGTCAGCGACGTTTTGCTGCGAGTCATCATTGCCGAACGTGGGGGTCTGTTTCATCGCCATCGCGAGTTTTTCCAAGCCCTGTTTTGATTTGCGTTCGCGATCAATGTCCTGTTTCACCAGTTGTAGTATTTTGAGCAGTGCCTGAAAAAATATTTAAAAAAATTAAAGATTTTGTACTCTGTTAAGGAAAAATAAAAGCCGGATGATACTAATTCATGCGGCGGTACCTGTTTTCGGCGCTCCTTGTTCATGGCGAGCGTGGTGTGCTCGCAGTAGAAGTCTGGCAGCAGCTGCTCCGTGGCGCCGACGGGCGCGGTGCGCACGCGCCGCACTATACGCATGTCCATGCTCGCGTCTGCGTGGTTTACGGGATTGATTAGCTTGTTAGATATCTGGAAATAAAGAATTTTGTTGGTTCTGGTTACTTACTCTTAAGGAACTGTGTAGGTGTATTACTTTGTAAACTGCGTAATGCGTGAGTTAGTAGAAAACCCTGTAGGTCTAGTAATGCTAGTTGTAGGTGCAGTATTTTGGGGCAATAATATTGAAAAGGACAAGGTAATCGAAGATATCTAACACCATCCTATTTTTGTAGCCATGAGCTTGTATCAGATTTGGAAGGCGTTTGTTTATTTAACGCAAATACATGAAATGAACTGTTCACACCTCTCATTGAGAAAAGTAACTTTTGCTCGCTGACGAGAGGGATCAAAGCGCAATTTTTTCTCTGTAAGGCTTTTCTTTGCTAAGTGTTTCTTTACAAATGCAATTTTTTAAAGTTTATAATTGTATAACCACGTCATTTTCTATGCTGGTGGCTCATTAATTATATTTACAATTGTTTTTTAAGTGAAAACTTCTTTAGCGGCGTTAAGCACTTTTGGGATGGGTAAAAAATGTTAAACTGGCGACAAATTCTGACGCGTCAGGTAAGCGTAAGACGGAGGGAGTGTTGCTCCTCGTTATAATACCGTACGTTGATTCACTCACTCGTAATCGTAAGCTACGTTTGGCCTGGTGGTATAAGGTGTGGAATAACAGCGCGTTCGCTCCTGTGACCGCGGTTCAAATCTCGTGAAAATAGTTATTTGTTATGCAAGGCTGCAAAGTGTTTGTTTGGCGCGAGTGCCTGAATTGAAACCCGAGCAAGCGAAGGATTCTATGATTGAACCACGAGCGAAGCGA
Organism: Pandemis corylana; assembly: GCA_949127965.1. Lineage (NCBI taxonomy): Eukaryota > Metazoa > Arthropoda > Insecta > Lepidoptera > Tortricidae > Pandemis > Pandemis corylana. Next base: position 23,009,664 of record OX421850.1, read on the forward strand.
GTGGTTCAAAAGAAGAATCCTGAGGGTCGCGAGGGTTTCAAGGCACGAGATACTAAACAACTTTGCTGCCGAGCGAAACACACAATTTTTCACCTCACTACAGCGAGAAAAATGGTGGATGAAAGAAAAACAGTAATAGTACCTAAATCAGTTTTTTTATTCTTTTTCTTCCAAATAAGAAAGGTAAAAGGATCTAAGCCCATACAGCCTAGTCTAATAATCTAATAAGTAAAACTATTTTTTCTGATTGTTCTATCATATTAATTTCTTGTATATTATACTGTTTTATCATAAACCAAACAACAATTTTGGTCAACTTTTTGGTTTCCCGACGAGAAATCTCTAAAAACTTTTATTATTTTTTTCTAATCATAGATATATTTTAAAAAATAAAGTTAAAAAATCGCACTAACTAGACTGAATTAAAAAAAAATGGGGCGCGTTCTGAATTTGCATCATAATATCTGTTTTTTCTTGCTTGGTTGCTATTTTTGTGGTTGACCACAAATTAAATTAATTAATAAAATCTAATATCGTTTTTTCTTTTAGCAACGAAAGTTAGCAAATCTGGAAAATAACTTACGAAGTAACGGATTTTAAAATAAATTAATAATGGATACCGGATCGCGTTTCTGAACGTGACATTATGTCTTTTTTTTTATCGGATGAAAAAGTTAGGGGTCTGATAACAAGTTCGACATTTGAAGTTCGCATTATTCCGTCCTTCTCATTCACCTAATTAAGTACTATTCGTATAAGCGAGACAACAACATACGAAGTTCAAAGTTCTAATTTCTGAGTATATGAGTAGGTGGGCAATGGTGGTCATCGTCCCGTTCGAATTTCAAAAACCTTTTCCACGCAAGCGGGGAAAAAGCAATTTTCCACGCAGATTTTGAAGGAGAAAGACAGCCTTTTCGAGCAAGTGAGGTGAAAAAGTTTTTTTTCTTTTTCTTTTTGAAGTGCGTTGTGTAGTTTTCACTTCTGCCGGCACTCCCGGAGTGCAATCCGTCCGTCCGTTTCAAGTTTCTTAATGGTTGGTGTGAAAAGTTGCATGAGCCACTCGGAGCAAAATTATTTTAATCTTGGGCGTTAACACTTGAATCCCTCATTACGCTCAGGATTCTTCTTTAGAATCCCTCGCTACGCACAGGATTCTATTTTAGAATTCTTCGCTACATTCCGGACTCAATGTAGCGCCCTCACCGTAAATACATCATTTTGCTCAGCAAAATTATGAGCGACGGCGGTACATTGAATCCAGAATGTAGCGAAGGATTCTAAAGTAGAAACTAGAGCTTAATGAGGATTCAAGTGTTAACGCCCAAGGTGAAAATAATTTTGCTCCCGAGTGGCTCATGCAACTTTTCACACCGAACATTAAAATAGGTACCTACTTGAAAAAGAATTTAAAGAGCTACCATGGCGTGGTTTTACAATTATCAACTTCAAAAAATTGCATTTGCAAAAAACACATAGAAAAAAAGCCTTGAACAGATAAGTTGCACTTTGATTTATTATTTATTTATAAAAACACATGCAAGTTTTACAGTGCAGAACCAAAACACTCACACGTTAATTAAATACACATAAAATTAATTACTATCTGTCAAAAAGGGAAATATTACATTAAAAATTATATTAAACTTAGTGTCAAAGTGAATCCAATTTACAATTTAAACACAAATAATAATCAAAAAATAAACAAAAATGTCAAAAATTAAAAAGTTCAATATCCAGCCACAAATTGAATTAAAAATTATGTCAAATAGATTAATCAATAATGTCAAGCAATAATATTATTATAGGTAGGTAATTACAATTTCGATAGGAATACATTAGCCTTTCTCATGAATTCACTAAAGTTATCAAAAAATATGTCCGCATCCGGGACCTGCACAAGCATGCCGTTCAAGAGCGTGAGAGCTAGGGCTCGACTAGGGTCGTGGGCGCGTTTCTGGCATGCACCGTGCGCGACAAGGGGACAGCGAAAGCGAAATGCCTCTCGACAGGAAGCAAAGCTTACTTTTCTGAATAAGAGGTGTGAAAATAACTATTTTTTACCTCCGCCAACTGTGGAGGTACAGCAGCAGTTAGTCTGAGGTAGCAGTCGGCCGCAATCTTCAGCTGCGCCAGCCTCTCTTCCTCCAGAGATTCCAGCATGCCGGAGCCTTTCATGACGCTCGACTCCCATTCCAGCCTAAAAATATCCCAATTTTCTAATTAATCCATAGTTGTAGTTGTAGTTATACTTGAATGACTTGAATATACTTTAAACCAACATTTTATGTCCCCAATGTGGTTAACTTTAATTCAGGAAAGGCAACTTTTGTTTCTTTTATTCCGTCTATAGAATTAACTTGAAGTTTGAACACAGTAGAATGATATGAATAATGATAACGCAAGTTCAGGGGCCATACCATGCGATTCAATTCAGACTCAGTTCAGGATTTAGCTGTCAATTTTAGTATGGATCTGATAGTGAGCGAACCTAAACTGAATCGAAATTGAATCGCATTAAGACGTCACGGTAAAGCCCCAGGCAACAAAAAGTTTTTTTTAATACAAAGTTTTTCATGATTTAATTTATTAGCGAGTCGTGCACACTGACCGGAATTCAGATACGATTTCTACAGTTTGATGCGCGTCTTGACTTGACTAGCGTAAGAAAACCTTCTCAGTAAACGACGTGCCAGATATTTTGAAACTAATATTGCCGTTACCTGGCCCTCTCGGCATGTACGCAAACATTATAATATTCCACTTCAGTCTTTTTAACGGCATCTTCCGTCTTCCTCTTCTTGACTAGGAGTTTGGCTGCGTCTCTGTCGCTCGCGGCGCCGGGCACGCGATCTGCGCGCGCGGCACTCAGGATGGAGTGCGCGTGAGGGATATGCCCTACGCTCGAACTGCGCGGCATTCGGCTGTGGACAATACGTGAGCTGGTTGTGCCATTCAAGTTCTAAATAAGTTATAGGATTATTTGCTGATTGTAATATTTTTATTAAATTACAGACGTGTATTCTATTTTGTCAAGAGTACCCAGCATTTACAGTCAATACTACCTAGGTATTAACCATTCACGCATCTTTTAGCGCTATCAATGTTCGTTGCAAATATTTTCGTTGTTTTATTTGTCTGTTAATAAATGAGTGTGGTTACCATTGTCATTAATAACGTATTATAGATAAAGTATATGTAGAGTAGAGAGTAAACGCTCGCATTGCATTGTTAATTCTATACGCTGGGATTGTCGCATTGCAAATTATACTTAATTAATTAATAAGCTGAGGATCCTTCAACTAGACGATAAAACATTCAATCGAGTGTATTTATTTAACTTATTTTTATGATGTCGTATCGTCAAGTGCATTGCAATATATAGGCACACCTAATATCTAGAGTAGCATCTTGTAGTTTCTCGTTTTCCCTCGCCGCTGCGTGTGAATTCTTTTTAGACTTAGCTTCATTCGTCCGCCACTCGGTGAGAGATCGCGACGTCTTATCCACGTTGCCCTCGATCTGAAACCATAAATATAGTTATTGGGCTACTCGATTTAGCTTGGGAGCTATAAAACTCCACACGACGTCCCGGGTTCCATTTACCTTCTTTCTAAGTTTCAGTTGGTTATCGATTACATTCTTCATCGGTTTCACTAGCTCTTCCGTCAGGGCGTGAGAATATGTTCTGAAACATTTTAAAGGCCCATGGTTTAGGTAGGTTATTAAAATATGTGTAGATACCAAGTGCCTTTGGATTTATCAAAATTAACCTTTAACGACATACCTAGTAACAAGAACCACGGTGGGCATCATCGTGAATGATACCTATCTATACTATACAAACTTTGTTCTTCATTGGCTAAATCGCCTATTACTTATACGGATATAGTAGATAAAAAGTAAGTAGGTACTATAACTGAAAAACTGATAAGAGTCGAAGTGAATAAAAGTTGAATTGGTATTTCGTGTCATAGTTAAGTATGATGAATAGATGAGTCACGTCTTTTGTCGTCGTTAAACAAAAAGTAGGGTGTAGCATGCATATAACCTGTGAATATCTGCTCGTTTCTCCATTTCCAACGCAACATGTTTCCACGCCTCTGCGCAAGAGCCGATGCTCTCTTTGCATGCTTTGCTCAACTTTGTACCCAGTTTTGCCAAGCATTTTGAGTAGTAATTTTCTGCCTCTACCCTGCAATGACAAAATACACTTTAGAATACTTATAGTTTGTTTCAGTTAATTAAAATGACGAAAATGCACTTAACGTGGGATTTTACAACTTCTTTTGTTGCTGAATATGAAGGAAAAGATAACAAAGAGACGTAATAAAACTGACCGAAGTATGGCACGTGTACTGGAGTAGCTCAACCCTTCTTGATCTTTGAAATGAAAGATTTTAAAATTCATTTAAAGTAATCAATGACCAGTAAAACGTAGCCGGGGTCATCGAAAACTTAGAACACCAAAATCCAATCAGAAGCATTAAAAGCCCAATAAAGTATAGCCAGGTTGTAAAAAAGAGACTATTTTTGCAAATATAACACATGTAGATACTAAAAGAGCGAAAGCCAGTTAGACACTAATAAAATGTTGTACTTAAGCCTAGAAAGTATCCCCCCTATTGATTATTGTTTATTACCTGAACTGGACACTTTTAAGTATAATAGGTGTATTGTTTTCCAAATACATCAAACTATCAAGATTGTTTGTTCACGGTATACTTTGAGCCTACCGATACACCCTCATAATTGTTTTACAACCCCACTTGAAGATAACAATAAAACAATAGATGTTGGTTTTAAGTACTTTTCGTCATTTTAACTAAAACAAACTATGCATGAATTTTTAGAAACGTTAGAATTACGCGTATGTTTTAATTTGTTTACGGTCGTAAATTTTACTGTGTGTAGTGTAAAACGATAACGTTACCATAGCCAATGGGAAAATACAAATGGATTAGAATGGGTGTTATATTTATGGCTGTTGCCTATCGCGTCGTGGCCCACTTGGCGGCACCTCGCAACGTTCTATTTTTGATTTTGTGGCCATTGCTGCGTCCTCAATTTTAAACAGTAGGTGTACATGTATATTTAGAAGTTATAAGTTATGTTATTGTTGACAAATGTTTTGTTTGATCAACAACACAATAGCTTAACGAAATTTTTTGAGTATCTTACGGTTGCTGAGTCGGAAAAAAGTTTAGTTTTAGTAAAGGATTAATGGACAGAAATGTGTGGACTCCAGATTAAGAACCAAAAACAATTTCCATTGTTCATTTTTTTTAGTATGCTCCAATTCGAAAACCATTTCGAGGAAAACCATCAATTATCCGATTTATCTTGTCCGATTTCAAAAATACTTTATGATTGCACATATTTTTGTAAAAGTACTTTGAACCTTTGTTTGACCGAACGACCGGGTTTTTTTTTAGACAGAATCTAGCATCGAATGTTTGCCACAAAAATGAAAAAAAAAAGTTTGGCTACGGCAACTGTCACGTGTCACTGTCAAATCTACAAAACCATAGACAAAGCCGTTTTTTTTTATAGCCAGCCGAACGAAGGCGATTGGGATTCTGTCTAAATTCACGAATTATCAAACAGCGAAAAAATATTTATTATTAATTAACAAAGCTACGTAAAAGCATAATATTCAAATTAGTTGCTTGAAATAGTCCATTTTATCAAATAAAGGTGTTAAAAGCACAGCTTAAAAAAAAAGAACAATGCCAATTATAAAACCTCTACAATCTACGTGATAGAAACAAATGAGAAAATATTACCGTTTAACTCAAGCTGTTTTATGGCAATAACTTTTCCCAGAAAGATTTGGGACTTCCGCCATAGTAAAAGATTTTGCCTTTACAGAATTTCTGCTTCGGGATATGTCACGAGTCGTCTTTGGGTGATCAAGTGATCTAGGGTGAGATACCCGCGTCCTCCTTTGTTATTATTTTCATTACGTGCAATTGGTTGTGAGTTCATTTTACAGAGTTTTTCTAACAATAGTTCAATTTTACTACAATAGCGTTTAGCGGCGTCAATGATGCTGCGCTTGATCACTTCTTCGAATTCCTTCAGCGATTACATTAAAAGAAACAATAAGGTATTGTTTCATTGCTGTGTTTCTACGGAGCGTTCACTTTCCTCTAAGAATATTGATAAGATTACCTATCAGTCAACTTGGGGCTTACTTCAATTATGAAAGTTAAACAGTTATTGATCTTTAAAAATGTTTTGCATTTTGTTTTGCGGTGCTACTTAGGTACCTTAGACCAAATAAAAAGTTAAGACGGAGTTCCGCTAAGTGAGGCCAATTTAAGCTGTGTGCGGAATGTAAACCGACCTTACATCGCCGTTCGCAGGACTCTGTCTTAAATTTTTATTTGGTATGAGCTAGGTACCTACTTAATCTTAATAATCGTCAAGATTTCAGTATTATGCCTTATTAACGAATAACGTTTGCTTATTACCAGATTCGTTTAATAAATAATTTAACTGTCTGTTAAGGATTATCAGGGCCAGATTTGAAAAGTGAAGTGCCCTTCGGATTAGAAAAAGTGAAGGTTTAAGTATATAAAAATTAAAAATTCTTCACAAAGTTTTATCCCCTAAGATTTTGCAAAGGGTCTAAGCTGCGTAATACTATTCTATACATATCTATATATTGCTTTTCAGTGAGTTTGAGCTAAGTATATACAGAATGCGAGTATCACATAAACATTTGTATCTAGTAGTTTAAAAAAGGTGACCTAATTTACGACTTAACGAGTATGAATACATATAGTAGGTACATGTGTGAATGTGTAAAGTGACAAATAGAGTTTCATAGTAAGAGTAGTTCTATACCTTTCTTGCAATATCGCAGCTAGTTCTTTGCTGAAATCACTGCCTTGTTTCACGTACAGGCGAAGCTCGTCAAAGCCGTTTAGTGCCTGAAACAAATTCCGAAGATACTTAGTGTTAGAATGCTGGACTGGATTATTTTAAGTAGGTTTAAATTCTAAGTAAGTATAGCACATTTTATAATCATTAAACCGAGCTTAAAACGAATACCTATCAGTTTTTTAAGTGGACGTTAATATTAAAATATAAATTAACAGGCCAGCAATTTATTTTTCACGTCACTTGCTCGAAAAGGTTGTCTTTCTCCTTCAAAATCTGCGTGGAAAAGTGCTTTTTCCCCGCTTGCGTGGAAAAGGTTTTTGAAATTCGAACGTGACGATGACCACCATTGCCCACCTACTCATATACTCAGAAATTAGAACTTTGAACTTCGTATGTTGTCGTCTCGCTTATACGAATAGTACTTAATTAGGTGAATGAGAAGGACGGAATAATACGAACTTCAAATGTCGAACTTGTTATCAGACCCCTAACTTTTTCATCCGATAAAAAAAAACACAATGTCACGTTCAGAAACGCGATCCGGTATCCATTATTAATTTATTGTAAAATCCGTTACTTCCTAAGTTATTTTCAAGATTTGCTAACTTTCGTTGCTAAAAGAAAAAACGATATTGGTTTTTATTAATTATTTTAATTTGTGTTAACCACAAAAATAGCAACCTAAGCAGGAAAAAACAGATATTATAATGCAAATTCAGAACGCGCCCCATTTTTTTTTTAATTCAGTCTAGTTAGTGCGATTTTTTAACTTTCTTTTTAAAAATATATCTATGAATAGAAAAAAAAAGTTTTTAGAGATTGCTCGTCGGGAAACCGAAAAGTTGACCAAAATTGTTGTTTGGTTTATGATAAAACAGTATAATACACAAGAAATAAACGTGATAGAACAATCAGAAAAAACAGTTTTACTTATTAGATTATTAGACTAAGCTGTATGGGCTTAGATCCTTTTACCTTTCTTATTTAGAAGAAAAACAATAAAAAACTGATTTACTATTAGACTGTTTTTTTTCATCCACCATTTTTCTCGCTGTAGTGAGGTGAAAAATTGTGTGTTTCGCTCGGCAGCAAAGTTGTTTAGTATCTCGTGCCTTGAAACCCTCGCGACGCTCAGGATTCTTCTTTTGAACCACTCGCTTCGCTTGTGGTTCAATCATAGGATCCTTTGCTTGTTCGGGTTTCAATTCAGGCACTCGCGCCAAACAAACACTTTGCAGCCTTGCATAACAAATAACTATTATATCCATGTCAGGTAACTGCATTACTTTCCTGGCTCATAAGAAAATAGTTATCGGCTTACTCACATTGTTAATAGTAAATACAGGTCAGTGCACATTATCTAAAATTAATAATTTAGCCTCGAATATTTTTTGTTCCTCGCAGTTTATCATTAACATTCGAAACATTAAAAAGCGGAATGGTAACGGAAGTGAGTCTATTTAATACTTCTTATAAAGTAGACTAGCGTTAACCTGCAACATTGCCCGCGTAGGTACACGGTTCATTTAGGAATCGCTAGCAACATTATGGTTTCATAAACATATCTATTAGGGTTTCAACCCCGTTTTACCCTAATTTAATTCACTAAGTAGGTATGTGCACTCCGCAGTTAGTTTGCAGTCAGTCACGGAATTGTTATAGATACTGAGATAGATAGATAGATATACATATAGGCAAACCGTTTATTACGTTGTTACTACGTATATTACACACAAGTTGGGTAAATTGTTGTATGTTTGGATTGGAAAGGTGTGTAGTTATCTACGCTGCCATGGGTATATTATGTAAGGTAATAAAAGGTGTATATATTTTCCATTCGGTAACAAGTTACAAAATGCTACAGGGGAATTAGCACCGATTTAATAATAATTAAGGGGAATTATACCCAACTGCTTCCGTTAAGCAATAGTTAGTTCAGTTTCCTCCAATGGCCTTCCATCCTTGTATCTTTACTAACTTGTTTGTGTTTATCCCACTCATTCTCGTCTTCGTATGTGTGTAACTGAATAGTCGTTAACAACATTAATTAAGCGAGCTTAGTGAATAATTAATTCGGTGCGTCAGCTAGACTAATTTTTGTATTTAGAGCATATTTAACAATGAAACTTCCTCGTCGCAAGTGTTTCTAATAATCGGGCCTTAGAATCAGATAAATATAATATTAAATCTATTTAGTAAGAACTGTAAACAGCAGGGAATCAACATTAGCGGATTTAGGTACATACGAGTAGATAATTAACTCCTGTTGCGGGTTGGACTAGCCGCTAGAGATTATGTTGTTAGTCTGTTGTCTGTCTATGAATTGGGTACCTTAATTCCTACTTACCTATGTGTCAGTTTCTCTGTGACTTTCCAAATGGCTGTCAAATTTTTCCAATTTCTTATACATATAGCGATACGTGATTTTTTTGATAGTAAATTTTATATACTGCGCGATGGTTCCGTCGCCAAGGTCGGAATTGTGTTTTTGCCTCGAAACCTTCGCTTTATAAACTCAATACATTTCGTCATCAAGACCTTTATTTTCGTTTTGTTTTAAAATAAGCATCAAGTGACCGGTCTCATTACCCTTAAATTGACTTAATTTTAAGAAGTTAGTGGTTAAGCCTCATGGTAATTTTGAAGTCCTAAAAATGCATAATAATGTTCGTTCAAAACGAGAAATGGCTTGAGAAATTCAAAGATGATTTGTCATGATACCCCATGATAGTAGGTAAGTCGACTTTTATTTTTTATTTTTCTAAACAATGGCTACCTACGTCTGGTGCTCGGTGGTCGCCACATTAAATTTTGATTGGTGTCATACTTTCGATCGTAAGATTAAAACAAAATGATTGACGTATGAATTATTATTATTAAAATCGGTTCACGCGTTTTTGTTCTCTAAAGCACCACAAAAGAATATAATATACCTACATTACATTACACAGGCTGTTAGAAACATTACGGCCCTTTGCAACGCGAAGACAGATAAGAAAAAAACAACAATGTCAAATAAGATCTTGTACTTAATTAATTTTATTGTAGTACATATAAAAACGTGATAATAATGTATTGTATTTGCGTCATGATCAGCCGTGTTCCCAGTTCTTCGCAAAATCGAATGAAAGGACTCAGCAGATGTGTTTAACACATGCTAAGCCTATATATATATATCGCGGGTGGTAGGGCCTTGTGCAAGGTCCGTCCGGATCGCTACCACCATCTTACTCGCTAATCCTGCCGCTAAGTAGCAGTGCTTGCACTGCTGTGTTCCGGTGTGGAGAGTAAGACAGCCGGGGAAATTACGGGCACAAGAGGCATTGCATCTTAGTCCTCTAGGTTGGCAACGCATCTGCATTCCCTCCGGGGCTGCGGGTGTCTATGGGCAGTGGTGATCACTTACCATCAGGTGACCCACTTGCTCGTTTGCCTCCCTATTCATATTAAAAAAAAAAAAGTTTATGTTGTGTTCCTTAAAATAGGCTTCAAAATACAACGTTGCAGGCCTAGGCCTGCAAGACGACAGTCTTTTGTTTCAATGCAAAACGATTTTAAAGATACGATGTGTCAGGCTAAAATATCCACGATAAAGGCCCCTATACACGACCTGAAATTAAGAATCTGAATTTCTATGGTTCATTTATTAGTTAGTGAATAAATTCACAGGACTATGCATATTCTATATGTAAATATATAAATATTGTCGACGTGTTTTACGTCAAATTACAATTCAATTTACATATACATACATATATATCACGTCTTTATCCCTTCCGGGGTAGACAGAGCCTAAGGTAACAAGACCTAAAGGCCACGTTTAGCATGTTTGTGGGCGTATAGGTGGAAAGGGAAACAAAATAGTGATGGGTTGCTAGCTGCATCGCCTATAAGATGATTTCTAAGATTTTCGCCCATTCCCTCGATGGGCTTTTACCATCTGCGCGGGAAGAGAAGCAACTGGTACATTCTATGTTTTTCCTTTGCTCCCAGACCAGCATGGAAGAGGTTCGTGTATAATGGTCTTAAGAGCGTCATCTCGAACACATCTACTTTGTAACCAAAGACAAAATAGGACTTAAAAAAAGTTTTGGTGGGAAAATTGATATTAATCAGTTGTCACTTGTCATTTGAAACGTTTTGTTCAGAAACGTGATTTGTGATTTTTTATTTTAGCAGTCCCTTATCTCATGTTGAACAACTTAACTTTTTTAGGATTATTTTGACGTTTTAAAAATCCATATTAGAAAGACGTAAACACTTATTATATGCAGTCGAGGAAACTGAATCACGTACCAGGGTGGAACCTTTTCGTAACCAATCGCGCTATGATTTGTTTGGCAGATGTATGGGATGTCAACATGACATTAGTAGCGCAAAGGTTCCTTCCTGGTACGTGATTCGGTTTCCTTGCCTGTGTGATGGGACCTAGTTATAATTTAAGTCTGGTACAATTTTAGTTGACTTACGAATAAAAAAAATGATTTGTAGGAGTTTTTATTTATTTCAATGCATGTTGGAGAAAAGCACTATACAAGTCTCGGCGTGAAAGAACTTGCCAGCTTCGTATACCTATCCGGCCTCGCTATGCTCGGCTGTCTAGGCCTACTTGGCCATCAAGGCTTGCCAGCTTCATATTCCTATCCGGCCTCGCTACGCTCGGCCGTCTATACATACACAGCCTGCAAGCCCTTCTTTCCCGGCCTCTGTAGTACCTAATGTACTATTGTTTAAAGCATTTTTTTATTTGTATACCATATCTAACAACAACAGGAGTAAGTCATGAAATAAACTCCATAACAAAGGGTGTTTGGACCAAAGTCTCCGCATTTTTATAACGTAACTAGTTTCTGCGCGCGACTTCCTCTGCGTAGAATTATACATTTAAACCTTCCTCTTGAATCACTCTTATCTATTTAAAAAAAACCGCTTCAAAATCCGTTGCGTAGTTTTAACGATTTAAGCATACATAGGGACGGACAGACCGCGACAGCGACTTTGTTTTATACTATGTAGTGATAAACATACGTAGGTAGGAAAGATCATTGAGTGAGTGGAAGATTTCAATTAGAAGGTTACATACTTACATACCTACTCGTTAATTTCAAATGTTAATTGATGTAATTATTCATGAACAGAAACTATTTAGGTAACTGGTTTTACTTAGCAGCTTATTTTTGTGATTGTCTGTCAGACTGTTCCATATTCATTACATGTAAATAGTTACAGACCAAAGAAGTGCTTCTACTAAGTCTAATTAAATAATTATTAATTATTATCAACATAATACACCGTGGGAACGAGTTATGCGAAAAATTTTAACTATGGATTCCTGGTTGTATTACGAGTAAATAATGTTACATTAACATGGGTCCAAAACTGTCACATTAACTTTCTTAATTTCTGTAACAAAAATAGTTATTTGTTATGCAAGGCTGCAAAGTGTTTGCTTGGCGCGAATGCCTGAATTGAAACCCGAGCAAGCGAAGGATCGTATGATTGAACCACGAGCGAAGCGAGTGGTTCAAAAGAAGAATCCTGAGCTTCGCGAGGGTTTCAAGGTACGGGATACTAAACAACTTTGCTGCCGAGCGAAACACACCATTTTTCACCTCACTACAGCGAGAAAAATGGTGGATGAAAGAAAAACAGTCTAATAGTAAATCAGTTTTTTTATTCTTTTTCTACTAAATAAGAAAGGTAAAAGGATCTAAGCCCATACAGCCTAGTCTAATAATCTAATAAGTAAAACTATTTTTCACCTCACTTGCTCGAAAAGGCTTTCTTTCTCCTTCAAAATCTGCGTGGAAAAGTGCTTTTTCCTCGCTTGCGTGGAAAAGGTTTTTGAAATTCGAACGTGACGATGACCACCATTGCCCACCTACTCATATACTCAGAAATTAGAACTTTGAACTTCGTATGTTGGCGTCTCGCTTATACGAATAGTACTTAATTAGGTGAATGAGAAGGACGGAATAATGCGAACTTCAAATGTCGAACTTGTTATCAGACCCCTAACTTTTTCATCCGATAAAAAAAAACCATAATGTCACGTTCAGAAACGCGATCCGGTATCCATTATTAATTTATTTTTCTCAAAAATGTCCGGTAAAGTCGTCATTGTTAACTACATATCAGAACAGGAAGTTAATTGTTGCCGGTCAGTCCAAAAAAAAAAAAAAAACATTACTGTCGCGCTAAACTCGACAGTAATGTTGCATACAAATTCCATTACTGTCTAGTTATTAACTTTTTAAAAATGCAAATCACCATTATAAAAGAAAGGCACAAGACTTAAAACATCAAATAAAAAAAAAAAAAACTAGTACGACAACGTGTTTATCTGCGTCTGAAATAGCTTTAGGTGTTCTGGGTAGAAAAATACACTCTTCAAATGCCATTGATAGAAAAAGGCGGCAAAGCAAAACAATTTTCACTATTTTATTTTCATTTATTTTTGTTGTTGTTATATTTTCGATTTTCGAGAAAAGCACTATACTTGCCTCGGCCAGAATAGCATTGCTGGCTTCGTATTATTAAACGGACTCGCAAGCTCGTCCGTTCAAACCAATACTCAGCCAGCAATTGCCTACTTCCTGACCTAGACAGTAATGTACTATTAAAATCCGTTACTTCCTAAGTTATTTTCAAGATTTGCTAACTTTCGTTGCTAAAAGAAACCTTAGAAACGAGTTAATTAATTTTTTAGTAATTCCTAGTGACATTTTAAATCTGATTTACGGCCAGTACGTTTTCAACAAAAAAAGAGGTTAAAAGTCAAAAGAACTTTTTGGTGCTGAAACTTAACTTTTAATAAAAAGTTCTTCTTCTCTCCTTAATGGCGGCCGTAGTAAGGCTTGGGCCAATGTCAGTGTGGTAAAAATATAATTCAAAAATCTTGTGACAAAAATGTCGGCAACGTTGTACGGTAATGGTCAAAGACCCCCCTCCCCCCCTCGAGGAAAGTTATTCGAGTACTAAATTATGGCAGATGGCAGGTAAGTTTGTTATCAGACCCGTATTGCGTGTGTGTGTGTGTGACTACGTCACATTATAAAAACGTGTTAACCTTGAGATTTATCCACTTGTGAATTACTGAAACAATTTAATATCTCAAAAATTAGGTTTTATCCAGCAATGTTTATATTACTTTTATTGTCCAAATAGGCACTCGAATCTTTGGTTAGAAATTGTCGCATAAGTCGTTCCCAAGGTGTATAAGTAAGATGTTTTGACCAAAGGTTTGTTTTGACGATTTAGATATCGTTCGCGTAGGGCTTCAGATTGAGAGATGAAGAAACGACTTTTGTCAGTCAATGGGAATATTTTATAATTAAATGTGGGTTGGCTATGGGTAAAGGACGTCGTTGTGCAAGTTTGGCGCATGCGTCACAAGAAACGGCCGAAGGCGGGAGCGGGCCGGCCTCTACTCACGCCGACGTACGCGCAGCGGATACGGGAAAGTGTCGTCGACCTCACGAAACAAAAACACTTGCTACATCGCCCAGGGTCACTAAAGATAAGAATATTTTTAAAGCTACTTTACGCACTGATATCTTGCCTTAACTACGAAATATCAACCGATTGCTACATTTTCAATTAGTTTAGGTACCTACTTGTGGCAAAATCATATAAAACGGTGAAATGTTGAATGTTTGAATAACATCTATTTTCTATTTAATAAGATGCAAATTATTGGAGGTAATTTATCACGCTGTTCCAAGTTGATGTAACTACCTAAACTTTAAGAATTTATGCAAATTGCAAGGTCTCATGAAATGCCTATCTCAAACTGCACAGACCACCTTGCTCCTTGCTCGACAAAGAAGTCGTAGAAAAAAACGTAGTTTAATACAATAATCAGCATCAGAAGTTGATAAACAGTCGAAGAGCTCAAAATGATTTACATACCGTCTTATAACCTTGGTGATAGAGTCGTGTGCAGATCATTTTGAGATCTTTGCTGTTTTATCAATTTCTGATGCTGACTGTACACATGATGTGAGTTTATAACTTATCGGAAATAACTATTGTAAACACTGGTCAACAATCAGATATACTAAATCTTTACACAAAAACTCGAATAGGTACGAATAGCAAAGTCTAATCATCATAAAACAGCAAGCATTTGATTGTTTAGACATAATATATAGGCACTTACAAAAATGTAAAATCCAAATTTGTTTTTAAGGATGTAGGATGTGTTCCATTAATTAAACATTTTTAAGTCAATTTTATTACAATACCAAACTACTTAGTAGGTAGGTATGGCATTTTTATTGCAGTTGTTTTTAATGACTCTCATTGTCATTCCTTTAACTACGCAAAAAATTTTGGAGTTTGGTAATCGCTGATCGCCTGTGCTAGTGGCTGGTCATCATGTCCAGACGTTTTTGCAATGCAATCCGGTTAATCTACACTGCTACAGTGCGAGTAGCGCGCCATGCAATACACTGTCGTATTTAAATCGTCTCAATACTCTATTTGTACAATTCTTCGCTACCGTTGCCTGATAGCTCGTATACTTTGTTTATAGTTATAGATTAGGACCGTGTCCGAATTAAAATACATAAAGCTTGAAAGGTATAATGAATTCGAATTAAAATAAATTACACCTACTTACTACCTAATGCAATTTTCGGTGAAACTATTAGCTAGACGAACTTTCGCAGCTAGTTTTTCAAAGTAGTTCAACATTTCGATATTGTTGATACTTAATTCGATCAGTGAGGCGTTAATGAGGCATATCACAGTATGCTTAGTGTATCTTTTCGGTCACAAAATATGTTTCTCTCGAACACGTTTGCGTTGAAATGACAAATATCTATGGGATAATTGACAGCGCCGCTAGCGAAACGAAACGACAACAAACAGTTCTCATAGTATTTGACAGTTTAACGCAAACGTGATCGAGACGTATTTTGCTATCGAAAACATACACTAAGCATACTGCTAGTGGGAATGCGTATTGTGTGTGTAACACAAATAACGAGAAATACCCGAGATAAACAAAACAAAATAAAGCAATACTTTACAATGGGTTGTATGTTTTACTAAATCTTTCTTTGCTAGGTCTACCTATAAAGACTATAAAGTTTTTGTTAAAAAATACATTTTTAATACTAAGCGCGTCATATTCTGACTGTAATTTTTGTTGGATGTACTTGCATTGTCGTCCATCTGTATACCAAATTTAGAAGTTGGGTAAAATTTGCATTAAGTACAGTCAGCGTCATATAGTAAGTAGCAGTCAAGATCATCATTTACTTACCCAAAATGGTCATTAACAGTGACTCAACCAAAGCGGTCAAATTGTTCGGGACATCCATCGTGCACAAATATACCGGAGCACGCACATCGCCAAATACTTAGTAAAATATTAGTACCGTAACTCCCAAGCCGCCACTGATAGCGTAGCAGCCAAAGTATCCAAAAGTAAGGAAAATAGACTTTATTACATGCCGTCTAAGGTTCGATGGTCCAGTTAACTAGTCCACTTTTAATATAATGTGAACGGTGTTCTAATGTCAAAGCATAGAATAAATAAGAACATAGTAGAACGGAAACTCCCGCTCCGGCCGGACTCAAGGTCACGATATTAGAGTCCATGTTAATCGGGTATTTCAGTCGGGCTGTAACGGCCGGCGTCGCCGCAAGCGGGTTTGGCTGTTTGCGCGTTCCGTACCTACCTTCGTATTGGAATCAAATAACAAAGGTGTCAAGTTAATTACGTAAAACCAGAATAAAATAATGATTTCGAAGTAAATAAAAACTTATATTTTAGCGATATTATCTTTAGACGTAAGTAATATTTAACAGTAAGCAACCCTAGCAACACGCCTGGACGACAGAGGGGTGTAACGATGTGAAGGGGGAAGTAGGTATATAAATGGTGGCGTTTTGGACGCGGTCAAAAGACATTCCGTTCTACTCTGTTATTATTTATTCTATGGTAAAAGTCTATTAATGCAAAACGCACATTGCTTTTTTTCAAGTAAATGAAAACTTTTTTATGATGTATGTAATCATATTGGCAAAATTCAGGCCATTATTATCAGGGTATTTAAAAGGAAAACAAACATTGACGTAACTATACACTTCAAAGTCAAGAACATATATTGTAAAGATTAGATGTTTTCTATACCAGGCGTCAGGCTCCAAATGAAAGAGATGAGACGATCACTGACAAGTTGGTACTCTTCTCGGTGATTGTCAACGCCAACAAGAGATGACCTTAGCTAGAATTAAAAACACGTCAGGCCATATTGAATCTTATGACGTGTTTATTTATTTTTAACCTTATAACATTTAAAATAAAGCTCAGTTTTCTAGTGTGTTCCATACTTTTGGATACTTTGGATGCTACGCTACCAGTGGCGGTTTGGAAGTTACGGTACTAATGTCGGCTTGAATGTTACTAAGTATTTGGCGATGTGCGTGCTCCGGTATATTTGTGCACGATGGATGTCCCAAACAATTTGACCGCTTTGGTTGAGTTACTGTTAATGACCATTTTGGGTGTTTCCAAGTAAATGATGATCTTGTCTGCTACTTACTATATGACGCTGACTGTACCTACATGACCCAAATAACAACAAAACAAATCGTTAAAAAAAGCTTGTAAAAATAACGTAAATCCCATAACGTTCTTGGAATTGAGATTTGAGAAGTCGTGTCCAAACCGCGTTAACGTTTGTATTTATTATATTCTATTAGCCGACAAATTGTGCATTGTGTGCGGGTCACGCGCCGCAACGGTATACGGTACACATCAACAACAGAGTTTAATACCATTAGTGTACGTGTAGTGGTATATGTATAGCTGTAACCAGCACGCAATAACTTTCTTTGTAATGCAACTTTCACTGCTAAAAGAATGGAGCTCTAGGCGCGTGATCGAAGATTTAAAATAGTGTGAACGCGATGCCAGTTGCGTCAGTTCAGAAATCGCTGGGACATGATTTGAATGGTGACTGATGCACGCGCTTCCGTCCGCTCGGGAAGTGCGCGTGCGCCCATTGTAAAATAGAAACGGGTTCGGTTTGATAGATAAACCATTTTAATCTATTAAGAGCATACTGAGCATATGGTTTTTTTTTTGAAAACATAAAACGTAATTACTTTCGTCCGAGGGGAGCCCGGTACATACGTCTAAATAGTACTTACTTTACTACTATATAGATAGATTTGAAGTTGGCATGTGCACCGAAAGTTTTAAGCAGGTAGGTAAGTACGATTTTTAATAGGCATAGCTTTGTTACATGACTACAGTCCATTAAATCTAAGAGGTACCGTTTAACGTTTCATACTTCGTATGGCAGTATAGGTAAAAATCTTAAGTAAATGTCCTCTTGTATGTAGTAGTGTACAGAACTGATATGAGACTTAAGACATTTTTCAAATTTGGAGTGTCAATTTATCTATTCGCACACATTATGAGTAATGTGTACGAATAGACAAATTGACATTACAACAGTATGCTTAGTGTAGGCTTTCGGTTATAAAATACATCTCGCTCGAACGCGTTTGCGTTAAAATGTCAATTACACTACTTATAGAGGATCAGGTCATTTACTTAAGTTTTCACCTATAACAACTTTGTATAGGCGTAACTCACACGATTTCAATTTGGTACCTAGGTACATTTTCCGTAAAACTATGTGACCGTGAATTATGATTTGAAGCTATTTTTATTTTATCACGAGATGTACAATTCTTAATCACTAAATTTAAATTTAAATCTTTTCAATCAGAACTGTCAAACGGTACCCATTGGATTTGATGAACTGTAGTGATTGTGCGAATAATGTTCTATCATTGTATACATATATGTATCCACTTGTATGAAGAAAGGCTGTACCTATTACCTATTTAGTTAAAATTAATTCTGCTTCGTCAAAAACAGGCCCGGCATTGGCTTCGCGTGGCATCCAAGCCGTTATAGACTACAGGCCCATGACCAAAAAATGTGGGTCATATGAACCACCAGGTGACGTATATAGGACGATATAAGAGCATAAAATAATAAGATTCAGCACTATGCCGTCACTTGTAAGCTGTCCAACTGAGTGCTGGTGAGAATTCAAAAGGGCATCAGTTTCATACTGTTTCAATACAGCTTCTAATCCATTATTCCGCAACGCCGTACAAAAATCATGCGACAAGGGGAAAAAATCGAGGGTTGCACTTTTGAATTCTCACCAGCACTCAGTTGGACAGCTTACAAGTGACGGCATAGTGCTGAATCTTATTATTTTATGCTCTTATATCGTCCTGTATACGTCACCTGGTGGTTCATATGACACACATTTTTTGGTCATGGGCCTGTAGTCTATTAGATTAGATGAAGCCCACAACCAAATGTTCGTGGCTATGTATCAGACTGTTTTTGCAGATAATTATGTACATCGACATAGTAACTTACCCAAGATGTGTCCTTAAAAGATTGATTGGTAGAAGTCCGCAGATTTATCATGTCCTCCAGCGTGTTCTGCCAGCGGTCCATGCCGGCAGATATTTTGGTAGAGACGTTGTCCCGGTTCATGGCGCCCGCAGCGTCGACGCCCTCGTGCGGAGTGTCATTACCAATGCTGCTGGCACCCTTAGCGCTGGTGCCGCTGAATGTTCTGTAAAATTAGTAACAGTGTAAAGTAAACAGGGTGCTTTCTCAGCAGTAAAAATAGATAACGTAAAAAAACACATATTTCAAAAGATTCCGATACTCCCCACAATCATTAAGACCAGTGTAAGTGTCGGAATGTAATTTTTACTGCGTTACGACAGATAACTTAGTGACGTCAAGAAAGTTTCCGCAATTAGCTACAAACAATCAGAACCGCAGTCAAGGCATAAAATATACGGTGGGTTTTCTTTATCTCTCTGATTAGTGATTATTCAATACACTCGTGATTGTTTAACTTTGAGACGACTACGAATTCAAGTAGACGACAAGAAAACGTGAGAATAGTACAGATTATTTTTGAAAATAATCAATTCCTAGTTATTACACAGCGCAGCGGTGCTGAAATTCATATGTTCACTTCCTGAAATACACGTAACATGTTTTGATTATAAACTTATTATTAATATCGTACGCATTATGCTAAGTTTTAAGCAATGAGTTTTTAAAGAAACAAATTTCTTAGTAGCTGTGAATCGTAGTATCTAAGTTCCTGTGATCATGCGTAACAACATCTCTTACTCATCGCGAGGTATGAATGAATGAATGGTATGATGTGATACATTTGCAAATGTGTATTATCACCTTACCAGGAAGATACGCAGTGTAAGTTGAAGGAACCTTGATTCTAGGCATAAAAACATCGTAGCGACTTCATAATTACTAATGGAAAATAGAAAACAGCAAGAACTAAGTAGCAATGCCTAGAAGTGGGTGACATTCGTCATTAAGATTTTATGCGCAACTTCATTATTTCTATGGCTACTCTTCAACGTAATATTATTATTGAGGTCGATTGAATATTTGCCAAAAACAGTCGGTGCAGTTATTTAGTGAAAAAATGTCCTCGCATGCTATTTCTCGTCAGAATACAGTAATGTATCACGAAGTCGATTTTAGAGCTAACATTTTCTCAGTTACGGGTAAATGTTGTATGTTTGTGGGCCAGAGGTAGGTAAGTACCTCAACAGGGATACCTTGTTTTTGTGTAGCAATGAGAATAGGGTGCCTATTATTTTGATGTAACAACACGACACGGTTGTACTATCCCCATGTCATAATCTACGACAGACAATCAATTGCCTATACGAACCAACTGACCGCTGTATTGTCGGTCTATACTTATAACATCACAACATCTAATTAAACATCGTTCCAGTCTCCGGGCCAGCCCTGGGCGACGTTAGCAAGCGTAATAAACATAACATTAATACACGTATCATTACGAAGAGCAGGTTCAATCTGTTTCGAAACACTAACAACTTAACAGACATAATAGCCTGCTAATGACAAATTGATTAGCGTCTTGGGTAAATGCTTAGGTACCATTAATTATTAAGAAAATGGTTAAGTATTCAATTTTTACGTAGGATTATTTTCTAGCATTAAGTGCCAATTTATTCACTCAGAAATTTTATTATTGTTTCAATCAGGGTCGAAAACAAATAGTGATTATGCAGAACAATCGAAAGAGACAGTTTAGAGCACAAGAGCTTTAGGAGCTACCTACGTTATTTTTGGTCACTGCTTACTACTTACCTACTAAATGTTACATTCGTGCATGTCTCGTTCATGTAACTCTTTTGTAGCAACAAACGTCTCGAACGCGTTTGCGCTATGACGACTATGACAATAGTTTGTTCCCGTTACGCGCCACTAGCGGAGCTACCAAATTTTCCCATGGTAAGTAATTAAATCGCGAACGTGTTCCAGACGTTTTGCTGTGTCAAAACTTACACTAGAGGCACAGTATGCTTGTGTGTGTATATTTTCGGCAACAATATATACGTCTGGTTCGCGTTTGCGTCAAAATGTCAAACAAGGAGCTGTTTGTTGACGTTTTTTCCATACTTATATTAGTAAGTAATGCGTTCGAAGCGTTTTTAGTGTTAAAAACTTACCCTGGAGTCACAGCCCTGGTATTACGAACGATGGTGCCTAAGCCTAATGCTGACTATCTACTTCATTTTAGTGATCAAGTAGGTATTAGTTGAGAATTCTTACTCGTACGATAAATATATCGAAATTTATGAGTTGCTCGCAACCACTTTTAATAACGATTAGGAATCGAGTCTCGACTTGGGACGGCGAGGCATGGAGCGACCGTTAAATTATGTAACCGTTCGCGGACAGTCGTTGTAAGGTGTAATAGGCGACCACGTCATCATTCTTGGCTGCACTCGGCAGAGTAGACTATTTACTTTTATTATACTATACGTAGTAAGAATAATATTATCCACGATTGCTGTTTTATAGCGCAACGTTATAATATAATTTTAACTTGACCATAACCCCCTTATTCGTAAAAAGTTACCAAATTGTCTAGCAAAGATAAATGTCAGTGTTAAGGAAAACATAAGAATGTTAAGTTAAGTTATTAGGTTCATCTATTAATCGCCTTTATAGATAATAACTTACATATATGTATGTACTAGCTTCTGCCCGCGACTTCGTCTGCGTAGAATTATACATAAAAACCTTCCTCTTGAATCACTCTATCTATTAAAAAAAACCGCATCTAAATCCGTTGTGTAGAATTTTATATGGACGAAACGCTAACCATAATAATAACGACTTTGGTTTATTTCATTTTTCTTCCATGCTGGTCTGGGAGTAAAGAAAAAACATAGAATTGAAAACATAGAATCATGTTATAGGCGATGTGGCTAGCAACCCATCACTATTTTGATTTCCCATTCCACCTATACGCCCTTAATCATGCTAAACGTGGCCTTAAGGCTTTGTTACCTTAGGCTCCGTCTACCCCGTAAGGGACAAAGACGTGATATATGTATGTATGTATGTATCGGTTTATTTCATCTCATTCTTGTCAGCTCTCTTAAACAAACATTTTTTATTTGTTATTAATAACCACTTGCATCTCGAAATACTTAAAACAAGAACACACTAAGTACTTTAGTTATGTTTTGCAAAAGAAAATCGATTTAGATTTTTGTAATCACGCCGAGATCTATGCCTAAACATCAGAAGTAATCAAACACTGAGCGTATTAATTTCATAATAGACGTAATATTTGTAATTTAAGCTGTCTAGGTTTACGTAACGCCTTCGCCAGCGGAGCACAGTCATAGTACACAGATGCCTCGACAATATGCATGAAAATAAAACAAACTGCGATATGCGGCACACTGTAAGCAATTATTTTATTTCTCTAAGCGGTTTTCATGATTTTGCATTAGTTTACTTTACTCACAATATATATTACATTCGAACACTATTCCAAACAGAATATAACCTTTATAGAAAACAAGTACCTAACAATATCATACGTCGGTCATAGTCATCGGGGAAATTACGGGCACAAGAGGCATTGCATCTTAGTCCTCTAGGTTGGCAACGCATCTGCAATCCCTCCGGGGTTGCGGGTGTCTATGGGCCGTGGTGATCACTTACCATCAGGTGACCCACTTGCTCGTTTGCCTTCCTATTCATATAAAAAAAAAAAAAAAAAAAAAAAAAAGTAAGTAAATAGGTAGGTATGTAACTAAAATGTTTAGTTGAGGATTGGGAATTAATCAACTGGTAGGGAAATCGTCGTGAGGATCGGCCTTCGAATGACAATTGATTTGCCGCGACGCCCGAGACGAAAGTGTATCAGATTGATGCCTCTATGGCTACGAAAATGCGACTTTCACTAAGTGCCAGTGACCGCTGTGACGTCACTGAAATGTCATCTAATCGATGACTGAGCAATCGATTTATTGATATTGAACTGTTTGGTCGTCGTTGCTTTACGCAATGGCTCAATGGCTTAACAAACGTGACGGTGGACAGATATTTCAATACTGCCTGTATTATTATGAGCAAAATTGTACCTATAGTGTGAAGGCTACAAAAAACTTGGAACAATTAAGTAACGCCCAATGCCGCCTTAAGACCTTTGGGGCCCCACACAGACAAGTTCTTTAAGTGAAATATATCTATTTTTTTTTAATAAAAACTTATCGTAACCCATATGAACCAATTATCTTTTTACCTACTTTTGACGAACGATTACTAGTAAGTAATAAGTATTCGCATACCTATGTAAAAAATAATCTTCTACATCTACATTAGAATAAGGTCGTTCTGAAGAATTGGTCCGTCACAGTCCTGACAATAGGCTGTTAAGCATACAATTAAGCAAAGAATATCATTGCCAGTGTAGCAAGACCTCTTCTTACCCTTCAATGAAAAGGAAAATCGTTCTTGACACTATATCTGTGGTTTCTGGTTAACGTTTAGTAGTGCAACTTTCATCCAACTATAACTATTTAATCCGATTCACACAAAATGTCTGCATACCTACCTTCCAATTGTTTCTAACATTTGCACTTTCAATTCATATTTATTGCGGACCAGCTGTTGCCCGCGACTTCGTCTGTGAAGTATTCATCTACACTAATAGATATTATAAAGAGGTAGTTTGTGAGTTTGCGAGGTTGTAGGGGGCAACCTATTGATCTTCTGAACCTTTTACCAACAGATATCCACATTATTTGTGAGTGTCATACATAGGTCATAGGCTTTATATTTAAGTAATACTTTTTTTTTACTTATCCAGAAAAACAGACGACGGAAGTGTATTCCATTCTTTAGCAGTTTGCAATATAAAAGATTAAGCGAAGCGAAGCGCTTCGTCCGAGTAACCGGAATACTGACAACATTACTCTGATGACAGCAGTACTTCATGCACGACCAAACCTGAGCTTGGTACAGAATCAAAAGCTGTTCCCGCGTGAAGTACCGCCTCACCTTATACAGGATGCCAAGTTTTTTAGCACCAGTTTTCGCCATGGATCCAATGTTAGAGCCGAAGTTCAGGATAGCTCACAATCACAAGTCGAGACCAAGCAAGTTGAGGCGACCGGTAATAGTTATGGATACTTTCCGGAAAGTACCTACGAGCGAAGGTGAACTGACTCCGTTTTGCGGAGAAAAGACACGCCTGTGTTTTAACAGCGTTAAATGAGACCAAGTTGGCTGCAACCCAGTCAGCGACTGCCTCCAAGGTCCCACTCATTCGCTCGACCAAAGCCTCCCTAAGAGACTGGATCTCAACACTACTAGCCCGGCTACTGGAACTATACCTCTCCGTTACTTTGCTGTCGTCTGCATTCCCGAAGATTCCGGGCCCAAAGAATAGCAAAGAGAACAGATCCCTGAGGCACCCCGGCATTAATCGCCATGAGATCAGACGAGCAGCCATCAACGACTGCTTAAAAAGACCGATGCCCCAGGAAAGCAGTGAGCCATGAACACAGCCTAGTAGGAATGCCAAACGAAGGAAGATTGCCGAGAAAGCCACATGCCAAACCCTGTCAAATGCTTTGGCGGTGTCAAGAGACACGGCGTGAGCCTCGCCGTGTCTGTTAACAGCCTCGCCCCAAAGGTGAGTAGCATAAACCAATGGATCCCCAGTAGAACGATTTCGGCGGAAACCGTATTGAGGATCACTGGGAAGATCGTTACCTTTTAAGTACGCAAGAAGTTTGGCGTTCAACACACGCTCCATAACCTTACAAAGTTTGGAGGTGACTGCGATTGGACGGTAGTTGGACGGGTCGGCACGACTACCCTTTTTGGGCACTGGCTGCACGTTAGAAATCTTTCACGAGATCGGAACTTGGCAAGTCTGCAGGGATAGTCTAAACAAACGTGTCAACACCGGAGACAATTCATCCGTACAGGACCTCAAAATGATGGCAGGTACCCCATCCGGACACTTGCCTTATTCACGTTAAGGGAACAAAGCGCTCTAAGTAATTCCCTGTGGTGAACCCTAACCTCAAGCATAAAGCGTCCACAATGAGGAATAGAGGGAGGCACAGCGCTCCCGGCATTCAGACGCGAGTTCTCATCACAAAGAGAGGAAAACAAGTTGGCCTTCTCTTCCGCTGAGTGGGCCAGTGAATTGTCTGGCTTCAGTAATGGCGGTAGTGATGGGTGACGGAAGATACCTACATTAGAAGGTAATACCTGCATTTACTTAGCCGAGAAGCAATTTCGGACTTACCTTCTCTGAAATTAGTTATTATTTATTATACATAATGGCCTCTTTGTCTATGTACACACTATAACTTGACTGTAACAGAACAATTAAAAATATTAACTTAACCATTTGGCGCCGCCGTGACGTAATCGATATCTTCAGGCTGAGAACAAAGCGACATTAGGATTAGATGTCTTCTGAGCTCAATACAGACTTCAAGGCTGAAATCAGCGATTACATTAATGTACCTACCACCAGTAGTTGTTTATTATCACTCTAGTGGGAAAAATCGTGACGTTTTTCACGGATAATGTCATTTCATAATGACTGTCGTTGATTTTTTAAGTATCATACTCGTAAGAAGTGAGTAGGTTAAATAAAAGACGAAATTCATCCATGCATTCCTTATCATATCAGACAAGATTCTCCAAATTTGAAGTGGATTTGGCTTGCCGAATTTTCTTTAAGTATTGGTTTTGCTTACTAGTACCTAAGTCAAATTTACCAGTTGCCTACAGCTAAGGTCGTCTTATTCATCGTGCGTGATCAGATCACTGATAAAAATGTGTCTATAATCAGTCTTGTTTTTGATGCAGAGGCACCGGCCTCATACGTATATAGGTGTTTATTGAAAAAGTAACGCCATCATTAACGTGTGACAGAGGAGACAGAATACCAAATACAAGTGCTTTCATTCTAGCATGGTGCGAGTGACAGCTGTCAATATCACAGACTAGAGAGTGACAGTGTCGAAACTTGAGCCGATGGAATTAATAATTTAAAATCTTAATCATAATTAATGTCATCATTAATCCGATAATTACGCTCATCTAGTAGAGTTTTTTGTGGCAACTTTTATGTTGTTGTCAAACGTCAAACTTTACAAGAATGTTTGTTACTTACCAATTAATAAGTATCGATCTACTCAAGATGCATTAGGTCCCACCACTAAACGAGTCTCTGGAGTTACGTTACAGGAAATGAATATTACGTTTCTTCACTTAATGGTGCTTTGAATTTTATTAATCTTCAACTTTTTTTTGTATAAACAAAACGGTGCATCAAGTGTCATCCGCACCGTGCTAGAATGAAAGCACGAAAGAAAATATTACCACCACGTTTTAAGAGACGGGACTCCCATAGGTACCATTAGCGAATAGAATCAGTTACAGTTAGAAGGTTTACAAGGCGAAACAATACCAAAATGTACGCCAAAAAACAGTATTGTCAAAAATAGTGCGGTATGCTAAACAATACCAAAATGTACGCCAAAAAACAGTAGTGTCAAAAATAGTGCGGTATGCTATACGCTTACATTTTTTATCGATATACCTAGATAAAACGGTGAGAGTTGAAATATAGGTTCACTTCAACAATTTTTGTAGTCGAAATACGGTTGGGATCGATTCCAGATTTAAGTCATACGTTATTATAATGGATAATTCATCTAAC
This sequence comes from Pandemis corylana, assembly GCA_949127965.1. Classification (NCBI taxonomy): domain Eukaryota; kingdom Metazoa; phylum Arthropoda; class Insecta; order Lepidoptera; family Tortricidae; genus Pandemis; species Pandemis corylana. The sequence goes on from OX421850.1 coordinate 23,036,678, forward strand.
GGACTGTTGCACTCAAATGTGGAACCTTATTATGATTTTTCGATACTCTGTATCTTCATAAATATTTATATTTATGTAATTTTTCTGTTGAACCATAACATTAAATCTTCTTTTCCGATAAGTTTGACCCATCGTCTGCAACAGATTTTTTTTATCATTAAAACAGATATATATTTTCATTATTTTAAAGTTAAAATCTTAAACTTTAAAATAAATTACGGAGTTTATATATAGTAATCGTACCGTATGGAGTTGTATTGCCACGAGGCCACGAAATTTTATTATTCGCAATAATAAACAAATAAGCCTGTAGTTATCGATAATGATAGTTCATCCCTAGTATCTAGGTACACAACGAAAATGGATATGAAATATCTCATTTTCTTTCTTTATATTGCCTGGTGCTCCAAAATATGGCTAAAAGTAGGTAACTATAAGTAACGAAGGCAATACTTACGGGTCTATCCAAGGGAAATTTCGCCATAAACGACCGTTTTTAGTATTTTCCTTCAAGAACTATTTCCACATATTTCGTACTTTATAAACCGTCTTTTCGGTGGTATTTTCATTCAATGTTTCCACGCAGATCTTGTTTCACTGCTTTACATAACCATGAACACTAACTTGAATCGAAATCTAAAGAAATTAAGGAAAAAAGTACGCGAGCCGCGACGACAAACAAAGCAATGTGGCTGAAAGTTGACATCACATATAAACACTACTGATGTTTTGTTTCAGTCTTATGGCAATGGTTTTCCGTGTAAATTTCATATGGGAACATTTTATTTTGTTCCGAGTTGCGTCAGACTGGAAAGCACCATGAAAGCACTAAACCTACCTTGAATGGAGATTTTTATTTTGTTGTCACGGTCGTTCGTCGAAAGCTCATAATTATGAATTGAAGTGGGTGGCCGTCACACAAATTAACTACGTACGATTTGTTCATATTCGATAACGACGTAACAAGATCTAGTTTTTTTATTGACTTCAAAAAGAAATTGATGGGATCCAAACAACGATTTTTTTTACTTCGGTTCCTAATTAGAAGTCGGGTTTCAGCGTGAAAACGTTATGTAAGCGATGAAAAACTATTATTTATCGTCCAGGTTGCCCATATTTTATACAGCTCTACAGAACACACGTGTGGTCGAAAAAGACGAATACCCCTCTATTTACCAGCAATACCTCCGTATCCGTCTAAGTAGGCATTTAAATTGAATCAGCACAGGAGCCACATAGTACAGCAGTGACTGCCTGGAATGACGGAACAGATAGAATACTATGGTCATACAGGTGTGTAATTATTCAGTTGTTTATAATTGTTAATTTGTCCGCGCCGGTGCTGTGGACCGCGGACACCGTTAATAGTTAATACTTTAAGACGAGATCGATGCAATCAGAAGATATCGAAGCTACGGTATATTAATTTTTGCCTAGGTTTATTGCTTCTGCAGTTGGGCATTGGTTCTTTAATACATAGACAGGTACTTAGACACTATTGATAATGCGTTATAAACGACCATTTACTTAATTAGACATCATAAACGGAGGAACGCACGCCTGAAGACAAACACCAACTTTGTCGTGTCGAGGCGAAATACTGTTACTTTAAATGAGCCTTCTTGTACAATTGAAATTTGTTTCTCAAAAGTCTTGACATTTGCGAATGAAACCATTCCCTTACAAATAAATATTTTTATTTGAACTACATTGGACGCAGCTCGATCACCCAGTTACTTACTAACTGTTATCATAATAAAAGTCATTGTTCATCTTTCATATATAAAATATATTGATTATACTTTTGCACGGGCCGTCAGTATAAAATTTAATTTCATATTAAATGGTTTAAAACACTTCCATTGGCTAGCAAATTTTATTAGTTTTTTGCTCCTAGTAACTTTTAACATAACAATGACATACAGGAGAATTAGAAAAGCTAAAACAGGATCAGACAATTGTTATTCAAGTACATAATAGGTATTAATGTACTTAATTGTAAATCAAGTTTTTCCATCAGGTTAGGTCAAGAGAACCCGAAACCGACGAGCTGTATGAAGAGATTGATAAATGTGGATGAAGCGAAAGAGGTTGGTGTCTGGATCGTAGCTAGTGGAACAAAGTAGTCCCACTTTCAGTGTTACCCCTGTGGGAATGACGTGTGACGCTATGTATGTAAGTGTTTCCATTTAAAGAATGCATGCGACGTTATTTATTTATTACATAAAATAATTCTGTACAAACTGGCATGCTGGCAAACTGGCACCTTGAAGATATTGAAAAAGTCTATGATTTTTGGGTTATTTGTCAGTTTTTATTTGCAGAGTTGATTTAAATGATTTCACCAACGGTTTTAGAGAACGTTCAGCCCAGGTTCTCACAAAGTCTGATAGAACGTTAATTTATAATTGTGCTGTATAAATAAATACATGCATACATACATACATATATGAATCACGTCTTTATGCCTTACGGGGTAGACAGTCTAAGGTAATAAAAATAAATAAATAAATTCTATCTGGCGCAGTTTTGCGTATTGCACGTAAGAGAGAGATAACTTGTTTAAATTTGCAGCAATATCCCCGGTTCTGGTGTCGAATAGAGGCCTTGGAGCAGTGGCACAGCGGATGTGCACCATAACCGAGCTGCGCTAGTTTTTTAGAGCCGCGCCCGCGCTTTGAACGAGTTCCTCGATGCCCGAGCCCCGAGACTATGGGTACTTCTGAGTGGTGCTATTTTTATTTTTATCTTTTCAAGTCCAGTTTTCTTACTTAAAACCGCTTAGTTAGATTAATACGCACTTTTATCGTTTCATATTGTTCGTGAAAAATATACGTACGTTCTTTTAATCCAAACTATACATGTATAAGTGAATTAGACTTTATTAATTTATGAGTACACCTTATTCGGTAAGTCTTATCGCGCGAATGTAGAAATCAATAAAGCATACTTAACAAATCAATACAATCAGGTGTATAAAAGAACGTCTCATCAGTAATTCTATGTGATTTTTTTACAGTTGTTCTTTGAAATGTCCTGCCTGACAAACATCATGAAGTCCTCGTTGTTGGGGTCAGCCGGCCGTGTGCAAAGAATCTAAGCTCTACACAGGATACAGAATACTACAGAGCGCTACAGAATACTAGACATTTGAATTTTTTATTTATTTTGCCGCTATAAGAACAAATACTAAAAACAGAATATTTTTGTCTGTCTGTGAATATAACCAACCAATATAAAATGATCTCACACTGCATAAATTTTGCTTAGGAGCAGGGTTCTGCTAACACTGGATTTTAATTAACTTGGCAAGTCCGACTCTCTCTTAGCCGGTTTTTTTTATTTTTTCAATCTACCCACGCTAGATAGGAATAAAGACGTGATTTGTGTATGTATGTATGTATGTACCCATTGTACCCACTCTAATAAGTAAGTACCTTGGTAAATCTACGAATGTTAATTTGGATCAAATATTTGTATATCTAATTCTTAATGTGCAACTAGGGGTAGTACAGACCAGGACACAGAACTTCTGTAGTATAGTATAGGTACATATATAACTAAGGTATAATTTATGCCAGTGAATAGAACACGTTTAATTGATGTCGTTCATCATGTAACGTGACACTTACGGTTATCTGTTATATTTGGAAACCACTTTAACTGAAAATTGATTCAGACGAATAAGATTCTAAGTTTGTTTTTAATTCTCCAGCAAATTACCTTCTGCCCCTGCAGGTATCAACGATAGCGCAACACAAACGACAATAAACACTAGCCGGAACAAAACCATTGTTGTCACTGGTTCTTTTAAGTAGGTTACCTAGAGTTTTTGGCAAATCAACTTGGGTTGCTATTGTAAAATTACGACTGGAATCAGAATCATGATTCAGGAATCATCCAAAATATGAAGTGGTAGACATAATGGTAGTCCTTTTCATCGTAAGAGCTAACTTTTCAGTTCAAACGGAACACTGTTACATCTATGCAGTTTGTTCCTCTATCCTACTTTTAATTGGCTCCTCACTGCGCAAGAAACGCGCACTTTTTATTATTATTACACTAGCTGATGTCCGCAACTTCATCTGCATAGAATTCGTTTATCGCTATCCCGCAGGAATTACGCAATTTTCCGGGATAAAAGTAGCCTTTATGTTATTCCAGACTATAACCTATCTATGTTCCAAATTTCATCAAGATCTGTCCAGCCTTTCTGGCGTGAAAGAGTAAGAAACATCCATGCTTTACAAACTTTCTCGTTTATAATATTAGTAGGATTATTATTTTATTACAAGCTTTATATTACAAGCTTTATATTAACTTGCAACGTATGTATGTATGTTTGTCCGGGTGGAATCTTGCGACTCAATTTTGAAGCAGATATCTTCATCCGATTGAGCTGAAATTTTGCATACTTGTGTAAATCAGATGACAATACAATAATCTGGCAGTAGAATTCTGGTGGCCTAGCCAGGACCGTCTCCGCAGGAGGGAACTCTTCAACGGTTGGTCCGATTGACTTGAAATTTGGTTCACATTGTAGGACGAATAACAATGCAAGTATAGTCAACGAAAAGTACAGTCAGCAAAAAAGATTGTATCTAAAATGAATTTTTTAGGTTAGGTTATCAATGTTAAGTACCTATACTATGCTGTGTTGGTATCATCGAAAAAAGGACGGCTTTGCCTCCCAGTGTCAATCAAACTTGCTATGATAGTAGGAGTATTACGCTTTAGTTGTAATTCTACTGTTTTGAACTACATAAAAGAATAGAGGTTTTTTAGGGGTCCGTAGTCAACAAGGATACCATAATTATAGTTTCTCAATGTCGTTCCGTCTGTCTTATCTGCCTGTCCGCGGCTTAGCTCAGAGATTCTTAGTACTAGAAAGCTATAATTTGTCATGGGTACATAATAACTACGCCGACAAAGTCGTAAAATAAAATTCAGAATAAAGAAAATAGTATTTTATACAATCGTTGCATAATGAAGGCTCTTAAAGTCGAGTACCGTGTTTAGGCCACGAGGCTTGCCAAGTGGCCTAAGTAAGGTACGAGATTTTAAGAGCTAATTATGTAACTATTGTATACAATACTTTTTCTACGAGTCATCATCATCATCGTCTATCGAGGTACATACATAACCTTTTGTAAAGTACATTGGGTTAAGTTTGAAAATTGTACCTTCCACTTATGAATTAATAGTAGCTATCTCCTCTGGAGTAGCGGCGAAACTAATCTCGTCACTGACACTTATGTTTAATTCGTATTAGGGATTATTTATTTAACACCATCGATTTCGCGTCAAATAACAAACAAAACTTTTAAATTTATAATAATAAGACTGTTTCTGATTGGCCAATTACTAACCAATCACGTAACAGAAGAAAAAAGTTAGTGTGTTCAAAATTTCAAATGGAAGCAAATTTGCCAGATATTTCCAACTTTACATTGGGTGCGTTCCACTAAGCGCTCACGACGCTCAATCGAAGTAACTAAGTTCTAATTTTGAAATTATTATAGTCGTCTAGAGCGTTGTATAATAATTATTATAGTTGAGTCCGAAGTGCCATAGACTATCCAAGATTAAAAAGTATGTGATTGCAATTTTTGTCTATAAACACATAATTGACAGATTAAAATCAACGAGTAGAAAAAAAATGTTTTAGTCTACCTCCCCTATACGTAATGTAGGACGTTGAAAAGGTCGTTCAAAAATATTGTGCGTGTGGGAAAACCATTTTTCGATTCAGGGATCCGTTTGCAAAATATTAAACTTTAAAGTTCTAATTATCGATAGAGTCAAGTGTTCCTCCCCTTGACAGCTAAATGGTTGATTTGAATAGGTGAAAAAATGTATGGTAGTTAATACTATACATATATAACGAAGTTTAAGAAACTATCACAGCTGGGTGGGCTTTACAAATTATCGTTCATAGTATCCGCCTATTGTGGCAGACAACTACGGAACCCTACACTACGCGTGGCCCGACACGCACTTGACCGGTTTTTTGTTAACATGTATGTGTAATAGGTATACATGAAGCAAACTAAAAGAAACTCTCGATACGCGAGTCCGAATCGCCCTTGGTCGGTTTTTTGTATGTGGCGCGTTTGCGCCTTTTCTGGTTATTAAAAGTGGAATTGGTCGCAGGCATCGATATTAAGGTCGCTGCTTTCAACACCCGATTCAAGTTTCATTTTATTTACTATTCAGTTACAGAGTAGGTTCTCCTTTCCGTTTTAATTGTCACGTCCGGGCAGCACAATGTGCCGCTGGCGGTCATAGGACGGTTGTTGCGTGCTGTCGCGCTCAGGGACTCGGCAGTGGAGCAATTAACATTGCATGAACCTTAGAGACCGCTTTAGGTTTGGATCTATGCAATCAAATGGCTAAGGGACTTCAGAAGTAAATACGTTTTTGGGTTTAGAGGTGATTCTAGGGCTCTCGATGCATCAACGGTTGTTGCCAATTAAGTAGTTATACAGGAATTGACCAAATAGGTATTTGGTCTATTCCGTCATGATTTCAATTTACGTAAACATTTATAACCTTTTGCATTGCCAATGCAAGTGGTAATAATAAGGCATGAAATGTATGTGTAATCTACAAACGCGCAGGTTATTAGGTATTTTACTGCCTTTGGGTGCTTTTGGCCTTACGTTACGAGGAATGGCCTCGCAAGCATCTGATAAAAGCGACCTACCAAAAACTACAGATTACTCAACGATACCGGCAAGTAATTAAATTGTTACGTGACTAATCAACAATATTCACTAGCTAGGAGACGATAATTAACTGTTCTTCTCTAGAAGGACGAGGAAAACACTTAAGATCCTAAGATTTCTGTAGATCAGTTATCATCTTCATCTTCAGCACACATACCTACGTCCCTCTGCTGGGCACAGGGCTACTCTCAGAATGAGATACGTGAGTTATAATAGTGAATTCAGCATATGTATTTCACAATTTTGTATGTCCCTAATATTTTGGTAGGACCATAAAATTCAATGTTTAAAAGAGTTACTTTCACTCCTGGGCACCCCACCATAGCAGCCTCTGTTTCATTGTCTCAACTCATTATGAAATCGCAAATAACATCTACTTTAGGGGAAAGTATTAAATGCAAACTTAATTGGATGCAGTCGGACATTCGCCAATTATGTGTTACAAATAGCTTCCGCACTGTCCAGCGGTTTTTATGCTAGCGTCATGCAAATTAGTTCATACTCATACATAATATATATATGTATACGTAACACGTGAGATTTAATATTGTAGCTAACAGACAGAATGTAGATACTATACTGCGCTGTACTCGTACAGTAAGATTGCGTAAGGTAGATACATTATTTGAAGATTAATGTCCCTTTTTATTTCGCTCAAAGTAAATCACGAGTTGAACAATCGCGCAATTGTACAGGTGCCTTTTATGTACCTAATCACCTGCCAATTGCTGTAATGGCCGCATGGCTGTCGACATCGCATCACGCGCATCACTGGGGAAGACTCGCCCGACAGTAAACTCGAACGGTTTAGCTGTGCAATTCTTGACAATGTTAATGTTTCAGTCTCGTATTTATTTATATACACAGACAGACACACACGGCCAAACTTCGTTGCCTTTGATCTGGTGCGCAAAGCGGCAGCTGACAATTGACTCCAATGGAAAGGTCGCAATAATTAAATTAGCGTCACAGTTCTAATGTGAAACCCTCGCCTCGAGATCGACACTCTCATAGCGTTTGCCAGTTTGTATTTAAGCTACCGACATACTATAATATTAGGAGAAAGGCAGCAGGTTAGTTAGTAGGTAGTAGCTTAAATAGTACATCATAAAATGCGAACAAGTGATCTAGATATGTACTATAGTTGATTGGAGATAAATTTTATATTGATTCGTGTGAATAATTTGTGTTTAAAGTCATTTTAGAATGGAGTTTAAGGCCCATGAGATTCTTATCGGGCGAGAGTAGTATTCTGGTTCTTGATATACTCTTGCGGTTACATTGTAACTGTACAGCCGCAGTTGACGGATAGCTGATGTCGTGGAGACGCTAATGCCACAAACGAGGTCACTAGAACCAGCGACTCGCACGAAGAGCTAACACTTTATTTGAACTTGAACAAATAAAAGTGCCATTTGTCAGGCGCATGCCATTAGGACGCGATTATGCTAACTACACGAGCTGAATCTAGGCTAACGTAATTGAAATAGAATTACGCGCGGCACAATTCGTTGCAAATACCTATAAAGTAAAATAAGTTAATTGCATGAGACGGCTTGGGCAATGAACAATTGAACATCTTAATATAGGCCTCGAATTTTAAGTCAAGTGAATGGAAAGTTTTCGTCACATTGAAGCTTCGTTTTATCGAGTATAAACCTAGTTCAGAAATCAGAATATTCTCTGATTATATCTGTAAATAGATCAATGCTGTGTGAAAACGGACAACAGCTTCCGGAGTTCAGTAAAACAATGACTGAAAACGTTAGACAATGCGGAGTTGGCGAGATTGTGTTTACAAAACAGATGCGGTGCACAACCTTGCCGCTACTGATACCGCATCTTATTGTGGTGCCTGTTTACCAAAAGATATAGGGATTCATACGTTAAAAACGTAAAAGTAATTTATAATTAATCAGGGAACCCACTTCAACGTTGTGTCTATCCGTAATAGTAAAATAAGCAGTCTCGACAGAAAGCTACAATGATAGGATCACTGTAAATTTTATTCGCTCCACATACAAGTGATATCTACTTATTTCAATAGATACACCGCAGCACCGGTAAAACTTCATTTTCAGTCACGCTCGCGCCGAACATTTACACAGCCTTATGAACTACCTACTTGAACAGATATAGGTATACTCAGCGGGCTCAGCGGCACAAAATTGGGCCCAGTCTCGATACAAAATTACCTATATGTATTGTGCATGCATATGAGGGTCACATTTTCAGACAAGTCAAGATTCTTTACCGTCCACATACCTAATTACAAATCCCTTAAGAGTTAATAGATGAATTGAAATCTATGAGAAAACGCCGTATAACTAATTGATTGGAAAGTACGAGTAAAGTGAAATCAACAGCATTTACTTGAAATAAACGATCACGATGCCATTTACAACATGCTACGTATAGTCGCGATTTTTCTACTCTTAAAAGTTACAGCTTTATCACGGCATAAACAACAGTAGGTACCTACCTACTCGCAAGTTGTTAAATTATTTTAAACCCTGGTCACATTTTTTCTTAAATTTGTAAAATGTAATGTAATAAACTTCAAGTTAATGAATGTATTTGAGTTTTGAAACATACATACATAAATCACGTCTTTATCCCTTACGGGGTAGACAGAGCCTAAGGTAACAAGACCTAAAGGCCACGTTTAGCATGATAGTGGGTGTATAGGTGGAAAGGGGAATCAAAATAGTGATGGGAGTGGATGGATTGCTAGCCGCATCGCCTATAATACGATTCCTATTTTCGTCCATTCCCTCGATGGGCTTTTTTACCATCTGCGCGGGAAGAGAAGCAACTGGTACATTCTATGTTTTTTCTATTGTTATTTTTTTATAATAAAAGACATTTATTCCTTTTTGCAAGACACACAAATATAAAAGAATAAAACTTATGTTAAAAATTAAAATAAATTCTGTTAAAAAAAATTATGTTAAAAATTAAAACATCACGCAGGCAGCATTCCCGCGTTGTATCGCAATTGGCATTGTTCATTTTTTTTAGTATGCCCCAATTCGAAAACCATTTCGAGGAAAACCATCAATTATCCGATTTATCTTGTCCGATTTCAAAAATACTTTATGATTGCAGATATTTTTGTAAAAGTACTTTGAACCTTTGTTTGACCGAACGACCGGGATTTTAGACAGAATCCAGCATCGAATGTTTGCCACAAAAATGAAAAAAAAAGTTTGGCTACGGCAACTGTCACGTGTCACTGTCAAATCTACAAAACCATAGACAAAGCCGTTTTTTTTATAGCCAGCCGAACGAAGGCGATTGGGATTCTGTCTAAATTCACGAATTATCAAACAGCGAAAAAATATTTATTATTAATTAACAAAGCTACGTAAAAGCATAATATTCAAATAAGTTGCTTGAAATAGTCCATTTTATCAAATAAAGGTGTTAAAAGCACAGCTTAAAAAAAATGAACAATGCCAATTGCGAGTCTTTGTGCGAGAAAGCTGCCCGCGCGAGGGTCGTCTGTTGCCTCCCTCAGGCTTATTTTTGTATATAATTAGAAAAATAGAATGTGATGTCGCAACGACTAACTAAAACGAGCGAGACAGCATAAAAGCGAAGTGGGGGTTTCCCCTATCACAGTTTTATGCCTAGATAGCAATTAAATAAATCATCTAAACAGCTTAACAAAATTACGTTCGAATTATTATTGTAAAGCCCGAAATTTCAATAGTAAATTATGATAAAGCGTTCTATGTAATGTTGGTCATTACACACGAGGCATTATTGTATGCGCGAGCGCGGGTAAGAGAATCGAGTGTGTAATTACCAAAGCACACGCGTCGCATACGACGTTTTCAAACACATTTATGAGGAAAATAAATGAAATTCAGTCGAATCTTGGTAGGTATACAGATACAGGATGTTTGGTAGCTATGTGCAAAGCTTTAAGGGGGTGATAGCAGAGGTATTTTTGAACATTTTGACGTGATAACGTCTTATTTATATTACGTTATTGTACAAAAAAATATATATACCTATATTATAAATCGACGAACGCCGGCTGCACTCACGAAAAAGCATATGACTCATTGTGTTACGTTCCGCTCCGCGTGACGTCAGAGTGTGCAAGCGAGAGCGCGGAACAGGCGATAGAGGCACGATCTTCTCGCGTGACGTCAGAGCTGGCAGTTCGAATATGTTTCTTTATGACGTTATCACGTAAAACTGTCGTTCATGAACCGAGTTGGCAGACAATCGGTTTTTTAGCCATGTCTTAGCCGAAATTTGTTTTTTTTTAACTGAAAATTTAGAAATTTTAGGAAAATACCAAAAATTTGATAGTCACGTCACGAGTCAATATTGCCGCAATGAGCGTTAATTTGTAAACAAAATCTTTTATTCCGGATAGCTTAGTGTTATGGAATATGGACCATGAATGAAATATTTTATTAAGTCTTTCTTGCCACAAAAACAAAAAAGGAGGCATTCGAAATTACTAAAAATGTCTTAGGTTGGAATAGTTATTTTTCTGTGCCATAAAAAACCCTGAAATGTCCAAACATTTTTAAAAACATGCCTGTTTATTGTTCTTTCTTTTATGGTATCACTCATTCTCATTGCTTGCTAAATCTGAGATAAAAAGTAAAACTCGTGTGGTAATGTTTTTACAGCACTTATTCGTATAATAATAATATATAGTATTTATGTTTAAAGTTCTACTTATATTTTTCAGAAACTAATAGGTTACTTATGTTGATGTAGCTTTCGGTCCCAGAATAGCTATAGGGTATTGGAAAACTCAAAACTTATCCTTCTATGCGCTTTCAAAGAATTTTTCAACACAGTTGCTCGTAAATTGAGTCTTATTGCACCGCATTTAAACTCAAAATACAGCTTATTACGCACAAGTGCTGTAATAATATTACCGCACGAGTGCGGTAATATAAACTTTTTTTAAATCTCAGCAAACGGTTCAGTATCAATAGGAACAAGGAATATTTTCGTGAATATTAAACTATTTTAGTTTAAAGATGATAAATAAACATTTAATTTCGACAAATTATTCATTTTTACCTAAAAAGGGACCATAATTTGCATATTGAAGACACTGATTAATTATTTTATTATAATTTTAATATTAGGCTGTTTAGCAGTCTGTTGTCAGTGTCTTCGCCACGCGCTTGCTAAGTGCACAGCGCGTATGCGCGAGTGCTGCGTGCGGATTGGCGCAGAGAAATAATATCTGCCGCCATTTTTCACTGATATTGTTGATTCAGACTTTGTTATTTTATTACTTTAAAAATTACTAGTTCAATTAATAAAGAAATGTGGTGTCCGTCGCTGGAAATACTAAAATATGTTCGGACAGTTATATCAGTAAGAAATCCAAGGTGTTAATTACCAAATGATAAAGTAAAGTTCTAAAGCAGCTCCAGGTAAGCAATGTCTGGTAACAAAGGTAAACTTAAGTTCTTAAAGTCCTTTTATTAACTAAATTTTATTTATTTTTCCTCGCAAATGTGTTGAAAAACGTCGAATGCGACGCGTGTGCTTTGGTAATTACACATCTCGGCTCTCTTACCCGCGCTCGCTCGCGCTCGCGCGTACAATACGCCTCGTGTGTAATTACCAACATAGCACACTTGTATCATAATGTACTATTGTAGACCGGCCATTAATTCTGATTACCTGTTTTGGTTCGTTACGATATATATCACCTTTAGCTCTTTCTCTGCAAAAATAATAACGATTTGAGCTAGACATCCGTCTCAATCAGTTCCATGCTCCACTTCGCTTCGGCTACGCGACCACGGATGACTGCACTTACAAATGGAACGAGATTGTTTCATCTTTTCTATTTCGACTTTTATTGCTTAAACATTGAAAACTAACCTTTGCCCGCGATTTAGTCCGTGTAGATTATTATTATGATGGTTATCGCTATTCTTCGGGAAATGTGTAATTTTTCGGGATAAAGGTGAGAGTGAGCTGGCTAAAAAAATCCTATCAAAACTATGATTAATTTCATTAAGTAACGTAAGCAAAGCCCTGCTCCTAAGCAAAATGTGGGAAGTGCGAGGCCATTTTATATTGGTTCATTAGACGCACAGACATAAATTTTAAGATTTTTAGATTTATTTCATTAATTGTGCTATAATACCAAATTTCAACTTTGTAGGAAAGTAGAAATAAGTGTATTAAGGATACATTTCGCTACTAGAAAAAAAAAAAAAATCGTCACAGCATTATTGAAATTAGGTAAGCTCCGTCTCGAAAGACAAAAGTACCCATTGTAACTTTTACAATGGCGTCGTTTTTCAAAAATATTAAATTATGAAGTTGGACCCGTAATCATTGAACGATCAAATGAAATAAAACAAATAAAGAGAAGAAAGTTAAACACCTACCAGAAAACGAAAGAAACAATAATGTACCTACTCAAAGTCCCTTCTTCCGATACAGTCGGGAAAAATAAAAAGGTTGCTTTAGGGTCAATGAAATTTGTACAAGTGCTCCACTGTTAGTGAGTGCAACACGTTGTACATGTACATGTTTACATTATGTAGGAGAGCTGGCTCCAATTTTGGGTAGGGTTTTGAGGCAAGCTGAAAACTTGTCATATAGCTCTCCTGTTATAGACCAACACGAAATTATTTTGCAAAAAAAAATTGTAAAAATTGGAGGCAACTTTAAATTTTAATAGGGTATTATTCTATGTGTTCTAATTTTTAGTTTCGTCTAGAAATTGTATTATTTATAAATAAAAATAAGAGTCTCAAAAAGACAGATCATTTTGTTGGGAAATAAAAACAATATTAATTAATAAAAATTTAGGGGTTGATTTAGCCCCGCTACTCACCAGCCAGGTCTGCAGTTCCGTGTTGGGGTATAATAGGAAAGCTATATGACAAGTTTTTAGCTTGCCTCAAATACCTACCCAAAAATTGATGCCAGCCTCTCGGACCATTAGTAGGTCTGTAGACTCTGTAGTACACGTAGATGTAAGTACAGTTACGTGCATTAATATGTAAACGTTTCCTTATTTCCAAAAGCCTGTACTTAAAGAGTCCACTAGAGTACACTTGAACATAGTAATGCACGTGACTGTACTTGCTATTAATTTACTGACTGTCTATTTAACACTTGGTCGAATTTCACCCACTTCTAATGGTCGGATTGACTTAAAATTTGGCATTCTTATATAATTAAGTCTGCATGTTGGATGAAAAAAGTTTGCATTGAAAATTGAATTCTTAATAAAATCTTATGTAAGTAAGACAAGTAATAACAAAGCTAGTTTTATTAAAATTTATCTTCTATCAATAGCTAACTAAAATATCTAATCAAAATCGGTATTATGAGAAATATGACTATTTTTTAAAAAAGGGAGTTTTTCATCGTTTTTCAGTTGTACTTATTTTACTTTTTTTTTTGCTGTTTTTTAGGTGATGGATGAGTAAGTAAATATTGATAAGAACGGTGTGTTAGTTTGTTATACGTTGTTTGACTCCTGAACATCATTCAGTTGATTGAATACCGAGGAAAGAACTCTGATCGTATTGCTATTAATAACATGTTACGTATATAGATCTAATAATAACGAAACATCGAATAAATGCAGCCATATCTTCATAGCAGATACCGTTTGCTAATGCGTGTATAAAAGCTTTGGTATTTTTGACGAAAGATTTAAATACGTTTAGTGACCCACGCGGCGCTTTCATCCGTGTGATCCAGACAAATTAAATTTAGAAGAAGTGCAATAGATAGGTGCAATGCAGTTTACTCTCTAAGCTCAATGATTAGAGGAAAACTGTAATGTTTAACGTACAAGGGGATATGGAAAAATATTCATAGATAAAAAATGAAACTTTCCTGTGTTTATGAAAATGTGGTAAGCTTTCTTACCTTTTCAACTGGTTAGGCATCGATTTGAAATGTACCTAATTCAAACACAACACCACTATGAAATCGTGTCCTGCAAGGTACACTCAAAACTACAAAGACGAACTTTCGCATCCGATTCTTCTATTGTTATCTGTAAGGAGATGGTGTTATCGTGACAGATCGGGAACCTCTTAACGTTATCTGATGCCTTATCTAGGAATAACACGTCAATCATGCAGACATGCCATTTATCTCGCGCTGCTCTGATAACTAACACGACTTTCGGCAACTTGCAGTGTCAGGTAGTTACAGCAAGGAAAGGTTTGTCAGGCTGGCAATAATGTAATTAATATGGTATACTCCAAAATGGCAATAAAAATAACATCTAAAATACAATTTTACCTATCTAATGTACCTTCTTACTTAGTACCGAAATAATCCTGATTTTCGATGCAAGTTAATAGCTATAGATGAAATGGGAGTAAATATGAATAAGTTGTCATTTCGCATAGGTAAACGTTTTAATCACCCCATCTTACCTCTTTTATAACTGTAACCTAAATAAACTTGAGCAAATTAAAAATCGACACATTCAGTTTACATTTGTATTACGTAAATACTACAAAGTCTCTGTGATTTGGGAAATGAGCATTTCTAGTTTTTAAAAGAGGCGCGTGGTTGCCAGACGAACAATTTAATATATCCTGATCAAGAGAAATTAAGCAATTTAATATGTAGTTATATGTTTCTCCTGTCTATTTATTTCTGCTACCTACTTACACTGTCTCCAACTTATTTATTTCTCTTATTGGTTGTCAAGTAGAGATCGCTATTAAGCGATAAGACCGTCTATTGTCTACCTTGTTCTTTGTTTCTGTATTGTTTTGTACTGATTTGTGGTGTTCAATAAAGAGTATTTGTATTGTATTATATTGTTGCGTAAACTGGTACAACAAATTCGGATTCGGAGACGTGAATAATGCTACTTTTATTAGCAAACGAATTATTTAATAATAGTTAATAGGTATCGGAAATAGGTTGCTTCATATGACATGACATTTTATTTTTCAGTGGTTCCATACGCATGCATATACGTACGGTACATACTACTCGTATCCCACAGTAGGACACCACACCAACGCACATTTGTTAGGGAAGAATCCACGGGCCATATTCAGCGATATCGCATGTATATGCGCCGAATTAATGCCTAAAATATTTAAGGGCTTACTTGAAAAAACTAACTTAAAAACCTGCATACTGTTTCTTGCGCATAAAAATTGAAATAAACTATCTACTCACGGAGTTTGTAAGTAAGATATTTGACATTAAAACGACATTCAGGGATTCGTTATCTTTTGTATCATTTAGGCACCTGCTTTTGCCCATTTATGTGTTGTGTGTCAGTGTCAGTTAGTAAAAGTTAGTCATATTTTTCGCTTTGTCATAGCACAGGATAATGAATTGTGGATATGGATACTTAGCAGTAAAACAAAGCAGCAGTACAGAATAAGAATGCGTTTCCATAGAACCCTAAGCTAAGCATGCAGGTAGATAAGAGTGTAGAGGAACAATTTAAATAAAATGGGTCGACTAGATTGAGAGATAGGTAAGCTAGACTCTAAATGAGGGTTATGATTTCAGCCAATATATATTTACATCACACTTACTCAACTACTCAGAACATGGAAACATTTTCCTCGTAAAAAAGCATAATTAATATTTTCTTTGAGTCATTAGTCATTATGTAAGCAATGTCATCTATTATGGTCAACGATTTTCCATGCATTTAGCGACGTAGTTAGTATGTGTAATACCTACGTGGAATGAGTTAAGCGCTGCTTCGTACGTCACTCGCAGCATCAGTTTGGCCGAGTATGCTTAGTGTATATTGTGGATCACAAAATATGCTCCGAACGCATTTGTGTTAAGTTGTTAAATACCTAACTAGGTACTATATGGTACGAGTATGTTGCCGTTTCGGAGCGCTAGTGGCGCTGCCAGATTTTCTATCCTACTAATATTATAAATGTGAAAGTTTGTGAGTGAGGATGTGAGTGAGTGTGAGAGTGTGTATGTTTGTTCCTTCTTCACGCTGAAACGAGTCGACGGATTTGGATCAAATTTGGAACGGAGATAGCTGGTACCCTAGATTAAAACATAGTGTACTTTTTATCCCGGAAAATCACATAGTTCCTGCGGGGTAGCGAGAAGCGAATTCTCCGCAGACGGAGTCGCGGGCAACAGCTAGTAGTAATTAATTGCGATGTTTACTGTGAACGCGTTCCAGACGTCTTTGTGAAAAGTTAGACTAGAGGTTCAGTCAGACTGCGCGTCACCATTCTTTTCGGTCGCATCAATCTTCAACTCGCGAAGACAAAAACACCATGATATAGGTACCTATTGCCGAACTAATTTTATGCTTTACGCTTACGTTACGTATATGGTGTAAAATTAACTAGGTATATCTTTCTTCAATCTGACTTTCGCAAAGTACCTTAATAACATAAAATAAACGACAACCGTGGCTTAAAACATTTCTACATGTAGGAACTGTAACAAGAAAATGGTAAACCACTCACTTGGTCGACTATATTTAAAACCAACAGCTGAAATCATATAAAATGCTGGTCCGGAAATTTAGGTTGGTCAATACAAGTTACATATATTTTTCTGCTCTAGCCAAATTCGCTTATTATGCATGCGCAGTATGTAGGTAGGCCCAAATAATACGGTTAAATATGCTGTACAAACAGACTGTCTGATCCACCTGCCACTCAAAATCACCTGACAATAATTGTTTGCGCTGATAATTAAATGACGCGCGTCCTCCAAAATAAACTCTTAAAGCGAGATAAAAAATATGCAAACTATCTTCTTGGTTTGTTTCTTGATGTACGTGTACGAAGACATCTACATGGCTATAGCTATAGTCACGTGAACAAATAGATCTAATAGGTATGAACCAGAACTTGTATTATATGACTTTAATAGGTACTATTAGTGACCTCTTGGAAATACCATTTTAAAGTTACCTACTTCAGTGGAAATTCCTAATTTTACGTACACGTACCTACCTCCCCTTTGGCCACATCTTTATTTTTGAGTGTTTACGGTAATGCGAAATTTATATTGAATACTTTTCTCGTTAAGTAAAATTAGTACCTATTAGCTACCTGTTTAATTTCACTTTTACGATTTAATAGCAATGACAAACAATTGATGCTGCATTAAAAAAAACAAATAGTCACTCACCAGTTGCAGGCGGGGTTACGACTAGTAGTAGCATAAATCCGTGAACTGCCACTCACAACTTGACCACAAAAGTGGTAAACTGAGTTTTATTTCACTATATTTTCTTGAAAGGAAAACGAATGAAGTAGGTATCGTATGTATACGCAGAGTCGTATGTGTGACCTTTAAGAGGGCCGCGTGCGTGCGCCTCACCGCTGGTCTGAGGTGCAACTGAGCCCGGAGTTGGGCCGCCGGCCGGAGCGGGCGAATCGGCGAGTGAATGCCGGCCTGGCGAGCTTGCGCCGCGCGACGCTCGCTGACGGTTCCGCGGTATAGGCAGGCTGCGCTGGCGCATGGGACCTGACCGATCCGCTTCGCCTGTTCGCCTGCTGCCACCTACACCCACAGTCACGTCCGTCACTGATATATCCATTGCATAACTTCTAGTGAGACTGAGACTTACTGTCTCGGTTTTCGCATATCGTAGGTATACTTATGTAGGTAAGTATATGTATAAATACACGTATCTAATAAATGGCAAATATTAGGGTACGGTTCTTTTCACCTTTCGGTGTATCTCTGCTCTTGTTATTGGTGTAAATTCAATCATTCAAAGGTTTACTGGCAGAGACTATTGTAAGGGATAAATTCACCTCTGAATTTTGTTGTCTTTTATCCTGTTCTTTTCTGTTTATCTATTTATGATTACCTTTAAACGAGCAATTTTAACTAGCAATTCTTGTATATTATACAGAAATTACATTTGAAATTTGCCATAAGCTTTTCGGTGAAGGAAAACATCGTGAGGAAACCTGCACACATCTGCGAAGCAATTCAATGGTGTGTGAGAGGAGGCCCGTGCCCAGTAATGGGACGAATATTGGCTGGAGATGATGAGGCGATATATGTGTGTATATGTATATGTATAATCTGAATCCCGGAAACGGCTAAGGATTTTCATGAAAGTTAGTATGCAGGGGGTTTCCGGGGCGATAAATCGATCTGATCTGATCTGGTCATCCAGGTTCTATACAATAACATCAATCAGTATCTCATCCTTTTTCAAACATATCTGTAAGATTTCCAGCTTGTACCCGCGGCTTCGTCTGTGTTGAATTTCAATCTATTTCATAAAGGGTAGTTCATAAATTTTTGACCCTCATTTCGTAAAAAAAAAATACTGTCCATAGAAGAGGTGCAGCATATCGCGAAACCGTAATTTCGAAAAACTCGCCAATTAGTACTCGTAAATACTAGTGGGTTTTCTACATATTAACATACCAAGAAAAAAAATGAAACTGTATGTATGTGGATTGTCCATTGATGTTGTACGTAGACTTTATGCTATATTAAGGTAACGAAAGTTACGATGTGTGTGACCTGTTGTGATGTGAACAAGGAAACCGTAAGAAATAACATGAACAAAAAAAATAACTTTCTCAAATTTGGTCATCGTTAATTTACCATTACCTTCCATATTTCATACATACATCATGACACCAATCACGTCTTTATCCCTTATGGGGTAAACACTAGACAAAGCCACACAACTAAAGGCCACGTTTAAAGTGATTGCCGCCGTATAGGTAGAAAGGGGAATCAAAATAGTGATGGGTTATTATACTATATTATAACATGATTTTTGCCCATAGTCACCCGTTTTTTCTATTCAGTTGCCGAGATGTCTAGGTACCTACTGCCTTTAATTTAGACACTGGTAAAACTTTCTCCCAACGGACACAGCCTCTGAGGACACAAACATCTTTTTTTTTTAACGAACACACTCTTCACTTAACACTGCCTCCGTTGTTTTAATACCATAAAGTTACGTCAAATGCAGAAAAACCATCAACTTCACGTCAATCCAATCATTTGTCAAATTCGATTCGCGAGATACCTTAGGCAAAGAATGGTAGATTATCCTATTACGCAAGGAATCTTGGAATATACGAATAATACAATCCTAGAAGAAAAAAATTGCCAAAAATGGAAGAGAATTGGTCGTTCTCTAAAATGAAAAACACAAACCCCAAAGACAAAAGTAACACCAAAGAATTTCCCAAAGTGGCTATGACTAAAGCTAAGGGGGATTGCGTGGTTTCAGAGAATTCTTCCCATACGAAGTTCTTTAAGAAGAATAAATATGAAGACTCGTACTCGAGAATCACCAGGGACCAATATTTTGGCAAGGATGAGTCTATATCATCAGGATCTTCTGATAGCTTCCACTGTGTCCATGGCCCTGAAGGAAAACAGTATTCAGAGAAAGGGAAGTTAAAAAGAAATATACTTAAAGAATTGGATCCCCAACCTATCGGTAATTCCACAGCTCTCTAATTTATATTTTAGGTGGTACCACTTTACTGTGAAGAAAGTAAATTTTGTATCTTCTATAGGAAGTACCTAGGTGTCCAGGCCATTTATTGTAAAACTTATATCGCTTTCCCTCACCCACATCCCTTTTAAATTAAGTGTCACTTTGTTAGAAATTCTCTTGTATTACGCCTTTGTATACGCCTAATAAAACCTATTGTTGCAAATGTGGCGGTAATAATATAGATATTTAATTTTAACTAGTTTAATGTGCTCCTGAGATAGTTAAAATTCATGTTTGGTGATTCTACTGAGTGTGCGTAGTCGCACTGGCGATCACTTTTTCTCTGAAGATAGATGCGACGTGGAAGGAGACTTCAACAATTCTTACTCCGTCTGTTTCGACCAGATCGCGAGTGGAACGACGAATGTCCCCCTGCCTATGATTGGGATATGGCGCAAAAGCTGGAGTTTCTCGTCACAGACGCCCTGGTTCTACAGCAGCTTGAACGCTTGAACGCACATCTGAGAGATTATGCTAGAACCTCTTCGGAAGGATATGTATCCTTTGAATAATTGCGTACATTGGTTGATAGATTGAGCTACGATGCATCACTGAATAATTTTGTTAGGTATAAAAACCTAAAATAATTATAAAGTACCAAAAACTTATACTGAGTGAGAAGGTGTCGAAGAAGGCGCGTCTGGCTGTCCACAGAGGGGTGCTTGTTCCAGCATTAATGTACGGTAGCGAAACTTGGGTATGGCAAAAGAAGCATGAAAGTAGAATAACTGCAGTAGAAATGAGAGCGTTAAGGAGTATGGAAGGTGTATCACTGAAAGATAGAATAAGGAACAGTGTGGTAAGAGAACGTGCTGGTGTGAAAGAGGATATAGTGACTAGGACAGAAAAAAGTATGCTTAGTTGGTTTGGGCATGTAGAGCGGATGGATGAAAGTAGACTAACTAAACAGATATATATGGGGAGTGTGAATGGTTACGTTGGGAGGGGAAGGCATAGACGGACGTTCCGAGACCAAATAGGAGACGTTTTGAAAAAAGGTCAGGTCAGGAGTACCCGAAACCGACGAGCATGTATGAAGAGATTGATGACTGTGGATGAAGCGAAATAAATATGTCAGGACCGTAGCAAGTGGAATAAAGTAGTCTCTGCCTACCCCTGTGGGAAAGAGGCGTGACGGTATGTATGTATGTATGTAAAAAAATATACTGAAAAAATTGCAAGAAGATTTTGCTAGACAACCCGGTGGCGGCGTTAGTCCTATAACCCATGTGTAGCATGGTAACCATCTTACTTTTTAATAGAGAGGTGCTGAATTTTACGATGAGATTTTACACGATAATAAATTCAGTTAACTTTCCTAAATCACGTATTTTCAGAAAATCGATATGCTTGACAGCACTTGCGTGGTTTTGGATTTTTTAGTGGAAACTTATCCAAAAGAGCCGAGTTTGCGTGAAGGCCTCTTATTACTAATGAAAAACATGCAAAAACCAATAATATTAAATGCAAGTGTTGACATCGTCACCTATTTTGATAATTTGAGAAGGTACATGGGATTTTTGGGTAAGTGACTGATATAGTGATAACGCTATAATACGCTGTATCGCCTGCACTAATAGGGTTGTATTTTCATATTTTGATGTCAAACTAACCATAATAAAAATAATATATAAAACACAATCTTTCTCACAAGTAATACAGATTATATTAAATTGATGGGTTAATGCGAATGCCAAGTCAATTTATTTATTTATAACAAACGCTTTTTAATTTTGATATGGGCATTATATATGTTGTTAGGTTAGCTAATTACGTAATAACTTAAGACAGGAGGTCTCTTTAGTAGGGACTGAATAAATTAACCGACTTGGTATTACATGGATCTCACAACTTTTTACGGTAGAAGAACTGAGTTGCGAGACTTGGTTTTTTTACAAGTTTTGTTTTTGATGGGATTAGATGTTTGTTGTATTTGAAACATCAAAATATTAAAACTGTCAGAATTCCACGGAAATAAAAATCATAGTTTAAATTCGTCCTCCATTAATCATAGGCATCCTCGTTTAACTACGCCAACTGACATTTCATTAATGAAATGACATGCTGCAAATTAGTCTGCAAGCTGCATAAATTCATTACGTTTAATTAGGTAATATTTCTAAATAATAAAAGTGCTTGAATTTTTTAGTTAATTATACATTAACTCATCAATCATTCAGTATTTAATAAACATACATAACAATAGTACCATGTTACATTTCTGTCTATTATTTCAAGTTCATTTAGCAACTAATTATAAAAGCAATTTATGATCTCAAATTGCTTCGCGGTTTACTTAAATTACTAGTGAGGTCGATCGTTCGATATCGTATTCAATCAGCAATCGTATTGTACTGCTCTGCAATCTACTCATTCACGTATCGTTTAATGAGAGCAAAAATATCGCATAGGGCTAATGGGGACAATGCCATATTTATGCACACGAGGGAGTTTTACTCCTCATATAGAAGCGCAATGTTTTATGAACCATGGGCATGACTAGCATCACTACAATCCTTATGTGAACGGGGGGGAACTTGGTAGACCATTAGGTTTCTAACTACAAGTGCAGTACGCGACATGCATCTAGATCGGTGAGTGAAAGTAGAAGGGGTAAATGCTCATGCGTAGGGAATGGAGGGAGGGCTTCCGCCGCCAAACAGTTTATAAATATAAATAATAATTACGGTAGGTAGGTACTAATCTTACGCATTCAAGATCAGGGGGTTTACCACAATCGCTTAAGAGATTGATGCGGTATGTCAGGTACCTATTATGTATAATATACCTATAGGTATGTATTAAGCAAGGTCAAATAAGAACACAATACAATGTGAACCTACTTACCAATGCCGTATTTATCAATGACTGCATTTATTGTTAGATAGATATATTTATATATGGCATTAGTGTTTTTTTTTTAATTATTGTACCTATCCGTTCATCTTTTTCACTTAGGTACCTACATGGTTACTTTCTGTTTCAATAAAGAAGGTATGGCTGACAGATCCATAGAATGTAACTGTTAGCGTCCATGAAAGTTTTGACAGCACAATAAATACAAAATTGAATTGCATAGAAATACCGAACAATGGCTGAATAAAAACAAGAAGTGTCTTCTTCAACCTCGACATTGGCAGAATCATCGACAATATCGATGGAGCTAGATTTTTAAAAATGGAATTGATTGCATAGACATCATTTAATACTTGGTATTGTACATTAATAGCGCCCTAAAAAGAACCAAACTATTTTTTTTTCTTTACATAATATTCAGGCACAAATTTTCAATAAATGGCTTTAATTATGAGACGCTACCTACTAGGCTACGTTCTATGGTCATTAAAAGTAGAGACGTGACTATGAATAATAAGGTAATCGGTTAAAATCGCGTATAATCGAAAATCCAACGACAAGTACGACAACCTACTAAAATATTAAAGACTACAGGCCCACGTACAAAAAATGTGGGTCATATGAACCACCAAGTGACGTATATAGGACGATATAAGAGCATAAAATAATAAGATTCAGCACTATGCCGTCACTTGTAAGCTGTCCAACTGGGTGCTATTGAGAATTCAAAAGTGCAGGTAGAGTGAGTACATTTTGGTCATATGTTTTTGTACGGCATTTTTACCATCGATAGATCCATGAAAAATAATAAGAAAGCGCGCAGTGCCGTAAAAAAATGGTGCGCCACAAAGTCGGTATTTTTTTTTTGATTTTCTGTCAATTTCCAGGGTAAATTTGGTCATTTGATTCTGTACGGCATCAGTTTCATACTGTTTCAATACAGCTTCTAATCCATTATTCCGCAACGCCGTACAAAAATTGTGCGACAAGGGGACAAAATCGAGGGTTGCAACCCCCTCTTTTTCCGTGGTCCGGGGGGTGATTATATTTGTTATTATATTTGGTTATTTGTTAATTATATTTGGTGGAGCATACTCAAAAAAAATAACGAAAGTATTCAAGTAATATAAGGAGTCTTTCCTTTTGAATTTATATCATATTCCCGTGTACCTAAAACAGTTATACGTTCAAGATAATACACCCTTAGTTGCTAAGCAACAAACAAAACCTTAAAACGAATTTTCAAAAGACTAGACTTTTTTGACTACTTCGTTATTTTTTTTGAGTATGTTCCACCAAATATAATTAACTGATTTTGCGTATGCTAGTAGCTAATACTAGAAGCAATACATATGATTTTTTTCATAGTTGTACTTTCAAAAAAACTTCTTGAAAAGAGCTGTCAAAAAATAATTTGATATTTATTTCTTTTATTTCTCACGTATAAAATATTAATAAAATTATAGGGTATACTCCCACTAAACCTACATAACTGTGATTTTGTTTCAATGCTCTAGCTGGTATGGATCAGAAGATACAAGAGTTTGAAAAAAATGGGATAAAAATACATTTTTGACATTATCTCTGTGACAGTTCAAGATAGAGGGCTGAAAGTTGGAGTGATTACTAGTTATGAGGCCACCAACAATTGACATTTACCAATTCGAATATTCCTGACAGGGGCCACACGTCCTTTCTCAGCCTGCTAAGCCCTTTGCTTCCATTTGAACACACTAACTTTTTTCTTCTGTTACGTGATTGGTTAGTAATTAAGTAATTGGCCAATCAGAAACAGTCTTATAACGACGTCTCATTAGTTCTTTTTTGTGCTAAGAAAATTTAAAAGTTTTGTTTGTTATTTGGCGCGAAATCGATGGTGTTATAGTAGATTGTATCACAAGGGAGCAAAATGATATTTTTACGACGAGGGTGCTATTTCGAATCCAGAGCGAAGCGAGCGATTTTAGAGTAGAATCCCGAGCGCAGCGAGGGATTCTTAAGTAGAATCGTGAACGTAGCGAGGGATTCGGAGTAATTCACCCAAGGAAAAAATATTTTGCTTCTGTGTGATACACTCTACTTTTTATCATAGGAATCATAATTATTGACATCTTGGGAAACTGGCCTGAGTATTATTATATCGAAAAAGCATTTATTTATAAGTGAATAAGTAGTCGATATTGTTATGGAACCGATTGATGTTAATCTGTCTATCTATCTATACATATAATAAAATCGTTGAGACCAAAAAATCTGTACATTGAAGATTTAAAAAAAACCGACCAGGGTGACTTAAAATCGGTAACTGAACATATTATAACCATTTTTAAAATTTTTGTATGTTTGTTTGTTTGACTGAGCATCACGTAAAAATTACAGAACGGATATTGTTGAAATGTTCACAATTCTATTTCAATAAATTCAGAATAGGATCTAGGCTACAGAAATTTTGGAATATTTTAGAAAAAGGGGGTGAAAGGCGGGTTAAAGATTGTATGAAAAAAGAAAATTAGATTGTTCTAGCATCATGAAACTCAGAATAAATACTTAGTAGGTAATAAAAATAAAGAAATACCTGTTTTAGCATTTTTAAAAATCTCAACCAGAGACGCAAAAAAGAGGGTTTTGTGTTTAAAATTAATTAACTTCATACACCTATACTACAATAAAATAAACCAATGAACAAAATAGCGGAACTCAAGAAAATCAGCTTTCCTCGGTATAAGTAGTTGGTAATAATTACAAATAAAATAACACTACGAAGAAATACATAGATACGAATGTACATAAGACATAAAAGCCGGAAAAGTGTGTCAATTCAATTGTGAAAAAACATTAATAAAATAACTACATTCTGCACAGGTATTTTTCAACGAAGACATTTTTGTTGATTCATACCTAATCTGTATACCTACACTCCTTTGCAAAAAAAACGGGCACTTTTGATTTATTCGAGTATTTTAAGTATTAACTGTTGGAAAAAGGATTCGATGCAACAAAATAAAACATATATTATTTACTGAGGTAAAAACACTTTTGGTTGGTAATTAAGTCATTCTTAATTTGTTTTATTTAGATTTTTAGGAAATTACTCATTTTGGCAAAAAAATAAGGTACCTTCAATTGACTTTCTCCTTTTTTTAGTAAAAGTTACAAACAATAAAATGAAAAATTAATATCGAGTGTGGCCTCCTCTGGCTGAAATAACTGCTGCAATTCTTCGTGGCATGCTTTGGACGAGGTTTTTTATGAGTTCTTGCGGAATACGCTCCCATTCGGCCGTAATAGCAATTTTGAGCTCTCTGATGTTCTGTGGGGCTGGGTGTACAGCTCTAACACGTCGTTTTAGAACGTCCCATAGATGCTCAATGGGATTGAGGTCGGGACTTCGTGCTGGCCAATCTAAACGGCGGATCCCGACCTCACTTCAGTAAGCGTCTACGTCGCCCGCTCGGTGTGCTCGAGCATTATCGTCCATAAACACAGCAGCACTTCCTGTGACAGCTAACGCTGGTTGTGCATGAGGGGTTAGAATTTTCGTGATGTAGCGTTGTGCATTTAGAGAGCCATTTTCTACGAAAACGAACTCCGTACGATCTTCTGATGTTATGCCAGCCCAAAACATGACAGAGCCCCCACCGTACCGTACGCCGTAATTTCTTCAAAACATACCTCTGCATAACGCTCTCCTGGTCTTCTTAGCACTTTACGACGTCGGTCCTCACCAAATAAAGATATTCTAGCTTCATCAGAAAACAAAACCCTACTCCATTCCACATTGGTCCACAATTTTGGGAAAATCTTAACCTTGCAATACGGTGCCCACGGAGTAATTTAGGACCCCTAGCTGGTCTTCGGCTGTGTATATCAACTTCTCCTCCTGACGGTCCATACGCTAACACTCACATTTCTAATATCTTCAAGATTGTTTTTGATGTTTGTTGTAGGTAGACTCCCAATTTCGTAAAGCTTGGCTCACAATATATCGATCGTCTCTGGGCTCAGTACATCGTTTTCTTCCTGATCCCGGTCTTCTTTTCAAACAACCGGTCTCTTGAAGCCTAGTCCAGGTCCTCTGAACAGTGGAACGACTAACACCAAACCGTCCCGACACATAACATTGAGTACAGCCTTCTTGAAGAAGAGTCACTATATTACCAGCGATAATTGTCTTGTCTGCCATTTTACGGTGTAAAATTTGACACCAAAAACCAATTTAAACAATTTTACATCAATATCAATTCATTAAAATTACGTAAAACGCTTTTTTATTTATTTATAGCACAATATCTAAACACAAACTGCGAGCTAATACACGAATCGAATAGAATATTTTTAAATAACTTTAAAATTTTCAAATTTGAAATTTTTTATTTTACCTGCCAGAACTTTTTAATACGTAGACAATTGTTTCTATTTAATTGAATGCATATAAACTCTCTTTTGTTTAATTAAGATTTCCATAGCTGTACAGAAAAGTTTTGGGTGCCCGTTTTTTTTGCAAATGAGTTTATATAATACGCGCGCGAGGCCGATTTTTGTACAAGCCATCAGATCTACAGTGTTATGGTCCGATTTTGATAAATTATATGTCATTAGATTCGTCTCATGCTGGAGAGTTGCAAACTGCTCTTCGTTTTTAGTTTTTTTTTACGAAAAACCACTAAAAATGAATTTTAATGAACTACTGTGCGCTACCCGACCAGCCAGTATAATGTGACCCGTGTCATGTGTTTTGACGTGAGATGACACAATAAAAATAACCTGTATTGGACTGAAACATGTTGTAAGTTGTTCGGCATGAGAAAATATCTGTTTTGAGTCGACCAGATTTTATCCGCAACATAGTATACATTATACAAAAAATATTTTACGATTTAATATAATATGTATAAAACACCATTTTTTTCACAAGTAATACAGATTATATTAAATTGATGGTTTAATGCGAATGCCAAGTCAATTTATTTATTTATAACATAAACGATTTTTAATTTTGATATGGGCGTTATATGCTGTTAGGTTAGCTAATTACGTAATAACTTAAGACAGGAGGTCTCTTTAGGTAGGGACTGAATAAATTGACCGACTTGGTATTAGGTACATGGATCTCACAACTTTTTACGGTAGAAGAACTGAGTTGCGAGACTTGGTTTTTTTACAAGTTTTGTTTTTGATGGGATAGATATTTATAGATAATGGTACAGAACCCTTCGTGCGCGAGTCCGACTCGCACTTGACCTGTTTTTTTGATTAGATTAGATTAGATTAAATTTTTTAAATTAAGCAGGGCACAAATGTCGTTAAAGTGAGTGCAGTATTCGCCAATAAACGTCATAATAGTTTGGCGAAATTAGTAATGTAGGTAACTAAAACTATGTAGCTTTTTTGAATAAATAGACTATAAACAAAACTATAAACTAAACGATTTGTAAAATCACTACATAGTATAAAACAAAGTCGCTTTCTCTGTCCCTATGTCTCTATGTCCCTATGTCCCTTTGTATGCTTATATCTTCAAAACTACACAACGGATTTTGATGCGGTTTTTTTTAATAGATAGAGTGATTCAAGAGGAAGGTTTTTATGTATAATTCTACGCAGACGAAGTCGCGGGCAGAAGCTAGTAACTTATAAATAAATGTGACGAGTCATTAACCAGTTTAAACCGGTTTTTGTTTTCAAGATTCCGTGTCACAAATTATTATTTCACCTCACTTGCTCGAAAAGGCTTTCTTTCTCCTTCAAAATCTGCGTGGAAAAGTGCTTTTTCCCCGCTTGCGTGGAAAAGGTTTTTGAAATTCGAACGTGACGATGGCCACCATTGCCCACCTACTCATATACTCAGAAATTAGAACTTTGAACTTCGTATGTTGTCGTCTCGCTTATACGAATAGTACTTAATTGGGTTAATGAGAAGGACGGAATAATACGAACTTCAAATGTCGAACTTGTTATCAGACCCCTAACTTTTTCATCCGATAAAAAAAAACATATGTCACGTTCAGGAACGCAATCCGGTACCTATCCATTATTAATTTATTTTAAAATCCGTTACTTCGTAAGTTATTATCAAGATTTGCTAACTTTCGTTGCTAAAAGAAAAAACGATATTGGTTTTTATTAATTAATTTTAATTTGTGGTTAACCACAAAAACAGCAACCAAGCAGGAAAAAACAGATATTATGATGCAAATTCAGAACGCGCCCCATTTTTTTTTAATTCAGTCTAGTTAGTGCGATTTTTTAACTTTCTTTTTAAAAATATATCTATGATTAGAAAAAAAATTAAAAGTTTTTAGAGATTGCTCGTCGGGAAACCGAAAAGTTGACCAAAATTGTTGTTTGGTTTACGATAAAACATTAACACATAATTAAGAAATTAATGTGATAGAACAATCAGAAAAAATAGTTTTACTTATTAGATTATTAGACTAGGCTGTATGGGCTTAGATCCTTTTACCTTTCTTATTTAGAAGAAAAATAATAAAAAAACTGATTTACTATTAGACTGTTTTTCTTTCATCCACCATTTTTCTCGCTGTAGTGAGGTGAAAAATTGTGTGTTTCGCTCGGCAGCAAAGTTGTTTAGTATCTCGTGCCTTGAAACCCTCGCGACGCTCAGGATTCTTCTTTTGAACCACTCGCTTCGCTCGTGGTTCAATCATAGAATCCTTCGCTTGCTCGGGTTTCAATTCCGGCACTCGCGCCAAACAAACACTTTGCAGCCTTGCATAACAAATAACTATTTTCATGTAATTCACAACATTTCAATTTTTTTACCTTGTGTTTTCTTATGCTCAATGAATAGTACTTTGAAAACTAGGAGACCCATATTTTTTCTTATCGCGAAATTTGTATTCTAAGTTAGTCAAAAATAATATTGAAATCTCGAAAATTTCAAAAACGCTTGTAAGGTTGAATCTACACATTACCTTTGCCTGGGTCATAAAAAAATAAGATAAGATTGATGTCTACATTGTCTACTGGTTGTCACAACGGGTTGTCATTTTGAATTTTTGATTGACGTTTGGTGATTTGATATTGGTTTTTATTGGATTTTAATTATTCGCATTTTCTGGACTGAATTGGAAATAATTGACAACAAAATAAGCCACATAATAATATAATAAAACAAATTGAATGTTTGCATCCACCCTGACTTGCAGCACAGTCTTCACATTTCACATCCAATATAGTTTCTTCTGCCTCGTTAATGCTTGCGACAACAGAGTACATTTTAGTACGAACTCGGTGCTCAGGAGTTACTCTGCCCTTGATAAAACACACAGCATTCTCTCGTTTCACTTCCACATAGCCTACAGAAGTTTCAACGTAAGCATCCCTTGATGACAACAAAACCTTAGCTCCTCGGATTTAGGCAACGTTAAACGAGTCGTTTTCACGCATGTATTGCAACAACATCATATAATCCACCTTGGGAAGGTTTCGGCTGTCTGCCATGGCATAACCGTCCGAAACTTTCATCAAATCAATTTAATAAATATAACAATGCTTTTTCAAAACAAAACGAACAAACAACGTCGATCGGCAAACAACACTGATATTTGACATTGACACCTTTTTGACATTGACATTTTTATTCATAAATAATTAGGAAGGCAAAGGTATACTACGACGATGCCTTACTTCGGATTTTTTGAAGATTTTTGTGAATATTACGTTAAATAAGTAATAAAAAAAATCAAAAAAATATGGAATGGAATACTTAAACACAAAGCTCGAAATGGTTGTCGGTACTTTAGTAATTATTTAAAATTGAAATGTTGTGAATTCTGAAAGTAGGTACCTACAGTTTCGTACACTTTCAGTGGTTCACGCGACGAAGTTAACAGTCATAATAAAATAATAGGTAGGTAATTTTGGTATCGAGAATAGCCATAAAGTATCACGAAAAAACACACGCGGACGAAATCGCGGGCAACAGCTAGTACTAGAATATAATCGATAATCGTTGAATATGCAGGGCGTCACAAGGAAGTCTCACCTCAAGATTTGTCAAAGTGAATGTCACCTTCCTTATTGAAACAGACTGTAGTTGTCATCATATTATATTTAATAATATGGAAATCTTGGTCTAACAACATCATCATGGCAACATTTTTAATTACTTTCATGACCCATGTTTAGTCGGCCAAGGAAGCCCATTGCAACTCAAAGGTTTAATGTTGTATGTACGCCTTAAAACATCAAATACATGCTAGTTTTACCATTACTAGTCAACCGATATTGAAAAATAATAGGTACAACAATAGATTTGTCTTGATGACGCGAGTGCCTCTAGGTACAGAACAAAAAATTCGTCGGATTTTATTGCCCTTTTTGACAACGAGGCCATGTTTACTATGATTGTGGGCGTATAGGTGGAAAGGAGAATCAAAATAGTGATGGGTTGCTAGCCGCACCGCCTATAACATGATTCCTAAGATTTGTTTTTCTCCTCAGAAAAATATTTTAGCAGTCAGGTTGGTATTTTTAATAGGTAACTTAATTTTTACCTACAAATCAATGTGACAATCAGCCTTATTTTTTTTCTAATGAAGGGGAAGGAATGTAAATAAATAAAAAAGGTAAAGCATTTTCTTAGCCGACTGTACACATACATGCAAGGCGTGACGTGTTTTGGATGTGTTGAGGGTTGTCCTATGGTGTCTGGCGTAATAAGTCTGGTTAATTGAGATTTTATTGAGCTGATTAATTATTTGTTCGTATTTGAAAATCATGATTTAAGGTTACCTCTTGCTTCGCTTAGAGGATGAAGATTTGTTCGAAGTAGTGTCAAAGGCAGTGCGGTGGCACTTGTCGGCGCCCGATGTCCAGCGCGCCCCGGGCTCGGCGCGGATGCGGCAGACACTCGCCGCCGCCGCGCCTGTGATCTCCCAAAGCGTCGTCAGAATGCTGGCTGTATCTTCCGCCTACCGCTTCTCCACTTTCTTGGACATAGCCCTTTTCCTGGCTTGCGACTCGGTTGAAAATTGTACGAACTAAGTACCCTCTTTGGCTTGTTCTGTAGTGTATATTAGGTACCACCTATCTTAAAAAGAATTGAACTAAATGATTCACATTGAAATATCTAAATAAAAATAAATAGATATCTTCTGTCATAGATCTATATTCATAGATATTTTGAATGTTTATTCGGGCACTAACGGTACAATAAAACAAACAGTATAACTTAATTAAGATTAGACATTGACCAGCAAAGTTGCCACAGGTTAATATGTAGGTATGCATGATAATAAAATAGCGTACGAGTAGATGCAAAACCAGACAGTATGGTGCATTTTGGCGGCAACTTCCTGAGTAAGTAGGTACCAAGTTGTTCGAGACATCTTAATTAAATAAACTACACCTAGGTACTTACCTACTAAATATCTATCTCATTCATTAGCTTACAATGTGCTTTATATATATATGAATCCTACATTTAAGTTTAGCATCGTAAAAGTGAATGTATTTTTTAACATTTTATGTAATGCGTTACGCAACGTCGTATATTTATAAATAATTCATCAATATGAGTTAATGTAAAACCGTCTCAACGTTTTGAAATGCACAAATAAGTGTTATATCAGTGTAATCAGTGTTACCTTGAGCTTGTTGCAAAAGGATAGGTACTTACCCAATGTTATTTTTCTTGCAGGTGTCATGTTAATGAAAGAAAACATATTAGAGAATATTTTCTACCGCTTCGACCCTTACTTCCCCGGGAGAAAGTTGCCGGCGTATGACATCAATCCAGCCGATCCTCAAGACTTCAATGTTCAATTGGGTGCGTCACTTTCGAAATTCGCTCATGAATTATGTATGGTAATCAGATCAGGTCACTATACTCGTGTCCGAGTAATTAAATTTAACTATGCATTGCTCGTTTAGGCAGAATATTAAGCATTTTGTCGGACGATCAATACACTTCCAAGCAAAAATAATGGGATACTTTCCTAACAAAGTTGTAAACTGAACCTTTACATGCCTGTCCTGTCCACGTGTTAAATATCTTACGTATTATTGTTAGCAACGTTATTTTGGATAGGTGACAGCAGTGTGCACATGTCTACGACACTATCATTGCTGCTGGTACTTGTCACGACGTTAAAACAGTGTACCGACGAAGACTCCAGATTTCCAGATGATCTACCTTGTCCTGATAGTTATGCACAGAGGTAAAATGTCTTAGTCTCATAATTATTAACTTTTTTCAAATTAGGTACCTACAATAAATCCTCTATCCAGATTTAGCGCGTAGCGAATCGTCTTCTGTATAAATTAATGTTAGTGGTGGGCGTGGTGGCACTGTTAATGGCGCATCACGCGCGTGTTTTCTATGATGCAGGATAGCTGGTTTGTTTGAATAAACCCGTTGAACTAATGCGGTATAAAA
The DNA here is from genome assembly GCA_949127965.1 of Pandemis corylana. Lineage (NCBI taxonomy): Eukaryota > Metazoa > Arthropoda > Insecta > Lepidoptera > Tortricidae > Pandemis > Pandemis corylana. Next base: position 23,070,147 of record OX421850.1, read on the forward strand.
TGGAATCTTACATATAAAATTCAAAGTCCTGACTGACTGACTGACTGACTTAACTATATATCAACGCACAGCCCAAACCACTGGACTTAGAGACTTGAAATTTTGCACATAGATACCTTATACAATGTAGGCATCCACTAAGGAAGGATTTTTGGAAATTCCCACGGGATAAGGAAAAAACGGGAATTATATATTCGACTCCGAGTGACGCTATCTCAGTAACTATAATAACTAGACTCTTCAAATTTGATACAAAAGTAGGTGATTACAAAACAAAGAAACTAATTTCAGGATTTTTGGAAATTCCCACGGGATAAGGAAAAAAACGGGATTTATATATTCAGTTAAACGAAATCCTATGAACTATAAATTACTAGACTGTTCAAATTTGGCATAGAAGTAGGTGATTATAATAGTAAAATAATGTCTTAATGATTTTTGGAAATTCCCACGGGATAAGGAAAAAAACGGGATTTATATTTTCAGTTCTACGGGATCGATTTTCGTTTTACTGGTCGTATAAAACTGAAATTTGGCCTTCAATTTCCCTTGGGGAGTGTAAACAATAAAAAAAGGATTTCCCGAAATTCCCACGGGAACCGGAAAAACGGGACTTTTCGTTTTACTGGTTGCAGAAAGCTGAAATTCGGCATGTAGGTTGCTTCGGGAGTGCAGAGGAACATTAAGAGAGTACTTTCCCAAATTCCCACGGGAACGGGAAAAATATTTGTTTACAAAGAAATACTGCGGTAGGCATAATATGGCTAGAAAATTGAAATTTGGCACACATATACCTTGAGTATCCTAGAGGTGCACTAAGAAGGTATTTTTCGAAATTCCCACGGGATAGGGAAAAAACGGGATTTTTTGTTTTACTGGTCGTAGAAATTGGTAAGAACCTTCCTTGATGAGTGTATGGGAGCACTAAGAAAGGGTTTCCAGAAATTCCCACGAGAACAGGAAAAACGGGGTTTTTCGTTTTACTGGTTATAGAAAGATGAAATTTAGCATTTAGCATTTAGCTTCCTTAGGGAGTGTAAGGAAGCATTAACAAAGGATTTCCTAACATTTTTACGGGAACGGGAAAAACCGGGATTTTACGTTTCCAGACGAAACAGCGGAAGAAAGAGACTTAACATTTATAACGTGTGTTTCTTTAAAGGCTTTAAGTGTACTCCGAAAGCACTCCCCAAAATTTTCACGGGAACGGGAAAAAACTTATTTTTTCGTTTTACATCTTAGCGCGTACGAAGTCGCGGGTAAAAGCTATTTGGGGTAGGTATATTTTTAGGACAGCCCTTTTTTTTTTTTTTTTTTTTTTTTTTTTATTCTCTCTATCTCCAACGTGATCGGAGTTTTGTTTGTTCTGTACACATTCATTCCAGTTCTCACATTTTTGCCTCTCGTACTCTCATGCTTCATACGTTATCTTTCTGTCTTCCATCTTATCTTTCGTGGCTTTATATGGGTGGGACTCCCATCTATCTATCTGCTTTTTGGTCAATTCTTTTTATTTCGGGTGAATAAAGGGGGGGTGAGCCAGGTTTTAATTTCCATCTTAGCATTTGTTACCTAGTTACATTACATTTTGACAATTATTTGCTACTTTTCATGATTATATACATTTGTTACCTTGATTGTACTTATATACTAACATTTTTATGTTATGCTTATCTCTAAAATATAATGCAATATATTTTGACAGCATATTTTCTTATCTAGTTTTATTTCTATAAACTACCTTATTTGCTATTTTAACCATGAACTTTATATATTTCTCTCTATCATTACCTCTAATTATTTCATGTACGTTCTCAGCTGTTATTTTTATGTTTAATTTGTTTTCTATTTCGAGGCGCTCCATCGCATGCACCGGGCACTCAAACAACAAGTGTGATACCGTTTCTTCCACCCCAGGCTCGCAAATGCACGATGAGTTCTCCTTGCACTTGAAACGTTTCAAGTATTCGGAGAACCCACCGTGCCCTGTCATTATTTGGGTTGTAATGCCATTTGGTATCATCTTGCGCACCAGCCGGTACGCCTCCACGGCGTCCGGGAAAAACATTTTTGTGACTGAAGAGGTAGTGGCTGTTGTGTATCGTCGATTCCATTCGTCAAGCGTTGCCATTCGAATGCAACGCTTGACGTATGATATCGGGCACAGGTCGTAGTCTGGTCTCTTCTTGGATTTTATGGCGGCCTCCTTAGCTAAGTTATCTGCTCTTTCGTTGCCTTCCAACCCCGCGTGAGCCTTTATCCAAAACAAGGTCACAGATTTGTTCTGGAGAGATACAGCCTTAATGTTATCTCGGGCTTCCACAGCTAAGGGGTGGAGACAACTATGGTTGATGACAGTCTGGAGGGCCGCCATTGAGTCACTGTAGACTCCGAAAGAGGACGCTCCATTCTCGAGGATCACCCTAGTCGCCTTGCATATTGCCAGGAGCTCGGCCTGGTAGACTGTGCAGTATTTTGATAGAGCAAGCTTGAGGGATTTGATTTCGGTTTCGCCATTCCATACGGATAACGCGGCTCCGACCTTGCCCCCAATCTTGCTCCCGTCTGTAAATATACGGATATCATATCCGCTATGTCGTTGCACCTGTTCTTGGTCTACCAAGCTTATGAGCTCCAGGCTGGCGCGGTCTGCTGGATGAGGGGCCTTGATTGCTGGAGCCATCCGCTCAACTTCCACATCTCCCAGCTCCGGCCAGGGACCTCCCCTCTTAGCCTTGTATAACGAGGCCGCCTCACGGACTCGGAGGTCGAGTGGGAGTATACCGGCCAGTAGCAAGGCAGAATTTAACGAGACCGTGCGGTATGCCTTGCACAACTTTTGCGCTACTCCTCGTTGTACTACCCCAAACTGTTTAGTCACCATTAACTTCTCGGCAGCCGGTGCCCAGGCACTAGCGGCGTACAGCAGTATTGGCTCGATGGTCGTCACATAAATTATTTTTATAACCTCCGGTTGGAGTCCCCAGCTCACTCCTGCTGCTCTAGCCAACTGTTTGAACACGCCGGTTGCCTTGCGACATATGTTTTTGACGTGGGTATTAAACGTTAGTTTGTGATCTATGGTCACTCCCAACAGTTTGATCTCGCTAGTCTCGGCAACTCCGAGTCCTCCCATTTCCCATTTCCCATTCCCAGGACAGCCCTTTAGGTTAGGTTAGGTTTGTTTTATAAAAATCCTGTAATATTTACAGTTTCAGAAAAATTAAGGCAGCGGGGCAATGCGGGGGCTTGCTTGCATGCTTGCTTGAGTCCTTGCTTTGCATGCTTGATTGCATACTTGCTTTCATGCATGCTTGCTTGCATGCTTGCTTACCTGCTTGCATGCCTGCTTGCATAGGTTTGGGTGTTCGCTTGCTTGATTGCTAGCTTCTTTGAAATGCTCATGGTTCACGCGTGCGAAGCCGCGGGCAAAAGCTAGTAGTAAATACGTAGGTAGACATTTGAACTTATTTAATGAATTTTCTCACACTTTGCAACCTTCCTCTCGCAAATAGATCGAGATGCAGGTAAGAGACTCTAGTAGATAGATAACATGACCGTTGTAATACGTTGTGATAGTCGCAGGATCTTAATTATTTCATACAATTAAAGTCAGAAAACATCTTCTGTATATTAGTACCTAATCAATTACCTAAGTAGTTAAGTGGTTTTGTTGTTTTGCAGATGCTTTAACTGGGCGTACCGCTACGAGTGCTGTGCGCGCGAGCACCGGCACCAGCGCATCACATTGACGGTGGTAGCGTCTGCGCTGGCGACATGCTTCGGGGAGCGGCTATCTACGTTTGCGAACTCTTTGATGCCAGGTTCTATAGTTCATTTTTTAATTAGGCAGGCAGGCAAGCATGTGATGGACATGTAATACAACTTATATTCGTGGTCCGGCCAACGACTTTTAGGGAAAATAATATACAATTCTTGTATATTGTTATATGTTATTTCTGAATCTCGGAAACGGGGGTTTTCGGAGGCGATAAATCGATCTAGCTAGGTTTAATTTTTAGAAAACGTTCGAAAAAAAATACCGAGCAAAGCTTGGTCATCCAGTTATGACCTATCTACGTATATCTACTATACATACAATAGATGCATACTTTTAAGTGGTAAGCAAATATCTTGATGTAGTGTGAAACTAATTTCAGATGTGATGTCTCTGTCGGTAATTACGGAGCTACCTTTTAGAGTGGGTTGGATCAAAGGCGTTAATTTTAATACATCGCAGCTAGATGTACAATTCAAAAAGGTTTTAATATATCTGAGCATCGATTTGCTAAAGATCTTTCCCTACAACAGTTTTGTAAGTATAATCGGATTTTTGGACGAACAAATATTATGTTTTGAGTAGTATACTAAACTTTAGTATCTATTCTAAAGGTGCAGCTTCTTAGTTTGCTTCTTAATTGATGACTACAGAATGTACTTTTAAAGATAAGATAAGAAAACGTTTATTGCCATTAAAAATAAGAAGTAAAAGGAATACAGTGAAGTATATTTTTATACAAATTGTTTATTTGGATCGTTAACAGCTGTGTCGCGCTTTCAAATAATAGTCATAATCTGTCAAGGAAAAAACTTATACCTCTACAAAATGTCACTGGCACCTTTTGGTCGTTACCTATCTGTTGAACTATCGAACTGCTGAACATGGATTTATTTTAGATGGCTGAGTCACAATGCTGGCTACTTGGCTTGATGTGCCTCTTGGATCCAGGGCTAAACCGCCTGCGAGCCCGGTGGTCGCCGGCACTCTTTGCGGAGCTGCGCAAAACTGCGCTCCAGGCCTTGGTGTGCGCGTTGCCGCGGATTCCTCCTAGAGTGGCGAAGGATTACAGCTTGATTAGGAGGTGTGTGCTTGATGGCTGGATATCGTAATTTATTTACCACTGTGGTGTTATGGCAAGTATTCTTATAGAGACAATACTTAATAGATACCAATGTAAAGATGCCACCACCGACATCGGGGATACCTAGTGCTCAATAATATCTAAACACGCAATGGACGGACAATACGCTTGTGTTTTCATATTTTCGAGCACCAATACCGCTCCCATACATCCATTTACAACGTATATGGGCTGATCTAAATCATTCTTGGTAGATAGGGTAGTCTAAATTCTTTTTTATTGTACTTTAGGTAGCATTTAGGTACTTTGTAATTTTTTCATGGATTGGCCCTTATACGTAGGACCCATCGATTAGTACCTAACTGTTGCTACTACTGTAAAAAAAGAAATAATGTTTACTATTTATACTAAACCTAATCAAAAAGCCGTGACAGTCCAGTGGTTTGAGCTCTGGCCTCTATAAAGCATGGTCGCGTGGGCTTGAAATTTACCATGAACTTCACGGTGAAGGAAAATATCGTGAGGAAACCTGCACACATCATCGAAGCAATTTAATAATGTGTGTGAAGTTCCCAATCCGCGCTGGGCCCGCATGGAGACTACTTACATATTAGCTCAAGACCTCTCATTCTGTGAGGAGCCCTGTGCCCAAAAGTGGGATAGGTACGCTTGGTCGCCGTGTACTATCTGAGCTCCGATGTATGTGACGGCTGATTATGACTATAGGTGATAGAAGTAATTTCCTTTTATTATCAGTGTATAAATTTATAAATTAAACTCAGTTTTGCCCAACAGTTTAACAAATACGAAAAATTAGTGCATGGATCATTAATGCATTAAACATTAAACATACGATTACAAGGAATATTGTTTTTTTCCTAAAATGACTAACTTGCAGCTGGATTGGTCTGTCTTTGTTATTGAAATTTTGTAATATTTTATTTGTAACTTAAATTTAATCAAGCATTTTCGCAACACGTGCGAACGTAACTTTTGCATGTTAATAAAAATACGTGATTAGTATGAAACATGCATCATTAGTATGAAACATCCAAGGTAGGTAACTAAAAAGTTCGACACACCATACTATTGCTATATGGTGTACCGAACTATTTGACAGACTTGGATGCTTCAAACTATATGATGCAGACTGACCTAACTAGCTACCACCATAAACGAGGTAATCTGGTTTATTTGCAGCGTGCTCATGACCACGGAAGTAGTTTTTTAACCGACTTCAAAAAAGGAGGAGGTTATCAATTCGGTTGTATATTTTTTTTGTTACCTGAAAACTCCGTCATTTGTCCATTTGGATTTTTTCTCGTTGGAAAGAGAATACTTCCACTTTGGTCCCATTAACACCAAATCAGGATGTGATGACTAGATCTTGGACAACTGAAGGAACTATTCAAATCTTATAGGCATATATAGCGATTTTGGTATATTTTGAGGTAACTTATGCATTTGCCTTCAGAAAACACTATTTGGTGAATTGGAACTGATTATGAAGACCACAGATGGTCATCGGATTCAATAAGTAATTCAGGGATTGCGATTCAATTACTGTAATAGGTATGCTTGTTGAGCACGTTATAGGTACTCGTAAATAGTATACATTTTCCACATTACCATATTATTAAATATGTGGTAAGTGGAGCTGATGAAGGAAATACTTACCCACAAAAATTCCTCCGTAAGTAACGTAAGTAATCGGGAAAAGTAATATTTAGTAAAAAAATGATGAACAATTGGCATTAGAGCGTATTACTCTTGGTCCCACTGGCATAATCCCCCTGTTCTAAAAATCCTCACTAGAGATATTAAAATTAGGATAGGTTCGTTATGATATGATGATATGATCATATGGTGAGACCCCCATGGCGTTCAACGTGATAAACAAAAAGGTCCTTATTCTTGGTAAGCCTACTGTAAAGACCAAAAGCCGCTGCTAAATTCTACCCCTTTTCAGAGTAAGAGTTAGTAAACGGAATTTCGCTGGTGTCGCTCAGCGTTAACCTTTATCAATTTCTTGTCTACTGGCACTGGTTTCAGGATAATGTGGTACATCGAGTGGTATTCTGAGAGTCCATACGAACTGCCCGTCTTGTATTGGTGCATGCGAGTTCTGCAGGTCGCCTTCTACAGCCGTGGCGACCCAGCTCGAGAGACTGCAATTAAGGATCTCTTTGACACACATGGAATCATAATTATGATGCGTAACTAATTCACCTTCGCATACTTAGTTCACAAGAAGTCTTAGGGCAAGGGTTTACTACCGCCCACGGACCTTAGGTGTCTAAGTGGGCGGAGAGTTGTACTCCGACATGGTACGTCCCTGGGTGGAGGATAAGGGAACGCCTGACTCACGGCGGGTAGGGACTCGCAAAGGTCCCCGCGAAAGAAATATGCTGATGAGTTCTCATAATGCCTAATTTTTTAATTTCGGTAATGGTTTTGTGCGAACGTTTTACACAGTAGTTACCGTTACGTTACGTTTGTTTCATATTGCAGATCTGTGCAAAACATTGCTACAGCACCAGAGCCCGCCTATGGAGAAGCGGCAGGTGATAATAGCCCTCGCTCTCCGCCTGCTCACGAGCTCGTTCGAACGCGGAGCTCCGACCACCTGCTGCGTTTATCCTGAGATCAAATGGCCGAGCTCGATACCCACACTCGCTAAGAAAATGCTGGACAGTGTTTTACAGTGTTTAGACAGGAATTACAACATCAGTGAGAGGTGATCATTTTGATATTGTATACCTACCTAAGCCGATGTAAACTTTTATACCTACTCATGCCATAATTTATTTTGTATTCAGGTGGTTGATATCGCTTTTAAATTTTATCTGGGAGGGTATAATTTGGAAACAAGGATATAGACAAGTCTTTATAGCTCACGATGGAGTTTACAAATTGTTAGACTTAATAACGGTACGTGTTATCTTAATTTCAAATACAAACTTACCTACCTACCTACAGATAGTAAGTAAATGAGGTATCAGAATGACACATTCATTCTTCATCCAATTCTTATTTTTATTTCGCTTCATTATGTATTCGTCACTTATTCTAATATCGTCTAATTCGCAATCTAGACCGTGACGAAAAACGAAAACGACTTATTAAGTCTGCGACGAGTTATAGAAGTAGGCCAAAGAAGATAGGGACATATATCGTTATAGACTACAGGCCCATGACCAAAAAATGTGGGTCATATGAACCACCAGGTGACATATACAGGACGATATAAGAGCATAAAATAATAAGATTCAGCACTATGCCGTCACTTGTAAGCTGTCCAACTGAGTGCTGGTGAGAATTCAAAAGTGTAACCCTCGATTTTTTCCCCTTGTCGCATGATTTTTGTACGGCGTTGCGGAATAATGAATTAGAAGCTGTATTGAAACAGTATGAAACTTATGCCGTACAGAATGAAATGACCAAATTTACCCTGGAAATTGTCAGAAAATCAAAAAAAATTACCGACTTTGTGGCGCACCATTTGTACGGCATCAGTTTCATACTGTTTCAATACAGCTTCTAATCCATTATTCTGCAACGCCGTACAAAAATCATGCGACAAGGGGAAAAAATCGAGGGTTGCACTTTTGAATTCTCACCAGCACTCAGTTGGACAGCTTACAAGTGACGACATAGTGCTGAATCTTATTATTTTATGCTCTTATATCGTCCTATATACGTCACCTGGTGGTTCATATGACCCACATTTTTTGGTCATGGGCCTGTAGTCTATTAGTATAGGATGAATTAAGAATGAGTGACGAATATAGAATAAGACGAATTAATCTGATACCGTGAATCAGGATATATCACGACTTATGAAGAATCTAGGTAAACGTATTATAAATTAACTTCCAGATGACACGAGCTCCGGTGCAGTGCATAGCTCTGGCGTTAGTCTGCGATGCAGCACGCGCCGGCTCCGCCGTGGGCCAGCTCCTCTCTTGGCGAGCTAGTGTTGGTGCTTCCAACGCGGTAAATATATATTATTTACTTTTAAACAAAGTTCTTGACACAAAACTCCTTCATGCTAAAATATAATCTAACTTTGATACATTTTTAGAACCCGCTCGTGGTCAAACGAGGTTCTACCATTGCAAGTCTCCTGGCATCAATCTTCAGAGACGAATGCCATAAGATAGGCGTGCGGTTGAATGAATACGGAATAATAAAGGGTAAACTACTCAGTGCCGTAAATAGCCTTTTCTGCGCCCTGTGCGAGCTTCTATAACTGCGCCCTTGGTTTGTTTAGGTATTATAGGTCCTAGAGCAATGCTTTGTATAGGCCTACTTTATTTCATTCAGGGTGATAAAATAAAGCACAAGGAACTTGGTGTTGGTGGACCAATTACCTAATATTTTGGAAGAAAAATCTATTTTTGACCCCGATAAACATTAAACACAAATACGCTCGTGCGCTGCCAAAAAAAATGAGCGCGATCTTTTGTCTAATTGAATAGACGTTTTTGATGATACTGGCATGTAGGTATGTATATGTACGAGTATGTGTTGGAATCGAGCACTAGGGGCGCAGCGGGAACTTCTCAGGAGCAAACCGAAAAATTAATAGTCCAGCCTGGTCTGGCCATTTAATTTTTGCGCCCCCCAGAGACTACGCCCTGTGCCTGGGCACCGGTGGCACCACCCTATTTACGGCACTGAAACTACTTGTTGTTGAAAAACTTGACAATCCTAAGGGGCCGTCCATTAATCATGTGATGTTTTTTTTGCACTTTTAAAAAAAACTTGAAAAACGTGAAAATCTTATTTGGAGATTCACAGTCAGTTACGAAAACCGTGTAAGCGACTAACTGCTTTAAACAAATACAAAAAGGTGCTTTTCATTCGTGACATCATATGGACGAAATTACTCCCCTTAACCATCTTCAAAATTGGTTGAAAAAAAAAACGAGTGAAAACTTGGAAAATTAATAAGTTTGATCAGAAATATTATTAGGTAGTTACAAACATAATTAAAGTCATTGGAAAATCTAACTTTCACCATGATACACTCGTTAAGTGCTAAGATAGAAAGGCAACTAATTATGTGGGTGTGACTCCACAGATTTAGATAGCCCATTGAGATCGGCCGATGTGCGGGAAGCAGTAAATGATCCGGATTTTCGAACCGGCCAGCATGATCGCACCGCCGTCTGCTACGCTGCAGCCGAACTAGCGGGATCTCGATTATCAAAGGCAATCAGATAAATAAATATATATAAGTGATAAGCTGATAAGTACCTAAATACGGGAAGGAGTAGTGATTTGCCAAAACTATAAGTAACTAATTACCTATCCAAAACTATACCTTTATAGTGGCAAGTTAATTGTTCTTCACATCATTAGGTACCTATATCGTTATGATTATTGTTTCAGGCTTTTGCTCTACTACACATGTTGTCGGAGGATTTGAACTTCAAAGTGCTAGTAACGGATGAAACATACAACCTTTACAAGCACATCAAACTGGCACCTGCAGACGAAGTTACTGTTTCATTCGTTCACGTTTTTATTGCATTAAGGCCTCTTATAATACTTATAATTCTTACGGTGACATTTGAGTTTCAGGCAATCCTCGTGCTCTGCTCCCATTATTTGACGGAAAAGCTGAACGAAGCGTGGTCTGAAGTACAAATACAAAGTCAAGATCTTGAAACACATGATAAAGACATTCTCGAAGAATTCCTTCACATCAGCAAGTAAATTTGTTGTTGCAAAGTTGCAAAAATTAGTTCCGCTTGAGTTCATTCATAGCTCAGGTGCAGTGCAAAGCTAAAGCCATTAAATAATTGCCGGCAAAGCAGTCCCTACCAACTAGATTTAAATATTTCTATAGTGACCGAATATACAAGTATTACTTAGGTATATGTATTTCTGTGTAAGTTCGGGAGGGTTGTTCACACCCGTTACGGCCAATTTGTTACAAGTGGTAATGGCAACAGCTGGGAAAATTCCCATTGGGAAAAAAACCCATCTTTTACCGGTGGTAACTAATGGGAATAAAAATTCCCAACTATTACGGTTTTTTTTCCAGTAACTACTTGGTGGTAGCTACCACCAAATTAGTGGTTGGTAACAGCTGGGAATATCTTTCCCATTTGTTACCACCGAGTACTTACTTTAGTGGTAAAAGGTGGGAAAAAAACCCAGCTGTTACCACTGGATACAAATTGGCGGTGACAAGTGGGAATAACCCGTTCAGGATTATTTTCATTTGCAGCCAAGGATAAATCGAAACTAACCTCAACTGCTTGCTGCTAATTAGGAGCAGGGCCTTAGCAGCTAATTTGGAGCATAACCTACCATAATACCTACCAGAATATTATTTAATTTACAGCTAACATTTACCACTAAACTTTTCAGGGGTTGGGCTGTGGAAATAAAACGACAACAAGAGGCGATTATTGAGACTGACCGGAAGAAAGTAAGATTTTCATAAACTTAAGAAAAAATATTGGAAGTTCATAGTTTTGCAAAACAGTGAGATGAGAACTGACACTTAATTGTAAATTACAGAAACATGAAGAGGAAAACTCCCTTTATGAGTTCCTGGGGCGCGTACGGCTGAATATGGCATTGGATGCGTTGCGCGAGGTACCTACCTACTTTGCCATGATGGCAATCATGATATTCATGATGCACGGTTTTATTTTACTTTCGCAATTCACGATTTTCACACATCATAATATTAAAACGGGTTGAGTTTGAATGAGTTTAAGACCTTATTTTACCCAGTGTAATATTACGGCTTACCATAAATCATCGAGATAAATAACAAAACATGATTTTAGCAAAACAATCAATTTGTTTAAAAATAACTTGATCCAAACTAAATATGTTTATTCCCGTCGCCAGGTGCGTTGCGTTGCGCGAGCGTCGGACCGCGCGCGCGTAACGCACGCAATGCTGTTCGACGCGGTGCACGCGCACAACCGCCGTGCGTCGCGCGCTCGCGGGCTCGGCGCGCCAGTTCTACAGACCTACGGACCTTCTCTAGACGATCATGTAAGTTGGCACAATAAACGTATTCTTCTATTTTGTGTTGTTGTAGGGCAGACTCGCTCTCACTTCATAGATCTTTAACAGTTCACGGATGCTTAAACCAAATACATTTTTAACGAGTGCCATCCCTTCGAGAGGTCATCATCATCATCATCACATCAGTCGTAGGACGTCCACTGTTAAACATAGGCCTCCCCCATAAACCTCCAGTTGCCTCGGTTGGAAGCGGCTTGCATCCACCGTGAGTCCGCGACTTTAACAAGTCCAAGTCATCCATCCGCATCGTTTGTGGACGTCCTACGCTGCGCTTGCCGATCCGTGGTCTCCACTCGAGAACCTTTCGGATCCAACGACCATCGTGCTGTATGGCCTGCCCTTGCCATTCCAACGAGCCAATTCACTGGCTATGTCTGTGACCCTTGTTCTTCTACATATCTCCGCATTTCCAACCATAGCTATCTCCATAACTCGCTGAGCAACTCTGAACATATTTATAAGGCCTTCAGTGAGTGAAGCACCACGCCTCGGATCCATGTCATCACTGGCAACACACATTGGTTAAAGAGTTCGTCTTAAGGCACTGAGGAATTTTGGACGAAAAGACATTGAGGAGTTTCTCAAATCCGAGTTGGATTCAACGATTGACTTCCTTCTCGAAGTTAAAGCTGTTTAGTTGGATTCGAGAGATTAAAAATCTGTTGCACATCATAAAATAATAATGTCGATAAGATATGTGGCTGTCAACTTGAAAGTTCAGCCTTCAACGACATTTTCATTTGATAGGGGGATGGATGAAAAGTGATAGACCACTTATTTAGCAATGAAAAATTTAATCACTTTCGAAAGGGTTTTTTATACACATTTATTCGATAAGTATGTCACTTTGTCACAACCCCGTAAGTAATAAAGACGTGATTAATATTTACGTATGTATGAAAGTAAGTCACTTTTTTTAGTGTATGTACAAAACATGTCGATAATATAGCCTGCCGTTAAACTGCGACACTCCTCAGCTTTTTTACGACTTAACTTTTTGACTGCATTTTTTGTTACGAGCGAGGGCACTCTTGCTCTTCCCTACAAAAATAATACAAATTTAGGTTTATAAAATATAGTTTCCAAAATTTGATACCCTGTTATGATCAATACAAAAAAAGATACTCAGCGAGTGCTAATGATAAAGTCTAATTGTGACATGAGCGGTATCGGGTATCATCGGCAGATTCAATTATCAAACCCATAAGAGTGAGTGACACATAAAGACCCCAAATGACATTCTAAGAGCTCACGGACTATATGTTAACGGCGTTCTTTTTTATTATTTGCAGAACATTACTGGGCAATATGTGAAAGTGTACAGCATCCACCCAAAAAACAAGCCAAAGCCTGTGGTTGTGGATCGCGAGTCATCAACGTGTGGACCTAATAAAATGAATTTGTAAATTACTCAATTAAATACTTTCTTTGATAAACTGTGTATTTTTAGACGTCAGTGTGATTTTAAACACGGGCTTCTAGCACTTCTAAGTAGTAAAACTGTAAACATGCAATCAATGTTGTAGGTAGGTCGATGGGCAAAAGTATTTTTTAGTTGCAAGTACCTACTATCAACAGCTTTTGATAAGAACTCTTAATTGACAACAGTTAAAGTGGTATTAAATTTATTATAGTATTTCCTTGTAATGCCCCACACACGCGACATCCATTTCTGTTAAATACGATTTCTATCGGCGACCTGCCACAACATGTGGCATTGGGTCACATTACTAAAGTCGTTGGCGTTCTTACACGAACTCTGTTTTCATCACTTTTGCATTTTAGATTTTGAAATTGCTGTTAGATAAATTGCACTTATTGAATAATATACATATATATTAACAATACAACATTGTTTTATGTCCGTGACAAAAGCTAGGGTATAGTATGTTTCATTTAAGATGACGAAAAGTACTTAAAACCAACATCTATTGTTTAATTGTTATCTTCAAGTGGGGTCGTAAAACCACTATCGTTAGGCCCAAAGTATACCGTGAACAAACAATCTTGATCGTTTTGATGTTGTTGGTCGGTGTTACACTAGACGACGTGCGTTTCTAAAATAATCTATATTAATAATTTCGTCGCGGGGTACGGTAGACTCGATCGAAACCTCACCTGAATAATAAAACATAAAAAAATAATGATTTCGAGTCGACAACACATATCCGCAAAATTCGGATTGCCGAGTATTTTGTTAAATTAAATTAAATACAAATGGTACTCACATGACAGACAAATCGCAGTTGTCATCTTGAGTAGTTACTAAACGTTCCGTTTCATACCAGCGGCAGCGCACAGATACGCCTTGCCATTCAATACGTCGCGCCAGAGAACTGCGACTCATGTGAATGTGTAAAACGAAACGTCTTGCCGTAAACCTTCTTTTAATTATGTTTGAAAACTTTTTCATAGGATATACTCTGCTGTGTCATGTGTTTTTTCTCTAAACCTGAGATTGGCCGCTTGCCATAACAACCATAGAAAAACTGGCCATAACTTTAAAAGTTGAAGTTGAGGTTCTTTTCGTAAAAAAATTAAAATGTAAATTTTTCAGTATTGTTGTTGTTGTCGAGAAAATCCCCAGCATGCTTAAAATTTACGAGAGTTCTGACGCTGTGGTTGAGGACGATCATAATGATGTTTTAAACTATCCTGTAGAATTCCTAAATTCTATAACGCCAGCAGGACTACCACCATACATTCTAAAATTAAAAGTTGGTAGTATAGTAATGCTTTTAAGAAATTTAAACCCAACTGTTGGGTTGTGCAACGGAACCCGCCTTATTATTAGAGCGTTAGCTAACGCCATCTAACAGTCAACTGCCTTTTAAATTTAGTAGGCTTCAGTTTCCCATTCGCAATGACAAATAAAAGCCAGGGACAAAGAAAGACTGAGTGCTTAAAACAGAGATGTTTACTGAGAATTAACCACAATGAACGATGCTAAAAAAAACTATACCTTGCTTTGCCTTTAATATTCCTTGAGAACCGATAACTATAGAAATATTTACCTACATTTTGTACCTAGATATGTATTATGAGTCACATTTCACCCGAGCGAAGCCGGGTTTTCATCTAGTAATTATATATAGCCTAAGATCCCGCTATACAACGACCTTCACCGAGACGTTTATTTGACGAAACGTATTTTATATTTAATTTAATATATCAATAAATATATTGCATATGGGTTGCCAAACAAATTTTAGTCCAGGGTTTGTTTAGTTAATAATTTAAAAAAAAAAATTAAATTATTAATTAAACATACCCTGGACTAAAATTTGTTAGGCAACCCATATGCAATATATTTATTGATATATTAAATTAAATATAAAATACGTTTCATCAAATAAACGTCTCGGTGAAGGTCGTTGTATAGCGGGCTCTTAGGCTAATACTATGTCAATATCACTTTGTACAATTTTTTAATAGTAGGTATAAGACATTTTTACCTGAGTGTTAGTCGCACTGTAATTGTATTTGGAAAACAATACACCCTATTATACTTAAAAGGGTCCAGTTCAGGTAATAAACAATAATCAATAGGAGGGGATACTTTCTAGGCTTAAGTGAAATATTTTGTTAAGTGTCTGGCTTTCGCTCTTTTAGTACATGTGTTATATTTGCAAAAATAGTCTCTTTTTACAACCTGGCTATACTTTACTGAACTTTCAATGCTTCTGATTGGATTTTGGTGTTCTAAGTTTTCGATGTAATATGTAGAAGTGTTGTTTTTTTGTGTATTAATAATCATATTTTAAATAAAATTTAAAATCTTTCATTTCAAAGATCAAGAAGGGTTGAGCTACTCCAGTACACGTGCCATACCTACTTCGGTCAGTTTTATTACGTCTCTTTGTTATCTTTTCCTTTCATATTCAGCAACAAAAGAAGTTGTAAAATCCCGCGTTAATTGCATTTTCGTCATCTTAAATGAAACAAACTACCTATACAAGTGTTAAAAAGCATGTTGCCTTTTTTTTGTAAATATAGGTTTTATATTTAGTTTTAGTAGGTATATATTACACCCCCTTGCAAAAAAAATCATCCACGGTCTTTCTTTTATTTCTGACACTATGTTATTTAGCAAAAAATAATCCTTACCTATGATGAAACCTTTCGATCGGTATGATAAAGCTACAGGGTAATTATTTTTCTCGTGTAGCGGGTTCGATTCCCGGTTCAACCATGTAATTATTTAAAAATCTATGAATGCAGTTTATTTTGTTTTTTAAATTAAAATAATGTCTTCTGGCATTATAATGTTCCATCTACAATATCCAAGGTACTTTCCCTCCATGTGGTACAGCCGTGGGACACCTTCTATAGGCTTTTAGGATTAGTTTATTTGTAATTAATTTATTTTAATTGATTGTGTGTTTGTTTATAATGTTGCATATTTCGACTGTAGACAACCGTAAACAAATGTTATTTCGCAAAAGGATGTAAATAGATATTAAAACCAATATAATGCATTAAAATTTATTGATTCATTTAAATTAGGTACTTACTCAAGTCTAAGGTCAACACTTGAATATTGTTTCGAGTTCCCTCTCGCTTCAACCTCATTTCGAGCGTAAGGAAACCTGGAGTTACCATTAAATACCAAAACCCACCCAGGCGTAACTGCATTGTCAGAGCTGAACATACATATTAGGGTTCAGAACCAATAAAGGAAAGACTATTAAGTCCTGTGTACGGCAGTAAGCCCGAAATAAACTACGTCTCGTTTTGTGTGAGTGTGCACCAAGTTACTTAATAGTAACACTAACTATAACCGTTAATTTTAGGTTTTCTGTCAAATAAAGTAGGTAGGTATGTATTTAGACGCATATTCCACCTAAAACCTAATTTATGTTAAAATCGTTGATTATAGTTAGGTACCTACTTTCACGATAACATTAACCACAACCAACTATTTTTGACAGAAAACCTACGAAGTAGTAGTAGTATTATGTCAACATCGACGGTTATATAGTTAAAGTATCTTGATGCAATTCACCCTTAACGTTCCTTCTGATTTTATAGCAAATCCTCCTTTACTTTAATTAGCCCCTTAAAGTTGTCAAAGGTAATTAACAACACTTAATATTTTTGATGGCATTTTACACATATCTCAGCAAATAGTTTCTTAAATATTTTTCCGATTTACCTTGCTAATATTAGATGTGAGATGGTGCAACACACACTAACAATATATAACTACGAACCATTCATCGACATAAAATAGTCAAATAATTATCAAAAATTAAAGCCTTACGTCCAGTTAATTAAATTAAGTGTCTCTGAATACCATGCGTACAGTGCCGCGAAAAAGGTAACGTTGCAATGACAGTCGCCATGCCCGAAGATAATGAACGTTGTAAATTATTTTAATAACAACGCAAATGTAATACAATCTAAAGCAGCGTACACGCCAAGCCAACGAACGCCAAGGAATGGGTTTCGCCGACTTTGTTGGCCCTGTCTGAACGCCTTAGCTTAGCAAACGCCACCGATCATCTCATAATAATATAATCTTTCGTTAGCGTGTACCAGCAATAGTTGGCAATCGGCGTTCGTTGACTTGGTGTGTACACAGCTTAATTAATAAACATAACTCCCACGTCCACCATCAGCAGGAGAAAAAAACCAGCTAAAGCCTAATCTACCAACAGTCAATTTCCATTTCCTCTCATACCTCATAACGGAATGTACATGTCCTTAACGTCCTGAACCTTTAAGGCTTATCTAACACGATGAGGTTTGCTACAAACAATTTAACTGGGCTGTCCGACACTGTTAAATCTATAGATAAATAAAAAGGAATCGTTGAAATGTATGTACGCGCATAACTTCTAAACGACTGCATCGAATTGGATAATTAATTAATTGCTCACATATGATAATTTGTCACAAATGTATGTATACAGATGCACTAGTGATCTGTTAGAGTCATTAAGTAATTTACCTTTTATCTTTCGCTGAACATATGTCTAGACCTTTCTTTAATTCAAAATAAGTGTCTGTTGGCGTATACGAATATTATCCAAAAATAGAATACCAGATGACTAGAACAAGAAAAGAACAGAAAAAAAACTTGAATTGAAAATAACGACAAGACAACTAAAAATGACATACGTAACCTCCACTTACCTTCCTTTTATGACCACAACCGCGATAGGCGGGTTAATTTTTTCTATAGATTGCTGAGCTGTATTTCTGTATCACAATTTGTCGACACGCTGTTTTCTATCTGAGTAAGTGTGAACGAAATGAAAGTGACAACAGCAGATAAAGCATATGCCATAAATTAAAAATAGGTGTGTAACTACAAAAATTAAGCTACAGATTTCAACTTCACATGTGAACAGTTGTCAAAGCATAATTGTGCTATTCTTTTTATATGTATAGTAGTTACTAATTTGTATGAAGCAGCCAAAATAGTAGAAATGTTTTACCAACGTAAGCAAATCATTAAGTATTCGCTAAGCTGTACAATACTCGTAAAATATTCAAGTCTCTTAGAAGATAACATAAATTCTACAAAATAAAATAATATAATTTATCTTTATTATGTAAAATAGTCACATTATGACTTCACTGTAAATTTCAGATGCAAGATAAGAGTAACTTTTTATAATTATCATGAATGCACTAAACCGGATTACTCACTTTTTAAAAACATCAGCTAAAATGTCCGACAGTATGGAATGTATTCGAGATTCATGATGTTGGGAGCTTGTTACGGGGCGCACCCGCTGGGGTAAGTGTTTGCGGTTCTACGGGATTAATCCGGTTAAGTGCATTAATTAAATATAATACAATTTGCCTCGACTATAATGAAACATTTAGGGTTCAAATTATCTAAATATTTACTGAAAAACACGTAATTCGGTAGCGGACTTGTCATTCATTGAAACTCATTGTTTTCGAGTATAATTTCAATCTTTATCTTAATCCTAAAACTAAAATATATTTTGTCAAATATGTAAATATTTTTACACTATCTAAATATAATAACAAATGGAAGGAAACAAAAAAATTTACGCAAAAAAAATTGAATCATTGTTATTTAACCATTATTTTCATAAAATTTATTGCGTAGGTAAACCGAGTGTGCTCTTTACCAGTCTTTCAGCAATTTTGTTAAATTGTTCTCTGTCCTCCCTCCACATCTTAGCAGCATCTACATTTGCACCGCTTTCATCATTAGGTTCTGAAAAAAAACAGTAAAATTTTAACTCCATTTACCACATAGGTGGAAATATCTTTGTTTCTACTGTGCTTGAATTCGTAGATCAATCACAATCAGATTGTTGAGAGTGTTGTGTTTTGATGTTGGTAATAAACTTATTTATATGTCTACAAATATTACAGTGAGATTATAGAAGTGAAGCTGGTTGTCAATAAAAGATAAGTACCATTTTAAATTGCTTGATTTAAACTTTAACAATAGCCTCCACATCTACCTATACTATAACCATTCAATAAATATGACATAAGTCCATCCAAAGGAACACTATAGTCAAGAAAATAACTGGCAACTCTTAAAAGCATAACTACACTTTTATAGTAAGCAAGTAGATAAACTACCAGAATCAAATGTTCTTTTAAAATTGTTATCAGCTTCTTTAAATAAAAATCTGTTGAAAACTAAAATTATACATCTTTAAGTGAAATGCATCAAGTAATCCCCCACCCATCTAAATCCCACTGTTGTATGCATTGTTCACTGTAAGTAGGTAAGTATAAAAGTGATTGTCTGTACCAAGACCATTCCTCAAGTTTGAGCATGCATTGTGGTGTTTCCTGACGGGATGGCAAAGCATTCAAAAGATTGCATATTTATTTACTCACCAGCCAGCATACTAACAACAGAAAGAAGTATTTTCTCAACACTTTGAACAGGTGACCATCGCTCTGCACTACTCTCATATCCCATGGGGTCATCACCAGGTGCATGAAGGATGGATATGCAAACACGGCCATCAGCATATACTGAAATAAAATGTATCATTACTGTTCACTGTAGTCAGTTATCAGTCAGTATACTATTGTAAACCATCCATTTTTAAATCTAGCAACACAGTTGAATGTTTTCATATGTATACAAATAAAAATTATTCCAATTTATAATGCAAAACAGATATGTAATTTTTTTTTGCAAATTCTTTTTAAAGAAAATATTAATAGACTAAACTTAGGTATACTAGTCCAGCAGATATTTGGGCATTTTCAAAAAAACATGTACCCTAGAGTTTTTTTTCCAAAATGATGACATTTTGGGTTTTTCTGAATCAGAATTATTAGCACTATTTATTTTTGTAAAGAAAAAAAGAGTCCATTGGTTTTTTGACAGTTTTGTGACACTATTTTCATACGATTTATATGGGGCGTCACAAAACTGACACGAAAAAGTTGTATGGGAAATTAAGGTAATCTTGTTGGAAAAAGGGTACACTTTTTTTTTAAATGCCCATTTCACAGAATATTGGAATATTTTGTAGCTTAGGAATAAAGAAAACAGGATAAAGCACCTGTACTTACTGTTTGGATGAAACATTTCACAAATAAATTGCATCTTCGGAGGACTCAGGGGGTAGTCTGGAGGAAATACTAATTTAGCTGGGAATATGCCACCTTCAAAACATGTGCCCTCCGGACCTCTAGAAAACAGAATGCGAAGACAAAACTTATATTTAGTTAAATTAAAAACACTTAAAAAATACTAGTAATATGGCAATACAAATGTAGGCCTCAATAAACGAAAAATCACAATAAAGTAGGGTACATGAGTAACAGTGAAAAGATGACTTACGTGATGAGAGCTTCCCATTCAAAGAAGTTTTCTTCATTAATTGGCCCAGCAAGAATTCCCTCTGGAGGGTTTACTGTTAATTCTGAAAATGACATGAAATACTTGTTAAGCTTTAATCAACTTGGTGCTTCAATAGAAACAAAATTTGTTTCCAATTTTCAACTTCTGTGGGAATTGAAATGAATATTTACCAGGATGAAGCTAATGAGCAGACACAAGGTTTTATGGCACAAATAACTAGGACTTTCTCAACCGTATTAATTTATTGAGAAGTTGTACTTTATTACAACAGTCATATTATTAAATAGCATATTATTAATAATAATAAATATGTGTTTTATAATTTCTAAAAAGTATACAGGTACCTATAACATCAATGGGTACTAGCCACTTAATCAGTTAATTTCTATTTAGTCTGGTGAACTTCATAGAATATGAAATGTGATTTCGAAATAAGTATTTGAAACAGGATATACAATATTGGAAGGAAGTCCCTAGTCTAGTTAATTGAAATTATTGCCACAAAAACTTCTGTCTGCTAATGAAATGAGCAAGCCCCCTTTTGTTATTGTAATTGAAAAGAAGAATGAAACACTATTGTACACTAAAGTTGCATAAAAACCAGTCACCCAACTGATAATTGGCTTCCCTGACGTCAGTGAAAAAATAAACACGAACATGAGTAAGCTGACAGCCAGCTATAGACAGCTGAGGAGTGGAATACTGTGCCAACTGAAGTCTGTCTCCTGAATGCTATAATCCGGATGTCTTTAAACCAAGGTTGAATTGGTATTTTCTAGGAAAGCCCGCTTCATTTTCGACTAAACGCGATTAATAATATGAATAATGATCGGGTCCTTTCGAGCCCGTGACCAGAAATCTATTCAAATAAAACATTAGCTCATTCTTGTTCTATTTTGCTTTTCACTGTTATTCAACATAATATTGCAAACTCATAATACGTAAGCAATAGGTCACACACAGCACTTACGTTTATATTCAGCCATTAGCCGCCTCAACGCGGACCCAGCCATTATTTATTTTTTTTGTTTAAATTCACTAATATTACATAAATACGTCGGATGTTTTTGATATTCTGAACCGAAAAGGAATTAAAATTAAAATTATAACTTGTGTATCGTCACTCACTACTCTAACCTCTTGATATGTATTATTACGATGTTCTAAAACTTAATCAGATCACGTTGAGAAAGTTTTGTCGCGTTGAACTTTTTGATAGTATAAGAAAATGTTAACTATAGCGGTAAAATATAACGCCAAAAATAAATAATTCAATTGTTATTTTTTATTTCAGAAAGGTCAAGGCCAATCATATCATTTTTTTGTTCTTTTTTCAGTTTATACTTATAATTTTCGTGCAGTAGTAAATCGAATATTTGAACACTTCATTATTTTTGACATGTCACTTTGCATCTATGACAATTTATGCTCGTGTAGAAACTGAGTTTTCTTTTTTAACACATTTACACAATTTAAAATACTATTAACTTCATAATATAGTACTATAAAGATTTATTATCTATTATAAAAAAGAACGGGGATATATGCATTTTATTATTTTTAGTTAAACGATTAAAAACAATATTGAAATGAAACTAAAGTATAGGTTGTCTATGGCAAGATGACGTGTCCTACCAACATGCGTGCCCAATGATGTGACTGGGTATAGCTCAAACCGTTTTTATTGGAGCTTCTTCTTCTTTAAAAAAATATATTGGCTCTGTCCATTGACCATTGGACAATTTTGCCAGTGTCAAATTGGAGCTTGTAATGTTGTTGAAAATGGCGGAAGGCTTAAAAAATGTGTGTAGTAACAGTTGTATAACGACTCCACACTGAATAAGAAAAATAGAAGCTATCGATAAACAAAATTAGTATAAGGTTACTTGATAATTGATCTACTGTAGTCTAAAATATTGCTTGACTTGAGAATTTACACATATTCATGAATTTCTCATGAAATGCAATAAGAATTTGTGTTTGAAATAATTATACCAGACTTGGCCTACGTCATGAACAACGATATGGAGGTACAGGAGTTCGCTTCCTCCATGCAGGAATCGGCAGAGGCTTATATCCTCTCATTGCAGGTATCGCAGATTATGAAACCAGAATAGATTTAACAGAATAATGAGTTGATTTTAAGTTATGAAGCCTGAAACGAAAAACTCAGTCAAATTTGTGAATATTTGTAGAATCATACAGTTTGGGAGGAAGACGCTGCTGCCCAGTTTGTTTGTCGTTTGTGCAAGAAAACGTTTTACAATGCCAATGCGTTGCAAAATCACAAAAATCTGCAGCACGACGTGGAGAGTTCCGGCAGCGACGACGAGCTCCAGTCAGCTACGTCGTTGGCACCTGCAGACCAGGCAAGTTAGCTTTAATTTCCTTTGAATAGGAAGTTATGGTCGATTTAGACGAAGACTATTTACAGCCGCCTAAATTACGGCGCCTAAAAAAGGCACCGTCACATCTTCAGACCGTTTAGACAATGACTATTTTCAGCCGCTTAAATCTCGTCTAATCGACCATTAGGTTAAGTTTCTGGAAAGGTAGTTACTTATGTATATTTTTTTAACCTCTGCGTCATGCTTAATTACCTCCATCGATATTTTTTTATTCCAACAGAGTGGTAATGCCGGCCAGTTAGAATGCTGCAATTTCATTTTTATTCGAATAAATTAAATAAACGTTCTGTTCTATGTCTTGATGATTACTTGATTACATACCATACCTAGGTACAGTCGACGTCAAAAGTAAGTGATCAAAATCAACATTTTAAAACATCTTCTAGCATGACGTGCCAGATATAACAAGTCATACCAGTGTCAGTTTTAAATGAAGTTTTAATTAGGTAGTCAAAAGGTGTACCTCCCATTTGTTCTATGGAACTGTGACGTCACAGAACTGTTAACATTTTTCTTTCCCAGCAGTTCCATGGTAGAACTATTGAAACAAAAAATGTGCTATTTGTTCTATAGAACTAGAAGCACCTCAAGTTTGTGATGGGAAACTGTAGGTGCTTTTAGTTCTATAGAACAAATAGCACATTTTTCGTTTCAATAGTTCTACCATGGAACTGCTGGGAAAGAAAAATGTTAACAGTTCTATGACGTCACAGTTCCATAGAACAAATGGGAGGTACCCGTCAAAAGAAAGTGATCATAAATAACAACACCGAGACAGAAATGAAGTGACAAATCAATATTTCAAAATAAAATAATAATATCTACACCATGTCATTTTTATGACTGTGCCAAGTCACTATCACTATCACTACATAGTATAAAACAAAGTCGCTTTCTCTGTCCTTATGTCCCTATGTCCCTTTGTATGCTTATATCTTCAAAACTACAGAACGGATTTTGATGCGGTTTTTTTTAGTAGATAGAGTGATTCAAGAGGAAGGTTTTTATGTATAATTCTACGCTGACGAAGTCGCGGGCAGAAGCTAGTAAATAATAAAAGAAAAAGAACATTTCGAATTGTCGGAAATGTCTTAGTGAAAGCTCGATAAAAAAAGGATTTATTTAAAATATAACCAAAAATCGAGCTGATGTAATAGTAGGGGAGCCTAAGAGGGGGATTTCGGGAGTTACTAAAGCACGGCAGATTAACATACAGGGAGATACCTTGTACCCGGAAAAGTAGCTCCACCAAATATGAGCCCCATATACTTATATGGCCGCCTGTCAAGGATAAAGGAACAGATTAGTAAAAAATATTGATCATCAGAAATTCTCGGGCGCGTCAGATTAAGGTAGGGTGAGTTAATTACTTGCTAAAAAGTGTATATTCCACTAATCTGTCAATTTTCGAGTGACGTAGAGAAGTAGGAGGTTTACAAACTTGTAAAAAAACAAAGAAATAATTCAAGGATAACGAAAAATATATAATCTGACGATTTCCATAAGCTGAAGTAAGAAAAAATAATCGATTAAGTTTAATGCGTGCAGCTATGCGATGCCTGTATTCCCCTCTCCGCGTTTCTATTCCTCTCTCACTCTTTCTCTATCTATTACTCTCTTACTCCGTGATGATAATAAAATAAAATACAAAAAAAAAACTTCAAAATACAAGTATTATAGTTAGGTACTTAAAAAACATGCACTTTTTTATTTCCATGCTATTTCTTCAGTTTTTCAATTAATTAAGTTCAATGATTTAGATATAAGTACTTAGGCACATGGGTAAATGAAGACTGGGACAGTGATAACGAAATAAAAACACGTATTGAAATCGCCCGTAGTGCCTTTAACAACATGAGGAAGATATTTTGCAGTCGCAGTTTCAAAATATGTCTACGTATCCGTTTACTGCAATGCTATATATACATTGCCCATACTTCTATACGGATGTGAAGCCTGGACCCTTAAAGAGCAACTCCGTAAACGCATGTTGGCCATAAGATGGACGGATCGGGTGACCAATGTTGAGGTCCTGCGTCGGGTTGGAAAGGAGTGTGAACTGATGCAGACCATCAAAAGAAGAAAGGTTGCTTATCTGGGACATGTGCTTAGGCACACAAGATACGAGCTTTTACAGCTTATAAACATGGGCAAAGTGGCTGGAAAAAGAGCTGTTGGGCGCAGGAAGAAATCTTGGCTGCGAAATATCCGAGAATGGACTGGAATCACAAGTGCAGCGGAGCTTTTTAACCTGGCCAGGGACCGTGTAAAGTATGCGGAGCGGACTGCCAACTTTGCCAACTAGTTGGAGAGGCACCATAAGATGAAAAATGAAATAAAAAAATATTCAATACAATACAATACAAATACTATTATATTATTATATAAACACCACAAATGAATGAATGAATGAAAATGAAAATTTTATTTTGCAAATTGGCCGCTAAGGGCTCTTTTACATGTCTTTTTGAAACTACCAGCACATTCGGAAAGACCATCATTGCCAAGACGAATGCGCCGCAAGAAACTTAGCAGAAAGTCATTTTTTCAAAATAAAATACAGTAAGAATACTTAAATTCTACTTAAATTAAATACATTTATAAAAGGGATGTATAAGGTCCCCGAGACTTAAATTATATTAATCTATAAATAGTAGAGATGTATAAAGTCTCTATCTACTAGTCAAAATAAAAAACAAAAATAAAAATAATAATAGTAAGTTCAGTGGAGGTGTAAAACGCCTCCACCGTCAAATAAACTAATTGGAGATGTCTCCAATGTCGGAGGAAAAAAAATATATATATAAAACAAAATTATGAAATATACATTTCATGTCAAATAAGTAACCAATAAGCTTTTGGATTCCGAAGGCAAGCTTACGTCTGCCGCCCCCAATGTTGGCTCTCACGCACTCATGTCCTGCTCTGAAAGCAGAGCGGTACCGAGGGCATGTCTCGCTTCCGTCCCCACAGGCACACTATGGGAACGTTATAGGAACTTCGACGTCGCTAGCCTGAAACTAAACAGTAAAAGAAAAGAAAAAAAAAATGAAACCGGAAATCCATAAGCTTAACAATATACCTACCTAATACCTAGTTTAATACACATACGACATAGCAATATTTATGTCATTGTAAACAATAATCAAAAAAATTAAAAATAGAATAAATATTTAAATAAACAATTACAATAGGTACAATATTTATATTGATAATACCTATCGTAATTAGTCATTTTAATTAATACAGTTATACAGTTTTGAATCTTAATAAAGATCTTAATTAATCAAGATCAGCTAACCTAAACAGCAGACGGTAGCAACAGGGCCAGAGACCGTATCTAGTCTAGACACTACACGCATACACTCATACACACACACACACGCACACATACACACACACTACATGATCACTCACAGAAACACTGGATGCTTACGATAATTTTTCCAAAGATGGCCATGTCATGTTATTATCACACATGTACTCATCGACTGTGTAATATGCTTCTGTGCTGCTGTGTAATCAGTACAAAACAATACAGAAACAAAGAACAAAGTAGACAATAGGCGGTCTTATCGCTTAATAGCGATCTCTTCCAGACAACCAATAATAGAAATAAGTTGGAGACAGTTTAAGTAGGTGGCGGAAACAAATAGACAGGATAAACGCAGGGATAATAAAAACAACAATATCAACATAATAAATATAATAATTTTTTTTTTATTGTCTGATTAGGCGAATTCCTCTAGATAATCGTCAGATTATTAGACAGCACGTCTAGGGCATTAAGATGAACCATATATATCTTAATCTGACGTGCTTGAGTATTTCAAAATGGCGAATTTTTTTGCACATTCTAATAATGGCCGCAAGTTTGCGTCACGTCCAAATCGTCAGATTATTATATAAGACCTTTTTTTTAGGTTCACTTAACATCCCCTTAGAAAATCTGACGCGCTCGATTTTTTTTTTTCATTTTCAAACCTTACGTACGACCACCCCATCATGGAAACAATCAGATACATAGAACATGGATGCTATCAATATCTGACGCGCTCGAGTATGTCCATGCAACAGTTTTTTTTTACATTTTTGAAAATCTGTAGTCGCTCCCCCCACCGATGAAAAGGTATACATTATATGTCATTTTTTTCTTTTCATCATCTAAGCTTCACAACCCAATAGGTCTCTCTGACGCTCGAGTAAATTTAGCTACGTGGGCTCCCCTACCATAATAAGACCTTATTTCAAACTTTGGCGGACATAAGAGGTGTTAAAGTTGCTTCGCATATTTGTCTCACGAATATAACCGATATAAACCGAACATCTGACTTGTACTCCGAGGTGTCCCATAAAGCCGTATTTTATAGATAATCACTTTAATTTGAAACATTCTACAATGACTTTAACTGTTTGAATGGCATGTCACTTAGTTTTCAAGGATCGAAATAAATGTGATCACTTACTTATGACACATTATGTGTTCATTTACTTCTAATAAACTACAATAGTCTGTAACGTTTGACTTAATTTAACGTGTATATTATTTTGGGAGCCTAATTCATCAGTTTCTTTTGCTGTTCACTGTACCACCTTTTTTGACTTTGCAAGAAAATAATATACTATAATGTGCACGGGAAAATACTAAGGGCCTGTTTCACCACTCTCTGTTAAGTTCCAGTTATCTTAAGTGTCTGTTGTCTAAGATGACGTCTCTGTCTGTTTCGTAGT
Source organism: Pandemis corylana (assembly GCA_949127965.1). Lineage (NCBI taxonomy): Eukaryota > Metazoa > Arthropoda > Insecta > Lepidoptera > Tortricidae > Pandemis > Pandemis corylana. Next base: position 23,098,031 of record OX421850.1, read on the forward strand.
AATAAGTATTCCTCCTTTTGATTTTTAGGGTGTCAATGGTATCTGCAATTTCAAGTTCATACCTCTTAGAAGGTCTCATGATATGAATGAAATATTAATGCAAGAGGACGGTATAACAACTCGAATGTTTACCGAAGACACGACTTTTCTTATTGTCAAAGTGGAGGGGGACGATATTGATATCGACGCCGTAAAAAGACGCAGGCTCGAAGGGGTGGTTAGACGAACGCAGATGAAACCCGTCAAGCAAACTATAGACTTAAGGTGCGTGTTACCAGTCCCCCGTACTGTACATACGAAAAAATTTGACGAAAAATGATGTTCATAATCTCGCGCCAGTATTTTTTTCAAGGCAAGTGTTCTGATCTGGTTGTAATTTAGTATACGTACCTATTTATTATCAACAAAGCATCTTCATAAATGTTTCGCTGTTGTGCAGGGGTCCATTTACGTGCACGTTCCCCTCGACGCTGCGGCCTGACCTGCAGTGTCGGCAGATCTTCTTCAATTGCTGCGAATACTCGCTGCATTATCGCGAGGAGCACACCAAACGGCGCAAGGCGGCTTTGCGCTGCCAGGTGTGCGAGAGGCGGCTGGATCGAGAGCCGTGGATCGGCCTCACGTCCGCGTCCGGCGCGGCGCTCGCTCCTGCGCCGACGCCCGCGCCCGCGCCAGCGCGCCTCGTGTTCCCTTGCCGCGTCTGCGGACAGACCTTCCTCGATAGCCTCTCTTACGAGGAACACACACGCGCCGCGCATGCGAAGACCAAGCCGCACCAATGCGCCGTCTGTGCGAAGCGGTTTACTCAGCAGGGCGGGCTGCAACAGCACATGCGTATGCACACCGGAGTGCGCCCTTTCGCCTGCACCTTCTGCCCGAAGGCCTTCACGCAGAAAGCCGGCCTTGACCAGCATTTGCGCACGCACACTAAAATAAAACCGTTCAAATGCGTCATTTGCAGCAAATGTTTTTCGCAGTCCGTGCACCTGCGTCAGCACATGCGCACTCACACGAACATCCAGCCGTTCGAGTGTGCGGTGTGCGGCAGACGGTTCAAGCAGAGCAGCCACTTGAACTTCCACATGCGGTCACACGCGGGGGAGTGCGCGGCGGGGGTGATGGAGCAGCTGGAGCGGCTGGCGGGCGCGGGCGCGGGCGCGGGTTCCGGCGCGCTCAGTCTGGCGCGGCTGCAGCCGGTGCGCGACGGCGACACGCTTTACTACGCCGCCGAGCTTGCCGCGCGCCCTGAACACTACAACTACCAACCTGACATACCCACCACCGAAGACTATCCTCACGAACGCCCTTATCATTTAAACAATTGAAAGATTTGTCACTGTTACTGGTCAATTATATTTCGTAATCTTAATACATTCATTGGTTTTATTTTATTTTACTTAGGGAAAGAGGTTATCAGACCTCGCCTCTCTTTAAGCGCCCAGTCGTAAGCGCGATGTCACCTGGCCGCAGCCGCGCGGGCACCTTCGGAGGTGCTGAACCGTTTCCGTTATGTGCTTGCGTATGGTTGAGCCCTTTTGACGGCCAGCCGATGAGGTGAGGCGGCGCCGATCCGGTGCCGAGCGGTTACGTGTGCGAATGTATTACTTTTAGTAATTATGTTCAACAATAATACTATAACAGGGTAAGGTATAAGGTAATAAGGGTAGTACGTAATTATTTCCCACTAGCTGTTGTCCGTGACTCCGCGCAGAATCCGCTTATATGTAGCTTTCCCGCGAGAACGCTTTTCCTTGGGACTGAAATGTGTCTTTATATCAAATTCCAACTACATCGGTCCAGCGGTTTAAGCGTGAAGAGGTAACATAACAGATAGGAACGCTTTCGCATTTAAGTATAATATTAGAATGAATTATTGTTGTCAATGACAATGAAATGAGCCCACATAGCACTTAGGAAGCCCGCGGACTGAATAGGGAATTAAATATTTTTTTCTCGAATCTTTATTATAGTCACATTATAATGAAAAGGTTTATTTATTATTTTGTTGTTGTTTAAACCCGTAAAATATAGAATAAAAAGTGAAAGATAATATATGATAAAAATAATAGCAGAGTCCTGGTTGTAAGCAAAATGTACGCAGTGTGAGGTCATTTTATACTGGTTATTTACATAGTGACATTATAAATTTAGATTTTGGAAAAGTAGTTTTTTTGACATAACTGTAGTAGTTAAACGTATAGTATTGTGGACTTTTTTTGTAGATATTGATGTCTTCTATAAAACTGTAGTACATCACTTTGCCATATTATCAACAGTTTCCACAGCCGTACGCAATATAAGGATTTTTTTGGTATTTTTTTCACACCTTGGGTTACATTATCGAAGTTTTCATACTGATCTCTAACTTTTTGAAAATATTCTATAGCCTATGTCACTCGGGGATAATGTAGCATTCTAATGGTGAAAGAATTATTAAAATAGGTCCAGTAGTTTTTGAGTGAATCAATATCAAACATACGAAAATACCAAAAAAATACTCATTTTTGCTTTATATTTATAATATTAGCGTAGAGTAGTTTTCTTTCTTTTAGTTTTCCTTTATAATAGTAGCGTATCCCGTGTTTGTCTACGCCGTAGACAAACACGGGATATGACAAATGACGTCATCAAAAGCTCGAGCTCAATGGTGGCGTTTTGAACGCCGCAAATTTATTAGATTTTCTAATTTCACTTTAAAACATAATTTGCATATTTTTTAGCCTGTTTATATTTTTGTCTGTGTTATAAAGATGCAAATGATAGTAACAAACAAAAAACATGAATATTCCCTATTTTCTGTGAATGAATGTTTAGCTTCTGTAATGTAACACGAGCAAGAGGCTGTGAAAGTAACGAGAATAGCAAAGATTACTAAGGTAAAACAAATATGCGTTCGCGGCACCCTAACCGAAGAACTAATAGTATTAAAGCGTATTGGATAATTACCCTTTATTTCCCGTGGCACTGCTGAGTGGCACTAATGTCCAAATTTCTGGGTATTTTTGGCCCTTCGGGCCTGCTGAAGATCTAACATAACCTAAACTTACCTCCCATTTATGATATTTATTTTGGTCAGTAGTGCCACGTAGTAGTGCCATGGGTAGGTAATACACTATAATTGCGTATCGAAATCCTATCTGTGGTATTTATTAGTGTGGGTCAAGTCATCTATAAAAATTGACCATGAAGGCGTCTTGACCTATGAAACTGCCGTTCTGTTGAACCGATCACTAAAATCTAGCAGCTGCTGGGTAAAGAGGTAAAGACCCAAAACGTAAGTATATTATAGAGATCGATGCAGAAAAACACTGCACGCACGTAACTCTTATTGTAACATTCAGCCGAAATTACTTATACCTACTTAATAAGAATATTTTTTTTAGCTAGCCCAAAGTTAGTCCAGGGTGTAAGAATGAGTACTAAGTAACGCCTAATTTAGACAAAGGTATTTAAATGAGTCGGCAAAACATGATCGCCACAGCCGCAGCGTGTGGGCGCGGCGTGGTTACATTTCGGTCCTTTGTATATTTTGATAGAGCCACGTATGGTGCGCCAGTGAAAACAAAGGGATCCGACATCCCGCTTCGCCAACCCTTTTGTTTCAGTTTAACAAAACTTTTTATTTCTAATGAAAGCTCTCTAAATGTAACATACATTCGATTTTATATTAACATAATATCTTACACGTAGAAGAAAACTTTCGTATCTACATGATTAGTGAGAGAAATAGTTATAAAAGATCTTTGAGAAACTTTGGAAGTGATCCGAGTTCGTGTAGGATTAGGCAAAATCAAACAATTCATTGTCTACATGGAGTTCTTTTCGATTTTTAACCCTCGATGCGAAAAGAGGGGGTGTTATAAGGTTCGCCGCCGTATATGTGTCTGTATATCCGTCCGTGGCGTCTTAATTAGTTCTTAAATGAGTGAATCGATTTGAATGTGATTTTTATTCTAGCTGTTGTTCTTAAACATTTTTTATCAATATCGGTTCAACGGTTTCAAGGTTATCACCTTTTTATCGTAAAAGTTCGCTTCTTTTTTGTGTTGACGATTTTTAAAATTTTACCATGTGACTAGCTTGTAAAACTTCTTCCTCTCTTCCATCGAAAAGGTACCTACCTACAAAAACCGGCCAAAGGCAAGTCATACTTTAGTACGAAGTGATTCGTACTACCTGACCAAAATAAACGCGTTTATTGTTGTTTGTGTTTCTGTTTCTTCGTTTCTCGCGTTGGTGTCCACTTCCATTAGTTTTCATCCCGCCCTTTTGTTCTGTCGGAAATTCTAAAAATCCCTTCTACTATACTATACTCTCTACTGTACTATAGTACCTACCTACGTACTAATCTTCAAAGAACATGTCTACTAAATACTAACAGCCGTATTCATAAAAAGTTAGAGGCTCGCTATAGGCTCGCTATAGGACCGATGCAAAAAAACGTGATTCATAAACGTCTGTTAGCGCTAATCAGTCCATCAAGGCTCTGTTAAGTAGTCCCTAAGTTAGAGGACCGTGGACCCTCCTTTATCTCTCTGCTAACTCACAAAATGGCCGCCAAAAATGTGAACAGCTGATTTTGACAAGAGTAAAACCATACCCAAGAGAAGATTTTTAACGAAGGGATTATAAAGTGGGTTTTGTTCTTCCTTATAATTGGGTATTTAGTATGATACGTGTATAATAATAAATGTACCTATAAGAAATAAAATTAAGATGATTAACATAGTTACGGATTTTTGCACTTACAACATTACATGTACCTAGTTATAATTATTCTTCCATGCTGGTCTGGGAGCAAAGAAAAAACATAGAATTATAGCTTCTCTACCCGCGCAGATGGTAAAAGCCCATCGAGGGAATGGGCGAAAATCATAGGAATCATGTTATAGGCGATGAGGCTAGCAACCCATCACTATTTTGGTTTTATTTTTCACCTATACGCCCGCAATCTTGCTAAATGTGGCATATAGGATATAGGTATCTGTTCTGTTAAAAATAAATAGAATTTAGTAAGAAGCTTTATTAAAGTATAAAACACAATAAGGTACCTACCTATACAAAAGTATGCTGATGGATGTATGTCTAGTTAACTTTAAAGATGTCTACACTTTTACTTTTGAAGAAAAATTTGTGTTCATACCTGTAACCTTTTATTTATAATATTTTCTAGCATAACATGTATCACTTAATTATTTTTATTTGCAATTTTGCTTACTTATTAAAGTTGACAGAGAAAATAACATAAAAAAAATTATAAGTAGGTAAAAGAAACTTCATGTCATGACATATAAAAATACATTTATTTTAGAAATTTCCAAAATACATACAGCTAGAAAACAAAGAGAGAGAAAAGAAAAAACAATGGAGTCAGAATAATTACTTTTAACAAAATTGAACTAATTATTCATTTTACTTTTAAAATATTCAATTCTTTTAAATCCAGGATTATTTTTTTCTTTACTTCATTATCCTTTCTCCTCTCTTCATTTTCTAGCTGTATTTTGTGCAGCTCATTGCGACACTTGATTTCATTGGCAGCAATATCTGATGCCACCTGTCCAGAAGGTTGAGAGATCTGAAAGAAAAAAAACTTATTAAATATAAACAAGGCGCTCCCGACAATCAACTCCGGATTGTACCGCAAACTTCGCGGGTATGGAAGACCCCAGCTCCGACTACTAATCGGAGCCCTGATTGGACATGCCTTGCTTAACAAGCACTTATAACTTAGGTGTCACAGCAGCCTCCTATGCAGAGCGTGCATGGAGGCAGAAGAAACGGTCACACATATTCTGCTCGTGTGTTCCGGAGTGGCGAGCTACAGGGCACAACACCTCGGGTCACCGAGGATGTTCCAGGAAGTCTTCGGCAATGTAAAGGATTTGCTAGGCTTCTTTCAGGAGCTGGGCTGGCACGAATATTGCTGCAGCCCACCACGCAAAATAGACACAGTTTATAGTCATAGAGATGTGGAAAACAGCCTGTTACAACATAACATAACAATATAACATATCTATACTTAGGCCTAACATAATACTATAATTAGAATTGAAGTAATTTACTTTTCTTTTCTTAGTTTTAAAGCGTGATGACATAACTTCCTGAGCAGGCCGAGCATGTGGGGCTAGGGAAGGTTCCACGGCAGGTGGTGTGGCTTCTTTGATTTGCACTACTGGAACACTGGTACTGACCACTACTGGAGCCGTCAGAATCTGAAGAAAAAAAAGTTGTTTAATTAAAATATATTTTGAGCTGACATACTTTTGTTTTTAACTTAATCTACCATGGGCATACCCTGCATTTTTAAGGCGTGGGGCAGCATAAATAAGAAATAATATTTGTTTTCATTATGTTAATTATGCCTAAATATTTTTAGCTTCGGGTCAGTGAGCCGGGTGCAACAAATGTCCCACCCTGCCTTACCAAGGGTATTCTCTATAAGTAAGCTTATCTAAACTTCCTTAGAACACATCTTATTTTTTAGAACTGTGTGAGCTAGCAGGTACTAAATTTCTCATTGGGTGCATTCACCTGCTTGAAGCCTTTTATTGTTAAGATAACTTGACTGATTGACTAACATTGATTTTACAGATATCAAAGGGATACAAAGTGGGATAGATATTCTTTTGGGGCATAATCTCATCAACAGTTATCTAACAGGTCAAATTAAATTACATATTTGTTTTGTTCACTGTTAAAACTTGTTAAAGTTTTCCTGCATGAAATTTTAGGCACTTTAAAGAAGAAAACATAAGTATGAAAATAACGATTAGTATACTATTTAGACAGGTAAGCAACCTCGGACGGATACCTGTTTAAAGCACGATTATCTAAATTATATTGACTTATTCACATGATTTAAAATACTAACCTACCAATACTGTCTTCATGTACAGACCTTCCTCATTGAAATTTAGGTTGCTACCTACGCTTGCAGAGCGGCTGTTTATCAGGATAATGATAAGTAGCATTAACAATGGATAAAACGATTCACAGCAACATTTTTTTTATTGACAACAGTACTTAAAACTTGAACTCGCTCGCTACCCACACACACACACACCCAGCTAACTCCTTAATACGTTAGAAAGCAGTTTTATTATGTAGTTTATATAAATGATATTGTTTGTTGATAATTTATCAGTCAACAGAACTTCATAGGCCTTATAGAACTAATATTATTATTTTACTGTATATATAGTTACGTCAAATTTAAAACGTCAAGGTGTGAACATTTACCACTTCAAAACGTAGATACGTTCAGATACTACAACTTCTCACGTCGGTCAATACAAATCACTTAATGCAATACAATTTTAGTTTAATATGATCCTGAAATATATCATGATATTGATGATGGGATGGCCCAAGCTTTATATCTAGGTATTTCAAACTGAAACTTGTGGACATTTTCAGCATTAAAACAAAAGTGAAATATAAAAAATATATGACCAAATCATACCAACCTGATTTATAAAGTCCGAATCAAACTCGTTGTTGTCAGTTTCGAACTCTTGCGGCAACCAGGCTCTTATAGAGTTCCAAGAAATGGGTTCTTCTCGCGGAGGCAGGCTACCTCCGGTCTCAAATCGCGCTTTTCTCTCGGTGCTAATTAGCCGTTTCTCAGCGGATTTGAGAGTTCCCCACTGATTTTTTATTTGCGCGACAGATCTTTCGACGCCGTTCCGCATTATATTGAAACTAAAAGCGAAAAGCAATAGGGATATATATTAACAACATTGTGTTTGCAATGATATTTAGTAATTTCAATTCAGCCCACGCAGCGATCTTGCGGTTATTCATATTAGTATCAGTTTGCTTATTCTCTAAGATCGCCACTCTCTCTTTTACAAGCTCTTGAAGCAAAATCTGAAAAGGACGTTCAGTGTTTAGATTCAGTAGGAACATTAAAGGTAGGTAAGCAATGATCCACAACACAATATATCACCAAACAAAGGTAGGTAAATGATTTGCTTTTCTTACTTTATCCTCCGCTGTCCAATTATCATTCCTTTTTTTGTAGTATTCATTTTATAATGTAGTTCACTTGTGTAGTGTACCTAACTTTGCAAAAGTGGTTTGCAGTTTCCCGCATTAATTCGCTGTCATTTTTTTTTTTAATTCACGAGTTTGCCATTTTTTGTCTATGATTTGTCAATATCGCCAACATAACGCGTCTAATCAACCTATTAGCAGCTCATTAGTTAGCAGACTGCTAGCAAGCGTTTATGAATCACACTTCTTAACAATCGTCCAATAAGCTTAATCAGTCTGTTAACTAACAGACTGATCAAGCCTCCATTAAGGAATTTTTATGAATACGGCTGTTAGTCAATATTTTTTTGTTCCGTCCTTTTATCGCGTAGGAAAATTTAAAATCAGTGTTCAGTTGACATAATTACGTATGCCAAATTTAAAGATTCTAGTAATAATAGTTACGGAGATAATAGAACCTTTCAAAGTAATAATATTTAAATCCCTTTTACCCCCTGTTCTGCGGGAATTTCGAAATGTTCTGATTTTTTTTTCATAGTTATAATTATTCCCTACCTATGTACTAATTTCAAGACTCTAGTAATTATAGTTACGGAGTAGTTAGGTAGCCCATCGGGGTAATGGGCGAAAATCTTAGGAATCATGTTATAGGCGATGCGGCTAGCAACCCATCACACTATTTTGATTCCCCATTCCACCTATACGCCCACAATCATGCTAAACGAGGCCTTAATGTTTTGTTACCTTAGGCGCTGTCTACCCCGTAAGGGATAAAGACGTGATATATGTATGTATGTATGTATGTATGTATGTATGGGTAGGTAGGGCCCATTTTCAGCGGACTATTTTGTACCAAACTTTTAATGTGAGTTCAACCTTTTTGGAATAAAATCGGATAGAGTTTGAAAACGTGTCAAAATAAAATGTAATTTAAATCATAAGCTAAGGAGTATTGATTATTGATTGGTAGTATTGAAGCAAATCACCCCTTTCTACCTTTTTGTTAATAGTAGATTGTACACCGAGGGGATAAAGGGTGTTATGAGTCAATTCCTGAGGGTAGCGAGGGAATTAAGATTGAGTCCTGAGTGGAGCGAAGCATTTAAGCGCACCCAAGACATAAACAGTTTTATCTCCGATGAGTATACTCTACTTTTCTCACCTTTTGCGAAACAATAAAAACCAAGGTAACTAGAAAAATAATTTAACTAAACCAACAGTAAAACAAAATTAAAAGTAAAAATTTAAGTTTGAGAAATTAGTCCAGTTGTGTAATGATACAGCAATATTTTTATTTGGAATCTATATAACTATTTATCTATTAGCAGGGCCTCTATTCGGCGCTGACACGCCCAAGCTATTACCAACCATTTGCAGTGCCTAACGTTTAATTTGCTATTCGGGGTCGCCAAAATGTCAGTTTGCCGAACACAATCCGAAGAGAACGCAATGCGTTTTTAGTAAGCTATTCGGGGCGCCTCGTCATTTTTGTTGGGGATTTTCAACAGCTGTCAAAGTGTGTCAGAAAAAAGAAGAGTTCTGACCGCATATCCTATCAAATCTATAACGAGCTATCTAATAATTATCTATTCAGTGCGATCACATCAAATTAATCAAAATTTAAGCCATAATTAAGAAAAACTAAAACTTTTGCGGGTGGTAGGGCCTTGTGCAAGGTCCGTCCGTATCGCTACCACCATCTTACTCGCTAATCCTGCCGCTAAGTAGCAGTGCTTGCACTGCTGTGTTCCGGTGTGGAGAGTAAGACAGCCGGGGAAATTACGGGCACAAGAGGCATTTCATCTTAGTCCTCTAGGTTGGCAACGCATCTGCAATCCCTCCGGGGTTGCGGGTGTCTATAGGCAGTGGTGATCACTTACCATCAGGTGACCCACTTGCTCGTTTGCCTTCCTATTCATATAAAAAAAAAACCCCCGAATCCCCAAGTAATCCGAGCCTTTGCAACATAATCGCAGATCGCAGAACGCATGGTCAGGCAGTTCTATGCGTGTAATATTACAGCGTCGGCAAACACTGGCAGCTTTTGTTTTATTTGAAATTTGTTTCATTAGTTCGAAAATCGAACGCCGCTAGCCGTGGCGTGGCCATTTTGGACTTTAAGAGTATAGCAATAAGAACTATGAAAAGTGAGAATCATATTACTAACCTACGGGTTATACTGAATTTCAGTACATTAATATTACTACCCAGCGAAAGCCAAGGGCTATAATGACTTACTTTGAGTAAGGTTTACATGATATATAATTAGCCATTGTCGAGCAGGCGGTGTGAAATAGTACATTACTGCAGAGGCCGGGAAAGAAGGGCTTGCAGGCTGAGTATATATAGACGGCCGAGCGTAGCGAGACCGGATAGGAATACGAAGCTGGCAAGCTTTGATGGCCAAGTAGGCCTAGACAGCCGAGCATAGCGAGGCCGGATAGGTATACGAGGCTGGCAAGTTCTCTCACGCCGACGCTTGTATAGTGCTTTTCTCTAACATGCACTGAAATAAATAAAAACTCCTAGAAATATTTCTTTTTATTCGTAAGACAACTACAATTGTACCGGACTTAAATTATAACTAGGTACCATCACACAGCCAAGGAAACCGAATCACTTACAGGATGGAACCTTTGTGCTACTAATGTCATGGTGTTGACATCCCATACATCTGCCAAACAAATCATAGCGCAATTGGTTACGAAAAGGTATGTGATTTACCCTGGTATGTGATTTAGTTTCCTCGACTACATAATAATAAGTGTTGATGTCTTTCTAATATGGATTTTTAAAACGTCAAAATAATCCCAAAAAAATCAAGTTGTACAACATGAGATAATATAAAGGACTGCTAAAATAAAAAATCCAGATCACGTTTCTGAACGAAACGTTTCAAATGACAAGTGACAACTGACTTATATCAATTTTCCCACCAAAACTTTTTTTAAAGTCCTATTTTGTCTTTGGTCACAAAGTAGATGTGTTCGAGATGACATGATGATCTCTTAAGACCATTATACACGAACTTTGGCCTATTTAATTCTCTATTATGTAAATTGAATTGTTATTTGACGTAAAACACGTCAGCAATATTTATATATTTACATAAAATATAGAATATTCATAGTCCTGTGAATTTATTCACTAACTAATAAATGAACCATAGAAATTCAGATTCTTAATTTCAGGTCGTGTATAGTGGCCTTTATCGTGGATATTTTAGCCTGACTGACACATCGTATCCTTAAAAAAAATTGACGTTTTGCATTGAAACAAAATATTGTCGTCTTGCAGGCCTAGGCCTGCAACGTTGTATTTTGAAGCCTATTTTAAGGAACATAACATAAACATTACATAGCATGTTTGAGAAAAGAATGTTTATGCAAAATTTGAAGTAGATCGGACCAAGGAATCACGTTGTCCCATACAAACTTAGCCCTCCTCTTTCACCCCCTTAGAGGTAGAATTTCGGACAGTCCTTTCTTATCGGATGCCTACGTCATACAAAGAATACACCCTCCAAGTTTAACGTCTCTACAATCAGCTGTTTGGGCTGTGCATTAATCCTCCAGTTAGTCATTCAGGACAAAGCATTTTATATGTATAGTATAGATGGAATAGATGGTAAATGAGGTGAGTTTTTTAGCGTCAGGATTGCACATGTGGCCGGTGTGCCTAGGGATTTGTTATGTTTAGGTACATCCGCCGCTCATGGGTTAAACGGTTGCGTAATTTAGTGCTGCCTTAAATGCTGTTTGAGGCCGCGTCAATTGTGTTTTACTTTTTTCTACTTGAGTGCAATAAATACTTTATACTCAACACGACGCAAAGTAGCAGGGCAGGTATAGAAACAAAACAGAACCTTTATAAGATCACCTTGCTGTCCGTCCGCCCGTCCGTCTGTCAATACCCTTTTTTTCAGGAAAGCGTAAAGGTATATAGTTAAAAGTAATACCAAATAAGTACTTAGGTCTAGGGCCCGATTTTTGACAAAACATCACTCGAAAGCACCAGTTGAAAGTAGTAGAAATATTTTTCACCTCACTTGCTCGAAAAGGCTGTCTTTCTCCTTCAAAATCTGCGTGGAAAAGTGCTTTTTCCCCGCTTGCGTGGAAAAGGTTTTTGAAATTCGAACGTGACGATGACCACCATTGCCCACCTACTCATATACTCAGAAATTAGAACTTTGAACTTCGTATGTTGTCGTCTCGCTTATACGAATAGTACTTAATTAGATGAATGAGAAAGACAGAATAATACGAACTTCAAATGTCGAACTTGTTATCAGACCCCTAACTTTTTCATCCGATAAAAAAAAACATAATGTCACGTTCAGAAACGCGATCCGGTATCCATTATTAATTTATTTTAAAATCCGTTATTTCCTAAGTTATTTTCAAGATTTGCTAACTTTCGTTCCTAAAAGAAAAAACGATATTGGTTTTTATTAATTATTTTAATTTGTGGTTAACCACAAAAATAGCAACCAAGCAGGAAAAAACGGATATTATGATGCAAATTCAGAACGCGCCCCATTTTTTTTTAATTCAGTCTAGTTAGTGCGATTTTTTTACTTTATTTTTAAAAATATATCTTTGATTAGAAAAAAAAAGTTTTTAGAGATTTCTCGTCGGGAAACCGAAAAGTTGACCAAAATTGTTGTTTTATTTATGATAAAACAGTATAATACAAAAAAAACTGATTTACTATTGGACTGTTTTTCTTTCATCATATGTGTTTCGCTCGGCAGCAAAGTAGTTTAGTATCTCGTGCCTTGAAACCCTCGCGACGCTCAGGATTCTTCTTTTGAACCACTCGCTTCGCTCGTGGTTCAATCGAATTATCCTTCGCTTGCTCGGGTTTCAATTCAGGCACTCGCGCCAAACAAACACTTTGCAGCCTTGCATAACAAATAACTATTTCACCTTACTTGCTCGAAAAGGCTGTCTTTCTTTTCTTATTCAAAATCTGCGTGGAAAAGTGCTTTTCCCCCCTCTATATATCTATATAAATCGGGTTAGTAGTATGGCTAAAAAAAAATGTATTTCGTGGTTATGCATTTTTTTTAAACCAGAAGCATTTGAGGCTTAATTTTTGGTGAAAGCACTACATATATGAAGGCTAATAATCCGGTAAAAGGAAAATATTTTTTTCGCTAAGGGCAGTTTTACTATGCTTACCCGGCTATACCCTTTCGTCTTTTCCCGTACGGGGTAGACAGAGCCTAAAGTAAAAGACCTGAAGGCCACGTTTAGCCAGTAAATAACTATTTATATCTTCAAAACACAGCTCGAATCAAATTTTTGAGCACTTCACACGATGAATGCCAGCTTATTTTTTTTCTATGCTACTTGTATCTCAAATTCAACACAATTTAAGAAATAAGAGCAATAGATAGTTAGGTGTGCATATTTATTTTATTTCATTTTAGTGGTATCCTTTATTTAGATCCTACATATTAATATTATAATCAATGGACCTATAGAATACATTTTTCGTCACTTATTCATTTTTTATTATGAGATGATTCACTTGCTATAAATTCAAAAGGTGTACAAATTAATTTTGATATACATACAACATTCAAATGTTCGTTTTAAATTTAGTTTCTATAATTTCGTTTGGTAGCTTTATGAAGCGTTACTTTGTGGAGAAACCTCCACAAAGCAACGCCAACTCTTTTATACATTTACATAATTGTAATATTATGTTATTACAATTTACTTCTTTACTATCTTGTAGGTAAGTACGTATTGAAGAATAGGTAGAGATTTCTATCATGTAATAGAATTATGCAATTCCTAGGGTAACGTGATTGTAGGTTCGAGTGCTAGATTTCTTGTTTTCATTGAGTAATATTATATTAAATGGTTCACTCACTAGCCCTGTTTGTAAAACTGTGTTAGAGCCGTTGGCGGGTCCGTGCGCGCCAGCCGCTTCCCGTCGTCGCCGCTGACGGACGCTGCGCACATGGCTACGTTCATAAAATATAATTTACTGCCACGTTCAACTTACTTAGAATGTACCAGTTGCTTCTCTTCCCGCGCAAATGGTAAAAGCCCATCGAGGGAATGGGTGAAAATCATATTATAGGCGATGCTGCTAGCAACCCGTCACTATTTTGATTCCCCTTTCCACCTGTAGATACGCCCACAATCATGCTAAACATGGCCTTTCGAAAGTGTTATATCTATACATATAAATGCTTTGACCTGATCGACTGACTCACTGACAAATCAACGCTACACTACTAGATACAGGGTACTTTCATATCCTAGTTTAGGCATTTAATTTAATTACTCTACTCATAGTTTATAATATAAGTACTTTCGTTGTAAGCGCAGGCGCACTTGTTTTATGTCGAGTTATTAGTTTAGTTCTTAACTTTGTTGTGTACTTACTAATACATAGATAGACATAATATAGTGTTTACTAACCATTTATAATTTATTTGTACAATTGATTATTTTAATAAATAATTTGAATTTGAATTTGAACGCACAGCCTAAACCGCTTATCGTAGAGATCTGAAACTTGGAGGGCGTGTTCTTTGTATGTCGTAGGCATCCGATAAGAAAGGATTTTCTGAAATTCTACCTTTAAGGGGGTGAATAAGAAGTTTGTATGGGACAACGTGATTCCTTGGTCCGATCTACCTACTTCAAATTTTGCAACATTCAAGAACACGTGTTTCGTATTTTCTGGAAATTCATCGCCTAACGGGGTTTTAAAGGGGTAGAAAGTTGTTTTGGGGTGATTTGCTTCGAAGTTGTAGAAGTAGGTACTAGAGTCTTGAAATTTGGTACACAGGTAAGGAATCATAACTGATAAAAATAATTTTAGGACTTTCCGAAATTCCCGCGGGTTAGAGAGTAAAAGGGATTTATATTCTTACTTTGAAATGATTCTATCTCCGTAACTATTAATATCTTTAAACTTGGCATACCAAGAGATACCTAATTATGATAGCTGAAAACTGATTTCTTTATTTTGCAAAATTCCCCTGGGATAAGAAATAAAAAGGATCATTATATTATTTAGATCCTTGGAATTTGGCCGACATGTTCCTTGAGGATCAAAAAGGAGCATTTAGAAGGGATTTTGCGAATTTCTCTCGGGATAAAAGGACGGGATAGGAAATAATGACTTAATATTTGAAGAAATTATTGGATAAAGGTGGTAATGTCACTTTGACGTTACCTGCTCGAACGAAGTCGCGGTCAAAAGCTACTATGTACCTATATAAATATGTGTAATGTAATGATACAAAACTTCACTTTAAATTGAACTTTCGACACGTTGACTAGATTATTAAGAGCTGTTTTTTCTTATAATTTACCCGTATTTCTAATTCAGCTCAATTTTTCACCTTTTTCTAGTGGCATTTGGACATAGGTATACTTGTTTTCCAAAATCGAGCCCCAGTTATTTTTGCTCTTTAGAGAGTGAATAAGAGTGTGTACGACTATACGTATATAGGGTTTCATGATGTTTGGTAAGTATGTAATTAATTTACTGAGTGTGCTTACTTTGTCATCCAGTCAAGTCTATGTGAGGACTAGATGTGCGTCAGACTTGCAAGATTTAAAACTGACGATTCAGCTCTACAATGAGTCAGCATGTCTAGTCAATTAGTCTCCAATTTAATTTAGGCTGTTAAGCATTATACGGTTTTTTCCTTTTTTTGAATGGTATAGGTCTGGCCTTATACTCCGAAGTTCGATTTCCAAAGTTAGTTTGGGGCCGTTCCGCTGACACTTATACCCCCTTACTCATAAACGCTCTGTATGCTTCTGCTAACTTAGCAATCGTTTGTCTTTATCTGTGAATGGTAAATGTCAAAGTGACAGATAAGGACAAAGGATTGCTAAGTTAGCAGAAGCCAGCGTCTATGAATAATCCCCCGTCTTTAATTTGAGAGTGAGAGGGACGACGGCATGAGTTATTTACATTGTGTGCAAATACTGTATTGGTACTTTACATAATATTTCAGCATAACATTTCATTTATTGGGTTCACTCAGAGCCCTGTAAAAGTTTGGCAGGTATTTCGAATTATAGCTGACAAATGTTTCCATACATAGATGGATGTTCAAAGTTAACCGAGTCAAGGGCTGAACAAAATTTTGAATCAAAAATTTTAATGATAATTTTTTGTTGGGTGTTCATTCATACTAACCCAGTCACCTGCTCAAATATTCCGTAAATTTCTGAGATTCACTCGAAAGAGATTCTGTCTGAAATATATTTGTATTGAGAAAATTATGTATGAACGATCAATACAGCATTTACACACAAGGTTGTCACCAGACACAAAAAAATTTTTTGCGCAATTCTATTCTCAACTTGTTTTGTCTTGTGTCTGTTCTGTCTGTCTGTAATAACCTCTTCACGCTTAAACTGCTGCACCAATTTAGCTGGAATTTAATATAGGTACTTAGATTTGAGAGTTTCAGTCCCGGGAGAGGACATTGGATATAGTTTTAAACCCTGAAAAATCGTTATATTCCGCGGAGGCTAGCCGCGGGGAATAGCTAGTAAATAATAAAAACGCGTGAGAAAAATTCTTAGTGCTCTACGAACGCGGTTTCATTGTAGATAATTATTTCGCAACATTTTTTTTGTTTAGACGGCTTGTGACATTAGTACCCATTACTTACTCCTAAGAACTCGATGTCATCAATGTATACATATTAGACATGCGCGCTATCTGTATTTCCTGGTGTTGTTATTACAAAGTTTTTATAGCGATAACAGACAAGCCGACAAGTTTCACGTTTCACGTTCAAGTTTTTTAATATACCTAACGGTTTTTGCCGTTATATTAAAAAGAACCTAAATAAGGCAATACTGTGATAATAGGAGAAGGTATTCTTGATACCTACTTGAATTATTTTAAGCTTTGCATTTTTTTTTACCCAGTCAAGTTTAACTGGAAAAACTCATACGAATTCTGGCTGACGAAGATACATTACTTACAAACAAATTAATATCAATACATATTTAATCAGTCATTGAAGGTTTCAATTGGTTGTTACTATTAGAATAAACATGTATATTCAATATCACACTTATTTAACCAGCGTACGCGTATATTATGTTACTCGTAGTTACTTAATGGGATTCTTGAATCGCTCCCTTATTATAGTCTGGCGAAGCTTAGTCCGCAATACAATAATTTGGCCACCCCAAGGCAAGGAGAATTATACACGGCAATATTTCTCCACTGTCACTAGTGTAACTTTCGTGGTACATGTTGTGTCAAGTTGGTTGCGGTGTCGCTAATTTTAGATTTTTTAAAGAAAATTAATAGTGATAACTTTGAAATCAGATGTGCGGAAGTTACTGTTTTGTATGATAATGTAATTTTCAGCTACTGAGCTCTCCCAGAAACGACGATGTTTACAAGAGATTAAAATGTTGACAGGTACGCTGGCTAAATAAGTTTGATACTAAATACTTAATACCTACATGTTTACGAAAAATCCTTACAATAGTCCTCCAGCACTTTGCACATTGATATGCCAGCCTGTTGTTTTTTTAACAATTTAGTTTTCCCTCCATTTTTATTTTTTTGTTTATTGTAAACTATTTAATTAATTTATGTATTTTTTCTTTTTTTTATTTCTTTTTAGTTTCACATAAGTCGGGTTCTATCTATTTATTACTTTGTTTACGTAAAAGTTTATGGATTATGTAGTATATTTTATCTGTGTATCGTTTCGTGAGTCACAGACGGTTCTGGCTGAAAATCAGTGCTGCAGGTGTCTAACACCTCAGCGTAGGTAATGCTGAGCCAGCGACCGTTTCACTTTTGCGAAGACACACACAACGCTGAGCATCTATTTTTAATGTCTGTGTTTTTTTGCTAGCTATAAAATTGTGTAAATTCTCTTATATTTGTGTGTCTTGCAAAAAGGAATAAATGTCTTCTTTCTTTCTTGCTTTACGAATATGTAGGTATATCTAATAGTAACAACCAATTGAAACCTTTACTGACTAATTGACTGATTAAATGTGTATTGATATTTGTTTGTAAGTAATGTTCTTTGTGGGCTAGAATTCGTATGAGTTTTTCCATTTAAATTTGCCTGGGTAAAAAAAAAACAAAATTAAAAATCATTCAAGTATCCAGATTACCTACTTTTTCCTGTTTTCACAGTGTTGCCTTATTTAGATTTTTTAAATATAACGGTTTTTTACTTCTGCAGAATTAGCTTTTTTTGTTATCCCAGAATAAACATTAAGACGCCGAATAAGACTCTGCACAGTTCTTTAGATACTTACCACGGCTTGAGTTGGACGTCATTCGTAATTGATACTATTATATTCTAATAAGAATCAACTTGGATCCGATGAGCTATAGAATGGTGGTGCCTGCGTCTTGTACGCTGAGCGCGCCATTTTGTGGGCGGCGCTTGCTGTAACATCAGCGCTGCGCATCTCCCTCTCAATTTAACTCTGCATGAAACAACGTGTAAGAATGAAAGGGAGGAAGAATTTATTTTACATTGACTAATAAATCACGGGAAATTATCAATGCAGGAAATTATCATGTACTTCGTCGATTAGCTGATTTAATTAGTAAGATAGCAACGTTCTACGGAACATCAACGATATTGAGTAGGATTAATTTTTGACTATAATAATATATTTTTTGAAACACGGCTATAATCATTATGACAATGAAAACATTCAAATCATACATAACACATCAAAGAAGTTGCTTTTAATTTGAATACGTGGTGCTTAGGTAGTGATAGAAATGTTGTATATTTTGCTTCGTTTAATACTCCGACCGCAAAGTGTTTATGAGAGAGATCAGCAACCCGGCGCGCCGCGTGCGCTGGCGCCGCCCGCCGCAACCTCATCACACAAACTGTGAAACGTAACATTTTGCAACATCATTTCACATCGACAGTCAGCGCATGCAGCGGCAGAAATGTGCAACAATAGGGGCTTAATGAAACTTGTCAATGTTGCCGATGTTTGGAGAATTATGTTGGCTCGTATTAAGTAGCTATTGCCATTAGTTCTAAGTTCTTACATATTCCTTACGTGTTCTGCTAAAACCAATTTATTTCCTTTTAGCATAGTTTAGGGCTGGAAACTTATTTTGGGTTTTACACTCTCAAAACTAGTTTTTATAATTAACATTCATTTTTCCTATCACTGTTTGTAACAAATGTCACTAAAATACTATTACTGTCTTTACACTTATTTTACTTGTCGTTCACTATTTGACAAACGCCCCTAAAGTTGCGTTTACAAGATGGCGCTTCTGTCGTGCACAGTGCCGTGCCACCTGTGTTATAAATCTCTCTTCTCTCAATACGATACCTAATTTATTAAAAAGTTAAATGAAGTCAATTTTAGTAACAAATGATAATGAAGTTTTACATGAAACACAGTACACATAAGTACCAACTTCTTTTTTAAATAAAATTGGGTGGCAAACATTGTGGCAAACTAGCAAGTGCGCCACCTGATGGTAAGTGATCACCCTTGGGCAGCATTGCGTTGCCAGCCTATACTAAGAATGGAATACCTCATTTGACAGTAATTTTACCGGCTGTCTTACTCTCCACGCCGGCACTGAAGCACAATCCCTTGCTACTTGGCGGCAGGATTAGTGAGTAAGATGGTACTAGCAATCAAGACGGACCTTGCACAAGCTCCTACCACCACTAAAATAACTCTTCTTATGATTATGCGATTGATTATCTTATCAATATCATGTCGGAAAACTCTACAATATGTATGTATTAAATATGATACGGTATTCGGTGGTTAACAAGATTGTTTTGGGAAGGTATAATAATGTACTAATAGTATTAGGTATTCAATTAATTATTCACTAACGAAGAATTCAATTCTATCCCGTTGTAATAGAAGCGAGATTGTAATGCATCGTTGCGTTTATACGAGCTTGAGTAAATAAATCCGGCAAGTTTAATGCAAAAGTTTTGGTTTACGCTTTATGGTAAATATTTGGTGTACGTCGTATAACCGTTTTATAGATCTACTAGTAAAATGTTTGGTTTAATTGTGCTAGGTCAAGAGCGGGCGTTCGACAGGCGTCCTTGCGACGGGTAAATATTATTGTCTAAGCGGGTTTTCCGCTGTTTAGTGTTTGTACGAGCTCGTGGTTGATACAAGCGCGAGCGCCGAGACGGGAGTGCGACGACCGATTGTTCATAACTTCGTCTCATTCAGGACAACTATCTTCTTGTATCATCTCCCTGTTCCAAAATAAGGCACAAATTTCGTGATTGTTATTACCCCGGCACTAGTCTATTTAATTTCGCGTTCCGGGTACATCGAGACTTTGATGTGTTCAATATAAGATTACTGGGTTTAACTCACTTTATTGACATGCTGTATAGTATAGTCACTGTATTGGTAAGTTTGAGTATAGTTTGCAAATAATGTAATGAGTGGATAGGCGTTTGTGGGAGTGGTAGAGGCGAGGGGCGCGGTTGTAGGCGGCGCGGCGCGCGCCCTGCTCGGTGGGCGGCGCGCGCGCACTGTTCCCCTGCACGCGGCCCGACGCGCACGCACGTGCACGCATGAAGACCGAGGAGCAAACCACTGAGGAGGCGGCCCGCCGCCCGCCAGCCACCCGCCGACAAGAAAAACCACCCTTCTCGTACATAGCCCTCATAGTTATGGCGATCAGACACTCTCCCAATAAAAGGCTCACACTTAGCGAAATTTACGCTTTCCTCCAACAACAGTTTCCTTTTTTCCGAAGTTCCTACCAAGGGTGGAAAAATTCTGTACGGCACAATTTAAGTCTCAACGAGTGTTTCGTGAAGCTCCCGAAAGGATTGGGGAGGCCGGGGAAGGGCCACTACTGGACTATCGATCCGTCTTCAGAGTTTATGTTCGAAGAGGGCTCTTTCAGGCGGAGGCCGCGTGGATTTCGGCGAAAGTGTCAGGCTTTAAAACCTCAATTTGGTAGTGGTGGATACTTGTGCGGAGGCGGCGTGGCCGCGCTGCCGCCGCCGCAGCCAGCCGGCTACGAGCTGGCCGGCGGCAGCGGTGCGGGCGCAGGCAACGCGAGTGCCATCGATTACGGTGCGTGCGCTTATTCGCACACGAGCTCGTCGAGCCAACAGCTTCCTTACGGCAGCGAGTACTGCACTTACGGCAGCATGGGAGAGCGCGAGTGGCCGCTGCCCTACGGCGGCGTCGACTCGGGCTACCGGCCGCCGTCGTCGCCGCCGACGCACCACGATCTTCCTGATCTTATTCCGAACTACCAGTATACTGTCACCAACGACCATGGTGAGTTGCATGCAAGATATATTCCTAAAAAAGATTTTTAAATTTTAGATATCAATTTGTAAATCTGTATCAAAACCTCGTTAGGAGACAAATATTTAAATATTTTTGTAAGGGTTGTTTTATCTATGTACCTACTTACTGTATCATCTTTATTACTTTATTAGTGTGAGTTGCTACTTTAACAATAACTTCAACCTTAACTGAAGATTGCGACGTATATTTTATAGGTTCTCAGTCAATCATATGTCAAAATCTTCGGTTATTTTTAAACCAGCTAACTTGGTGTTACTCACACTTACTATGCTTATGGTTGTCTAATTAAGATTACCCCTGTAGCTATATATATAGTGGATTAATTATTTTCGGGTTTTAATGAATATTTAAAAAAAAGCTAAAAGTTATGCTATTTTCAGTATATTTGTAACGCACATTAAAAATCTGAAATTTTAGAAGTGTAATGTCCTTGCTATACGTACAGCTAGGCCGTAGAAAGTCGCAAGTGCCACTTTTTAATGCCTTTTACATACAGGATAATTTTTAATAGATGCATAAATTTCTATAATTTAATATGAATATACATATATATATATTTATATTTTAATATGATTTTGTATCGTAGTATATTAAGACAGCAAGAAAAAACAGTCAAAAATATGATCCCACTTTTACCTTCTTGTGTGGGCATCAAGTCACATTAGAAAACCTGATTTTTTTTTATTAAACTAGTTTTTTCGTTATTTTAGTGACAGCGTCATGTCACAGTAATGATATTCGTAATTTGAAATTTAATGTAGAGGTTATACCAGATTCGCCCCTCCTCTCGCAGCCATGCATTAGAGAGTCCATGAATACCGATAAGTTTGTGGAATCGTTGAATCGGCAATAAGCTAGAGCAAAAATAACACAACACTTTGTTATTGATTAACAATCGTAAAGCAAATATTAAAATTTGTGCATCTATAAAAAAAAACCTGTATAATAAGTTTATGAATGTTAACTAGATTGATCTCTTCGTCTAAGTATACCAGCATTACCAGCTACATAATAAACTTTAAACAATTTAGTGAATTGATGATATTAATTCAAAGGTGCCGATATGTAGGTACTCGAAAATTTTGATCGAGCTGTATGTTTGGAGCCATACGATTTAAAATTTTCCAATTTTCCAATATCATTTAAAGAGTTTTGTTTTCATAATCATACCTACTTATACTGATCGCAAATTCAAAATTTATTTTTGTTGAATATATCATAAACCAATCTTATAATGGTTCCGGTTCACCAGTTAGCTGAGCGGCGGATATATTCGTAGCTGTACTTAACAGCTATCAGATGCTAACAGCAGTACCTAGACAGTTAGAAAAAGAAAGATAAAGCTCCTAAACAAATGAAGATGAACAATTTAAGAAATTATCGTAAGAGATTCTTTAAGAGGAGGACCCTTTCAATCAAAAATTCTGGCTCTTGGAGCTGCAGTTCCATTATCCTATAGTTTTATTTTAACGCTGAAAATAGTGCTCCACGTGGCTGATAGATACGGAGTTGGCCACAGAAAATATTTTGTTTGTAAGTAGTAGGTAAAATATATTAATACAATAAAAAAAAACTTTATCTTCAGAACACTGTAAAGAAAAACGACCCATTGGAAAAAAATGGTTTTTCAAAAAGTTATACAATTGTTATTAAAATTTATTTTTTCGTATTTCCTTTACAAAGGTCGCCATAAAAGTTTAAATAATTTAACAAAATGATTTCTTTTTCTTGAAGGCTAGCTCATGAATATTTCAAATAGGTCCTCAATTTAATTACTATAAAAAAATACATACTTAAGTTCAGACAAAAACTGAACCTCCACTTTTTGAAATCGGTTATAAATTGTCATTTTTCCAGTATAAACTCAGCAATAAATACTCAACAAGATCTCATGATAAAAGTTTCTTAAAATGTAATAACATTGTTTTTTATTATAATTTTATGTTAAGAGGTGAGGTTGGGTAAGGAACCCTAAAAAACGAATCGTCTAGGAAGTTTAATGAGGATGTAATGAGCAAGACGTGTTAAAAATCCTTGTTATATTATTATATTTATATTATGGATAATAGAAATGTGAGTAGGTAGGAGTAGTACATACTTCAACAAAGTTTTATTTATTATTTTTGTAGAAGTAACTGTAACGGTAATCTGAAAGGCTTTTGAAACGTGAACAAAAACCTGAAAAAGCAAGCTCTCAACCCGGCGCGTTTACCAAAAGGCATCTGAAAAAACGAGTGACCAACTTTCAAAACTACTTAGATAGGTACTTTATTTTTTTCGGGTAGTCGTCCTTAACGAGCTCAATTTAAACAGATTTTTTTCTTAAAACCTAATGACTACGAGTAATTGATGAATTTGTATGATTACTTACTTCGTTTTTCTTGGGACTGCCTGGAGATATCCAAGTAGAAATTTATATGAAACACTTAAAGGGCTATTGTCTGATTTAACAATAATAAAATCTAAGTTAACGTAATCACAATTTGGAACTTATATATGTACCTACACATACATACAAACATACATCTATCACGTCTTTATTCCTTACGGGGTAGACAGAGCCTAAGGTCACAAAACCTTAAAGCCACGTTTAGCATGATTAAGGGCGTATAGGTGGAAAGGGAAATCAAAATAGTGATGGGTTGTTAGCCGCATCGTCTATAACATGATTCCTAAGACTTTCGCCCATTCCCTCGATGGGCTTTTACCATCTGCGGGGGAAGAGAAGCAACTGGTAAATTCTATGTTATTTCTTTACTGCCAGACCAGCATGGAAGAACATGCATGCATGCATGGATGGACGTATATATTCTGTGACAAGGTTATTTATAACCCCCGACGCAAAAATAGTGGTGTTATGAGTTTGACGTTTATGTCAGTGTGTGTGTGTGTCTGTGGCATCGTAGCTCTCAAGCGGATGGATCGATTTCGATGTTTGGTAAAAATTGGTTCAGCAGTTTGTGCGTGGCGGGTTTAAATTTTAAATTTCTATTTATTGCTTATGCTAAAAGTAAATAGGTAACTATATGCATATTGTGTTTTCTTTAATTTGTACATGCGGAACCTTCATTGCGAGTCTGACGAGCACTTTATCGGCCTTTACATTATTTAAATATAATAATAATGAATACCTATCTTGGGACAATTAACGCCATTGAACTAGTCCAAGACTAAGCAAAGCTCTAGATACCTACTATTTATTTTTTGGTACTATTTATCTCGTACAATCTTATAGTGTTGTGTTTTAAAAAGGGGTTTGAGCTGAAGGTTCGAACACTTATCGCGAACCCCGTAAAATCGAATCTAAAACCCAGCAAAAGGCAACATACCGCTACATTATTTAAATTAGAATTTTGAACATTGAGACAGGTGTGTAGTGAATAAAATTTCGTTCAATTCTATCGTATTTTCAACTTCAATCGCATGGTATTAAAGTTGCGTATACAATACAGTTGTCAAATTAACAACCTTATTCAAATCTCGATAAAGTTGACAACAGCATGAGATTTTAGGAAATGTCACAGAAAAACTTTATGTGTATTTACTTTTAGTTTTAGTTTTTATAAAAATTAATCGTGTTTTATTCACTATGCCAAATAACGACTAAACATTAACTATACATATCGATCATAATAGCTGCTTGCTTAACACTAGTGATCTATTTGTCATTTGGCTAGCCAAGTTAGAGTGCAGTAATAGCCATTTTCGGCTTGGCATAATTTAATTTATACAAGTTACTTTAACTGTTAGAGGTTTAACATATAGGGATAATTTCGCTGTTTTGTATACCTATGTCTAATCTTTCTTTACCTACTTACATTTCCACTCTATTACGTCCGATTACTAAAGGCAGATATATTTTTTTGTCTTGTAATAATTAATCCACATAACCATACATAAGATAAGCACTTGCACAGCAAATTAAAAGAGCTTAAAAAAAGCTTGAAATTACTTTTTAAAATTCGCTACTCTAGATATGATTCGCTAAATCAAAATTAAATCAGTGTACCCATTTTTAAAGTAAAAAGTAAGCATCATATTTTTTTCTACCTACTTAAAGTAAAATTTTTATAGTAACAATTTTCCTGTGTAATGCGATGTCACGATGACGTTTTATGTGAAGAGGTTCTTCGATGGGTCAGGAATTAAATTCCATGACTGTACTTTAAGGTTAGCTATATTTACCATTTTCTAGCGATCGAAAAATTCATAGCGCAATAATTCCTGAATCAATGTTTTTAATCTACAACACCGTAGGTAACAACTAATAGCTACAAATATGTACCGTACGGCATAAATATACATATATATCAGATGAAGAAATGTAGACAAAAAACAGACGCACCATAGGTGATCGACAAATCACCAAAGAGCGCGTACATAGATGGCTAATAAATGCCGTGGTGCAGAGCCGGATAATCGACGGTTTACTGCCGCCCATGTGCGCTTCGGCCCGGTTCTGAGAAGCCCGAACACTCCCTTACGACTGTCGTAAAAGCTGTGGTAACATGTGCAATGGCTGCGTTCGCGCCGGCCGTTCGACTGCACTGCTAGACTGCCGGCTTTAGCTCTACTTTTCTTATAATGCAATCATCATGTTCCTGAAAGATCGGGAGGGATACTATGGGTTTTACATAGTAACCTGTTATCAATACAATTAATGTAAAATTAAACTACATAAGTTATGGCGGATTGCAAAATTTAAATAGGATAAGAAGTCGTTAAACTTGGGTTAGGGGTGATAGTTTCGTACATGCTGGCGCTATTAACGACTTTAATCGCTCTCTACGGCTAAAACTCCGTTATGACACTGCAATTAACTAGATATTCTAGTCATTCCTTTTCAAAAATGTTTAGTTAGCTGTAGGACCGTTGAACAATTTAGCAGGCTACTTAATAAATTTAATAATTGTCTGGCAGCGTCGAAGACATTTACTACTTGTAATAATATCGATTTTTTATTGGAGCTATTCAGTAGTCACCATAAAAGTTTCCTTTACGATATTGTACACGCTCTCGTTCCTAGCACCAGCATTTTAATATGGATTGTGCATTACATTTTCCTACATGCTGTTGATTAATGATTTTCACAAAAATATACAGTTTTAGTGAGACAAGAGCGTGGTGTGATGTATTTCAGTTTACGTGAAGTAATGGCGTGCTCGGCGCACACGCATGGCGCGGCGCGCGGGCAGGCAGGGCCGCGCAGGAGCGTAGTAGGTATGATCTGTTTACACGAACGCCCGTTTGTTCCAAACGTTTGATCTTTATAAATGCAATAGGTATTTCGAGAACATCGTCGACGGCGAGGAACTGTAACGCACGTTTGCTTTAATAAAAAAAATCAAGAATGATTTTAAGAAAGACAACCTTGATGTTCTGTTTATTCGTTCATAGGTGCTCCGTTTATGAGCATTTTTGATTAGACATCTGACGTCTGTTTAAAAATTCAACATTAGGATTCAGCAGCGATTCAACACAGTACTCTGTTTTTAAATAGTATCTATGATATGGTTGCGTCACGCAAAAGTTACTATACGCCACAGCACTAATTTCAAACAATACTTATACGTAATATAGCGGTAGGTACCCAGAGAGCACGTAGAAGTACCTTATAGACTGAAAAATAACAAAATAGTTATTTACGACACAAGTGCGGAAAGTAGGAAATCCCAACGCGTGACGAAGATCTTAAAACGCGAGCGAAGCCAATTGGAATAAACTACATTCTGGATGCGTGTCGTACAACGTTATACAATGCATTATGTGAGAAAAAAAAACGAGGCAGTGAATTCACATCTCAAACCTTATTATTCGTAGTCTCAAACTCAAACTCATTTTTCGTTGAATGTTGTGACAAAGATCTTACAAATATTTGGTGTAGCTTCAACAAGTACCATGTAAAGACTCTTTTTATTAGGAACTACAAAATAATCGTAAAATTGGGTCCTATTTATTATCACTTGGCGCTTTCTCGCCATTTAGTAGGCAATTCCCTACTCGAGCTGGTTTAAAACACTTGCTTCGTGTTATAGTCGTAGAAGATTATTGAGACGAGCATTTGGTTTGGAAACAGATTTAATACTTAAGACAAATTACAAATCATGTTATTGGTACGTTACGAGGCTGACTGTCAAAATATAGTTCGCAGGAAAACCGCCTGAGGGCGCTGCGTTTCCATGCACGCAGACTACGTTCTAACATCTTCCTTTTTTTACAAAAACAAAGCTAGACATTAAACAATTATCATAAATTAAAACATTGAGACATTCTATAACAAATAAGACCCATTATAAAAACAACCATTATTCATAATCAATTATTAGTCAAATAAACACATTCAAATTATATAAAATTGCAGTAGCTTTGTCAGACATAAAAAAAACATTAAATTAAATACAGCAAAGTCAAGTCATTATCATAATCATTACATTACATTATCATACATTATTATACATTATTATTACATTATTACATTAGTCATTTTCAAAATTAAATATTCTCTTAACAAGACCAAGTTCAGAACAACTATGTTTTCCTAAGACAGTAGGCGATTTGACATCAGCAATAATAAACAAAATATTTTTTATTACATTATGACCATTGTGACTATATTGACAATTAATATATTGTTGACCCACTATATTGACAGAATTTCCTGAATATGATGTAACTTTTGCATTACAATGTGACATTTTATTTGACAATTTTAATGATTTATAGACATCACAAGACATAACATTAGCATCGCTGCCTGTATCTAAAATACATTCAAAATTAACATCATTGACATTTAAAACAATAGTCCAATGAGAACTATTAAATGAGTTGAGATTTCCTATAAAAAAACTCTCACCTTCATTTTCATTATTATTTGTTACCTCCACAAAATTTGTCATCTTATTTTTACAAAATGCTTCATAATGACCTATCTTGAAACATTTTCTGCACTTCGCATTAGTTGCTGGACACTTATGACGATGGATCTGGCCACATTTTCGACATCCACTTCTTGACTGACTTGCTGACTGATGATAATTATATGACTGTGACTGACGATCTCTTGACCTTGACTGATGACTATCTCTTGACCTTGACTGATGACTATCTCTTGACTTTGACTGATGACCATCTCTTGACCTTGACTGATGATTACTTATATTGTTTGATGATTGACCTTTGTAATTGTGATTCTGTAGATATTGCCTTCTTGACTGACTTCTGTTCTGACTTGCTTCTCTTACTCTTGACTTGTCTTCTTGACAATTATATAAGACCTGTTTTTCTTTATTAAGTTCAGCTGCCTGTGACTGTGTTGTAATTAGCGTTTTAGCTAAATGTAGTGCCTTTGTCATTGTTAAGTCGGTTTCCATTAGTAATTTTTCTCGAACATGTTGGTAGTTTTCATTTAAGTTGCATATAAAAATATCCGTTATTAATCTCCCTTTAAGTGTGCCAAATTCACATGTTTTGCTTAAATTAACCAAATCTGTCATGAAGTCTTCTATCGACTCGTTTTGAGTTTGTTTTCTCGTAAAAAATTTAAATGATTCGTATGTAACGTTCGTTTTCGGTACAAAATATTGTTCGAATTTCTTGACTAGGTCGCTCAATTTAATTGTATCTTCGTCCACTCCGAATGAATTAAATATATCTAGCGAATCCTGTCCGATCATATGCAAAAATACGGCTACTTTTCTTTTTTCGCTTTCTTCTGACAGTTCACTTGCGGTCATGTATAACTTAAAACTTTGGTACCATTTCTTCCAATTAACGGCTAAGTTTCCTTGCAACGAAAGTGTTTCTAGTTGACTATTTATTGTTATCCTTCGCCTTGAGCCATTATTATTCTGCATTTTTAATTTCTGACTTCGTTGAGATAATTTGAATTTTAATATGGATGGATGGACTGACTGACCTGGAACCGTTGACTTGGCTTCTTTAAATGTTTCTTTTTCTTCTGACTTCTTATTTATTTATTTCTTGTTGACTTCTGACACCACGACTTCTGACACCATGTTATAGTCGTAGAAGATTATTGAGACGAGCATTTGGTTTGGAAACAGATTTAATACTTAAGACAAATTACAAATCATGTTATTGGTACGTTACGAGGCTGACTGTCAAAATATAGTTCGCAGGAAAACCGCCTGAGGGCGCTGCGTTTCCATGCACGCAGACTACGTTCTAACACTTCGCTCGTGTTTTAAGCTCTCCAACATTCGTTTATTATTGCCTACTTTCCGCGCTTGTATCGTAAGTAACTAGTTTTGCGTGTGTACTCCTAGAAAGAAAGGAACAATGTAATAAATCTGGCGTTAATTTGCGGTGATCATTGAAAGAGTGAGGTTTTGTCGCGAAAAAACAACAACACTATATAGTAGGTACTAAGAATCTCTGAGCTAAGCCGCGGACAGACAGACAGACAGACAGATAAACGGACGGACACGGTGCAGCTATAAGTTCCTTGTTCCTTGTAGGTACCTGTTACCTTAGGCTCTGTCTACCCCGTAAGGGATGAAGACGTGATTTGTGTGTGTGTGTGTGTGTGTGTGACTACGGAACCCTAAAAACCTACATTATTGTATTAAAAAAAACAATACATACATACATACATAAATCACGTCCTTATCTCTTACGAGGTAGACAGAGCCTAAAGTAACAAGACCTAAAGGCCACGTACGTTTAGCAAGATTGTAGGCGTATAGGTGGATAGGGCATTCAAATTAGTGATGGGTTGCTAGCAGCATCGCTATAACATGATTTCTATGATTTTCGCCCATTCCTTCGATGGGCTTTTACCATCTGCGCGGAAAGAAAAGCAACTGGTAATATCTATGTTTTTTCTTTGCTCCAAGACCAGCATGGAAGTATAGCGAACAGCTTTTGCCCGCGACTTCGCCCGCGTAGTCTTAATTTATTGGCAATTAAATAAGCAATTTCCAAGTATAAAAGTACCTATCCAAAGTTTATAAAAAGATAATTAGAGTTACTTCTCGACCTTTGACTCTTCAGTAATGTAATGTTGACAAAAAATCCAGTGATAGAGTCACTTTAAAGAGAATGTACCGATCTCTCATTCCCTATCGCATGGGAAATTAAAAAAAAACTCCCTGAGACCGCCTCTGTGTTCCTTAAGTGATAAATATTTAGGTACTATCAAATGAATCAAGAAATTTTATTTCTTGGTTTTTATGTTTTACTTTTTCGGTTTTACCGTTAGAAATTAAATTTCTAAATGTCAGTGTAAATTAGAACACATAGAAAAATCCGAAAAGTAAAGCTATGGTCGGGAATCGAACCCGGATCCTCGTCATTCCGTGACGCGTGCTATACCCCTACACCACCCATAGCAGGTGGGTAGTCTCCGAATTTTTCTACCTGTTACTAACTGTCACGTGACCTTTTGTTACTATGCGAATTTTTGTCGCTAAGCGTCATCTGTTTGAATGATGTGTCTGTACGACACAATTACAAACTCCCATGGAACATCTACTGCTCACCAGGGACGAGAGAAGGCGCTGTTTTTCAAATGATAGGTACTATCAAACGAGGATCCAGGTTCGATTCCCGGCCATAGCTTTACTTTTCGGATTTTTCTATGTGTTCTAATTTTCACTGACATTTAGAAAGATAAATATTTAGTATTTATGTTTGACCCCGTGATCAATTTAAAAATCCATTCTTAGTTAAAACTCTATGATCCTCAAGAAATATGTCTGTTGAATAACAAGCTACCTCCCTTTAAGTTACCTCCCTGCCAAATTTCATCCTTATTAGTCGAGATTTAGTGATTAGATGCGAAAACCCTTCAACCATCTTAAACCAGCCCTGTGACAAAACTCTCTTTTAACTGATGTATTCTACCTATTATAAACTACACACAGAGTCTCTAGCACAAAAAGCAAGGACCTTTATACAAACTTGTGAAAGCTCTAAAACCACCGTAACCGGCCCTGTGGCAAAACTACTTCTTAACTAAAGCTACTCTACCTGTCAACAACGTTCTTTCTAAATTTCGAGTCTCTAGTACAAAAGAATCATAGATCTTCATAGAAACTTGCGAAAACCCTTAAA
This sequence comes from Pandemis corylana, assembly GCA_949127965.1. Taxonomy (NCBI): domain Eukaryota; kingdom Metazoa; phylum Arthropoda; class Insecta; order Lepidoptera; family Tortricidae; genus Pandemis; species Pandemis corylana. The sequence continues at coordinate 23,129,431 of OX421850.1, forward strand.
CCACCTTAATCCGGCCCTATGTCAATATTATTTTCTAATCGATGTACGTCATATTTGTTATAAACTAGCTTTTGCCCGCGACTTCGTCCGCGCAAAATCAAAATTTGCGCTAAAACTTTTTTCTCTGTCCCATCGAAAATGTACAAAAACCAGCCAAATGCAAATCGTACTTTAGCATGAAGGATTTCGTACTACCTACCTACCTCAACAAAATAAACCAATTTCTTGCATGGACACCTACTTCCATTATTTTTTATCTCATCCTTTTGTTTTGTGGGAAATTCGAAAAATCCCTACCTATGACGCCTACGTGATCTTCAAAGAACATGGTCTACTAAATGCAAAGTCTATATTTTCTATACCGTCCTTTTATACCGTGGGAGTATTGGAAAATCTCTTTGTAGTGCACCTCTTTGATCATCAAGGAATATGTCTGCCAAATACTAAGAAACTATATTAGCAAGTCCGATACTCTTTTTTCTTATCCCACGGGAATTTTGCAAAATCCTGAAATCAGTCTTCATGTATTTAAATTAATTACCTACTGGTGTGCCAAATTTAAAGATTCTAGTAATAATAGTTACGGAGATAAGAATATTTCAAAGTAATAATATAAATCCCTCTTTTCTCCCTATCCCGCGGGAATTTCGAAAAGTCTTTAAATTAATTTTCATCAGTTATGATTCCCTACTTGTGTGTCTAATTTCAAGACTCTAGTTATTATAGTTATGGAGATAGGCCCCCTTTTCAGTGGACTTGTACAGACCCTATTTATTCCCTATCCCGTGGGAGTTTTGAAAAACCCCTTCTTAGTGCACCTCTATGATACTGAAACAACATTTAGTTACGTTGCGACTTTAGGCAGCTGCGACCTTTGACACGTTTAACGCTATCCCGGCGCGGGAAATATGCAATTTTCCGGGATAAAAAGTAGCCGATAACCAGGCCGATGATTTTCTCAATAGAATACCTAGTAAAGTTTGCATCAAAAACCGTTCAGCCGTTTTCACGTGATTCGCTCGCAAACATACAGACAAACAAATAAAAATTCTAAATACTGTTGAAACGTTTTCTGTTATCGATTATGTTAAAAAAAAACAAGGACTTGCATACAAACTTGCAAGAGCAATTAACCCACCTACATCCGGCCCTCTCGCAAATTGTTGTCTTAGCTGACGTCTCTTACCTATAACCTACCTCCCTGCCAAATTTCATCTTGCTTGGTCCAGTAGTTTCGAGATTTCGTCGTGATTAGTCAGTGAGCGAGTGAGTGACCTTTCGCTTTTGTATAAGATCAGATTGCCAAATTTTACTTAATTAGATGCATAAGTTGTTGTGTACTAAACTGTTAGGTACTATAGTTTTTTAACTACGAGTATCCCACGGGAACGAATAGTATATAAGATGTTGATGTAAGGTACCAGTACCACCATGCAACATTTCATTAAAATCGCTCCAACAGTTTCGGAGATTAGCCCGTACAAAGAGATAAGCAGACAGAGAAACAAAAAAAATAACAAATGTGGATTTGTTCTATTTCACTTCCTACATCCCCTTGACTCCGTTTTTAATAATATTTGCCTATGTACAGAAATTCAACCTCTACAGTTTTATTATATGTATAGATTTGGTGAAATTAGGCTAAATTTACCACCGATGGTGCCAAAAAAATTGTGTTGTTCTTATCAAATATTTATTCGGAAGAAAGAAGCAATATTTCAATTTAACAGCTTGCTAGCTGCATCTTATATTTTCTTCATCGAAATTGTATTCAACCTTGAACATTTAATGTGGCCGTAAACAATTGCGGATTTGAAATAGTCGATTTTTGCGTGTACTAACCAATTTTTATTTATTTATTTTAAAACGAGCTTCGTACATTTTGTCACATTAGCCCACAAGACAACAACGTATTAAACAAGTGAATCAATCTAACTCATATTGTTGGTCACATCAGCCAACCTGAACAGCATCAATGCGACGTCTGAGGCCGGTTGGGTTAGATTTCCAGGAACATCCCCGTTCATACTCGAATTCAGATTGACTGCTGCCACCAATGCCTCCCTTGCAACGCGATTCCGAACACATTCCACTAATTCAGGTATTAATCACTTAAAGGTATTAACTTTCTACGGTTCTTTCTCTTTAAATAGTTCGATATACACGACATACTTCTGCATAGTGGTCAATGTTGTTGATTACAAATGGAGAACTTTTTATATTTAGCTTTATTTCTTTGAGTTTCAGTCTCATTATATCTGATTGTTAGATTTTTATATATATCTTTTTTTCGTTAATTAACCTTCTTATTATAATTTTAAATTTACCAGATACGAAATGTTAAAATCAGTTTGTCACTTAATTATACCTAATTATGACTGTTATGATGCAAGCAAACGCTAGAGTCCGCATAGAAGCTGGTAACGAATTAGGTACCATTAGGTGGGCCTCTTGACTTGATAGTTTAAATACATAAACATAACTAATATTTTAAAGATCCCAAATTTTTGAAAACGGTCAGTTTTCATAATACATACGTAAAGATTTAATTTCGTCTCGTTCTACCTCTTTTTAGGGTCGTGTAAATTTAGAATGGGTTAAAATAAACGGAGTAATTGACACTGAGATCGATGCATTGCATGCGCCGACGCCGTGTGCGGTCCACGACGCCGCGAGCCGCCCTACGCTGCCGCTGCAAACCTTTACTAAAAATATTTAAAAAAACCTAATGCAACGCCAACAAACCGGAACGATAAAAAAATATTCACCCTTTTACAACGCTTATGCCTTGTTTACATACCAGTTTTTTATATTAACAAATTTGCGTCTACGATACTATGGCGTAAAATAAAAGTTTTATTTTCGTTCTATGTCTACCATGACAGATTCCTTTTGCTAGTTTCAATTGACGTTTATTTTTGATCATTTTAACGCTCTTACTATTTATTCAGTGAATTGGTAACGATAATGAGACATTAACCGCTGACACATAATTTTCCTTGATTTAGGATGGATCGGAGGCGCAATACCAGATAATCAACGAATAATCATCCCGAGAGTGACCTGATACAAAGAGCACGTTAATGATCATCGACGTTTACTTTATATCAGGTATAAACCTAAACCATTTTTAAAATGATGTGGCGAATTAATTACTATTAATTATATAAATTATATCGATAATCTATTGATATACGTGTGAAATGGGTAAATAGCCAAGCGAGACTGCACTGAAACCACTCAGGGATTAATTGATTAAATTTTTTGTATTATTAATATTATTATTGTATTAGCCTATTTGTAAAAAAATATATAACCATAAGAAAGAAACATTATTGGAAGATGTAGGTGTCTCATGTCATGTCTTATAACATTCCACACGTATTTAATAGAACTGTTTATGTACCTACCTAAAATTCTGGAATATTGCGTCCCCGTGAATCCTTAATGCGAGTTACTGACTCAGAAATGCTTTTCATGAAGATAATTTTAACACGAACGTGAATAATTAGCATTAATGACTGTAATTTTATGTTTATTAAACGTTTTTTGGCAGGCGTTCTATAGGTATATTTCCGGCATTCAGGATTCACAGTATTTTGCTGGCGAAGTTATTTATGTTATCATCATTTTGTAAGGAAATGCCGTGCAGTTCATCGGTTATCGTTTGTCATAGTGTGTTATTCATTACCCATCTTTATGTTATGACTGTTACACGAGTAGGTATGGTTGTAGCAACTTCCCACAGCTCGAACCTAAGCATGCCTCTTAAAGTCCTATAAATCTTTAGTTGAGCGGTTAAAGTACGTAGCGTTATTTGGAAAAGTGGAGTTGCGCCGGCGCGTGTCTCTCGTCGCTTGCCCACTCGAGAGCAATTTGTGCTATCGGGCCGGCGTGATGTACGAGTCGGCGCGCTGACAACCGCGGCGCGGCTCCAGCCGCTCGTTACTCAACTAAGCAAAAACTACAACACCATCACTTTTTGGTCTCACTTCCTCATTTTCTTATTTCAGCAGACCTATTTTCAGGGCCATAGAGATCAATATTCTGACCTGAAATTGGTTAGTTTGTCGACTATTTTTCTTTTTTTCGTTATATGTAAAAAACACGTATTTGCATCACACCAACACTTGTACAATATATAACTAAGTAGGCACGGGTAAGTAGGTATACACAATTACTACCTACTAGTACCTAGACCTAACTATAATTCACAACATTTCAATTTTTTTACCTTGTGTTTTCTTATGCTCAATAAATAGTACTTTGAAAACTAGGAGACCCATATTTTTTCTTTTCGCGAAATTTTTATTCTAAGTTAGTCAAAAAAAATATTGAAATCTCGAAAATTTCAAAAACGCTTGTAAGGTTGAATCTACACATTACCTTTGCCTGGGTCATAAAAAAATAATATAAGATTGATGTCTACATTGTCTACTGGTTGTCACAACGGGTTGTCATTTTGAATTTTTGATTGACGTTTGGTGATTTGATATTGGTTTTTATTGGATTTTAATTATTCGCATTTTCTGGACTGAATTGGAAATAATTGACAACAAAATAAGCCAGATAATAAAACAAATTGAATGTTTGCATCCACCCTGACTTGCAGCACAGTCTTCACATTTCACATCCAATATAGTTTCTTCTGCCTCGTTAATGCTTGCGACAACAGAGTAAATTTTAGTACGAACTCGGTGCTCAGGAGTTACTCTGCCCTTGATAAAACACACAGCATTCTCTCGTTTACTTCCACATAGCCTACAGAAGTTTCAACGTAAGCATCCCCTGATGACAACAAAACCTTAGCTCCCCGGATTTCGGCAACGTTAAACGAGTCGTTTTCACGCATGTATTGCAACAACATCATTATAATCCACCTTGGGAAGGTTTCGGCTGTCTGCCATGGCATAACCGTCCGAAACTTTCATCAAATCAATTTAATAAATATAACAATGCTTTTTCAAAACAAAACGAACAAAACATCGATCGGCAAACAACACGGATATTTGACATTGACACCTTTTTGACATTGACATTTTTATTCATAAAGAATTAGGAAGGCAAAGGTATACTACGACGATGCCTTACTTCGGATTTTTTGAAGATTTTTGTGAATATTACGTTAAATAAGTAATAAAAAAAATCAAAAAAATATGGAATGGAATACTTAAACACAAAGCTCGAAATGATTGTCGGTACTTTAGTAATTATTTAAAATTGAAATGTTGTGAATTAGGTACCTACTGGCAGCCATAATCATAACATAAAGGAATCTTGGTTTGCAGGCGAGTGCTGATAAACCACTGAATTCTAGGTGAAATAACCCCATTTTCGTGTAATTATCATGATTTTTGAGGTCCATGAGGGTTTGTCCAACTAAACTCGGCGGCAGATCAGAATCTTGGATCTCTCTGTTATCTTCCTATATAAATCACAAATTAGTGGGGTCTTCATTGATTTCGCTTTTGTTTGTCTGGATCTGTAAATTTATACCAGAGTTAAGTGCAAACGTAGTATAGCTCCTCGCAAACTAAAAAAAACACCTTAAAACAACAGAACCTGGCCTACTTAATTTCATTTTACTAAAACCAACTTTTCTCTGATATTGTTAGTACTTTCAAATTGATCTTATATTAAAATCGGTTATGTCATCTAGGCGAGTGCTTAAAAATGTAGCTGAATTAAATCTATAATGCGTTCGCACTACATGCAACATCTCGCAACATCTGTCTTTAAATTCTAAGAAAATAGAAACTACGAGTTAGATTTTACTCCTAAAACCATCCAATGGGAGCAGTCACTGGGTTTGTTTAAGTTACGACGATTACCAGAGGCGTGCACGTGGTGGGCCGACAACAGACGAGGCGCAGGCGCGAGCGATGGGAACGCGGCTCGCGGGACTGCCTGCAATTATAGTTTAACACGTTTACATATAATCGGATGCATATTTCACGGTTACTTGTCTTGTCCGTGGATCAACACTGCACCACATCGGGCGGTCATGTTGTTGTTGAAAGGAAAACTAGACGACTAATACAATTCAAATTACTGCCACATGAGGTATTCCATGTTAGCCATCTAGGCTGGCAAAGTATCCGCAATTCGTTGGTGTCGCGGTTGTCCATGGGTTTTCCACCCCGAAAAACAAAAAACAAATAGACCAACGACCCGGCACGCATTTAGGAACTAGATCGCTGAATACTACGAGTATCACGGGCTATTGTAGTAGGTATAGGTACACAAACTGAGAGTCGATTTTTCCATCCCATAACTTGTAGAGTCATATAGTACCTATATGGTAGAAAATAATCCCTTGATGTGATCGTTGTATGTCGAATCAAAATTACCGAAAGAAATGGGCATCCATGATTGCTACTAAGTACATAAAAATCTCTTGAGGATCTTTTGATATCGAGTCGTGAAAGATACCTAATTAATCTTGGCAATATCAAATATCTAATGCATGCATATGGGAACGTGCGAAGCGCATGGTGGGGGTATATAAAACGTTCACAGCGCATGCCGTGGCAGAAATGTGCAACAATATAGGCTTTGTGAAACGTGTCAATGTTGCTTTGAACATGGCTCATTATTTTACTTGTTTTATAGGGTGTTATATGGTCACCGATGTTTGGCGAATTATGTTGGCTGGTATTAAATAACTAAATAGGTATTGCCATTATTTGTTACTTCTTCTACGTTCCTTACGTGTTCTGCTAAAACAATTTATTTCCTTTCAACATAGTTTAGGGCTGGAAACTTATTTTGTGTTTTACACTCTCGAACCAGTTTTTATAATAACATCCATTTTTCCTATTACTGTTTGTAACAAATACCTCTAAAAATACTATTTGTTGTCTTTCTATATATGTATTTACTTTATTTTATACAAAATAATAAGCACTTGTCATTCACTATTTGACAAACGCCCCTAAAGTTGCGTTTGCGAGATGGCGCTACTGTCGTGCACGGTGCCGTATGCGAGAGATTTAATTTAAATATACATGTACCTACCTACATTTTGCAGCGTATGTCGTTTTACAATTAGTTGTAATTTGGCTAAAGCGAACTTTTTAATATATGTAATATCAAAAACCAAAAACATGGCTAGAAGATATAGAGTAAGATCCCAGAGCGATCAGACATAACTTATTTTCTGACGAATGAAACCTTAAGTTTTCAGTAGCGTCTCGTGTGCCTTGAATACCTACGCGCTTGTGAAAACTTGCCGAGTGACACCTGGGCAGGTACCAGGTGAGAAAGGTAACTAAAAATAAGAGTTATTTAACTTAAATTCAGATGGCTGATTTTTATATATATCATGTAGAATATTATTTTAAAGCAATATCATAAGTGTCAGACACTTTTGATGGACCAGAGCTTTTGTCAGACGCTTTTAAGCTACCCTAAAAATAAATGAACTTTAGTATGAGGGCGAGAGCACTATGTATACTTCTGGCTGAATAATTTTTATCTTAGGGGATGTTTGGTCACTCTGATTTGTCTGACTGATTGAATATAAGTTTTAAATAAATACTTCAATAACATATTCAAAAATCAGACATGTAAAATAAGTAAAGTTCATTTATTTTTAGGGTAGCTTAAAAGCGTCTGACAAAAGCTCTGGTCCATCAAAAGTGTCTGACACTTATGATATTGCTTTAAAATAATATTCCACATGATATATATAAAAATCAGCCATCTGAATTTAAGTTAAATAACTCTTATTTTTAGTTACCTTTCTCACCTGGTACCTGCCCAGGTGTCACTCGGCAAGTTTTCACAAGCGCGTAGGTATTCAAGGCACACGAGACGCTACTGAAAACTTAAGGTTTCATTCGTCAGAAAATAAGTTATGTCTGATCGCTCTGGGATCTTGGACTAATAAAAAAACACGACAGCGACGCCACCGTTAGCAACAGATATGTATTAAAAATTGACACAAAGCGATTTTATCTTATTGCCCACTATACTTACTTATTTATACATCTTTTAAGATTAGTTTTAGTTTAGTTTTTAATTAAATTTTAATTTAATTATAGTCTAATTTGTTTTTATTTTCTATTTGTAATGTTATGTTTATTCCTTACCGTATATCGGAGTTTATAGTAAGTATTATGTCAATTAACATCATGCATTTTTCGTCCTAAGGTACATCGGGGATGTTCGCAGGGATGCGCGGTGTCCACGGGCAGATGCTATCCGGGGGCTCGCTCGGCGGCTCGTCGCTGGGGCTGGGAGGCTTCGGGATAGGTTCACCGCTACCGGCGCTGCCGCCCGACCGCAAAGCGTACGCGTCGCCTCCACCAACGCCGCTGCCGGCGCTGCCAGCGTTATCGGCGCCCGCCATGCCGCCGCCTGCACCAGCATGCGCGCCTTCCGTCAGCTCCGCTTCCGTACACGCTTACTACGATCACATGAAATACTCACTACACCAGTAGCAGCAAAAGTATTCCAATTGAGCACCAGACTGTGTTACATAAGGGTTGCTTGACGTAATTCCGAAGAGAAGTTTAAGCATACCTAATGATGTTCAACTTGACTTGAAATGGTGAAAGCGATGCATAGCAGCATGAAAAACAGTGATAATGTGTTGAAAATGTTTAGTGGATGTTTCAACTACACTTATTGTATTGTAGTTACAAGCAAAATAATATTCTATTGTATTCTGTACTACAATGTACTTTTACTTATATTAACGCTCGTCCGAATCTACTCGAAGTAATAAGGATAATCATGTAGAAATACGATTCGTTTTTATTACATACGACCTGTCGGACTGTAACTAAAAATAAATGTACTATTTAGTATAATTTGCCACTCTTGCGATTTGTTCTATAATTTGTCTTCACGTTTGCCATGTAGAAGTAGAGCCTTGTGAACTGACTGTCATGGTATAGATTGCAGGACAGGCTGAGCTGAGCTGACAGCCGATGTATATCAGCCGGCTATCCTACTAATATTATAAACGCGAAAGTTTGTAAGTATGGATGGATAGATGGATGGATGTTTGTTACTCTTTAACGCCAGAACGGCTCGACAGATCTGGATGAAATTTGGAACATAGAAAGATTATAGTCTGGAATAACACACAGGCTACTTTTTAACCCGGAAAATTTCGTAATTCCTGCGGGATAGCGATAAACGAATTCTATGCAGACGAAATGCGGGCAACAGCTAGTGTAAATGAATGTCTATGAATAGAAAAATACTTAAATTAATTAAGGGCTGAACAACAAATCAAAAATTATAGTTAAAATACTTAGGCGTGTCGAAAAGTTTCCTTCCCATTCAATATTACGAGACAACCTGAAACTTTTGGCCCTATTATCAAATTATATATTTGATGTTTTACCTAAGTCAAACGATAAAATAAATGCGTAATTAGTTTAGTATGATTTAGTTTTACAATAAAGTATTTTTTTTTGAGATTCACATAATACAAAATGACTGGTTTGGATGTTTAAACGACAAGCAGTACAGACCTACCTAATAGTATTAAAATAAATTCAGAAATTTTGTATTGCAACTATTTGAATATACATTTATTAATAACTATTTGCGGTAATTCATTTATGCAACGTTTTAAGAAATTGTAGTTAGTGTAGCCGGTCCTTACGTGCAACACGTACATGGTGTACAAATGTCTGGTCTAATGACTTTGTTTCCTGATTCCAATTTTACCCTGTTTACCCTGTGAATGTCAGATTTGACTATGAAATGCACGTTAGTTAAATGAATGTAATATTTACATTTAATAGTTAAAAAATCTGATTTTACCATATTATCATCTATTACTTAGGTACCTACCGTTAAAACATAATTTTACAAAACCAAAAAATTATATATTACATATAACTGTACCTACGTAGCGAAACCTTTTTATTATTTCTAAGGATTTACCGTTTTAAATAAATTATCTTTATTGTATTCTTATCTATTTTTATTTCTCGCTATGATCATCATGCTTCTTAAATTACAAAGTCCATCGTGGATGAAATAAAGCAAGCACCGTCTGTTATTCGGGTTTAATCCTAATCCAAACTAGATAATATTAAAATGCGAATGTGAGTTTGTTTATTACGCTTTGACCCGTAAACTACTCAACCGATCGTGTACCTACCAACTTTAATGGATTTGTATGGCGGTAATCGGTCGGAGTGTCCCGATTTCGTTAACAGCCCACATTATGTCCTCAAGTGCATAATCCTCAGTTCAAAATGAACGGAAACCATAAGATAAAATATGCAACGGACAGATACAACATTCTGGGCAAATACAAAGAAAAAAAACCGGCCAAGTGCGTGTCGGACCACGCGCAGTCCAGGGTTCCGTAGTTGCGCCGTTCTACTTCTCCAAGTACGAGTAAGTTAAATGGTAAAGCCAACCCAACATTTTCTCCTATCCTAATACGGCCGTTTAACTGGCAAGAGGGGTGGACACTTGGCTCTAACGATAATTAGAACTCTAAAGGTTAATATTTCAGAAACAGATCCCTGAATCGAAAAATGATTTTCCCACGCCCACAATACTTTTGAACGACCTTTCCAACGACAACCCACACTATGAGATAAATGAGAAAAAAAATCATCTCCACTGTACGTGTAGGGGAGATACAGACCTACCATGAAAGAAAATATTAAAGATTTCATTTCTACACTTTGTTGGCGTAGTTATTACGAGTTTGTATACCTAGCCAAGCCTAATTACAGCTTTCCAGTACTAAGAATCTATGAGCTAAGCTACGGACAGGCAGAAGGGCGGAAATAGTGAAATTAAAAGGGTTCCTTGTTGACTACGGAACCCTAAAAACTTACAGTTGAATTGAGAACCTCCTCCCTTTTTGAAGTCGATTAATATGAACCCAGCCGTTTTACAACTACTAATAGCTATGTCATAAATTTAAATATCTAAATTAAATTAAATAATCGTAAGCAGAAGCTCCACTTAAAGGCAGGTTGTCATCGACGGGCACTTATGCTTATCGTGCGCAGTGGCAACCGACGACAACTGTCATGTGCGGCAACAGACAATTAAAAACGCAGCTGTACTGCTGACAAATACTTATCAGTGCAAGTTATCTGGTTAAAATAGTTACAAAATATTCCGCGTAAAGCAGCAAATGGGAGAAATTTAAAAATTTGGACATTTAAAATACGGTCGGCTAAAAAAATGAGTGATCTATCAATTTTCGTCCAACTTCCTATCACATGAAAATGTCGCTATAGCCGAACTTTCAAGTTGTCAGCCACGCGTCTTATCGACATTAGGTATATTTTATAGGATTTTGTATGCATGTATGTATGCATAACTCTTTATTGTACATAAAATACATGGAAAAGATGAATACAGGACAACACAAATACACAAAGGCGATTTTCAATCTTAAAGTTGCAGACCATATAGGTATTATAACCAGATAATATTTGGCTGATGGTACCTATTTAAATTATCTCGTCGTGTGACAGATAGTTACACCTGCCTAAATGTAAAATAATTAAATTGAATTATTAACAAATGTAAAGTTGTAAAACAAAAATTGTTCGGTAGGTATGTAAATTGTTTCTGGGGTCGATTTTGAGTCAGTCGTTTTATTTGCCGAACTGGGTACCAGTTAACTAAGTAAGTAGACACCATCCAAATGAGTTAAAGGAGAATTAGTTAGTGTTCAGCTTTTTTACCTCAATTAATAACGGCGAGTCTCCAGACCTAACACAGACAATGATTTAAGGTAGATAATTCTCTGGCAAATATACTCGGGAGGAAAGAAACCGGGTCACTTTTCATACAACTTTTCATGTACTCAAAGGTTACTGGTAGAGATCACTTATAGGGATAACTTCGCCTTTGTGCTCATATTTTTTTGTGAATTGTGTCCGTTTCTTTAGATGTACCTAGGTACGGCAAAACGAGGTTCAGTGTTTCAATAACTTAAGACAGGCCAGAAAGGCTCATTAGCCAAACGATAAGATATTTTAGACACAGCCAGAGTAGGACTACTATTACTAGCATTTTTTTCTTTGTAAGTAATATAATTTTTAGTAATTGTAAAAATAATTCAAAACTTAACCAAAAATCTAAATTCGACCTATTTTCCTACAGAAGTACCTAACTAGCTAGCATGACAACTATTACACAGTACTAAGTAGGTACTATGTACTTAATCACTGAAGTCCAACGAGAACATTTCGTATTTTCATTTCCAAATCGTCTTGATTACTTAATGGCTGAATTATTTTGAAAGACACCGAGCGTTATTCGTTGGCTCGACTTTACTAATTACTTATTTTAATTACTAATTATTAATTGTAATGTTAATTATGAATTACTAATTAGGTACATACATTGACTTGTTTCTTACTAGCTATAGTCTTTCCAATCATTTATTTTCTCGATGACAGCTCCCGTAGAATGTAACTGCGCTTTTTACGCAAACATTAACTTTTAAATGCGAGGTATAAAAAATATCACGACTGCCTAATTTTGTTCCTTGATCCCATATAATATGCATCTAAGACTAATTGAGTCCATATATATGCAGTAATATCTTTTTAAAGTACGATAAACAATAAAAGTTTTAATAAAGTTACATTCTATGGGAATGCAAATAGTGATGTTATGATTGAAATATCGATATTGTATCGGTATTGTATATATTGAACTAGATGTGTTCCTGCGACTTTGTACACGTTGTAATTTTTTACCGGGATAAAAAATAGCCTATGTTACTCAGGAATAATGTAGCATTTTAATGGTGAATTTTTTTTTTGTTTGTCCAGTAGTTTTTAGTTTATTCATTACAAACATACTGTCATTCGGCCATTTTGCACGCTTAGTAATAAATTAGCATTCAAGTCGGTTGTTTTATTGGCTCCATAGCATAGCTGAATACTTCTCAACTAGATACTCGTCTATACATATAATAAAATCGTTGAGACCAAAAAATCTGTACATTGAAGATTTAAAAAAAAAACCTACCAGGGTGACTTAAAATCGGTAACTGAACATATTAAAACCATTTTTAAAATTTTTGTTTGTTTGTTTGTTTGACTGAGCATCACGTAAAAACTACTGAACGGATATTGTTGAAATGTTCACAAATCTATTTCAATAAATTCAGAATAGGATCTAGGCTACAGAAAATTTTGTTTTTTTTGGAAAAAGGGGGTGAAAAGGGGGGTTAAAGTTTGTATGAAAAAATAAAATTAGATTGTTCTAGAATCATGAAACTCAGAATAAATACTTAGTAATAAAAATAAGGAAATACCTGTTTAAGAATTTTTTTTAATCTCACCCAGAGGCGCAAAAAAGAGGTTTTTGTGTTTAAAATTAATTAACTTCATACACCTATACAATAAAAACCAATGCAGTGTAACCTTTTAAAATTGCTAAATAATACTTCCAATTTAATACAGGTAAATATAATTTCTCAGTTTTCTTGAAATTTAATTTTTGAGATGATTACGCACAAAATAGCGGAACTCAAGAAAATCAGCTTTCCTCGGTATAAGTAGTTGGTAATAATTACAAACAAAATAATACTACGAAGAAACCAATGTACATAAGACATATAGCCGGAAAAGTGTGTCAATTGTGAAAAAAAATTAATAAAATAATGACATGCTGTACAGGTATTTCTCAACGAAGACATTTTTGACAAACCTAAATCAACCTAAATTGGCGTCCTAAATTGTGTTCTTTACCTAACACCTAAAGTTCAATATGCAATACCGTTACTTTGTTTTTATTTATTGTGCTATTATTCACAACGCGTTCGGTTTTTGAACGCACTCTTATTTGAAAACCTGATATTATATTATGAGGGCGGCGTGAAACGCTTGGATGTATGCTCCTAATACCTTTGCCTAAAAAAAGCAAAATCAAAAGGCGCGTTTACGTCTGCAATACGAACATGTCAGAATTTTATTGTGAAAAAAGTTTGTGCTTTTAGTATGAATCTGACAGCAAGCGAACCTAAACTGAATCGCATTACGACGTCATGGTAAGGCCCCTGTAGGTAATTAATTTGTAGATAAAGATAATACGTGTTAATAATCTGTAGCTACCTACTTAAACCAAGAAAATAAATTAAAAAAGCTTCTGCTAGAAAAATTTGAGTCGCAAAATAATTAATTAAAACGGATTAGTAAATGAATTGTTAGTCGTAAGGTAAAAACAGGTAAACATTTATGTATTATTTGATTAGAATAGATTTTTTTTTAAATAATCAGGGTACAAATATCGTTAAAGTGAGCGCAGTATTCGCCAATAAGCGTCATAGTTCGGCGAAATTAATAGTGACGTAGGTAACTAAAACTGCACTTAGCTTTTTTTGAATAAAGAAACCAGAAACAAAACTATAAATTAAACTATTTCGTAAAATAAGGTATAAATAAATGTGATGAGTCCCCAGTTTACATCTGTTTTTTTTTCAAGATTCCGTGTCACAAATTATTATTTTCATGACGTAATTCTAAAAGTATATTTTCGTACACACTTTCAGTGGTTCACGTGACGCAAGGGCGGATCCACCGTTGTGGGCACGATGGGCATGCCCACAACCTTAATAGACTTGTGAGGTCACACTTTTACTTGCATGATTGTTAATGAGCATGTTCATGCTCCGACTCGTACTTAGCCGATTTTCTAGTAGCTGTGACCACAACCTTTTTTGAGGGCTGGATCCGCGCTTGACGTGACGAAGTTAATAGTCATAATAATAGTAATTTTGATTTCGAGAAAAGCCGTAAAGTATCACAAAAAACACACGCGGACGAAGTCGCGGGCAACAGCTAGTAGGTATATATATAAAACTAGTATTTCGCGTGGGGGCCGCGGGCCCCAAGGGCCCCGCGGAGGTCCCTGCCACCCTATTTTGTTTTAATAATCCTAACCTTTTTTTTTACTATATACTTTGGCCGCCTTTTTGAAACCGCCACCATGGATAAAGTATTGTGCGTGGGGGCCGCGGAGGATACCATGCCACCCTGTTGTTTTTCAAATATTTCAAACCTATTTTTACTTTATTCTTTGGCTGCCTTCTCGGGAAAAGCAATTCGCATGCGGGCCGCGGGCCCCACGGGATCCGCGGAGGGTACCCTGCCAGCCTGTTGTTTTTCAAATATTTCAAACCAATTTTTTACTTTATTCTTTGGCTGCCCTCTCGGGAAAAGCAATTCGCATGCGGGCCGCGGGCCCCACGGGACCCGCGGAGGGTACCCTGCCAGCCTGTTGTTTTTCAAATATTTCAAACCTATTTTTACTTTATTATTTGGCTGCCCTCTCGGGAAAAGCATTTCGCATGCGGGCCGCGGGCCCCACGGGACCCGCGGAGGGTACCCTGCCAGCCTGTTGTATTTTCAAATAATACTACATTCTATAGCCGTCATTTTGAAACCACTACCTTGGAAAAAGTATTTCGCGTGGGGGCCGCGGCCCCCACGGGGACCGCGGAGGGTAACTTACCACCCTGTATTTTTTCAAATATTTCTAACCTTTTTTACTACATTCTTTGGCCATCATTTTGAAACCACTACCTTGGAAAAAGTAATTCGCGTGGGGGCCGCGGCCCCCGCGGGGACCGCGGATGGTAACCTACAACCCTGTATTTTTTTCAAATATTTCTAACGTTTTTTACTACATTCTTTGGCCGTCATTTTGAGACCACCATCTTGGAAAAAGTATTTCGCGTGGGGGCCGCGGAGGGTAACCTACCACCCTGTATGTCACTTAGTCGAGCACAACCCATCCATCTCGACTGGCCACTGAGATATCCGCGTTTCAATTTTGTATGGCGGCCATTTTGTTTTAGCAATTTTGTAAAAAAGAATACCGGTTCACCCATAGGCTGGCTGTTCTGAGCGACTTTAGTTCTGGGCAAACTCGATAGGGCAAGGCGTTGCGGAGAACTGGCCCATGTGTCAGGTCAGTTTCCACGTTCAGGACAGTTTTGCATTTTTTTGTACTTGTGATAAAAAAAATTATGCAATGGTGTAGGTCGAACCCTATTCCTAAAAGCTGCTATACAACACAAGTGAGTCTATGAGTCTGACATTACTTTGTATGGCGGCCATCTTGGAAAATGGCAGAATCGAAAAATTAATTATGCCTTTTGAATATGTGGCCTCAAACAGCCCCGGATGCAAAATTTCAATCGGATCGGAGTAAAAAAAAATTTGGCCGCCATTTTGAATCCGCCATCTTGGAAAAAAAATAGGTTCATTAGATTATCCCTTCCAATTTGAAGGAAGTTTTGTCGAGCACCACCCATGTATCTTGACTGGCCTCTGAGATATTCGCGTTTCAATTTGGTATGGCGGCCATCTTGTTTTCGCAATTTTGCAAAAAAATTACCGGTTCACCCATAGGCTGGCTGTTCTGAGCGACTTTAGTTCCGGGCAAACTCGAAAGGGCAAGTCGTTCTGGAGAACTGGCCCATGTGTCAGGTCAGTTTCCACGTTCAGGACGGTTTTGCATTTTTTTTGTACTTGCGATAAAATTTCTTATGCGATGGTGTATAAAATCGAACCCTATTCCTAAAACCTGCTATACAACACAAGTGAATCTATGAGTCTGACATTACTTTGTATGGCGGCCATATTGGAAAATGGTGGAATCGAAAAATAAATTCAAACGTTAGAATCTGTGACCCTGAAGAGCTTCGGATGCAAATTTTCGGTTCGAACGGACTCAAAAAAAAATTCAGCCGCCATTTTGAATCCGCCATCTTGGAAAAAAATTAGCTCATCAGATTACTACTCCCACTTTGAACAACATTTGTTCGAGCACCACCCACCTAATGCGACTGGCCTCTGAGATATTCGCGTTTCAATTTTGTATGGCGGCCATTTTGTTTTTGCAATTTTGAAAAAAAAATACTGGTTCACCTATTGGCTGGCTGTTCTGAGTGACTTTTGTTTCGGGCAAACTCGATAGGGCAAGTCGTTGCGGAGAGCTGGCCCATGTGTCAGGTCAGTTTCCACATTCAGGTCAATTTTTAATTTTTTGGTACTAAGCATGAAATTTTTAAAGCGACGGTGTATAGAATCGAACCCCATCTCTTATGGGCTCTTCAAAACAACAGGTCAAATATCCAGAAATTACATTGTATGGCGGCCATCTTGGAAAATGGCGGAATCGAAAAATAAAGTATGCCATTAGAATCTGTGGCCTCGAAGAGCCCCGGATGCAAAATTTCAACCGGATCGGAGTAAAAAAAAATTTGGACGCCATTTTGAATCCGCCATCTTGGAAAAAAAATTACTTAGTCAGATTTCCCCCTCAACTCTGAATGACATTTGGTCGAGCACCACCCACCTATCTCGACTGGCCTCTGAGATATTCGCGTTTCAATTTTGTATGGCGGCCATCTTGTTTTCGCCATTTTGAAAAATCTTGGACCGGCTCACCCATTGGCCGGCTGTTCTGAGCGACTTTAGTTTCGGGGAAACCCGATAGGTCGTGCCGTCACGGAGAACCACCCCATGTGTCGGGTCAGTTTCCACGTTCAGGTCGATTTCGTATTTTTCTGGTGGTCGGGCAAGCATTTTTGATACGACAATGTATAGAGTCGAACCCCACCTCTTACCAGTTCCTCCAAACAACTCTGGGGTGAGTGAGTCAGTCAGTGAGTGGGTATTCAGCTATATATATTATAGTTAGTATTTCGCGTGGGGGCCGCGGGCCCCAAGGGCCCCGCGGAGGTCCCGTGCCACCCTGTTTTGTTTTAATAATCCTAACCTTTTTTTTTTGTTACTTTATACTTGGGCCGCCTTTTTGAAACCGGCACCTTCGAAAAGTGATTCGTACTATACCGCCCTGTTATTTTTTTCAAATATTTCTCGCCTATTTTAATTTATTCTTTGGCCGCCATCGTTGGAAAAGCATTTCGCATGGGGGCCGCGGGCCCCACGGGACCTGAGGAGGGTACCCTACCATCCTGTTTTTTTTTTCAAATATATCTAACCGTCTTTTTACTTTATTCTTTGGCCGCCATCTTGGGAACATTTTTTCGCATGGAGGCCGCGGGCCCCACGGGACCCGCGGAGGGTAACCTGCCAGCCTGTTT